>JAOWCC010001679.1:49449518-50781386 GCA_030867875.1 Actinernus sp. WN-2022 | reverse complement strand
GTATGTTCACTTTTATATTATCCGATGTAACTTGCCAGTGAGGATTAAAAGTGCAACGGAGGCAAATAACGTATGACGCACTGCGGCATATAGAGGACAATCTAATAAATAGTGTTTAACAGTTTCCTTAGCAAATCCACAGAGACAAAAAGCTGTTGGTGTGCAATTGATTTTAAATAGGTTATATTGTGCGTTGCAATTAGAAAAATGACCAGGCCATTTCCAGTTAAGGAAACAAGGAATACGAATCCTCTTAGAATCCAGAACCACTTGTTACTTGGGCCTCGTGGAAATAATGGATCTCTGGTTGTTTGATTTGAGTTTTGTTCCTGCATCATTCACCACTATACTGTTCTAATTAGGCTTCAGTGCCCGTCGTCCTAGTGAAGTTACTCTTTGTTGAAGCGGTTCTGTGTCACATACTTTTATTTTTGGATGTTTTGTCTTTGCTTTCATTTGTTCGGCTTTCGTCTTCTTCCCTTTTCTCTCCGACAAATTAATACATCGAACAATATTCGCGTTTTTAATCCTTCTGTTTGTTGTTTCGCTTTACGATACTGCCAAACGGTAGTATTCAACACCTGCAGTAACAATAGAGTTTCTCAACGTTTTAACTGCCTTTTTTGTATAAACACAAATAATCACTTTTGAACACAAGTGAGATTCTTAATCCTATTTGGAGAACTCAGCTCCAGTTGTTGCCACCTGTAACGCTTCTTTCTTCTATTCTAGACTCTTCGGGCGACTGTCGCATTCCCATATTTTCTCTTAAAGGTGCAAACATAATTTATCGTGAAATGCAATCTTTGGCTGTTCTTGTGTCAAAAGAATAGACAGGAAATCCTCTGCCAAAATTTATGAGCAATCAAGCTGAAACACTCGATTGTCTGTGTCCCATGTATTTACACAGTCATTCATTGATTATTCAAGATTTCATTCAGACCTAGTCAAAGGAACCTTTCCAACCAGAGTCCTTTGCGCGCCTCACAACCTATCAGTTTCCTTTCCTGTAATGCAGTTCTGAATTAAACAAATTAAGGTATTCAGAATATGTTGATTACTGTACATATTTTTTCAAATCATGCTTATTGGAGCTGAGGAGCTCAAACTATAAAACTGCATTTTGGCTTGGTGACAATTTTCTATGGAATCAACAGTGCAGGTATCGCCGACCTTTCCCATGCGGCGGCCATCTTGGAATAAACCTATTGTCAATGCTTACCAAGCCACGGTTTCAAACGTGTTTAACAATAGGTTTATTCCAAGATGGCCGCCACGTGGAAAAGGTCTATTGAAGCTGATCTCTTAAGAAATTGCGTATATCTCAAACGCTTGTCAGAAATATAACCATCGAATGCTTTCGTGCGGTTTCGTCTGAAATCCGGTTGTTCTAGTGACAACTTTCACCAAATAAATGCTAATGTTGGCTATAGACAAAAGCAAGGATGTAATAAAATCATACCCTATAGTCCAGTTTCGAGCTTAATGCAATGACTACAGACGCATGTACGCAGGGTTAGCCTCATTCTGAAGTTAAACATTCATAAATACCAGTTTTCGAATATGAAACTAGACTATTAGACTGGGCTTAATTTATAGAAATGT
The DNA here is from genome assembly GCA_030867875.1 of Actinernus sp. WN-2022. Taxonomy (NCBI): domain Eukaryota; kingdom Metazoa; phylum Cnidaria; class Anthozoa; order Actiniaria; family Actinernidae; genus Actinernus; species Actinernus sp. WN-2022. The sequence goes on along the minus strand of JAOWCC010001679.1, from coordinate 50,779,781 downwards.
GAGGACAGACTGACGGCACAATGAAAGGAAGATACGAAATGATGTCGGACCAAACGTGACGTCATCTGTGTATCTGTACTATAATAACACATGGCACCGCCCAATCAGAGCATGCACTTCACACAGTTTATTGTATAATTGTTAATTACAGTAGTTGCGTTCTTCTAACTCTAATGATTTTTTTTTTCTTACAGGGTTCAGCACTTATTCCTGTGCGAAGACCAGTCAAAGCCTGCTAACTTCAGCTTTAAAGAACTCATAGAATGTCAAGAAATGAAGGTAGGCCGGCTTCCCCACTTTACTCTGCCCCCCCCCCCCCCCCCCCCCCACAAAAAAAAAGAGCAAGCAGTTGGAATGAAGGATACCCTGGGTTCCAGATGCTCTCCCAGGCCTATTTTTGTTGTTTAGGGCCTTGAAGGAGTGGACACTAGCTAGTCATAAATGCCTGCCTTATGAAGAGAGGGCAGATGAAGGAGAGATCACGAAAACAAAACTAAGCTCGAATCATTGCTAGTTATATAGATGAGAGTTTACGTAAAAAATAAATGGGCCGCGCCAAGCGGAAATGGACCTTATGACATATGACGTCATTTCGCGAAAACAAATTAGTTTGAATTTATTAGAGCAAGCGGTTCACAGGTAGGCTACCAAAGAATCAGTAAAATCAAAATTACTTCCACAGATCTGTTTGAATCAGATAAAATGAAAGAAAAATGGAAGAGTAACATTTATTTAGTAGCACATGTTTTCATTTCCTGTTTTTATTTTTTGTTTAAGACCCTCTATTTTGATGTCGTACAACAGTATACTCCATGAACTTTACTTCTACTTCGCCAACTCATCCGAATGAAAAATATTTTCCTCCTCTCGTTCCTTATTGAATCATTACTAGCACAACGTAGTTGTATTGTTATAAGGTTATAGGTTGTATCGCAAGCGACTAATACAACGCACCACTTTTATTAAGTCAATCTTCATAATGTTACTGACAATAGTTATGACTGCAATAATGCTGAGCCGGACACGTATATTACAGGCTTATTGTTTACATATCTTGGAAATCTAACAAACATATCAGTTAAAACTGATCTCCCGAGATTAAAGTTTGGATATGTAAAAACTAAAGGAAAATATATCGCGCATGACCCACATCATGCATTATGCGAACTGCTACCTCATCCATACGGGTAGAGGACTTAACTTGATGTCAACAATTAGCTACGAAATACGAATTGGGCACTTAAAACGCTGTTTGTAAAAACATGAATTAAAACATTGTAATTTAAAATTAAGTCCTTTAGTCCTTAATTTGCATTTTGATTATGTGAGAATAATTGTAAACTTCAACGTGAAATTGAGTTACATATAGTATATACAGGCTTATTATTCAATTGTTTTTGGAAGTCATAACAGAAAACATATTCGGTTGGCCTCTAGTTTAGTTGGTAGCCGAGTAGACTTGGCTCTTTAACTTGAGAACTCAGTCCGTCTCCTTCTGCTCCAGAGTGAAGAACTGTACAGAACTGTGAAAATATAACAAACAAAAAAACAAGAAAAACAAACAAGAAGCCGGTTGCTTCACACAACATTTTCTGGATCTAACGTCATGACTAGTGCTTATACCGTCTCCTAGCCTAATGCCATATATTCTTGCCTCTAAATTCTGGCAATTTAGTAACAACGGCTTGCTCTCAGGTGAGCCATTTGCCTCATGCTTTGCATATTCGCCACTGAATTCTCACAATTCGGTGCGGATAAGGCATTCCGCCTCTGAATCCTCGCAATTCAATATTAACAACGGCTTGCTCTCAGGTGAGCCATTTGCCTCGTGCTATCACGATAAGTAACGTTCATCGATCAGGAGTAACTAAAGCAACGAGTAACAATAGTGCGCAATGAATAATTAATGAGTAATAATAGTGCGCAATGAATAATTACATGCATCTTCGCCACTGAATTCTCACAATTCAGTGCGGACAAGGCATTCCGCCCCTGAATCCTCGTAAATCATTAACAATGGCTTGCTCTAAGAAGAGCCATTTCGGCCTCGTGTTTTAATCTTCGCCCCTGAATTGTCACAATTCAGTGCGGACAACAGCGTTCACGCCTCTGAATTCTCACAAATTCAGTGACAAATTAGCTTAATCTTGGCCTGATGCCATCCATTCTTACCTGTGAATCGCTCGCAATAGACCATTTTCTCAAGTATGCGCACGCAACAGGCTTGACGGGCCGGTAAATACTTCACGTAGTCAATCACGTAGTGGTTTCCTATAACCCTCCCTATTATTTCAACCAATACTAAATCCGAGCTGCCAACATGAAGTATTTCTTGGCAGGCCGTGAGTTTTGTTAGCTTTTGTTAGACTCGTTCTGATGCGTCAGCCTTTGTTATTCAAATTATCGGCTATTGTTCAAAAATTGGCGGCTATTCTTCAAAAAGCGATTTGGCGGGCCAATATTGCGTGCGCATACCTGAGAAAATGGTCTATTTAGTATAAACGGCTTACACCATCGGGTGAATGCTATAAAGACCTTCTCCCTTCTGAATTCTCGTAATTCTCATATCTGAATTCTCGCGATACCGACTTGCTCTCAAGTGAGCCACTTATGACAAATAATTAATCCCGCAACGAGATGCTGATTGAAAAGAAGTCCCTTTTTTCCTTATCCAGCCTCGTCTCTAAAAAGATATTGCCGAGTAAGATACGACCATCAACGAGCTGCTCCAACGGCCTCATAGCCGCAGTTTAAAAACGCAAGGCTTCAAGGCGAGACTGGTGACACAGAACAATGAAATTCAATTAGTATGAGCACATAACCAACAATTAATTGGCATAATGAGTAAACTATTCAAACCGTCTGTCACATATCATCAATATTAGAAAAAACAATAAAAAATTACCGTTATAAGTGATGCTGTATCTAGTCGAACGAAAACCTGGATGAAAACATTGATTTCCAGAAGCCTTATATGCATAAGGCTTCAATACCCACGTGCGGAAAACGCACGTGTACCAACCTAACAACCGTGAGAAGTCATGTTATTCACACCGCAGGAAAATACATTTTACTTCTATTCAGAAAACCGTGGTGGCCGTGTTAGACTGTATGATCACTCCCCACTGGCCGTATCTCCCTGAACGGAAAGAGAACTACTCGACTCGAGAGGAAGAAGAAAACATTGAGCATGCGTGGAGCAGTGTCCCGGATGACCCGATGAGCTATCGATTCTTTTATCAAATCCTCGACGGCGACGAATGCGGGAGATTACCAAAAATGGTCGACCCACAGGGGGGGACAGAAATGGTTACAAATGATAACTTTAATTGGAAAGCAAAGTCCTGTTTGTATTCAATAGCGCACAGCGATAATAAGGTAAGCGAAGGGAAATATTTTCTTTCCATTAAGCAATCCAACACTCTTCAAGGGTATCTTCGGCAGAGCTGAATAACTAAATAACTTTGTAAAATTCATGAATAATTAATGAGGGTGAAAACCAATCCCAGCTCAGTATTCAGATCACATGCACAGTACTGTAAATCCCAATAGAATTATTAATGAGTAAATTAACTTTTGATAAAGATTTCGTACTCAGCTAATAAGTATGCATAACTTTTCATGGCCGTAGCGCCCTTAGAGGCCGGGGGTGCCCCCCCAAATTTTTTCCAAAAAAAACAACAACAAGGTATTATCAGGTACCTGGCCCCCTCGGAAACCCAGGAGATTTTTTTGTCGAACGCTGTAAAACGGCGTGTCTCCAGCCATAGCCGAAACTCGCTTGAGCCACCAACGCGAGACTAGTCAACTCGCTTTAAAAAAATAATTGCCATAGGCTCGTTGACCCTACTATAGGAATGCCATCAGAGTACATATAACTTTAAATAAGGATTATCTATGAAATTAAATGTTTTGGTGATCACGTGTTGCCCCCCCCCCCCCCCCCCCCCCCCCCCCCCCAGTTTTTCAGGGCATGCTACGGCCCTGCTTTTGATAAAGATCTGTAACTCCTATGGGACATACATGGTCATTTCAAGTTCCATAATTTCAATAACACAGAATCACATAACAGTAATGTGCATTCCAATTATTGTATCATTTCACAAGCACAATAAAATATTCGCTTCCGATCTTTATGGTCATTTACCTCGCCGAAGCGACTCACCATTGTATACCCGATACAACATCGCCACTCGTATTGTAAATAGTACAGAATACGCGTAAATCGGCTGGAATGTTGCCGTAAATGACTCGCCATTGTATACCCGATACAACATCGCCACTCATATTGTAAATAGTACATAATACGCGTAAATCGGCTGCAATGTTGCCGTAAATGACTCGCCATTGTATACCCGATACAACATCGCCACTCATATTGTAAATAGTACAGAATACGCGTAAATCGGCTGGAATGTTGCCGTAAATGACTCGCCATTGTATACCCGATACAACATCGCCACTCATATTGTAAATAGTACATAATACGCGTAAATCGGCTGCAATGTTGCCGTAAATGACTCGCCATTGTATACCCGATACAACATCGCCACTCATATTGTAAATAGTACATAATACGCGTAAATCGGCTGCAATGTTGCCGTAAATGACTCGCCATTGTATACCCGATACAACATCGCCACTCATATTGTAAATAGTACAGAATACGCGTAAATCGGCTGCAATGTTGCCGTAAATGACTCGCCATTGTATACCCGATACAACATCGCCACTCATATTGTAAATAGTACAGAATACGCGTAAATCGGCTGGAATGTTGCCGTAAATGACTCGCCATTGTATACCCGATACAACATCGCCACTCATATTGTAAATAGTACAGAATACGCGTAAATCGGCTGGAATGTTGCCGTAAATGACTCGCCATTGTATACCCGATACAACATCGCCACTCATATTGTAAATAGTACATAATACGCGTAAATCGGCTGCAATGTTGCCGTAAATGACTCGCCATTGTATACCCGATACAACATCGCCACTCATATTGTAAATAGTACAGAATACGCGTAAATCGGCTGCAATGTTGCCGTAAATGACTCGCCATTGTATACCCGATACAACATCGCCACTCATATTGTAAATAGTACAGAATACGCGTAAATCGGCTGGAATGTTGCCGTAAATGACTCGCCATTGTATACCCGATACAACATCGCCACTCATATTGTAAATAGTACATAATACGCGTAAATCGGCTGCAATGTTGCCGTAAATGACTCGCCATTGTATACCCGATACAACATCGCCACTCATATTGTAAATAGTACATAATACGCGTAAATCGGCTGCAATGTTGCCGTAAATGACTCGCCATTGTATACCCGATACAACATCGCCACTCATATTGTAAATAGTACATAATACGCGTAAATCGGCTGCAATGTTGCCGTAAATGACTCGCCATTGTATACCCGATACAACATCGCCACTCATATTGTAAATAGTACATAATACGCGTAAATCGGCTGCAATGTTGCCGTAAATGACTCGCCATTGTATACCCGATACAACATCGCCACTCATATTGTAAATAGTACAGAATACGCGTAAATCGGCTGCAATGTTGCCGTAAATGACTCGCCATTGTATACCCGATACAACATCGCCACTCATATTGTAAATAGTACAGAATACGCGTAAATCGGCTGGAATGTTGCCGTAAATGACTCGCCATTGTATACCCGATACAACATCGCCACTCATATTGTAAATAGTACAGAATACGCGTAAATCGGCTGCAATGTTGCCGTAAATGACTCGCCATTGTATACCCGATACAACATCGCCACTCATATTGTAAATAGTACAGAATACGCGTAAATCGGCTGCAATGTTGCCGTAAATGACTCGCCATTGTATATCCGATACAACATCGCCACTCATATTGTAAATAGTACAGAATACGCGTAAATCGGCTGCAATGTTGCCGTAAATGACTCACCATTGTATACCCGATACAACATCGCCACTCATATTGTAAATAGTACAGAATACGCGTAAATCGGCTGCAATGTTGCCGTAAATGACTCACCATTGTATACCCGATACAACATCGCCACTCATATTGTAAATAGTACATAATACGCGTAAATCGGCTGCAATGTTGCCGTAAATGCTGTAAATTTTATTCCAGTGTTCACAACTTAAACTACACTGTTCAAAATATGTCAATTTTTTTTAGTTTTAACGGAAATGGTCTGAGTATATGAATCTTATACGTGACGGTACTCGCAACATTCTCCGCCATTTTTGCATAGGCTGCTGTCGTCCTTAGTCCCCTAGTCCTTAGTCTTCTATTATGAAATGGGTTTAGGGGAATACTGTGCATCAAATAGTCGAGAAAAGGACTGGAACCCTCGGAACCCTCTTGGCCACAGGAAGCCCGGTTTTCGTACTCCGTGTGTGTTACATGTAATTGCAGGTTACACACACTACAGAAAGTATTATTTTATAATCATGGATTTAATTGTTCGCCAAAATTTTGGATTTTTGTAAAAGGTGATTTAGGATTACAAGTAGAACTGTTCTTCTCATTCCTCATCAAGCAATCAGTTTTTAACCATAAACAAAACTAATTCACAAGTTAAGAAATCGAGCCAATGATTACCCTTAATTCTGGATTACCATTAAATCGGGTTTCCAGGAACTGGGCCCTGGGCTTTGGTAACAACTTGAAAACTAACGAGATTGTATATTTCCAGGAAGCTCTTCAGCACCCAGTAATACGTCTGTTGGTCAAGAAAAAGTGGACACACTATGCGCACATGTGGTTCTGGTATGTGAGTTGAAAATTAGAATGAAATAAAGTAAGCCTGACTTTAAACGGGCACTATAAAAGGGCCTCAGCCAGGTTGAAGACACCTTCAGTTGTCAATCAGCCTTTGTCAATCAGCCTTTGTCAAATGAACATCCTGTTCATATGATAACAATGATGTATGTTAAACAAGGACCGGCACTATAAAAGGGCCTCAACCAGGTTGAAGACACCTTCAGTTGTCAATCAGTCTTTGTCAAGTGAACATCTCTGTTCATATGATAACAATGATGGATGTTAAACAAGGATCTGCACTATAAAAGGGCCTCAACCAGGCTGAAGACAACTTCAGTTGTCAATCAGCCTTTGTCAAGTGAACATCTCTGTTCAAAGCTCTGCAACAGGTGATGTTCCTCTTGAGTGATCTCTAACATTTGGTATCGCGCGAAATTCAAATTGAAAACTTGAAATCTAAAAATACACTAAGGAGTTTGTCAACAGTTCTATAACACTATTGACAGTTCTATAACACTATTGACAGTTCTATAACACTATTGACAGTTCTATAACACTATTGACAGTTCTATAACACTATTGACAGTTCTATAACACTATTGACAGTTCTATAACACTATCGACAGTTCTATAACACTATTGACAGTTCTATAACACTATTGACAGTTCTATAACACTATTGACAGTTCTATAACACTGTTGACAGTTCTATAACACTGTTGACAGTTCTATAACACTATTGACAGTTCTATAACACTATTGACAGTTCTATAACGCTGTTGACAGTTCTATAACACTATTGACAGTTCTATAACACTATTGACAGAACTGAGCACTAGCTTCCTGCTGTTTACTTTTTCTCGGCTTATTTTAGTTTTAGCTTCAGTAATTTAGTATTCGAACAGAAGAAGACTAATTACTTTCTTGCTTCACTGTTTAGAATTTGATATTCAAATTTCATTTCGAATCCCAAAGGTCTTTTCCGTTTTCCGTTTTGCCAATGTCTACTTTCTAATTATAGTGATCATTCTGTGTATTCGTATTCCGGAATACGGTCAATCGAACGCACCGTAATAACCTGTATTTACCAGTGTTACATGTGCTATCACTGACGAATTCGGTAACATGGCCTTCCTTTGAAGTATTATCATTATCATCATCATCATTATCGTCATCTATCATAATATCATCATCGTTACACTCATGACATCATCATTATCGTCATCTATCATAGTATCATCGTTACACTCATGACATCATTACTGTCATCTATCATAGTATCATCATCGTTACACTCATGACATCATCATTATCGTCATCTATCATAGTATCATCGTTACACTCATGACATCATTACTGTCATCTATCATAGTATCATCATCGTTACACTCATGACATCATTATTATCGTCATCTATCATAGTATCATCATCGTTACACTCATGACATCATTACTGTCATCTATCATAGTATCATCATCGTTACACTCATGACATCATTACCGTCATCTATCATAGTATCATCATCGTTACACTCATGACATCATTATCGTCATCTATCATAGTATCATCGTTACACTCATGACATCATTATCGTCATCTATCATATATCATCATCGTTACACTCATGACATCATTATCGTCATCTATCATATATCATCATCGTTACACTCATGACATCATTATCGTCATCTATCATAGTATCATCATCGTTACACTCATGACATCATTATCGTCATCTATCATAGTATCATCATCGTTACACTCATGACATCATTATCGTCATCTATCATATATCATCATCGTTACACTCATGACATCATTATCGTCATCTATCATAGTATCATCATCGTTACACTCATGACATCATTATCGTCATCTATCATATATCATCATCGTTACACTCATGACATCATTATCGTCATCTATCATAGTATCATCATCGTTACACTCATGACATCATTATCGTCATCTATCATATATCATCATCGTTACACTCATGACATCATTATCGTCATCTATCATATATCATCATCGTTACACTCATGACATCATTATCGTCATCTATCATATATCATCATCGTTACACTCATGACATCATTATCGTCATCTATCATATATCATCATCGTTACACTCATGACATCATTATCGTCATCTATCATATATCATCATCGTTACACTCATGACATCATCATTATCGTCATCTATCATAGTATCATCATCGTTATACTCATGACATCAGCATTACCGTCATCTATCATAGTATCATCATCGTTACACTCATGACATCAGCATTACCGTCATCTATCATAGTATCATCATCGTTACACTCATGACATCATTACCGTCATCTATCATAGTATTATCATCGTTACACTCATGACATCAATACCGTCATCTATCATAGTATCATCATCGTTACACTCATGACATCATTATCGTCATCTATTATAATAGTATCATAATCGTTACACTCATGACATCATCATTATCGTCATCAGTATTACTATTAATTTGGTTATCGTTATTTTTCACAGTGCAGCATCGGTTTTCTACGTAGGGTTTTTAATACTCTTGTCGTACGCGTTAATATACGGCTGTACGAGGGCGGACCCTACTCAGTATACTGGAGGTGGTGATTGGTTGAGGCAGGCGTGTGAGATCTGTACTATTGTGATGATACTTGTGTACATGGCTGATGAGATCAACCAACTGGAGAAGTAAGTTTATGTCGATGTTTCTGGATTGTTTTTTTAAGGCGTAAGCTGGACGTTTAACATCGTTCACCGCGTCGTTCAAACATCTTACACTAAGAATTACGACGATGGAACAATCACCATATTTGAAGTTGTTTATCGTGGTTTATATGCTTATCGTGATAAGAGGTATCATATGACCCGCATGCACTTTCCCTTCAAAACCATTTACAAAAGTCATGTGACGGGAGCCGTACGTGTTTGACGTGAGCGGTATTCAGGCCCTGCTGATTTTTCGCTTGTTGTTTGAAAGTGGTCACATGATAACAAACTTATTGACTGAGTAAGATCGGGCCGGGCAAATTCAGAGCCAGGAGTAATATGCCGCCAGCTACCATCCTCCACCCACTGCGTATTATTTCTTACTGACCCACTCCTCCCTTTATTATGGCATATCACGTGGTTTCTTGAATTACGTCATCACAATTGTCGAAATTTTACTAGCACTACCCCGAGAACAATTTCCTTTCCCCAAGTCCGCCATCTTGGATTGGGCGCGCAATACCTCATGGTAGAGTTGTGCCTGGGTCTGAACTGGGGCACAAAAATAAATTTGCTCGGGCCGGACGGGAAAATATTTGGCCCGAGGTCAGTTTCTGCTGACCTTGCTGCGCTCGGTCCATATCTCCATGGCCTCGAACCAAATATTTTCCCGATCTTATTTTAGTCAATAAGTACCTATTATTGACCACGATTTGCGTCATTGCATGGTCAAAATAGGACATTTGGATCATTTAACTGCAACTACCAGAACCCTTTACAAATTATATTTCTCATTCAGATTTTCAGTCAGTTTTGAGAATACCAAAATAATGGCCTAGATAAGAAGAACAGAAGAAAGCGCACATGACATAAAACTTGAATAAAACAAACTTTCTGACATAATGTGAGACTGTTAGCTATGTGCCCCTTGTCGCTGTTGAGTCCGTGGGATATTTTCTTTATCTTTTCCGAGCGGCGACAAGGGAAGGGGTAGGTCAGTGGTAAAGCTCCGGTCTGTTGTGCGCAAGAGAATCTGTCGTACGACGTCCTTATAAGGATGTATGTGTAGAGGGTCACTGAAGTACACGAGGGAGGTCACCGATGTACGCATAGGAGACTCACAGTTTGTGGGTAGTGTTATGTATTAAAATTGGTCACAAATCGAGCATCGATGGTCGCTTAGCGTAGTGGTTACCACACTTGGTCTACAATCTGAGGACTCGGGTTCGAACCTCAGAACATTTTTTTTTTCAATTTTGGATTTCCTCCCACTATATTTAGGTTAAAACATAATTCCTAGCCCTAGGCCAGTGAGAACACGTTTACCTGTGAACCCTAGCTCTAGGTACGTGAGACCTCGACGTTTACCTGAGAACTTGTTTACTGACGGTTAGGTTTACGTTACGGGTTAGGGTTTAGTGTTAGTGCATGTGAAGTTTCGGTAAAAGGGAATAAGTCTCTACTTAGTTTGTGAGGCTGAAAGTTTCAAAATGGCTGATTAAATGAGTGGGACTAGAAAAGATTCATGGCCGCTTTCCTACGCCAATTTGGAAATCTGACGGTCAATCGAAAGCTGGGACGAGTCTCCTGTGCGTACATCAGTGACCTCCCTCACGTACTTCAGTGACCCTCTACACGTACATATGGCGGCCTATTGTGCTTCCTTATAAGGAGGGCGTACGATAGACACTTCTCGTTGGGTTCAAACGCTGGTCGGACCAACACCCAGGGTCTTCAAATAACTGAGCAGGAGGTGCTGCCTTTGTGAAACAATCTCGTTCTCAAAGTGCAAATGTTAGACCTATGAAGTGAAAAATTGACCGTGTTTTTATTTTTTTAAATTAAATTTTAGGCTTCCATTAGTCATTTTGTGCAATTCAAAATCAACTTGGAGAGTGCGAACATTTTTTTTTCGTGTTGAAGTCGGGCATAATTGTCAAAATCATGCGACAATTTAAAGAAAAAATCTAAGAAATTTCTGATCGACTCCATTTTCACGATCTTTGGGACAACTGGCCTCGCTCTGGTACCGTTGTTACCAGACTTCTTACCGCGCGGCCATAAGGTGCACATGGTCGTGTTAAGTGGGAGGCGATAAAAGGATAACATGTTTATGTCAGTGAATCATGCATTCTTGAAGTTTAAGGAAAATATATCGTTTTTTTTCGCAGAGAACGATGGAGCTATTTCAAGGATGTGTATAACTATTTTGACTGGCTTGGCCTGATGTTTGTATTACTCGTTATTCCTTTGCGATACGCCGAGAAGGATGAACAGTGGGTTATGGCGGCCATGGGGTACTTTTTCAACTTCCTGAGATTGTTCAAGTTCTCCTGTGTGACAAGGTAACGCGTTAAACATTCAGTGGAATGTCTTTCTCAGATTTATTTGACCTTGACCTTGAGGTGCGAGAAATACCGTAAATTCCCCCCGGGCGGGGCTATCTTGATTATGACGTAATGTATATGCGCGGCAGTACCGTGTCCGGGTTTTGCGTATAAATATGTCGCATTTTGTGTTATAGACGGTTCAGAATAATCAAACGGAGATAAAATCCGGGTTCGTTCTCACAATAACTTGGACAAATTCGAGGTTTGGAGCTATTTTTTATCGTAAAACGTGCGTAACACTCGACAGAGGGTCTTTAACTGAAAAGTCCTCCTCTGAGGAGCAGAATTCGGTACACGACACCATGCAGGGTTCGACATTGATGGTTGTCAGGTTGTCCCAGACAACCAAAATTATGCTTGGACAACCAATTCCCTTCAGAGTGGTTGCCCCTTGGACAACCTGCATTTTCAGTAACTAGTATCCCAGTAACTAGTATCCCAGTAACTAGTATCCCAGTAACTAGTATCCCAAAGTGTCGTCTTTAAAATGTGAATAACGGTAAGCACCAAAAGGAGAATTCATGCAGATGTTGTCATGAATAAGCATGATACATGAAAACAAAGATTTGTACGAGGTACTCTATTATTTCCTTTGACATTTCACTGTAGTACACATTCATCAACTCCGGTTAAGTGCGCTTATATATGAGTCGTTAGTGCTTTTTTGTAGCAGTATGTCCAAACATGTTTGATGCATAACAGGGGCAAGGGTAGTATTATTGGGGTAACTAAACCATGTTATGTGGTTTTCCCTGTGACAACTAGACAAAAACATGAATTTCGAACCCTGGATAGTTTCTACTCAGTTCCCACCCCACGCCTCTAAGTCAGTAATCTCGACCCACCTGTTGTAGGCAAGATTTCTGAATCTTGCAGCTTTTATTTATATTTCCAGGACGACCGGTTTGTATACCAAGACGTTGGCTAAGATAATCTATCGTGACATCACGAGGTTCTGTGTGGTGTTCGTAGTCGTCTTCTTAGCTTTCTGTGGGACGTTCTTCATGTCTCTCCGTGCAACGGGATCACTTAAACTATTTGGGTAATAAACAGAGAACTTCTAACTTTTTGCAGTTCGTAATTTCATCACATGACGTCATTATTAGAGTTCCTTGGGACAGGAATTACTCAACAGATAACCTAACTGCCCTTGACCGCTAAAGGACTGGCACTAGTATTATTACGTTGGCTTTGATGGTTGAACTCTAGCCCTAAAATCTCGTCGTTTACCTGGAAACTTGTTTTCGAAGTGGTTAGGGTAGGTTTTATGGTTCGTGTTAGAGATTGGGTTTGAAGTCTATTGAGCGATTCCTGTCATTAGAAGCGCGTCGTCATGATTAGGTTTATTATTGTTCATTTTATAATTATTAATTCAATGTTTATAAATACTACATTTGCAATGCTACGAGCTAGACGCAGTCTAGTTGCGTTACTGTTCTTGGCTTGACAATGTTTATAAATACTACATTTGCAATGCTACGAGCTAGACGCAGTCTAGTTGCGTTACTGTTCTTGGCTTGACAATGTTTATAAATACTACATTTGCAATGCTACGAGCTAGACGCAGTGCTACATCTAATGCAATGCTACGAGCTAGACGCAGTGCTACATCTAATGCAATGCTACGAGCTAGACGCAGTGCTACATCTAATGCAATGCTACGAGCTAGACGCAGTGCTACATCTAATGCAATGCTACGAGCTAGACGCAGTGCTACATCTAATGCAATGCTACGAGCTAGACGCAGTGCTACATCTAATGCAATGCTACGAGCTAGACGCAGTGCTACATCTAATGCAATGCTACGAGCTAGACGCAGTGCTACATCTAATGCAATGCTACGAGCTAGACGCAGTGCTACATCTAATGCAATGCTACGAGCTAGACGCAGTGCTACATCTAATGCAATGCTACGAGCTAGACGCAGTGCTACATCTAATGCAATGCTACGAGCTAGACGCAGTGCTACATCTAATGCAATGCTACGAGCTAGACGCAGTGCTACATCTAATGCAATGCTACGAGCTAGACGCAGTGCTACATCTAATGCAATGCTACGAGCTAGACGCAGTGCTACATCTAATGCAATGCTACGAGCTAGACGCAGTGCTACATCTAATGCAATGCTACGAGCTAGACGCAGTGCTACATCTAATGCAATGCTACGAGCTAGACGCAGTGCTACATCTAATGCAATGCTACGAGCTAGACGCAGTGCTACATCTAATGCAATGCTACGAGCTAGACGCAGTGCTACATCTAATGCAATGCTACGAGCTAGACGCATTGCTACATCTAATGCAATGCTACGAGCTAGACGCAGTGCTACATCTAATGCAATGCTACGAGCTAGACGCAGTGCTACATCTAATGCAATGCTACGAGCTAGACGCAGTGCTACATCTAATGCAATGCTACGAGCTAGACGCAGTGCTACATCTAATGCAATGCTACGAGCTAGACGCAGTGCTACATCTAATGCAATGCTACGAGCTAGACGCAGTGCTACATCTAATGCAATGCTACGAGCTAGACGCAGTGCTACATCTAATGCAATGCTACGAGCTAGACGCAGTGCTACATCTAATGCAATGCTACGAGCTAGACGCAGTGCTACATCTAATGCAATGCTACGAGCTAGACGCAGTGCTACATCTAATGCAATGCTACGAGCTAGACGCAGTGCTACATCTAATGCAATGCTACGAGCTAGACGCAGTGCTACATCTAATGCAATGCTACGAGCTAGACGCAGTGCTACATCTAATGCAATGCTACGAGCTAGACGCAGTGCTACATCTAATGCAATGCTACGAGCTAGACGCAGTGCTACATCTAATGCAATGCTACGAGCTAGACGCAGTGCTACATCTAATGCAATGCTACGAGCTAGACGCAGTGCTACATCTAATGCAATGCTACGAGCTAGACGCAGTGCTACATCTAATGCAATGCTACGAGCTAGACGCAGTGCTACATCTAATGCAATGCTACGAGCTAGACGCAGTGCTACATCTAATGCAATGCTACGAGCTAGACGCAGTGCTACATCTAATGCAATGCTACGAGCTAGACGCAGTCTAGTTGCGTTACTGTTCTTGGCTTGACGTCGTCTGTGTATCTGTATCTGTAAGAGGACAAACCGTAACAAACTGACACATTTGTTTTATTCAATAATAAGCGAAAACAGGATGCAACATAATTGCATGCAAATGTGCCTCAGTCATGTGCCTCAGTCATGTGCCTCAGTCATGTGCCTCAGTCATGTGCCTCAGTCATGTGCCTCAGTCATGTGCCTCAGTCATGTGCCTCAGTCATGTGCCTCTAATAAGACGTCACATGGATATCGACCTATTAGAGCGCGCACTGTTTATTAAAGAAAAGTATTTCACGACGATTTTATATGTTGTGATTTACAGTGGAAAGTAATTCACGACGATTTTATATGTTGTGTTGACAGTGGAAAGCAGTTAACGACGATTTTATATGTTGTGTTTACAGTGGCTTCAATTTGGTCATGTTAGCAGGAGTACGAGCTCTGGTTGAGCAGCAGCCTCCCTCTGAAAATTACTCGAAATTCAAGTGAGCAGACTACCTCACATTACTTTACATTACTTTATCATATAATTCTGCCAAGAACGCACGAAATATGCTGCACCAAATGTGAGCCCGTATTTCGGGTAGTAACAGTCGAATGGCTTTCATCACCATTTCTCCAGCGCGCTCGCAACATTTTTGGCTATTATGGTAATAAAATGTCGTTTCTTGACAGAAAGTATATAATACACAACTTATTAGTCGGCTAAACATCTAATACGGTTGTGAATCTTTACTCGTTATTCGTAAATATGAATGACTCGTAAAATACATAGCCGTCTTAGATACTTCGCCAACTAATAACCTCTATATATCATTTAATTCTTCAAAGAACGCGCGCAATATGCACAAGAGATATGAGACCGTACAGACCGTACAGACCGTACAGACCGTACAGACCTTCCCGCATTCCGCTCCAATGCCCACGAACAATGGCACCAAGTCAAGATTGAAGTAGACATTTTCATACATTTACTGTATTTTTGTCTACCCCAATCTCGACCTGGTGCCATTGTTCGATGGAATCAGCGGGAAAGGTCTATTTGGTTTCCTGCATGGTACATTTGTATTTGTTGGCTAAGCAGCTAATACGGTTGTGTATGTTCACTCTTCATTCCTATTCAGTTTGGCTCGGCAAAATACGTGACCCTTAAAAAAACACAGCCGTATTAAAAGTAAAAAGCAAAGTCACTTTATTTATAGAGGAGCCGGGGTGTGGTTAAGCCGCCTCTCATCTCTGGGGCCTGGGTTCGATTCCAGGGCGCGACGCCATATGTGGTTTGTTGGTACCTCGCCCTTGCTCCGTGGGTTTTTCTCCGGGTTCTCCGGTTTTCCTCCCTCCACAAAAACAACGCGCTAAATTCCAATTCTATCTGTGGATTAGCCGGGTCCTGGCTTTGATCAGCCCCCATGGTTGTTTCAGGTCTCGTTAGAAATTCAGAGAGGGTAACACTGGTTAGCCAATTAAACTAGAATAAAAGTGGATGAAGAGCCACCTCGTGGAAATGCTACTGATTAATCCGTTATTATTATTGTGGGACTGTTTCATCTTGTGATGTCACAATGGAATTCTACGGGATTTTATTGTAGTAGTTTTCTCTTGGGATGGAGTTCATTCATCTTATGACGTCACAGGATCCGCGAAAAGTAATCAAAATTAGGGATTAAATGGCAGAAATATTACAAAATTTGCAAGATTAATACCTTTTTGTGAGAAACAAACACAACAGTACAATTTTTTTTTTTTTTACGTGATACTTGCACTTTAATTTTCGTTGTCATCCTTTACCTTACATTTATTTTCACATTTCCTAGCCAGGGGCTAATGTTTAGAGGGGCTGTGCGCTATGTCATGGCTGTTAATTGGCTACAACAGTTAAATTCCCCTCCCTCGATGATTGATTGAATCGACACACGTCAATATATTTTCCTTGAAACTTTGATCTACACTCAGTTGGTTAGTAATGTGTGCATATTTGCTTTCATTTTAATCGTCCCACGTTTGTGCGACGTTAGTCCTTTCATATGAGCTGAGAAAAATGTGCCGGGGCCGGTCTGTCACCATGACACCGCTCATGTAAGTGCATCGACTATTCCTGTGTCGCATCCGAACTGAACCCCAGCGGAGTTTGGATTTGAGAAGGGAGACATACTGTATTTTCATTTGTATGATCAACTAAAAGTCGATTAAGGTATGTTAACCTCCGTGGGAACGTTTCGAGCGCTACGTCAAAGCAAAAAAAGGGCTAGCTCTCGATGCCCTCCGAAGATTGCTCTCACGAAGGGCTAGCGCTCGAAACGTCAGCTGCTACTCGCTCCCCACGGATTAGCATAGCTTAATCGACTTTTAGTTGATCATACCAGTGTTTATCTTCCCCGCCGATGCAGATCAACACCAGTTTTTACAAGAACTAGTCACCCATTGTATTTTCATTTGCCTTTGATCCTGTAGGTGGCTACCTGTTCTAGTCGTTCTTCTGTACATGGCTGCTGTAGTTGTTATCATGCTCAACATCCTCATTGCTCAACTGAGTTCAACGTACGTAGAGGCCAAAAAGATCGCACGGCTTCAGTACGACGTCGATAGAATGTTGATTATTACTCGACTAGAACACAGCAGATTTCATCAGCTGGTATGGTGGGAAGTTTGTTGAGCTATCATAAAGGGGCACTTTCAATCGAATTAAACGTTTTTAAAGTGTTTTTTTTTTACAAAACGACAGAAATGACGACCGGAGATAGAAGAGAAATGTCATGTGAAAGACCTAATATGATTTTCAAACTTTTTCGATAGAAGATGGCAAAGATTAAAGTGGATTACAAAAGCTTATTCTAGAAACTTGATTTCGGTTACAGTGAACCGAATTTCAAGTTGCTCTAAATTTCTCTTAAAAGCAGTACTTTTCATCCATTCGAATCTTTGCCATCCTTCATCAAAATTGTGTCCAATGTTCTCCAGTAACCTGGAAAGCATACTCTGCTAATCTGAGTAGTTATTTTTGTTTTTCGTCATGAGAATGTTTATAATTTGGGGTTTGACAGTGCCCCTTTAACGCTGTGATAATAACCATCATAATATAGTGTAAGATATTAATATTACAACTTAGTGCACAATACAGAATCCAAGCTGGTGATTGGCTAATGGCAGTGCACAGCATGATGTGCGCTCAGTTGGAATATTAAAAGTTAGAGACTTGGAGTTGGTGTTTTATTGACAAATACGGGTACTTGGACTGAACTCAATTTTGTTTCATACTGCATTCGGCTTTTGGTCTCGTGCAGTATTCATTATTGTTCATCGTACAGCATTTGTCAATAAGGCACACACGCCAGTTTCTAACACATTGCACGGAGCTGAGCAAAATATCATGATTTATTTGTGGAGAGCAGTCAGTTATTTTCCGAAGACTGAGGCAAATAATAACGGATAGCGAGACACGGACAGATTCTGATATCTTGCGATATCCGAATTCAATAATTGTTTTCTCATTCGACGAGATAACTTGACAACCAGAGTTTCGAAACTGGACATTTGAGTGTCAACATATCGAGCAAACTGATTGGTCAATAGTGCGCATGCGCATAACATGATTGGCAGCAAACCGTTTTTGCACGCAGTTATTTGCATAATTATTATCATAAGCAATTATTGGATGATCATGAGGTTGAGCATGATAGCGAAAATTATCAAGACAGGTCTGTTATCTGCCGAAGCCGAAGGCTGAGGCTGAAAACACAGAACGAGGTCTTGATAATTTTCGCTATCATGCGAAAACCGAATTCAATAATTGTTTTATTATACGTTTTTAAGCTCAAGTTTTAGCAAAAGAGAAAGCTATCGTAAACGAAGCTAAATTAAACGCCGCATAAAATTGGTTTGTTTACGATTGAATTTCTGATTCAAGTTGTTTTCTTTCATATTCGAGCTAAAAATTGCATTTATTTTACGAGTTTAGCAGAAAGGAATGACTAGAAACATAGCTGAGCGCAAAAATGGTTCAAAATATCGAAATAAGTGCCCTGCTTTCTAGCGTAAAATTGTCGTATTTGCTTACCATCGAGCGCTAAGTATGATCTGCTAGCAGATCATGTTGTACTCATGCGCACTTAGTGGCTAGCTATCGAGAATTCGTTGCGTGTTCTCAGCCAATCAGAATGGAGATGTGCATAACGTGTATAATAATAGTTATATCATGATTCGCTATGGAGTGAGCATCAGACGTTCGTGAGTCACAAACGGCAACCGAAAGTCTAAGTTTCCTTTGGGGGGGAGGGGGGTACGTTTTGACGTCATTACGTCCGTTACGTGAAGTCACAAACTTCTAAAACATCACAACAAGGGTTATGTTTCTCCGTAACATGGAAGGCTTCCGCGCTAGCTAAAAATAATCACCTCACTTGAGTAATTAAACCACTTTTTCTGAAATGTTGTATCACTTTTGATCATTTGAGGGGTTTATTTTGTTTTTGTGCTCGATTTATTTGCAGAATCTACGAATAATGCACTTTAAGGAAGAAGAGTGGATAGACGAAATAGAGTTAGCAAAAGGTAAACTTGATGAACACTTTGTCGTCTACAGCTACTCATAACCGGGTTTTACTGTTTAAAGGGACATAAGAAAAGCCTTGAAATAAAAGGATCGAATGACCAGTCCCAGTCTAGCAGTCCAGTCTAGTAAACCCAGATGCCCCACCCAAACTCTCTCGTGATATGTACTCTAACATGAAATCAGAGACCAAATTTTTTTTTTGGAGCACTAAAATCAAAGACATGCTAACCCAAATTGGTTTTGGAAATATCTGGTTGGACCAAGAGTTAAATGATGTCCACCTAACCTCGAACCTACTAAAAATTAAGCAAAGGGATTGATGATATAGAATTTCAAGTCTGGCTGGGGGATCTACATAACGACAATAGGAGCGACACTAACCAGAAGAATAAATTGAGAACATATCGCCTTTTTAAAGTCACATTTTCTTTTGAAAGCTATATTTATCAGAGGTTAAGAACCTTAAGTACAGAACCGCGGCCCTCACTAGATTACGAATAAGCAATCATTTGCTAGAAATAGAAACGGGCTGATACTCAGGTGGTTATAAAAAAACCTGAAGAAAGAACTTGTTTTCAGTGCCCCAATGAGACTGAAGATGAAAGGCACTTTCTTGTTAAATGCACTTTATATAACAACTTGAGGAACGAATTATTAGCTCAATTTAGCTCCCTTGATATCAATCGGAAAATAATATCAGACGATCAGTTGTTCCTCTTAATGATAGATCCTCCACCTAAACTCCAAAACATAGTAGCGAAATACATAGAGATAAGGAAAAACAATCTTAGTTATACTGTATAAAATA
This sequence comes from Actinernus sp. WN-2022, assembly GCA_030867875.1. NCBI lineage: Eukaryota > Metazoa > Cnidaria > Anthozoa > Actiniaria > Actinernidae > Actinernus > Actinernus sp. WN-2022. The sequence goes on along the minus strand of JAOWCC010001679.1, from coordinate 50,759,407 downwards.
TTTGGATTCAAGTTGATGTACACTTTCGTACAAAGCTCCAAATAAAATACTGTCTGTCTGTCTGTCGAAAACATGAAAGCGAGGGCAGTCGGTCTACTTGTTGTGGTTGAGTCTGGTGAAGCGTGCGTGTCGAGTGGAAAAATGCTGTTAAATTACTGTGTCCCTAGTTGTAATGAAGGAAACTTTTTGGTAAAACATAAAATATTTCTCACTTTCAATTCCCTGCGAAAATTCCATGCTTGAACTTCATGCATTTGAGAACAATTTGACGGTTTCGAAGAAGCATTTGTGAGTATTTCCATGGCAGTATCGCCGTGATCAGTGTGGTGCGACCAGCAGTGGATCGATTGGTCTCTCTTTCAAGTCTTAGGACCACGTGGTGAAGGTCTTATGCTCTTCGAACTGTATTGATAAAGATTGCAAATATGAAAGAGAACTGAAAAAACATTGTTTGTAAACGTTCCTTATGGTGTGGACAGCCGCTGCTCACCCTGTAAATTGGACCGAGTTTCCCGTCCATAAGCTCATCATGTATATTTCTTTCGTTACCGTAATTTAGACCATTGTCTTGGTATACTGAGCGGAGAGAAAATGTTGTGTCAAAGTGAGGCTTGGTGGTGATCACATGACACATCATCATGCATATGATCCCCATCGACGGATCTTTGTTACTTTCTCTTACTACCGCAAGAATATATATTAATCTTACTCGCATCCAGCTAAACCATGTGGGAGATGTGCGTGTGGGATGAATATTACGTTTTGCGACGTTTTGATCGAAAAAAAAAAAACTCACTCAACTGTGTCCATAACAGTTAATGTAGTGGGGAGTGTGTGAGGGGTAAAAGCAGGCCCCCACCAGCTTTAAGCTGTAATACTCAGCCTGCTATAATCATTTTTTATATTTTTTTTAATGTTCCTGCACCGGTAAAAGGTTAGACTTGCTCCAAGTCGAACTCGCTGAGTCAGTGGGTAAGCCGGCGATTACTGGGTCAAAAAGCGAGCGCGAGAATCGAAGCGAGAGGCGAGTTCGACTTGTTTCACTTGCAGGAAATTGAATCGGGGGAGTATGTTTTGGCGCGAAAACACTTTTCAGGGGCGGAGCTTACATTTCGCGTCTTTGACAAACTATTTCTGAGTACACTCAAATTGTAAATACCACATCCACGGTCGACTGACTTGACACGTTAACATACAATGTCTGAAGAATTGACGCTTTGTGATTGGGCAAATCTTAGTACGTCATAAGCCACGCCTCCGGTTGAAAAATTGGCGCGCTGCAAGTGGGAAAAGTCCTTCGTGCGGGGGACTAAGAAGGACTTTGAGAAAGTCTAGTAAAAGGTTTGTATGGGGATGTTTGAATGTAAATGTTTGATGAAATATTGCAATAGAATTAATAACACTTAATTATATTTTTGTACTATTTCTACTGATTAACAGAGCTCCTTGAGTACAGTGAGCAACGACACCCATGGGAAAGTGTTGAAGATAAGCTGGATGCCATCAGGTTCGTAAATTTCATTTATTTATTCATTCATTCACAATGCTTTTACCACGTTAGTAACATAAACAAACGGGAAGGAGAAGAAGGACAACTAAAGTGGTAGGGCTAGGCTCCAAATTAAAGATTTTTCGGAAAAAGTTGCAAATAGAAATTATAGACTAAAATTATGTACATAAGAGAAAGAAAAAGCTAAGCGAGCACTAATTTAAAAACAAATAACTAATTACGAAGTATATCGATACAATGGTATACATATGAAGCACGTTTACACAAAAATAGTCTTAGACAAGAAAGCTCCTTTCGTGTTAACACGCTTCATCTTGTTCACTTTAAGAGGTAATAACGCGCTTTCCAGTGTTTTATTTTAAGAGCAAATGACAGTATCTGACTTTTCTGGCCTTTCGATCCCATAATGCCTTTGTCTCAGATCTATCCCAGAATTTCTTTATTTGAGAGCTAGAGGTTAGAGTTAGGTTAAAAAAACGCCATTTTCTGGTATTTCTACTCAAAATACGGCAAAATGCCATCGACTAAACTTAATCTACAGGAAGAGGACGTTGTATTGGCGTGTAGTGCATCGAAATCCATTAAAAGCTCGAGAAATGGCGCCACTTTGAAGAGTTTAGGGTATACAAGATGAAGCACGTTTACACAAAAACAGTCTTAGACAAGAAGGCTCCTTTCGTGTTAACATGCTTCATATACTTATAGATGTCGCTCTCACATAGGATATACCGTGTGTACCATTTAAGTTCAAATGAGGCTCAATAGCAGCAAGTTGGTGGTGTGCGCGAACATCACTTGAGGAGCATAAGTTTTCAGTACAGAAAGAGTTACTAAGTGCGGTAAAGTAACGTTTATAAAGCTAGTTCAAGATCTCATGTTACGTCTACTAATATAATTTACGGTGCGGTTAAAAAGAGTTTTGAAAAAGCTTAGTTTTGCAGAGAGGAACTTTCATATCAAGAGTACAACTGTTGTGAGTAAGTCTGGTTAACGGTTTAGGTTTAACAAAATAAGCAATAGATACCATAGATACCAGCGAGAAGGTGGGCTATTCACAACTCTGTGTATTGTTGTAGTTTCCCGTTTTGCACCTTCTCGCTGGTATTTTTTAATGTTTCACTTCAGAATGAGGCTAACCCTGCGTACATGCGTCTGTAGTCATTGCATTCAGCGGTAATTTTCGAATACGAAACTGGACTATTGAAAAATTATAATTTATAGAAAAACATAAGATCCTTTATTTCATGCCAGTAGGACAGTGGTAGGAATTCCATGCAGTTTAGACAAACGATCGTAATAGGTTAATCCGGAATAATGAAGGATAAAGAGAGTGACTCGATGTTTCTCAGATTGTCAGTGGACGAGGGGGCCACGCCTCGCTGGCGTACTCAACAGCAGGTCTGATAAGAGACAGATAAAGTACTCTTTTAGTTTGAGTCAAAATCTTTGTTAGTATAACGACGTAGAAATCCCAACATGCGATAACATTTAGACACAACCTGCTGTATATGGGCATTCCACTTCAGGTCATTGGAAGTGGTAACGCCCATTTACCCAAGTCTAAAATAAGAGTTTGGACAGAATGCCTAGCTTTTCAATCAATCCCCAGAGTAGACTTGCCACAAGCTGACTACATTTTTTTATCGAGTATTTATTCGGGAAAGCCGAGGGCGACAGCGAGCGACGAAGTGCTGAGTAGTCGACTTGTTCTGCCGACAGGAAATCTAATTTATTTGCTTAACATTGGCGGGTAATAGGCCTTTTACAGGAAACAGTCACGTGCTGATATAATACTTCATTAACGAATGAATTGAGTTCGTGATCCCCATGGGAAAGGTGTTGCCATGGATGCTGGAGGGCAAGCTATCTTTAAAAACGCTGTTTTAGAAAGATCGACAATCGTTTGGAGGTGGAAAATAGCATTTACAAACAGGTTTTGCTATTAATACTACCGATCTCGTACATGTACAAGTGCTTTTATGTATTAAGATTTTCTTGCCACCCAGTACAACCAGGTGATTGCATTCCTGCACAAGGCCCATTGCTACCGCACTCGCGAACATCAGGTTATTCTTGGGTTGCAAGGGAATGACATCACAAAAGCCTAGCGGCCATGTTGGTTGGTTGGTAAGAACAAAAGTAGCTGATTAGGTATCGTTTGTTCCTACCAGAATACGGGTCTTTACGAAATGACGCGTTACAGCTGAGAAACGTCCGTTTGTCGCCAGACAACAGCTCACAAACGGACTCTAGTCTATGCCTTGAGATTCAAAGACATGGCCACCATGTTGGGTGATCTAACAAGAGGAGCTAACGAGGAATCTTGTTTTACGTCAACCAAGATGGTGGCGATGACGTGCGTGAACGCAAAGAATGAAATGGTTGCTCGTTTGAGTAAATTGATAAAAAGGATGGCCGTTTTATCTTAACGGTGCATAACCAGCATTCTCTTTTCCATTTTTCAGAGCAATGATGAAGACAATTATCAGAAAAATGCCACTAACAACAGAATCCAAATTAAAATAATAGCACAAGCAGATGTGTAACATCAACTGAAATACCATAGCAAGTATGATGTGTAAAAGATGCCACAAACCTCAAGCAAATGCACGATGTGTAAACTGTGTCACTGGCAAACTGAGCCGAATACTGGAAAGAATTGTACAGGATCCTGATACATCCTGCGGCGGATGTGGTTAGCCCATAACCAAGAGCGTCACCGCCTACATCACAGCGTTTCACAAGTTAAGTTATTTTTAGAACGGTTTCCCGCTATTCTTGGGTTGTAATCATTCCTAAGGAAATAAAATCACAAAAGCGTAGCGGCCATATTGGTTGGTATAACAAAAGTAGCTAATGAGGCATCTTTTGTTCCTCCATTGGTATAACCCACTCATTGGCGAGAAAAATGTAAAATCAGCTCAACTTGTGAAAACGCTCCTGGTTATGGGCTCCTGACAAAATTGATTGTCATGCTCGATTTTATCTTTTCCTAAATGTATTTGGGAAATCAGTTTTAGATATATGTAAATTCATTTTATTTTTATTTAGCTGTGTATATTTATCTTTTCTGTAGTCTGCAGGTAATTCTTGGTTTGCATGTGACGTCCTAGTAAGCTGTTTGTATATATTCTAGAGATCGATATCAAAAGTCTACACAGAAAATTTCACGTCGGTAGGGTGTTTTGTTCCAGAGTAAATAATTTTTGAATTTGACAGAACGACACAGCGTGTTTTCCGGAAGGCATACAAATCCAATTACTTGAGTCGATTTCTTACTTGATAAATCATTACAAGTTACATTCAAAGAGTTTTGAATTGAAACCCAATGATTTTGATGGGAAAGTATGCTTTATTTGTATTTTCGTTTAATGGCCGCCATGTGAGGGACACCAAGATGGCGGCCGCATACAAAGTACATGTCGTACATTCCTTGGCCCACAGCTCCGTTAGGAAATAATCTAATGTTCCAAAATTCGGGTTATCAGTGTATTTTTGATAGTTCTACACGGACCACAAAACATTGTTTTACCGGGCTTCCTGTGTTTAAAAGGTCGAGTTAGTGTGAGCCTAGGGCTAGTGTTTTTTTTAACACAGGAAATCCATTGTTCTCCTATTCGCCCATCTACTTGTAGCCAGCTTTGCAGACGTATTTTTTCACTCTCATAAATTCGAAGAAAAAAGTAACATCTGCTTACCCGAGCGCTTAATTAGTTTCCAATATGCAAGCTCGACGTCAGCACGTTTGTTATATTTTTCTGCCCAATCAAAGCCATTGTTAGAATTTTAATGATTGGCGCGCCATTGAACACCCTCCTATGATTGGTCAATGGCAAATGTATTGTCTGAATTCCTTTTAAATGTAACATTACGTCACTTTCCTGGATATGGAAGGTAAAATCTGATTGGACCATAACACAATGAGGTGTACATATTGGAAACTAATTAAGCGCTCAGGTAAGCAGACGCTACTCTTCTTCAAATTTACGAGAGTGAAAAAATATGTCTGGGGATTCATAAAGTAGAGTTGATATATTATTACCACTTCAAATCGTTTTTCGATACGACGACAGGAAGTCGTAATATTTTTTCAACTCCAAATATTGAATCTAAACGTCCGCCATTACTGGAGGCCGTTCCCTTTGTTCAGCTTTATACAAAGGGTTATTCAGCCGAAGTGATGTCATACACTCAACGCTCGCCTGCACAACACGACGACTTGGAGGCATATTTCTACTAAAAACGTCTTCACGTACCCAAGAAGAAAGTTATATTTATCTTTGCGAGGTTGGCAACTTTATGCATACTATTTCGCGCGACATGGTTGTCGTGTTAAGTGTATGACATCACCTGCTGAATAATGAGAACGGCTTCCAGTAATAGCGGACAGTATTTTACCGGTAAACTCTCCTAACATTTTGTGGTTTAACTTGCTCATTTGGGAATATTTTTTACTATTTCGGATATTTCTTACACTGATTGACCTATTGACACTGAAAAAGTGGCAAATCGAAATGGTAAATTTTCGTCGTAGTGGCACTTTAATTGTGTATGTAATTCGTATGCTTCTGAATTTTTAAAACCATGCAGTGGTAAAAGGATAAGTCAATCACTAGACGTCCGTCACTTGATAACACTCAGTTCAAGACTGGGTTATGTACGTATGGGGTGGCGACAGTAGTTAAGCGCTTCGCCTCTCACCTCTGTGCCCCAGGTTCGATTCCCGGACGCGGCGCCATATGGGAGTTGAGTTTCTCGGTATCGCCCTTGCTGCGAGGGTTTTTCTCCGAGTTCTCCGGTTTTTCTCCGATCTTGGAGTTCGTCGGAATACTTAAACAAAAGCCTCTGGCTTGGGAGACCCGGCAACGGCTTCCTGTATCTTCGACGTAAAATAAACCATTTGTCATTTTATTATTTACTTATGCAGGGTAATCAACATCCAACTTCTCTTTAGGAATAAGAAAAAAGTGCAGCAGGCAGGCAGGTCATGAGATCACCAGGAGATCACCAGGGGAACAATTGTTTTTTATGACACCAAATTCACTTAACGACACTACAAGAAATGTATGAAAATCAGTAAATAGAATTAGGATGTTACTTTGGGGCTAAAACTATTAATAGGCAGCGTTATAGAGATGGTATGCTATCCCTATTCATGATCCTGTAGCTTAGTCACACTTCCCACGGTCAGGGAAAAGTATGGGGGAAAAACCTCGAGGTAAGGCCGGAATTGTCAGGGTATTTAAGCGTAGTCCACACGAGCAAGTTTTCCTTGACAAGTTTTATTTGCTCGTGTAGACGACGAAAAATGACAAGTTTTTCCTTGACAAGTCTCCTTGTTGAAAAACTGGTGTGCCAGTTTTTGAACAAGGCAACTTGTCAAGGAAAAACTTGACAAGTCGCAGAACTTGCTCGTGTGGACGGACAACAAGGAACATGTGACAAGGAAATTCGTAAGTTTAGTTCCCATACCTTTCGCTCCCAATTTTCGCGCGCATTCCCTTCTGCAAAAGTATCATGGCGAGTGTCATGGACAGATAAGTCAATTTCTCTACTGTTGGAGGCATTGCGGAGCACAGGAAGCCCAATGCGGAGCACAGGAAGCCCAATGCCGCGGAGGGTGGTAATTATTATCGGACTTTGTAACAGCGAACTGATTTTTATGCGTAAACTATCTCGAAAATGTCATATCTTGCTAAAAGAATGTCTTACTATTAAATCTATATACTTCACGACCTTGTGTTGTTGTTTTTGACTGCGATGATTTGGGGCTATTTTAAGCCTTCAAGGTTTAAAACAAAAATTACGCATAAAAATCAGTTCGCTGTTACAAAGTCCGATAATAATTACCACCCCCGCGGCATTGGGCTTCCTGTGTGCGGAGCAGGATAAGCTTGTGGAACACAAAAGTGGAATCCTATAGAAACATGCACTTAACGAGTACGACGAGTTGCAGGACCTACTACGTGAGGAAATACCGAATATTGATTTGTTACCCTGCGAGCAGAGGTTTCTCATCTCTCAACCTCTGCTCGCAGGGTATCTGCTCTCAAAGGTAAAAAATGACGTTTCTGCATACAAACTGCTCTAGTTGAAAAACTTGTATAAAACAATCAGTCATTTGTTTAACTGAATACTAGAGTTCTACTCCGCTGTACATGGAACATTGCCGACGCAAGCACAACTTGTCAAGGAAACACTCGTTCGCTGTGTACACGAGCAAATAACCACGTCAAGGAAACTTGTCAAGGAAAATTTGTTCACCCGTCCACACGAGCAAATTAAATAGACGTCATGGAAACTTGTCAAGGAAAACTTGCTCGTGTGGACTACGCTTTAGGATTTGGTCAGGGATATCCCAAATTTCAGTGCAAAGTCGGAATTTGTTTTATATTTAGGCTTCATATACTGATTTATTTGGGCTGTTCTGTTCAATTAAGGACTGAATATTTGGAAAAGTATGAGCGTGCCCTGGACTTGTTTTTGTCAGTGGAGACCTGATGACAACTTGAGCATTCAAAAGCTTGATCAGATGCAAGTCCATGTAAAATGAATCTGTCAGGGAAAAGTCAGGGATTTTTTCCCTGTAAATGTGTGGGAACCCTGTGGATATGGAAGATATTAACAAAGAGGAATCGTTATAACTTGCCGTAATAGGTAATTTTATTAATTCTGTTCAACTTAGTAAATTATTTTCATTCCCTTTTGATTACAATATAGGCACTTTCAGTGAGTCATTTAGTATTTAGTTCATTTTACAATTTTATTTATCTGATATTGCTACGAAGGACTCTGTTAATTATAAGCCAAAGATTTCCCAGAAATTATTTTAATATATGATTTCATAAGCTTTTAAAAAAGCTAAAGGCAATGTGAACCTCTTAAAGGGATAAACTTTCAAATGCTCAAAGACAAAAATTACTCAAATTAGCAGATTTGCTATCCAAGTATGCTGGAGAATATCTGAAACTATTTGGATGAAGAATGGCAAAGATTCGACTGGATCTGTGTAACATACTGCTTCAAAGGAACACTGAAAAACAATGTTTGCTCTCAAATGTTTGTTATGGAAGCCTAAATCTATTGCTGTGTTTGTTTCCTGTAAATTGTACACAGATGGCAGTTAGTTTTCTTGTCTATAATCACTCATTTGAATTTCCCGAGCGCCGCCATCTTGGATCTTATGACGTCACGTGGTTGTCCCTAGTGTTACAAAACAAGAGCTATTGTTTTCTGACAATTTAGGCAACCATGTGAGGTTGCTTTAAAGCACCTTCATTCAGTCCATGTTGGGTTGTACTCCACTGTAATCTTTGCCTTTCTTTAATAAAGCAGTAACGCTCATGTCTTCTATTCCAGGGTGTTTGTGTTGTTTTAGGTTCAATAGGCCGGGAGGGGGGGAGAGGGGGGTAACTCCCTTATTGAGGGGTACATGGATGCTCGTCGTACCTTTTAGGGGTCAAAACCAGGAGTTTGGTACCAGTTAGGGTATCCACGATCAAACACACATTTCTATACAGCGGTACCTTTTAGGGTCGGGTGTAAATAGCAATAAAAGGCATCGAAAGTTTAAAATGTTGGCATGTTTTTATCGGTACCTTTTAGGGGCCAAAATAATCTTGAGCTGCGCCCATTTTAGTACCTCTTAGGGGTCAAATCGAAAATCTCCGACGAGCATCCCTACCCCTTTTATATGGGAGTCCCTCCCCCGGGGGTTCAATAGGCTCCTCGTCCAATTCGATGGACACTGGGCGTCATGTAATAAGAAATCGATTAATGCAAAGACGATATAATGATATTCTGTGTCAAACGTCTTAGAACGTGTGAACAACTTCTAAAATGGTTCTTCCGAAATGCAATTCAGTCAGGAATAGGACTGAATCAGTTTCAACTAGAAAGGAAAAATCGTGGATTTTGAACACTACTTTATAGATTCTTTGTTTTTGTTTTTGTCCAAAGCATAAGCGCTAGCCACATTTCGTGCTTGTTCTTAGCATAAGTATCACTAATGATCAATACATTACTGCGTCCTGTGTATATTGCTTATACTTTGGCCACTACCGTGAACGAGAGTGTGGACAAGACCGGGTCTGGGCAGGAAAAAAAATGAGGATGAAGGAAAGAAAAGAGAGTTCTCCTTTATTTTTCCCATTTATTTTTTCCTCGGTCCTAATCCCTCCCCGCTACATCCAACTGCCTCTCAAACAGAGTTACCTGCGAAGGTGTCTGGATTTTTTCCCCAAAGCATCGATTCACCGAGGTGCATCAGAAAACCAACTTGAATTAGTTCATAAAAGTAAGTTAAACATTCTTTTTTTGTTTACACACATTCATAGCTTCTTTCATTCATTATATGTGAAATAGTCTGAATTCAGTTCCATGTTGAATCCCTAAATGATACTAGGACTAACTTGAACGGGGGAAAAGTAGCGCATTTAAAAAGCGCGACCGTCAAACAAAGAAACTTTCAGACGGCGGGTTTCTGGAAAACCCGAATAGTGAATACCGAATAGTGGCGAATAGTAAATATAAGTTAAAGATTAATACTTACAGAACATAAGTCCTTCAACGAGTACGAACCTAGACGAACCTGACGAGAGAATCACCACAGGAAGCCCAATGCCGCGGGGGGTGGTAATTATTATTATAGTGTCGCCGAGCGAGGGACTTTCACTCCTTGTGATTTTTACTGTACTATGGTGAACTTTGGTGAGGAATCTGTTTTTGAAAGGCTTAAAACAGCCCCAAATCATCGCAGACAGAGTCAAAAGCAACAACACAAGGTCAGTGAAGTATATATCTTTAATAGTAAGACATTCTTTTAGAAAGATATGACATTTTCGAGATAGTTTACGCATAAAAATCAGTTCGCTGTTACAAAGTCCGATAATAATTACCACCCTCCGCGGCATTGGGTTTCCTGTGGAATCACATTGTCAACACTCGCCATTTTGTTTTCCTCGTGTAACTCAGTTCCATGGATGGGTTACCTGTGGCACTCGAAAGCGAGGCCAATTGATATCGTTAGAAGATGTTGGAGAAAATTATAAAACAGCAAACATTTTCTACATATGTCAATCGTGCACTGTAGCTATTTCTTTTTAGTTCTTTCTTCTTTTTTGCGCCGATTTTTATTCGGATATCGTACCCTTTCAGCTTGCCTGTTTTGTTGCCCATTTCAGACCACGTGACCTTTCCCTTGAGTACGCAATTAAATGCGTTTTGTTTCAGTTCTGTATCCCAAGGGAAATGTACCAATTTCTATAATTGGAAAACAAAGTACTGAATCCTCTGGAGAAATATCACGTGGTCTGAAATGGGGCAACAAACAGGCAAGCTGAAAGGGTCTATTAGAATTCCTCAATTTAATAGACCAGTTGAGGGTGGGGTGGGTAGACGGCGTTCACCTCCTCGGAACCAGGAATTATTACTAACAACACGCTAAATTCCAATTTCATCTATGTATTAGCCAGGTCCTGGCTTTGATCAGCTACCCCTATGGTTGTTTCTGAAATATTCACTGTCTGGTAAAAGATTATCTTAAAACTTATTAAAATTTGATGGATGTAGCTGCGCTGGAAAGCGTGCAATCGTGTTTTCAGTTTACCATACAAAGTCAAAGTCCGCGGGAAAATTTACAGAGAAATGTATGGAAAACTGAAAACACGCTATCCGAAAAAAACCGGCGAAAAAAAAGAAAGAACTATTATAAAAAGAAATGTCTTCAACTCGAAGCATTCCCAGGCGATCTTTTGGTGATCACTGACCTAAACCGGAGGCCACAGGGAACCCAACTAGGTCTGTCAGGTGCACGATGACGTGTGTAGAAAACGTTTTCTGTTTTATTATTTTCTCCAACATTTCGGCAAAGTTGCCTTCTAACGTTCCCTGCTAGCAGAGGTCTCTCTCTGTCTACCTCTGCTAGCAGGGAACTTCTAACGATATCTTCTTCATGCGCCGTGATCAGCCTCGCTTTCGAGTGCCACAGGTAACCCATCCATGGAACTGAGTTACACGAGGAAAACAAAATGGCGAGTGTTGACAGTGTGATTCTCTCGTCAGGTTCGTCTAGGTTCGTACTCGTTGAAGGACTTACGTTCTGTAAGTATTAATCTTTAACTTATATTTACTATTCGCACTATTCGCGCTATTCGCTATTCGCTATTCGGGTTTTCCAGAAACCCTTCAGACGCCGTATATAAACCATAGTTTCTTGAACTCTCACTTGTGTTTTCTCGTAAGTGTCTTTATAACTTGCACAAACTGATCGAGACCAGGATCCACTTTGTCAAAGCAATCCCCCGCTAAATGAAACATTCTTTTACTTCCCAGTCGATCAGCAATCCACTGCCCTGGTTCTTTTTCAAAATACACTAACACGACGCGATTCAGCGTTGTATCCTCCAGCAAATAAGCCTTGATTATACTGCCATCAAATGTCACATACACTTCCTCGAACTCATGGACGCCATGTTGGAGATATTCCTCGGATTTGTCCGAGTAAACCAACACGACACACCGACTTTGGAAAAGCTCATCCTCGAGTGTTGAATTCCCTTCGAGAATGTCACGGATGTTGTTGAGTTTAACGTGCGAGCCAAGTTTCATTCGGAGAAAATCCTTGATCTCTTCACCACGATCTCTGTCGTTTCTTGTGTAAAGGAATAAGACTTTGGATTCGGACATGGCTGGAAAAATTATACCTGACGACAAACAACAAACGCACATCGTGTTTTTATTTTTAGCCGTTAAACAAAGTATAATAGTTATATAAATTTATAACCCATCAAATATTTTCTCTCGTACGTGATTGGTTGACTGCGTCACTTGACCCGATATTTGCTCTACGTCAAACGACAAATATCAGCGATTGTAACCCAAACATTTTCTCTCGCGCGTGATTGGTTGACTGCGTCACGTGACCCGATATTTGCTCTACGTCAAACGACAAATATCAGCGATTGTAACCCAAACATTTTCTCTCGCGCGTGATTGGTTGACTGCGTCACGTGACCCGATATTTGCTCTACGTCAAACGACAAATATCAGCGATTGTAACCCAAACATTTTCTCTCGCGCGTGATTGGTTGACTGCGTCACGTGACCCGATATTTGCTCTACGTCAAACGACAAATATCAGCGATTGTAACCCAAACATTTTCTCTCGCGCGTGATTGGTTGACTGCGTCACGTGACCCGATATTTGCTCTACGTCAAACGACAAATATCAGCGATTGTAACCCAAACATTTTCTCTCGCGCGTGATTGGTTGACTGCGTCACGTGACCCGATATTTGCTCTACGTCAAACGACAAATATCAGCGATTGTAACCCAAACATTTTCTCTCGCGCGTGATTGGTTGACTGCGTCACGTGACCCGATATTTGCTCTACGTCAAACGACAAATATCAGCGATTGTAACCCAAACATTTTCTCTCGCGCGTGATTGGTTGACTGCGTCACGTGACCCGATATTTGCTCTACGTCAAACGACAAATATCAGCGATTGTAACCCAAACATTTTCTCTCGCGCGTGATTGGTTGACTGCGTCACGTGACCCGATATTTGCTCTACGTCAAACGACAAATATCAGCGATTGTAACCCAAACATTTTCTCTCGCGCGTGATTGGTTGACTGCGTCACGTGACCCGATATTTGCTCTACGTCAAACGACAAATATCAGCGATTGTAACCCAAACATTTTCTCTCGCGCGTGATTGGTTGACTGCGTCACGTGACCCGATATTTGCTCTACGTCAAACGACAAATATCAGCGATTGTAACCCAAACATTTTCTCTCGCGCGTGATTGGTTGACTGCGTCACGTGACCCGATATTTGCTCTACGTCAAACGACAAATATCAGCGATTGTAACCCAAACATTTTCTCTCGCGCGTGATTGGTTGAATGCGTCTCGTGACCCGATATTTTCTCCGCGAGCGGGAAGTATCGGCGAATACATCCCCTATGAGCGTATAAGCGTGCGTCAAAGAAAACCTGATATTTGTCCTTGGACATTATCTGATATTTCGACGCCACAAATAGGTTATTGTATTTAATACACAGCGCACGCAAGGGCTCCCGTAAAAGAACGGATCAATCACGGTTTCTGGGAAACCCTCATTCCTCCCCCACACTTCACCCTAACCCACCCCTCCCCCACAATTCACCCTAACCTTTAATGGTTAATCATTAATAGAACGATGTATATCCAGGGGAGGGGTGGGTGGGTAGTTTCCCAGAAACCGTGATTGAGCCAGAAGAACATTAAACGATTATAAAGACAGTAACCGACTTTGTGGTGTTGAAATATGAACTGATATTTCTCAGACATTATCTGTTCCTTCGTTCTCGAAACTGTTGGCTTCTCGGAACAGATAATGTGGGCGCTTCTTGGTGTAGCAGATACATTGTTTTCTGGGGATATTGTTTTGCTTTAGAAGACAAATGTTTTCTTTGTTTCACGTCATGGTGTGATCTGTAACACCAATAAACCCCCGATAATGTCTTTGGACAAATATATAGAGGTTAATAGTCGGTAGGCATCTAATACGGCTGTGTATTTTCATGAATCATGCGTATTTTGGCGAGTAAAAATACGGATGACGAGTAAAAAGACAGCCGTATTAGAAGCTTACCCGAATAATCCGTTATTTATTATTCAATTCTGCAATGAAACGAAATTGTCTTTTTCCATAATAACGAAAACCCTTGCACACGCGCTCGAGAAATAGGATTTACCATGGTAACGGGAAGCCATTTTAACGTAACTACCCCCCGAAATACGGTCTCATATTTGGTGCGTTCTTGTGCATATTTTGTGCGTTCTTGACAGAATTATATACTAACAGCGCTTATTTTGTTTCGGTGCGGTATCCATCGAAATCGCCTAGGTACCGTGTAAGTACACATAACAGTAGGTATACCACAAAAGCGTAGCAGCCATGTTTGGAAGGGGGTAAGAAACGATTGTGCACGGTCAGAGTTCATTAGCGTCCCCTGGACGACTGAACCCACACGTTTCTATTGGCTGATTGATTAACATTTCTATTATGTTTTGTGCACGGTCCCAGTCCTTTTTCAATTCCGAAAAGGTCAATTGGCGGGAAAAATAATCTTAACATAGCCCAACTTGTAAAAATGCCAAGAATAGCGAAAACGGTTCTAAAAATAACCTAACTTATGAAAATCAATGTGACATAGCCGCCTGGACCAGGTCATAAGCCTAGTATGCGGGATGGACGCTCCTGGTATAAGTAGTTTTCGTTATAATAACATTCTAGATCATTATTTTGTTTCATGGGATAAGTAAAATCACGTTATTCATTTCACGGGTCAGTTAAAAGCACTCTAATTTTAAGTGCAATGGTTTCCAAGTCAAAACAGAATGAAAATGTGAATAGCAGAGTCGCAAATGGATTTCTTGTCGTTGATTATTTGGCAAACTCATGGTTCATGTCCGATATTAGTCATTTGATATTAATTTCAGCTGATTAATTATCACGACTGGTCTCGAAAGGTTATATGTACCAACGTGTTGAAAAGTCATTTCTATTTTTAGTACAATTACATTCTGGAAACCTCTTCATCCATCGATTGATACAAAAGCTATGGTTTACCATATGGTTTACCATTATCCTCTAAAGTTGCAAAGCCATTTTTGGTCAATTTACATATGCAGTTATGTATGAGGAATTAATTACGAAGGGGGAGAGGTGAGGCTACGACGTCTCCTGTCAGTCACATCTCGGGACTATAATTCCCTAGTTCTGCAAGCATTAGTTAGCCTGCGAAACAGGCCCTCAGTGTTATTTCAACGCAAAGAAAGTGATAAAATGATTCATTAGTTGATGATCATGATCATTCGTTTATTTTGAGACAAAAGGTTACTTGTTATTCAGAAAGGAAAAGTAGGGGCCGGGTAGGTTTGTCACAGTCTATGGCAGTTTGATTAATTGCCGTTTATAAAAGTATTTTAGGGCTTCGATATGTTGGACTGTTGTCAGGGACCGGACATTATTTAGCGGTATTTGGGGGGAGGGGGTGGCTACTAGATCTGCATTGTGACTTGTCCAAAAAATATAAAAAAGTGACCCCCCTTCCCCCTACAAATCTAGGCTTTGCGACTGGTATCGAGCTCTATCACGCTTTTGATTTTGGTCATTTTGTTAAATCTATTAAAATGCGAATTGATGTCTTGCGGCGCAACATGAAACCTTACCTCAAACTAAGGCTGAATGACGAGTTTATGTACTCCGAAACAAATTTCAACATTTGTAATCGTTCTTCGTTTGTAATGCGATTGTACGTACAGGATGGACATTGTCATTTTAATCGACTCAAGTCGGATCGAAGTATCTACTATTAAAAGTAGGCATGTTCAATTAGCTAGTACCAATTGACAGTGTTCCTAAAATAACTCGCTCTGGTTTCCAACCGAGAACTATTGTTCATTGCGTTTTACAAAGGAGTATTTAGGTTTCCAATTCATTAAACAGGACAAACAACCTGATTATTTGTCCGCCTAAATCCGAAGAAGGACCAGTAAGGTTTACATGGCCTTATTGCTCGATTTGATTCGATTCTTCGCTGAAAATCACTTACATAAAAATCAATTTGGGTGCATGCTGTTTGTCTATTATTTGACAGAAATTCGGGGAATGTTTCAAGCATCTGTTGCTGTATCATTTTGAATGCACGAAACCATGCTTCTCAATCAATAATCATTTTATTCTAACGGTTTATATCTTTTAGGCATGTTTGCATTAAGATTCCATGCGACAGGAATGATTTCAAAATGCTTCAATCTTCAGTCAGTAACAAAGAGAACATTCGCTTCGTGCCAGAATGCTAATTACTACTCTTGGCAAGTTTTAGGTACAATTTCGATTAATTATGTTTTCTACTAGGATTATTTTAGAAAGAATTTGAGTTCACCGACTCTTATCGCATTCGTTTCATTACCAAACAATTATGTCTTCAAGAATGAACTCCACGCGTATAAAAACACATGAAAACAGCGAAAGCGTGAAACCAATTTTCATAGCCCTTTAGTAAACATCTAGATAATTACTACATAAATGCAAACAAATTAAGTTTAAAGCCCCTTATAAATCCTTGATTTCGTGGCCTTCAAGCAGCCTGTTATCCCTACGGGAGAATTTTAAGAACTTACCTTATAATCTGGCTAAGACTTGTACATAGGATGGACTAATGTACGTCGAAGAAAGAAGTTTGTACAATATTTAGTGTGTTCGATTCTTCGGCAAGTGCTTGCTTCAGGAATATGAATTTAGTCGCTTGAAGACTGAAATGGTTTAGCAGAGTTTGGCCCAACAGCTCCATCGACCAAGTAAAGCTGGCTCGGGTATAATAGTTGTATCGATTACAGGCGAGGTCAGAAGCATGCCATACCTCACACCTGATCATTGTGTCAGTGTTTGTTTATCCTTACTGTCTGCGTACTTTCCGCTTTTCAACACATGACTTTGTTTAGACTTGCTTCAAGTCGAACTCACTGGGTAAGCGATTACTGGGTCAAAATCCCCCAAATACCAAACGAGAGGCGAGAAGGGGTCAAGAAGGACTTTGTTATCCAAATCCTCACGAAAACTGGTAAGAGGTATCGTAAAGCTTTAATGCCTTTTTTTTTCGAGGTACGTTAGACAACGTTTTCCCGTTTTTCGTGGTTTTGAAACTTAATACTTTTGATAATTAATTGCTGCAGGTCCACGAATATTAATTGCGGTAGGGAGCGGCTTATTCTAAGAAACAGCTATAGTAATCCATATTCAATTTCTTTGTTTTCTTTTGTTTCTTTTGACTAATACACTTCAAGCTCGTGACTCGTGAATACTAGAGTTGCTCCCACGTTGGTGTTGACGATTTAGATAATTTAACTAAATTAGCTAACTATTTAGTTGATGCCACTACATTAGTGTAACCGCAAGACCAACGGTCACAGCGACATCAGCGGGGGCTTGGATTGCACCCGTTCCGCACGTTGTAACCCGCACGTTGTAACCCAGTTACGGTAACTACTCTGCATTGTAACCAGTTGTTTCCAGAATGTACTGCACTCTTGTAAGACCAATTTACTAGGACCCAGCCTCTCTCAAACGTATATAATTAACATGCATGTGGGCCGCCTGTGGTTTCTTCTCAGAAGGCCACGCGACTATCGATCGAGTACTGGGTAGGCCTTTCCCGATTATGCTAGTAAAACTGGCATTTAATGCTACTAGAAATTCTCGCATAAAGCCCAAAAATGCTAAAATAATGCCTGATTTCTTTAAAAAATGCTACTTGAATTCCAAAAAATGCTTTGTTTTATTTCAAACAAAACGTACAAACTCTTACATTATATGCTCATATCAACAACAGATGATACTTAATAATTGTTTGTTTATAAAACTTGGGGTCAGAATCGAAACTTTTCCAGCCAACACCCACTAAACAGTCATATTTGAAGCACTACCATGCGCTGGGTAGAAGTACACCCAACCTAGACTGGCACAATTCTGTTCAACTTCTAACTCATATAAAACGTTTACGTTTCAGTATACTATAAGCAGTTCACCGCGAGCGCTTATCGCTTGTTGTATTGTGCCATCCGCACTGGCTTGAATGTAATCGACGAGAGCACAATCCTGCTGCTCGTTGAATGAGGCTTTCAGGATTGAAAACACCCTTTCTGCGGCTGCAGAAGAAGGCTGTATGAGCAGGACTTGATTCACCGCCCACGCCTGGCATAAGTTACCTCAAAATCGATCACTAAAAGCGAGCCAAAAATATATAAACCAGCACATCGTGTTTAATTCGCTGTCAAATTTAACGAAATTTTCGTATGTTAATATTAAAATGAAATAACGTCTTTAGGATCAAACACATTTGTATATTGACGTTGGTGTGACGTCATAACGAACGACTCCTTTTAAGGTCAAATTCTGCGTTACCTATACGTTTGAAATAACATAAATATGTGTTTTTGATTGCCGCAATTTTAAAGTCTCTACGATAAATATTTCCTGAGTTATTAAGAACTGAAGTTTCCTGTGACGTCACATTTTCTGACGTCATGGGACTGACATCAGTCATGCTTTCTAAATTGAATAAACATAAAAAAGATCATATTGCGGCTATTCAGTGTACAGTAAGTACAGTTCCTCTTTAAAACCCATTTTCAAAGACATTTTCAAAAATATATGACGTCATAATGACGTTTCCTCTTTTTCACTGTGAATTTTACAGTATTTCCTCTCAAAAATCGAAAATTCTAAAAACATACGGTTGTGGGTACCGATTTACTCTTTTGATTGCTAGATTGTCGTAAACAAATATGTTAAACTCTAAAAGATGAATGAAGAAGTTATTTTGTAAATGGTTCTGTATTGAATATTTCCCGCCAAAATTTGGCGGGAAAATTGCCAAAATTCACAATTTAATAACTTTTTTCCCTCTTAACCAATCGAACTCGGGTTTTCGGTTTCTTTGTTGTCGACATGATGGGAAATCGAAAATGTAAAATTTACTGATGTTCAAGGTAATTGAAAACATCGAGAAACCTATTATAAATGGATACATGACGTAACTGTGACGTCATCAAGATGTCTACGGTAGTCAAATCATCGGATTTTGTTTAGGTCGTCGGTCTTCATCATCCCACAAAAATTCAATCTTCTATGTTGGAAACTTTTGAAAATATAGCAAAGTGATAGATTTTAGGGTCATTTGTGCCAAGCGTGGCCGCAGCCCAACGAGGAAGTCGCTCCTCCTGCCTGTGCCACCATTCCACTTTTTTCTCCTCATTCGGTACATTGACATCTTCAGCAGCAGCTAAATAGACAGGTAACTCGGCTTTGAGACCGTTGATGATAGCATCACTATCCAAGAAAGGAAATGCCCTCAATGACTCTACGGATGCATCTGTTGGCCTAAGCCACTGGACGCTAACAGGACAGAATAGTCTGGCAGCCTTGAACGCCACCAGTACATCATACAGGTCGACATTGAACTTCCTCAGGAACCATGTAATTGCCGGTTCAACACAAGCCTTCCCCCTCCGTTCAAGTGCTGCTACATTCTGACCGGGGTCTTCTCTTGCAATTGCAGTCGCAATTGCGTGGACGTTCGGGTAATGAGGAGCTTGACAAGCTTGGCTAACTGCGCTCACCTTCTCATAACAGGAAAAAACCAAAGGACCATCCCCTTCCAGGAAATACGTGGCCTTCACAAAATGTTCGCCGACATCTATAGTAACGGCAAGCTCAAGCTTCAAGAGCATGTGTCGCTGTGGATCAGAAAGAATCGCTTGAAGTTGTGGAAGAATCTGCGGGCAGACCTTTGCATCCTTTGCTTCTTCCATGTACCTTTCGAGATCTCCAAATTGCACCATCAACTCCTGGTACACCTCCCACCTCGACCACCATCTAGTTTCGCTGTATGACTTCGGTGCTCGACCCGTCAGATCCTTCCATAACAGCTTCGCCTTGCAACTGTGACGAAACATTCTAATCCACAGGCTACCGAACTCTGTCAGGGTCGGGATCTCGAAATGGTTCCCCACGTTGTCTAATGTGTGGGAGAAGCACACAACATTCACCATGTTCGGGAATATGAAGGCTATTATGCCCAGTGCTGCCTGGTTGATGCTAGCACCGTCTCGCATAGCGGCAAGCAATGAATTTCCTCTGACCCCGTATTCAACAGACAGGCACTGATTAAGAACTTGTGCCACTGAGTTGGTTGGCATTGACTGACTTTGAACAAACCTCGATTCTCATCGATTCTCACAAGCCGCTGGGTAATGTTCCAGTCATTGTCCATGAATCGAACTATTATCGCAATTGCCTCCCCTTGTCTGGTGCTGCCGTCGAAAATTACGGAAATGTCCCTTGTCATGCCAACTTGTCCTGGCATCTCTAATTCTTGCTTAATCCGTTCGATTTCCTCTTTCAAAGCCATGGAAACATACTGTCCTAGATGCGAACTTCCAGTAAGTCGATGTCCGTTTTTCTCTAGAAGAGACCGTAGCATGTCTATTTTAGCAATTGGAATACCCGCCTTCAAAAACTCGGTGACAACTTCGAGTCGATAAGCACATCCTTCCACAGGCAAAGTGCTATCTTTTGACTTAGAACTTTCTTCTCTTTTGAAAGCTTCCGCTATGGTCTGCTCCCTTAGTTTGGATCTTTTCATCTTTTGCTTCCCGTCTTGGTGCTTTTTAGATGAGACGTGTATTTTCAGAACACTTTTCTTCGTCGACAGGATCTCTCTACATGCATTACACTGACAGCTTTCCTTCTCTAACAATGAAGTTCTCATCAGGAAACAGTCGTACTCGCTCGTGTAACGGCACTTTCACAGTGTCGCTATTTCCTCGTCGCTTGTATTTACCGGAGGTGGACTCTAGAGATCGATCTCTTGCTATAGATGATGGAACTGGTCTATCTTGCAAGTTCGTGGCCGACGCCATCTTGGCTGATCAGCAAGAGAAAGAGTTAACCGCTGACCACCTAGACCCAGACCTTTTTTTCCGTTGGTCTACATACACAACACAAGTACACAACGCACAAACAGACAGAAAACAATCAAATTAAGTAATCACAATTGCAAACTTTAGGATTATTTATCCTTCTGAGTGCTGAAATCTGGATCACAGATTCACAGTCATGAAAAATGACAGAAAATGCTAGCAATTCTTTTTCAAGAAAAAACGCAAAAAAAAATGCTCGTTTCCAAAAAAATGCCGAAAAAATGCTAGCATAATCGGGAAGGGCCTAGTACTGGGTAGCGATACTTTTAGTTCCGTTTTATGGACATTAAATCAGACATTGAGCTTCGTCGAATTACACTGAACAGCACCGTGAATATGCTAGTATAAACCAGTTATTTGTTGCCAAGGTTCCAACGTTTGTGACTGTGAAATTGCTGAAATTTACAAGCTGCTTTGGTTACCTAAAATTTATATATGCCAGCCTTATTCATGTAATCATCCCGGCGTCTACATGAATTTCTATTTTTCGGATTCGGAGAACAACACTTACCTGGGGTACCTGAATCGAGAAACGTAGGACGAGTCAACGCACAGTTCACGCCATTTTATACCTGCAACATTTCGTATACATGTTTAAAACTCCTGAGTGAGTGACGGAGGTGGCCGAAAACGACTGAGCTTTTCAGTAAGGCCGTATTTAAGGCACGTATTGGCTTAAAAAACAACACAATAGAAATGTAACAAATCATTGGCATTTTAGTGAACATTCAGAACATAGTATATAGTTCAGCGTTGTTTTAAAGTTACATTAATTACAGGGTTGACAAGCATTACAACACAGCTGTTATACTGGGTAATATGTACAACTGAACACTTTAACAGCACAATAATTACTGAATTACAACACAGCACGTTACATCATTTGAATGTTTAACAACACAGTAATTACTGGTTTACAACTGACCTTTTAACAGCACAGTACCTACTGGATTACAACACAGCTTATTACATCAGTTGTTTTTTAACTACACAGCCGGTAATTTCTGGTTTACAACTGATCTTGTAACAGCACAGTAATGAATGGTTTACAACTGATCTTTTAACAGGCCAGTAATTACTGGTTTACAACTATATAGTGATCTTTTAATCATCCACCTCTGGCTTAAACATCAAAATCTATCAAAACTTATATTCATTTTCTCAGTTTTTTAAACAGATTTAAAGTGAGTTTAAAGTGCATCAAGTGAAAACTCTCATAACTTTAAATATGACAAAAATTCAGCGTGGGGAACATTGTAAAATTGAAAGCTTTCTTGGTTATTGTTTTGGACTCTTCGATCTGATTGGACGAAATATTTTCACACAAAGAAAAGTAGTTTTAAAACACAGTTTCAGTGGATTTGATTTCAGAAATGTATTGTATCTTCACCATAGAATTGTGCCTACCTCTTGCGCGGACCATGACTTAACCAGTTGGCTTATTGTGTTGTTCATTCTCGTCAAGGTTGGGAACGAGCTGGTTCTGAAGAATACGGTTAACATTGTAACGAAATGGTCTTTGGCTTAACAGCAGAATACCCTCGGCTGCCACTTCAGGAATGGTATGGCTAGGGTTTGTTAAAATGGTTGGGTAAGCTTTCTCGTATGAAAACAATAGAAAACAATGAAAAATGAATTATTAATAATATATTACTGAAGTGGCAAGGTATTCTTCACCAGTTACACCAAGTAAAACTATGCAATATACTGATAATTCAAAAGAACGTATATGTATATATACATGATTGCTGGCTCTCAATCAATTCCCAGAGATTCTAATAACAATGACCATGATGGTTGAACTAACGAGAGAAGCTCGATTTTAATAATATTATTATTCACACTTATGTAATCTCGCACATCTGTTGTTGAGAAATTAATAAAGGTTATTATTAATGATTCTGCTATTGCAATTTAACTTCCTCCTTCCGCTTTCACTGTTATAATCAACTAAAGGAATGAAACTACTGTAGGAAGTATACACTAAGAAGCTGACTGGCTAACGCTCAAAACGTCACTACAGATGACGTTTAGTTGATTATACCAGTGTTTATCTTCCCCGCCGACGCAGACTTACACTAGTTTTTACAGGAACTAGTTATCCAGTGTTTCTTTCACTGGCCCGGCCCGCTACTTATCGATAATAATAATTAGGGCGATCATGCAGTTTAAAGCGCTACTGAAGCGAAATTAAGATCTCACTTAAAAGTCCTTTCGAAAAGAGGAAGAATAGCATTTTCTGTTTGTCAATATCTCATCTCGTTCCAGAGATATTAAGGTTTTTGGAATATGCAAATTAGATGGTCTGTGACGTCATAAGGTTGACACAGATCACAAAATGAAGAATATATCTGCAAATAGTGGGTAAAAACAATTGACACTTAGCACACGTATGGTACGAAGGAAAATACACGTCATTATTCAAATTAAGATGTTACCATGGTAACACTCTAGGCCCCAGGCTGCTTCAATGAGGAAAATAATTTTCCTAATTTCTCCTTTGCCAAACACATTTTTTCTACTGTTGGCATATCAGAAGGTTTGGAACAGTGTAGGCATTGTATGTGAGTGGCTTAAAGTGAATTATTTTCTGTAATAGAGATAAAAACTACAATTTTATGTTCAAGGTCAAAGGAGCCTGGGGCCAAGAGTGTTTCCATGGCAACATCATGATTTCCATAGTGATGTGTGTTTTCCTTAGTACCATACATGTGCAAAGTTTCAATTATTTTTACCCAATATTTGCAGAGATATTCTTCATTTTGTGATTGTCTTAATGGCTGTGTCAACCTTATGACGTCACATACCATCTAATTTGCATCTTCCAAAAACCTTAATATCTATGGAACGAATTCAGATATTGACAAACAGAAAATGCTATTCTTTCTCATTTCGAAAGGACTTTCAAGCGAGATCTTAATTTTAATGATGAAATTTCGCTTCAGTAGCACTTTAAGCATTCCGTTTTTTTCTTCGGCAGCTAGCGCCAGTATGGCAGAAATGACCAGGAGCCGGTTGCATAAAGTTAGCGCTTGATCTGGCGTTAGGAAGTTAACTCTTTCGGGTCCGATCGTGTGTGAGCTCAATTGGTGAAATCCTGAGTGCTAACTCAACCCTCCCCCCTCAGTTCAAGTTTGGCTAGCCCGGGGCAGTTAAATACTGCTGACCTTTTAAGAAAACACATACCTTAATATAGGAAATTAACGAAGCCCTATATTAACGCGACAAAAATTAACACGCCATAAAATTAACGCGAATTTCTGAAAAGTTACATTTACGTGCATCAAATTAACGCGATTTTCCGTCCGAAATATTTTTACGTGCATTTAATTAACGCGAATTTGATGTCTTAGGTATAATAAGCTATAGCAAACTGCGCATTTTACAAGACATAACAACAACTTCCAACAAGCCATCCCCACTTGTCCATGGCCAAGGCGGCCTTGAAATACCCATTGAGGTAACTGTGAAATGAAAAGACTTAAAAGCCATTGACATTCTAAACAAGAGAGTAGAAGAAGTGAGCTACCCTCTGGGAGAGGACGATCACTACATCGACGAATCAAAAGACATTTTAAAGTCCCTGTTGCTTGAAGAGGTGTCAAGTGAGTCTGAAAGTGAAGCCGACTAATATGATTTGGCATGAAATAAAGGTGTCTTCAAATAACGATGCTGTAAATTAGTGGTATTTTAATTAACGATGCTATAAATTAAGGGACATTTAATTAACGCGTTTTTTTTAAATTCGCGTTAATAACATGCTTCGTTAATTTCCTATATTAAGGTAAGCAAATACCGTGGACAAAAAATCCTGTAAAAATACGTTGGATCCGAAGTGAGGACCTATGCAGCCAAAAATATAAACAATAACGAATGAAAAGTCCTAACTGGACTACAGCAAAGCTGATATACAACGTAAAAATCTAACACAAAGCACTACGATTAGTTAGGCCTGACACGAAAAGCGCTCGGACCAGATTGCAGCCATAGACAGCTGTTTCGTTCTTATTAGAACTCGTCAGTATGGCATAGCAAACAGTACGCAGGCTTCGGTACCACTGCACCATCGACCCAGACTGAGCTAAAAAGCATCTAGTTTCGAGCAACAGAAATGCTTGGTTATCGGGTCACACGTCATTACGTGTGGCGAAAAGCCAAAAACCAAGGAAATCTGAACTAAACGTGTCAGTGCCTTGCGAGAGATATAGTTATGCTGGCCAGACCAGCTTTATAAATGATGACAACAGGAATATAATATAATCGGATCTATATAAGACCTACGGTACAAAAATCCATAATAGAAAACACATAAGCAAATACCGTGGACAAAAATCCTGTAAAAATACGTTGGACCCGAAGTGAGGACCTTTTAAGCCGAGGGCTCAAACTTTCTCCACAATGCCATTCGGGTGAATTCTACGAACTGGTTGACGGTAGGTATTGCAACTTCTGTAGGGTTTCCAATGAAATGTGCTCTAAGTTTGGAGAAAATGCCACTGTCACTGAGAGAGCTTGAGGACATCATTAAGTCTGAGGATGGTTGAAAAGTACTTGGTTTGCTTTTAGTAGGCCTTGTGAGGGGATTTCACAGGGTTTTTCCGTTGTGTTTGTGCTTTCAGATACATGAAATAATTCTTCACTGAAATCCTTGAAATCCTGCAGTTGGTTGTCTTTTACCCCTGCTCAATCTATTAGGATGTGTTTTTGTCACGGCTTGAGTCCAAATCACCGCCCTTGGTTGTAGGGGTCCCCTCCTTGTGAATTTTTTGTCCATTACCCAGCATGCAATCGGAGGTGGGAGCAGGTAAATGTGGTCGAGTGAAATGCAGTGACAAGAATAACGCGGTTCACAGTCGCTTGGTGTGTTTTGTGCAAACAAACCTTGTGGTTCGAAAGACTAAAGAAGGTACTGTAACGACTGAGTGCTGATTTTGTGTTTGCTCTTGATTTCAAGTGCGAATGGGAAGGATGTTTTGAGCCGATTTTCAGCTCCTTAAAATTCGTGAAAATCGAAGAAACAAAAACGAACGCCAAAACAAATGAGCTTTTCTCCATAGTGAAAGAGTCAAGCGATCCCTGTTATAGCTCTGACTTTGAAGCCATTCTTATCCCTTCACATAATATCGCAACATCGTCTTTCCGGCATGTCTAGATGTGATGCAATTTTTTTCTCATATAGGTCCCAGGGGACCTATATTTACAGGCTCGGACCCGAAAGAGTTAAAAGAGATAAGCCAAATCATCCTCTTTTGAAATTGCGTGACAGAGCAATTGATGAAGTTAGTAGTCACGAGCATTTAGGTGTCTCGCTTTCTAGTAACATGTCTTGGAGGGCTCACATTCTTAAAATACACCAAAAGGCATTAAAAAAGTTAAATTTACTCAAGGAGTTAAATTTAAACTTCGCGATCAATCCTCGAGATTTTGTACAAATCACTTGTTCGCTCTAATTTAGAATATGCTGATGTTGTTTGGGACGGGTGTTCTTTGGGTGAATCCTATTTGCTTGAAAGTGTTCAATTTGATGCCGTAAAATTAATTACTGGTGCTATGAAGGGCACGCATAGGGAAAGTTTGTTAGTTGAAAGTGGATTGCATAGGCTTAGTGATAGGAGAAAAGTACATAAATTGATTTTGTTGTACAAAATGATTAATAGTCTTGCACCAGGTTATATCTCATCACTTTGCCCTCCTTGTGTTAGCCAGAGGAGTTCTTATGCTCTTCGAACTAGGAATAACTTGTGCTTACCCTCTATACGTACTGAAATAATGAAGAATTATTTTCTTTATTCAACTACAAAACAGTGGAATACTCTGCTGAAATCATCCCGTGATTGTACTTCTGTAGCTTCTTTTAAAAACGACTTGCTGCGTAATACATTTTACGTATCTCCTATTAATAAACTTATTTATTTAGGGATCGATATTTATCTATTTTACATACTAGACTGAGACTCAAGAATTGTGGTTTGAATTATTATCTTTATTCAATGAATTGTATACAGTCACCTTCTTGTGCTTGCGGTGCGCCCAAGGAAGATGTTACATATTTTTTGATGATTTGCCCTCGTTTTGCTGCTCTACGTGCGACAATGCTTACCTCCGTTATGCAGAATGCCAGCAACGCCTGGTCATCACTTATTTATCTAAAAGAGTAGACGTTTTACTGAACGGTTTAACAATTTTAGTTTGAATTTCGAAGCTAATGCTGTTATCTTTATTGCCGTAAGGACTTTCATAAGCCAATCTGGACGTTTTAATTAAGAGCTGTAATTTGTTATTTTAGTTTTTATTTATTTCTTTTTCCTTTCTCGTTGTGTTTGTTCTGTGCTTCTTCGTGGTCAACATTGTATAAATTAATTCACGTGAGCCCCCATGATGAGCTTAGAGCTCTTGGAGCAAACGTAAAGCCCAAATATTAATTGTTTAAAGAAGAAAAAAAAAGAAGAAGATAAGAACAAGCGCCGCTAATGATCAATGCATTACTGCTTCTTTGCTTTGAGCATTAGCAGCCGACTCGTTCTTACGGCGTGTCTAAAACGCAGGTAACGGGTAGCGGGTAACGGGTAACGGGTAGCGGGTAACGGGTAACGGGTAACGGGTAACGGGTAACGGGTACTAACGGGTAACGGGTAACGGGTAACGGGTAACGGGTAGCGGGTAACGGGTAGCGGGTAACGGGTAGCGGATAGCGGGTAACGGGTAACGGGTAGCGGGTAACGGGTAGCGGGTAACGGGTAGCGGATAGCGGGTAGCGGGTAGCGGGTAGCGGGTAACGGGTAGCGGGTAACGGATAGATGAAGTTTTTTTTTTGTACAAAAATATTATCTGGCACCCGTTTACGGTGTGCCACACAGGTACCCCAGGCTCATTATGCGTAAAACGGTTATTTCCCGGATATTTGAAATTACAATAAATGTATGGAGTTTTAGCTCGCATACCCGTTTGCTCTAAAATAAATTTCAATAAATCGTCAAAATATTCTTACCTGTCTCTTGTGTATTTCTTTCAGTTTCTGTGAAGTTTCAAGCCATTCAATTCCGTTCAATATTGAGTGAGTTACAGGAATTTTCCTTCCCTTAGTATAATTATTGGGAAGGTAGCAAACTCTAGGCCGATCAGCCGCTCGAATTCGCATAAAAATCCCGTACATCGCCAAAATTCCTTCAAATAACGGTTGCCCAAACAGAGGTCATTCACCACACTCAGCTTCCCTTTCACTGGTTTACTTTAACGGGAGAAAAATGCCACGTAGTTTGCAGTTTTCGAGTTTCGCGGATGTCCTGCAACGGGCTCAGACCTCGAACATATATACCTTATTTTAAAAATGATATTTCAATAAGCGGTCTAATGGTCAAGTGGTTTAGATTATTTACTTTCGATCCTAAGACCGGAGTTCGAGTCCTACACCGCACGCAAAATGTTTTTTTTTTACTTCTTTTTCTCTTTTCTCATTTTTATTTAATCTTTTCGTCTATTTTAAGGTATTAGAGCCGCTTTCTACACTAAAAATAAACAAAACATTGATATATATGTTTGACGTCTGAGCCCGTTGCAGGACAGATGGACAAGAACATCCGCGAAACTCGAAAACTGCAAACTACGTGGCATTTTTCTCCCGTTAAAGTAAACCAGTGAAAGGGAAGCTGAGTGTGGTGAATGACCTCTGTTTGGGCAACCGTTATTTGAAGGAATTTTGGCGATGTACGGGATTTTTATGCGAATTCGAGCGGCTGATCGGCCTAGAGTTTGCTACCTTCCCAATAATTATACTAAGGGAAGGAAAATTCCTGTAACTCACTCAATATTGAACGGAATTGAATGGCTTGAAACTTCACAGAAACTGAAAGAAATACACAAGAGACAGGTAAGAATAAACCATACATTTATTTTAATTTCAAATATCCGGGAAATAACCGTTTTACGCATAATGAGCCTGGGGTACCTGTGTGGCACACCGTAAACGGGTGCCAGATAATATTTTTGTACAAAAAAAAACACCTTCATCTATCCGTTACCCGTTATCCGCTACCCGCTACCCGTTACCCGTTACTCGCTACCCGTTAACCGCTACCCGTTACCCGCTACCCGCTACCCGTTACCCGTTACCTGCGTTTTAGACACGCCGCTCGTTCTTATCTCACCTGCATGTAAGTAAAACAAGTACCGTTAATAACAATTTATAAAGCTATATATTGGTAAAGCTGCTAAGAAACAATAGTGAAATATGAAATTACAACTAAAAAATAAAATCAGCCGTTATTTTCTTAATATTGTTCTACTGGTAATATAACGATAAAGTGCCCGAAGACTACTGCAATAATGCTGATCATATACAACGCTTGTCGAAGTTTATGCGATATTTCGGCTGGCCATTACTAGCCAGGTAATGTTGTTTTTGCTATATTTTAGATATAATTTTTATATGTATGAACAACTCCATCGAAATCGGCTGTATTTTTTTACCACAACATATCAGCAAATCAACCTGGTTGCCATCTTGGATTCAAAGCGAGGCATTCCCTGGTTTTTACTCGGTTAGCCACGCACTGAGGGTAGTCAGAACGAGGCTACCCTAGCAAAAACAAAGGATTGCCTCGCTTTGAATCCAAGATGGTCACCAGGTGAAAAGCGTGAATGCCGTTTATAGAGCTTTAAAGTGAGACGTCACAATCATCTGGAAACATTAAATTTTAGGATTTTTTTTATCTAAACCAATGTTTCAGAAAGTTCTAGTTAAAATCAAGTCTCGCTAAAATATATGAGATCATTTGAGAGAAAACGTAGCCGAGATATGGACCTGTAATTGCATAAATATCCCCATACAAAGTCAGGAGCCCATTACCAGGAGCGTTCCTCTGTTATGGGTTGGGTCCCCAGCACAGAGGTAGATGAGGCTATTTTTAGATTCGAAATTCCCGCGAAAAGAGGTTGCCGCCATGTTGGTGCCCTTCAACAATAGATCCCTCGTTAGCTTCTTTTGTTGGGGCACCAACATTTGAATCTCTGGGGATTGAGTGAAAACTAGCAATTCGAATTCCCGCGTTGAAAGTGAGAAGAATGATAATGAGAAGTGACGTTAGCTATCTGATTGGCTAAGAATAGCCTACCTTTGTTCTTTTTCGCGCGAAACGCAATGCTAAAAATAGCCTCATCTACCTCTGTGCTGGGGTACAGACACAGTGGGAAGATGGACGCTCCTGGTAATGGGCTCCTGACAAAGTCTTTTATTTTTCACCGTTCCAAACGCTTTGAAACCAGCGAAAATTTACAGACTTTGTTTGGCAAAATTTTGAACTTTTCATAAAAATTATATTATCTCTTCAGATTTGTTATTGTGCACATGACCTAAGTAAAGTATCCCCTCTCTGATTGGGTGGTTTCCAGAACTATATTGTCAAATAAATTCATAAAATGATGACGTCACATTTTAGAACTCATTGTTATTAACTAATTTCTAATGGTGACGGTCGGTTAGCTATAGACTAATTTGATATGTGTATAAAGCCTAAAAATACAAGAAAAACTAATAGTATATCTAGTTCGACGTTATCAAAATTATATTATACCACAAGTATATATCAGTAACAAAAGAAGAATTGTTCATTTTGAAATACAATATCATATTTCAAACAAAAATTGCAAGTGATCTCTCGCGCGGAGATCAATAAAATGTTTCCTTACATCTGAGTGCAGTTACTCTTTCTCGCTTTCTCCTTCTCGTTCGAGGCCTTTCCCATCAATTTTAAACTCAAGATACCCCTGATAGCATCCTCGATTTGATCGAGAACTGGATCTTGTTGATCAAAGTCTTCGCTTAGGTTGAAAACCTTGTTCTTGTCCAAACCTGCTGGGATGTTTTCGCTGAAGGGCTCTCCAAACTGTGCTACAACCATTCTTGGCATCAATTCTCTCTGCTCAATGTGTTCCTGGATCAGTTTTCCATCAAAAACCACATAATCACCTTCTTTCTCGCTTGTCTTTGCCGTCATGTACTCGCGAGACCCCTCCGAAGCCATTAGTAATACACAACGAGAAGTTAAAAGCTCGTTGTTCGGGTCTAAGTCTTTTGCAAGGACATCTGTAATGGTATTGAGGTTCACTCCCGTTCCGAGCCTGGTTTGAAGATAGTCTCTCAGTTTCTTACTCGCTTCCTCGTCATTCTTAACAAATAGCAGTAACACCGTAGCCATATCGCTTTGAATATTTACTCCTTTGAACTCCCTGAAATAACGGCAAAATGTAAAAATTCAGTTTAGAATTACAGTTCACCAAATCAAACCAAACAGATGTCTGGTCAAAACATTGGAAATTACGGTTTACAATTGAAGAGCTTGCGATTGAAATAAATTCATAAGATTAAAATCTTGGATTCTCACTGTAAAATGTTGTCGAATTGGTGCGATCCGTTACATTAATTCAGTCGATTTCCTGTTGGAGTACAATATCATTCAGTTGGCTTGATACATTTGTAAAAATATCCGATCCTAAGAAACCTAAAAGAAACGATATTCAAAGGAGACGTGTGAAATAAAATATCGTTAAAATACTCCCTTTGTTTTACGGCTATTAAAGATCTCCGGTAAAATAAACCAAATGATTTGAACCAATCACGGCGACGCATTCTTTCATTTCGGCTGCACCTGTTAGCATAGAAACAGCGCATGCGTAGAAAACTGTAACTACACTAGTTTTATTGCAGACCACTTTTATTGCATATCGCTTTTATGCGATCTCGATCAAAACCTTCCAGTTTTCACAGGTTACTCGGGTTCAAAAGAAGCAGTTATGTAATAAATTAACACTAACTCATCCAGGTTTTTCAGCTTCTCTCACTTTCGATCGAAAATAAATGAATCTAGTGACAGCTCTGATAGTAGAGGTCTCTCTCTGTCTTTCCATTTTACCAAGACAGAGAGAGACCTCTGCTAGCAGGGAATCTAGTGACTTGTAATATTAGAGGGGTTTTGAGTGTCGTTAAAAAAGTAATTACAGATCCAATCACGGGAACCGACTAATAAGTTATTTATTATATAAATTCGGCAATGAAACGAAATTAATATTTTCTTCCAAAACCCTTGCGCGCGCGCTCGAGAAACTGATGGGATTTACCATGGTAACGGGAAGCCATATTTGATGCGTTCATGTGCATATTTGATGCGTTCATGTGCATATTTGGTGCGTTTTGTGCATATTTGATGCCTTCTTGTGTATATTGCGTGCGTTTTTGTGCATATTTCGTGCGTTCTTGGCATAATTATATAATAAAACCAAACGTTGTTTTTGGTTCATCACACAATCACGTTTCATTTTAGCGCCAGTTATCCACGATTGCGTTTACTTTTCCTCGTGATTGGTTCAAGTAAATCCAAATGAATCACGAATTACTTCAGTTCGTGATTGGTTCAAGTAAAACCAAATGAATCACGAATTACTTCAGTTCGTGATTGGTTCACTTGCGATTTTACTTCCCGTGATTGGCTCTGTAATAACGTTGTTTTTGTTTTTTTACTTTTTACGACACTCAATCAAAACCTCTCTACTATTATAATGTCACTAGATTCCCTGAAAGCAGAGGTCTCTCTCTGTCTTGGAAGAATGGAAAGTGAAAGTTCATTTCGCTTTCTATTATTTTACCAAGACAGAGAGAGACCTCTACTACCACGGCAGTCACTAGATTAATTTATTTTCGATCGAAAGTGAGAGAGGCTAAAAAAACGGATGAGTCAGTGTTAATTTATTACATAACTGCTTCTTTTGAGCGCGAGTAACCTGTGAAAACTGGAAGGTTCTGATCGTGTCAATCGAACTGAACCTTCAAGTTCCTTTAAAACAAAACTACAAAAATAACTGCCTGAGATAGAAGATAAATACCATGTGAATGTCCTGGAATGATTTTCAAACTTTTTCGATTGAGGATAGTAAAGATTAAAGTGGATTACAAAACCTTATTCTAGAAACTTGATTTCGTTTACAGTGAACCGATTTCACGGTTGATCTAAATCAGTTTCTCTTGAAAGCAGTATTTTTATCCACTCGAATCTTTGCCATCGTTCAACAACCCGTACTGCCCACCGAAATTCAACCCGGCATTTCCTTTGGCACTTTTTTGTCTTCCAAAAGGACAAACAGTGGCGGCGGAAATATTCAAATCAGTGAAAAATAATTCCAAAGGACTAAATTAAACTTTGATTTTTTTGGAGAGTTTGCTGTCAAAATTACGTCCGCCATTACTGAGGTGTGTTCAAATAGTGCGATTTTACTGTCGTGACGTCATTTCTCAACACGTCGCTCTTGTAGAACGCATATTTCTATTCAAAACTTCGTTCTTTTCTTTCCTTAGATATAGTAAAAATAGTAGGAAATATAGTAAAACATTGTACTTATATATACGTTCGCGCGAAAGCTTGTGTCAAACGTACGTTCCGCTGAAATTATAATTAGCTCTGTCACAGGAACGGGTTCGGGTAATATAATGGCGGACATAACACCTCAAGACTCGGCCCCAAAAAATAAGACTTCCCGTCGTCATATCGAAAAACGGTGTGGATAGGAAATATAGCAACTTTACTTTACAAGTACGCAACATGTGATGGTAGGAGTAAGCCGTGGGCTTCCCGCGTCAATTAAGGCAACTGTTGATTCATTCAGTGGCTCTTGACTATAAAAACTACTGTGACTGGACGAATGTGTACGCTGAGAACCCAGTAAAGTGCTATACAGTGATTGACGCAAACCGGGCAGTGACACAGAAGTCACTTCCCAATTCAACAAAAGGCTTTGCCAGGGCCGGGCTTCTGGCTTTGCACAGTTATGTTAAAAAAATGTCAGCTTTTCATAGTAAGGCAAAAGTATTAAATGTATTAAATTCCGTGTCCTGGCTCAGATTGTTCAAATCAAGGGCAACCCCGGGGTAGCGCTTACCCTTGCTTTGAACAGCCGGGGCCTGGTGACTAGTGGATCATTATCATGTTACAGTAAAACCGCTGATGGTCCTAAAAGTTGAACGATTAATCAGTGAATAAGAGTACACGATTGAGACAATTTAAACGATGTTACACCCCAAGCTCAATATATTATAAAAAAAATTAAAACGTCCATAATATTAGAAACCGAATGACTTAATTATAGACTTACTAGCGAACGAGTGCCGGCGTTTAAGAGTGGCGGAAAGTTCGACCGGTTCCACTGACGAAGTTAGAGAGTAGCGCCCTTTTAAACACAGCTAATAATCCAAGTATTGCAAAAGATAAAAAGTAGTGAAAAATAAAATGTTTTTACAACGTTTTAAAATCGATATTTAAAACTCGTAATACGCTCTTGAGTTTTAGTTCGGGTTTCGACTTACAGTGCGTATAGAGAATTTGGTCAACACCCAGCGTGTAACCGCTCACGCCATGTGTGACAAAACGCTAACCAGGCGATTTATCCGAAAGTTAATAGGGCGTGAAACAGAACTGAATAGCGATCAAGGAATGTAACTTTCTGAGGCCTTTTAAAGCGATGTTAAAGCTTGAAAACCGCCAGTGAAAATGCTGTGGGAAAGTGGACGACTTACAGGAACGTTTGTGGGTCGATTTTCACTTCTTCAACTACAATTTCGCTAACAAATCTTAGTGTTTGCATATCATCCTTATATTTCCCATCAAGTACATATCAATTATCACATCCTAACGCACTCTGGTTTCAATTCTAGAATCAACATCCCTTCTATATTTCTTATATCAATAATAGGGGACTGAAAACCCTGATGTCTCAGTGAAAGGCAGCAGGCTTCGAATCAAACTCAACAAGGAGTTATTTAACCTCACAGCTATACAGTTACGATAATATATAAGCCCGAGAACGAATAGACTGTGTCTGTCTCGGACCTATCGGCTGATAGTTTCCCTTGGAAATTTGATGTTCTTAAAAATAGCATATAAGCCCTCGAACTACGTTCTCGGGCTTATATTTGTTTTAAGAACATCAAATTTCCACGGACAACTATCAGCCGATAGTTCCTCGACGGACATACTCTATTTGTATAATAGTTCTGAGACAAACACACTCTATTTGTCATTATTGTTCATCATCACGAAATTGTCTTCCGCTCTCAGCGGGCACTATTATACAAATACTGACTGTGTCCGTCGAGGAACTATCGGCTGATAATTGCCCGCGGAAATTTGATGTTCTTAAAACAAATATAAGCCCGAGAACGAAGTTCGAGGGCTTATATGCTAGTTTTAAGAACATCAAATTTCCAAGGGAAACTATCAGCCGATAGGTCCGAGACAGACACAGACTATTTGCGTTATTGTTCAACACAAAATTGTCTTTCGTGCTCAGCGGGCACTATCGCCTGATAGTTTGCCTCCGCGGACGACAACTATCACGTCACGTGATCACTTTTGACCAATGAGCGCGCGCAAAATTTTGTGGTGAACTATAACGCCTGATAGTTTGCCTCCGCGGACAACAACTATCACGTCACGTGATCGCTTTTAGCCAATGAGCGCGCGCCAAAATTTTGTGGTGAACTATAAGCCTGATATGTAGTTATGATATTGAATCATGTTTGCCGCGTAGCACTAGTAAGTGTAAAGAATGTAATATAAAGTGGTAAGCTGTAGTGCTAAGTGTGCACGCCCTACGAGGGAAAGAGAAAAAATCTCTGACCCAAGTGGGACTCGAACCCAACGACCTCCAGGTTACATGTCTGGCGCCACTTGGGTCAGAGATTTTCTCTCTTTCCCTCGTAGGGCGTGCACACTTAGCACTACAGCTTACCACTTTATATTACATTCTATAAGCCTGATAGTTTGCATCCGCGGACGACAACTATCACGTCACGTGATCGCTTTTAGCCAATGAGCGCGCGCCAAAATGTTGTGGTTAACTATAATAGAAACTTCGAGCACGTAGTCTAATTGTTATATTTTTCTTGTGCTTATTCAACACTTGTGGGCGAAGTCATATAGCCAAGGAATTACCAATTTTTTCGCTTTAAAGGTACAATTTATTATTGAACACGAAATCCTGTGTGAATCAGTCTATAAGTTCTATCTCGGCTTTAAAATCAAGTACAATTACACTTTCTCTCAGAAGTAAAATATTCATTAGCCACGTTATTATCAAAATTACATTATGCTACACGCATGTAAGAAAATTATAATTCTCAGAAATTAAGCAGGCAATTAATTACAGAGCACAACTAATATAGAATTGTTTGAATTATAATAACAAATTTATTTTTCTTAGATTAGAACACAATAACAATTTGTAGCTTTGCCGTTCCCGTTTGAGACATTGCCAGGCAAATTCAAATTACATTTTAGAGCATTTTCTCTATGGAGTTTCCTTTTTCCGTCAGGCTTTTTCACACAACGATGAGTTTTAACGGCACTCGAGAAACTGGACGATTTCAAACTTCGGGTCAACTTCAAACTCAAAGTTCCTTTGATACTATCTGCAATTTGATTGAGGATTGGATCTTGTTGATCAAAGTCTTCGCTTAGGTTGAAAACCTTCTTCTTGTCCAAACCTGCTGGGATGTATTCGCTGGGATGCTCTCCAAACTGTACTACAACCATTCTTGCCATCAATTCTCTCTGCTCAATGTGTTCCTGGATGAGTTTCCCATCAAAAATCACATAATCACCTTCTTTCTCGCTAGTCTTTGTCGTCATGTACTCATAAGACTGCTCCGAAGACACGAGTAATACACAACGAGAAGTTAACAGCTCGTTGTTCGGATCTAAGTCATTTACGAGGACGTCTGTAATGGTATTGAGGTTCACTCTCGTTCCGAGCCTGGTTTGAATATTGTCTCTAAGTTTCTTGCTCTCATTCTCGTCATTTCTAGCAAACAGTACCAACACTTTATCCATGATGCTTGGAATATTTGCTCTTTAGAACGCCCTGAAATAATGGAAAGAATACTACAATATTAAATATCTATGGAACCAAAGATACATTATATAGGAAAAATTTTTAGATCCAAAATTCTCAGATATTACAAATTTCCTTGCAAAAGAAAGTACTCATGCAAATCCAAAGTTTCGGCGGTGCTTTCTCAGTGCATGTTCATAAATCACGGGCCTTCCAGGGCCCGGTTGTTCGAAGCAAGGATAACTTTATCCCGGCTAGAATAGCCGACTAAGTATATAAAGTAATCAGTTTACCCTCGGGTTAGCGATTTAACCCCGGGGTTACTACGAACATCAGTAACAACTAAATCAACATTTTTAAAAATCTAACCACCTTGCACCGCAGAAGCTCATGCAGAGGTAAACGACGGGTGCGATCACTAATTTAGGGCTAGAGTTCACAACTTGCGAGACAAACAAATAATAACTGTTTAGGACTATTGACCCCGAATATGAATCTTTATCAAGAGGTTTTCACAGTTATCTTAGCGGCCAACGTCGGTTGATCATAAAGTAAGTTGTTAAGTTTATGATTTTTAAACAAAATCGAAAGTCGAAGCTAGAGAATTACTTCACAAAATTTTACTAAACCACATAGATTTGAACTGATTGGTATTTTGAATTAATTGAACGCCATATTTTCTGTTTCATTCTGACAGAAACAGTTAGATTTTCAGGTATTGGTTTTTACTTGGATGAAATATTTAAAATACGTAACACTGTACTGTAGAAGAACTAAAAAAACTGCCTATAAAATTTACATTAAGTTGCTATATTTCGTTAGACTTCTTGTTTTTGTTATAGTTTTTTTCACGTTTAGCCTTAAATCTTGCACCATAAACTATCGGCCTTTTGGAGGATTTTTAGAGATACAAGCATTAAAACTTACCTTTCGGATCAGTGAAAAATGACTGATTTCGTCTGCCAAGTGATGCTGCAGTGCTTTCCTGTGAAACGTCTTATATATATATATATATATATATATGCTCATTAGGCTACTTGTAGAAGCACGTGGAAAATTTACGGTATAATCAGACAATTTGTTCAACATAATAAAGCATTAAACTGACTTTTCTTTATTTGAAGAATGTCTCAGACTCGCACAGCTTGTTTTAGTAATTACCGACATCGGACCTGGTTATACACGAACAAAGACAGCCTCGTGCCAGCACCAGCGCTAACAGTCTCAAGAGAATACACAGCAACATAGATGTAACTTACCAATCCCTAATTGGACTGAGAACAGTTACAATAGACCGATGTTTGTATATACTGGCTTTAATTAAATTAACTTTGTCTCGGAGACAGCGAAAAGGGCATCGAGTATAATCATTATATGTTCTCTGCTACAAATAGTAAACAGACATACTGCTAAACATCTAACATTTGGTTCTGCCACCCCGAACGAAAAGCCATCATTGTTTGCCTTTACTTAGAAAATTTATAGAACCAGAAAAATGAATGAAAAACGGTAAACAATTGCGATACACGTGCGAAATACAATGAAAACGTTTGAGAACAAAGACATTTGTAAACATTACCTCATTTTGAGCTTGAAGCTGGTGGTATTGACGACGCCGCACTTTGTCGTATTTTCAATGGACTGATTCTAAATAACTCGCCGAATAAACAAGCTAATGAATTGATAACTATAATTGTACACGCGTCTCTCGTTTTACTTCTACAGTAATAATTCACAAAAGCTATTGCAAATCTCGTGAATATTTTGTGCTGGTGCAATTAAAATATATGAAGAAATCTAATACTATGTACTTCGCAATAAATAATAATGTCAAAAGTTCTTTCGTTCAGTTTCTTTCTGTCTTTCTTTCGTTCTTTCGGCAATCGAAACAAATATTTCTGCCCTGGGGTTATTTTTTATTTAGCTTTTGCTAATCTAAGGCTGGAAATATATTAAACCTTCTATAGTTTGTTTAATGTTTTACGTTCGTATTTATTATACATTTTCAGCAGTTCTTTCTATCATTCAGTGTCACGTGCCTACATGTGTACACAAACTGAAGGACGTTTCAGTAACTCAAGATTATACTCCTTTTCGTTTATTTTAATTTTATGGTGGCGAACTTTTCATGCGGCGAATTCAATGCTAATGGGCATAGCTCATTAGCACTGGATTCGGTCATGAAACGTTCGCCATCTGAAGCGAGCCAAAGTGAATGCAAATAATGATTATGCGTTCGGATGGAGAACTAAAGCTACAACATGTAGATGTTTAGCTGTCTGTTTATACTGTTTGTCACCAGAGTACATATTATGCCCGACGCGCTTTTCGCTGTCTGCGAGACAAAGTTAATTTTAACATCTGTATACAAGAAACGGTCTATTGTTTTCTACTGTTTTTAAGTCAAATTAGGAATGTTTCCACGAAGGAGGCTTGCCGCAATGTTAAAGCGGCTATCGATATTGTGTTGTATT
The DNA here is from genome assembly GCA_030867875.1 of Actinernus sp. WN-2022. Lineage (NCBI taxonomy): Eukaryota > Metazoa > Cnidaria > Anthozoa > Actiniaria > Actinernidae > Actinernus > Actinernus sp. WN-2022. Next base: position 50,720,013 of record JAOWCC010001679.1, on the reverse strand, counting down.
CTCTTGAGACTGTTTAAGGTCAGATCATTAACGGCAATAGTTATAGTGCTGGCACGAGGTAGTCTTTGTTCGTGTATACAGGCCCGATGTCGGTAAGTGTAACATTCAGTAAAACAAGCTATATGAGTCTGAGGCATTTTCTAAATAAAGAGAGTCAGTTAATGCTTTATTACGGTTGAACAATATGCATATTTCGTAAATATTCCACGTGCTTCTACAAGTAGCCTAATGAGCATTAAGACGTGTTACAGGAAAGCACTGCATTCACTTGACGAAATCATTCTTCACCGGCTGATCGAAAGGTAACGGCCGTTTCAATGCTTGTATCTAAAAATCCTCAAAAGGCCGACAGTTTCTGGTGTAAGATTTAAGGCTAAAAGTAAAGAAAACTATCACAACGTAGAAACGAAATAGAGCAACGTAATGTCAGTGTACGTATTTGATACATGCACAATTTTTAGTTCTTCTTTTATTTTCTTCAACAATCATCATACTAATCTCTAGCTGGTTCTCTTAAATGATTTTAAAAACCTATAATGTACCGATCAATTCGAAACATCACCATCCCCCCCCCGGGCAACCCCCGGGCATTTGACTCATTTTCGTGCCCGGGGAGTAGGGAATTTGACATCGGTAGCTGTCCTTGGGGTGGGGAATTTGACACCGAATGGGAGGGGTGGGGTGGGATTTGAACAAGTTGTCTCGATTTCGAATTCATGTTCCGTTCTCGTCCTCGATCGAATCATGGAGGACACTTTTATATTAGATACATTTAAAGGACAAAACTCCGCTTTTGTGAGTGAGTGGTTGAAGAAGAAGGGACTCCAAAAGCTGTGTGCTGTGTTTGAAGGTATTAAAATGTAAATGTAAATTGCTTTTGAATATTCATAAAAGGCTCGACATGTTAAACAAATACCTAGGACACAAGGTCAAGGGCCGGCTGACTGATATTGAATGCTTTTACGTTATTATGGAAGCTGATGTTTTATAGTGGTTGCCCCTCCCGTGACAACCACAGTTCGAACGTTGCTTTATTTAATACTGTGTTGTATTTTAATATATTTTATTCTCAGTCACGAGTCTCACAAGAACTATAAGTTTTTCTACCCCTTTTTATATACGTACTACGAATTTCGTTGCTTGTTAAAAAAGTACATGCATGCAACGATGGGAAAACTTCAAGAACATATAAAGCATTGAAATCAACTCCATCCGAAATTGGTCACGAAGACATTTTAGTCGGCTCATTCACTCTCCCGTCAGTACTGCTATTTTCGAATGACCTTCGGAACTGTGAAAAAGTAATAACGTACTGACAACGTATCGTCGTATTAACCGAAACAATGTAGTGTAGACAATGGAACGCCTCCTTTGGACATTAAGTTTATTAAACGCAATATTGAAGAGCAGTTTGCTCCAGGAACATGTTTTTATATTTTTATATTTTAGATTAACAGGGCACAGCCTGGTTATTTTAGTAAGATACCTGGTTGTAATCAAGTAGCGCTGTTGTGCCTGGCCTGAGGGAGCGTTTTTTAACGATGCTGGCTATGAGGACCGAGGGGATACAAACAATGGGTAACTAACGAGGTGAACCAACCCAGAACGAGATAAAAACTTACATCACGTGTTGTGAAACTAAAATAGATTTTAAATAATTATCATGGGACATGAGGATTCGTTCTCTTACCTCCTTTATTCGTTACTCCGCGGAGGACTTCTCGCGAACTCCCCCAGATTCTACTGCATTATAGCTAAGTAGTCAGTAAGTTCGTACATGCGTGTACCGCAAGTGGGCAAGCCATGCTAGGAAACGGGTTTAAAAAACATGTTGTACCGTACTTATATATAAACTAACGCCCAAAGCACTTTGAAAAAGATTTCGAGATACTACTAAAGTACAAATTGTATAAAGTTCTGCAACGTTCGATTTACGCATCAGTCAATTGAACCCCGGGATTGAACCCCAACCACCGACCCTCGCGACTTCAGTAGTGGAGTTAACCGGGCCTAAGGCCGTGCCAAACCTCTTTAGCACCTCGCTTTCTTTGGATTGGCCAGGAAATTAACGCCTGGAGACAATCTACCGCTGATTTAACATTGTATAGCTACAGAGGGAGAAGTAAATGTACGTGCTCTAACAGGGCACAGTTTTGAGCATAGAACTGATTCGTTTAAATAGCGTGGAGTTTTACATTTTCAGAGCTCTGAATTAGTATATAGGTATATCTCGGCGAATGAAGCGATCATGCATTTAAATGTAAACCACTCTCCAGTGATCGTAGCGATCAACTTATCCCTGTATGGATTGCGAACTGCTCAAAACATGTCTCAGATATTCATTGATAACGGTATGCAATTTTAATGTTTTTTAACAGGAACCTAGTGTTTTTTGGCCGGGGATATGATTGCTATGTTGTTGCTATTTAACAAAAAGGTTTTGTAATCAAACGTTTGTTGAGTACGTATTGGTCGGCTAGGTTTCATGTAAGTAAAATAAAACCTATATTGAACCAGCAGTTTGTCTCTATACTTTTTAGAACTTTGTTTCAACAAGGAACAAGTCACATCGCAAAATAAAGGCTGTGCTACAACTATCTATTTTAAAAAAAATGTGGTGTAAACCACTATGTCCCGGGGGTAGGGGCATTTGATCGCCTAATACGACGATGGGGTGGGGAATTTGAACAACCTTTTTGGCCCGGGGGACGGGAATTTGAACAAACCAAACTCCAAAAATTCAAATGCCCGGGGGTTGCCCGGGGGGGGGATGGTGATGTTTCGAATTGATCGGTACATAAGCGTAAGCTAAATTCTTTCTAATTTTAAATATTTAATTCAAGTGAAAACGAATAACTCCGCAAAACCTACTTTATTTTTGTCGGAATGAAACAGAAAATCAGGTGATATCTTCAGTTATTCAAAATACTATCAGTCCATCACCTAGTGATGGTCTCTTGTTCAAATGCTATGCTAAGAAGAGACATATAATGCACGAAATATGCACAAGACGACACCTAATACGAGATCATATTTCGGTAGTAACAGTTCCATCACCATTTCTCGAGCGCGTGCGCGAGTGAGTTTTCAGTTTGGGAGATATCATTTCTTGGCAGAATTTATATAATAATTAAAACAACTTATTAGTCGGCCTACGGTTGTGTATTTTTACTCGTCATTCGTATTTTGGCTCTCCTAAAGGCTCTCCAAAATAAGCTATGAATGACTCGTAAAAATAACACAGTCAGCCGTATTAGATGCTTAGCCGAGTTTACCATGGTACGAAACTTTTGATAGTTGCATATCGCCGGAGTATTTTCTTTTGCCAGGAAATTTCTAATATCTGAGAATTTCGGATCTAAAAATTGTTTCTCATATGTCTGGATTCCATGGATATTTAAAATTGAAGTACTTTTTCCGTTATTTCAGGGCGTTCTAACTGAACAAATATTCCAAGCATCATGGATAAAGTGTTGGTACTGTTTGCTAGAAATGACGAGACTGAGAGCAAGAAACTTAGAGACAATATTCAAACCAGGCTCGGAACGAGAGTGAACCTCAATACCATTACAGACGTCCTCGTAAAAGACTTAGACCCAAATAACGAGCTTTCAACTTCTCGTTGTGTATTACTCGTGTCTTCGAAGCAGTCTTACGAGTACATGACGACAAAGACTAGCGAGAAAGAAGGTGATTATGTGATTTTTGATGGAAAACTCATCCAAGAACGCATTGAGCAGAGAGAATTGATGCCAAGAATTGGTTGTAGTACAGTTTGGAGAGCCTTCCAGTGAACACATCCTAGCAGATTTGGACAAGAAGAAGGTTTTCAACCTAAGCGAAGACTTTGATCAACAAGATCCAATCCTCAATCAAATTGTAGATAGTATCAAAGGAACTTTGAGTTTGAAGTTGACCCGAAGTTTGAAATCGTCCAGTTTCTCGAGTGCCGTTAAAACTCATCGTTGTGTGAAAAAGCCTGACGGAAAAGGGAAATTCCATAGAGAAAATGCGGCTCTAAAATCTAAATTAAATTTGCCTGGCAATGTCTCAAACGGGAACGGCAAAGCTACGTACAAATTGTTATTGCGTTCTGATGTAAAAACAACCTATTATTCGCAAGCGTGCGAGAGATTACAATTTTTTAATGAATCAAGTTTTAGTTGTGCTGTGTAAAATAATTGACCGAATTTCTAAAACTTATGCCGCTTTTCATAGTTGCGTGAAGTATATTAAATGACGTAAATTTGATAATGACGAAGTAGAGAAACCGTACCGGTGTACCAGCGATTTCGCCCCCCCGTGAATTCGCCCCCCGGGGGGCGAAATCGCTAGTGAATTCGCCCCCCCCTTCCTCGCCCCCCTCTAGCGATTTCGCCCCCCCTCCCCTTCAACCTTTTAAAAGGTTATGAATACATGTTTTCCTTATTATTACTACTGTAATGTATTGGACGTGGAGAATAGTACGCAAAAAGCTATCAGTAATGTGTATAAAGGCATGTAATTCAATTTTATTTTAAAATTCACGCTTCACTTTTCTTCGACAAAATTCGTTACGGTAAACGTAAAGCTACGGTAAACGCTGCACTTTTCATTCGCGCGAGCAGTGCAACAAGGATTCTGCAATCTTCGTCAATCTTCGAATGATTAGTTGTTAGTATTTCTTGCCTGAAGCCAACATGTAGATGATGTAGTTATTGTGGACACTTAAAGGTTTTGACAACCCGTAAATCCGCCTACTTTGAAAAGACTTTGCCGAATAAAGGAAGTGTTACCGACTCGCGTGAAAACGTCCTGAATAAACAAGCAGCAATGAACTAATTAGGATCTAAATTAAAACTTACTTTAGCTTGTAGCGAGTGTTACCGCGAGTGTTACCGACTCGCGTATTTTTGTAGTCAGTAGTAGTAGGGGTCTTACACTTCATTTTATTTAAAAAATGCTTTAGATTTATAAAAGAAACACTTTTTATTCAGTGCGTTGACATCTACTGCCTCTATTTTCTGAGGCGGGGCGATTTCAATAAGAATTACGAGTACAATTCACTAGCGATTTCGCCCCCCCTAAAGTTCAAAATTTATTTACTCGGAACAATACACCCCATGCATGGATGTGAAATTTTCTGTGTAGACTTTTATTATCGATGTGTAGAATATATGCAAAGAACTGCTTAGTTTTTGATGACGTCACGTGAAATCAAGGAGCATTTTAGGTCCGGCACACCTAAATTTAGGTCCGCGGACCAATTTTTTTCGGCACGGCATCCCTGATTTTTGTCGTGTAAATGGAAATAATGTTCCAGCCTTACGCGTGTCCGAAGAAATTAGGAATACCGAGATCATATGTTTGGTGTTCCGTGACCCAAGTTCACGCCGAACGAAATATTTCTTACGTTCGCGTTCTCTTTAAACAAGGACCCGCACCAAAAGGGAATGCTCCTCCCCCTTTCTCTCCCTTTGGGATTAAAAATTTGAAAATCAAATTCAGAACAGTAAAGCAAGTAGCAGGCTTTCAGTTTTCTCTTGTTAGAATACTAAATTACTGCCGTGAAAATTAAAATAAGCCAAAAAAACTAGTTGCTCAGTTATGCCTGTCAATAGCGTTTTAGAAACGTTTACAAATAACTCTTTAGTGTTATTTTAGACATTAATTCCAGTGTTTGATTTGAATTGTGCGCGATAACATAAGTCAAAGATCACTCCAGCGGAGCATCACATATTGTATGCAGAGCTTTGAATAGACATGTTCACTTAATAAAGGCTGAGTGACAACTGAAGGTGTGAGCGTGCCTGGTAGAGGCCTTTATTAATAAATAGAGATGTTCACTTGACAAAGGCTGAGTGACAACTGAAGGTGTAAGCGTGCCTTGTAGAGACCTTTAATAGAGATGTTCACTTGACAAAGGCTGAGTGACAACTGAAGGTGTGAGCGTGCCTTGTAGAGGTCTTTAATAGAGATGTTCACTTGGCAAAGGCTGAGTGACAACTGAAGGCGTGAGCGTGCCTTGTGGAGACCTTTAATAGAGATGTTCACTTGACAAAGGCTGAGTGACAACTGAAGGTGTGAGCGTACCTTGTGGAGACCTTTAATAGAGATGTTCACTTGACAAAGGCTGAGTGACAACTGAAGGTGTGAGCGTGCCTTGTAGAGACCTTTAATAGACATGTTCACTTGACAAAGGCTGAGTGACAACTGAAGGTGTGAGCGTGCCTTGTAGAGACCTTTAATAGACATGTTCACTTGACAAAGGCTGAGTGACAACTGAAGGTGTGAGCGTACCTTGTAGAGACCTTTAATAGACATGTTCACTTGACAAAGGCTGAGTGACAACTGAAGGTGTGAGCGTGCCTTGTTGAGACCTTAAATAGAGATGTTCACTTGACAAAGGCTGAGTGACAACTGAAGGTGTGAGCGTACCTTGTAGAGACCTTTAATAGAGATGTTCACTTGCCAAAGGCTGAGTGACAACTGAAGGTGTGAGCGTGCCTTGTAGAGACCTTTAATAGACATGTTCACTTGACAAAGGCTGAGTGACAACTGAAGGTGTGAGCGTGCCTGGTAGAGGCCTTTAATAGAGATGTTCACTTGACAAAGGCTGAGTGACAACTGAAGGTGTGGGCGTGCCTTGTAGAGGCGCTTTTATAGTGCGCGGGTCCTTGTCAGTTTAAAAAACGTAAAATTTGGGGGATTTCACGTTGTATTCAGTTTATAGGCGACTGCATGCATTTTCACGTGCTGTTATTGTATTTTGTAATTAAGGCTATTATGCCGTCGTCGATCCTAGACATTGCCGTCGTGGTTACTTAAGTTCCCTATATTTCAAGAGTGCTGTTCTCAAGTTTTTGAGTGCCCATCAAAAAAAGTGTCGTGTACATGGAAACTATAGCGAGCCGAACTTATCGGCCCGCGGATCCACATTTAGGATGGCTGGCCCAACATGCTTGTCGTGTCCATCGGGCTTATATTTTAACTTATGCGTGTAGTTCGACACTTGAGAAGAGCAGCGTTTGGCAACATTATTTTGTTATGTTTGAAGAAACAACGGTTAGATCATGAACTGTTACGACTAGGAGGCGAGTCTGCTGGGGAAAAAATCGGCATAAAAGTCCGAGAGGAAAAATGGGTCCGGCCGGCAAAATTGTTTGTACAGTACTTAACATAGTAACCTAGCTCATATACATAGTCTTAAGAGCCAATTCCTTGGAAAATATGATTTCAAGACTGTCGCAGAATTATACACAAAGGTTCCTATCCTACAGCTAAGTATAGTTTTTGGTTTGAGAAGCAGTTTAATGTCCTTAGTATAAATGTTTTTACTCAGGATCTGAAATCACTGATTTTGTTGAAAAATAACCACTAATTCTTACTCGTAATGTATATGTTTTGGTGGCATCAATAACCCGAGAAACAGCTCATAACACATATAACCAAAGGTCACGGTTTAGCCTTCTAAAGTCAGTTTCAAAAAGTGGCAGATTTTAATGTTTTTCATCACGTAAGAATAGCTTGCTTAGAGCTTTCAATGTTCCTTACAATACCATCAAAACATGTTGTAGAGTCTGCAAATGATAATCTTTGGGGTACATTTCTACGTAGAGTTCATAATTATTATCCCAGAATTTCAACGCGCACCTTGAATAGAATTTTGAATTTGAGCATATTGTATTTGTAACCAAAAGTATTAGTTTACCAAATTCTACTTACCAAAAAAACTCTACTAACAGCTATCAAGAGCCTTGAGCATCTGATAACATTTTTCTTGTGAAAAAGTAATATTTTTCCATGAAGAAAATGATTTTCTTTTTCCCAATATGGGCTTTTATCGCACGGCGGCCATGTTGAGTCCGAGGAGAATAAGAAACCTTTGTTTTCGTCCGGTAAACTCGTTCTGAAACCAACAAGTGCGAGGCTACCGGGGCCAAAACTATTGTTTTATCCAAGTTTCGTGTTCGAAAGTTACCGCTGAATGGGAAGACTTACAGACGCATCAGTTCTCAGAGTCCAGCCTTTTCTCATTTTACCTTGTTTTTCTCGTTCGTTTTTTTGTTGTGGAGATAGGGTCAGTTCTAACTCGTTCCCAGGAGCCTTTACGCGCCTAATCCAAGATGCTTTCGACGCCATCTTGGATTAGGCGCGTAAAGACCCCTGGGAACGTTGCCTGCAAAGCTAAAGTTCATTCCGTGTTGACAGCACCCAGTTACTCAAGAAGGACAAAAGGCGAGTACTCATGTCTTGCTGCAAAATAACTGAAATAGATTTGATAACAGCTCACAGTAGTTACTAGGTTGTTGTTCTACCGTGAGAAGTTGAATTGGCTGGAAATCGGTATTCTTAGAAGAATTTTAACCCGTGAGTATTAGATGTTCACTTCAATTTATGTAAGCTTACATGTATGTTATTAAAGCTTCCGATTTTGTTCCGGTTATTTAAAATACGTAGGTCGTAGTAACAGATGAGAGTCATGGGATTTTAGGTGATCTCGTTTTCACTGCTCCAAAGCATCCCCAGCTCTGTTTGTAACTGCCCTTCTATGCTCTGTCACTGCGCTCCGCCGCATAGAAAATATTTATGTTGTATAATAGTATATTCTACATACACATCAAGCAAGGCGTGTTAGGAGGATGCCGACCTGTTATGTCAAGTTTATTGCCGTATAAACATTACATATTAATGTTAAACTAATGACGAATCGCCGGATACGAAAAACCAGGTTAAAACCTCACTTTGAGGACAAATTATTCTGGAAACGTATAACTCCAACCCAATGCGAATTCGCCGAGACCCCTTGGACTTGGAGGTTAAGCCTTAAGGGTCGTCAAAAGAAAAAACACTTAGAGAGGAATGTCTAGAAAATTTTGGCCCGGATAACCGAGCGTGTAAACTGGTTGGCGTCAAGTGAAAACTATATGTAAATATCATCTTAAATAACAACTCCAAATCCTTAGGGAAGAGCGCGAGCTGCTAATTACGAATGCCCAACAAAAAGACATTAATATGGCGCTATTTGCTTCCTCAGCGGGCGCCAATATACATTAGACGCTTGGATGCCGAACGGCGAAAGCAGGCCGTGTAGATTGAACTACTACATCAACACATGTAAATGGCGACCAAAGGACAATACATGGAGTTACAAAAGCAAGATATAAAGACAACGAATGAAGAGAAGTCATCGGAAAACTCTTCAAAGAGCGCTCAACAGGAGAATGGAAAGTTGGAGGATGATTTTGATCGAGATTTCTGGGTTGAGGTCAGTTATTTATAATTTTCTTTCTGCGAGTTTTAAATTATTAAAGTTACACCAACACCATTTAACATTGCTCAAAATAAAACTCTCTTGTCCTTATAAATATCTTTCAATTTCTTACACTTAATTAGTATGGTGAATGTCGCGTATTAATAATCACAAATAAAACTATATAATTTCTTGTTGGTCTTTAATTGAAATGTTGACCATTCTTGTCTTAAGCCAATCAATCAAACCTTTATTTACCCACGGTGTTTACAATCAACTTAAGTTGGTTTTCATGTAAGCCGTGACACACATAAAAATTTACAGAGATAAAAATGGGGATTAAAAATTGAATAGTAATTCTAAGATAATACTAAATTAAATGCTAATTTATACTAAGATGCTATGATGATACTAAGATGATACTAATTAATAAATATTAATTAAAACAGATAATACTAGTAAGTTAATACTAAGGTAAATATGGCACAAGACTAATCAAGATTTACTTTCCTTAAATTAGATTTAAAAGTAGCGAGAGACTTCGATTCGCGTATTTCTTTAGGTAGTGAGTTCCATAACTGAACACCATTATAACCAAGGCTTTTTTTTAAGGAATCAGTTTGGGGTCTAGGAAGAAACAATTTATTAGAGACACCACGAAGGTTGTAAGAGGACACCTGGTCGAGAGGACAAAATAAGTCTTTTAAGCATTGCGGAGCTTTGTTGTTTAGGATTTTAAACATTATTATCAAACTCATTAATAATTCATGAAGCAAAAACAAAGGAAATCACAGACCGATAAGTGATCTTTAAATCTGATACAGATTTCGTCCTGATTTACATAAACTTTAATTGGCTTCAATTTTCTCAGCCAAAATAAGTCGTATCGCCAAAATAACTGAAAACATGACTCTCTACATCTAGACGTTTGATAAGTAAGATAAAGAATTTGTGTCCGATCTTTATCCGATTTACAAACTCTCGCTTTCAGCTTGAGTTTGTAAATCGGATAAAGATCGGCCACTCATTCTTTATCTATTACATAAAGCTTTGTGTTTATATAGCCCTTCTGTCTGCCAACGTTTCCCATCCAAGGGTTAATAAGTTTTCAGGAGAAGGAGTTTCGTATCCCTTTCCTAAAATTATATGGGCAACTCAATTTTGAAATCTCTGCAAGGTGTCCAACAACACTTTTCCAAAATTATCCCACACATTACAGCAGTAGTCGAGATGAGACAGAATCAAGGATCTATATATGGTTTCGAGAGTATCATGATAAACAAACGGGCGAATTCTCCTCAAAATACCTAGGTCTGAAGATACCTTAAAGTTTTTAGAAACCCTTACAATTTGCTCAAGATAAGTCTTCATCAATGGTTATACCCAGAACTTCACTACATGACACCCTATTGATTTGAGCATTACCAATTTTTTAAACGGGGTCTTGAGCTATACTTCTAATTTTAGGATCAGAGCCAATAAGCATAAACTCAGTTTTGGCTACATTTAAGCTCAGCTTGTTGGCTACTAGCCATTCTTTGATGTTATTGATATCTAAATTAATCAAAGGCTCAATCGCGTCAATGGAAGCCCCGGATGCTGAAACATTGGTATCATCAGCAAAGAGCCTGGGAATAGAATGATGAAGACAGTTGGGCAGATCATTTATAAATATCAGAAAAGGGTAGAGGCCCCAAAATGCTTCCTTTGAGGAACCCCACATGTTATTTTACAATCACTTGAGAGAACACCATTGACAAGACATCTCTGCTTTCTGTCAGAGAGATATGACTGTAAAAGTTTGTGAGATACACCATGGATACCAATAGCTTTAAGTTTTTCAAGCAGGATTGAGTGGTCAACCGTATCGAATGCTTTCTTCAAATCCAGAAATGCAATGATATTTAAGAGCCCACAATCAATATCCACAAACCAAGAATTAGTTGTCTCAATAAGCGCAGAGGCAGTGGAATGATGCTTTCGAAAACCAAACTGATGAACCGATAATAGATTATTTGAGCTAAGGTATCCATAGAGTTGGTCATAAAGTAATCGCTTGAACACTTTTACTTATTGCAGGTAAAATAGAAATAGAGCGATAATTATCAAGGTCATTGTGTTTGCCTTTCTTAAATAATGGTGATACTCGAGCTAATTTCCATTCAGAGGGAAAATCACCAGATTGAATTATTAAGTTAAAAAGATATGTCAAGGAGTAGGTGATAATATCAGCAGCAGCGATAAGCAGTTTGGAGGGAATTCCATCAAGCCCAGTTGCTTTAGCAGGTGACAAGTGTTGAAGTAAATTTAAGATGCACAACGGACTTATTTCTGTAAATCAGAATCTCTTATCAACTGGCTTTAAGAAATCCCTAAAATTAGCTTCATCTCGACTTATCTCAGCTGCAAGTCTAGGCCCAATTTCTGAAAAGTATTTATTAAACGTGTTGCAAATATCTTAAGGTGAATTTAAGATGGCATCTGCCATTTTAATTTCATTGACAGCGGAATGACTAACTGATCTTCCCAAGAGCTGGTTAATAACTTTCCAGGTGTTTTTAGGGTTATCCCTGTTACTTTCAAATAAATCCTTGTAGTATTTACTCTTGGCATTTCTGATAGCCATATTAGTTTTGTTTCTAGCAACTCGAAAAAGATCCCAGTCACTGCTATTTTTAGATATCACTGCTATCCGTTTCAATCGATCCCTTTCACGCATAAAAGCCTTGACTTCAGAACTAATCCAGGGTAGATGATGATTGCATGCGTACCCGAGTGGATTTAAGAGGTGCATGCATATCAGCAACAGTTAGAAAATACGTTTTCAATAGAGTCCAGTACCTATTCGGGTCATCGATTACCAAGAGCAATTCCCAAGGGACGAAAGAAAGGTCTCTAAGAAAGTCACAAGACTTAAAATTCTTGAAATTTCGAATTACCTTAAACTTCTGGTTGTGCTGTATTCTACGGGTGGTGTTAATGTTCCTTATTCCATAGATAAGAGAATGATCGCTAATTCCGACGTGAAACCCCTGAACAAGCATTTTTTTTCGGTACGTTAGTAATAAACACGTCAATCAAGGAGCTCGTGGAATTAGTAATCTGTGTTGGATCCTTGATAACTTGTTTAAGCTGATAAAGCCGATTAAGTAACTTTATAGCTTTTGTATTATGGTCCAGCTTACTGCTATTAAAGTTACAATTCAAGTCACCTAGGCAGGGCCTCCGATAAAGTGCGATAAAAAATCGAAAATTATGCGGCAATTCAGGGCTCATTATGCAGCGATTTTTTTTAGCTCATTTTAAGCTATTATACATGGTCTAAGGAGAAAAAAAACTCTCTTCTGCACACTAAAAACTTATCCATTTGAGTAAATTTCAGGCAAAAACGACAAGAAATACATTGTGTAAGCAGATGAGATAAGATTCGCACGAAAAAGCAACTATTTTACAGCAAACAATAACATGGAATATATCAATGATTCTGAGTGGTCAACACTCTATCCATTGTTTTCGTTATGCACCAATGAGAATACACTTTAGAATTAATTCAGTACCAGATCCCTGGCGCGTGAAGCAATGCAAGAACGCCTGGACGTTTTCGTTGACAAAATCGAATGGACGTATCGAATGGTGATCGTTTCTTGTCCTTTCTTGCGATGTTTTGGGCAGTAAATTACCGTGAAATTGCATTATAAAGCACCACAAAGACAACTGTCACAAGGTTGTACCATTTTTATTGACTCATATTGTGTTATTTGTAAGAATTGTGCGCGATTGTGCGGAAATTTGCGAATTATGCGATCGGATGCGATTTTTGATCAATTGTGCGGGATTGCACAATATCAGAGGCCCTGCCTAGGATATAGATTTCTTTACCATCCCTGTCTGTTCTGAAGAAGATTATCATAGGTATCAAAAAATTCTACAGGAGAATTCGGTGGTCTGTAAAGCCCTATTTACATGAAGACAGGGTAACCCTCCTAGAAGGGTTACCAATTATTATTTAACTAGTTGCTTTGTTAAAAGAGAAGGTATACATGAATACAATGTCAATGTGTTAGACAAGAAAACTTATTTAGCCATTTCATAAATGAAAAAGAACTGTACTTAGTATGTAAATTTATTCAAATTAGAAATAATTAACCCCACCACAAGAAAGATCACATCAAAATTATAGTGTGTTGATAGCCTGTACATTGTATATTGCTGCACTGTTATTTTTTTGGTGGTGTTAGTTTGTCCAGGCTACATGTACATGTACACTGCACCATATATGGTGAGCACAGGGAATTGGGACAAAAATGAAAGAGATGTTGGTGTAACAAGTTGCGTGACTTGTTTTACCTACCATTTTGTATATGCTAATGTACCACAGCCAATCAGAACACGTCACGCTTGAGTGTCTACACGTGGCAGTAAAACTACTGAGACGGTCGGCTAGAACTCGTACGAGATCCTCAGTTGTATATGGCTTATTGTTTAGGAATAAACCACTAGTAAAAACCCAAGACCACGTCTTACATGGCGGCAGCGGTAAACTACTAACACAGAGTAAATCAGCAACGGTGCTTTGGTCATTTCGAATGAAAATATGGCCTCAGGATTTGCGTTACCGCCTCCGGCGCCTCTAGAAATACACAGCTCGAACGCTTCAGAGAAATGGAAGAAATTTCGTCTGGCATGGAGAAATTATCTTCTCGCTACAGAATTGAACAAGAAGTCTGAACAGGTTCAAGTTGCAACCCTTCTCACAGTAATTGGAGAGGAAGCTCGTGAGGTTTTCTCTACGTTCACAGGCTGGGCAAATGAAGGAGATGAAGCAAAGATTATCCCGGTGACCGAGAAATTTGAAGCGTATTGTATGCCACGCAGGAATGTCCCGTTTGAACGATACCGGTTCAATCGACGTATGCAGGAACCTGGAGAGTCATACGACCAGTACAAGACCGCCCTACGAAAGCTAGCAGAAGGATGCGATTTTGGCACAATTACACCGGAAGAAATCCTCAGGGACCGGGTAATATTTGGCATAAGTGACACCAAAGTGCGAGAGAGACTGCTAAGAGAAACAAATCTTAGCCTAGCTAAAACAGATGAGATTTGTCATGCGTCTGAGAGTATGCTGGCCCAAATGAGAATCGTGGGTGACACCACAGGATCTGAAGTAAATCGAACAACAGACCAAGAACGCCCGAAGTCGGTCTCTAGAAGAAATAAAAACACACGAAGATCGACACACAAAGGTCAAGGACAAGGCAAATGTGGCAACTGCGGGTATCAACATCCGGCAAATCCGGAATCGTGTCCCGCAAAGGGAAAGGACTGCCTGAACTGTGGAATGAAAAATCACTTCGCTGCAGTGTGTAGACAAAAAGAAGTCAAAGTGACCGAAGATCCAGAAGACGATGAATCGGAAGTCTACCAAACAGAAGAGATTTCAGCAATTAAACTGGACGATTCGCAGCTAGTGTCATTGAAGCTGGAATCTGGCAGTTTCATTCGCTTTCAACCAGACACGGGGGCCCAGTGTAACGTGATACCGCTACACATATACAAAATGGCATCGAAGGATAGTCAGCTTGAGAAGGTGAAACCACTCAAAGCCGCCCTTGTCGCTTATGGGGGCTCGAAGATAAAGGTAATCGGGCAAGTACGTATACGCGTTTGGAGGGGCGAGGCTACGTGTCTACTAGACTGCCGACTATAGTGGACAGCAACGAGATTCGCCCAATCTTAGGTCGGAAGGCATGTTTAGGAATGAACATTATTGTTTACAAAGACAATGACCTGTTGAATAAACCACAGACAGACAAAGCCCAAGTATGCGCCATAGAGGACCAGCACACCGTGTTGACCAAACAAGAGCTGCTGACAAAGTTCCCGAAGGTCTTCGGCGAGGGAATCGGGCAGTTAGATGGCACATATAAGATACGACTCGATGAGACAGTCTCGCCAGTTAAGCATGCACCCCGACGCATTGCAGTTGCGCTCAAGCCCAAGCTTAGGGATGCTCTGGATGATCTTGTGGCCCAAAAAGTCATAGCGCCCGTGACAACGCCCACAGAGTGGATCAGCTCCATCGTGGCCGTTCCTAAAAAGAACGGAAAACTTCGTATCTGTTTAGACCCGAAGGACCTAAACCGCGCCATTCAAAGAGAGAATTATCAGCTCCCAACAATTGAAGACATTGCAACACGGCTACATGGGGCAAAGGTCTTCACAATGATGGATGTGCGTAATGGCTTTTGGCACGTGAGCCTAGAGGAAGAATCAACCTACCTGACGACCTTCCAGACACCATTTGGCCGCTATCGGTGGAAACGCATGCCCTTTGGAATTTCCTCAGCACCAGAGGTTTTCCAGAGGAGAATGCATGAATTCATTGAAGGCCTCGACGGCATTGAGGTAGTAGCAGATGATTTTCTCGCGGTTGGGTTTGGCGACTCGTTTGAAGAAGCAACCCGGGACCACGACAGGCACCTGTTGGCATTTCTGAAGCGATGTGAAGAACGAAATGTCAGACTGAACGACGAGAAGTTCAAGCTGAGGCAGCCAGAAGTGCTATTCATTGGACACACGGCGACGGACAAGGGACTCCGAGTGGACCCTGCTAAAGTTCGAGCCGTTGTTGAGATGCCAACTCCAACAGATAAAGCGGGTGTGCAGAGACTCCTTGGAGTGGCACAGTACCTCGCTAAGTTCCTCCCTCACCTGTCAGACATCATGAAACCACTAAGGGAGTTGACACAGAGTGATGTTCTGTGGTTCTGGGGTGATGCACAACAAACTGCACTTGACAGACTAAAGGATGCAGTCACGAGCACCCCTGTACTGCGTTACTACAACATAGACGAAGAAGTGACCCTACAGTGTGACGCATCGCAATCAGGACTAGGTGCTGCTATGATGCAAAACGGTCAGCCAGTCGCTTATGGCTCATTCCACATGAGAAGTGGTAAATCTGTAAATTTTTAAACCAGTGATAATGGAAAAAAACCCATGCCATTTAAGAATATAAACCACAAGCCATCCAAAATGGGCAAGTCGGGTTGAATTGTAGCCACGCCCACTGTGTGGGGGGTCCAGCTTTGCAGAATGCACAAAGAGCCAAAAACCTGGTGGACCAAACCTAAAACTTCATGTGAAAGTAGTATAGAGACCAGACATAGCCCAACAAACTGGCATTGGTATATTGAGAAATAAATGGCATTCAGAAGACTTTATTTCACTTACCGTATTCACTCACGGATAAGCCACACCTTGTTACCCAAAATCTTCATTTGAAATTGGGGGTGCGGCTTAATCTGCAAGAACATCTGCACAAGGTTCCGTAAATTTACATAAATTAAAATTTTCAAACAAATAAATTTTATTAACTCAAGCGAGTTAAGGTGTACTACTAAACACCACACAAAACGAAAAGAAACTAAGCACTAGTCATTGCTTTTGCAAGAGCCATTTTGATGTAAATTATTCTTGTTGTTAAACCTTCTTCGTCAAAAGATCTTTAAAGTGTCTATCAAACAAAATTATCTTTTTACAGTTTTAAGGGAAAATTATTTAAAATACATGTACATAACTTTACACAAACATTGATGTAAAAGAAAATTTCAAATGGAAAAACAATTTTTCCTGACCCAAAATAACCACCTTTTGTGCGACAGATTCTAAGGGGTCTCAGGAACACAATTGTGACGTAAATACAAATGTACCTTTGCAGTCACTTTTGTTTAGAGTTTGAAAACAAAAGCACGTGCAAAGGTACATTTGTATTTACGTGCTTTTGACCGAGCAAAATTTGTCGCATGAATTTTGCATGTTCGACTGAGCTTTTGCAGTTTTGGAGGGTAGGATATTCAGTTCTAACAACAGAAGCCAATAACTTAAACCTTGTTTCATAAAATTAAGTGAAAACAATGTTCGTTTCATAGACACTTTAAGATGGTTTATAGTTGCTTTTCAGGAGCAACTATAAATGTCACCACACATGGGATCTCCATTCCACCACAAAGTGTGTTACTTCGATGGTTATACATAGTTCCTCCACGAGCAAGAAAATACCACGCTATCTTCAAGTATTTGTGCGGTAAATGGCTCACTGTGTCGTCACTGTTCAAAACTTTCACAGCAAATTAGTCGAACTGATCTCAAAAGTTTATTTTGAAGCTTTCTTTAGGATATATTATTAATAATAAATAGTATTGTTGGAGAACACAAATAAACCAAAATAAATGTACAAGGAGAATTTATACATGCAACTGCAGTGTCAAATTCACAGACTGTAATGTCCGTAACACTTCCTGTAATGTCCGTAACGCTATACTTTTGAAGTAGCAACACAATCAAATAAACCTTTTGGAAATTTATCACTGTAGAACAAAACTTTGACCACTAGCCCATTCACAAAAAACACTTGTTCTCTTAAGACTTCTCAAAATTCACAGGAATCTGGCTTTTAAAGATGTGAACAAAAAGTCTGGTTGTTTTAGTTGTAATGTCCGTAACGCATCTTTAAGTCAATGGCACAGACACCTAAATATCTGCACTCTTTTTTCTTTCCTGCCAATTAAGGGAGGGAACTCCAAGGTATAATGTATTAAACAAAAAACAGCAAAACCATGAATGTCCTGGGCAGTGCAGCAATTATGAGTAGAAAAATTATGTCTGAGTGTAATGTCCGTAACGGTGGAATGGGCCTTATGCGTCGCGAGCATTGACGCCAGCGGAAACACGATATGCGCAGATCGAAAAAGAGTTGCTTGCGATAGTCTTCGCTTGTGATCGTTTTGAAGCCTATGTGTATGGCCGCGAACTGGTCAACATTGAAAGCGATCACAAGCCACTGGAGCCTATTTTCCTAAAGCCGCTGTCTTCAGCTCCATCGCGTCTGCAGCGCATGCTCTTGCGACTGCAGAAATACAGTCTGCACGTCAGATACAAGAAAGGGAAAGACATGCACCTTGCAGACACGCTGAGTCGAGCGTATCTTCCGGAAGTCAACACATGCGCCTTCACCAGAGAGTTGGAGGATATCGATCATCATACTTGGCTTCCAGTGACCGAAGACCGATGGCAGCAGCTAAAGAACGCTGCGGCTGATGATCCTGTACAGCAAAGGCTCCGCGCGGTCATAATGCAAGGCTGGCCAGACAACAGAGCTGAGGTACCAGAGTACGCACAGGCTTACTTTGACGTGCGCGACTCACTAACCATACAGGATGAGCTGATATTTAAAGGACAACTACTGGTGGTCCCAACAGTCATGCGCAAGCAACTGATCGAAGAAATTCATTCAACGCACATAGGCATCGAAGCATGCATACGAAGGGCAAGAGATATCTTCTACTGGCCACGCATGGCAACAGAGCTCAAAGATTACATTGCCAAGTGCGACATATGTCTCGCGCATCGCAGTGGTCAAGGGAAAGAGCCCCTCATGCAACATGAGCTTGTCGCCCGCCCATGGGCTAAAGTCTGCGCTGATCTCTGCGACTTTGATAACCGAACACTGTTAGTTATGTGCGACTATTACAGTAACTACATTGAAGTAGCCCGTCTAACTACAACAACGTCCCGCAGTGTGATCAAGGAAATGAAGGCAGTGTTTGCTAGGTTCGGGGTTCCAGACACCCTTATCACAGATAATGGCCCTCAGTTTTCATCTGCGGAGTTTGCTGTGTTCGCAAAAACATGGAGGTTTGAACACAAGACCTCTTCACCACACTACCCCCAGTCAAATGGAAAGGCTGAGAATGCTGTCAAGACAGTGAAGAGACTGTTCTCCAAGTGCAAGGAAGCCGGAAAGTCAGAGTTTCAGGCACTACTAGACTGGCGCAACACGCCCTCTGCAGGAATCGGTACCAGCCCAGCCCAGCGTCTCATGGGACGGAGGTGCAAGACACTTCTTCCAGTTGCCGGCTCTCTGCTGCAGCCACAATTTGCAACGGAAGAAGATACCCGTGCTCTGATTGGAGTCAAGCAACGCCAACAACACTATTACGACAAGCATAGCAAACCCCTGGATCCAATCAGCATTGGAGAAACAGTCCGCATGAAACTCCCCGGGCAGAACAGATGGGATGCAGGCACATGCACAGGTCAAGTTGGACCCAGGAGTTACGAAGTCAAGGTCGGTCCCGGAATCTACAGACGTAACCGGAGACAGCTTGTCAGTACGGGTGAGCAGCATCTAGGTCTACAACAGCAGGACCCAGTACCCGATGACCGCTCACAGGATATCACAGCTGAACCGATGGAAGGACCACCAGACGAACCGGCTAGTGCGAGCCGTGAACCAACCACCCTGAGACGATCAGCACGGAAGGGCAAAGCCCCAGAGAGTGGCATAAGGATTATCACATCCCTTGACTATGTCATCAGTTTAGAGACTGTAGACATTATTTTATGTTACATGTATGTTTGTTCGGTTAGAAAAAGGAAGATGTAACAAGTTGCGTGACTTGTTTTACCTACCATTTTGTATATGCTAATGTACCACAGCCAATCAGAACACGTCACGCTTGAGTGTCTACACGTGGCAGTAAAACTACTGAGACGGTCGGCTAGAACTCGTACGAGATCCTCAGTTGTATATGGCTTATTGTTTAGGAATAAACCACTAGTAAAAACCCAAGACCACGTCTTACAGTTGGTAACATAAAAGCGAGGTCTGATGCACACATGCCACCCCAGGCACTTCCGAACATGTGGCTCAAACATGCTTGGTGCTCAACTCAACTGAGCAATATTTGGTGGGAAATCAAAAAGAAAAGAGAGCGGCTATGCAGGCTGGTGTGTTTACTGAGTTGTGGGACATTTGGATTCAATATTAATGAGGTGGCGAGCTTTTAAAATCACAACATCAAGAGAGCTCGGTATATGGTTTGGGGGAATGGCCTTGTCGTAGTTCAAATTTCATCTCAGTTACTTTTTTCCAGACCATCTGCCAGTGCTTGCCAGAACATATTTGTTCACTTGTATTTCATGTCCAATGGGGTACTGGGTTTGTGTTATCAATTTCTGCACAGTTTTAGTGAAATTCCAAGCTGTTACAGTTATTAACTAAAAGGTTGTGCTGCACATAGACTGCTAGCAATGCAAGTCCCTTCTAATGCACAATTTTTTTCAGAATGGCTAAACATGGTTCCAGATGGTTAACAATGGCTGGACATGGCTAAACATGGTACACGTACTTGTACATGTAGTTGGTTGGGTCTGTAAGTAGGGACTGCCAACTCTTTTGTAAGTTTTGTACTGACCGTGCTGATCATATTTTTTGACAGCTCAGCCTCCTAATTACTCCCAAGGGACACGTGGGTGAGTCTCTCTCAGTTTTCGCCAGTCTATTTTATATTTTATTATTGGAGCAGCAGTGCAGTAGCATGACTGAAACCACTAAAAACTAGTTCAGAATAAAAAGAGACAACACTGTATCTGTATTCTTTGGTTTACATGATAATTGCAGACTTTGAAAATCACCATTTAAGAATATTATTTTATAACAACTGGAACACTTCGTTACAATTTTTGTCTCAACATTTTTAACTTGCCTAAGAAACTGGTAAGAAAATTCAAGATCAAGAATCAATGCAAAGAGAAGTCGATATGTGCCGCTAATTTAAACAACAACAGTGGTATTTGCATCATCAAGTATCAGACAAACCTAAGAATCCTAGTAGATCAAGAATCCGAACTGATTGTTGTCGATGAACTCAGCGAAATCTTGCACAAAGAGCATTCACATTATTGACAGTTTGATGCAAAGTTGCAAAGTTTAAACCAAGCATGGAGTGCTTAATAATTATTAGCAGGTTGCTGCAAATGTAGTGTTTTGAGTCAGGCGATGTAGAAGCCCTGCAATCTCTAGTATTAAACTGTATTTCACTTGCATGAATGCCATAGCTTTACACGCGACTGTGAGTGTGATTACTGACTCGAGTCAGTTTGATGAGCCGCTGACAGATCTGTAAAAACTGACCAATGGTACATGTATTTCCCATTGCTGGGCTGACGGGGAATTCAATGGTCGGTACAAAACTTACAAAAGAGTCGGCAGTCCCTACTTACAGACATCCCTCTTACAGACCAGACCCAGCCAACTACGTGTACCATGTCTAGCCATGGTTAGCCATGGTTAGCCATGGTTAGCCATGGTTAGCCATTGTTAGCCATGGTTAGCCATCTGGAACCATGTTTAGCCATTCTAGAAAAAATTGCACAGTAGAAGGGACTTGCTAGCAGTCTATACTGCACATACATGTATATATGTAAATTTTGACTAGATTGTGGGGGTTAGGGTATTAGTAGCACTATCACATAGAGTAAAGTATGGTGCAAATTAACATCAATGGCACAGTGGTGAAGGCAATGACCAACAGATTGCTGGTTCAAGAGCGGCAATTGTGTGGAACCTGCTCACTCCTGACTTACCGGAGACCTCAAATGTAAAGAACTTTACCAGTATGGCTAGTAAATCACAGGCCCTGCATAATTTAGATTTTGGAGCTGAATCACCGCAAACTGCTCCTCACAAGAACGATTATTATAAATATTACTGAATTATTAGTTTTAAAATAGATGATTAATAACAATGATATGGTCATAACAAATTTTGATTTTTACCAATACATTTGTATATCAGTGTAATTTAAAATAGTTAGTTTTTAACAACATTATATATAGTTAGCATTTTAATGTGAAATTTGTATATAGTTAACTAGTTTATTTTAGTATTTTATCGTGTTTAAATAAAAGTTATTGTATTGTATTGTAAGTACAGATTGCTGGTTCAAGTATCAGCAAGGACAATGAAGGTAAAATAAATATGGTAATTAGTAAAGTTGATTATATGGATACAAATT
The DNA here is from genome assembly GCA_030867875.1 of Actinernus sp. WN-2022. Taxonomy (NCBI): domain Eukaryota; kingdom Metazoa; phylum Cnidaria; class Anthozoa; order Actiniaria; family Actinernidae; genus Actinernus; species Actinernus sp. WN-2022. The sequence continues at coordinate 50,697,918 of JAOWCC010001679.1, read as the reverse complement.
ATATAGCACTGTAAGAAGACAGGAAGAGGGGTAGGGGAAGGAAGTGATAAGGGGGTAGGAAAACAGAGGGGGAGGGTGGATTTATTTTTAGTACACAAAAATTCCCTATTTAAAAAAAAAACAAATTCCTAGTTCAAATACAAATTTTCCTAGTCCAAAAAAAAGTTGAACTGAGATGAAATTTGAAATACAACAGCCATTCCTCCAATCTATACTCTCTTATGTTTGTGGTTTTCAAAAGCTTGCTACATCTGCTATTCAGTTTGTATTTACTGTTCAAATTAAGCATCTTCATACTCATACAATGTCACATACACATACATGTACTTAACTTCAATGTGATCTTTCATGTGGTGGGGTTTATTAATTATTAAATTTGCACATGTATTCGGTCAGGACTAGGCCAACCTTTATCAGTTTACGAAACAGCTAATAACAAGCCAAGTTAATGAGTCCATTGGAGTGTTTCCTAGGCCCATTTGAAATATGGCTGTCAATAATTTGCATATAAATTTGATATTCAATGTTTTCTGAAGATAAACTATGTACGTTGTACACCATATGTTTTAGTGAAATTCCAAGGTATTAAGGTTTTACTGCACATAGAGCTATGCAAATTAGGACTAAACCATGGGGGACTGGGTACTACAAAATAATGATGGTGCTAATGTCGCAGCACCATCATATGTAGTAAAGAGTATGGTGCTTCACATAAAAATATTGATCACCTCTGTAGTGCAGTGGATAAGGTGCTGACCAACAGATCCAATGGCTGCTAGTTAGAGAACATGTTCCAGCAGGATGATGAAGTTAAAAAATATGGTAATTAGCATAGCTGACTCAGTGTATGAAGTACAATAAAGTAAAGTAAAGTAAAGCAACTTTATTTAACGTCGGTAACTCGTGACAGTCTGGTGAGACTGATAAACTTGAGGCCGACGGGAGACCTACGATTTTACGTCCTTATCCGAGAAGACGTGATGGTCTAACCATTTGCAGTTGTTTCACAAAGGCAGCACCTTCTACTCAGTTATTTTAAGACCCTGAGTGTTGGTCCGGCCGGGGCTTGAACCCGCGACCTCCCGCTCAACAGACCGCTCAACAATGTAAGACTGTAAGGAGATGGGGAGAGGGGTAGGGGAAGGAAGTGATAAGGGACAGGTAGGAAAATAGAGGCGGAGGGGAGGGTGAATTTATTTTTAGTACAAAAAATACCTGGTAGGTAAAAATAAAGAACCGGTACCTAAAAAATACCTAAAATGGAAAGTTACCTGCTACATTGTACGTACACATATGCAATGAAAATCAAAGCCTACATGTAGATATTGCAAAGGATCCTTCATTTGAAATTCCTTCTGTCATAAAGGTAAGAAAGAAGCATGTAAAAAAGAAAGATGGAAAGTTGACACCATGGTCAAAAGCTGTAGACGAGGTACGTGTGGCACGACTCATCAACAAATGGAAAGACAAAGAATCCAAACCTGAGAGAGACCCTCTTCTCGTCCTCATTAAAGAGTGGCCAACATCTGATAAGTACAGGGACAAAGCTGAACTTGTGGAAATACTGGTATAGCGATCACTATCTTTACTTAGCATCTTTCTTTGAATAATAGTTTAATTCACTCTTCAAAGTATATATTTAAAACATTTAGTTACACTCTTCTGGGAGAATTCCTTTGGGTTATTTTGTCTCTTCTTTCTAGTCCAGAAAAACCTTAAATAGTTTTAGGTCACATTTTGTTTTTCCCAGAATTTTCATTATACTGTAGCTTCTCTGACATTAAAGCTGCTTACATTCTGTACATATCCCTCTGTCATAAATTTCCACAAATCTGCCCACCATTTTGCTACTCACTAAAATCATGGAATACAGCTTGTGAGTAACTTAATTAACTAGCCAATCAGGTTGCAGGATTCATGCAGGTTTCTACTACTAATAATTATTAATATTGCAATTTATATATAAAGTGAGGCTGCAGCATGTGGACTTGTACATAATATAGCAGTACCGGTAACTGTTGCAGTCATGTACAAATGTAACAATATTTTTTTCTTTTTCTCTTACATGTACATGTAGATTAACAAGTTTGCAGAAATCTTGCTTGAAGATAAGGATGACATGAACAAAGACAACAGATATGAGACATACAGGGATAAAGGAGTGAAGGATAAGAAAACACTACTTCACTACGTAGCTGAGCAGAATTTTCATCATGTAGCGCGTACTCTTATCAAGTATTGCCCTGGATTGCTAGCTTTGAAGACAGAGGCTGTTTTGCTGCCAGAGAAAAAACTTGGCATGCTGCCTGTTGAAATTGCTCTCAAGGAAGAAAAGGATGAAGTAGCTGCCGTGATGATCAGATACATGAGTCATGAGAGGTAAGTTGTATAATAATATCAAAAATGTAGAGCAGGCTCTGTGTTTTGCCGTATGTCAGGCATTAGATGATGATGAAGACCTGCTGTATTTTTATAAAATAAAATACAATCATTAGTGGGGGAAAACCTGCAGGGACCAATTCAATAAAAAAATTACACATGAACAAAATGTACTTTACAAGTCTGGCCAACATGTTTCATCACTGGAAAACAATGGCTAGACTTGTAAAATATTAGCCTGCAAATACAGCTGTCTCGCATCAGGAGCCACAATTGAAATGCACCCCCCAAGAGAGAGACACTGATGACGCTATCCAGTCAGGAACTGGCTGCATTATTTGATTGGCTTGTACTAGCCAATCAAATAACACAACCAGATCCTGAGTGCCAAACATAATCAGTATGCATTTTGATGCATTTTGATTTTGTCCACCCGATGTGAGATCATGGCTGTATTCATGATATTGTATATGTTGCAGGTCAAATTGACCCCGAGTCAATTTAACCTAGGTCAAATTGACTCAGGTTTGGCTATCAATGATTCTAAAAAGGGATTTATTATTTTTGGGGATTCATAAAAAATGGGGGTTTAGTTTTTTTTTGGGGGGGGAGGACTAAAAAGAAAAATATTCACCCACCCCTCCCCTACAAATTTTCTTTTGGCAACCCACCCCTCCCCTCTTCTTCCTACATCCCCCCCCCCCCCCCCCCCCCAGATCCTGCAAGATCTTACAGGATCTTTATAAAAATTGCCTAGATCCTGCAAGATCTTACAGGATCTTAAGAAAGAAATTACCAGATCCTGCAAGATCTTACAGGATCTTTATAAAAATTACCTAGATCCTGCAAGATCTTACAGGATCTTTATAAAAATTGCCTAGATCCTGCAAGATCTTACAGGATCTTAAGAAAGAAATTACCAGATCCTGCAAGATCTTACAGGATCTTTATAAAAATTACCTAGATCCTGCAAGATCTTACACTGAGGATCTTAAGAAAGAAATTACCAGATCCTGCAAGATCTTACAGGATTCCATACCAATGATACATAAATTTATCTTGGTAAGATTGCATACTAAAAGGATCTTGCACTATTAAAGGAAGCATGGCTTGTTTTCCATCCTCATAAATTTGGTAAATACATGTATGAACCTAAAACTTACCTTGGTTACTAATTTTTGCTTTCTCTTTCATTTCTGGCATCCATATTGTTCTACATGTATTTTGGCTCCCTTCACTCTTTACACCCAAATTGTATACCATAGTTGTCATTAAACACAAAAAATAACACTGACAGTAATTGTTTTAAAACTCTATAGACCCATTCGAAAAATGGCGTCCAATTTAATTAACTATTGTTTAGGACTGACTAGCCTCGCTTGCACGTTCAAAAGCTTTTGTGTGGACTGACTAGCCTCGTGTTCATGTTACCAGGACAATAGCTTTTTAAATTGGACGCCATTTTTCGAATGGGTCTATGTATAGTTTTAATTAACAGAAACATGCATACATGTAAGTGAGTTATCATTACAATCGCCAGACAGTGAAATGCTCCTATTTCTATAAATAAGTTTAAACTATTCATTTACAAACTGCATGTACATGTAGTTTGAATTATATACAATTACACATACATGTAATGTAATCCATTTCAAAATTGTTGTATTCTACTAGTTTAAACTAAATTATTCTGACTATTTACTAAATAATTATTAAAATTAATGTTGCCTAAATTAGAGGGTACGACTGTAGCTCTAAAAACCATACATTTTATTGGACCCCCTTTGGGCCACACTATAAAGAAAGTTATTGTTTAGCGAATTAAAATTACATAGTTGAGATGCAGTAGCAAAAACTGCATCTCATGGGTAGGAATTCCATCACTTTAACTGGACTTCAGTGACTTATGAGATGATTTTTTTAGAGATCTGTTGCTTAGCGAATCATGTTATCATGCCATATACAGTATGTATATGTATCTTAGGCTGACACTAGAAAATATTCACAGTAAGAGAAACATGAAATACCTAGAACAGGGCTTTCAAAATCAGAGTAGATGGTCAACATACATGTAGAAAGGTTGGCTGCGATCTATTGTCAGTGCAAGGGTATTAATGTATAGATGATCAGCAGATTCAAAATTCAAGTCTGGCAAAAAATAGCTGCTGATTTGCCACAAAGAAGCTGCCAGAGTCCCGATGGGAGTCAGGTTATTTTGAATGCCCTGCTAGGAATTCCAAGCCCTTGCTTATTGTAGAAAAGCTGGAAATTCCTAGAGAATCTTAAAAACAGTAACAGTCTGCAGGTCAGCCAGTCTTCAGGTAATTACATGTACATTGAATCTAAAAATTAAAAAAACTTGACTTTGCCATCCATATTAGAACCAAATGTAAAAGCAAGAGTTTATTATCATAGATCTGTAGAACTTTATTTAGGGAGCCTTTGCTGAAAAAAACAATGTTTGCTCTCCAATGCTCCTTTTGGATGCCTAAATCTGTTATGGTGTTTGCCGTTAAACTCATTTGAATTTCCCGCACGCTGCCATCTTGAATCATATGTTATAGGTTTTATAAACTACATGTATACAGTTTTAAATACAAATGATTCTGATCTTCACTCACTACTTGGCAGTCAACTTTTCCCTGATTAGCTTTCATTGTTGGTGATGATTTAAAGAATTAACCCTTCAGCCCCAACATTTGGAGTCTGATCAAAATTTATCAAAATGTATAGAGAAAAGAAGAATTTGGATGTGACTTTTGGGGCTGAAAGGGTTAAAAACTTTGGTCCTGCATCTTGAATTCTAAGCCAGCCTGTAAAAACAATTAACCAAAATAAGAATTACAATTTTAGATGAGTACCGGTACTGTGGTGTATAAAGTCCCGTGCGGTTTGCCAGCCGGGAAGCGACAAATATTTTTCTACATCCACTACGTTTCTACCAAAGTGACTTCGGTTTTGTGGCTGATTGTGTTGATCAGGATATTGAGATTTAAATGAGAAGCACTCTAATATGAAACGTACATTTTAGAATGATAAAATTCGAAAGAGGATAATTTAACAAGACCCGGGACAAGATCGGATGAGTTTCGTCGTTCCAAAAAGGCAGAATCGTAAACTTGATCTCTTGCAAGGAAAAGCAAGTATTTGACCAAATAGGAGCTTTCATAAATAGTTTCTTCAAATATATCTTCGAATATATTCAAGTGTCCTGACTACAGGGCTCCAACTACATTATAGCAAATGAGCAAATATATAAGAACAAATCTTTAACGAACCGAATGCGAACATAAACTTCTGCTCACCTTCTGAATTAATGTCTTCAGAAATTCATTTCTTCCAAAACTGAAACTGCCTCTCACTTGGAGCAGTTATTATTATCTCTCATCTGATGAATATTGGCATTGAAATGCTGTTGAAAAGACTATGTAAGTGGAACCATGGCGCCCACACAGCGGTTAAATGTCTGCAAAAACAACGTATTCCAAAACAAATTCAAAGCGAGCCGGCGGCCGTCACTGTTCACACACCCGTTTTCAAACCTTGAGAACTTTTTTGGTAAATTACGAAAAAGTTTGGTAAACTCACAGTTTGAAGTTTGTTCAATTTCCCGTCGACTGTGAAAATAAAAAGCTTAACTTTCACATATTTTTCTTAACTTTTTGGGGTAGAAGTTCACTGTAATACGTTTTAAGGTAAATTTTGCGTGGGAAATTTGCGCGGCCGCCCATCAGACTGACCGTAATACGCATGCGCAGACGTTTGACTGCTGTGTGCATGGCGCCTATTAACATTTGAAATGTGCAAGTGCTACCAAATATGGATGTAGACTTGGTTCTAGGCCACTCGGTTAAAGCACAGGTAGCCCAAGCTAAAACAATTATAGAATTGCCTCAAACCAAAAATAAACACATCGGCGATGAACAGGAACAACTTCTCAACACACAGGTAATATTTCATGACTTTATTTACTGTTTTAGGACAGTTTCAGATTTTTCTAAAAAAAAAACATACATTCCTTGTAAAAATCATTAACTTTGTGTCTTCCACGTTATTCGAATTTCTCAAACAACCAGGAGAAGATATATAGTCATGTCAGACCTTTTTTATCCTCTCAACAACAATCAACATTACATGTGTGAAGTTTGGAAAAGTTTTAATTAAGCTACTTTATTTCTTATGAACTGATTTTCACTGTAAAGTTTGACCAACTTACAAATAAAATATTTAGAGATTATATTTGAGTGATGGGATCCGGATCATAGTCTAGAGTCTTTCCAAGATCTTGATAAGATCTTGCAAGATCTTTAAAGAATCTTTCCAAGATCTTGTAAGATATTGGTAAGATCTTACAAAACCGATGATTTCAAGATCTTGTAAGATCTTAATAAGATCTTTTCAAGATCTTGTAAGATCTTGATAAGATCATACAAGGAAATATTTTAAGATCTTGTGAGATCTTTAGAGGATCTTTCCAGATCTTGAGAAGATCTTGATAAGATCTTGCAAGATCTTTAGAGAATCTTTCCAAGATCTTGTAAGATCTTGATAAGATCTTGATAAGATATTGGTAAGATCTTACAAAACATGATTTCAAGATCTTGATAAGATCTTACAAGAAAATATTTCAAGATCTTGTAAGATCTTTAGAGGATCTCTCCAAGATCTTGTAAGATCTTATAAGTTCTTTGTAAGATCTTGTCAAAATTTTTTTTTTTAGGACAAAATGTTTTTGTAAGATTATGCAAGATCTTGGCAAGATCTTTGCAAGATTTAGTAAGATCTTACCAAGATTTAGTAAGATCTTGGCAAGATTCTTTCCAGGTAAGATCTTTGTAAGATCTTACAAGATCTTACAAGATCTTACAAGATCTTGACAAGATTCTCAACCTGCTAGGGTTCTTTAGAGCTATTAATCACTAAACAACACAGAAATATAATACTTCTTAAATGTTCCTTGTGAACCTGACCCAAACCCTGACATTTAAAAACCATCAATGTAAGCTCCCTTTTTAGAATCTTGAAAAAATTACCTGAAGAAAACATTACATGTACATGTACCTTAAACACAAACACCAGGTTCAATCAATTTGACCTAGGTTGAATTGACTCCTAATATATAGTATATGTGATATTGTGTCCTACAGTTGAACCTCTTGTAAGCGACCACCCTCGGGACCTGGAAAAGTGGTCACTTACGAGAGGTGGTCGCTTACGAGAGTAACCACCACAGGAAGCCCACATTTTAGTAATATGATATCTGGTCTCCAGGGACAGGGAATATCAATACAGCAACATATTTTATCACTACAATTTATTATTATGGGTTTGTAGTGCTCCAACCTCAAAACCTTTAAAATTTTCCGCGAACATGAACTTCAACAGATACATGTGGCTTGATAGTGTAAAAAAATATTTGCAGTTTATGGCTTGAAAAACCTTTTAATCGAGGATTGTGTGAACGATTTCAGTTATACGGTCGCTTACCGGAGGTAAAATAACAAAGCCCAAAAGGTGGTCGCGGTCGCTTACGAGAGTTGGCCGCTTACGAGAGGTATTCAATGCAGTGTTTTGACTGAGAGACAAAACAGGCTTTTAGTAAATGGTCTCTTAAGAGAGGTGGTTGCCTACGAGAGGTGGTTGCACAGAGGTTCCACTGTATTTATACATGTATGTACTCCAATAATTAACACAAGATTATCAGTCAATCAGAGCATATACAGTACATGTACCGTAAATACCCACATATTGGCCGCATCACAAACTTAAATGCTTCTTTTTGGGGAAAAGTTAGAAGGTTGATAAATGCTTGTACTTGAAGCAAAACGTCCTCAGAAGAGATTGTTCAGTGTTGTCATTCCAAGACCAATGCCAACTGCTATCACAACTTTGAATATGGTTAAAACTTTCCTTGTCATTTGTTGTGTATATTTTAACCTTTCTTTCTTTAAATCACTCCAGAATTCTTCTTCTTTAATTTATTCCCCCATCAACTGACAAAGGAACCTCATCCTTAAGGGCAAGAGAAAGCAAGGTTTTCTGGCGAAACTAATATATGTGTATAGTACTGTACATGCACACGAGTCACAGGTCCACCATCTTGGATGTTGAATGAGGGGCCTGGGCCGAGTGTTTGTGATATAATTATATGTATGCTTGTACCCGCATATGAGCTGCACCCCCAACTTTCCCCAGCCGATATTAGGGTATTTACAGTACATGTACAGTATATGGTGTTTGTACGTTTCATTGTATAAACTATACTACCTATATTTAAGTGACTGAAAATTCATACTGTATTTTTCGTATTTTTTGCAGAAGTACATACATGTACATGTGTATATCCAGTCTGTCAAAACTGGGGCAACTTTAATTTGACCCCTTCAAATGTTTTGGGGTCTAAATGCTAGTTTTAGGGGTCCAACTACAACTGTACATGTATAAATTAAAATGCATTTAATCACCCTTTCCCTTCTAACTCAAGTTCAGTCTCACTTTGAATCTTTGCAACTCCTGGTGCCAGAAGTTATGTTTCTTGCCCACACACTGACAGGTGAAAAATACTCTGGTCTGGCCAGGGCCTTCAAAACAAGCTGGCAGCCGCTAGAGCTCTGGTGGTAATGCTTCAAGGTACATGTACATCGGCAGTTATTTTCTCTTTTTCTTCGGCGCCAAGTTTTGTCACAGATGCCTACAATGTACATTGTACTTACCTATGTTGACCTCCTACTCAAAAACATTTTCAATGCCCTGCTCACTACTGATTATTCAAAATTACTACTAACATGCATGCTCATCTGAGCAGTGTTATAGCCTCATCTTGGTGTTATAAACATTCATAAATACCAGCGGAGAGATGAGCTATTCACAGCTTTGTGTATTGTTGTAGTTGTGACTTCTCACAGTATTTTCAAAATAATAACTTCATATCGAGACTTAAGTACTGTTATGTGCAGATGAGTCTGTATAGCCATTGCAATCAGAGCAGCCTTCACCTCCTCGGAACCTGAAATAGTACTGGCTATCCAAACAATAGCCTACCCTGAAACAATACAATTTCCCCTAACCCTAAAACAATGAAGTTATTTGTCAGTGCAATCCAAATGGGGTCCAATGAAATGCAAGGTTTTGAGAGGTGAAGGCCTCCTGTTGCATTCAGCAGAAAATTGCAAAACTGCACACTACTGGCACCATTATATAAATGGTCGGCAGACCACTTTTTTATGGTGCCATTTGTTATCTATAGCCGATATTTGGTGTCAACTCTGTGAACGTTTTGTTGTTGTTTTTGTTTAGGATACAAAGTATTTTTTCTTGGATGCCAAATGAGGCTGATCTTGAATTATCAAAACGATCTCTCTTCAGCTTTCAAAAGATATTAGCTAACCCTAAGATGAAGGTAAGTAGAACTTGCCAAACACTTTTTAAAAGGGGCACAGTCAGTTGAATTGATCCTTTAGTTAGAGCTTTATTAAAACAAAACTACAAAAATAACACCCTGAGATACATGTAGCATAGAAATACCATGTGAATGTCCTGATATGCTTTTCAAACATTTTTGATAGAGGATGGCAAAGATTAACTAGGATTATAAATATAAGCTTGGTATTCTAGAAACTTGATTTCGGTTATAGTGAACCAATTTCAAGTTGCTCTAAATTTATCTTAAAATCAGTATTTTTTTTATCCACTCGAATCTTTGACATCCTTCATCGAAATGTTCTCAAATTTTCTCCAATATACATGTACAATGTACCTAGAAAGCATACTCAGTGCTAATTAAGTTTTTGTCTTTTGTCATAAGAAAGTTCATCTTTAGATAGCAGATGTAAACAAGGACCTGTACTATATTTAGGGAAGGCTTCTCACCATTTGGGATACAAATTTGAAATTCAAATTCATTTGAGAACATGAAGCAAGTTTTCAGTGTTCTCCTGTTACATGTATATATTAAATTGGTCAGCTAAAAAAATAAGGCAAACAAAAGAAAACAGTAGGAAGTTATAGTTGCTTGCTAATTAATGCCTGTTGATAATGTTTCAAAACCATTTATAAAATAACCACTCACGCACTGATTGGCTGGAAGCCGTGTTAATATATGAGTCTATAGACATAGAAATTTGCTTGCCATGATCTCACTGTGGTAATGGCACGCGATTGTGAATGAAATGGCATACGACAAGAAAGAATATCTTCCCCAAACATTGACTTTGAATGTGGTTTTAATCAGCAAAACTGACACTGAGAGATTCAATGTAGTTTGACAAAAATACAACGTCTTTATGACTTACTTATTTATCAAATTTGGATTAAAGGAAACAAAAATACTCGTAAGTCATAAGTGGCTAACAATTAAGTCGTACTCAGTTTTCAAACAATTCTCCTGCATGACAGATAAATAGTGAGTAATCAAGCTTGAGACTAGTAGAGTGGGAAAAGAAACACTTGTTCGATTTTTTCATGTCTTTTTATCTCAAACTTCGAGTCTGATATTTTTGTAATGATTTCTAACATTAATCTCCAGATTAGGTTCATTAGGTTGAAGCATGCAAGAATTTCAGAAAACAAATGAAAGACTTCAAAAATGGGATTTTTTGGCGAATAATCTTAGATTTTGGACAAATCTAAAAAACACTGAGCACCTCAAAATTATCTCAAAATTATTGAATAGGGCAAAGTTCTGCAATGTGATAAAAACGAACTAATTCGCAATGATACCATCAGTAAAGTTCTTGATGTAGTGGATTAGAGTTCTCTCAGATACAAAGTGTGTTTATCAGTTCCGAAATCATTTGTTTGGATTTATTCGGATTTGTATATACATGTACATGTAGGTAATCAAATGGGACAAGTGAAATTAGGGATAAATTTCACGCATTTGTCAAAATCGAAGTAATTTCCAGAGCCGCTTACCCATTATGGAGGGCAAGTTACAATGCAGAAAAAATATATTTTAAGTGCCCATAAGCGGTGTTTGAAATTTCACATGTGACATTACAAATTACGTGTTAAATTTCAAGTTGAAATTAGGGATTAATTTGTCCTCTGTAGTATTAGATAATAAATTTACTGAGAATTTGATTTCGTTCTGTCGTCGAACTTCATCGAAAGTTATTAATCCTTGGATTTCACTGGATTTGGTCCCGGGAATTGTTAGTTATACGGCATGGTGATGTATAACAATATTGGTGACCATGTTAAGTGCTCAAACAGCCACTAGATTAGACATGTGTTGTATGTGAATATTAATCAGCAGACGATCACTGTAGGAATAATTTTAAATAGGCACTCAAATTTCTCGAATTTTGGTTATTATAAATTCAAAATATGTAAACATTGATTTGGAAACTTTATTATATTCTGCATGCCAATCAAATATGCAGTATTAAAACAAAATATTGTATCCTTAAAATCAGTGCAAAATGTGTATCATTGCAATGATTTTTTTGCTTTTATGTACGTGTTTCCATGCATAGATTTTAACAAAATTATTATGTCAGACTGACTCCGTATGTTTATTCAACTAATGAAAAGAGCCTACTATGTAGACGTGGAAACCTTTAAATATGATGCTTTTTAGTTCAATTTTCATTCATAACGTCAGAACGTTTATTCAACTGCGTCCTTATTTTACCACACCCTTGCTACATAGAAATCAATTCAACAACTTCCAGAACACTTAACAACCATTTACTGACACAGTTTTACCGACCACTTTCCAACCACTTACTGACACAGTTTTACCGACTACTTTCCAACCACTTATACCAACCACTTACCAACCACTTATATTACCAACGACTTACCAACCACTTATCAACCACTTACCAACCACTTGCCAACCATTTTTTTATATTGCAGATTGTTCACTTTAGTCAACATAAATCATGCATGAATCATGCAGCTGTGTATTCTGCATTCCTCAAGCTCTGTAAATGTATTTATAAGCAGTCACTTTATAAATGCTTCCATGCCTTTCAGAAGGAGTTAAATTTATTTATTTCCTTCTCAGATTTGAAATCCTAGTGCCATCTATTTTGTATTTGTCATATTTTATTAAGGTAGCCATTTTAAATATCTTTATTATAGTTTTAATATTATTAGGTACATGTACACTATGTATGTAATATTAATAGTAGATTAATTAGATTTCAATTTACATGTAAATATTTTTCCTAATGCTTTATTTAATTGTTTTGAGGGCCACAATTTTATTGGTATTTTTTTACTAGTACATTGTAAGTGTCACCCTCTTTAAATAAAGTTTGATTGATTGGTTTCATTGATACCTGAATTCAGTCTGGACATTTACTTCATATTTCCCAGAAAAGTTCTGTAGCTACCTTAGACTGCATGGTCAACCCCCACTGGCCTTATCTCCCTGAGCGGAGAGGACCTGGGGAATATGAATTTGATGAGGAAAAAGAGGGTATTGAAGGAGCTTGGAGCACAGTACCAGATGATCCTCTAGATTATCATTTCTTCTATCATGTTCTTGATGGAGACAATGAAGGGCGACCTCCTAAGATTAAGGATGCTTCATCTGGAGAATACAAAATGAACAAGTTCTTTGACTTTAACAGGAAGTCTCAGTCATGTCTGAATGTGATTGGCAAGAGTAAAAATATGGTAAATATGTTATGCAGTGCAACTACTTAATAAACCAGAGCCACTAGCTCAGCTTAGACAACAAGAACTCAACACATTACAACGCGACAATAAAGCATTCCAGCTTACACATCGTAGCACGTGATGTTCTTCATTCATACAATGTCAAGCTTAGACTTCACACCTACAATATTGTTGGCCAACCACCAAATTTGCCTTTACCAGATCGAAGATCAAGCAAGTTGTAGCCTGCAATGCAGGCGTTTCTAGTTATTTTCTGGCTTGTTTCGCTAGCAAAATAGAGCCAGCTCACTTCGCTTGAGAACCAACAAGGAAGAGCACGAGCAAGAGTGGGGTGAGTACAATAATGTGAGAGAATTAAGGGAAGGGGGAAGGAATTGTGCTCTTCCTTGTGGTTCTGAACGAAGCGAGCTAGCTCTATTTTATGTATGAAGCGAGCCAAAAAACAACAATTAGAAATGCCTGCATTGCAGGCTAGAAGTTGAAATGCCATTGTCTCATTCTAGAAACTCATTGGCTCAATAACCGTAAGTTGGATTGCTTTGTTTTTGTTCTGCAATGTTATTGGTTCTCATTGGATTACTTTGTTTTTGTTCTGCAATGTGATTGGTTATTGATGTCTAAGTGGCCCCAGTTGTTGCTCAGTAACATAATGTTGAGGGCAATTGGTTGATAATATGAGGACTTTGCTCCAAATATGTCCACAATGGCTGGGACAATGTGATGGGGAGAAAGTGTTTTCTTATGGAATTAGGTGTTTGTTGTTTCTCTAACTTATTCTCCTTTTATGGCTTTTCTTGTGTAGAGTTCAAATAGTAAGAATAAAGGGATCCAACTTGAAGAATATTGTGATCTGGAAGGACTTTTTGGTAGTCTGGGAATAGTCTGGGAATAGGGTAATAAATTATGATCTTGAGACGTACCGCACGTTTTTATATACATGTATTTCTCTTGTTATGAAATAGAGTACAGGTCTGATAAAGGGTTTGGAAAATGTTATATTTTGGTCTGAATAGGGTCAGGGTTTTGAGACCCGGACGGCACACTCCCACCCAAAATTCCTGGGAATACCCTCCCCCCCTTTCTTGGGCATCCTAGATATTGTCAGAAATGATGGGTTTTCACTGTGTAGTCTATACAAAAGTCAATGCGATTGCATTCCAAAGTATTTCTAGGTCACTTTCTTATTTCAATCCTTACCTCTGATGTCCCTGATGTAATGTACATCTAGGTGCAGGTGAAAAGTGAAATCAGCCTAAAGTTTGCATTAGGCTTATGTCAATCAAAACAGCCCTTAACTGGGTTCTGAATGGATGCAGCTTTTAAACCAATCATCTAATATTATAGCATTTTTTTATGAAAGCTAATCAGCAGTTTTTTTGATTGACAGCAACCTACATGTACAGTAATTTCGTTTTCAAGAAGTTGAGCTCCTGATTGTACATGCAGTGTGGATATTCATAAAAATTAATAAATGCATGCATTTGTATTGAATGTTTAGGATGCCATTCGACATCCTGCAGTAAGAATGTTGATCAGAAGCAAGTGGAAATCCTATGGACATATTATACTATGGTATTAAAGATGTTAAAGTTAATTTTGTATCTGTGTACATAAAAAGAAGTCAAGATATATGTAGCAACCAGGTGGTAAAATTGGATGAGATATACATGTACAAAACAAATATTAAGCAAGTCATTTAGCTAATTAGATGCAAGGGAGCATTTCAATGTGGGGGAAGCCATTTCTATGTGAAGAACCATTTCAATGTCAGGAAGCCATTTCGATGTGAGGGAGCTATTTCAATGTTGGGAAACGGGCATTCCGATGTCAGGCAGCCATATCGATTTGAGGAAGCCATAATGCAATGTGAGAAAGCCATTTTAGTGAAAAGAATAATGCTGCATACTTCCCAATGTTCAACCAGCTAGGAAGTGGGAATATTAGACATTATAATACATGTACATGTATAAATTATTATATAGCTTTATCATGTCCAATAATTTATAATTTAAACAAAAAAAAAACACTGCTACTCACTCACCCACTATAATAGCGGGTTGAGGATTCTAATATTTCTCCATTAACTGACAAGATTTTCAAAGAACCTTAGTTATTCCTTTTAGCACAAGAGAAAGCATACCCTGGATACCAGATCAAGGTTCTACTGCCCTCTCTACTAAAGCCAAAGTTTAGGCATCAAGGAGCAAAGCGACAAGAAGGCTTCCTTCTCATCGCTTCACCTCACTAGCGGTGCTTTGGCTTTATATAGAGGACAGTAGAACCTCTCGCCTCCAGGGTAGAGAGAGCAAGGTTTTCTGGCAAAACTACATGTACAGTGTATACGTGCACGAGTCCAAGGTCCGCCATCTTGGATTTTGAAGGTGGAGCCTGGAGCGAGTTTTGTGATCAAAATACGATATGTATGCTTATGCCCATATTTAAGCTGCATCCCCAACTTTGACCCTTGTTTTTGTCCAAAACAGGGTTGCCTATACATGTACACGGGTATTTATGCTATATACATTTGTATGTTTCTCTTGTTTTTCTTCTGTCGAGCCTTAAAAGCAACATAACCTAATGTACACAAACTCCCTGCATTTTCTCACCTAATTTAGACTAATGAGCCCTGCATTCTTTTCTCATCCAATTTACACTAACTCCCTGCATTCTTTTCTCATCCAATTTACACTAACTCCCTGCATTCTTTTCTCTCCTAATTTACACTTATGAGTTCTGCATTCGTTCTCACCTAATTTACACTAACTCCCTGCATTCTTTTCTCATCCAATTTACACTAACTCCTTGCATTCTTTTCTCATCCAATTTACACTAACTCCCTGCATTCTTTTCTCACTTAATTTACACTAACTGATCCCTGCATTCTTTTCTTACCTAACTCACTCCAGTGTCCAGGCGATGTTTTGCGTACTGTTCCTCACTGTTTTATCATATGCTCTGATCTACGGGTCCACACGAGAGAATCCTCTCAAGTATGTTGGCGGTGCTGACGGACTCAGGGGATTCTGTGAGGTAGCCACCTTAATAATGTTGATATTCTACATGAGTGAGGAAATTAACCAGATGAGCAGGTTAGTTTGAAAATGGTACCATGAATGTCCGCTTAATTCTCTCATGTCTTGCGATTATTATGATTGCAGTTGTCATTTCATAGATACATGTAGGCAGTGACTTTAAAGGGGGCTGTACTACACAATAACTATAATTGAAGGTCTGTGAGCAATAAGGGTGTAAGTGATTCCTTATCGCATTGTACATTCTCCTTAAAATTCTTTGTTTTCTAAGGAAAATTTAGAACGTGACCAGGAGTAGTTATGCCTTTGTTGTACACAGCCCTTCAATTGTCAGCTGAAGTAAACAAGTTGCACTGTAAGTACGAGGTCTGTAAGTGGTTGGTGAGTTTTCAGCCGACCACTCACTAACAACACAGCACTTTATGGTGCAACTTGTTCACTCTATTAGCCCTGTATGTCATAGTTATTCAAATTCATATTTACAAAAAATATAGGTGATCCATAATGTGGGCAATCAGTTTGCTGTCCCCAATATTCAGCAAGAAAGTGCAAGATAATGAAAGGAGGAAATCTAATCTGTGTAGAACTTAGTTAATGTAATACACCATTTTGCTTTTGACTGCACAAGGATTATTTATAAAACTTCTGTCTCTCCTGCCCTCCCCTCCCTTTTCCTCGCTTCAGTCCCTTGGATTCAGTAGGGTAAAAGGATGGCTAGTGGTCTATGTGTGTGAAGTTTATTTTATCGGATCATACTTTCCCACAGAATATAGGCATTTAATATACCGTAGCTCTTAATGACTTTATGACTAACAGTTGATAATAGCCGGTATATTTTGCTAACAGCTTCGATAAGCAATTAAGTTGCAGCTGGCCTTTTTAATGTTAGCTCTTCATCAGAACGATAGTTAGAAACTCTTATGACTGGGTTCAACCCTCTTTATGACTGGATTGCCTGTGATTCAACTTACTGTAAACTTGAGATCTTCCATAAACTTCCCCTAAATTTTATCTTTGTGTTTTCATATTACAGAGAGCAAACAGCATACTTCAAAGACTTTTACAATATATTTGACTGGCTTGGTATACTGCTGGTTTTGTTGGTCGTGCCCTTTCGTGCTGTCAATCACGATGTGCAGTGGATTCTGGCCTCACTTGGATACCTTTTTAACTGCTTCAGGATATTTAAATTCTCTTGTATCACAAGGTGAGATGTACATGTAGTCGTTGTATATGCCTCTAAAACCTGCTAATTGGGTGGGGAATTCTACTCAAAGCTATGGTTGCTGTGGTATATGTAATGTATGTACATGTATGTAAAGAAAAGTATGTATGTACATGTATATGCAAATTTGTATGTTCAGCCAGAATCATTAGTATTTTTCACATCACATATAAATGTAATGTACCAGCAGCAATGAACATTTTAACATTGGCACAGTAAATGTATTCAGTACCCAAATCACATATACCACACATACCACACATTCAAGCTATTATTGTTGTATTGTACACAAACTTTGTTTTTTAGATTTCTTGCCAAAATGTCGAGATTTTACCCCAAAAATGTTGACGTTTTCACGTCTCACCGTCAAAGTTAATTACCCCCCCTCCCCTATACATGGATGCCGTGCCATAATAAAATAGAAGTAGATAAAAACGTGGTTAAAACATAATTAACCGGACATCAGAAGGCTACCACGGTCATTCCTTAGACGGGACTTAAAAGCCCACAAACACTTAATTTGTCGAGTAGCTTTTGGCAATTCATTCCATCAAGAAGTACCCTTATATCGTAGGCTCTTTCTCAGATAATATGTTTTGGGGGCAGGCAGTGCTAATCGGTCAGGCAAGTCTCTAAGATTATACTCAGTGGTGTCCGACAAGTTAACAAATTCTGCCCCTAAGTATTTTGGTGGTAAACCGTTCAAGACTTTAAACATAGTAATAACTTTTAGCTCATTATGGCGTTCAGAAATACTCAACCAGTTTAGTAACTCCAATAAAATGACTCTGTTAGTATCAAATGGCAATCCCAAAATAATTCGGGCTGCTCTATTCTGTAGTTTTTGTAATTTCTCAATCATTTCTTTGTTTGCGATATCCCAAACTGGCGAACAGTATTCGAAATGAGGCATAACTATAGTCTTATAAAATAGTTATTAGAATGTCCTTGGGCACCATTATGATATACATGTACTTGGGCACCATTATGATATACTCAACATGACTCGTCCAAGAGAGGCATTCGTCAAAAATAACGCCCAGATATTTTGTTGTCAGAAACAGTAAAAACAGTAAACAGGGGTGCTCGGCCGTAACCCTAAAAATGAACCCTAAAAGGGACCCAAAAATTTAAATAATAAATGGAATATATTTTTTATTTTGAAACCTAAATGGGACCACCATATAATTAAGCAGTACATGTATGTCTGTAATCTTCTTTATCTGTAATCTCCTTGCAAATAAACAGACGACACCGTAAAAGGTACTGTATTTTGTTACGTAATTGCCTTTTGTCTAAAGACCCCCTAAATGGGACCATCACTGAAATTTTATACCCTAAAAGGGATGGCCGAGCACCCCTGTCAGGTCAGTAGGGGAGCCCCCCCCCCCCCCCCCCCCCAATTTTAAAATCCTTAAAAAGACCCTTACAGGAAATCTCAGTTCATATATATAAGATGAGACTCAGTGTTGCTCAACCAACGGTTAAAGTGCGGTGACTCGAGGAGCTCGAACACAGACCCCTGGCTCACAGTTATTCATATGCAACTGGCCTTAAACATGAGGCCCACATTTTCGCTCCGTATTCCAACTGCGCATGTCAGTGATGCACAACGTAGCTACAAACATAATTATTCGCTTTTCATCTAAATTTCTGAAAATTATAATCTTTTAGAAGTTCACAGCACGTGTTTTATCGGGTCTATAACCCGATAAAACACTGCTGCTCGTTTATTAAACTGTATTTCACCATGCAGTGATTTTCAACCCATTTGTCCATCGTTCTTGCCCAACTGATCCATTCCATGCAGTTATTGCAATCGAAATTCAAGTGTTTGTACAGGCAACATCACTTAACACACGAAATGAATTTTTAACACGTTTTTGTGATTTAGTATCTGTAAAACATGAAACCAAACGAAAAGTGTGAATTAAAAACAATTTAACGACTCAGGCAATTTCCTGTGGCATGAGGTCAGAGTGAAAGGGATTGGAACTGCATGGGTACCATAAAATTCACAATCTACATTGTAACTTACCCACCCCTCCCATAAAGAAGCCAGAAGAGCCGCTATAACAGGCAATCCTCTCTATGTGTTTACTGTTGCTAGGACAACCAGTCTGTACACTAACACACTGGCAAGGATCATCAGGCGAGACATCAGCCGGTTTCTCATCATGTTTGCCATCATCTTCTTCTCGTTCTGCGGTGCACTGTTTTTGTCTCTGCGTGCATCACGCAGTCAACCTTTGTTGGGGTAAGAAATAATGCAGTAACAAGTAAAAACAAATGATATGGCTACTAGGTAACTTTGTGAGCTAGAGCAGATTTTGTATGAGTGAGATAAACTACGGCATGTCCGTAGCCTTACCGTAACTGTGCTGTACCGTATCTCTGTAATTTGATTGGATCAGCAGGACAGAAACAATAGGGAGACCATTTCAATGTCACGGCATGCCGTACAGTAACCATGCCGTACAGTAACCATGCCGTACAGTAACCATGCCGTACAGTAACCATGCCGTACAGTAACCATGCCGTACAGTAACCATGCCGTACAGTAACCATGCCGTACAGTAACCATGCCGTACAGTAACCATGCCGTACAGTAACCATGCCGTACAGTAACCATGCCGTAGTCATTGCTGTAGTTTGTTCCACTCATACGAAATCTGCTCTATGATTGGTCAATTTGCAGTCCGTAACTTCCCTTATCAAACTCATTAATAATTAATAAAGAAAAAATCAAAGGAAATCACTGAGCGATAAGTGATCTGTAAATCTGATACAGATTTCGTCCTGATTTACATAAACTTTTGCTTCGATCTTCTTGGCCAAAATAAGTCATATCGGCAAAATACCTGAAAACGTGTCTAGACATTTGATAAGTTTGTGTCCATGCATGCTCTATGTGATTTACAAACTCTCGCTTTCATCTCGAGTTTGTAGATCCATCCATAAAGCACGGCCACTCATTCTGTATCTATTACTTATGAACTGTAAAATCAAAGAAAAGCTGGTTTTGTATACTGTTGAGGCAGGATATTGGTGCAGTCTATCATGTCATGTCACCGTTTTTTTTGCTTGGTCATCAAAGCACCCCTCCCTTGGTTATCATGTGTAATTAATGATTAACCATTAAATTTAGGGTGAAACAGTGGGGTGGGGTTTCCCAGAAATCGTGATTGATCGGGGGGGGGGGGGGGACTCGGTCCATAGGGGTAGGTAATGTATTACGAACCGTTAGAGCTATTTATCTTTGCCGAATCTGCTTTTTGCTGACATTTAATAAGAGAAAGACTAACATTAACTGTTTAATAGCAGGAGCCCATAACCAGGAGCGTCCATCTCGCATACTAGGCCTGTGTCACAGCGTCCATCCCGCATACTAGGCCTGTGTCACAGCATCCATCCCGCATACTAGGCCTGTGTCACAGCGTCCATCCCGCATACTAGGCCTGTGTCACAGCGTCCATCCCGCATACTAGGCCTGTGTCACAGCGTCCATCCCGCATACTAGGCCTGTGTCACAGCGTCCATCCCGCATACTAGGCCTATGTCACAGCGTCCATCCTGCATACTAGGCCTGTGTCACAGCGTCCATCCCACATACTAGGCCTGTGTCACAGCGTCCATCCCGCATACTAGGCCTGTGTCACAGCGTCCATCCCGCATACTAGGCCTGTGTCACAGCGTCCATCCCGCATACTAGGCCTGTGTCACAGCGTCCATCCCGCATACTAGGCCTGTGTCACAGCGTCCATCCCGCATACTAGGCCTGTGTCACAGCGTCCATCCCGCATACTAGGCCTGTGTCACAGCGTTTTCACCAGTTAGGGTATTTTTAGAACGCTGGTATAATCAACTAAAGTCGATTGAGGTATGCTAACCGCCATGGAAAGCGAATACCAGCTGACATTTCGAAAAGCTTTTTTGCTCTGACGAAGGGCTGGAGCTCGAAACATCAGCTGCTACTCGCTTCCCACAGCGGTTAACATACCTCAATCGACTTTAGTTGATTATACCAGTGTTTAACTTGCCTGCCGACGCAGACCAACACTAGTTTATACGGGAACTAGTTACCCGTCGTATTTTTAGAACGGTTTTTCACTATTCTTAGGTGCAATCATTCATAAGGGAATCAAATCTCAAAAGCGTAGCAGCCATGTTGTTGGTATAACAAAAGTAGCTAATGAAGCATCTTTTGTTCCGCCACTGGAACAACCCACTAATTGGTGGGGGAAATAATCTAAAAATAGCCCAACTTGTAAAAAACGATGTGACACCTATATAGGAGAAATGGACACCCCTGGTTATGTGCTCCTCTTACTATTAACTATATTTGAATGGAAACCTTTCTACATGTTTTTCAACAACAATATTTTCCAAACACATTTTTTTCTGAAATTCTTGCTTCAACTTAACCCTTTCATGCTATGAACCTATCTGGAGATTGTTATAGAGATCATTAATTATTATAATAACTTTTTTTTCACATCAATGAATTTTTTTTTTTATATAAACTACAGGATTTCCAGTACTGAGAAACATCGTGTCTGAACACACGTAAAATACATGTACGATAATTTTACGTGTGTGGATATCGCCTTTCAGCCAATCAGTGATTTCCACGCCACGCGTCTACCCTTTCTCGTTCGCTGTGCCCACTCGTGAGATATCGAGTTGAACACTTGAAGATAAATGCCATATCTCCAAGCGTCCATAACGAAGGATAAAAGTGATATTTCAAATTATTACACATAGATATGTTATGTGATAATAAATTACCTGCTAATTTATAGTTTGGTGAATATATTAACCACGAAGTTCCGGTATAACAGGTTTAGCCCCTCTTCTTTTCACGCCTTTGAAATTCAAATTGCAGAGCAGTGACTAAAGCAGGCGAGCGTATCAGCCTCTCCTATAAAATGCCCGATTTTTAAGATTTAAAATGAAACAAGCCTGACCCGAGGGAAGCTAATAGACCTTTTCCGCTTGGCTCAACGTTGTCCCATTTCAAATCTTTCGGGAATAATATCCTTTCTCCGAAGTATTAACATATCAATGTATCTCCTCGTGCATTAACCAGAAATAAAAGAAACAGTACACAAAGGGATGGTCACGTGATTTGAAATGGGACAACATTAATCCAAGTGGAAAAGGTTTATCGCTCATTAATGGCTACCAATGTTTATGTATTTGTTTTTAATTTCGTATAGTAAGAAATCAGTAGGGAGCACTCGAGCAGAGCATCGCCAAGATGTGCACTCCACAAAGAACAACTGAAGGGTGACAAACCCCTGGGCTCCCCTTTTCATACCGGAACTTCGTGTTTAGATGGCTGCTTGAAGATATGGTTTTATCTTCTTGTGTTTGTCATAATACACTCGTTTTCTACACTCATTCATGTCTTCTGACATTTACCACTCGAAGATAACACTGTACCTGCACACAGCTTCACTCATTCATGTCTTATGACATTCACCACTCGAAGATAACACTGTACCTGCACACTGCTTCACTCATTCATGTCTTATGACATTTACCACTCGAAGATAACACTGTACCTGCACACTGCTTCACTCATTCATGTCTTATGACATTTACCACTCGAAGATAACACTGTACCTGCACACTGCTTCACTCATTGATGTCTTATGACATTTACCACTCGAAGATAACACTGTACCTGCACACTGCTTCACTCATTCATGTCTTATGACATTTACCACTCGAAGATAACACTGTACCTGCACACTGCTTCACTCATTCATGTCTTATGACATTTACCACTCGAAGATAACACTGTACCTGCACACTGCTTCACTCATTCATGTCTTATGACATTTACCACTCGAAGATAACACTGTACCTGCACACTGCTTCACTCATTCATGTCTTATGACATTTACCACTCGAAGATAACACTGTACCTGCACACTGCTTCACTCATTGATGTCTTATGACATTTACCACTCGAAGATAACACTGTACCTGCACACTGCTTCACTCATTCATGTCTTATGACATTCACCACTCGAAGATAACACTGTACCTGCACACTGCTTCACTCATTCATGTCTTATGACATTTACCACTCGAAGATAACACTGTACCTGCACACTGCTTCACTCATTCATGTCTTATGACATTTACCACTCGAAGATAACACTGTACCTGCACACTGCTTCACTCATTGATGTCTTATGACATTTACCACTCGAAGATAACACTGTACCTGCACACTGCTTCACTCATTCATGTCTTATGACATTCACCACTCGAAGATAACACTGTACCTGCACACTGCTTCACTCATTGATGTCTTATAACATTTACCACTCGAAGATAACACTGTACCTGCACACTGCTTCACTCATTCATGTCTTATGACATTCACCACTCGAAGATAACACTGTACCTGCACACAGCCATGTGATATCCTCTGTACACGTACAGTATATAGTTATTTAATGTAAGTGCTTGAAATAATTAAGCATAAAGTTACTAAATTGTCCAGTTGTAATCATCTCTATACAGTCAGAAGAAGTTATGTTTTCTATTTTTCACATATTAGAGGCTTTGGGCAAGTTCTTTTGAGTGGCATGCGAGCCCTGACAGAACAGCAGCCAATAGCAGAAGACTACTCGAAATACAAGTAAGATCCAAATACTCTCAAACTCTAATGAGAAATCCAGAGCTTGTTAAGGTAATTCTTGTTGTCTTATCATCCTTTCCCCTCAGTCCCCCTTCAGGCTCATATCTTATATTTTCATTTTGTCTTATCATCCTCTCCCCTCCCCCTTCAGGCTTATATCTTATATTTTCTTGTTGGGTTATTATCCTTTCCCCTCCCCCTTTAGGATCATATCTTTTATTCAGTTTCGTGTTGTCTGATCATCCATTCCCTCTCCCCCTCAGTTTGCTGTCAATCCTTCTCTTGCTCACCTACATGGGGACGGTAATCGTTGTACTTCTCAACATCCTTATCGCTCAGTTGAGCACGACCTACACACAGGCCAGGAACAACGCTAAACTTCAGTACGATGTGGATCGTATGCTGCTACTCACCCGCATGGAGAATTACCCCGTCTTGGTAAGTAATAACAGTTCAACTCCCTGTCAATTAAAAGCAATTTAGGCCAATCGGAACGCAGCAATAACATTAACCGAGAGCGAGGTATTTACGGGAAAATATCAGACCGAGGTCTTGACAGTACGGACCGAGTACATAAAAGACCGACGTCTGATATTTTCCCGTAAAGACTGAGTGGGCGAGGTTAATAAGTAGTTTATTATTATATGGCACTTGTGATAGACAAAGAATGAGAAAATAAGTGACTCGTGCCCCGTAACACAACGTGAGACACCTAATTTGCAGCAATTTACATACCAAAGTAGTGGAAGCCGTTCAGAATTTATTCCGGGATCTATTTGAAAGCTCTTCGTAAGTCAATAAAAAAGATGAATGAAAATACATTGTCAGAATCGATTCAGAATTAGACAACTTTGCTAATCCAAAGTGCATGAAAGGTGGAATTCGTAGAAAAAGCGATCACAAAATAACGTATTTCCCACTAAATCAACTCGAAAAACGAACCGTTCGCTCAATCAAGTGCCGACCACGAAAATCTGGAACTGACAGTCCCTGATGTTTGCTCCTGATCGGCAAAAATGGTTGGCTGTGGAATCAGAACTTGCCTGGTTTATTGTGAGGGATTGTGATTTGTTTTCATAAAACTGGACCGGTGCTGACTAACATTCAAGACAAATTACTTAAAGCCGTTAATCTAAGCAGCGTTTACTCCATCTAAGTCTTAAGTACCATTAACAACAGATTATTTTCTTTTCCTATATTTTGTTAGTTTCTGTATTCTTCTTTGTAAATGTAAATGTATGAGTATAAATAAAAGCTTGATTGATTGATTGCCGAAAATTGTAGAAAGAAAGCCGGCTGCAGAGGAGTAGACTTGTACGTTGCTTGTTGAATATATGGACTATGGCTCTGGTGATAGTTGCTGGCAGACTTGTTGTCTTGTAGTTTTACTTAACTTCCACTGGACTGCATGGATCGAGGCTCCCGCTCGATTCTTGTGTGAACACTCAACAGAGCCACGAAGCCGTTTCAGGATCAGCGTTAGCAGGTTTATCTTTATTGTTCAGTTATTTCGCTGCTGGGGTGTTTGATTCCTGCATTACCTGATGTTCATGTTCTAATTTCGTTTATACCGAGTGGAGACTTCATGCATGTGATGTCGCTGTTTTGGACTCGCTTGTAGTTGACGGCCAGGAGAAATGGTTCTTCCGTACATTGAACTCTGCTGGACGATGACTTGTGGAACTTTGTAGAACCTGACAGAAAGCAACATTTCTATACTGGCACATCTGGGGAAAACAGCCAAGCTGACTAGTGTTGGTCGAGAAATTATCGATGAAGACTGACAGATTTTTTTCATCCTTTTGCCCGCCCGTATTTCTTCTCAATTCATGAACCAAAAAAACTGTGTTGCCTTCTGAAAATAAATTTAGTTGTAATCATGTGGATAAATTCTTCAAAATAAAGTTGATTTGAGCCTTGGATTAGAAGCTTCCACAACTGGTTTGAGTCGTGAAACAAAACTCAAAAGGGCGCGAAAAAACTCTGAATTTCTAACGAGACCTGAAACAACGATGGCGGCTGATCAAAGCCAGGTCCCGGCTAATCCACAGATCGAATTGGAATTTAGCGTGTTGGTTTTTGTGGAGGGAGGAAAACCGGAGAAGCCAGAGAAAAACCCTCGGAGCAAGGGCGAGATACAAACAAACTCAACTCACATATGGCGCCGCGACCGGGAATCGAGCCTGGACCACAGGTGAGTGGCGAAACGCTTAATCACTGCGCCGCCCCGGCGCCAACCGGATGTAAAATATTAACTTACGGTTGTAAAATATTTTTGTTTTTCAACTAAAAAAGTTCCACATAATAAACATCTTATTAACGTCGTCTGCTTGGTCTTCACGGTAAATATCAAACCTCGGTCTTTTAACGTACAGCTCGGTCCGTACTGTCAAGACCTCGGTCTGATATTTTCCCGTAACGACCTCGCTCTCGGTGAATAACAAGTTTGTAAATTGTCAAGTTCGTTTTAGAGGTTAGCTTTGTAATTATATTAACAGTCATATTTTTGATGGACCGGCTTTCTCTCTTTAAAAACCTGTATTATTACGGTGTTTGTGCTCTTAAACTGCATCACTGAGTACCTAGTTATCTCTATTTTACCTCGATTTTAGTTTTCAATTTCCGATGCTTAGACCAAAATATGCGAGTTGTGACCATGATCATGGGAACGGTCCGTACGGCAAAATCCCGACCAAGCACCAGCCAATCAAAACACTCGATTTGCATTGAGGGTGGCTTCATGCCCGTGCGAGGAGTCTGGTAACAATGGTATCAGAGCGAGGCCAGTTGTCCCAAAGATCACAAAATTGGAGCCTGTCAGAAATGTGTTAGTTTCTGTTGTACCGCACTGTTGTGTTCAGTTGTGTGATAAGGAAATTAACGTTATTGTCCGCCATCGACTGGAGATGTTTCTCTTTCCATGACAAGCTGGGAAAACTAGCCTCGCTTTGATGCCCTAATAAGGCCAATATCCCCCGGGACAATATGGTTACCATCTCATCTAACAAGCAGTCGTCAGAAGGAGATGAGAATGGATACTTGATTTTTCGGAAGGATTTAAGAACTTCAGCAACCGATACATCATTGAGAATGTTACGAAGACTATTGCTAAACCCAGTCCTTTCTTAGTCCGTGTTTGTTTGAATTTTCCCGGGTTAAAATTGACATCAACAGTAACGAAGAGGGCGAAGCTTATTGTGTACTGTGGAATTATAAACGGAATACCCTTGTGTCTCGTGTTGTTTTTGTTTAAAAAAATTGTCAAATTAGTAAGTGATTCAAGTTTCTCTGTAAACTAAGACCACAAAATTTACCCCTTGTGCATGATAGAAGAGAATACATGTACTTTCCTATAATTTCCTGATACATGTATAATTTACAAACTGGCTTGATCTATAAAGTTTGGTTATAATGAACTGGATCATTGTTGCTCTAAATTTTCCGGCTTTGATACAGACTACCAGCTGAACCGCCCCGGAGCACACAAAGGATTATTTGTCAAAGCCAACAGGTCCAATATGCCTAACCGCCTCCCGGTTAGCTCAGTGGTTAAGCTCCGGTCTGTTGAGCGGGAGGTTGCGGGTTCAAACCCCGGCCAGACCGGCCAACACTCAGGGTCTTAAAATAACTGAGTGGAAGATGCTGCCATTACATAATCCAACAGTAAAGGGTTAGACCTTCTCGTTTTCTCGGATAAGGACGTAAAACCGTAGGACTAAGTAAAGAGAGGGCCACGTGTCAGATTTCTGAACTACATGTTAGCCGATAAGTAGTAGATAAAATATGAGCGGGAGATCTGTATGGGCATTTACAATGGCGAGCCGCTTAGGCGAGCCATTGTAAAGCCCATACAGATCGGACGCGAATATTTTATCTTACTTGTAAAATGAATAGATAACTAAAAACCATTGATAATGCACGACATAAAATTTTAACCTTTGATTTCTCCCACCTTACTATCGATGTGGGATGAATTAGTTTCTCAAAAAAACATCCCACATCGAAGAGACAATGTGTATGCAATAAGACAGCAGAGCGTAGCGTGCAGAAAAACAGGTCCCACATGGAATAGATGGTGTGTACATAATAAGAGAGCAGATGTACTTTGTCATTACACTCCTCCCGGGATAGGGTAAGTCAGTGATCGGTCGTGAGACTTCCCTCACTAGCTTAGCTAGTATTCTGTACCTGATACAGAATACTACTACAGCTATAACGGACCATGGGGTCTGTATCGCGGACCATGGGGTTTGTATATCGATACAGAACCTGATGTTTTATTAATCAGGTTTGTACGGGGGTATACAGAGGCGATCATGTGGTGTCATTCAGCACATGGGATTGCCTAGTACCCTTATGAATTATTAATGAATTTTACAAACGTATTTAAAACCTCTATAAATGAAACTGACTTTACTTTATGCATGATGATGTAACGCTTTTGTGATCACCACCACGCCTCGCGTTGCACAACAATTCCTCTCAACACAAAAGTGGGGCTTGGTGATGATGACAAAAGTATGACATCGTCACACATGGCCTATTAAGTCGGCCGTATATGAACAATTTCCCCTTTCTGTGACGATATTCTCTGAGAATGATTCTCCACCGGTGTGAAATTGGTGGAGAATCAAACCGATGACACAGCTACTGGCTTTGCGACAGAAACGGCGCTAATTGGCTAATCCAGACCGTAAGCGAAGGGGCAGAATCAGCTGGTAGTTTATCTATTCAAATCGTAACTAATCAAGTAGTATAGTCGGAGTCAGTTAAATACCACTTTTTCTTGTACAAGAAAACTCAAAAGGTTGTGAATGTTATGGACGCCTTGTTTTCTTGCACAAGGGGCGTCATAAAGCGAATTCAGAAATCCACTTCATGACGCCCCTTATGCAAGAAAAAAGGCGTCCATAACATTCACAACCTTTTAAGTTTATCTTGCACAAGAAAAAGTTGTATTTAACTGACTCCGACTATACTACTAGGGGTAACTAAGGGTCATTCAAAGTGTCACTAGACATTCTTGTACGTAAAATCCAACTTGATAATCCTATTAGAGATATGATTACATATAGTTATATCGATCTCTTCCACTATGGATTATATATCGTGCCTCCCTCTAGAAATTCTGACTAAGATCGTAGAGCATGCAGATCCTTGGTCATTCGCAAGTATCTCAAGGACATCGAAACACCTAAACGGTGCTGCATCTCTTGCGCGCTACAAAAACGTAGACCAAGTGTTCCGTAAACTAGCACTATGCTTTGGTTTGAGGTCTACTCATAGTGACGACGATCGAGACAAATTGACTAGGACTTTCGGTATTTCCGCAAGCCCCATCGACGATAGCTTTTCTCTTCTCTACGCCAGCGAATATGGTGATCTTAATGCTGTTAAGTGGCTCATCAAGCACTTACGTTTCGATATGATGGATAGACACGCCAATCACGTTCTACGCGCTGCCCTTGAGTATGGTCATCTTGGTATCGCTAAGCGGCTCATTAAGCACTTCCAGTTCACCAAAGAGGATAAAGCCGTCAGTTTTGCTATATTAGGTGCCAGTAGGAATGGTCATCTTAATAACGTTAAGTGGCTCATGCGACGTTTTCAGATAACCCTAGAGTATGAATGCATTGATCTTGCTATAGAATACGCCTGTAACAATGGTCATCTTGATACCGCTAAATGGTTCGTTAAGTGGCAGTACTCCCAGCTCACAGAGGACGAAAGGGTTGTACTACGCAACTACATGGATGCTCATTCTGCCACTTAGGAAGCCAAAGTGTCACTAGATATTCGCGCACCTAAGAAATCCAAACTTGAAGTATATGTTAAAGGAATGATTACTATACTGTATATTGCCACCGAATGGTATTAGTATATATTCTTTATTCCACGATATTAGCATTCGTTGTAATCTTAGTACGCATTAACACCATACAGATCAAACATGTCGAAGAAGGACTCAAACGTAGACACCGCAATAACTTGTGATTGGTTGATGAGAGGGAAGGACACGAAATGTCCAAAGAAGATTTCGAAGACAACGAAGTTCTGTTCCCAGCATAACTATCAAATCTCAAAAGGCTGTGCCCCATATGTACCATGCTCGAAGTGCGGTAAAGGATGTCGTACTGATTACGAGCTTTGCTCAGGATGCGACCGTCTTACCATCAAGGTGAAGTCTTCCGGTGTCTATATAAGACGCGCTAAGAAGTCCAGCAAGAAGCTAGAGGATCCAAGAAAGGAGGAGCCAAACATGGTGGAACCGGAGGTAGCATTGCCCGCTGAATCAAGAGTGCTGGAACCAGTGGAAGGTCTCGGAGAGTCTCTCAACCATGCGCTCAACGAGGTGTTGGCTGCCTTGAGGAACGAGAAGGACGCTTAGGAATAGCCACGAAAAAAGAAAAAAGGAAGAATGAAGAAGGTCGTTGCGTGGCCCTCTTCATTCTTCCTTTTTTTTTTCTATTGAACGTACGACATCTATAGTTGTACCATGGACGAGCTAATCAGATTGTTTGGTCCTGGAATTTGTAGAAGCCTGAATATCAAACCACAAGTGGAACATATTAACGCCAGTGAAACATGTCCTGATTGTCTCTGTCCCTTTGAAATACAAGGAACGGAATTCGTATGTCCCACCTGTGGTCTTGTTTCCGAGGTTGAACCATGTGAAGAAACTAAGATCGATATTATTACTACTCGACTGCGTATAGTAGGTCCGGACGGGTTTAAGTATCAAAGTGATCTAGACCGCGCAAAACCAAAGCAAAGCGATGATGACATAGAACTGAAACGACGAACGCTCCTACAAGAACTACGAGCATACAACACTATTTACAAACAAAGTTATGACCTATCGTTCCCTATGAACGCGTTAGAAATCGTAGCCAACGCATTTACCCAAGTAATGAAAGTTTGTCTCAAGCGTAGTGATGCTAAGAAAAATATTTTAGCTGCTCTACTCTACCATGCGTGCATACAATGTGGATTCGTCCGATCTAAAGGTGAGGTCGCTCGCTTCATGCAACTAAGAAACGAAGGCATTCATAGTGGAGAGGTCTTCATACGTTCTCTGTGTGACGACGATAAGATTGATGTAGACTTGGATGCTGAGCGCATAGTTCCTCACATTGCAACGACTTTCCTACAACTAGATCTTGTAGTAGTACCTAGGGACGTTCAACAAATAGTCCACGAGGTCGTTACTACGGCAATGGAAAACAATATAGGCCCAAAATCAATGCTTAAGACGAAAGTCGTTGGAGCAAGTTACGAGGTGCTACGTCGCTCCGGATCGTCTATGTCTTTTAAGGATGTCGTTAAGCGATGTGGCATATTTGGAAATGCGGTCAAGCGTTTTGTCAAGGAGTTGTCTTCTTACCATTCCCACTTCGAACCAATCTACACTAGACATAGGCTAACTAGCAGTAGGACTTGGCAAAGTGAAAGTGAGAGCCATGTTCGTTCCTTTCATAGGAAACGTTGATTCTTACATTCCAAGTTTTTCTCGCATTTCCTTTTGCACTTCTTGCTTGAGTTCGGCTCGAACCCGATCCGTGCTTTTTTCACCTATGGAAGCCTTGCGACGAATTTCAGATCTCATGATCTCATACTTATTCGCTTCGTTCAGGATGAGACTGTATTCGGAGTCGGATATGTTTTCATCGCGTAAGGCCTTCGATACTAGATCGCGAATCGTATTGATTTTTGCCTTTGCCAACATAGTTGTCTTTTCATGCTTAGAAACCTTCATTCCTAACTTCTTAGCTCCAAGGGTCGTAGATGCTGAAATTAATCCACATAGCCCACCAATAACTCCAAGTGGCAGACCAATCACTATTCCAACCCCAGTCAACGCTGCGCCCAATCCAGATCCAGATAAGAGCACAGATAGGCCTCCAGTTACCACTGCGATGCCATGAACTATTCCTTGAGAACGTGCATATTTCTTGCGCACACCTTCGTAGTGCCTTTCTTGAACTTCGATGTCCGAAAGCGTGTCTCGGATTGTTTGCAGTCTGAAGTTCTTTCCAGTGTCACTAGCAATCTGTGGATAGATACTTGGTGCTGAGGGAAACGGTTGAATCGAATCGCCTTCCATTGTACGTTATACATATAACTTACTCAAGCTTCAACACGTATCGTATAGGTCGACCACGGAAGTCTACCACGTTACCTTTCTCATCACGAATCGTAAGGCTAAGACTATTTCGCATTGTCCCTATAGCTTGTAGGACTTGGGGATTCGTTATAGTATAGGTTATCCTTGAAAACCAAAGACCTCGGACCTCTATGCTAGCCAAGACTTTCGATCGTTTTCCCTCTAGAAGTGAGAAACCGGAATCCACCACGTCGCAACGGACATACACTGTGTGGATATCTTTGATCTTAATGCGGTAAGTACCAACTTTTAGCAGGAACTCGTTATTCTCTTCTTCTCCACCTTCGACACCTAATAGTGTGTAGAGACTTTTATTGAAATTGATTGGGTTTTTAACTATTATAGCTTTGTCCTCCCTAAGGGAGGTATCGCTCTTAAATTCCACGATACCAGCCCTACTTGCAGGATTTAAGGCCTTCTTGGCTTTCCTAAAGTTGTAAGACCCTGCAGCAACGTCGTGTGGGAACACAATACTACCGCCATTCCACCAGAAAGAGCCCACCTCTGTTAGGTTCCACCAAGTGTTCTCGAAAGTGACCTCGACTAGTGAAATGTTCCGTATAAGAATAGGATCGTCGAAGTAGACCGTATGGTCGGATGATGTGGTGATGACATTAAGGATCGTCATTATATGTTGAAGGTATAACTATATATACGTATAGCTTCAACATGAGGAGGTCCGGAGGTCTTTTCAGTTACCACTACGGAGGGAAAGACGAAGAGGAAGAGTTCCCAACACCGAATGCTAATATACGGTCAAAGGCTGAGAATCAAGCTAGGAGAGAGAATCAAGCTCGGATAGATAGAGAAGATGCGAAAAGTAGAGAGGTTGCAACATTGAATGCAGATCTATTAGCAAAGTTCAAGAAGAAATACCCACATGCAGATCTTCACAAGTTCTATGTCTCTACGGAAATAAATGGTCCAGGCAAATATTCGACGAGTATTTGGTTTCGAGATGGAGATTCTAGCTATGTCGTTTACGGCAATGATGTCTCAAAGCTACCTGCAGTCACTCAAAGACGCATCGATAATGCGTTGTGGGATATGCATAAAGGTTTCCCATCTACGTTGATCCTAGACAATAGTGCAAAATATCCTATTACAGCAGTTCCTTCTACTGGACCGGCACAAGATATCGATCTCACTAATCTATGGATATATGGCACCCCAAAGGATAGGTTCGAAGCAGGCGTTCCAAATATATTCAAGGAGACCGTCGTAAAGCATATGACAGCAAATGAGTCCTACCATTGGTTACATGGTCAGGATTTCAAATACTGGCCTCAACAATTGAATTTTGCAACGTGGTGTGCGACTTCTGGATGTGGAGTGTCATTGTTTGATCCTATTTTCAAAACGTATCCACCAGTCGTTCAGGGGTTCCTACGATTCCATGTTTATTTCACGATACGAAGAATTCTACGTGAACTTGGTGGTACTCATGGAGTTCCTTTACCTGGTAACTCTAATTTCAAGCAAATGGATAACCCCTATAACAAATCAGCTCTTGAGAAATTGTGCATCGAATTTGGCATATCTCGAACACCAGATTTCCCACCAGATTTCCGATGGCACGGAGGTAGGAATAATGGACTAGGAGATATATTCCTTTTGTACCCAGGTTGGAGAGGATACGTAAACGTCCATGGAGACCGAAGCTATGACAAAGGTGCAACCACATGGCCTCAGAAACATAACTTATTTGCAGACCAAGGCGGTAAGGAGGATCAGGGCAATCTTGTGGCCTTCATTAGGAACGATGAACATGAAGGAAAGCAATACAATTGGTTTACACCACCAATCGGAAAGGGTTTGACAGATGTTGGATTAGGTAGATTGGATAGATCTGTCGAGGCTTTTGGATATTGCATGCTTGGTGCTCAAGCCGACTTGAACGAATCCATCATAGGTGTAGATAGCCATAACGTCAAGGAAAAGTTCAAGAGCTTAGTCGAAGGCGCTATTCTCGAAAACGATTTAGTGGTGAGCTACAATAACTATCTTACTGCTGTAACGAGGACGCATAAGAGGCTCGATCTAGCAATAGCTCCAGGTGTGCGATTATTGCCAAGCAATCTAGTGTACTATCTTAGTGAGAAAGATGGCTATAAGAATCCAATCCCGAAAGCTACGAAAGATATGGTGCTAGGCACTAACGACATCAATGCAGAAGGCAAAGGACACCTACCTCTTCCTATGAAAGGACCACCAGATAAGAAATTGGTGCCGCATCTCGAGAAACGAGTTCCTGTACCAAAGGCTGTCACGCACAAGAAACAAGATCCCGTACAAAAGGCTGCCCCACAACATGAAATTAATCTCGCAGTGACATCCATTGCCGCAGCTGGAATTGCATGGATGTTGTTTCGTTAACGTCGTTTGTATTGCTCTATCGTGATCACCACTATTGCTACGATGAATAACCAAACGTTCTGTGCTAGTACTCCCAGAGCTTTACCAGCCATAGTAAATATGAAACTCGCAATCGATCCAATCATTCCAGGTAGGATCTGTCCAAGTTTCTTTCCCATTTCTTTCAACAACCCCCCAGTCGTTTGCAATCCCTTCTTTACTGCATCTGCTGCTTTATCAATACCAGTCTTTATTGGTTTTGGTACGGATTTCGACAACAGGGAAACTATCGTACTAACGATAGCGCCAATAGAAGTTACCACTGCAAGAACAGTCATTCCATGCTTTCTAAAAATGTATTTGATCCTTTCACGTAGCGACATACGTTCTAGTATGGCTCCCTCTTGACGTTCGAGTAATTCTATTTCGTTATGGATGTGTACTTTCTCTTTCTTAGCCGCTTCCTTCTGATCCTCAGTTGACGTTAGGTCTTGAAGTATGCTATCTTCTACTTTGAGATGTTCGGCGGCCTTTTCTTGACCTTGGATGACTTGGTCTTCTCTTTCTGCATCTGTAGGACCTAGGGCAAATTTGAGATCTTTACCCATACTTTGATATCTTTCACCCTTCACTGTGGTCAAAGGTATGGGCTTCTCTTTACTTCCAAGTACGTGAAGATAGATTCTAGCCAGTTCCTTATTGGCCTCCCATATTCCAGTTATCTCAATGAATCCTCCACGAATCCCTACATCCACATAGTGTTTCCATACAGTATCGAATAGCATTTGTTTCATTTCATCCGATGTGCCTGTTTTGAAGACTACGTGGCGATCGCTAAATTTCGGATGTTTGATTCTATCCTCATCCTCCGCAACGAGTTCGTCGAAGTAATCGTTATCTTCTACGGTAAACGAGGTTTCCCGATTCTTTGGTCGAGCACCTTCCTTGGCGAAGTCGCGTCTAGTTTTCAGGTTTAATGATTCACTCGGATCCACATTCGTAGAGTCTGACGCCAATTTCCGTGCTTCTTCATTGACAGTATCATCGTTGTCGTAGTCTCTTCCTCTTTCAGCTTCATCAGTTCTTTCATCGTACCTACCCTCAGAGGCCATGTTAAACATATCTACATATATAGTTATATTCAACATGATCTCGTTAACATTGGATCCCACACAAGTACGAAGAGAGCCTCATGCACTCAAGGCTCCACGAGACTTGTATAGGAAAACTTTCACTCGATCATCTGCCAATCCAGGTGAGACTCTATACGTAGAAGTTCCAAAGCTAGCAGAAGATGTAGTACTAGTACCTGGTAGCTTAGCGCTATTGGGCGACATCGTACTATCTGGTGGACATGTGAATAACAGAGTCGTTTCGAACGTTGGACGCTGTTTGGTCATGCGTAGAATCTGTAGGATGGGAGCTGAAACAGTAGAAGACCTTGTCAGGCCAGACCTCCTACAAACATACTCCGATGTATACCTATCTACGCAGGAGAGAGAGTCTAGAATACAACAAGGCATTCAATCAGAGAACTTGAATAAGCTACGATCGAAAGCTGGTGATGCAAGTACTTCATCTGCTGCAGACAACGCGCTCCTAACTGCATGTGGTTCTAAGTATAGGATTCCCTTAGATGTTGACATTCTGACACAACATGGAGTTCTATATCCACATGCCTTAGAAAGTACCATTACGTTCGAGTTAACTCTAGCGTCTGCCAACGAGGTTGTAATTGGATCGGATACGACGAAGATAGGTACGTACCAACTTACCAACCTCCAACTAGAATACGAAGCAATCAGGAACGAAACGCTGGCTAGTAGTGCACTTCACAAATATGAAATAGGTACTGCATTCCTATACAACTACGCTGTTCACTTCAAAACAGTAGATATCGCTAAAACGTCCGATACTTTGATATCTCAAAACATCAATGTTCCACGACGATCCTTTGCTGGACTGCTTCTACTATTCATAGATCCACCTACCATTGGCACGCGAGATAGTGAAGCATTCTCGAATCCAGATATCTTAAAGGTAGAAGTAGATGTCAATGGGATTCCCAACAGACTCTTTCCAAGCGGCATGCTTCCCCTAGATTTCTGGGAGGCTGCAAGAAGCTGGTTTGGCACACCCAATACTTCTATGACTCCAAAGAAGTTCTTTGAAAATAGATTCTCTATTCTAATCGATTGTCGCACAGCAAAAGATTCCACCGTTCATGGTGATGGCTTGGCACAAACCGGTAGTGGAAAGGACATCGACATTCGCATACATAGAACTGCAAAGGGAAGTGGAAATGTGAAAATGCACATCTATGTCCTTGCGGATGCTCAGGTCACGATATTGAACAGATCTCTGCAAAGTATATTATACTGATGGATTCTCTCGTAGAGCACGTGCCGTTCAACGCACTCATAGTCGGTCCGACGAATTGTGGGAAGACTGCGTTTCTCATAGAACAACTTCGTGGATCATTTCGTGGTAAGTTCGATTACATAGTACTGATTTGTCCTACGTATGCCCACAACAAAACTTATCGTGGATTTGCAAATCGAGATCCTCGTTTCTTCGTCATGTCACCACCGCAGGATGCCATCGATGCTACTTTGAGTATTTGCACAACATTTTGGTCAGGTACCAATACTCTATTGATTCTCGATGATTGCGCCGCATCGAAGGACGTCAAGAAACGAACTGACAAGCTAGTGGACTTAGCCTTTTCTGCACGACATATAGGGCTTTCCGTTTGGGTGCTGTCCCAACAACTAACGAGCATATGTAAACCCTTCCGTGAGAACGTAGCTATCGTAGTAGCATTCCATACAGCCTCGGCCGTAGATGGTAAAAGGATATTTGAGGATTATGGAGGCTCGCAAGAATGTAAAGAGTTACGAATGATACTTGGATCCCATAAGTTCGCTCGCATGTGCTTCTGTCTCCGCCATCCTTTCGAGGTAGTGTTAGAGCTCCCAGC
This sequence comes from Actinernus sp. WN-2022, assembly GCA_030867875.1. NCBI lineage: Eukaryota > Metazoa > Cnidaria > Anthozoa > Actiniaria > Actinernidae > Actinernus > Actinernus sp. WN-2022. The sequence goes on along the minus strand of JAOWCC010001679.1, from coordinate 50,660,493 downwards.
ACCTACAACATATTATCATGGATAAAGAAGTACTCGAGATATTCGGTGAGGATGTAACAGGCCCACCACCAACCAACCTAGACGTTACGTCGGACAATCGCGAATCACTTTCGATCTTAGCCGCAACAGGCGTAACGAAAGAATACTTAGGTAAGAACTTTTCTCTAGGAGACATCTCTAGACTTCCTGAGAAAGAAATAGACAAGTTGTATAGGAGGTATCAGGCCGTCCTAGCTCAGCAAGTAACGAAAGGCTTAGTCGACGGCGTGACGCGTCTAGCTACCCGCCTAGTTGCCTACCTAGTACCAATAGATTCTCAAGAAGCCCTAATCAAGGACCTACAAGAAGACCCTCTAGTCCGCAACGAAATCAGTGCTGCGACTGGCCTACTATCGCTCAAAGCAGGTCGCCTTGTAGCTCTAGCTAGCGTCCTATTCCACATATCTGGTCACGTAGTCATTCCTGGAACAACTGTTGAACCTCCACATATACCTACTATATTGAATCAAGATGGAAGAAGCGGACCAGATAACTGCGAATCCTCCGACGACTGCACCAACTAAGATAAAAAACCCAAAGCGCGTCGCAGCTGGAAAAGCACTAGCGTTAAGCAACAAACTCGCTAAAGAAGCTCAAAAGAGAGAGTTGATGCGCGAAAGCGAATCATGTAAAGAAGTCGACGTAGAGAAAGGTCGGTTCGAAAGCCTGACTATCCTCGCAGTCATTGGTACTGGCGCTACATTGTTTGGCACGTACTTTGCGTACAAGAAGTATGTAGATGGTAATAAGCGTGTTGCCACCGTTAGCACGACACAACCTGCAGCTCCGGCAAAGCCAACGGCACTAGACATGGAGTAACACTTAAAGACTCGAGACCATAGTAGTATATATCTAGATGGAGAAGGAATTGACGAAGACGGCAACCGATGCAGTCAAAATCGTTGGACTCGCTGCTGGTATTGGGTGGATCGTAAAAAAGACTACCAAGGAATCTATGCTTAGTGATCCTTCTTCTTCCCTAGCGAATTACGCAAAGTGGACTGCCGTGATACTTGGTAGCTTATACGCAAAGGAATATCTTGAGAAACAACTTGAGAAAGAAAAAGAAAAGACCAAATAATAATGGCACTAGCAGCAATTGGTATGTCGATCTTCGGCGCTGTTTTGAATGCGACGGCATTTACTGGTGGTGGCATACTAGCTAGAATGTTTGGAAAGGACGATGCTGTAGATAAGGAACGAGAGAGACACGATAGGGCCACCGAAAAACTAGAACGTGAAATGAAAGCGTATAGAATCAAACGTCAAAGCTTATATGACTATGCACAAGAGCAGGAAGGTCTTGAACGCAAAGCACACAACGATCAAAGAGATACCAACGAAGCCTTAGTGCGATCCGATAAGTTACGTAAGGCGCTTAAACGTCTCAAAGAGATGAAAGAACCCCGCTTATCTGACTACTACAAACCCTCAAACAATCAGAAGACTGGCGAGTTGCTCTACGTTGGTGGTGGAATGCTAGGCGTTGGATACACTATTAGTAAATGGATATAGATACTACTACTAAGCTACTAGTAAGCTACTTAAGCTACTACTAAGCTACTAGTAAGTTGCCCTAAGCTACTAGTAAGTTACACTAAGCTACTAGTAAGTTACCCTAAGCTACTAGTAAGTTACCCTAAGCTACTAGTAAGTTACCCTAAGCTACTAGTAAGTTACCCTAAGCTACTAGTAAGTTACCCTAAGCTACTAGTAAGTTACTAAAAAAAGAAAAAAGGAAGAATGAAGAGGGTCACGCAACGACTTTCTTCATTCTTCCTTTTTTTTTTTTTTTTTCATCTGTTGAAGGTTAGAATGTATAGATGTATGATGGATTCTAAACTTGCGAATATCTTCTATGGTCCTATGGGCTATTGGAAAGGTCACTCTGCAATTGGCAAGCTATCGGTAGCAGCGAAAGCATCAGAAGACGTGGCTAGGAGTTGGTTGGAAAAGCAATCTATGTGGCAAATATATCTACCACCACCAAAACACATTCCACGACCACATTGGACTGTATCGAAACCAAATGAAGTCCACCAAGCTGATTTGATATTTCTACCACACGATCGGCCTGGACGTGGAAGGAAACTATATAAGTATGCATTAGTGGTAATCGATGTAGCTTCTCGATACAAAGAAGCCGAACCTTTGGCATCTAAAGATAGTGGTGAAGTTTCTGCGGCATTCGAACGAATCTATAAACGTAGTCCACTAGAATGGCCAAAGACTTTGCAAGTAGATCCTGGTAGAGAATTCATGGGACGTATGTCTGAAACGCTAGAACTACATGGTACGAAAGTTCAACGAGGTGAGGCTGGTAATCATAGAGCGCAAAGTTTTGTTGAAAGAGCAAATAGGACTCTAGCTGAGAGATTGTTTGGATATCAATATGCACAAGAGATGGTACTTACTTCGGAAGGATCAGATGAGCGTAGTAGAGAATGGGTAGTTCGTTTACCAATGGTTATCAAAGCCATGAACAGTGAGGTGACTAGGTTGACTGGTAAAGAGCCTTCGAATTCTGTAGTGGCGCAACAAGTAGATCTGAAGACTCCTACGTATTCGCGAACCGTTGGATTGAGAGAAGAGCGTCTACCATTCGACGTTCTAGTTCGATATCTTTATGCACCAGGAGAATTGGAAGGAGGTGAAAAACGTAGAGCTACTGATCCTGTGTGGAGTTTGCAGATATACACCATTTCGCGAAGTGTAGTATCTTCGGGACAGCCTGTGCTTTACTACCTTGCAAAGGAGAAGGACGCACCCAAACGTGGATTCGTTCGTGAAGAGCTACAAGTTGTTCCTAGGGATACAGAACTACCACCAAAAGGAATTCTGTTTGTACCTAGACGCTAAACAGCGTACTCTATTGGCTCGGTGTGGATTCCATCGGGAAGAACGCGTCTTTTGTCGTAGTAAGCCGATAGCCCAAGCTTCCATTGGTCGTAGGTTACCACACCTTCTGGCAATAGTCGGAAGCCTCGGTTTTCCGCCATGTCGATACTACCCTGGAGGGCTGCTTTGAATCGATCCCACGAAATGTCATTGTGACGCCTAGACATACCTTTAGCGGAATACTTCTTGCTGCCACCCGTATCGACGTAGTAGGCTTTCGAGCATAGGGCAATGGCGCGCTGTCCTTCGAATTCGAGTTTGAAGAGTCCTGGCGTACGACTGCTCCATTCGTCCCAAGCTAGCCATTCATTCCTTTCGGCTTCGAAATCTTCTCGCAGTTCCGGTCTTACAACCTCATCGAGGCTATTTCCTGAGATGGCAATGTAGGCACTGTCTGTGTCCATCTGTATATATTCGAAATCATTGCGATCAATGTACTTGTCGATGAAGTCATAGTAGAACTCAAGCATACGCAGCTTTGCGAGCTGGTACACAGCGATACCTACTTGGAAAGGCCGTTTGATTCGGATCTGGTCTTTCCTACTCTCTAGTTCATATGCATCACCAATCTCTTCCAGGTCTTCGAACCAAACACTTCGCAATGCCTTGTCCACAACCTTCTCATCTTTTGTATAGGTGACCTTTGTTTGGCGTCCCAAGTCTTCGAGCAACTTTCCATAGGCGCTGTTTCCTAGTAGCTTGAACACATCTGCCAGCAAAGCCTCACCTTTGTCTTCATCTCCCAGGCGTCGCGCCTCAGTGACTTGGTCCACGAACCATCCGAAGATTTCTTTGGGTTCGTAATCTATCGTGCGGTAGACAGCAGTGATCACTGCGCCGTGATCTACATACCAAAGTAGAAGAGGAGCATAGAGTAGCAACTTCTTTCCAGAGAGACTTCCAACTAACTTCTTTTCCTCGCTGAGCTTTCTACCAGTCTTCTCAAGGTAGGCTATCATTTCTGGAGGGATTGCTTCTTTGGGGATTTTCTTGTTGTAGAAGAAGGGGGGCATCTCCTCAAATTCCTTCCACAATTTCTTTGGTATCTCGATGTCTACTTCTGCATATCCAAACCACGTTCCACCAAGTAGACATTCAACGAATCCTTTGGTGGCTGGACCTGGATCGTCATAGTGCACAACCTTTTCTTTTCCACAAGGCATTTCGAATTCCATGGTAGAAAGATATAGGGCGTTGGCATCGTATCCAAGAATCTTACGACAAGTCTTAGTTCCACCTTGGTGACTACGAATCTTAGTTTTTCCCGCTTCGTGGAGTCTGGTGAACACTATGCTTGGACCTCCCACGACAGCGTCTTTCAGCATGCGGTAGGCTTCCTTACTTGGAGCGTACATCTCAGCTCCCCTTTCTACACTACCTCGAAGCAGGAACTGTAGTGAGACTCCTGGGATGGACACTGCGTCTTTCAGCATGTCTACTCCTTTCTCGTGATAGAAATCTCGCATCTTTTCGAGTGCCTCTAGGAATGGAACTACATCTAGGTCGTTGTAGTATCGTAGCCAGTCTGCAAAGGTTTTCATTCCTTTGTCGAGAAAGGTGCACTCACAGTCTTCGAACTCTGACATAGATAGTAGATGTTCTCTTTTCAACTTCGAACCCCACTCTGGATAGGCTGGTAATCCAATGTGATCCAACTTGTCTGGAGAATCGAACCACTCATATGGGAAGAAACTCTTTTGCAACTCACAGCCATAGGCAGCGACCCAACGTTCATAAGAAGTTCCAGGTCCAAGGTAGTTGATCACATCAAGGAAACGGAAATCTGGGGTCAATAGGAACATAGTGGAATTGGCTTTCTTTGCTACCAGGATCTTTGAACAGGTGTCAGCAATGATTCCTACGAAGTGCTCCCTGATCAGATTGAGATCGTACCTGCCAGAGTTGAATCCCACTACTGGAACTTGGCGGATCCATTCGTCGATCTTCGCTTGTTGTTTCTTTGGTAGGGTGTCAAAAGAGAATTCAGGTGTCTTGGGGCAGAACTGTTCTGCAATGACTTCTTGGATCACTTTCGCTCTTAGCTGGAGTTCTTCGACGAAGGCTTCGATGAGTTCTTTTGGATTGCGTCGACAGATGTGGGTTGACTTTCGATTGTATGTGTCGGCAATTGATACTGATATGGGAACGTGAACGTTTTCGATAGTCAGGTGGTCCGTTGGTTGTCTTCCTTTTGTCGTGTCGAGATAGGCTTCGAAATCGTAAACTATGAAGTGTGGGTAGACAGTTTGTGTTGGTGTGGGGACCGGTTTGTTTTTCTTCTTTGTGGAGCAGCCCCAAGCTTCCACTACTGTATAACCAGCTCCTTGTAGCTTTGCCGTTCTTTCACAGGTCTTGAGATAGAGCCTCCTTTCCCTAGGGAAGCATTTCGGGCAGCCATGGAAATAGCATCCATGAAATTGAAAGATGGTTTTCGAAAGAGGTTCGTAGCCGTCGACCGGTGCTCCTTCGATCCAATGCTCTCCACCATGCCCACAAGCTGCATGATGAATGTGTTGTCCAATCCTTTTGGTTTCGCGTTCCAACCAGCATAGAGCGACTTTGCTGGCTGTGCTCTCTGGCCAGAAGGCTTTTTCGTATGCCGACTGGGGTACTGTGATTACCTTTCCAGGGCAAACAATCTTCGTTTCGCCACGCCTGCAACGATCTGCATGGCGGTGGAGGTTCGAGGCTTTTGTGAACCGTTGCTTACAATCGTTGCATACGTAGACACTCCCTATCTTGTCGATGTTCTTGATGTAGAAGGCATGTTCTTCATACATCCCAATCGTCATCGTATGCTTGTAGTGGGGTGCATGTCGCGTCAGATGCCAAGCGCCATCCTCCGTAGGTTCGTACACCCGAATACCGATTCCAAAGTGCAACTCGACTTCCTCCAGCTGGTCTAAGGAAGTTCTGGGAACGTCTTGTGTGGGCGCTGTCAGGCGATAGAAGTTCTGGGCAAGTTTTCGAGCTTTGACGCAACACCTATCTACTCTTGCTCCTTCATGCATGGCAAGGCAGCGCCAAAGACATAGGTTGTCGCCATATTGATCAAGGGCAAGCATTCCTTTCTTAAGGCGAAGCCATTGGGGCAGTGGACCTGTTCCCAACAAAAGCTGACGATCGATCACGACTTTGACATCTACGTAGATCCAACGAACGAAGGCCCATTGGGTATTTGGTCGAGTGATGTTGTCGGGATTCAATCGAGCTGTCTCCTTGCTATTGATCCACTCTTCTGCATCTTCTAGGATGTTCACCCATGGAGAGCCTGGGACAGTCTTGGAGAATAGAATCACGCGTCCGTCATTGACATTTCGAATGCGATAGGTGTAGCTGTATCGCAGGTAAAAGCTGGTGGTTACCTTTGCAACTAACTTTTCCATGATCCTAGGAGTCAAGTCTCCTGCCACACCTTGGAAGAAGCGCCATCGGATAGTACGGCGACCTATCTCCACTCCCTCGAGCATTCCATCTCTCTCCTCTAGAATAGCACCTGCCTCTCGAGCTAGACTCCGTGGAAGTGGTTCACTACGTGGTCTCACCATTCTCCCTTCGATATAACTATGTGTTAGGATAGCTTTAACAGGTACTCGAATTTGGATTTTATGTGTAAGGATGTTGCGGCGATATAACTATATGTAATTATATCTCTAATAGGATTATCAAGTTGGATTTTACGTACAAGCAATCGATGTCGATATAACTATATGTAATCATATCTCTAATAGGATTATCAAGTTGGATTTTACGTACAAGAATGTCTAGTGACACTTTGAATGACCCTTAGTTACCCCTAGTAGTATAGTCGGAGTCAGTTAAATACAACTTTTTCTTGTGCAAGATAAACTTAAAAGGTTGTGAATGTTATGGACGCCTTTTTTCTTGCATAAGGGGCGTCATGAAGTGGATTTCTGAATTCGCTTTATGACGCCCCTTGTGCAAGAAAACAAGGCGTCCATAACATTCACAACCTTTTGAGTTTTCTTGTACAAGAAAAAGTGGTATTTAACTGACTCCGACTATACTACTAATCATGCATTATTATTTTGTTATTCATTACTGTTTAGAGCCTCCGTGTTCGCTATTACGTTGATGGAGTTCAGATCAGTGAATTGAGCTTGATCGAAGGTAACTAATACAGTAAATAACACCAGTGCTAATGAGACTTGGGATTGTAAAATAATAAAAGCAACCTTATTTAACGACGGTACTGAGCTCGTGTTGGGACGTGAAGGTCTAACCATTTGCAGTTTGACAACGAGATTGTCTCGCAAAGGCAGCACCTTCTACTCAGAACGAGATTGTCTCACAAACTTAATACAGCACCTTCTACCTAACCCAGTTAGTTTAAGACCCTGAGTGTTGGTCTGGGTTTTGAACCCTCGACTTCCTGCACATCAGACCGCAAGGGACTGGAGCTTAACCACTTGGCTAACCGCGAGGGACTGGAGCTTAACCACTTGGCTAACCGTGAGGGACTGAAGCTTAACCAGTTGGCTTAACCGCGAGGCGGTTGATTCGCAACGCACTTGGGTCGAGAACAACAAAACCGCTCAATTCATGCCGTCACGCAGTTGCCTCCAAAATGGACAACAATGACTTCAGATTTTATTACGGACCAAGCGTGGGACGATTATACGAAGTTCCTATTTTGTCGTTTGCACACGCAGAAAATAACATACTTATATTCATACTTATATTCATTATTCATACTTATATTCATTATTCATCATCAAATTGTTTCAACATCGGTACAGCATTTGTTGTTGAAGCCGAGTCTTGAAACAGTTGGAGAACATTTTCAAACACGAATTGGAGTCTTATCAGGGGTTCCAAATATTGAGAAAACAGATGGTTTTCGAGATATTTGGAATCCCATGATGAAATACGAACAATGAGTGTTTGACGTGTCTAGTGCGAATGGCTAAACCGAAAAATTACATACGCTTCTTTTCCAACATCATTAGCATGTATTGTTTACCGTTTGACTGTTGTATATAATTATTCCATAGGTGGCTTATTATTCTTTTTGCTGGCATACTCAGTAGTGTAGTGGTCAAGAGTTAATACAAGCAGTCGGAAGGGTCGAACTCCAGTGTTGGCATGCCTCTTATACGTCGTTCTTTACTTCTTCCCTTCTTCCACTCCTTGTAGTTTATCAGTATATTAAGTAATTATTAGATGAGGTTGAGCATGATAGCGAAAATTATCAAGACAGAGGTCTGTTAACTGCCGAAGGCTAGGGCTGATAACACAGACCGAAGTCTTGATAATTTTCGCTATCATGCGAAAACCTAATTCAATAATTGTTTTATTATACATTTTAAGCAAACGTTTTAGCAAAAAGAAATCTAGCGAAAACGACGCTGAATGGAAAGCCGTAAATTAGTTTGTTTACGATTGAATTCAGTAATAATGTTTTGTTTCTTATTCGAGCTACAAATGGTTTTATTTACAATTTTAGGGGGAAAGAAAGACGACTGGAAATATAGCTGAGAGCTTACATACCAAAATGGCACAAAAAAGCGAAATATTTTTTCTACTTTCTAGCGTAAAATGGTCGTACTTTCTTATCGGGCGAAAACCTGCAGATAAATCCTACAGATAATAGCAGTCTGACGCATGCGTAGTCAATGCTATAGCCAGCTATGGAGAATTAGCTGTGTGTTCTCAGGCAATCAGAATTTAGTTAGTGAGTAAAATGAACAATAAAAGTAGTTAGTGGTTCATGAATATGATGATTAAGAAATATTTAGTCCTGGGGTTGGAAATTGCATAGAACACTAGTGCGTTTGGAACTGGTGTTTCATTGTCAATAGGTCAAGATGCATCCACCTGACGAAGCTTCGAACAAGGGTTTCACCCTGTATCAAGACCATGCATATGACCAAATATAGTCCCTCCATTGGATGAATATCTCATAAATTATTAATGAGTTTGAGACATGGCTGTAAACATTGTGGAAAGATGTAACAGTTGAAAGCCTGTTGGAGAGTTTGACTTCGTTTATAGGCCATCTCAAACAGTGCATGTTCCCCTGCACTGATACAAGTCTGACTCCCTTGATTAACCTGTATTCATTAACTTCGTAGAACTGCTGGAATTTAGTGACGAGCGTCATTCCTTGGAGACAACAGAAAGGAAACTTGAGATGCTGAGGTACGTGAGAAAAAAAATGTTATGCTCCCTGGTTGGCTCCCCAATACCCCACCATGCCACCCTCCCAATGCCCCACCATGCCACCCTCCCCAATGCCCCACAATGCCACCCTCCCAATGCCCCACCATGCCACCCTCCCCAATGCCCCACCATGCCACCCTCCCCAATGCCCCTCCATGCCACCCTCCCCAATGCCCCTCCATGCCACCCTCCCCAATGCCCCACCATGCCACCCTCCCAATGCCCCACCATGCCACCCTCCCCAATGACCCACCATGCCACCCTCCCCAATGACCCACCCTCCCCAATGCCCCACCATGACACCCTCCCTCTCACTATTTAAAACTAAAACTCGACGACTACCCACAACTTGACATGGGAATGTTCCTCATTCTCAATGTAGAAATTGGGAATCTGTTATCCCTTGTGCGTGTTAAGTTAACAGAAAAGGGCGAGGAATTAAGAGTGCGTACTCGCGCCAATAGAATATGTGGTCATCCGTTGCTTGCAGTCCTGGGGAGAGTACATCAAAGAACAGCGTTTGTTTAGAGCAGAATAATATGAGTGGAAAAGTGACGTCAAGTACAATCTAGATCTAATGCAAGACTAAACTGTCCTGACCTGAATAGGTTTCCTAGAAACGACTGTTATTTTACCATGTTCTCTTTTGTCCTGTTTATGAATTCTACTGTTATAAGAATCAATAAAGTACCGGAGTTCTTACACCATCTCAAACCATGTGCCTGGCATATGAGTATATCTAATCTATTATCTTTTTGTAGGGATTTGATGAGGAAGATCATCAAGACGATGAAGCCGGTTGGGATCGTTGATAAATAAATCGCCTCCCACATTGATGACCAGACTTCTCATGTATATATATATAGTCGTTTCATAAATATATGTATTAAAATTCCAAACAAATTGACCTCGTAACAATTCTTACGCTACATGGACAGATGCATCGAAGAAGCAAAGGAATGTTGAACAATCGTTTTCAGAAACTAATTGAATTGTTAGGTTTAGCGATTTTCCAGTAATGTGTCTATCCCGCTTCATGGACCGGCGGGAAAACTTGAACAGTTAACCATGTGAGCTCCCGAACAAGTAACCAAGTTTTTATATTCATTAATAAATTGTGTGTTTTTTACGTCGAGGTGGGAGCCATCACCGGGTGTCCCAAGCCATTGGGTATAATATTTAGGTATTCGACGAATTCCTGGTTTGAATTGGAATTATCTTCTTGTAAGGTTTTATGAGGAAAGTCATCAAGACCAGGACGCCTCTTCGGATCGCTGAAATAATTACAACGTATACCTGTTTGCCTCAAGACCAACTGCAGAAATTTTCCGAGTCTGTTCCACTAATGTCATTCAAATTACTTCGCACGGTTCGAAATTCACCAAATAATACAGAAATCTGCCAAAATCCAAGTCACGCCACTTTATTACAGAATGGATAGTGTAGGAAAATGTTCTCTTCAAATTTAAGCAAAAGTAAGAGGCATTCAACAGGACGAAAAAGCCCGTCAACTTCTTACGATGAACTTTTAAATGATGGTTAGCATACTCATCAGCTCTTATTTGAGTGAACCAAGTGTTGAATTCGGGTATTTTGATTATGACGACTGGAAGTGAATGCGGAGAACAACTCCGGGCTGAAGTTAACGCGTTTGCCGTGTGTCATTCAAATAAGATTCAAAAGCGAAACTGCGGAGATATTGCCTCCATGCGAAAGAAAAACGTAGAGTAGGCGATAGATCCTAGAATGGTTGTAATAATTATTAAGTAATAAATACATTAACAGTACGTGGGCGCATATTATTGAGTTGAGGGGAAATAGTCCCGGTGATTTTTATTTGGACATTCTTTTGAAATCCACTGCTACCTTCGTTTACAAAGGGAGAGGTGATGAGGAAATGGTCAAAGAAAGGGGCACTGTCTACTCCCACATGATAAACTTTCTCATGAAAAAAGGGAAAACAACTACTCAGATTTGCAGAGTATGCTTTCCAGATGTACTAGGTGAAGAATGATGAAGGGTGGCAAAGATTCAAGTGGAGAAAAGAGAAATTTAAATCGGTTCACTGCAAGCGAAGTCCAGTTTCTAGAATAAGCTTTTGTAACCCACTTTAATCTTGCTACCTCTTGCAAAAGTTTGAAAAGCATACCAGGACATTCACATGGTATTTCTCATGTCAGGGTGTAATTTTTGTAGTTTTGTTGAAATAAACTACTGATCGTGTAGTTGTACACGTTACTCAACTCTATCAATTAGAATACTATTTCAGTCGACACTAAGGCTATTATGAGGGTCTGAATGGGGTTAACTGACTACTGACAAACGGCCTTAAAAATAACTGACAACTGACAAATGACGATATTTTTACTGACAACTGACAACCTAAAACTAACTGACTGACAAATTTGGTTTTTGTGGGTCAAACATTGTAAATTTTCTCTAGTAATTATTAACTTGGGCTAACTGACAACTGACAAATGGCCAAAATTTTAGCTGACAACTGACATGTAGACCCCCCCATTCAGACCCTCTATTATTGTACCCATAAGAAACATCTCGTCCACCCTAACATTACCCGTTGTTAAAGTGCAACTAACCCCTTTTGCAATTTTTATACATATGAATCTTTGAAAGGTTTTGAGTACTTCTGCGAAGAAATTTTTGGCTTGCAGAGAATACTCTATATTTCTAGGCTTGTTTGAAATGGCGAAAATTTGACCTTTCCTGACCCATGATCGCGCAAGAAAAAGCCTGGGTCGATTCTTGATCTTACGTCACCTCATTAATGCATTATTCTCCATGGCGCCTTTCCATCACAACAACATCGATATATAGAGAATATACACAATCTGTGAGTTGTTAGTAAAGAAAACAGTTATTTTAGAGTAAATGCTAAATATTTATTAAAATTATTGCAAAGTCAAATGAGTTGGATGACGTAAGATCAAGAATTGACCCAGGCTTTTTTTTACGCGGTCATGGGTCAGGAAAGGTCAAATTTTCACCATTTCAAACAAGCCTAGAACATAGAGTATTCTCTGTAAGCCAAAAAATGTCTTCGCAGAAGTACTCAAAACCTTTCAAAGATTCATATATATAAAAATTGCAAAAGGGGTTAGTTGCACTTTAAGTTTCACCGGAATGAAAAGTCTCTTTAATAGTATAAATTGAAGACAAACCGCAGGCTTTTAAGTAATGTTTCAAGGCTGACAATGAGGACTGGACGGGATTTCAAAGTCCGCGCAATTAGTTCCAGTCCGAGGACTTTGAAACCCCGTCCAGTCCGAATTGGAGGCCTTGAAACGACTTCAAAAACTACTAATAATTTCTTTCTTGTTTGGTGGTTGTGGGATAAACAACAAAATGATTTTAAAACTTAATGCATTTAGAGTTTCGATGTTTCAGGCTTGTAGGTTGTACTTGCGTATTTACATATCGTTGCTTTGTTTAACTTTAAATAATCAAACGTCCATTGTTAAAGAAAAGATGGAATGTTAACAATTATGCGCTTGTTCTAGTGGGAGTATGTTTACAACCAGTAGTATATACAGTGGGGGTTCTAATTCACGTCCTTATTTAAGCCTTTTTTCCCCCACTGTATTCCCCTAAGCCCACAAAAATCGTTGAAATTTCTCCTTATATAAGCCACCCATAATCAACACACATATTTCTTATATCCAACACACGGTTCTAATTCACATCCTTATTTAAGCCTTTTTTCTCCCATCGTATATCCCTACGCCACGAAAAAATCGTTGAAATTTGTTCCTTATATAAGCCCCACTTTATTCCCCCAAGTAAGAACCACTATACCGCCTGCTTTAAACCGCTTTTGATCGTCGAAAATCGTCAAAAAATGTGCCTTATATAAGCCCCCCTGATTCCCCCAGTAAGAACCACCCCCAACTATATTTAATGTAACCAATAATAAATCCCAATGTTATCATCATATTATGAGGTTGTATCACAGTTACTATATAAAAACGCCCCGTATACTATATCTAATATGCCGTACCGTTCTAATGTCGCAACCACTATGTCGAAACATCTGAAGTATGTAAATACTATGACTAATATATTATACCTTCCTATAGAAATCTTGACTAAGATCGTAGAGTATGCCGGTCCTACATCATTTGCCGCTATTTCTTTGACTTCAAAACATCTAAATGATGCCGCATCTATAGCACGTTACGAAAAAGTAGACAAAGAATTCCGTAGACGAGTAGTCCTATTAGGGCTTATGTCTGCTCATATTGATGATGAGAGAGATAATTTGGTTAAGAAATTCAATATTTCCGAGGATGACGTATACGATTGCGAATGTGGTATCGTAGTAGGATATAGCCATACTGATAATGGTAATTTTAGGGCATACTACTACGATGAAGACGACGACGATGAAACCGAGTATAACTACGATGGGGACATACTAATCAATGCCTGTAGGAATAATGATTTTGGTATCGTTAAGTGGCTAATTAAGCGCTTCCAGTTCAATATACTAGCCATACACATCACCTGTGCATTTTGCTACGCATGCGAAAATGGCAATATCGATATCGTCAAGTTTCTCTTTAAGCACTCCCAGATCCCAAAATATGATTATGATGAATTATATGAGGACGTTGGTGGTATGCTATTCAAGGCCACTAGAAATGGCTTTCTTGACGTCGTTAAATTTATTATTGAGTACTTTTATCCCTTTTATTATGATACGGACGCCGACCACGCACTACGTTATGCCTACGACAATGGTCATTACGGTATCGTTAAGTGTCTCGTTGAGTACTTCTTCCAGTACGAACTAGAGAACGAATATTCAGACCTCATATAACCCCCCATTATTCCCTTACTAAGAACTACCCCCAATAAAAAACGGCCAATTTTATGCAACCATTAATAAAATACCAATTAGAGAAATGTTACCGTTATATTATCAGCCATAGAGAAATGTTACCGTTATATTATCAGCCATAAGATGCGAGGACAAAATCAGTGCCGATGGTTAACAATGGGCAGGACAACTATTTGTGGTAAGAGTTGTTTATTCGAGTGCTGTAAGCAACACCGACACCAGATCAGAGAAGGATCGTTTGAGCCATACCCCTGTCGTTCGTGTGGAGTTGGGACTCGAGCAGAGACGCGACTTTGTCGCCAGTGTGGTAATGTAAACGCACAGATGAAAATGATGCGTGGGGGTAGGAGGGCTAGAAAGGATTTCGACGACGTATTGACCGAACTCGTTACAAAGAATTTACCTATTAGAGAATAGATATACTAGTATTATAATCGTAACAAATATGGCATACGTTAATTATCAGAGAGACGTACTAGATGTATACGAACGGGCGCGCAACATACTTGATGAACCGATCCCCGAAACGATAGAAAGACGTTTAATACGACCGTTAATTCCCCAAAAAATTGTCCCACTAGTATTCAAACGAACTAAATGGGTCATTGGTAATTTCTTACGAGGCTGGCAGATGGACGTTCCAGAGGGCCACGAACAGGAGGCCACGAACAGGAGGTTCTATTGCAGTCCAACGAAATCAATTCCGCGCTAGACAAGTCTTTTCCTGCGATCCAAGAACAACTAGAGAGATGGATACATAGAGGCTCAGGATGGGTGGTAGACCGAGTAGTTATGCTTTGGCTCGACATAGCGCGATACCAACCACTACGAGGAGGCTCATACATTTCACTTCCTAAAGAAGTCCAAAACAAGAGGGCTGTGATTAATGTTCAAAATAAGGATGATAACTGCCTACGATGGGCACTACGATCAGCGCTCTTTCCAGTCGAGATTAATACCCAAAGACCATCTAAGTATCCTATAGACGACGGTCTAGACTTTACAGAAATCGATGCACCAACGCCCATATCACAGATTTGTAGAGTTGAGAAGCGAAACAACCTTGCGATCAATGTCTTCGGATGGGAGAAAGGTGTGATCGTCTATAGGATTAGCAAGCAATGTGGGGACATCCAACGCATTAACCTGCTGTTAATAGAGGAATCCGGAAAGTATCACTACACTTGGATCAAGGACTTGAACCGTCTCCTATTCGATCAGAGCAAGCACCGCGAAAGGAAGCACTTCTGCGAGAGGTGTTTACATGGATACTGCCGAAAAGATCTACTCGAAAAACACATCCCAGAATGCAAAGGTATAGGACAGACAGCAGTTAGAGTTGAGATGCCTGAAGAGGATAAGAACAAGCTATCCTTTCAGCACTGGCACAAACAGCTAAAGGTTCCCTACGTCATTTACGCCGATTTCGAGGCGCTGACAACCAAGATCGAAGTACAAGAGCTTGATCCAAATAAGAGCAACACCCAGAAAACTCAACTACATGAGGCTTGCGGATTCGGCTACATTGTGGTGAGATGTGATGGCCATACGGAGACTCCAGTCGTCTATAGAGGGCCCAACGCTACGGAAATGTTCCTGAAGGCAATACGACAAGAAGAACAGAAAGTTAAGGCAGCCCTATCTAAATGTAAAGTCCTACACATGGCTCGAGAGGACATTATAGCCCACCGCGGTGCAAACATTTGCCACATTTGTCAGAAATCTCTTAATGGGGACTCGGTTCGCGATCACTGTCACATTACTGGAAAGTACCGTGGAGCAGCACACAATGCTTGTAATCTACTCCTGCGTATAGACCCAAAGAAGACCATAATACCAGTAGTCTTCCATAATTTCCGGGGATACGATTCTCATCTCTTAATGCAGTCTATTTCCAAAGTAGAGGGGCAGATAAATTGCATACCCAATAACATGGAAAAGTACATTTCATTCTCACTTGGTAACCTCCGGTTCATTGATAGCGCGCAATTTCTCTTGGGGTCGCTAGACATATTGGTTTGTAGTACTATAGAAGCAGCGGGCAAATGTAAACGATGCGATAAGGATGAGCTGGTTGTCATTAACGAGGCTTGGAAGCTAGTGGGGACTTGCCCCCAGTGTGGAGAAGGGAGCATAAAGCAACTCGACCCGTCTCGCCTTCCGATAACCGTTTCGCATACACCACTCAATGCACATCTTCTTGGGCGCAAGGGCGTCTACCCATACGAATACATGGACAGTTGGGAGAGGTTTCAGGATGAGCTACCGCCGCGCGATGCTTTTCATAGCAAGCTTTCTGATGAAGGAATCTCAGATGAGGACTATACTCACGCACAGAAGGTTTGGGCTGCATTCGATTGTCAAACTATGGGAGACTACCACGACCTATATCTTAGAACTGATGTACTTTTACTCGCAGATGTGTTTGAAGGCTTTCGAGCGACATGTATGCAAAATTATGGATTGGACCCAGCTCACTACTATACGAGCCCTGGTCTATCGTGGGATGCATTGCTAAAGAAGACTGGTGTAGAGCTTGAGCTGCTCACAGACTACGATATGCATCTTTTCATCGAGAAAGGGATGCGAGGCGGCATTTCGATGGTCAGTCGACGCCATGCAAAGGCCAACAATCCATATGCGGCAGAATACGACCCAATCAAGCCCACTACGTACATACAGTATCTGGATGCAAACAACCTATACGGATGGGCTATGAGCCAAGCGCTACCAACAGGAGGATTTGAGTGGTGCGACGTAGAAAAGCTACGAACCTTGAGTATCCTCGATATCGAGAAAGATGCGGACAAAGGTTATATCCTTGAGGTAGACCTTGAGTATCCTCTAGAACTCCACGACGCTCACAACTCGTATCCACTAGCCCCAGAGCGTATGAAAGTACAGAAAAAATGGATGTCAGAGTACCAATGCGGACTACTAGGTGAAAGAGCATTTCCAATCGAAGTTGAAAAGCTTGTGCCCAATCTATTCGACAAAGAACGCTACGTCCTACACTATAGAAATCTACAATTATATCTTTCTCTTGGTATGAAATTGAAAAAGGTGCACCGAGCACTCAGATTCGACCAAAGTCCTTGGATGGAGCCATATATACATATGAATACGGACCTTCGTAAACTGGCTACGAGCAATTTCGAGAAAGACCTCTACAAACTGATGAACAACTCAGTATTTGGTAAGACAATGGAGAATCTGCGTAAGCGCGTAGATGTTAAGCTGGTGCGTGCAAGAGAGGAGGACAAGCTTAGACGGCTGATATCAAGCCCAACGTTTGCTAGATCAAATATCTTTGATGATGGCCTCGTAGCACTACACATGCATAAAAGCAGGCTCGTACTTAACCGCCCAGTTTACGTTGGTATGAGCATCCTAGACCTATCCAAACACCTGATGTATGATTTCTATTACAACCAACTTAAGCTCCAATATGGTAATAAATGCGAACTGCTCTACACAGACACAGATTCGCTATTGCTTGAGATCCAAACAGAAGACGTCTACGACGACATAGCCAAAAATGCAGACCTATACGATACAAGTGATTACCCAAAAAACCATCCACTATATGACACTACCAATAAAAAGGTTCTTGGAAAGATGAAGGATGAGTGTGCAGGCGTTGCCATCGTAGAGTACGTTGGACTTCGACCTAAGATGTATTCGATCGTATGTGCAGACACTAAGGAGATTCGCAAGGCTAAAGGAGTACGGAAATATGTTGTGAAGAAGCACATGCGCCACGAGCAGTATAAGGAGTCTCTTTTCGATAGGAAGACCTTCAGACATGGAATGAATATGCTGCGAAGCATTGGACATAAGATCTATGGCCTGCGAGTTAATAAAATCTCCCTTTCACCACTGCACACAAAACGTTGGATTTCTGAAAATGGAATCGATACATTAGCCCATGGGCATAAAGATATCTGTTTGCCCCAAGACGAACTAGCTTAGGATCCCATTCGGAGGTAGTTCGGTATCAAGTGGTACGACTTGTATCTCTTCACGCACGAATCCACGCGTTGGCTGTTTCTTCGAAACCTGCGGAGCAACATTCGAAACTTGTGGGGCGTACAAATAATATAGGACTGGCTGACCCGAAGAAACCATACTACGCGAAATGCTATGCGTTTTCAAACTCCATATAGGATCGGTAGCACGCTTTCGTCCACCTTCTAGCTCACCAGGAGCGTATAGATATCGAACACTGACATCGAATGGAAGTCTTTCCTCTTTGAGCCCAACTAGACGTATCCGTTCGTCCCGAACCGGCACGGGTTCTGCTGGGTTCGATTCGATTTCGTTTTTGGTAATTGCTATGGATGGTTGTTTTCCTGTCAAACGCGTACATGTAGCTTCGTTGTTTAAAGCTTTTACGACCGCAGGTAGACGAGACACCCATTCGACAGATCTATCATCCTTTCCCTGTGAAGTAAGTACCATCTCCTGAGCATATTGGTATCCAAACAATCTCTCAGCTAAAGTACGATTAAATCGTTCGACGATTGCTTGATCCCGGTGAATATCCACACGACCACGACGTACAGAAACTTCATGTTTATCTAGTAGCGAAGACATTGCACCCATAAATTCACGTCCTGGATCGACTTGTAAAAGTTTTGGCCATGTTAGTGGACTTCGCTTATATATTCGTTCGAATGCCGCAGCAACTTCTTTAGATTCTTTAGTGGCTAATGGTTCGGCTTCTTTGTATCTGGATGCTACATCCACGATCGTCAGCGCATACTTATATAGCTTTCTTCCACGTCCAGGTCGATCGTGAGGTAGAAATATCAAATCGGCTTGATGGACCTCATTTGGTGTAGATACATTGAATTTAGGTCGTGGAACGTATTTGGGGGGTGGTAAATAGATCTGCCATATAGCTTGTTTTTCTAGCCACATCCGAGTCACATCTTCAGATACGTTTGCCGAATTGGCAAGATGCTTAATAGCTGCTAGTCCTTTCCAATAACCCTCAGGACCATAGAAGATATTCGCAAGACGAGAATCCATCTGAACCTCAACGCATTTGATATCTATGCATAACGACTAGACTCCAATACGAAGAAGAAAAAAAGATAAAGACTTATCTAGCTGACAAGTTCTTATCCTTCTTTTTTATTTTTTTATTTTTTTATTTATTTTATGTAGATTCGTTTAGTAATCTTATAGTAATACTCTAGTAATACTCTAGTAATACTCTAGTAATACTCTAGTAATCTAGTAAGTGATCTAGTAATTACGTTAAACGTAAAAAGCTCGTTCTTTAAAAGCATAGCTATAACCAATTCTTATAAGAATCGAGTGGCAACGTATCCAGTCACGAATACACTACCACCTAAGGCCACCAATTCGGCAGTTTTCCTCGAATTAGATGGTCGATAATAATCTGAAAGTTTAGGCTTTTCCAGTTTCATTTGCAATATGTGATATACATGGAGTTTTCGCATTGCATCGATTCTATCTTTAAGTCCAACGTGTGCGTTATTTTCTTTCCAGTGGTTCCAGGTGGCTTGTGCTTCTAGTCGTTTTTCTCGATTTTTCTCATAGGTTGCCATAGCGGCATTTGCCTTCTCCTGGGCCTTATCATGTCTTACCATCTCTGCGGCAGCAGCATTAGGCCCGCTAGTTGCTTTTTCTATTTCGTGTGCGGCAATACTAGCGGCAGCACTAGTTATGGCGAAGACAAATCCCATAAATATTATTGATGCCATAGCTTCGAAGGCGAGGTAGAGTCGCCCCTGTTACTCAACAGGCTTCCAATACCCTTTGTCCTTTAGGTATTTCTTAGCTGCAAGGCCACCAGATAGAACCGCTATCCACTTCACGAAGTTCAAAATACTAGATGAAGGATCGTTAGTCAAAGGCTCTTTGATTGCTTTTTTTCCGACCCAACCGATACCTGCCGCAAGTCCAGTCAATATAGTAGCTTCCTGTATTGTGGTCATAAGTTCGTTAACCATCTTATTGGAACGACGTTTACATCGCCGATAATATGTGTCTACGGCGTGGCTTCAAATGCTATATCATGCCTTGAGTTTTTAGGTTACGACCTTTTGGGATTTCTTTGGTAGCGGCAGCTGAGCTGTCTGTGGCTTCAGCGGAGCTGTGGTTAACTCGTTGCGTTTGTTTGTATTGCTTATACTGATAGTACAAACCCACAAATGCTATGCTTACCCCAATTACAGCAAGTGTGGTATTAGTTGATATCAAACTTGGCTTATCGGTATGACTGTCTACCTGCGCCTGCGTTGCCGCCACATTGGCGATATTTTCTTTCCTTCTTTGCGCTATGAGTTTGCCTGCAGCAACTCGTTTTGGATTTGGTGGGGGTTTTACTGGTTCTTTCGTGATGGGATCATTTCGATCTTCGGAATGGGTATCAATTTCCATTTTGTTAAGAGTAATTACTTAGTAGTTGAGGTAACTTCAATACGTTAAGATTCTTTTAAATTTGAATATACTTCAAGTACTTCATCAACTTCGTCTTCGCTAGGCAATACTTGCGCCTCGGAGTCCTGTTTAGTGGGCATAGAATGGTTAACAACGTGACAAAGGGCACTAGTTAGTGCTACAAGTGGACCTGCTTTGTAGGCCAATCGGCCAGCCAGTGCAGATATCTCGTTTCGGACTAAGCGGTCTTTCTTTAGAGCTTTCAACAGCCTTCGTTGTTGTCGAGAATCTAGAGTCCTCACATATGCGACTACACAAGTTGCTACACTTAGTGCTCTATCCACTAAGCAGTCATTTATTTCCTTCGCTAAGACGGCTTGGTATCTACGATATAGGCGTTCTATGTCTTTATCAGGTAACTTAGAAATGTCCCCAAGAGAAAAATTCTTCCCTAGATATTCTTTTGTCGTACCAGTCACGGCTAGAATAGAAAGAGCTTCCCTATGTTCACTGATTTTTATGCTACGATCTTCATCGGTGGTAGCGCAGTGTAGGTTCGTTTCGAAGCCATGACAATTTTTGCAGGTAGCTCCGATGGCAGCTTTGCTGCCGCTACTGCGGTAGCCGCATTCGGCCCTTGGTGGAGGACCTGTCACATCTATTTTGCCGGATTCAGCTAGTATGTTCATTAATTCATCATCCAAATCTTTATCCATCTTACTTCAACGTATTGTGACATACCATAGGTGAAGGTATCTCTAATAGTGTGGAAAATGGATGTCGCAAACAGAAACATATATGTGCGAACTTAGTCTCAAGTTCTGAAATGAATAGCTTCTTATCATCTAAGGATATGCTAGCGCCGTAGTCATCGAATAGATCCTTTAATCCCGGTGCGCTTGCGATGCGAAATGCCACAACGATTGCGCAATTCTCGCGAAAGTTCTTACATATACTCTTTTGTGTTTGTGATGAGGCCCAAATCGAAATACCAATGTGGCGTGCAGAAAAGGCTAAATCGGATATCTTATTGGTCCTTCCCTTAACATCCTTGCTTGCCGCACAATCATCAAGGATAATAAGTGTATTCGTTCCTTCGAAAAAACATGCACAGTCGCCTAGGGTCGCATCAATGTCATTCTGAGAAGGCGCTAGGACAATGAAATGAGGATCTCCCTTACCAACGCCTTTATAGGTTTTATTGTTAGCATAGGTGGGACAAATTAATACGATATATTCAAATTTAAAACGAAATGGACCTCTCAATTGATCGACTATGAACTGAGTCTTTCCGCAGTTTGTGGGGCCAATTATGAGTGCGTTAAAGGGAATTTGTTCTGTCAATGTGTCCATGTTAATGAGTACATTAATGAATACGTAAAGATTACATCAACGAATACGTTAATGATAAACATTTTGTAGCATTCCTTGTTCAATAGTTGCTTGTGCATCAGAAAGCACGAATATGTGCATGTTCACCTTACCTGAGCCTCCCGCGCGATGAATCCTAAGGCGAATGGATGCTCCAGCATCTTGTTGGGCTAAACCATCTCCATGAACTATACTGGTTTGAGAAGTGCGGCAATCGATGAGTGCAGCAAACTTGTTCTCAAAGAACTTCTTATGCGTCATGGATGTAGCGGCGGCAGCCTCTCCGAAACGCGGGACAAACCAATTCTTTGCGGACTTCCATAAATCCTTTGGTAGCATCCCAAAAGAATATAGAGCGTTAGGAATGCCATTGACGTGTACCTCGACCTTGGTGATTCCTGGATTTACGAATTTCTCACTATCTCTAGTGCCTGCCACATGAGGATCCACAAATAGAAGAAGAATGCCATTGAGAGAGAGACGAAGTACGTTTATGCTTTCAGATACGAGTGTGTCGGTTCCTAGATCGATCGAGACGGTTTTGAAGTACTCATAATGGTTATACAGAAAGGCTTTACCGCTGGCGTAGGTACTATTGGCCTGCGACGCAAGATCGAGACTTTCGATGACTTCATATTCTAGTTCAATGTTCGATAGTTTGTACGTTCCTACTTTCGTACTGTCGGATCCGACTATGACGTCTATGGCCGGTGCCAGTGTCAAATGAAATGACATCTTATCTCGAATCGCATGTGGATAAAAGACGCCATGGGTTGTGATAACTTCATGATCAATAGGTATCTTATATACGCTACCGTATGCCGCTAGTGTCGCATTATCAGCCGCATTAGACGTAGATGCGTTACTGGCCTTTGAACGAAGTTTGTTCACATTAGCAGATTGAATGCCCCGCTCTACGCTATTCTCTCGTTCTACATCAGATAGGTATAGATCGCTATATACCTGTAGTAGATCGGGTCGACTTAGATCTTCTAATCTAGTAGTTCCCATCCATACGACTCGCTTTGAGACTATGCAACGTCCAACATTGGCCACCAAATAGTTGTCGGCATGACCCCCGGATAGAGTGATATTGGCACTAAGGGCTAGACTACCAGGTACTAGAAGTCTATTTTCACCTAACGTAGGAACATTAACAATTAAAGTTTCCCCTGGATTGGCTGATGAAGGAGTGAAAGTTACGCGATGGAACACACGACTGGCTTTAAGAGATCTACCTTCTCTAGGAGAATAGTCAGGATGGAGCTTTGTTGATATCATGATGTTTGTTTCACAAACCACTACAATTTAATATATTTGTTCCACAATTGAATACTAATAGTATATCACATATCAAGTGTTCAATATGGAAGAAACTTTAGACTTCGATCCTATATCTGAAGAAGGTAGAGCCGATGTGAATGATCTTACTGCCGAAGAATGGGCGGAGATTAGACCTGATGATGGCGAGGCAGAAATGGATTGGTGGAATAGAGCTAAGCATAGCTTCAAAAATACGACGAAAAGCATACGCGATAGGTTATGGAAAAATCGTAGTAACTGGGGAACCAGTTCAGCTGAGTATATAGAATTAGTCAATCAAGGTGATGATGCGGAAACGCAGTTTACGGCAGGTAGTAGTACTGCGGAAACGCCATTTGAAAGACTGGAAAGACGGACTGAAAATGCACAGGACCAAATCACTATAAAGTTTCCAAAAGCAGATCTAACGAAGTTCACCGCTAGTTTGGATGACTATGATAGGGTCGTGATAAAACTCAATCGTAAAAATGCTGGATCATACTTACTGTCGGACGCCGTAGACACTCCCAATGTATTACCGAAAACGCTTAAAAACGCTCTTGGACCCACTGCGTAAAAGGAGATTAGTATGAAAGAGGATATAGCCACCGAAAAAGATAAACAAAAGGCCGAGGAAATAAAAAAGATGGATTCATTAACTAAGGGAACTCCAGAATATGAAGTGGCAAAGAATAAAGTAGCAGCACTAGAGGATCAGAAACAGGAGATCGAGGAAGAAATATGAGAAGCCATCAAAGATCGTATGTCGTTACGAGACCGCATAAAAGCCATCTTCAAGAAACATGGATTTACGGTGATTGGAGTGTTAGCTGTCGCTGGTGCCGTAATTGGTACTGTCGTTAGTATATTGACAAAAGGCTTGGCTTCCATCACTAAGGGAGTTGGTGAGGCTTTGAAGGATCTTGGAAAAAAGTTGGCTAACGTGCTACCTGCGGCGATAGGCGCTATTGCGAGTTTCATATTTCGTACAGCTGGAGAAGTTTTCGGCTTCCTTGCCAAGAATGCCTGGCTACTCATTGTAGCTGTGGTCATATTCCTAGTAGAGCAATATAAATCGTTGAAACGTCAGCGCTAACGAAATATCATCCATGAGGCTACGCCGGCCACAATACCCACGATTGCTAAATTGGTTTCGTGACTCGTTGGCGATGCGCCGCGACTTTGTCGACTGTGTGGTATCGTATCAATCGTAGCGGTCGTATCAGTCGTGGCTCCGCTGTCTGTAGCAGGTTTATTCGTCTTTGGTTTCGAGCCTTCCATAGGGGCTGGTGGTGGAGATTTTTCGTTAAGATTGATGTTGTCGTTTATTCCTAAACTGATACCAGGTTTATTTGCCGTTCGTAGGCTGTTTACATACGTAACGCCCTTGAAGATAATCATATAGCTAGGCATTAACAGACAATCCTTCGCAACTGCTAGATCTAGACGAGAACTAATATCCTTAATAGATTCTTGGTATTGGGCTAGAGTGTCTGAAGCCGATTCTATGATGACATTTTCAAACATCGTATCGAATTTATTTTGGGCGGCTGAGGACTTCGATCCTACGATTGGTGAGCCGGTTGAAGCCTGGGATGATAAGACACAAAACAAATATACCATTATTGACGCATTAATTCGGACCATCCCGGCCTTTGTCAATCCTTTCCCATTCTGTGGAACGAACCAGTTGTAGTGCTTCTCATTCATATCATTTCGACGTGTGGTAAAGTCGATTTCATAAGCACCGAACTCTCTTCTGATCTTGTCATATATGACGTAATTCCATGGAACGTTGTTGAACTTATTGAATATGCTTTCCCTGGGGAGTGGGACTCCCAATTCAAACAGTACTCGCCTGATCGTATAGTATACATGAAATCGATAAAAACTCCGAATATTGTCGATGATTGGCGCATTGTCTGAAAGATGGTCGTCGAATGATACGCCACAGCCTGCCGTAGCACACCAAACGGCGAAACATAATTGGTGCTGCCAAAGTTTCATTGGTTCAACATCGAACCACTTATTCGTTTTTCCTATTCTATCGTTAGCATTAGCAATACTGTCTCGCAGGGCATAGCTCGGATCTTTATTTTTTATTTTATCACTAAGATCAAGTCCTAGCTCTTGAAAGATATGTCGCGGCTCATACGTAAATAGTCGATCTTTTGCTACGTAGATCCTTAGAGTTTGTACGATTGGGTATATGTCTTTAGCGACGTGTGCCCAGGAAACGGCTGGAACTGGATACTTAAAATCAGTCCTTCTGAATGGAAGTGGAAAACCCATGCCGAATGCGGCCACCGCATGTTTTTGCGTTGTCACGCGTAACGCTTCGTGTAGACGATTTCGTACATCTACTGGTATGAGACCACTTATATTCCAATGCTGCCCACCATCGTAAAACATGATTCTAGTCTCGTATGTAGACTCATCATGTATGTCGGATGCCGTTGTCCTAGCTGAGAACTTATCGAAGTCCGCGTGAGGATAATTTTCCTTAAAGGACGCGAAAGCCTTTGCATTGCGAGGTGCGATATAGTCACCCCAATCACCGTCGAAATGAACTCTCGCTTGGAGACTAGGCATGGTTTCTTATCCTTGGCGCCGGGCCAATCAATCCGTTCGATTCATCCACTTGACTAATCTGTTTGATATTGATACGTATTAAAGTTACGACATATGTTAATATCGTGAAGTAAAGAACGTACGTTAGTACCATAATATGTTAATATCATATCGAAGTAAACTTCAGGCTTTAATATGGTAATCTTAAATGTCACCACTACCTCGACTGATCATACGGTCTACTTTCAAGAACCTATTTACATCCATAATATTTCTCTAATCGAGGTCGCTTTTGAGAACGGTTGGTGGAACCTATCAGAGAAAGCTTCATTCACTTGGAATACCCCAGGTGAGATACGGATTCCTTATGAACTTAAGCCGGGGAATTACAATATAAACATCTTGATGGACGCCCTCAAACCCGCGGTTACTGCTGGTTTATTGGAATTCATAGACCACGACTATAGGAAGTTTTGGATTCTAAAAATTAAGAAACCAATCCTGTTCAGTAAGAATCTCTGCGATTCGTTTAATATCAAGGGTACTCCAGAAGGGGATAATGTGTCACTCAAAGTAGGAGAATACAAACTGGTGGTACAACTTCTTCGCTATGTATATATCTATTGTGATGTGGTGGATCCTAGCTTCTCAATTCTTAATGGAAAACAATCAAACGTACTGGCTATCTTTAATCTCGAGGGCTTTAGGTTTACAGAATCTACTTACAATCAATGGCTTACCTTGCCCATACGATCTCTAGGGACAAGACGAAACAGCCTTCGCCTGACACTTAGAGACGAAGAAGGAAATATTATAGACTTCCGTGGTCGACCTATACGATACGTATTGAAGATTGAGTAAGTTATGATATAACGTAATGGCAAGCGATTCAATTCAATTACTTCCAACGGCACCAGGTATTTATCCGCCGCTGGCTAGCGGGGCTAGCGGAGATAATTTTCGGTTGCAAACAGTCCGAGATACTCTTTCAGATATCGAAACTCAAGAAAAACACTATGAAGGTGTGCGTAAGAAATACGCCCGCGCACAAGGAATTGTCCATGGTATCGCTGTGGTAACAGGAGGTCTATCTGTATTATTATCGGGTTCAGGATTAGCAGTGGCTCTAACTGGTTTTGGTATAATAATCGGCCTACCATTCGGTGTTATTGGTGGGGTCTGTGGGATGATTTCAGCAGCTACAACCATTGGGGTTAAAAAGATCGGAAAAAAAGTTTCTAAACATGAGAGAACCGCTATGTTAGCTAAAGCGAAAATTAATACGATTCGCGATCTAGTATCAAAGGCCCTTCGCGATGAAAATATATCTGACTCTGAATACGGCCTCATCCTCGCTGAAGCAGATAAATATGAGATTATGAGGGCTGAAATTCGCCGCAAGACTTCGACGGCCGCGGGCGGTGAAAAAAACATGGAACAAATTCGAGCCGAACTCAAGCAAGAAGTGCAAAAGGAAATGCGAGCACAACTTGGCAGTCTAGTGGGATAAAAATCAAAATGTCCTATGAGAGGAACAAACAGGGGTTTTATTTTCACTTTGCTAAGAGCAGTCTTTGCTAATAGCAAAATCGTCGGAACGATGGCAGCTGCTAATTCGTATGTCTGGTTCGTATGCAAATTTCGAGACAACGAGTGGACGATTGTCTGTGGATTTTTTATTTCAACTTAGCAAAAAAAAGTTTCAATCTCGAATTTTCTTATTCACATTCCTATCGCGTCAATCCGCCCCTGTTTTACTCGTTCAAGCAAGATTGGGGCGCTAAGGCATTTCTGGGTCGCTCAGGAATTTTAGGAGGAACTTAGGAATGTATATATCTTAGTACCCTTGGCTAGCAAGCTGTCAGAATGAGTTTTCGGGCTCTGAGCGTATTCTAATTTCAGTCAACGCTAGAGCTATTTTAGCCGTCTACGTAATTATTACATCAGCTGCGTCTTATATAGCTGAGGTTCTACCGGCTTCGTCAGACGTATTCTCAGCAGTAAGATCGAGCGACATGGAAGGAGAGCAACCGAGAAAACGTGTCCATCTGTTTCTTGAGAAACTTGCCAGGGAAGCTAAAGTTTCAAGATCACAAGTCAGGGTAAAGCTTTTCAGAAAATTAGCGGAGAGATCTCGCTTGTTACGGCAGCGAAGAAAACTACGAGAAAGACTCAGAGCCCTGGTAAAAGACCTAGAGACGAAGGAAGCCGAAGTACAGCTTGTAGAACAAGACGTTCGGCTGCTAGAAATTGCTGTCGAAGAGGGGACTGATGGTGAAGATGACTAAGCGATATCTAGACGATCCTTCGTGTAGGAATAAAACACCCGCGGTAGGGGTATGGCTCAAACGATCCTTCTCTGATCTGGTGTCGGTGTTGCTTACAGCACTCGAATAAACAACTCTTACCACAAATAGTTGTCCTGCCGATTGTTAACACATTAAATATAGTTGGGGGTGGTTCTTACTGGGGGAATCAGGGGGGCTTATATAAGGCACATTTTTTGACGATTTTCGACGATCAAAAGCGGTTTAAAGCAGGCGGTATAGTGGTTCTTACTTGGGGGAATAAAGTGGGGCTTATATAAGGAACAAATTTCAACGATTTTTTCGTGGCGTAGGGATATACGATGGGAGAAAAAAGGCTTAAATAAGGATGTGAATTAGAACCGTGTGTTGGATATAAGAAATATGTGTGTTGATTATGGGTGGCTTATATAAGGAGAAATTTCAACGATTTTTGTGGGCTTAGGGGAATACAGTGGGGGAAAAAAGGCTTAAATAAGGACGTGAATTAGAACCCCCACTGTATATACTACTCAACCTGGCGTGAAATTTGGTGAAAACATTCTAGTTTGGCACTATAGTTGGCGTCACGGACATGCGCAGTGTGCAAAAAAAACAGGTCCCACATTGGACCTGGGAGAGACGGTCTGTATGCATCAAGACAAGTATTGTACCTTCATATTTTTACCGCTTGGAGAAGTCTGATCGATCGTGAGACCTCCCTTTGTTCAAGGTATTTGCCAACAGTACTTTGAAATTCTTTTCTAAGTCCTAGAACCTTGAACTATGCTTTTAGAACTGTAAACTATGCTTTTAGAACTGTAAATTTAATAAGTGGTTTTCGTAATCGTTATCGAGGATGACTGAATCAACACGGAAATTATTATCGTCTTCATCTGTCAATGGTGAGTGCAAAAATTATCTTGACTGAACTACTTTATCAAATACAGAGCCTTTTGAGCCTTGGGGGAGGGGGTACGTGCCACTGTATGATATTAATATTGTTTTCAATCATTTTAGGCTGGAACAGGGTGTATAATTTTCTTCATTTTGATTTGGAAATCTGGAAGTAAGGGGGGAGGGGTGTGGTGGTCGGGAGGTGCTCGTCGTAAATTTGGCGATCCGGTACTTTTTAGGGGGTCGTTTAGGCAAAACCCAAATGTTATAAAATCTGGTATTTTTCGGGGTAAACCAGCTATTAAAACAATATACCCTCGTAACTAAACTGAACACAGCTGAAATGTTAGAAAATTTAATTTGGCATCACTGCAATGACGTCGTGTATCACTGGCTTGTTACTTTGTTTTTAGAATGCAACGAGTTCTCGAATTTGATTGGCTGAGAACAGCTGTATTTATGCTAAACACCAGTGCCAAATATTGTAATACCTGAGTTCCAAATCATGTAATACCTAAGATGTGAACAAACTATATCCAACCAGAACTCATGAATTGGATTGACTTAGAGGCGGCGAAGCAAAATCGTTTGAATAACATCGCGCCAGAAAGCACAAATACACGGATGAATACGGGCTCGTTCAAATAAATCCCGAATTGCACTCGAATCCATGATTACCTTACCCTGGATACCAGAGGCTCGAAATCGTCGGGGCGAGCGAAGCGAGAGCAGCTGAACTTGATTTCAGCACGAGTCGCGAAGCGACGAGCCTCTGGAGTCTGGCCGCCCGAGTAGAGATTTTCGTTTCTTCCGGTACAGAATCTGTACCTCGTCCCTGATTGGTTGATCGAGTTGTGGCCATGGAAACAGAGGCATTCGGATCAAAGGAACTTTGATTGGCTTTCATCTTGAGATCGTGTTACAAACCGGTTCACGAGTCTTGACAGATTATACACAAACGTATAAATGTTTCACAGTGCTGTACAATTTGCGAAATAAACGAGTTGAAGTCTGTTCATGTTCTTGAAGCGGCGTGATGTCTTCTCAGTACGGCCTACTGGCTAAGGAAAATCGCTGATTTTCCAACTCATACCTGGTATTGCTTCTTCCTTCACGTTCGATTATCCAAAACGAGCAATTGGGGGTTTCCCCTCTATATGCCGTGATTTACTCCCACATAGCAGAGCTAGAACAACGAGGAATCAAAGCATGCTCATTGGGAGATCCAAACATCAAACCCGACGAAGTAATCGAGGAGAATTTTCCTTTATCTTCGCAAATCCCGACAACGGCATGTTTTATGTTTTAAATCACACACGACTTCACCACGTGAAAGAGACATGCAAATTAACCGCCGAGTCGAAACCAGTTTGACTGGACTTGTAAACATAAAAGCGAGGCTATGGGCATGAGATTGAGGTTGGCTATTCGAGCGGCCAGAGGGGCTCAACGGTCGTCACGCAAAACAAAACTCCTTCGGGGAATCAAAACACTACAGTATATTCGTACCCAGATTCGTACCTGAGCCCCTCTGGAACCAGGGTATGATTACCTATACTATAATTCAGTGATAATCCATACTTTGGTCAGTACTTTTCAGGGTATTTTGAGGCCATTAAGGTATTTTTAGTGTAGTGCAATTTCTAGGTGACGTATTTTTGGGGGTATTTTTCAGCTTTTCACAACTCAATCTCACGGAGATTACTGATTTCTTGTCGCGCGAATTTCAAATCAAACAAATGTTTAACTTCAAAGTAAGGACTACACTTCGTAAATAGTCATAAAGTACTATTGGCAGTCATTAATGAACAACCATCTTCCCTTTGTTCAGTTTGTTTAATCTTAAACCTTAGAAATTTAGCGTTCTATTAACCCGGTATTAAACAGGACTAATATCAGCTCGCTTGTTTTCTTCACTGCTTTCAATAGTTTTCTTCGAGAGAGACTGGAGCAGCAATCCAACTAGAATAAAAGTCACCCGAATTGCGAGATTGATTCATCGTATGAGGTCACAATTGAAAGCGACGGGATTTAATTGTAGTTTTCTCTTGGGAGGATTTGATTCATCTTATGACGTCACAGGATCCACGAAAAGTAACCAAAATTAGGGATTGAATGTCATTTTACACAATCTTCAAGATTAATACCTTTTTATGAGAAACAAACAATACTACAATATATATATTTTTTACATAATACTTGCATTAAATAAACTTGAAGGCTCATTTTGATTGGCTGCGACCCTTCATGATACAAGGCTCATTTTGATTGGCTGCGACCCTTCATGATACAAGGCTCATTTTGATTGGCTGCGACCCTTCATGATACAAGGCTCATTTTGATTGGCTGCGACCCTTCATGATACAAGGCTAATCGCCATTTTATAAACTAGAAAAGGACTGGGACCGAGTGTAAATTTAATCGTATTTTAAAAGTTTAAAATTTATAAAAATGAACCACATCACGAGAAAGATCACATCGAAGTTAGTATGAGATGTTTGTGTAAATAAGAAGTGACACAGGCTTCTGAAAATCACAAAATAAGAGAGTTCAGTATTGATTGGGGAGTCGCCACCTCGTTAATACGTGATCCACACGTCCCCAAACTCACTCAACACACTAATTTTGATGTCATATTTCTTGTGATGGAATTTGTTTTTTTATATACATGAATTTACATGCTCTGTTCCAGTCCTTTTTTCTAGTTTACGACACTGATGGCTAATTAAACCTGGGCGGCCTTCTTCTCAAATCTAATGTCAGACATCGAGTCATATTGGCAACTAAAGGATAGACATGTCATGTACATTAAGGACCAGCAGGTCATGGAGACACATTTGAAAATACCGGGCTTGGACCATATTCATACGTGACGGTCTACCAAGATGGCGGATATGTTGTTCCTAACTAAAATCCTACCCTGAAAAATAAAAAACCTTAACCGGTCAGTAAACAGGATCTTACCCACCTAGAGCTAGGGTTCTCAAGAAAAACGTTTAAAGAAAATGGTGAGGTAAAACAAAATTGAGAGCTTTTCCGGAACTTGAACCCCGCTCCCGCCTACTCATAAGGCAAACGTCGCAAAACAACCATCGTCACTGAATTGTAGTCAAATTTGTACATTTTAATTCCACTGCTAATTTATGTTAGTTGATATGGTCATTTCATGAATTAATTAAGTGAGCGATTCCTCTCCTTAGGAGCTCTATTGTTGCTACCACTTGTTGTGTTCTATCTTGTTTTCAAATAGACCAGTTCGCGGTAAATTCCGACATTTTGAAAGGGGTGCACACATGGCGCGAAATACAGTGTTTGTATGGGAATCGATGGAAATCGATCCGTAAAATCGAATTTCTGAAATATTCTTCAGATACAAACTTAAAGTGCCTATCACCCTTTTGCAATTTTGATTGCTTATGAACCTCCGAAACGATTTGAGTACTTCTGTGAAGAAAGTTTTGGTTTAAAGTGAATACTTTATGTTCTACGCTTGTTTTAAATCGTGTAAATGTGACCTTTCCTGACCCATGACCGCGTAAGTAAAAGCCTGGGTCGAAACCTGGGTAGACGTCATCTCATTAATGCATTATTCTCCATGGCGCCTTTTTATCACAACAACATCGATGCATAGAAAATATACACAGTTTCTGAGTTGTTAGTAAAGAAAAAAGTCATTTTAGTCAACATGTTAAGTATTTATTTAAATGATTGCAAAGCCGAATTAATTATATGAGGTCACATTTACACGATTTAAAACAAGCGTAGAACATAAAGTATTCACTTTAAACCAACATTTTCTTCACAGAAGTACTCCAAACGTTTCGGAGGTTCATAAGCTATCAAAATTACAAAAGGGTGATAGGCACTTTAAGTACCAGGTAAAAGATTAACATATCGAAATTTGAGAGATGTAGCTGTGCTGGGAAGCGTGCAATCGTGTTTTCAGTTTTCCATACATTGTCTGTAAATTTTCACGCGGATTTGACTCGTTTTTGCAGACAAAGAAGCCTTATTTAAAACTGTCGACTGATTATCATGTAACAAGGGAGCAACTTCATTTGTATCGACTTTTCAAAACCAAATTCCCATTTTAACTGCATGGGAATGAGCGTAGAGATGTTTTATCGAGAAAGTACTTCACAAACATCCATTTGTGTCAAATAGTAGAGAAAAGGGGGTAAGTTACAGGTCTAAGGCGGAATGTTAAAGTGCACCTAACCCCTTTTGCGATTTTTATACATATGAATCTTTGAAAGCCGGTTTTGAGTACTTCTGCGAAGAAATTTTTGGCGTACAAAGAATACGCCTGGTCGATTCTGGATCTTACGTCTTCTAATTCATTCGACTTTGCAATAAGTTGAATAAATGTTTAGCATTTTGTCTAAAATAAATGTTTTCTTTACTAATAACTCACAGACCGTATAAATTATCTATAAGATATCAATGTTGTTGTGATAGAAAGGCGCCATGGAGAATAATGCATTAATGAGGTGACGTAAGATCCAGAATCGACCCAGGCTTTTTCTTACGCGGTCATGGGTCAGGAAAGGTCAAATTTTCGCCATTTCAAACAAGCCTAGAACATAGAATATTCTCTGTAAGCCAAAACTTTCTTCGCAGAAGTACTCAATTTCATATGTATAAAAATTGCAAAAGGGGTTAAGTGCAAAGCCTTAGAGATAACGCTTGAATTCAGAGTGGATCAAAAGTTGTTGAGTTTGTTTGACTAATCAAATCGCTGAACGTCGGATATTATTCGACCAATCAAATCACTGAACGGCGGATATTATTCGACCAATCAGATCGCTGAACGGCGGATATTATTCGACCAATCAAATCACTGAACGGTCATCGGGTAGAAACCCATTGTTTTAGGCGACATTTACTCGCGTCCGTGAGATATGAATAATTATGATACGCCTTATTAGATATTCAGCAAAGCGCTTGTGATTGGCTGCTATGGAATCCTTCTGGGAATACCTCATTCCCATACTTGCTCTTGGGCCTGTCAATCACTGTCATCTATTTCGTCATGGGACTAACTGAAATCCCAAAGCTCTTTAAGAGATTTCAATAGACCTTGGGTAAATAGCTAAACTCGGTAACAGTAAAAAAATACCCCAAAATCAATTTGCCGTGGCTACGATTCTGTAATTCTGTAGCTTTAAAATAAGATATCATTGAAGCTTATCTCTCTCACCGCCTCACTGGTTAGCTCAGTTGGTAGAGCACGGTCTAGAGTGCGGGAGGTCGGGGGTTCGAATCCCGGCCGCATCCTTGGGCAGGGACGTTTATAAGCCGTTGGCCTTGTCTCCTTCTACTTCTAATCAGTATTTGAAGGGGACGTGAAAGAACCTGTTGTATACTACTCGAAAAAGAGCAGGGGATTGTCACCCGGTACAGCAGCCTGGCCATTGCACTAACCACACTCAACATTGTAAACTGCGTGGCAGCTATTAGCGCCGTGAAGCAGTCCGAAATAATTCACTGACGGGATATGTCAGTCATATGTAAAGCGCCATGAAACTGTGGTTGATATGGCGCTATATAAATGTGGCCATTATTATTATTATTTATTATTATCTGACCACTAGAAGTCTAGATATCAGTAAAAGAATCGCAACTTGAGTTCAATAAAGCCGAAAATTATTTTTCGGATCACTTCGCTTCTAGGGAAACCGTGGGAAAGGTCTCGTTTTAAAGCTTAAGACATAAATAATCCGTCTGTTTAATCTTGATTTCTGAACTTGTTTTTTTCGTTTAAGTTTTGTCATTTCACAAAGCGCGTTGGTTTTATACCAAAGGCAAAGTGCCGCTTTACTATAATACTGATCAGAAGCTGGTCCTCAGTAATTCCGAAGGTTTATTTTCGGATAACTCTGCTTCTAGGCCACACATAATCGTGGGAAAGGTCTCATTTTAAAGCTTAAGACATAAACAATCCGTCTGTTTAATCGCTTGTGATGCGCTCTTGATTTCTGAACTTGTTTTCTTCGTTTAAGATTTGTCATTTCACAAAGTGCGTTGGTTTTATACCAAAGGCAAAGTGTCGCTCACGCCACTCTTTGTTTGTAGCCTGTTGTTTGATTGTTTCTTTTGTCTGTTTATGGTTCGATCAACTAATAAACTATCATAAATTCGACTGCAAAGTCGTTTTTAGTGCGTGTTTATTTTCTGATGCAGCTCCAATGGCCATGCATTTATCTTTGTTTACGCCTTCCGCGCAGATAATAACTTTCAAAAGCCCGGCACTATCCTAAAATAGTTAACCGACTCATTAGATGCAAAAACATTCAAGTTTCATGGTATAAATATTAATACTATTTCGATAAGAAAAGACTCGATAACAGATGAATAATCAAATAATCTTTTCCCGGTGTTACAAATTTTAGATACTTAAGATTTCGCGAGAAAATAAGTGTTGAATAGCTAATGAAACACTCTCCATATGTTTTCTGTCTGATAAGACTCAAACTTCAACCTGTTTTTCATGGCACAGAAGTTCACTTTATTTACCTCCAAATTAGCGGTATTTACAGAGTAATATCTCTTCTTTAAAATCCCGCTGTTACATTTTTTGTTTTAGTTTTTGTTTTAACTAAAAATCGACAATATTTTCGGCATGTAGCCGAGTTTTGGCCAGTTTTCTTTGTAATTTGGCATGTGCGCTCGAGCAGAAATTTGAATCAAGCCCGATGTGGATATTATTCGACCAATCAGATCGCTGAAAGGCGGATATTATTCGACCAATCAGATCGCTGGAACAATTAACACAGACAGACAGACACATGCCATTTTATAGTAAAGATAATAATGGTTTAATAACAGTACTTCCACGAAGTGGCTCTTCGCCTGTGAATACTATTGATAAATCTACAATAGCAATGTTAAGACTAATTTCAGAACGCTACTAATGTTACAATATCAGTATAGACTAATGTTAAGTTAATGTTAAAACTAATGTTTAGTATAATATTGCTAAAACCGCTATTAATGTATAACAATATATAAAGCTGATAGTGATTGCAGAAAACCTAACTAACACACAGTAGGAGACATAGGCTTGCCACAAGTCGACCTCGTTATATTTTCTTTATTTCGAGCGACGAAGTAGCGAGAGGTCGACTTGTTTCACTTGTGAGGATTCGAATCTAATTAAATATTCTGGAGCGAAAATTGATTGATGTGTGGTTTAGAGAAAGGTGACAATTTTCATTTTCACGTGAAGGTCTAACCACTTGCAGTTACTGTGAACGACGGATTGTTTCACAAATGAAGTACATTCTGCTCAGTTATTTTAAGACACTGAGTGTTGGTCCGACCACGGTCTCCCGCACGGCAGACCGGCGATTTACCACTGAACTAACCGGGAGGCGTATCGTAACCGTACCGTATTCATATCGTAAACGCGGCATATTCGTGTCGATCGTAGCCATGACTAATTGTCATCGCAACCATAACGTATTGACATCTAAGTCCAATGTATCCGTATCATATGCGTAACGTTTTTGCATCGTCAGCGTAACGTATTTACATTGTAATCGTAACGTATTCGTATTGTAAACGTAACGTTTTTGCATCGTCAGCGTAACGTATTTACATCGTAATCGTAACGTATTGGTATCGTAAGCGTAATGTTTTCGCATTGTCAGCGTAAGGTAGTCGCACCGTCAACGTAACGTGCTCACATCGTTAGGGGTAAACGTAACGTATTCGCACCGTAAGCGTAACGTGTTTTTTTTTTCAGAGTAAGCCGGCGTAAGGTATTCGTATCGTAAGCTTGTAATTTAATTGTTGGCTGAAATGTTTGACCAAAGCAAACTTAATCCGGCCTACATTAAAAAGCAAAATTTTATTGTTGGACAAGCACCAACATGGGATGAGAAACGTCGAGCAATCTTGCATCCGACTAAATTACATCATACTTTACTTTATGCATGATGATGTAACGCTTTTGTGATCACCACCACGCCTCGCGTTGCACAACAATTCCTCTCAACACAAAAGTGGGGCTTGGTGATGATGACAAAAGTATGACATCATCACACATGGCCTATTAAGTCGGCCGTATATGAACAATTTCCCCTTTCTGTGACGATATTATCTGAGAATGATTCTCCACCGGTGTGAAATTGGTGGAGAAACAAACCGATGACACAGCTACTGGCTTTGCGACAGAAACGGCGCTAATTGGCTAATCCAGACCGTAAGCGAAGGGGCAGAATCAGCTCGTAGTTTATCTATTCAAATCGTAACTAAGCATGCATTGTTATTTTGTTATTCATTACTGTTTAGAACCTCCGTGTTCGCTATTACGTTGATGGAGTTCAGATCAGTGAAATGAGCTTGATCGAAGGTAACTAATACAGTAAATAACACCAGTGCTAATGAGACTTGGGATTGTAAAATAATAAAGGCAACCTTATTTAACGACGGTAGCTCGTGGTGGGACGTGAAGGTGTAACCATTTGCAGTTTGACAACGAGATTGTCTCGCAAAGGCAGCACCTTCTACTCAAAACGAGATTGTCTCACAAACTTAATACAGCACCTTCTACCTAACCCAGTTAGGTTAAGACCCTGAGTGTTGGTCTGGGTTTTGAACCCTCGACTTCCTGCACATCAGACCGCAAGGGACTGGAGCTTAACCACTTGGCTAACCGCGAGGGACTGGAGCTTAACCACTTGGCTAACCGTGAGGGACTGAAGCTTAACCACTTGGCTTAACCGCGAGGCGGTTGATTCGCAACGCACTTGGGTCGAGAACAACAAAACCGCTCAATTCATGCCGTCACGCAGTTGCCTCCAAAATGGACAACAATGACTTTAGATTTTATTACGGACCAAGCGTGGGACGATTATACGAAGTTCCTATTTTGTCGTTTGCACACGCAGAAAATAACATACTTATATTCATACTTATATTCATTATTCATCATCAAATTGTTTCAACATCGGTACAGCATTTGTTGTTGAAGCCGAGTCTTGAAACAGTTGAAGAACATTTTCAAACACGAATTGGAGTCTTATCAGGGGTTCCAAATATTGAGAAAACAGATGGTTTTCGAGATATTTGGAATCCCATGATGAAATACGAACAATGAGTGTTTGACGTGTCTAGTGCGAATGGCTAAACCGAAAAATTACATACGCTTCTTTTCCAACATCATTAGCATGTATTGTTTACCGTTTGACTGTTGTATATAATTATTCCATAGGTGGCTTATTATTCTTTTTGCTGGCATACTCAGTAGTGTAGTGGTCAAGAGTTAACACAAGCAGTCGGAAGGGTCGAACTCCAGTGTTGGCATGCCTCTTATACGTCGTTCTTTACTTCTTCCCTTCTTCCACTCCTCGTAGTTTATCAATATATTAAGTAATTATTAGATGAGGTTGAGCATGATAGCGAAAATTATCAAGACAGAGGTCTGTTAACTGCCGAAGGCTGAGGCTGATAACACAGACCGAAGTCTTGATAATTTTCGCTATCATGCGAAAACCTAATTCAATAATTGTTTTATTATACATTTTAAGCAAACGTTTTAGTAAAAAGAAATCTAGCGAAAACGACGCTGAATGGAAAGCCGTAAATTAGTTTGTTTACGATTGAATTTAATGATGTTTTGTTTCTTATTCGAGCTACAAATGGTTTTATTTACAATTTTAGGGGGAAAGAAAGACAACTGGAAATATAGCTGAGAGCTTAAATACCAAAATGGCACAAGAAAGATAAAAAAAAAATCTACTTTCTAGCGTAAAATGGTCGTACTTTCTTATCATTGGGCGAAAACCTGCAGATAAATCCTACAGATAATAGCAGTGTGACGTCACAACCTACATATAATATTGTACGCATGCGTAGTCAATGCTATAGCCAGCTATCGAGAATTAGCTGTGTGTTCTCAGGCAATCAGAATTTAGTTAGTGAGTAAAATGGAAAATAAAAGTAGTTACATGTAGTTGTTCATGAATATGATGATTAAGAAATATTTAGTCCTGGGATTGGAAATTTCATCGAACACTAGTGCGTTTGGAACTGGTGTTTCATTGTCAAGAGGTCAAGATGCATCCACCTGACGAAGCTTCGAACAAGGGTTTCACCGGTATCAAGACCCATGCATATGACCAAATATAGTGCCTCCATTGGATGAATATCTCATAAATTATTAATGAGTTTGAAACATGCCTATAAACATTGTGAAAGATGTTGAAAGCCTGTTGGAGAGTTTGACTTCGTTTGTAGGCCATCTCAACAGTTTCAAGATCGGTTTCAACAAATGTTGTACCGATGTTGAAACCGTTTGACTATATTGTTCAACTCGACATTTGCATTTTTCGTGTGGGGAAGGTTTACCGACTAAAACTGATTTGTATTAGGGACCGTCAGATGAAATACCACCACTCTTGGAAATCTCCGATGTCGAGCCTTGAAATAACGAATCGCGTTGCCCGTGCATGTTTCCCTGCATACCAAGTCTGACTCCCCTGATTAACCTGTATTGATTAACTTCGTAGAACTGCTGGAATTTAGTGACGAGCGACATTCATTGGAGACAATAGAAAGGAAACTTGAGATGCTGAGGTACGTGAGAAAAAATATATTATGCTCCCTGGTTGGCTCTTGCGATGTGGCCAATTACGGT
Organism: Actinernus sp. WN-2022; assembly: GCA_030867875.1. NCBI lineage: Eukaryota > Metazoa > Cnidaria > Anthozoa > Actiniaria > Actinernidae > Actinernus > Actinernus sp. WN-2022. The sequence goes on along the minus strand of JAOWCC010001679.1, from coordinate 50,621,033 downwards.
ACACCCCGGCGTCAGAACCATGGTTTGTCCATGATATGACCATGGTTTGACCATGGTAAACCATGAACGTTAAATTGCCCAAATGTTGACCATGGTCATGCATGCATGCAACCATGGTCACAATGTCAAATTTCACACTTGTGTGAACATGGTCAACCATGGTCAGACCATGTCCTTAAATCATGTTTAGACATGGTAATCCATGGTCAAAGAATGTCTGCTGGAGTTGACAAATACAGGTGTTGACCATGGAGAAACATGGAATAACATGGTCAACCATGTTTACAGGTTGGGGGTTCAACATGGTCAACCATGGTCCAACAGTGAAAGATTGATTACATGGAGAAACATGGTCAACCATGTCCCGTACATTTACTTTAGATCAGTCAACCATGGAATACCATGGTCAACCATGTCCCATGCTTCACATCAGTCAACCATGGTCAACCATGTCCCATGCTTCACATCAGTCAACCATGGAATACCATGGTCAACCATGTCCCATGCTTCACATCAGTCAACCATGTCCCATGGTTCAGATCAGTCAACCATGGAATACCATGGTCAACCATGTGCCATACTTCAGATCAGTCAACCATAGAATACCATGACCAACCATGTCCCATACTTCAGATCAGTCAATTATGGAATACCATAGTCCGCTGTGTTTCACCTATATATTACTGCTCCCTGTACATATAAAAGTGATCATGTGTAATTAAGTTACAGCTTTCCATTCTGTTACCCCAAAGAAAAAGGTAATGTCCATTGATAGTTAGAAAATTAGAGAGATTATCTGAGGATAAAAATTAACCCTTTCACTACATGTATGTCGATGTAAAGACCACATTTATGAAACTACATAACTATAGTCACTCACAACAACAAATTTATTAATGATTGCAAACAGAACAGTGCCTACATGTAAAAGACAGTGTTGGATAATTTTATAAGTCTCATTAGAAAAACTGCACTTATATATTAGGGAGTGAAATATACATGTATTGTGTATTAGTCTTAGCACTAAAAACTGTGGCCCAAAAAGCCTTTCCTATTACATAGAGCAGCTCAGCTGTGTAAACAGCCCAGTTCCTCAGTACATGCACACCACATCTTTACAGGGTATTCTGTTTTGGAATTTCCTATTACTTGTAGTTAGAAAATTCTACATAAATTCTACAGGTAGCTTAGTAAACTCCCTTACAAAGTCTTCTAAAGCCAGATGAAAATGTGAGACAAAAATACTACAAGCCAAAGTTATTGGAGTGCTGCTCGCTAGTCTAGTAAAAAAAACAGTGTTACATAAGTGTTTACTTAATTCTTCGATAATTATAATAATATGGGGTTATATTTAAACTAAAAGTTAATACCCTTTTAGGTTCTGACTAGTATGTAACAATTAAGTCCACCATTATTTTGAGAACAGACACCTTTTCCCTTGAAGTACTGAGGTCCTCCAGGGATTCATGCACTTGTTCTGTCAGTACTTAAGCGTTGTTTACTGCCTAGAAAAAGAAACACATGTGATTAGTTGTCTTGAGCTTGTCTAGAATTGTTTATATACTTAAATTATAGGGACAAAAATAATGGTCACTTAGTCTAACTGACTTGCAATGTGTAATAGACCATTTGAAGGTTGCCATTAACACTATCATAATGATACATGTATCTACATGTACTTCAATTAGCGATAGCACCGGTACCACTAACAAAGAGCACCTCAAAATTAGTCAAAATCCCAAATTTGATAGTTACAGTGTACAGACAATTTTAGAGACATTTGTATGTGGGGATGCAAATTGTTGCACACCCTCATACAAATGTCTGTAAAAATAGCGCACTTTACTTGACTGTATCTTGGCTTCTATGTTAGGTAAACTCTCAAATTTGGGATTTTGACTCATTTTCAGGAGCTCTTTTCAGTAGCACCGGTGCTATCGCTAATTGAAGTAGATATCGTAGTGGTAATGACAACCTTGAAATGGTCTGTGGGTTACTAGTTCCTGTAAAAACTAGTGTTGATCTGTATCAGCAGGGAAGATAAACACTCAGGGTATGATCAACTAAAAGTAGATTAAGGTATGCTAGCTGCTGGGAAGCAAATAGCAGCTGACATTTTTAATGCTAGCCCTTCGTCAGAGCAAAAAAGGAATTACATGTACATATGTAACCTCTTAATTTACTTACCACTTAGTTTCAAATCTTAGCAACGCTCGTTTTCTCAGCTTTTTCTCCAAATTTAAATGTTCCTCTGCTCAGGACTTAAACCAGAAGTGATTGATATAAGCACTTAAGTAGGGAGCCAGCCAAACTCAACATTTTGAGACCACAGAATATGGTTCAAGGTTTTTATTTCCACAAATTGAAACAAAACAATCATTACATTTAGGACATGCTTCAAAATATATTTGCTAATGTGAAGGAGCACAAGCATAAAACCAAAGTTGCTATTTATAGTGTAAATCGTAAACCAAGGAAATCATGAAAATAAAGTATATTTAATTACACTGTATATAGTCTTGTGTAGTGAGTTAGACTTCCTTAGAAATAGCTCCACTGTGATGCTCAACACAAATTATGACAAAAAATAATCAACAACACTGTTGACTCGCTCACAGTCCCTGTAAGAAATTTAGACTTTATTTCCAAGATTTTCTTGGTTTATGATTTACACTGTAAACATTACATCAGTACATGTGCACAAATATCGAGCTTGTGCTCCTTTTGATAGAGTAGAGCTCTTTATACATAATTATAAAGCCTTTAAAGGAAGTGTTTTATCACCTGAGCTGCATGAATTTAATGCCTGAAATAGTAATTATTTGAAGGGAGAAACATTAAGTTACTGATCGAGTCATTTCATTTTAATAGTGTGTCTATTTAGTAGTAGTGTATTTATCCATGTTTCACAGAGTATGCTTCATATTTCAAAACGTTTCAGAAACACTATACATTTATTCTGCTAAAGTTTATGGCGGGCAGAACACAATGTATAAAGCAGTCAGGCAATGCAACGTATTAGAACGTACTGTGACTGAGACGGTGATCTTCGGTAATTAACGCACTGATACAGATAATGAACATTGTTAGACTTGTTAAATTAGCTGTAACGTATAGGAATAAGTTACTGTACTTGCCTGATTCAGTAGTACTAAGTTGAACTTGAACTTGTAACGATGTTTTCCGTTGACCACTACTGATCCGGTTTTGCAATCACAATAACTTTGCACTTTTCAATTAAGTAATCACCATAACCAGTGCGAGTTTCCTTGTCTTAATACCCACTATTTAGAACAATTTCCTTTGAATAAACCTCCAAACTCCCATCACCAGCTCACTTTACAGTAACTGTAGAAAATGTCCGCCAACAACCGTTGAAGATTGAGCCCACAGGCATTGTGACCCGCTGATCCACTAAGAGAAGGCCAGGTGCCACAGCAATAAAGATGGCGGCGGCAAACTAAGTCACGGCTATTATTTACACTAATAGTGACTATTGTTTAAGTAAGCTTTTTGTTTGGACAAGGGTTAAATATATGTACAATTAACCAAGTATATCAAATTTTATAATGCATTTTTTAATGCCAAATTTATAATCACTGGTTTCAATTGATATATATCTGATCAACAATAAGCATACTCTTAGCACATATCAGCTTCTTTTTATCGTTCCAGAAATGAAAAAGGAAATATTAATACGATGAAATGTATAGCCTTGAAGTTGAATACTTCAGTACTGGTACTTGTTTACCAGATAACAAATTGAAAATAAATATGAGTTTAATGCTTCATACATGTTATATGTCATTTTCTGGTTTTGCCTTTATTTTGTTATGAAATTACTATTCCAAACTACAATCTACAAATTGGAAGGACCTCACTGAGATTTAGAGGCCCAGTAAAGTAAGATGGAATATTAAATTACTATTTTCCCTCCTATCCTAATGGCCCCCAGGATAAAGTTTTATCAAATTTTAATACATTTTCTGAACAAAGTACATCTGAAAGATGCTTTTGAGCCCAAATGTGTTTTTCACTTGGGTATCCCTTTAAATAAAACTTTTGAATAAAAATGTCACTTTCTGCATGAGCTCACAGATAAATTATTAATTGTATCTTTAGAGAGACCATGGTCAAACATGGTATTCTATGGTGTCCAGCAAACATTTCCAGCAGTTCAAAATTCAGTAACATTGCAAAAGGGCATTTATTAGACTAGGAACTGACATTAAACACAATATAACTTTAACATTGCTCAAATTATCTCATCTTTAACAGTTCGTTTTGTGACCATGGTTGACTGTGGTAATTTATATACCATGGTCCATAGTCTGAATATCAACAACAGTTCATGTTGGTTGAATTTCACTTCGAGAACTAATATTTTGTATGGCATTAGTTAGGATTTGTATGTAATTCTTAAATAAAACTGTTTTGAATAAAAATGTCACTTTCTGAGCTCACAGATAAATTATTAATTGGATATTTAGAGAGACCATGGTCAAACATGGTATTCTATGGTGTCCAGCAAACATTTCCAGAAGTTCAAAATTCAGAAACAAATTGCAAAAGGGCATTTATTAGACTAGGAACTGACATTAAACACATAATATAACTTTAACATTGCTCAAATTATCTCATCTTTAACAGTTCGTTTTGTGACCATGGTTGACTGTGGTATTCCATGGTCCATAGTCTGAATATCAACAACAGTTCATGTTGGTTGAATTTCACTTCGAGAACTAATATTTTGTATGGCATATATTAGTTAGGATTTGTATGTAATTCTTAAATAAAACTTTTGAATAAAAATGTCACTTTCTAAGCTCACAGATAAATTTTTAATTGGATATTTAGAGAGACCATGGTCAAACATGGTATTCTATGGTGTCCAGCAAACATTTCCAGAAGTTCAAAATTAAGTAACAACTTGCACAAGGGCATTTATTAGACTAGGAACTGACATTAAACACATAATATAACTTTAACATTGCTCAAAATATTTCATCTTTAACAGTTCGTTATGTGACCATGGTTGACTGTGGTATTCCATGGTCCATAGTCTGAATATCAACAACAGTTCATGTTGGTTGAATTTCACTTCAAGAACTAATATTTTGTATGGCGATTTGTATGTAATTCTTAAATAAAACTATTTTGAATAAAAATTTCACTTTCTAAGCTCACAGATAAATTATTAATTGTATCTTTAGAGAGACCATGGTCAAACATGGTATTCTATGGTGTCCAGCAAATATTTCCAGAAATTAGAAATTTAGTAAAAAATTGCAAAAAAAAACATTTATTAGACCTGGAACTGGCATTAAACATGTAATATAACTTTAACATTGCTCGAATTATGTCATATTCAACATTTTGTTTTGTGACCATGGTTGACTGCATGTGTACCATGTTCTAGACCCAATGAGAGACCATGGTCAGACACCATGGTCATACCACTGTCAACCATGGTCAACCATGGTTGACAATGAAAAACTGTGTTACCATGGTCAGCCTGACGCCGGGGCAGTGAGTGAGTGACCATCCCCAATATGCCACCCTTCCTCTCACTATTTAAAACTAAAACCCAATGACTACCCACAACTTGAAATGGGGATGTTCCTCATTATCAATGTAAAATTTGGGAATCTGTGAAAAAAATTGAAAATAAATATGAGTTTAATGCTTCATACATGTTATATGTCATTTTCTGGTTTTGCCTTTATTTTGTTATGAAATTACTATTCCAAACTACAATCTACAAATTGGAAGGACCTCACTGAGATTTAGAGGCCCAGTAAAGTAAGATGGAATATTAAATTACTATTTTCCCTCCTATCCTAATGGCCCCCAGGATAAAGTTTTATCAAATTTTAATACATTTTCTGAACAAAGTACATCTGAAAGATGCTTTTGAGCCCAAATGTGTTTTTCACTTGGGTATCCCTTTAAATAAAACTTTTGAATAAAAATGTCACTTTCTGCATGAGCTCACAGATAAATTATTAATTGTATCTTTAGAGAGACCATGGTCAAACATGGTATTCTATGGTGTCCAGCAAATATTTCCAGAAATTAGAAATTTAGTAAAAAATTGCAAAAAAAAACATTTATTAGACCTGGAACTGGCATTAAACATGTAATATAACTTTAACATTGCTCGAATTATGTCATATTCAACATTTTTCAAAATTCAGTAACATTGCAAAAGGGCATTTATTAGACTAGGAACTGACATTAAACACAATATAACTTTAACATTGCTCAAATTATCTCATCTTTAACAGTTCGTTTTGTGACCATGGTTGACTGTGGTAATTTATATACCATGGTCCATAGTCTGAATATCAACAACAGTTCATGTTGGTTGAATTTCACTTCGAGAACTAATATTTTGTATGGCATTAGTTAGGATTTGTATGTAATTCTTAAATAAAACTGTTTTGAATAAAAATGTCACTTTCTGAGCTCACAGATAAATTATTAATTGGATATTTAGAGAGACCATGGTCAAACATGGTATTCTATGGTGTCCAGCAAACATTTCCAGAAGTTCAAAATTCAGAAACAAATTGCAAAAGGGCATTTATTAGACTAGGAACTGACATTAAACACATAATATAACTTTAACATTGCTCAAATTATCTCATCTTTAACAGTTCGTTTTGTGACCATGGTTGACTGTGGTATTCCATGGTCCATAGTCTGAATATCAACAACAGTTCATGTTGGTTGAATTTCACTTCGAGAACTAATATTTTGTATGGCATATATTAGTTAGGATTTGTATGTAATTCTTAAATAAAACTTTTGAATAAAAATGTCACTTTCTAAGCTCACAGATAAATTTTTAATTGGATATTTAGAGAGACCATGGTCAAACATGGTATTCTATGGTGTCCAGCAAACATTTCCAGAAGTTCAAAATTAAGTAACAACTTGCACAAGGGCATTTATTAGACTAGGAACTGACATTAAACACATAATATAACTTTAACATTGCTCAAAATATTTCATCTTTAACAGTTCGTTATGTGACCATGGTTGACTGTGGTATTCCATGGTCCATAGTCTGAATATCAACAACAGTTCATGTTGGTTGAATTTCACTTCAAGAACTAATATTTTGTATGGCGATTTGTATGTAATTCTTAAATAAAACTATTTTGAATAAAAATTTCACTTTCTAAGCTCACAGATAAATTATTAATTGGATATTTAGAGAGACCATGGTCAAACATGGTATTCTATGGTGTCCAGCAAATATTTCCAGAAATTAGAAATTTAGTAAAAAATTGCAAAAAAAAACATTTATTAGACCTGGAACTGGCATTAAACATGTAATATAACTTTAACATTGCTCGAATTATGTCATATTCAACATTTTGTTTTGTGACCATGGTTGACTGCATGTGTACCATGTTCTAGACCCAATGAGAGACCATGGTCAGACACCATGGTCATACCACTGTCAACCATGGTCAACCATGGTTGACAATGAAAAACTGTGTTACCATGGTCAGCCTGACGCCGGGGCAGTGAGTGAGTGACCATCCCCAATATGCCACCCTTCCTCTCACTATTTAAAACTAAAACCCAATGACTACCCACAACTTGAAATGGGGATGTTCCTCATTATCAATGTAAAATTTGGGAATCTGTGATCCGCGCGCGCCTTGTGTGTGTTAATTTAACAGAAAAGGATGGGAAATTAAGAGTAATAGAATATGTGGTCATCCGTTGCTTGCATTCCTGGGCCGGGCCTCTAAAGTACATCACAAAATAGCGCTTGTTTAGAGCAGAATGATATGAGTGGAAAAGTGACCTCAAGTACAATCTAGATCTAATGCAGCAAAGACTAAACTGTCCAGACCTGAATAGAAACGGCTGTTTATCTATCTGTTATTTTACCATGATCTCCTGTGTCCTGTTTATGAATTCTACTGTTAAAAGAATCAAGAAAGTACCTGAGTTCTAACACCATCTCAAATCATGTGCCTCCATGTGAGAATATCTAATCTATATTATCTTTTTGTAGGGATTTGATGAGGAAGATCATCAAGACGATGAAGCCTGTTGGAATCGTTGATAAATAAACAACCTCCCACATTGGTGACAAAACTGCTCATAATAATAGTCGTTTTGTAAATATATGTATTAAAATTCCAAACAAAATGACCTCGTGACACTAACTGTCTGAGTTACATTGACAGATGAATCGAAAGAAACAAAGTTGTCGGGAATGTTGTTGAAGAATCGTTTTCCAGAAACTAATTGCATCGTTATAGGATTAGTGATTTTCCAGTAATGTGTCTGTCCAGAATAGTACATAGAAACTCTGTGATATTCGCTTCATGGACGGGAAAACTTGAACAGTTAACCATGTGAGCTTCCGAACGAGTAACCAAGTTTTTATATTCATTAATAAAAGTTTTTTTTACGTCGAGATACAGGGAGCCATCACCGGGTCTGCCAAGCCATTGTGTGTAATGTTTACGTATTCGACGAATTGGAATTTTCTTTTTGTAGGAATTTGATGAGGAAAATCATCAAGACAATGACGCCCGTTCGGATCGCTGAAACATTTATAACGTATACTTGTTTGCCTCAGGACCAACTGAAGAATACCCGGACTCTGTTCCACTAATGTAATTCAAACTACTCCGCACGGTTCGAAATTCACCAAATAATACAGAAAGCTACCAAAATACAAGTCATGTCACTTTATTGTAGAATGGATAGGAAAATGTATAGGAACATTTAAGCAAAAGTAATAGGCATTCACCAGGTCGAAAGAGGTTCATCCTGTAAAATGTTTCTCATCTTGGATTTTAGTAAAGCATTTGACACACTCAATCATTCTATCTTGCTTAATAAATTAGAACATGGAATACACCGTTGAATCCGCCTTTCCTTTCTTGTCTATCGTAAACTGAAGTATGAAAAGAACCCATTATCTAAGCAATAGAAGACTTGTTTCAATTGGCAGTACTGTGACATAAAAACATAGGGCCCCTAAGGGCAACTCGTGGATGGTCAGTGAGCTACTTTGGTATACACTAAAAATCACGTGACCAATGACGTCATCGTTACGTCATCACCACTAAGTGAATCGTGGGAAAATAATACCATACCTGTCCAAGTTTGAACTGTCTGGCATTAGAAATTAGGGAGATGTGGGCATGTACTTAAAACACGTAATCGGTTACGTCATCGCCACTAAGTGATTGATAGGGATTCACTACCATGTCTGTCCAGGTTTGAAGTGTCCGGCTTTAGAAATGAGGGAGATATGGGTATGTACTTAAAATCACGTGACCGATGACGTCATCGTTACGTCATCACTAAGTGATCGATAGGGACCCACTACCATGTCTATCCAGGTTTGAAGTGTCTGGCATTAGATGGGCACCGTCAATACATCTTCTCCAGCATGACCAAATCTTTTCGAAACCTTGAAGGTCATTCGGAAAGTCAACGGCGAGTCGTCGAGTCAGAGAAAAAAAACGACGAATAAATTATCTCGTATCCACCTAAACCCAATAACTCGTTCTGAACATGCGTGCATTCACGAGTTAAATTACTATTGTGTGTGGAATAAACGACCTATTCATAGTTTGATTACGTCTAGAACCTTGTCAAATCTAAGTTATTCGGCTGTGCTAAAACGAAGCCCTTACAATTAGGGTTTTTCACGCTATTCGGCAGTGCTAAAACGGAGCCCTTCCTTACGATTATCCGACTTTTCACGATATACCTGAGATGAGCTTGTCAAATCTAAGTTATTCGGCCGTGCTAGCCTTTTCACGATATACCCGAGACGACCTTGTAAAATATAAGTTATTCGGCAGTGCTAAAACGGAGCCCTTACGTTTAGCCGGCTTTTCACGATATACCGAGATGAGTTTGTCAAATCTAAGTTATTCGGCAGTCGTAAAACGGGGCCCTTATAATTGGGGCTTCTCACGATATAACCCGAGATGAGCTTGTCAAATCTAAGTTAAACGAGCCCTTACGATTGGGGCTTTTTGTGATATACCCGAGACGACCTTGTCAAATCTAAGTTATTCGGCAGTGCTAAAACGGAGCCCTTACGATTAGGCCTTTTCACGAGATGAGATTGTCTCGGCAGTCCTAAAACGGAGTCCTTACGATTAGGGTTTTTCGCGTTCAAACCGAGACGACAGAGCTTGTTAGTCATATCTAAGTTACTCGGCAGTGTTAAAACAGAGCCCTAACACCGTAGACATGTACCGATTGGGGCTTTTTGTGATATACCCGAGACGACCTTGTCAAATCTAAGTTATTCGGCAGTGCTAAAACGGAGCCCTTGCGATTAGGGCGTTCCGCGATATTCGGCAGTACATAGACATGTACCGGCTTTTTACGTTCTATTCCTTGTCGAGCTTGTCAAATCTAGTTGTGAAATCAGTCGAAGTTTCTCTGCAGTGTTAAGCTTCCGGACATTTGACAGATTTGAAGGTCCTAATATCTGCCCCTTTTTAGGCCACACTAAATACTAGGTAGTATTTGCAGAATTCGCAGATGTGCTGCTTATTCATATACAATATGATTCTGATAATTGTAGAAACTATATCATTGTTTTCCAGTAAACATATGCCTCCAGTTTAGTGCATTTCTGTTCTGAGTAGAACGTCGGGTAGAACGTGAAAAGCCCTTATCGGTAGGGCTCCGTTTTAGCACTACGGAATAACTTAGATTCTACAAGCTCTTCTCGGGTAGAATATGAAAAGGCCTAATCGTTAGGGCTCCGTTTTAGCATCTGTAAGAATTGGATTAGCTAGATGAGTTTTCCGGACTAGCCGTTAACTAATCTCGGCCGTGTTCTGATGAACTATACAACTAAGAATAACAGAGATCGTATCGTTGCGGACTTGTGGTTATGACCTATGTCATGGAATGGCTCACTCTCATGTTACCACTTACCGTTCGAAAACATTTCACTCGGCCTTGGGTTAGGAGTAAATATAATATTCTGTCGAACTGCAGATTTCTTCATGTACAGAGCCCTAACAATTAGCTAGCAGGGCTTTTTATACTCTACTAGCTCCACCGACATTGTGAAATCGAAGTTTCTCGGCAGTGTTAAAACAGAGCCCTAACACCATAGACATGTACCGGCTTTTTACGTTCTATTCCTTGTCGAGCTTGTCAAATCTAGTTGTGAAATCGAAGTCAGTCTCGGCAGTGTTAAAACAGCACTATGACGCCGATAAACCGGCTTTTTACGTCTCAAGACGAGCTTGTCAAACTCTAGTTGTGAAATCAACGTTACTCTGCAGTGTTAGTAGTATAGACAATGGGGGTTCTGGGCAACTTCTTGTATTTTAGTGTACAACAAAACAATAGCACCTCCTAGTGGGACAGCCGGCACCACCCAGAGGCGTTGCTTACCGTGTGTCCCACTAGGAGGTGCTATCGTTTTGCTGTCCACTAAAATACAAGGGCGACCCAGAACCCCATTGTCTATACTACTATTAAGCCCACCCTAACGAGAATCTGGCAACCACAAAACGTCTATTTAGAGATGTGGTACCGTGGTATTATTAACCGCACTACCATTTAGCATGGACCCGCAACCCACAGGTGATCCTTATGGCCTGCTTGGTGGTACCAATCTAAATACTCTGCTACATATGCTTGACACTTCAGCGAAGCCTCTTGTTCCACAACTAGAGAAAGGTCCAGGAACCGACTTAGAGATGTGTCCTGAATGTCTCTGTCCAATGAGAGTGCAAGGAATGGAGTTTGTATGTTCGGCATGGGGTCGTGTTTCCGAGGAGATCGAGTTAAGTGCCCGTAGCCAATACAGCAGCGAAACAGTTCATGCTGCCCCACAATTGCGTATCGTAGGTCCAAACAGCTCTTGGTACCAAGGCGATCTAGATCGTATGAGTGTAGTGATTGATAACCAGGAATCGCAACAACACACAATCATGCAGGAACTACTGGCATATAACACGGCATATCAACAAAGATACGGCCTATCGTTTCCTACAAATGTATTAGCAGTTATGGCCGAGGAATACAGCCAAGTGCATAGAGCTTGCGCAAAGCGTAGTCACGTGAAAAAGACCATTTTGGCTGCGCTACTCTACCATTCATGTATGCAACTCAAGTTCTTTCGTTCTAACCGCGAGGTTTCTCGGTTTATGCAACTCAACAATTGTGGTATTGCTCGCGGTAATGACTTTCTGCGCTCATTACATGCCGACGACAAAATCAACATCGACGTAGATGCCGATCGACTAGCTCCTCATTTTGCAACGACTTTTGCTAAACTCGATCTCACAGACACCCATGCTAACAATCCTATCTCAGTACCAGCCAGGTTACTACACAAAAATCACTCTTGCGGAGAAACTACTACTTTACTCCAAAAGATAGTCTATGAGGTTGTTAGTACAGCAATCAACGACCATATCGGTATCCACTCCGTGCTACGCAGCAAAGTCGTGGGAGCAAGTTACGAGGTGCTACGTCGTGCAGGAGCACGAATCACTCAATGCCGTTAGCAAACGGTGCGGTATTAGCAAAAACACGACTGTACGTTTTACCAACGAGTTGCTTGCTTACCATTCCCATTTTGAGCCCATTTATAAAAAAACATGGACTAAGTAGTAGTCGAAATGGACACTGACTAACCATTGGAGCACCCCTTAGAAGTCTAAAGATCCGGCATGTCACCACTAACGCGCATGCATTAATGTAGCCATAAAAACGCCCATTTAGAGAGATAGTACCACTGTACTATACCCGTAAACATACGTGTTCTGACAGAAAATGGAACCTACGACGATCTCGAGCCTTCCTTTGGAGATTATCTTAAAGATCTTGGAGTATGCTGGGCCTGAGTCATTTAAGGACATTTCCCTAACTTCCCAAAGTTTTCTCGTTGCGGCATCTCTGGTGCATTACAACCATGTAGACTGTAGGCTCCGCCTACGAGCCTTCATAAGTTGTCTATCAATTACTTGTGGCGACGCCAAGCGGGACAACTTATCAAGGATCTTTGGCTTCACTATCGAGGACGCACGCGCTCATGATAATTATGCACTACTAGCTCTATGCCTGCAGGAATGGTCATCTCGATGTTGCCAAATGGCTCGCCAACCACTTTCAGCTCACCAGCGAGGACGCACGTGCTGAAAAGAACTATGCACTACACTATGCGTGCAGAAATGGTCATCTCAACATCGTTAAGTGGCTCACAAATTACTTCCAGCTCACCATAGAGGCCACACGTGATGAAATAAACTCTGCACTGTGCTGCGCCGGCATGAATGGCCACCTTGATATCATCAAATGGCTCATTAACCACTTCCAGCTCACCAGCGAGGATGTACGCACTTACAGCAACTATATACTGCACATGACCTGTATATATGGCCATCTTGACGTTGCCAAATGGTTCGTCAACCATTTTCAGCTCACCGGTGAGGATGCGTGCGCTCACGGCTACTATACACTACGCTGCACCCGTGAGAATGGCCATCTAGATGTCGTTAAATGGCTGCAGAGCATTTCACAACCACCACCAGTGGTAACCGAACGAGACCTCTTAGACTCGACAAGAGAGCTCGCGATAGAGTAATAGCTACGATTACGCTATGATATAGCTCTTTGCAAAGTGAAAGTAACTACCTTGCTTGCTTTTCTCATAGGAAATATCGATTCTTAGCTCATGAGACTGCCTAGCTTTGCTTGCATCTCCTTTCGGATTTCGGAGCGAAGTTTTTCTACGTTTTTTAACCCCGTTTCTCGCCTGTTTTTCTGCCGTATTTCAAGTTTAAGTGCTTCGTATTTCCCTTTCTCACTAATGATGCTTGAGAACTCGGCTTCCGAAATGTTGCCATCGGCTATGGCTTTTGAAACTTTGTCTGCCATGGAATTGGTCTTAGCGCGGGCCAGCACGACAGTCTTTTCGTGCTTTGAAACGTAAGCTCCAAGTTTCTTACTGGCGATGGCCATCGAAGCTGAAACAAAAGCACAAAGAAATCCAATTGCCCCTAGAGAGAGGCCGACTGGAAGTCCAACAGCTGTAAGTGACGTGCCAAGAGCAGAAGCAGATAAAACACCACTCATGATACCTATGGTCACAGCAACGCCATGGACGATACCACGAGCTCGGGCATACTTTTTGCGGACAATCTCGTAGTGCTTTGCCTGCTGTTCAATCTCAGCGAGTGTATCATTTACTTTCTTCAATCGAAAACTCTCAGCCATCTCTGGAGCAGTTGGGACAGTGACGCTGTTGACTTGAGGATAAATAAATTCATTTGCCATGTCAACTACACCTAAGCGAGGTCGAGCTTCAATACGAAACGTAAAGGTTGTTTGTGAAAGTCTATGATGTGGCCTTTTTCGTCACAAACTGTGAGGCGAAGACTGCTCCGCATTGTCCCTAGGGCTTGGATGGGTATGGGGTTTGACATGGAATAGGTCGTTTTTGCAAACCTCTCACCACGGATCTCTAAGCTAGCTAGTATTGTCGAGGACTTTCCCTCAAGAAGTGAGAAGCCGGAATCCACCACATCACAATGGACATACACTGTGTGGATATCGTTGAGCTCCAGTGCGTGTTTACCAATTACGAGTTCCACACCATCCAACTCTTTATGTATTTCGATACGCAGCAGTTTGCATATTTTTTTGTCGAATTGAATCTGTTTCTTAACCTCTAGGAGCCAAATCCTAATTATTGGTAGTTTCACAAATTTCACGATACCAGCATCGATTGCTGGCTTGAATTAGGTCTGGAGGCTCGCCATGTTATGATACCCTGAGTCAACCTCGTATGGAAACATCACACCTTCGGTTTTCCAACAGAACGAACCCTTCTCTGGTAGGTTCCACCAATTGTTCTCAGTAGTGGCTTCAACTAGCGAAATGTTTTGGATAGTAAGAGGTTGGTCAAAGTAGACCGTATGGTCCGCTGTAGGACAGGTGATATTTAGTATAACCATATCGATATATTAAAGCCTGAAGCTAACTTCAATACTGTTAACTTTATACGACACTATGCCACTAGAAGTTCAAGACAAAGATGATTGGTATGATGGCCTATCTGCCCAGGACAAGGCGGAGATTGCCAGTGGCGGACCAAGGCTTTCAAAAGCTGAGCAAAGCACACTCCTTGCCGAGGAAAATAAGAAGATTGCGGCACTGACTGCGAATCTGTTGGCGAAGTTCCGGAAGCGCTACCCACAGGCTGATCCCCACCAGTTCTATGCATCCACGGTCATAGATGAGCCAGGAAAGTACTCAACGAGCATCATATTTCGAGATGGGGATGATGGCTATTCGGTTTATGTTGATGACGTCAGCAACAAGCTACCGGTAGAGGTCGAAAGGCGCATCAAGAGTGCACTACGTGGTATGCGTGGAGGCTTGCCAGTGTCCTTGATGCTGGACCTAAATGTAAAATATCCAGTCCCAGCAATTCCCGTTGAAAAGCACGTGACTGATATTGCTCCCATGCTAAAGACGTTACAGATATATGTTGCTCCTAACAAATCGTTTGAAGTAGGTGTGCGCGATATCTTCAAGGAGACTGTCATCACACACAAGACAGCAAAGGAGTCTAGGAGGTGGCTGTCCGCTCCATCATACGGTTATTGGCCTCAGCAGCTCAACTTCGCTATATGGTGTGCAACTGCTGGATGTGGTGTCCCGACATTTGAAAGATTCCCACCTGTAGTCCAAGGCTTCCTTAAGTTCCACGCCTATTTCACGACACGGAGGATTTTATGTGAACTTGGAGGTGCTCGCCAAACACCTCTTCCAGGTGACTCAGCTTTCAAGCAAAAAGACAATCTCTACGACGAAGCGGCTTTCGAGCGCTTGTGTATTGAGTTTGAACCAGCTGGTGGTCGCAAACCAGACTTTCGTTGGAAGGGAGGTCGAAATCATGGTCTAGGTGATGTATTCGTACTTGCCCCAGGTGGCTATGAAAATGTCCATGTAGAACGGGGCTATGATAAAGAGGCAGACACATATCCAGATCACTTAAATTTGTTTGAAGATGAGGGTGGTAAGTCAAACATGGGAAATCTGGTATCCTTTATTCGCAACGACGATCACAAGAAAGCGCAATATAGTTGGTTTTTACCACCAGTTGGACAAGGTCTCACAAAGGCGGGACTGGGTAGGTTAAATCGATCAGCCGAAGCTTTTATCTATACTGTGCTTGGAGCACAAGTTAATGTGCGTTCATCCATTGCTGGCAACAGCGGAGGTGCACAAGAGGCGCGGCAGGAGTTTCTTCATTTGCTAGAGGAAGCTATCCTGGAAAATGACATCGCCAAAAGTGTGCAGCGATATCAGCTGGCTTTACAAGAGGCCAAAGTAAGGTTGGACTTAGCTATAGCTGCTGGTGTGTGGCTACTTCCTGCCAATCTCGTGATCAATACGGGAAGCATCGTGGGCTACAACAACAAGCTACAAAAAGCGACATACGACACAGTCTTTGGGGTCAACGATGTAAGCAGTGATACTAAAAAACCATCACCACCACCTATGGAAGGTCCAGCACCAAAGGTACAGCACCAACCAAAGGTGCAACATTCACAGCATGCAATGGTTGCACCACCAGCTGTTGCTGAAGTCATCCCTACAGCAACAAAACATGACACTAACTTAGCAGTTGTTTCTATTGCTGCAGCCGGTGCCGCATGGCTGATGTTTCGTTGATCAGCATTTCGTATACTGCTCCACTAGAAATATAACCACTCCCGCAATCAGCAACCAAGCATTTTTTGCAAGGAATCCAACAACTTCACCAGCAGTACGAAATAGGAAGCTAGCAATAGCACCTACCATTCCAGGTAGTATCTGTCCCAGCTTTTTTCCGAGAGCCTTCAATTACAATGCCTTACCAACGTCTTTTCCAACCCCATGGAGCCCCTTCTGTAGACTGGAAACGATGACACCAATGATGGATGCCGCAGCTGCCAGCACTGAAAGCACTGTGACGCCATACTTCTTGAAGATGGCCTTTACTCGGTCCCGAAGCGGCATACGCTCTTCGATGGCTTCGATTTCTTGCTCAACTTCGGATAGCTGATCCTGGTACTCCGAGACCTGCGAGCGTTGTTCTTCGCGGTTGGACTCGGATGTGTTAGGGTCTTGAATTTGTTCCTCAATCCTGCTGATTCTTTCTTCCACCACCACCTTTTGTTGGCCCAGGGCTCGGAGCCTAGCATCAGTTTCTCGGCTGACTTTTTACGGGTCAAGGACTCTTTTGAGATCTTCCGAGTAGTTTTTTGGCACCTCATTATTTCCTTTCGTGAGTAGTGGGCGCCATCTCGCTATACTGTCCTTTATGTGGATAACCGTCATCCCTTCCTTACCAATGCCGACCTCGAGTTTATTAACGTCAACCTCAGGGAAGCACTTGAGGACTTTTAGCCATCTCTTTCGCAGAAGTGAAACAGAGACCTTTTTACTTTTATTGTATGGATTCTGGATAGCCAACTGCGAATCGCCAGGGACCAACCTTTCGAGCTCCTTTCCCATCAAACGAGGTCTCGATCGTCCCCCTGGCCCCCTGGCTGTCTTTAGGTCGGGCACCTTCTCTGGTGTAGTCGTGCATTTGTATCGACTCGCCACCAGTCCTATCCACATTATTGTCTTCACCATCTGAGAATAGCCAACCCGTATCGTCGACATGTAGAATAAGCCGAGTCCCTTCATTCGTTGTTTCATCTGGGTCGAATTCGTCATCCACATTGAAGATGTATCCTAATGGCATATATGACTTCAACACAATGTCAGTCAGCTCGAAACTCGATCCAAATCGAACACCGAAGATACCTCGCGGTCTAAAGGCAGAGAGAACTCTTCACCGGGTGGCTCTGAATCCATCTTTGGCCTCGCCAGGTAGGACTCTTACCATTGCCGTCCCTAAGCTCTCTGATGGTGTTTCACTGGTCCCAGGGACTCTATGTATTGGTTTCGACCTAGCACCTTCGGGTCATGCAAACAATCGTGTAGTGAATAACATAGACCGATGTCTCGTCACCCGATTCAAGGTCACATTTGCTGGCGAAATAATGCAGGACACCGACAGATTCGATCTCTATAAGACATATGAGGAGCTCTACTTGACAAAAACGCAACGTGCTGATCGACTGGAGCAAGGCATCCAGTCTGAAGACATGAGGAAGCTGCGATCAAAGCGGGTGACGCGGGGACCTCCAATGCGAAGGAAAACGCACTCAACACGGCTTATGGAACGAAATTCGTAATTCCACTTGACCATCCGATAGTCCGTGATCACGGCGTACTTTATCCTCGGGCACTTTCGCAGGCGTTGGTATTTGAAATAACTCTTAAGCTTGCTAGTGCCAGCCAGGTGATCGCTGGTTCAGAACCAACAAAGTTATCGTATAGCATCTCGAATCTGGAGTTACAGTACGAGAGCCTACGTGACAAGGGACTGGCTCGCACAGCTGAGTCTGCCTATCAAGATGGCACATCGTTCTACGAGCAGGCTAACCTCTATAAGACGTTTACCATAACTAAGGGAACCGATACGATCATCAATGAGAGTGTTAATCTTCCACGGAGGTCAATGACTGGCCTGCTCTTCCTCTTTGTTGAACCTTACACCGCAGGAACACGTGATTCGGAAAAATTCGTCAGCCCCGACTTAACCAGCGTTCGTGTAACAATCGATGGAATGCCAAACAAGGTCTTTAGTCAAGGTCTGCGTCCATCTGACCTATGGAGAGAAGTACAACGACGATTTGGCATGCAAAGCATCATTGGTCCGGAATCTTTCTACGGCGATAACAAGTTTGCCTTGTGGATCGACCTCGGGACAATAGATGACGAGGAGATTCATGGTGGCGGCCTCCGATTATTCGACACCCGTGATGGCGTACAACTCGAGATAAGGCGCACTGCAGTTGGTTCTGGAACGTTAAACTGCCACATGTTCGTGGTTGCCGATGCTCAGATGGTCCTAAATAATGGGCAGTTAGAGTCTATTCAGTACTAGTGAATATGGATGCTCTGGTGGAACAAATTCCCTTTAACTCATTGATAATTGGTCCCACAAACTGCGGAAAAACTCAGTTCATTGTTGACCAGCTGCGTGGTCCATTTCGTAGTAAGTTTGACTATATCGTTTTGATTTGTCCCACCTACATCCACAACAAGACTTACCAAGGTTTCGGCAATGGAGATCCATGCCTTCGCAAAATGCTGTCAATGCCGCACCGCGTGTATGTGCTCGCGACTTCAAAGAAACAAACACACTTATTATCCTCGATGATTGTGCTGCAAGCCAGGACGTAAAGGGAAGGACTGGTCCACTGGTTGATTTAGCTTTTTCTGCACGCCACATCGGCATTTCCACTTGGGTGTTAGTGCAAACGCAAAAGAGCATATGCAAGGATTTACGCGAAAACTGTGCAGTCATCGTGGCCTTTCGCATTGCAAGCGCACCAGGTCTAAAGGATCTGTTTGACGATTATGGTTCTGGCATATCATCTGATGAAAAAAAGCGATTTATTTTAGCACTCGATAAGCACCGGTTTGCCCATATGTTCTTCTGTTTGCGACATCCTTATGAAACCACATTAGAGATACCTACACCATTTAACATGATGCGAAAATGGATGAAGTGATGATGGATAAAGATATCGAAGCTATGCTAGCTGAGGACGTTTGCTCTACAAGCAGTGTACTACCAAAATCAGACAACGTACTGCCTGTAGAAAATGCTGACCATCGGAAAGTACTTTCAATTTTAGCTGTTAATGGTAGGGCAAAGGAATACCTTGGAAAAGAGATCTCTCTAGGAGATGTCGCTAGACTATCTGAGAAAGATGTAGAACGACTACATAGAAGGTATCAGGCCATTGTAGCTCAGCAAGTGGAAGGTTGTTTAGTCGATGGTATAATGACTCTAGCTACTCGCGCAGTTGCATACTTATTACCACTAGATTCCCAACAAGCACTACTAGAGGACATACGAGGAGATCACCTAGTCCGCAATGAGATCTCTGCTTTGGCTGGCTTGTTGTCTCTTAAAGCAGGTCGTTTTGTAGCTCTAGCTAGTGCTATGTTCCATGAAGCTAAACACGTAGAAGTCATCCCAATGTACACCACAATTGAAGCTTCACCAACTACCAACATACAGCAAGATGTCAGTGGAACCTCTGAATGAAAGAGTTGAGAAGACAACTACACCCAGTAAAGCCTTGGCATGTGAAAGAGAGGAAGCGCATAGTCCCTGTGATCTATGCCGGACATTTGAAAACAACTGCACCTGCAAAAAGGCCTATGCTCGCGATGCGACGTTAAGCTGGGTACTAGGAAATAGAAAAATATTTGTATTTCATGATCCAAAGCAAAGTGTTTTTTTCCCTAGACTACAGAGAACGAAATAAAACCTTCAGTGAGGTATATGCTGGTATAAACCTCTACATTCTATATATATATAAACCTCTATATATTCTAGGGGTCCAGCAGCTCCGGTATAAGCGCTAATCTAATGTATCAGTCAATTCCAACCCGTGCATCCCCCCCCGGGCCACCCCCGGCCATTTGATCGTAGGCTTGCTCCCGAGGGTGGGGAATTTGACGAGTATCTAGGCCCTCAGGGGCGGGCATTTGACAAACAGTGGGGGTAGGGGGTGGGGCATTTGATCGGTGTTTAAAAAATACATTCTGCCTGTCTACAAATTCACATCGCTCGCGTCGAAAGAACGTACGTGCCTTCGAGGACTTCCAGGATAGCGATTGCGCATTTGTAGAGACCTGGCTTGATAGAGTAAACCTGCCAAATTTGAAGGCCACTTTCAGAGGTAAATTGTTTATGTTTAAACCTATAAACGTTTTGCTTCGTCAGAACTTTGACCGACTACGTGATATTAAGTGCGTGACAAGAGTTGTGATAAGTTGAATTTGCTGCGACCCTCGACAGCGCGTGAGTTAAAAACTTAATTATTATATCGGTAAAAGATGGTCCGATTGGTGCCTGTTGCATACTTTATATACCAACAACGTAAGCTAACATATTCAATTTCAAACCATTAATACTTTTATTATAAAGTATATAACTGAAACCAAGAACGATCGAGCCGGAAGACTTGATTGTTCTCATCCCTGACCGGTTGAAGGTGGTTTTCACCATCGGTGTTTCCTGTGAATTGCTTGAGTCAGAGATTGTCAATAAAACGATGATTTCATTTATTTGTCAATAGTTTTGCCTTGTCTTTGTCGAAAAATTTTGGAAATTTCTCTGTTCCGGTCCCCGATGGTGGGGCATTTAAACAGCCTGGATGAAAAACTGGTGGGGCATTTGAACAGTTTTTCTGCCTTGGTAGTGGGGCATTTGATCGAATTTTTTTCAAAATGTTCAAATGCCCGGGGGTGGCCCGGACGGGGGGGGGGGGGGGGGGGGGGAGCATGCACGGGTTTGGAATTGACTGATACATAATATCTCAAGCAATAATGTTGTTGTCACTTTTTTCAGTAAATGTTCAGTCCCTTTTTCTCCAGCTTAATTATTTTCTTCTTGACCATTAAAGCTCTTTCCCATTGTTTCCAGTTCATTTCATTGATAGTCACCCTTTGTTGATGTTTCCACTGGGGTCCGGTCAATTTTATAATTTCTAGATCTCTGAGTTCAGTTGCGCTCTTTTGTTCTGTCATTCTTTTTCCGGTTCAGTATAATTGAACGTCATTAAGCAATTGCCTCTAGTTGCATATCGACGTAGCTCTAACCTTGACGTGACCTTTTGGTCAAATCGCAACTACCACGTAACACATCTATCAATCTAAAGCTCCGCCAGGCTCCTTTCGCTGTGGACAAGATTGTGCAACTTGTCCCTACATTACTAACGGCCTCAGTCAATACAATTTCATTCCACTGGCGAGTCGATCTCGCTTTATTAATTCACACATAACCTGTAATACTAAAAACCTCATATACATGATACAATGTAATCGTTGCCATTTGCAATACATAGGTGAAACTAAGCGATGCCTCAAAGACAGATTTAATGAACACAGACGCCAGTAGACAAGCCGAACATTAAATCTAAACCTACTACTGTATCTGAATATTTTCTTTCTAGACCTAACCACTCTTACACCGACATGCAACTTATCCCTCTAGAAATAATATACTCCTCAAGAGACTCGATACGTAAAGCCAGAGAAGCACACCTTATAGATAAAGCTAAAACTCTAGAACCATATGGTATGAATATACGTGATGAAACATAGTGCTTGTCAGTCTTATACTATTTTGCTACTTCACATTTTGGACTTCGTATTCAATATGATTCTTCTTTGTCCTCCTAGTTTGTTCCGATGTTATTTCCGATTCGATAAATTGTTTCTCCAATAATGAGTCAAAGTCCGCAGCAAAATTTACAGACAATTAAGTAAATGTATGGAAAACTGAAAACACGCTTTGGTATCTTTAAAGTTTGCAGACAGTGATCATGATTTTACGGAAATTATTTGGCATCGGATTCCCGCGAACTATATTTTATATATTAGCTAGATATACAACCTATGCGGTCTGAAAAGAAAGTCATCGAATATTGATGTACAAGCAGTTAGGCATAGAATAGTTTTGTATTCTGGCTTGAAGTTTTGTGTACTGCTTTGGGGTCTTGTATAGTGAGTTCGAGTTTTGTGTACTGGCATGGACTGCATGGAGTTTTGTGTAGTGATCGAGTTCGAGATTTGTGTACTGGCATGGAGTTTTGTGTAGTGAGTTTGAGATTTGTGTACTGGCATGGAGTTTTGTGTAGTGAGTTTGAGATTTGTGTACTGGCATGGAGTTTTGTGTAGTGAGTTCGAGTTTTGTGTACTGGCATGGAGTTTTGTGTAGTGAGTTCGAGTTTTGTGTACTGGCATGGAGTTTTGTGTAGTGAGTTCGAGTTTTGTGTACTGGCATGGAGTTTTGTGTAGTGAGTTCGAGTTTTGTGTACTGGCATGGAGTCAGTTGTGTACTGAGTTTTGTGTTTTGCACTTGTGGCCACCGTAGCTATGGGAGTAGACTCCATCTCAGATAAGGTATGTTTATATTAATAACAGCAAGAGCGACTAAAGGGGTAGTCATACTCGTGTTTCTAAAGTTAAATTGTCTTAACTCGCCGATAACTTAGGGCAAGGCACGTACTGTTCATTTACAGCCAAAAATCAAGATTGCCGGTCCCAAACTTATCGGCCCGAGGGCCAATAACTAGAGGTAATCGGCTAACGCTGTTGCCACACAATTCAGATCATGTGATGTAAACAGATGCTACTCTGGGGAATTATTCCTTTTTCATTCTAATCATAATGCAGTCATGCCTATCTGAATAAATTAATTTTCAAAGAGTCAATTCTCCAGAGTAATGTGTGTTTACATCACATGATCTGAATTGGGTGGCAACAGAGTTAGCCGATTACCTCTATTTTAAACACGAAGTTCCGGTATAAAAAGGGGAGCCCTGGGATTTGTCACCCTTCAGTTGTCAATCAGCCTTTGTGGAGTGAACATCTGCGTGATGCTTGACTTCCTTCATGAACACCGTCTTCTTAACGACTCCCAGTTTGGATCACGCCCACGTCACTCGTGCGAGTCACTATTATTATATCTTACGGACTTAATTCTATGGATAACGGCGAACTTACAGGGCTTCTTCTGGTTGACTTTAGAAAAGCTTTTGATCTAGTTGACCATGATATTTTAATCAAAAAGCTCTCCATTTATGGAATCAGAGACTCTGCACTTTGCTGGTTTACGTCTTACCTTACAGGAAGAAGACAAACAGTGTCCATTGGTCAGTTCTCTTCTGATGTACTTCCAGTACGTACCGGAGTCCCACAGGGTTCATCCCTAGGCCCTCTACTCTTCATTTTATTCATTAACGGTATTCCCCTAATAAATAAGGATTGTAGCACATATATGTACGTTGATGACACTACGTTAACCAGATCGGATCAATCAATACGCTCCATCAACGCATCTCTGCAATGTGGAGCTGATAACTTGAGCATCTGGGCTGTTCAGAATAAAATGGCCATCCACCCTGGCAAGACCAAAGTCATGCTCATTGGCACCCAAAAGAAACTTGCCACTAACTCTGAACTCCTAGACGTTTCTTTCAATGGACTCACTATTGCTCATTCTACCTGTTAAAAGCTCCTTGGTGTCAACATCGATGCATCACTTACCTGGAATGACCACATCGCAGCAGTTACCAAAAAGTATAACTCCAAACTTGAAATGCTTAGAAGAGTCAAACCCTATCTTCCATCTAAGGAAATACTCCTACTCCATAACAGCATCGCCAAACCAACACTAGAATATTGCTGCAGTGTATGGGGAAACTGTTCCACTGAATGCCTAGACCAACTGCTACTAACCCAAAAACGTGCTGCTAGGATCATTCTTAGTGCCGACTACTCTACTCCATCCCTAAGTCTATTCAAGGACCTTAAGATGATTCCAATATATGAAACTATTCGCCAACGAATCCTAACGCAGACTTTTAAATGTTTAAATAATCTTGGTCCGGAATGTCTCGCTAAGCTATTTTCAAGACCTTCCTATCATTATTCTACTAGAGCCGTTGTAAATAATAAGCTATACCTACCTAAACCTAAAACTAATGCCGGAAAGCGTTGTTTCTCATTTCTAGCACCGTCGCTATGGAATAGTTTTCCTGTCACTGCTACTAAATCTGATACATTACCAAAATTTAATAGATTTTGTAGGAAATATTTTAAAACTAGACTCACTAATGCTAATGAGTTGAAGAGCAATAGGTTTTACTGACTGTGATGTCTAACGATGTTTCTAGATCCATCCCTTAATACATGTAACCACCTTTCGTTTACATATATGTTTTTAATTGTATAATTCTAAAGCTATAGTATTTTTATTTTATTCAATGTTTTTTCACATCTTCCCAATAATGTATATTCCTTTTTGAGTAGTTAAATAATTATCTATTATGTCTTATAATGTAATTATATCATGTTTCTATCTTTGCATATAATAGTTAGGAGGACTAGATTGGAAACAAGTGTAAACTTTATCTGCATATCCTCATTAAATAAAGTGTTATTATTATTATTATTTTGCTCCGCTTGAGTGCTCCCTACTGATTGCCGCGCGAAATTCAAATGAAAACAAAAATGTTTAACTTCAGAGTAAGGGCTACAGAGTTCGCAAACAGTCATAAAATACCATTGGCAGTCATATATCTTCTCTCTGGTCACTTTTTTATGGCTTGTTTAATTTTAAACCTTACAAACCTAGCATTTCAAAGGAGAGGTTGATATGCTCGCTTGCTTTCTTCACTGCTCAGCAATCTGAATTTTAAATTTCGAGCTCGCCATGCGTAACAAGAGGAGGGGCTAACCTGTTTATACCGGAACTTCGTGTTTAAGAGTGCCGCCGCCCAAAATGCTTGTCGTGTACATCGGGCTTAACAATCCCATGGCTTAAGGTGGCTCGCCTGGATTTTCCAGGGACGCACCATACCCACTTTGAACGACTGATACTCCACTGTCAGAGCTCGGTCGGGCTAGCCACTTTACCCATTTACTAGAAATAGAATAAACTTTCCAAAAATGTAGGTTTGTTTGACATCGGTGTTACCATAGCAACACAGCGTTGACGTCATGTGTTTTACATATCATCAATTTTTCTCGAAATCTAGATCTAAACTTTTAAAACGACCTAGTGTCCCTTGCAGTGTAAATGTACGCCTTCAAGACTGCAAAGTTTAAAAAAATTGTATGAGAGCATTTTCGAAAGAAATTGGGTTGAATATTTTCATTAAAATAATTAACAATTCTCCTTACTTCCTGTTTAGTCGTCGAGAACTGTGTTTTCTGGACCGATTCAAGCGATGTTTTTAGCATATTTCATACCTGTAGCATAGGACTACTTCCCATGAAAATTTCATTTTCGGTTTATAGAATCATAAGTAATGTCAAAAGTATGCTCATTTTACTCAAAATAGTAACGTATTTGCTAAGAAAGCTGTAATTCGAAAACTAGTCGATAAATATTTTTTTAAATCTTTTCCCCTAAAATTCAACATGTACTACCCTGGCCCTGTAAATTTCAAGAGCATTGAATCATTTTAAGGGCGCGAAATAAAAACAAAAACATAGGGAACGTTTACATTCATTAAGCAAGCTCATTGCTGTATCATTTTGTTGATAGCTTGTGTCTTTCCGAAATTTCCCTTTTGTCTAGATTCTACATACTTGTGTGCTTTTGAACTAAGAGGTTTACCATACACGCTTGCTACGCTTCGCTACTGCCGGAACGCTCGTGCAAAATATATTCTTAGTACAATGACATGCAATTATCATAGTCACGCTGCCAGTTGTAACGCTGTTATAATATAACTTATAATATTTATTTACAAAACCTCGTTTTTAATTAATATTTAGAAAATGTGGTCTAGACGCACGGGCACTTTTTCTCGAACGGTTACTAAAACACACTTATTCAACATTATCATCCCGCACTGCCTAGCTTCATGGTTTAACTAATTTGCATGTCATTGTACTAAGAACATAATTTGCATGAGCGTTCGAAGCATAGCAAGTGCATGGTAAACTTGTTAGTTCTAAAGCACACAAGTATGTAGAATCTAGACAAAAGAGAAGTTTCGGAAAGACACAAGCTATCAACAAAATGATACAGCAATGAAGCTTGTGTGGATGAATGTAAAAGTTCCCTATGTTTTTGTTTTTATTTCGCGCCCTTAAAATGATTCAATGCTCTTGAAATTTACAGGGCCAGGGTAGTACATGTTGAATTTTAGATGAAAATATAAAAAAAAAATTATCGACTAGTTTTCGAATTACAGCTTTCTTAGTAAATACGTTACTATTTTGAGTAAAATGACCATTTTTTTGACATTTGACATTCCATAAACCGAAATCGAATAAAGCAAATGGAATTAACTTTTCATGGGAAGTAGTCCTATGCCACAGGTATGAAATATGCTAAAAACATCGCTTGAATCGGTCCGGAAAATACAGTTCTCGACGACTAAACAGGAAGTAAGGCGAATTGTTAATTATTTTAAAGAAAATATTCAACCCAATTTTTTTCGAAAATGCTCTCATACAATTTTTTTAAACTTTGCAGTCTTGAATGGGTACATTTAGACTGCAAGGGACACTAGGTCGTTTTAAAAGTTTAGATCTAGATTTCGAGAAAATTGATGATATGTAAAACACATGACGTCAACGCTGTGTTGCTATGGTAACACCGATGTCAAACAAACCTACATATGTGGAAAGTTTATTCTATTTCTAGTAAATGGGTGACGTGGCTAGCTCGACCGCGCTCTGACAGTGGAGTATCAGCCGTTCAAAGTGGGTATGGTGCGTCCCTGGAAAATCCAGGCGAGCCACCTTATAATACCAATTTTAGTTTTTTCGTTGTAGCGGAAAAACTTCGTATTCTAAAAGCCAAAAAAGAAAAACTTTTGAACAAAAGATCCGAACTCTTAGCTAAATGCCGACATGAAAACAAATTCTATTCTGCCAGATATAAGCCTCCGTAATCTACGCACATTTTAGTCTGATGATGGCTTCGAGCGTGAAACTCGAGTAACCTACAGTGTTTTTATTTTTTCCATTTTTAAAGTTTTTAACATTTTATATATGGGCTCAAGTACTGGTCCGCGCAAGAGGTAGCCACAATTCTATGGTGAAGATACAATTTGCTTTTCCCACGTTATAATTGTTTGTTTTTCATACTGACAACTCGTCAACCCCTAAATGAGAAATTTCGGAAATCAAATCCACTAAAACTGTGTTTTAAAACTACTTTCCTTTTGTGTCAAAACATTTCGACCAATCCTAAGAGTCCAAAATAATAACGAAGAAAACTTTAAATTAAATTTTAAAATGTTCCCCATGTTGAATTTTCGTGATATTTAAAATTGAGAGTTTTCACTAGATGCAATTCAAATCTGTTTTCAAAAACTGGTAAAATAATATTCTTCTTCAGGTTTTGGTAGATTTTGATATTTAAGTCAATGCATGAGGTGAACGATTGAAACAATATAATACTACAATTAGCACTTTTTACATTACATGGATTACGAATGCCTACCTCTTGCGCGGACCACTACTTAATTACCTTTTCTCAATAACAATTGCAAATTGAGACATTCAACCAAGGTGGAGCTCCTATGAAAGTTATTAAACGCATTTAGCTCTCATGTGAATGTTGTTTGATTTATTTATGTGCGAGACAAACAACATATCGATTATCTATTTATTAACTTAATTCCGCTGTTGAACTCAAACGACATAACGATTGCACGGTATTGGTTAATAGTTTAATGGACTTTTCGGATATTTTTCAACTTTAATCACGTTTCAAGTTTTTTTTTATGTTTTGGACTTAATTTTGTTATATAATACATATTCACAAAAATATGGAAAGCTATGTCTTCACGAAGCCTGATGAATAGACTTTTATAATTGGGTTCACTTTTCGATTCTGACAGATTAACATAAGATTAATATATGTTAGCATATATTAGCATACATTATTGATAAATTACTACAGCATTTCACAAAAACTGAACTGGATTCAACATAATATTTGTAGTATAATAAAAGTTGGAAGCAAATAGTTACATTGATGTATTGGCAACATGTCCAGCACATCTGGCTGAAGTAGGATGAAAGAAATTGAAATGATCATATTTACGGTCACGCGTGCATTCTGCCCGAAAATGTAAATATAGGAAACTTCGGAAAATAATAGAATAAATAATAAGTATTCACCAAAAACATTTGTAAAGTAAATTCACAGATTGACAGCTTCTTCTGTGCTCAAGTGCCTTCATACTAACAAGACGTACGAGTTGTTCGTAAGGAACAGACTTTGCGTGCCCGAGAATAGATCTTAAAACATGATGTAGTAGTTAGCGTCTTCAAATCGACTGTTCTGTACTTTGCCCATACCCATCTGGAGTGGGCTACAGTATTCTAGGTGAGGTAAAATAAAGGCCCTATGCAAATTCAGCATGACATCAATTGGTAAAAACCACCTGATACACCTAAGGGCAGATGCCTTGGCATATGCCTTCTTCAATTGGGTGGTAATGTGTTCTTTAAAGGTCAGCATGCTATCTAGAGTGACACCTAGGATATTAATTGAATCTGAGGTCTCAATGTTAGAGCTATTTAAAACCAGATTATAATCGTACTTGCACTGCCCGACGGGGAGCGCCTGTGTCTTCCCATTATAAACAAGTAGCTTGTTCTGATCAAACCAGGAAGACAGGAGATTCAAGTCAAAAAATAACCCCACCCCTCCACTTTTTTTGTTTTTGTTTTGCTCAACTGATCAACACGATCGTGCTTGCTTCATCGATCAATATGGCGGCGGAAAAGTCATCCGTGAACATGGCGTTACGAATTTCCCAGTTTCGGGGTGAAGTGTGCGGTTTGTTGGGAACTGGCTAGTGTGTGGGATTGGGGGCACTTACGAAAGTGTTTGAAGGTGAGTACTTACTTTAATAAAGAAAAGCGGTGAAATGTGGCTTTGAAACGGCGAAGAAATTTGGCGCGTTCGCTACACTTGCCTCGGGGTGGGGCATTTAGCAGCCCAGCTGGCTCCACCATGGGGAATTTGCGGTGTTCTAGGAAAGAAATGCCAAAATCCCGACAAATGCCCGGGAGGGGGGGGGGGAATGGGCGGGCTTGGAATTGATAGAGACATAAATCGTAGTCAATGAATTTTCACCTTTGACAAGTCTTCGCTCGAATTGGGTAGCTGACGGCCAATTTACGATTCCAAAACACTCTATACCCCTCCAATACTGCTATCCAGTTCATCACACTGCTTTCCTGTTCGAGTTAGACCAACACTGCAGCCAAATCGTATGTTTTAGAAGCCGTCGAGGCCTGTGAGAACGATGTTCGGAACCAAAATACAAGAAACGAAAAGTGACCAATTGTGAGTTTTGTTAGATCGAATTCGATAACACGTGCTGTGTAATTGGCTTAGGATATAGTCACGCCGTAGAGCGATCGGATGTAACACTGCCACGCTATAATGTTTTATATATCAGTCCTGGAAGACTGATATTTACAGTGCCGGACATAAAGGAGGAATCAAGGCAATCGACGAATCAAAGGAATCAAAATAGTTCAGTTTCAAGGAAACCTGAATTTAGCTTGGTAATTACCTAGAGCACAAACTAAACATTACAACTATGTATTACAAAAGCCTTCACATGGATCTACAATCAATGTGTCGGGAAACTACGAATGCAGCTATTTGAATAAAAACAACTCAATCAGTGTATCAAATCTTACAGAATGAAATTAAATGACATACTGATTGTGACGTTCCTTATTTCTCTCAATTTACTAATTTAGTGCTGAAAATGGCAAGGCTTTCGAGCCTGCTGTCAGTCGACATTCGAGATATTCGGGTCTGCATTCGCTTTTTTAATAATCACTGGTCACGTGATATCACATAGCTGTAATCTCTGTAATATTTCAAGAATCAGTTACCCTGTGCAAACAAGGAAGAGAACAGTCCGGGACAAAGTTCTGGTGCGCTGTACTTGTCATGCAAAAAGGGGCAAAAGTAAATAAAACCTGATTTCTATTGATGTAGAAGAAATACACAGTACTCAATAGATCCTAGAAAGTTTACCAATCAAAAAGGAATTAAAATTCCACAGCTTCATATTCATGATATTCTATAATGCAACCTTTGGCTGTCTCATACCAACTAATCAACTGTGATCTATATAAAAGTTCGTCATAACTCTGTCGTATTATTTCAAGAAAGAAAAGAAAAGAAATCTCCCAGAGTTATTGGAAAATACCGTGACATTGAGCTTCAGTGACTGTGTTGTAACTGTGGATACAATTTCACGAAAATTCGTCGATATATTTCATAAGCGCAAGCAACATACGTAGATGCAGTGCCGTATTTAACATTAGCGGTTTAATGATTAATGCGTTGCTGCATCTGTGTATGTTGCTTGCGCTTAGTTATGCTTATATGTCGCCATAGAAAACCGGTCGCTCGTCTAACGCTAAAATACTTGGAATGTTCCCGGCTTTCTCTTATCGCTCTACTGTGTACTTGTCCTACAAGACTGCGGCCGCCGACACGGTTATGGAAACGATGACGTCAGTGAGATAGGGGTTACTCAAACTAACTGACGACGCATGCTTAAGGTGCATGTAAATTTTATTGAAAACCCCTGTATTAATCAGTTGCGTTTGGTTATGCCTGAAGGAGTAGTGAAGCCAAACTGACGGCGATCAGGGAAAGGTAAGGCAAATTGTTTGCTTTGAAGATTCACGTGTTTAATTATCTCGATCGATTACGACTCAACACTATCAGTTAAACATTTTCCCCACCCATAATTCCCTCTTTCACTCTGACCACGGGTTAGCGCTTGGAGTTAGGCCAGTTGACTCGCTTCCCACGGCGATTACGTACCATACCTCTTTAAGCTAACGAGCACACAAGATCACTTTAAGTTGATTATACAAGTGTTCACGTGAATCAACTGCCGACTATAGTAAAATATCTTAAGTCAGAACTAAGGCTGTTATAAATCTTGATCCAGCAATTTTTCAACGAGAAGAAACACCCTCTTCGCCGCAACACTTAATGTTTTTTCCGCAATGAATATTTTGCCATGAATTGATCGATGCTTTACTGCGTTGTGACCCGGGACTGTCATCGTGTCTCTTCTCCTCGTTGACTAAGGCAACATATTCTTGATTTCATATTGATAGCCGTCTACAAGAACACAAGTGTTCAAGTGATCAACACCCGTTTATGATTTATTCTGTTTACTGTTGTGTTAACTGTTAATTATAATTAAAATTCTCATACATACGACTGTTTTAGTATATGAACTAGTTAGCTATTTAACTTAACCCATACGGTAGCTTTTACAGATTAAGACTCCTAAGCCGTTGTACATGACTTAATTGCTATAAATACTCTATAATAATTGTTGTTGTTACAAACATATTTGGTTGTTCAAAAACATGCACGCCGGACATGCACAATCAATACTACCTCCTCCAACTTGCTAATGCACATAAATACTTACCGTGTCGAACTCAGTCGAACTTGTTTTTAGAACTGTAAATTTCAGAATATCCTTTAAATATATATATATATGAAGGGCTGTTTGTGATCGTCTTAATAGAAAATGAATCAAACCGGAAATTCTTAACATGTCTGGAACTAATTATCACACACCACGTATGATAGAGAGTGAAACATTCGTTCATATACCACATGGAAACCCCACCTAAGGGACATGATACCATGACATTCCGTTGTGTGTGAACCTTTTATAATTGATCTAAACCTTGAAACTTTTCAGCAACATATTTCTGACAAGAGGCATTCAGCTGTCTTGGAATAGTTCCATTGATGTTCCTGTTACGAAAATAAATGGAGCATGAACACACTTAAAACATACCTTATGGGATACGAAGCCATTGGACTCTTAAATCCGTAAAATGAAAACAAAAACGCGGATGCATTGTCCCAGCTTTAAGAGGTATTTTATAACTGTTTACGAACTCCGTAGTCCTAACTCTAAAGTCTAACATTTATCTGTTTGACTTGAATTTCGGGCGACAAGCAATGAATAGGCAGCACTCAAGCGGAGTATCACAGAGATATTCACTCGACAACGGCTGAGTGACAACTGAAGGTGTCAGTGGCCTGGCCTGGCCATGTCCGTTTTATACCGGAACTTCCTGTTATAACCAAAACAACAGCACAAAAGGTTTTTTAACCAAATTAGTTTTCTTCGGTCTCGACAGAAAAATGTCGGATGTTCCTAAAGCTCCATCGACTCCTCGTCGTAGCCCTCGAAGAAACAGGTAAAAACTTGAACTGAAGTACAGTTTCTGGTGTACATGTGATGTTTTCTTTCATGGAAACAAAGGCGGCGCTTGTGCTGTGCAATCGATGTTGATGTCATATGAAAACGACTGAAGGATGGCATTTTCCGTTTGTCAATATTTTATCTTGTTCCAAAGAAATTCAGGTTTTTGCAATATGCCAATTAGATCATCAATGACGTCATAACCTTGATACAGCCTGGAGACAAATCATAAAATGAAGAATATATATATATATAATATAAAAAGTCGAAAAACGTTATATGGTCAAGCGGGCATTGAATATGAGGGAAATTTATTTTGTAAAAAAAGTAAACAAATGACGTCGGCCGAGTTTCAGGGAAGCCATTTTAATGCAAAATGACATGATTGACAGTTGTGACAGCTGAACTGCACTCTGATTGGACCAGCTTGAACCTAAGCTCACATCGAAGGATCCAATGAGTTTTTGGGAAAGAAATTCACAAGCTACAGCAAATCGAAGCTTGAATCTAAGTTTTGAACTGCTAAAATGACAAAAATGTTCTGACAAGCAAAGAAAAACCCTAGTTTAAGAGCTCTGTTTGTAGTATTCTGATTAACTTAATCATGAGCCCGCATGGTACATGGTACATGGTACATGGACATCGGACACGCTACGCGCGCATGCTCAGTAGTGTTAACCTAGAGTCAGCCATCTTGAAATCTAGTAAAGACCTCGTGCTCGGCTCAGTTGTCTTTGTAGTCATTACAAAACAGTACATGGTGTCAGAAGTTGGGAAATACTCTAAACAAGTATGGAAAACTTACAACCGCCGCAAAAAATGGATTTTTCTTCGACAGAAAATATAAATTTACCGGGAAAATGGAGGAACGAGAAGGAGAAGTGCAAAGCCCTCATCTACATTATTGGACAGCAAGGCAGGGACATTTATGATACTATGACCTTCGAAGAGGGAGAAGCAGACAAATTAGATGTGTTATTTAAGAAGTTTGAGGAGTATTGTAAGCCGAAACAAAACATAACGGTCGAGCGCTATAAGTCAGTTCAACACAGGCTATCAAGGCACGAAACAATCGATCAGTATGTCAAAGAATTGAAGCTTATCACCGAAAACTGTAGTTACGGATTTTTGGAGGATGATTTAATCCGCGATAGGATTTTGTATGTGGAGTCAAAACAGAGCAGGTAAAGGGTCGACTGCTTCGTGAAGAGGATCTTACCTTAGATAAAGCTCTTCGAATCCCGGGGGGGGGGGGGCTCCATTATGTGAGGGGTACATGGATGCTCGTCGTACCTTTTAGGGGTCAAAATCAGGAGGCAGTGGTACCACTTAGGGTATCCACCGTCAAACACAGACATTTATATGTAAAGCGGTACCTTTTAGGGGTCGGGTGTCAATTGAACAAAAAAGCTGTTATCAATTTACATTTTTATTATCTTTTAGTGGTCAAAATAAGCGACGAGCATCCCTACCCCTTTTATATGCAGAGCAGATGAAGAATCAAAAAAGCAAGTAAAGTTCTTGAGTGATGAACTTACTGTCCATGGCATGAGAAAAGGAAACTTTTCTCAAATCAAATATAAATTTCATCCACAAACAACTCAAAGAAAAGAATGGAAAAAGGAGAAAAGTGATCTCAAAGAATGTGGAAATTGTGGTAGCCAGCACATGGCAAGGAGTGCCTGAAATGTAGTAAGCAAAATCCAGATCAAACAAGAATGTTCATGGGTTAAATAATGAGACATCGTCCAGAATGGAATAAATTAGCTCGTGTAATTTGGAATTCATGAGGTTAGAGATTCGCCTTATGATTGGCTAACATTTAACTGTTCTGGGAGTTCAAATCCCTCGGCACTTAAGCCGTGCGAAAGCCGTTTTTATTTTTAAGTTCGCAGCAAAGTAATTATTGGTGATAATCAACTTAAAAGCTGAAACGGACTTGAGAGTCAATGAGAGTTGAGCCATGAGAGTTTTGACTTCAACTATCTTCAAGCGCCCTGGTCTCAATTTACCGCTTCGGAGATTTTTTACTCTTGTTAGTAAAAAAACTATCCAATACTCGGGCCAATACTCTTTTGTAGTATCTCGAAATCTAGAACACCTAGAATTTTGAATGATATCTCATTTGAAAGCGACATTCCTGTATAATTTGTTTTGAAACTTGTTTACGAAGCGATTTGAACATAACTGTAAGATATTTTCATTTTATTTTTAGCCGCCAATTATTAAACTCGAATATTAATTGTCAGTGATTTTATCACCTCCATGACAAGCTCGAATTAATTTGCTGTTGTAATTATAATTATCGTCCAAAAACCACGTTTTATTAAAAGTTTTTTCGTTTATTAGATGAGATAGTAGGCTTTTTCGGACCGATTTTTAAGAGTAAGATATCATTTTAAAGTTGATCTAAAGTGCAACAAGAAGTCGTCTGTACATTTTTTTATAGCTTCACGAGTGACGAGAAAAGAGGCTACAAAGTTTGTCATTAAGATGTTTTCATACAAAATTTGACTAAAAGTCACCTTTATTCAGAGAGCCAAGATAGTAGGTGTTTTTAAGCGTCCATTCCATAAAATGAGTCCGAAGGGTCAATCGGTGTTTCGGTAATTAACAGCCGATTGTATAATTTGTCTAAAGCGAAAAAGAAGGCAACCGCTGCCATTTTTATCAAGCTACCTTACGCAGAATCGGCCATTTTCTCTGCATTTGAATCTACCGCTAAGCAGTTAATGAGCTTGCCGCGCGAGTGATTTCGGCAGTTAATGAGATGTGCATATCGATATATGTCCAGCCATTCTGGGCGATGCACCCCAATACCCGGATGAACCAGTGTTTATTGGTGATGTAAACAAGAAATCCCCTGAGACTGAGATCAAATCAGATAAATGTTTCACTACTTCAGATATGCAGGGTAGACAAATTAAGTTCAAAATTGACACAGGTGCACAAGCTTAAACATTCTGCCCGTATCTGTTTTCAAGATTATTTCTGGGGCACAGTCTAATAAACCTACTGCTACTCTAACAAGCTACACACGAGACATACTGCCTGTTGTAGGACAATGTCAATTGTTGTGCAATGATTCTGTACTAGAGTTCTTCATTGTAGAGACTGATCAGTCACCAGTACTAGGGTTTAAAGCTTCACAGGAGTTCAGTTTGATTAAGGTAGTAATGAATGTGGACAGCAACAACAGCAAAGTGGATATTGATCAGCAATTTCCAAATATTTTCCAAGGCCTCGGATGCCTAGAAAAACCATATTACATTTAGATTGACACAACAGTGAAGCCAGTTGTAAGCCCACCAAGGAACCAACCAGCAGCATTAAGAGACAGGCTAAAAAGTACTCTTGATGAGATGGAGAAGAAAGGTGTAGTTAGGAAAGTGGTAGAGCCTACAGAATGGGTGAACTCCCTTGTAGTGGTCGAGAAGCCGAAAACTGGAAAACTCAGAGTGTGTCTAGAACCCCGGCCACGAAACAAAGCAATTCAAAGCCAGGGAACACTTTCAGCTACCAACTATAGAAGACATAACAACTCGTCTGTCGGGAGCTAAGCTGTTCTTTAAACTAGATGCCAATCATGGATACTGGAAAATACCGCTAGACGACCAGAGTAAACTTCTAACCACCTTCCATTCACCATTTGGAAGATACTGCTATATGAGAATGCCATTTGGCATCAAGTCTGCACAGGAGGTGCTTCAAAAAAGGATGACCCCAACACTTTGGTGACTTGGACGGTGTCGAGACAGACATAGATGACATTCTTGTCTGGGGTAAATCTAAAGTTGAACACGATCAACGACTACGGAGTGTTCTCCTAAGGTGTGAAGAGATCCACCTAACACTAAACAAAGAAAAGTGTGAGTTTGGAGTGACAGAAGTAACCTACATTGGTCACAAGTTAACTGCAGCAGGTGTGCAACCGGATGAAGAAAAGGTTAGAGCCATCAAAGAGATGCCGGCACCTGTTGACAAGGAATATGTGAAACATTTGCTTGGTACTATGAACTACCTCGCCAAGTTCATACTCAACATATCCACTGTGACGGCCCCGATCAGAGAGATTCTGAGGAAGGAGGATGAGTTCTGCTGGACTCATGTTCAGGAGTCAGCATTCCAGAAATTCAAAGAGATTCTATCAGAGACTCCTGTTCTTGCCTTCTATGATGTTAACAAACCAGTCCTAGTCACATGTGATGCATAAAAGATCAGGACTAGGAGCACTACTCATGCAAGATGACAAGCCAGTAGCATGTGCATCTCGAGCACTTACAGGAGCAGAAACTAGATATGCTCAAATCGAAAAAGAGCTTCTGGCAGTAGATTTTGTACTTGAGAGATTCAATCAGTACATTTATGGCAAGCAGGTCGAAGTTGAATCTGACCATCAGCCTCTTGAGGCAATAGTAAAGAAACCGCTAGTGTCTGCACCGCCAAGACTACAGCGTATGCTCCTTCGGCTTCAGAGATATGACTACACTCTGAAGTACAAGCCCGGAAAGGAGATGGTTCTCGCTGATACATTATCCAGAGCTTATGTGTCTGACGATGGCAGAAGTGACAGCATGGATGATGAGTTGCCATGCTATGTCCACTCCACTCAGTACTGGCCAACATCCCAGCCACTGACAGCAGACTTGAGGAAATTAGAACTGCTGTTGAGCAGGATGAGTCAATGCAACCTCTGAAGTCAACAATCCTGGAAATATGGCCAGACAAAAGGTCCAAGACACCACAGTTTTGGAACTTTAGAGACGAACTGTCTGAAGCTAATGGTATCATTTTGAAAGGTGAGAGAATCGTGATACCACCTACACTACGTCCAGAAATGCTGAGTAGAATACATAGCGACCACATGGGCATTGAGAGATGCAAGCAGCGTGCAATAGATGTCATGTTTTGGCCAGGCATGGGAGAAGAAATAAGTAAGATGGTATCCACCTGTGCCACATGCCTCGAGCATCGCAACTCAAATGCAAAGGAACCAATGGTGGTGACACCCCTACCCACCAAACCATGGGATATGGTAGCAACTGATCTCTTTCAATGGAACAATGTTCAAAATCTGTTGATAGTTGACTACTATTCTCGATACGTAGAAGTAGCCAAGCTAGAAGATACCACAAGTAAGACTGTGATTGCACACACAAAGTCTGTGTTTGCAAGACACGGCATTCCCAGCACTGTGAGAGGAGACAATGGCCCTCAATTTGCAAGTCAGGAGTACACACAGTTCTCCAAGGAATGGGGTTTTACACACGTAACAACAAGCCCCTACCACTCTCAAGCCAATGGCCTAGCAGAGAAATCAGTCCAAACCATAAAGAATCTGCTCAAGAAGGCCAAAGTAGACAATAAGGATCCCTATCTCAGTCTACTAGAACATAGGAACACACCCATAGATGGAATAGGATCCCCAGCACAGATAGCCATGAGTCGCAGGTTGAGGTCAACAGTTCCAACCACTTCTGATCGGCTAAGACCTAGAACCATAGATCCAAAGCTGATAGAAGACAATTAAGCTCAAACACAAACAAGAACAACAAAAGGCCTACTATGATGTTGGATCCAAGCACTTGCCAACCATGGATCCAAGTGAAGCTGTGCGCATACGAATCAAAAACCGGTAGCATCCTGCCATAGTCACTGGAAGGGCAGATACACCGAGATCATACTTTGTAAAAGCCCCCTGCGGCAGAGTACTAAGAAGGAATAGGCAACATCCACTGAAGACCTATGAAAGGAAGACAGATGAAAGCCTGGAAGAGGATCATGGACCAGCTAGTCCACCTCAAGACCCTCCGGCAGCCATTCACAGAAGAAATAAAGCTTGTAGAACCCGTGAAACCAGCTGCATCAACCGAGAAGTTTGATCAATCAATCAATCAATCGTTGGAACTTGAGCA
The DNA here is from genome assembly GCA_030867875.1 of Actinernus sp. WN-2022. NCBI lineage: Eukaryota > Metazoa > Cnidaria > Anthozoa > Actiniaria > Actinernidae > Actinernus > Actinernus sp. WN-2022. The sequence goes on along the minus strand of JAOWCC010001679.1, from coordinate 50,582,203 downwards.
TCGCTTAGAGACGTAATGGCTGTGGCCCTGGTACAGTGATTGGTGTAAACCTTTGACAGGCCAGCCTGTAGGGATATTTTCTTCACCATTTTGGAGAGCTGGTTAACTCCAAGTGGGCGATTTTGGTATCAAATCGCGTCGTTTGACGAGATGCGGTCTTTGGGCTTTTGGAAAAAGGCGTCGCATTTTGGATTACGTTTGGCTATGTAGAGCTTTATGGTGGCCAGAGCATCGTTATTGTCTCCAGTAGAGTACAGGCGAGTCTGTCTCTCTTCAGATGGCTTGCTGTCGAGTCCTCCGAGTTCGTTTTTAGAAGACTCCTCGTGCGTGATGTAGGCATATTCAAACCCGTCGTCTATGGCGAAGGCGAAACTCTGCAGTGTCAGCTCCCGCTGCCCTTCTCTTCCACGTCTACACCAGTGCAGCATAACGTAAAACCACACAGCATTTAACAAGGTGGAAGGATGGCTGAATGAGAACGCTGGACTTTGTTTCAGTTTCACTAAGTCGTCTTTGCTTATCACTGGTTTGTGCTCCACGCCTCGCTCCTTCCCTTCCCGTCGGTTGGTCTTGAGCTTCGAGTCTAGCATTTTGTTGCTCCGCTGGAAAATGGGGTTCTTGCTTAGCTTCAAGGAATGTCCGTTCTCATTTAGAAACCGCTCTATGGAATTCTGGAAGCCCAGAAGGGTCCTCTACTGTATTCTTCTCCGTTGGTGGTCCGTGCTTCAGCGTAGAAACATCGCCGGTTCTCGTCCAGCTCGAGGTCAGTCATTTCTTGCAACTTTTTACTGATAGTACGCTCTTTACACCAGTCTGTATAACGAAACATACTTTGGTTTTATTTATTTTTCTAATAATTCATGGGAAAAATACCTTTTTCCCGGTTAAAGCGTTGGCTTTTTTACCATCAAAAGTCTTTACAGCCCATTTAGTGTTTGATTCGTCGACTTCGCGTACGAATTTGATACACGTTGGTTTAATTCCTGTTCGTCTAATTTAGCAAAACGGCTTTTTTGTGGGTTCGACAACAGGACAGTCGGAGTTTTCTTCGAAAACTTCAGTTTCTTTACAAGCTTCCATGACTTTTCGGTGCATGTTTCAGCGGCACAAATTTCGGAAAATTGAAAAGGCTGTCGGTTTGTTTTGATTTTTCCAGCCGTGACCATAAAAAAAATTGCAATTTGATTGGTAGCTAGGCGAGCAGCCAATGGAATCGCGCGTTCTTAGGATCTTCCCAGTGTTTATATTATAAAACAAATTAGTTTGTACTGAACAACTGAACGAAGACAGAAAATAAAATGTTATGTTCAAAGTGAAAGGATTCTGAGGCCCAAGAGTGTTGCAATGGCTACACAATGATTCGTACGGTGATATGTATTTCCATACATGTGCAAAGTTTCAATATTCTTCTCCCGGCTCCAGTTACATCGAGGTTGTGACGTCATCCGGTAGTAGGGACTCTCATTTGCATATTGCAAAAAAAGTCTTGTTGGAACGAGATAGGATATTGTCAAACGGAAAACCATCCTTCCTAATTTGGAAAGGATTGTCAAATAAGATCAATTTTAATATTTGTCGATTCATAGAGACTTTAGCAAAGACGAAAATGCATGGAAGTACTTGGCAAAAGTAGTTTAGAAGAAGAAAAGGTAGTAAGGTTGACTTACTTTCCTTCGCTTGAAGTGGTCGATTTCAGTACACAAACAATAAATGTTCCAACAGGACGCAAAACTCTTCCTTGAAATTGGTTTCGACACGAAAGCATGTAATACATTAAAAGTAGTCCTACATTTGTGCGTCATGCTGTAAGAACATGCAGATAATACATTTTGCGTCTCAGTTCGTATAGTAGTTGTTGCGGTATTGATTCGAACGCCTCACTTCAATGTAAAGAAGAAATGTATTCAATCTTTGTATCGAAATAATACAAGCATGACAGTTTCAATGGCGTATCATGGTGCATCAAAGTGAGGCGCTATGGTGAATATCGTTGAAACTGGTATTCATAGACGCAATTGTAATATTTGCTGTCGTTGTGAGGCTTTAAAGTGCAACTACGACATATTCCCAAATGGGCATGTTAAACCACAACATTTTAGGAGAGTTTACCGGTGAAATCCTGTCCATCATTACTGGAAGCAGGAGCCCATAACTAGGAGCGTCCATCCTGCATACTAGGCCTCTGTCGCAGCGTTTTTAGAAGTTAGGTTATTTTTAGAATGGTTCCCGCTATTGTTGATTTGCAATTATTCCTAAGGGAATCAAATCACATGTTGTTTAATATAACAAAAGTAGCTAATGAGGCATCTTTTGTTCCGCCACGGTGCAATCTACCAATTGGCGAGGAAAATAATCTAAAAATAGCCAAACTTGTGAAATCGCTGTGACAACTATATAGGAGATATGGACGCTCCGAGTTATGGGCTCCTGCTGGAAGCCGTTCTCAGTATTCAGCAGAACTGATGTCATACACTCACACGACAACCTCGTGGCGCGAAAGAGTGTGCATAAAAAAGGAGCCAACCTCGCAAAGATAAATATAACTTTCTTCTTATGTACGTGATGACGTTTTTAGTAGAAATATGCCTAGCCTCCATGCGTTGTGCTCTGCAGGCGAGCGTTAAGCTGTGTGACATCACTTCCGCTGAATAAACCTTTGTTAACGCTGAACAAAGGGAAAGGCCTCCACTAATGGCGGACGTTTAGATTCAACATTCGGAGCTCAAAAAATAAGACTTCCTGTCGTTGTATGGAAAAACAATTTGAATTGTTAATAATATATCAACTCTGCTTTATGAATATGCAAAAACATTGATATGTCAAAATTTGATCGTGGGGCACTTTAAACAAAATTTAAATTTCGCCTTTCATCTCAGTTGAATGTACAGTAGTCTGTTGGACAATATTGGCTTTACATTGCTGGATAACTGGCGGCCTGTTATAAAAGAAGCACAGGTAGGCCAAACTTTGGTGGATCATGTGTACTATAGAGTGTCGACAGGCACTCGGTTAACATATCTGAGCCGATGTCGCAGTGTTATCTGCACCCCTGCCCCTGAGATCACTTGTTGATCTGACCGCGTGACACTTTATACCATTTGCGGGAAATCCAAATTCTTTCCCGGTTTTTTAGCGACACTTACCACCTAAATTTCGAGGATTTTTTACTGGAAGAATCCAAATACGATAGCTTAGTGTAGCATGTTGTATCTTACTTCTAATAAGATTCAACATGCAAATGGATATATTAGGCTGCTAATAAGCAAGAGGTGTACAGCAATTCAAAAGGAATGATATTCTTCCGACGGTTGGTAGGGACAACACACTCCGGAACATTCGTGAGATATATTTCTGGCCAAATTCTTGTTCAAAATACAAACACAGTACATGTACGCATGAATGCTTTAATCGTCCCAGAAATGAAATACTACAATACTAAATAGCCATGCAGGTACCTGTAGAAAGGATATAAGCACTATATCAAATACATGAGTGTACGGATACGCTATTAATGGCATAATGAAACAAGAACAGTTGAACATTACCAGCTCTGGACATTAAAAAACTAAACAATTAACTTTTAATTAGTGTCATACGACACTCTCTCACTAAAACGTTCAGGCAACGAAGCCTCACGTTTTCCCACTCTACTGAGCTGGCACCCATATTCTGTATAGATTAAACGTAATAAAAAATATTAGTAGCTATTGCATTGGCAAAGCAAAGAAGATGAAGGGCCATCATCCCCATGTTTACAATATTATCAGTCTATTATTAGAATTTAATCGAGACCTTAGATTTAGATCCGAGTACGAGAACGACTTTTACAAGGAAAGTAGGGCTCTTCCAATTCTCCCCAACATTGCTAAAAACCGGAGGACAGGCTACTAAGAGTATTTATTTGTTCGTTTATATTTTTGAAGTATTGCTCCGATTGTGGAAAGTTGTACTCGTAGTCGGATCGTATACGCAGATGCCATTTTTTTCCCGAACCACACTTCAGCCTCCTTTGCTGATATCTTTCAGGTCAAGATGTACTTGAGTTATTATCGGGCATTAAAGTTGAAACACCTCTGATAGTTTCCTAGCAGTGTAACCTACCAAGCCGACAAAAAAAATCGATCTCAGGGGCATGGAAAACACTGCGACACAGACACTCGGCCGATGTCGAGCACCGCTTTCATTTCATTTGCTTTCATATTTTTCATTTCGTTTTTATTTTATTTTATTCATTTTTGGATTTCAATTAACGAAGAACTGAAAGTGGTTGTTTCGCTTAACCGTTTTATCTATATTTTATTTTGTGAGTCTCCTCAGTGAAAACAATGGATAAAAATCATGTTTCACTGTTATATTCTGTGATATTTTAGACAGTATAATATACTCACTGGCCCTTTATAAAAAAATCATTAAGACGACGAGCAGTAAGAAATAACTGGAAAGCTGTAAGAAGCGCATGTGAATGAGGGTATCGACCAAGTATTGACCGAGTGTCGTGTCGGTGCCGACTATCGGTCGAGGGTCGGTTGACATACAATCTAGGTCAGTTCTCTCGACGCCTACCCTGGGTTCCAGAGGCTCGAAAGAGAGTTAAGAGGGTCGCTTCGCTCCTCGAACTCGAACCCCTGGCAACCAGGGTACTCGACGCCCGGCCGTGTCTCAGATGGTCTCGCAATCGAGATCGAGACTCGACCGTATGCCCCTTAGTACACATGATCGATCCTCTTTGGCATCTGAAGTCTTGAAATGTAAACCGTTATTTCCAATGTTTTGACCAGACTTGGATTCCTCTTCTGTTTGGTTTGATTCTGTGAACTGTAATTTTAAAACGTTACATTTGGCTGTTATTTTCAGTGGGCTTAGAAGCGTGTTGGTACTGTTTGGTAAGGATGATCTAAAACCAGCTAAGAGACTGAAAGACAATATTCAAACCAAGCTCAGAGGTGCGAAAGCAACCCTGATGACTATAAGAGACATCCGCGTCGAGGGCCTAACCCCGGAGAAGGAGTTCAAGAAATGTGATTGCATATTGTTCGTACCTTCAAAGCTGTCCTACGAGCATCTGATGAAGATGTCTGCTGGGAACTTGGAGCCTAAAATGGTAGTAGTACATTTTAGCATGGAATGCAGCAAATACATCCCAGGCGGTTGTGACCAAAAAAAGGTTTTCAAACTAAGCAGGGATTTTGGAGCACAAGATCCGGTTCTGAATCACATTGGGAATGTTATCAAAGGACACTTTTAGGTCGTACTGTGGATTCTGCCGGGAGAGTCGTATGTAATTTTCCTTGATATAGAGGCCGACTTAGTACTCACAGAAAACCACATAGGCCTTAAAAGTACAACATTTTCTATTAAATAATCGAATGGATACACCATACTTATATAGAGTATCCCAAACCGATTGATTTTATTAAATTGTAGCATTAAAATTTTGAACATCAGGGATTTATATTAATCATGAATCATGATAGCAATAATTACCTTATCATAGGAAATTAACGCAAATTGAATTAACGCGAATAGGAGGTAAAATTTCAAAATGAAGGAAATTAACGCGATTGACACAGTTTTTTGCCGAAATACAAGAAGCACGCAGATGTCGAGAACTGCTCTTCTGGAAACAAGAATTAATAGAATGAACTAGAAATATTGTAACCGATATACTTTTAGGCTTTTACATTGTATAAGATTGAAATAGAATGTGCAGAAAACAGAAAGCCATGTTTTCTAGGTGTCAAATGTGTCTGGACAGGATACAGAATTTGGAAATTAAGGTCGCGGAATTAACGCTCCACTTAATTAATGTCGCGGAAAATAACGCTAGTAGTAGGAGAGGCACCGAATTAGCCCATTTTTTCGGGCGCTAATTTTTAGGGCGCTATGCTAATTTTTAAGGCGCGCTCATTAATTCAGATGACGCCACAGACCTATTGTCTTAGGTCATGCATAAATTAATTAGGGCGTACGCCTATTTTTAGGGCGTATGCATCAATTTGGAATGCTAATTTTTAGGGCGCTCTCATTAATTCAGGTGACGTCACAGTCCTATTGTCTTAGGTTATGCATAAATTAATCAGGCGTATGCCCTTTTTAAGGCGCTATGCTAATTTTTAAGGCGCGCTCATGAATAAAGTGAGGCGCGCTCATGAATAAAGTGCGGTAAAGTGCGGCGTCTCATGAATAAAATGGAATCACATTAACTCAGAGGATGATCTATTATTTCTGTGAATGAGGTCATCGATCTATTCGGGCATGTTTGGGTAAAACCTATTGTTTGGGGTCGTCTCTACAACCAGGAGCTGTCGACCCTGAATACATTCGAAGTTGAATGAAAAAAGTAAAACATATCTCGCAATATCTAAACCCCTTTGTAGCGTAAATAGTAAGAACAAACTACTCGTGATAGGCTCTAAACTGTCTTTATTATTTTCCTTTACAGTTAATAACTCATAAGTATACAAATCCGGTATGGTTTATTAGATCAACTCTGCTATTGTTCTTAGGGATTAGCGATAACTGAAGGGCCTATTGTTTTGAGGAAAACTCTTGTGATGCAAATTCTGCTCTAAAACTGAACTATAATTACCATACGAATAAAAGCAAAACTACTCGGAACAGGATTTTATTGATTCAAAACACGATAAGCGATACGATTTACAACGAGGCATAAAAAAATAAAGCGTATTTTAGCAATGTACTTGCGATAAATAATTGGAAAGTTTCACTAAATATTTTGATCCACAATTCGGCAACGGACAATTTTTACAAACGCGTTGACTCCTGTTAATCCTTTGAAGATCAAGATAAAACTAATTCAAAAAAATAGAACATTGTGAATTTTATCGTAATTTGTCAGGACAAACAGGATAAACAGGACAAAAAGGACAAACGAATAGAGACGTGTGCATTTCCATAACACATTTATTGGAAGTTTGTACATCTTAAGTAAGAATAAAATAACTGTTTACATTAAGCTTAAAAATACTATTTACGATAATATAACTATTTTACAGCACTTGGTTCTATGTTTATATCTCTAGAGGTAAAGTGGTCAGTCCATCTGCTAACACTTTGCGCTTAGGGTAAAAATAAGAAAACCCGGCCCTTACTTGTTGATAAGTATACATAGTGTTGTTGACAACACGAAAACCCTTATTGATACCCGAGCAACACATTTAGATAGTTTTCTTTATCGATCTCATTACATCTCTTATTAACTCCCTTACAACTAAACTTATCCGAAGCTCCAAAGCAATAATAGGTTTTACTACCCAACGCCCGCCAACGCCCGCCGCCCGTCAACGCCCGTCAACGCCCGTCAACGCCCGCCAACGCCCGTCAACGCCCGCCAACGCCCGTCAACGTCCGCCGCCTACTCCTCCTCCCTCCTCCTGCCTCCTCCTCCTCCCTCCTCCTCCTCCTCTTCCTCCCTCCTCCTCCTCCTCCTCCCTCCTCCTCCTCCTCCTCCCTCCTCCTACTCCCCCCTCCTCCTCCTCCTCCCTCCTCCCTCCTCCTCCTCCTCCTCCCTCCTCCTCCCTTCTCTTCCCTCCTCCTCCCTCCTCCTCCCTCCACCTCCTCCTCATCGCTACCCCAAAACTTCCTAATGTTACAGAAAATATCTGGCCAACCGAAAGTGTAACATAAGGAAGCTTTGGGGTAGCGATGAGGAGGAGGAGGAGGGAGGAGGAGGGAGGAGGAGGAGGAGGAGGAGGGAGTAGGAGGGAGGAGGAGGAGGAGGAGGGAGGAGGAGGAGGAGGCGGCGGGCGTTGACGGGCGTTGACGAGCGGCGGGCGTTTCGAGTTTTCCTCGAAACAATAGGCCCTTCAGTTATCGCTAATCCCTAAGAACAATAGCAGAGTTGATCTAATAAACCATACCGGATTTTGTATACTTATGAGTTATTAACTGTAAAGGAAAATAATAAAGACAGTTTAGAGCCTATCACGAGTAGTTTGTTCTTACTATTTACGCTACAAAGGGGTTTAGATATTGCGAGATATGTTTTACTTTTTTCATTCAACTTCGAATGTATTCAGGGTCGACAGCTCCTGGTTGTAGAGACGACCCCAAACAATAGGTTTTACCCAAACATGCCCGAATAGATCGATGACCTCATTCACAAGAATAATAGATCATCCTCTGAGTTAATGAGATTCCATTTTATTCATGAGACGCCGCACTTTACCGCACTTTATTCATGAGCGCGCCTCACTTTATTCATGAGCGCGCCTTAAAAAATAGCATAGCGCCTTAAAAAAAAGCATACGCCCTGATTAATTTATGCATGACCTAAGACAATAGGACTGTGACGTCACCTGAATTAATGAGAGCGTCCTAAAAATTAGCATTCCGAATTGATGCATACGCCCTAAAAATAGGGCGTACGCCCTAATTAATTTATGCATGACCTAAGACAATAGGAGTAGTATATATTATGGCGGTCCTAATTCACATCCTTTTATAAGGCCCCATTAGTCCCCCGCTAAGAACCACCGCTAGAAAATTTTACCGTTGCATTTAAAAATCCTAATTAGAGAAATTGTACAACCACAATGCACGTCCCTATATAAGCCCCTTTTATTCCCCCAGTAAGAACTACATTTAATGCAACCATTAATAAATCCTAATTAGAGATATGTTACCGTTATATTATGACAAATAACATAGGTGATATTATAGTTACTATATCAAAAACATCGGAAGTATACTATGGCCAACATATTATGCCTCCCCATATAAATCTTGACTAAGATCGTAGAGTATGCCGGTCCTAGATCGTTTGCAAGCATCGCTTCGACTTCAAAATACCTAGGCGATGCGGCATTTCTAGCACGATACAAAAACGTAGACCAGGAGTTCCGTATACGAGTACTATTGTTTGGTTTGAGGTCTGCTTGCGACGATAACGAGGGAGACAATTTGGTTAGGACCTTCGGTATTTCCGCGAAGGATGCACGCAATGATGGTAATTCTGCACTGGCATATGCCAGCGAAAATGGTCATCTTGATGTCGTTAAGTGGCTCACGGAGCACTTCAAGCTCACCATAGAGGATGAAAGCACTGGCTATGCTCTACTCGCTGCCTCTAGAACTGGTCATTTCGATGTCGTTAAGTGGCTCGTTAAGCACTTCCAGTTCACCATGGATAATGACTACGAGGGCTATGCACTACTCGGCGCCTGCGAAAATGGCCATCTCGATATAGCTAAGTGGCTCGTAAAGCACTTTCAGTTCTTCATAGATGATGGACCCGCTGATTATGCACTGTGTGGCGCCTGCGAAAATGGCCATCTCGATATAGCTAAGTGGCTCGTTAAGCACTTACAGTTCACCATGGAGAATGACTACGGGGGCTATGCACTGCGCGGCGCCTGCAAAAATGGGCATCTCGATGTCGTTAAGTGGCTCGTTGAGCATTTTCGGCCCACCACAGAGTATGAATACTTCGATTATGTAATATTCGAGGCCTGCGAAAATGGGCAGATCACTATGGGTCGTATGTATGATTACTCATTTTTTTTTTTTATTTAAACATATATATTCTTTGTGTTTGCTCCAGGAGCAGGAGCTCATCTAGGGAGCTTACACAACATTTATTTACAAATTATAACTGGAAACGAAAGGAGGAACTAAGCTACATACATACATGATCATTACAAGACTTAAATTGAAACAACACGAAAAGATTAATAGGCTAGAAAATGACAATACAGAAGGCGAGTTGCAAGGACAAATCAGAAAAAACGATTTGACTCCATTAGAAATATTTGGACTTCCTTAAAAATACATTCGTTTTGTGTTAGTGATAGGCTGGAGTCTCCAAACAGTAAAGTTCTTAACCTAAATTTGTCCGTGCAAGTTTGCCAATTACTAATAGTAAGTGCAACAGAGGTAAGGAGTTCGTATACGCCTATTACCTATTTTAACCAAAACGACTAATTCGTGAGAATGACAGCCGCCAATACATACTGAAGCCCCGAACTGAATCCCCATTAAGAGATTTCTGGCAAATGTGACAAATTGTTGCACCGCGGTGGGCTACACTATCCTCTGGAGTCATGCATAGGGCTTTACATATAGATAGAGCTGCCTTAACTTTATGTTCTTCTTGTTGTATTGCCTCCAGGAACGTTTCCGTAGCATTGGGCCCTCTGTAGATGACTGGAGTCTCTGTATGGCCATCACATCTCACCACGATGTAGCCGAAACCGCAGGCCTCATGTAGTTGAGTTTTCTGGGTGTTGCTGCGCAGCTCTGCTGCCGGCTCTGCTGCCGGATCAAGCTCTAGTTCTTCGATCTTAGTGGTCAATGCCTCAAAATCGGCGTAAATGACGTAGGGAACCTTCATCTGTTTGTGCCAATTCTGGAAGGATAGCTTGTTCTTACCCTCTTCAGGCATCTCAACTCTCACTGCTGTCTGTCCTATACCTTTACATTCTGGAATGTGTTTTTCGAGGAGATCTTCTCGGCAGTATCCATGTAAACACCTCTCGCAGAAGTGTTTGCGGTGCTCGTGCTTGGTCTGATCGAATAGGAGGCGATTAAAATCCTTGATCCAAGTGTAGTGATACTTTCCGGATTCCTCTATTAACAGCAGGTTAATGCGGCGGGTGTCTCCACATTGCTTGCTAATCCCCTTTCTCCCAGCCGAAGACATTGATTGCAAGGTTGTTTTGCTTCTCAACCCTGCAAATCTGTGATATGGGTGTTCGTGCATCGATTTCTGTAAAGTCTAGGCCGTCGTCTATAGGATACTTAGATGGTCTTTGGGTATTAATCTCGACGGGAAAGAGCGCTGATCGTAGTGCCCATCGTAGGCAGTTATCATCCTTATTTTGAACATTAATCACAGCCCTCTTGTTTTGGACTTCTTTAGGAAGTGAAATGTATGAGCCTCCTTGTAGTGGTTGATATCGCGCTATGTCGAGCCAAAGCAGAACTACTCGGTCTACCACCCAACCTGAGCCTCCATCTCTCTTGGATCACAGGAAAAGACTTGTCTAGCGCGGAATTGATTTCGTGGGATTGCAATACGGCCTCCTGCCGATGACGAAATATTACGTCGATGAATTCTTCGCTACCATCAAGTTTGTACTTTAGTAGCTCTACTCTCAAGGCTAGCTGGAACTTCACCCCTTTTAGATCTAAAATCTCTTCCTCTAGCTTTTCGTGGATTATATGGCGTACACCATCTAAGAAGGCCATTGGGTCGGCACCAAATTCGTGACCCTCTGGAACATACATCTGCCAACCTCGTAAGAACTTACCAATGACCCATTTAGTTCGTTTGAATACTAGTGGGGCTAAATTGTGCTGCATGGGGTCAAACTCTGCAAGGATAGCGTTACGTTTTCTACGTGGTTTGGGCTTTGGCAATGGCATATATCTTTTTGGAAGTAATGGTCGTATTAAACGTCTTTCTTCCATTTCGGGGATCGGTTCATCAAGGATGATGCTATTGGTAGGGCTTGGATTGCGCGCCTGTTCGTATACATCTAGTACGTCTCTTTGATAATTACCGTATGCCATATTTACTACAATTATACTATTAGTATATCTATTCTCTAATAGGGAGATTTTTAATTACAAGTTCAGTCAATACAGCGTTGAAATCCTTTCTAGCCCTCCTACCTTTACGCATTAGGTTTATCTGTGCGGTTATATTACCACATGGGCGACAAAGTCGTGTCTCTGCTTGAGTCCCAACTCCACATGCACGGCAGGGGTATGGCTCAAACGATCCTTCTCTGATCTGGTGTCGATGTTGCTTACAGCACTCAAATAAACAACTCTTACCACAAATAGTGGTCCTGCCAATTGTTAACCATCGACACTTATTATGTCCGCGCATTTTATGTGTCATAATATAACGGTAACATATCTCTAATTAGGATTTATTAATGGTTGCATTAAATGTAGTTCTTACTGGGGGAATAAAAGGGGCTTATATAGGGACGTGCATTGTGGTTGTACAATTTCTCTAATTAGGATTTTTAAATGCAACGGTAAAATTTTCTAGCGGTGGTTCTTAGCGGGGGACTAATGGGGCCTTATAAAAGGATGTGAATTAGGACCGCCATAATATATACTACTGTAGGACTGTGACGTCATCTGAATTAATGAGCGCGCCCTAAAAATTAGCATAGCGCCCTAAAAATTAGCATAGCGCCCGAAAAAAAAGGGCTAATTCGGTGCCTCTCCTACTACTAACGCTCACAAAAATTAACGCGACTTAAATTAACGCGAATTTTAAAGATTCGCGTTCATTTCCTATAATAAGGTATGACTCTATAGACATAGACATAGACATTTTTTATTTGGAGTCTTACACAGAGAGTATATAGACTAACGTCCAAATAACCTTAAATTAATTAAATAATAATTACAATAATTACATCTAAGTTTAAAGGGTTGTTTTTGTATTCGCACACATGGTGTGATGCTATCTTATCTCGGCCTGGATTTTGACGCTATTTCTATATAACATACATTCAAAAATGTATTTTGCTATTTCTTTCTGAAGAAATAAAAATATATCATTGTCAGCCATACGGTTCATCTTATATTTAGTTTGTTTTTCTATACTGGAGAAAAGAATATTCCTTTTTTCACGGTATAAACGGGACATTTTATCAAGAAATGTATCTCATCCTCTATGCCGTTTTTGCATATTTGGCATATTCTTTCTTCGAGTTTTTTATATGGTTTTGTGTACCGCCCAGTTTCTATTTCTAATTTGTGGTTACTTATTCTTAATTTTGTAAGTGCTATTCTATGGTTAGTGTTGGTGACCTGACTCAAGTAATCTTCATAGTTGTAGCTAGTTTTAAATTTTCGATATGTCCTTAATTTGTTCTTTTGTTGGGGATCTTTCCTTGAATCGTTATGTATGTCACTTGACCATGTTTGTAGTTCAATGTCTCTTAGCCTCTGACGGATAATGTTTTCGGTGGTTGTGTTATTGTAATATACATTGTTCTGCCTATTAATCCACAGTTCTCCTAATCCTATCTGATGTAGCAAGGTTTTAATTTTGTGGCTCCAGCATTCTTTGTTGTCCTTGTTTTTTATATCTTTGTATGCATTGCAGGATAGTTTATCTATATCAGAGTCACTTAATTTAAGCTAAAATTTAATGCTCCTACATTTTGCTTGCGTTCGTAACGGATATCTCCCTAATTCTGCCCTGCATGCATTACTTGACGTTTTGTTGACCCCTAGGAGCCATTTACAGAATTTAATATGCACAGCTTCAATCGGGTCTTTTTCTAATGGCCCTTTTATATCCACTCCCCATAATTCGCTACCTACTCCTATCTTTAGGAGTTCATTTAATATATTATCAGCACCAGGCGCTTTATTTCCTTTTAGTTGATTAATTGCAATATCGATTTCTTTTTCGGATATAGGGTAGTCAAGAGGTCCTAGTTCATCATTATTTATATCTGGGTTCATTTCTTCGCAATACGTGGCAGCATTCTGATCTCTGAAATGCTCATAAAATTCTGTCGTATTGGTATTTTCTAACGGCTGTTTTCTCTTTTTCTTGATATTTAATATTTTACGCAAATTTTTCCATACGCTTTTTGAGTCTTTAAAGTCATTTTTGCCTATATTTTGTGTAAAATATGAGTGTTTTTTTCGTCTACAAACTTTTCTAAACATTTTTTTCTTGTAATGTAAATGGCACCTTAGTGTTGTATTGTTCGGATCACAGCTAATTTGTTTCCCAAGAGATTGTAGGTTCTCTTTTTCTGTTTCACATTCTTGATCAAACCATCCTTGATTGCTTTTTGTCTCTTTTTTGGTGTTATTGTTTTGGTAACGTAGTCCTGCTTCTTTGCATACATCGATTAATGTTCTGGTGAACTCTTCTGTCATTGTATTTATGTTACTATTATCTAGTGATGCTTTTAATCTTTTTTGAGTCTCAGTCGATCCTAATAATTCTTTCAGTCTATCTTTTGTTTTCTCATCCCACAAAAGTCTCTTGCTATCAGTTACCGTGATATTGTCAGTTGACTTCTTACAGACATTTGCTTTTCTAACTTTTATAGCGTATGACAAATGACAATGATCTGACATTTGGGGTTTTAGAGGTTTGACTGCCAGGTATCTCATTTTTCTCAGGATCTGTCTATTTCCAATTACATAGTCTACAACACTGTTGCCATTGCAGTGAAAGCAGGTCTTTTTACTTCCAGGTCACCAACTACTCTACCATTGAATATTCTTAGATTTAATGCAGTGCAAGTTTCTATCAGATTTCTCCCTCTGGTATCTATTTTTCACTATCTTGAGATTGTCTTTTATATTGATCGTCAACCTCATAATCTTCTGGGAGATCTATATACCTATTTTCATCATTGAAGATAAATTCTTGCATATTGCCGGTACGTGCGTTGAGATCACCTTGGATAGTGATGTCTCCTTTTGTTAATAATAATAATAATGTATTTATATAGCGCAATCTCCATAAATGCCCGAGTGCGCTTTACATCAAGTAAAAATCTATAACTATACGTTTATCACATAAAAATAATAAAACTCTATGCAACACAACACAATGTTGAAATATAAAATAAATACTAATCTAAGATAAAAAAAAGGTAATACTAAAAAGAGTCAATAATAAGCTAGTTTAAAAAGATGGGTCTTAAGTTTACACTTAAAAATAGAAGTGGAAGAGCTACTCTTGATTTCATGGGGAAGCGCATTCCAGAGACTAGGTGCACACACCGAAAATGCCCTGAGGCCGTACGATTTCAGTTGAAAATCATATCTTCGTTATTACTTTTTTCATAATTGGTTGCGCTTAGGTAAACTGTTCCTAAATAAATATCCTTCTGTAAGCAAAAATATTTTTTGTTTAGTTTGCACCATATTACATTTTTGTTATCCGTGGGGATATAGGAGACCCCTTCACTGATTCTGTTATTAATATAAATGGCTAGACCTCCAGAGTTACGTTTCCCTTTTTTGTTTCGGCATTTGATGAAATGTTTAAATTTATTTACATTCAAGTCAGAATCGATGTCTGCATGTGTTTCTATAACACCAAAAATATCATGCCTATTAATTATACTTACAAAGTCGTCCGTCTCCAGTTTATTGCCGAGTCTCTACTGTTATATCCATTTATGTTCCAGAAACCTATTCGTAATGCCTCTGGCATAATGGCAACTAATATCTAGTTTCGGAGAAAGACCTTTGATTCGCTCTAAACCAATCGGCCAGGATATTTAATGCCTCTAGTGGCTGGTAATTTCTTTCACACGGATAGCCATATCGTCGGCTCTCGGTAGTTTCTTGCCTTTCCCAATGCTGGTGGCTGTCCGGCTCGTATCTGTTATGGACCTGACGCTCGTCATATCGCCGGTTTCGATATCTACCGCGTTCGTTTCCTGTTGAAGGTTCTCTTCGGTTGTCTTTCCTTGTGCGCAGGCCAAGGTTGTACTTAAGATTTGACACCAGCTTCTTTGTGCCAATTCTATTGTTCAGATGCACGTCATCATAGTACACCTCTTCATTAACGCTCCCATCCGCATTACATGTGACACGTCTATTGTCAACAAATTAAACTTTCCCTTGACAAAGTCTCTCAAGTCGACTGTTTATTTCGTCTATTGTTCTGTTTTTTCGTTCTTCTCTTGGGACGTACATAATACCTGATATTGCAACTGTAGCGTTAGGCCATTTTTGTTGGACCATTGTTATGCAAGTTTCAACGTTTGCAGTTATCTCATTGATTTCTTTGTATTCTACATCATTTATTCCGCAGTGAATGATAACATAATCGTAGATATTATAATCCTCCATATTCTGTATATGATCAACCATTTCGTATGTTCCACCAGCTACGCATTGTTTATTCACGTAACGTTGCGGTGTCAATTTACTTTGTTGGATCCCGCGATACATTGAGTCGCTAAGCATTAATATGGGGCCATTTTTCGTGTTATTTTGTTCTCGGGATGGTTCTCTTTGTATAGGCCTTGGCCTTTCTTCGGCTTGGCTTTCCAGGTTGTGTTGTTCTTCGCGGAGATTTTCATAACTGTTAGATGTTATTATACTGTAACTTAATCGCTGTTCAGTTTGCAGATCAGGTTCTGCCGGTTCGTGAGTTCTTGTCTCATTTTCCATGGTTTCTCTTCTCAAACCCACGTTTATCATCATTTCTTTGCAGTCACCAAGCTCTGTTTTTATCGTTTTGACCTCGTTTGAAAGCCTTGATTGCGATTTCTGTAATATTTTTATGCCATTGGCAAATTTGTTATCGATTTCTTCTTTGAAGCCTTCGTTTTTCTTGTCCAGCTCGGTTCGTAGTGCTTTCAAGTGATTTTTCTGTTGACATTCTAGGTCTTTAATTGCAATACATTGTTCGTTAACCTCCATATTTAAGTCTGCTAAATTCCTTTCTAATTTTTTTAATATGTCTTTCATGTTCGCTTTGAAGTCTAGAAATTCTTGGTACCTTTCATCATGGCCGTCGCTCGGTGGTTCACTTTCCGGCTCGTCTTGGAAGCCCCTATTATAGCCTTCTTGAAATTCTAAAATTTGAAAATATCCATAAACTGATAAAATGTCACTTTTTACACATAAAATACAAAATAATAAAAATAGTATTCCAGCCATATTCTCTGATATCCTTACACCAATATCCGAAATTCATTCCTACAACACCAGATATGCTGCCAATTTTTTTTTCTACAAACCCAAAGTGAGAACAAATTATGGGATTCATACATTTCGGTCCTCCGCACCCAAACTCTGGAAATCTATACCAACAGAATTTAAAGACCTTCCATACCATGCTTTCAAACAAAAATACAAAAAGTTATTTTGGGTGACCAAATCTAATTGTAAACAAATAAAACACCTTACATCTTTTCATAAGCATTTAATGAACGTATCAAGCTAAACGACTCCTTGACCGGCTAAATACCAGACATACTTCTTTCCTTATACAGAAGGATCTTTCAGCCGGCTCGGAATCACGTTTCGTCCTATTGTCCCACGTGTTTGCATGATTGTGTGTGGTTAATTGATAGCTTCTCATAATTAACACATCTGTCAGTAACAATATTCTTTACACTCGCAAAGAGATCAATTTGGTGAACTTTCTGATCTTATATTTCATGTATTTACTATATTTTACAAAGAGAGGATCTTGGTAAAATCTGTCAACGCTTGTCTGCTAATCCGATTTGTCGCCGGTTGAGCGCTCTTGGTATTTAATAGCATGGTTAAGCTCGATACGTGTATAGCTATACCATTATATACTTGTTTACTTACAATATCTGTATATACTAGTCACTCATCTTATTGATTATTATCTAGTAGTCATAAAGTCACTGTTAATTAAGTTTAACTTCAATAGCTCCGGTTCTTTCCTTTTATCCTTCTCTCTTTCTTTCCTTCTTTTACGTAATACATGTCTCAATCGTCCTTACTAATGAGGCTTGTTCATTATTGTAATCATATATTTACGAAGAAAATCGATGCTGGAGATAGTAATAAATTTACTGGTGGATTTGCAGAATTTTTGAGTAACATAAATATCATAGATAGGTCCTAGCCCTTTGATACATAATTTGTAGGAGTTTTTCGTCTTATATCTCTGTGTGCTGGTGTTGACAGGGAAAGTTGTCGTTGGAAAGTTTTTTGTTTTCTTATTGTAGAAATGTTCTCTTCCTCAGCTGATAATAAAATTCACCGTAACTATGATAGCTTTTATTGAATGTTTATTTCCTTTTTCCAATGAAAGCAGAATACATATACATATACATATACATATACATATACATATACATATACATATACATATACATATACATATACATATACATATACATATACATATACATATACATATACATATACAATCAATGCCAAAAAGGTTGTCCAACAGAACATAATATAATACTATAATATCCATTGTTTTGGCCTATTGTTTTGGCCTAGACAATAGCTCAAAACAATGGGTATTATAGTATTATATTATATTCTGCTGGACAACCTTTTTGGCAGCGACTGTACATATACATATACATATACATATATATATATATATATATATATATATATACAGTCGTTGCCGTTAATGTTGTCCTAGACATATCCACATATTGATTTATAGCCTTTGTTCAGTTCGCACCTTTTACATAAAGAACGGTAATCAGCCGTGAACGCACCCTTTGTATTTGGTCACAAAGAGCCACGGTGGTCTAATGGTTAACGTTCTTGCTTACCAGTTCAAAGCCCCGAGTTCTAGTCTCAGTATCGGCATCGTATATTTTTCTTTTTTTTCTTCTTGTTTTTTCCCCCTTGTCTTTTTGTTTTATTTACATATGTTTCTTTTTGCAGTTTATTTTTTGATATTGGATAAGAACGGACGATGTAGCTAAAATAATACTGTCAACATGAAACGGTCTCAAATTTTCCCAGACTTTCGAAGTAGATAATTATACCAGCACTGTCTGAGTACGCCCAAATTACGCTATTTTCGTTTAGAACGGTATAGTGATTCTGTTGATGGTTGTGGGTTTGAATAAGCGTAATTTGTTTTTCTTACACTGTGCCGGGTTTACATGTATATTGCTGGGGTGCACGTTACGTCATCGCCGCCATCTTGGTTCCCTTTTTCAAAGGATTTCTCGTTAGCTTCTCTTGTTAGTTCATCCAACATGGCGACCACGTCTTTGTTATTTAAATCTCTGGGGATGGGTTGCACCCCACCAATACCAGAAACAGTTTTGAAAATACTAGATACCCACTGATTCAAAGTATTATATCTTTGTTTAGAAGTAGGAAGCGATTTTAGCAAGTGTTATGAATTTCATTCGTACTGATTTTCTGAACTTAGGCAGACTGAGCGCGCGACCTCATTCTTTTTTCCGAGATTTCGAAAAAATCGGCCGCGAGACACGGAGAGGACAGTTTTGAAAATATTCGGCAGTCCAGAAATTAGCCAGAATTCTCTTTGAAACCCATAGTAATGCTTGCATAAGTTAACGAAGCTTTTTTCTTTGTGAGGGAAAATAACTCACATGGAATTATAGCCGTGTACTCGGCGTAAGGTTTACGAGTGTTTGACAAACGATAACAAACTTTTGAAGCCACGCCATGGACGATGTCGATGATCAAAATACTACATTCCCTGCGGCAGTCGAAGCTTTTGCAAAAGAAATGTTCGAACATCCGTTCTTGTTGTCACGTTTGAAATAAAAGCTTTTAAGGGAATGCAGTCAGAAAAAAAGGGGAAAAAGAAATGAAAAAAATCTTCCCAGTAACAAAAATGTTGATTCTGAGACTTGAATTCGGGTCGGAGCTTCGAACTGGTAAGCAAGAGTGTTAACCATTAGACCACCGTGGATCTTTGTGACCAAATACAAAGGGCGCGTTCACGGCTGATTACCGTTCTTTATGGAAAAGGTGCGAACTGAACAAAGGCTATAAATCAATATGTGGATATGTCTAGGACAACATTAACGGCAACGACTGTATATATATATATATATATATATATATATATACAGCGAAGTGCAAAAACTTTGACCCCCCACACCTCAACTATATCAATATATCGGGTGCATTATGGGTAGGAGTAAAGTCATTAAAATGCAACTACAGCCGATATCCGCGCGCGTTTGCAAATCGTCATAGCGAAGACTTATGCAGTTGATTTAAAGTTCAAGATGTCATCTAGAATAGAACATTTTTACTCGGGACAGGCAGGACAGCTTAAATAAACCTGAGTATTTAAATGCACTCTATATATTTACTGTTAGATCGAATATTTGCAAAACAGAACATATCCATGGTCGGCGGAAAGAGAACGGGAAATGATCATGCCGAAGTTTCAGGTTCGAAGCGTGAATTCAGAGCTATTTGTCAAGCTGTTAGGATATCTTATGATGACCTAAAATATCGAGATAACCCATGAAGAGGAGACATGATTACACCTGATCTGTGGGTTCAGGGCCAATATCAATTCGTTTGAAACTTTGACATTCTACATTTGTTGTCAGTGATTCTAAACCAAAACTGAGAGCGATGACAAAATTCAGCTCGATATCAGCGCAGGTATTCCGTTCTCTGTCTTCTACTTCTGTGAAGACTGAACTGATCAGTGTTATTAGACTGATATAACGTTTCAAAGAGCAGAAATGAAAGGATTCATATGTACCGACCGGAGCTGACCGGATGCACAGACTGCACAAGAGCCTGGCTTATAGTTGGAAAACGTATCGACAAAGCAAAATAAACACTTTATAGTGTAACGTAAGGAAACCTCTTACAGTTTGAACATCGAATCGTTTTCTTTAACTGTTGTGTAATGTTCATTTTTAGCTGATCCCGATGAGACGAAATTCACAATCTGATAAAAAAACTGATGTTGTTTGGAACTGCAATATAATTACAAAATGAAACTTCGAAAATTAAATATTCAAAAGTTTGTCGCGGCTCGTTATCTACGAAATTAGGAAACTAGGATTCACAATAAATTGATGTTGTTAAATGGAACCATAGCTGATAACGTTTTTGGTTTAATGACGAAGCTAAATAAACAGTTTCGTCACAATTATGAGATTTAAATAGCATACAAAATACATTTTAAGAATGAAAGAAAACTGTGCAACAATAATAACATTCAGCGATGCGAATCCAAGAATTATCGAACGTACCTTTCATAAAAGCTTTTACTATTACCTTGAATAAAACTGGATAAGAGAATTTCAAGAGGAATAACTAAGAGTTTATTAGAATTTTTTTAGAATCGTTTAATACCATAAAATATGACAATGATATGGGATACTTTAATTTCTATCCGTTTCTTAATCAAAATAATTAAATGTTTTATGAATTTGTTGTCAATAAATTTATGAAATTGTGTAAACCTTTAAGCTATTTTAATCTCTTCAATTTTCCGCGAAACAGTTTAAAAAATAGCGTTGAATTATTGCTTAGCAGATGAAATTCCGCATAGTGATTATAGTTCCGTCCGCGTTACGTTCTGCTAACGTAAACATTAATTTATAATATAAAATCAGGAAAAATATTTGTCCAAACAGAAAATAGAGAGTGCATTTACTTTGCTTTAAACTTTCCTGCCTGTTCCGAGTAAAATTGTTGTATTCTAGATAACTTCTTGAAATTTAAATCAACTACACAAGTCTTCGCTGTGATGATTTGCAAACGCGCGCGGATATTTGGCTGTAGTTGCATGTTAATGAACTTACTCCTACCCATAATGCACCCGATATATTGATATAGTTGAGGAGCGGGGGGTCAAAGTTTTTGCACTTCGCTGTATATATGTATATGTATATGTATATATATATTAGTTACGGCCGTGAAGAACATCAGTAAGGTCCGTACTGAAAAAACACCGGACAGATGAATAGCCAATCAGATCAATGACAAGGAATATTAGAGCCGCGAGACGGATAACAGCTCTTAGTGTACCCTCTGAACTTTAATCGGCTACAATTTGAGATCATCTTGAAATAAATAGTACTCGTGAATTCTGACCGTTTATTGATGTTCATATATAATTAAGTACTACAATGTTTAAGCTGTGGAGGTCATGGATTTATGGTTGAGGAGGTTTTGGATCTTTCTTAACACTCGAGCATTTAACAAGAAAGTCAGTTAAAGATGCCTCGTGATTTAGGAAACGTTTGAATGCACCATTCGAGAATTATGATTGTAATTTTCATGTAATACAGGACTGATCTATTCAATCTCTCTCAAAGACGCCAAAATCAAAGCCGTGTAGAACTAAATGGCGACCCAAGGACGATACACAGTTTGTGATCATCAAATGCAATACATAAAAGGGCATACTAGAGAGAAGCCAGTGGAAAACTCTTCTAAGTACTCTCATGAGAAGAATGAAGAGCTCGAGGAGGACTTCGATGAAGACTTCTGGGTCAAGGTCAGTTATTCATCAATTTCTTACTGTACAATTTAGGAACATATTTGAGACGTCGCGAATTCACCCGATTGACGATAACTGGTCAGCTTTTCGCCATGATCAATAAGAGTACAAGCAATTATGTCATGTGATGCGCGCGCTTGTCCGTTGAACTTCACTGCTAGCAGAGGTTCCTTTTTCTCCATTCCTTTTGTAAACGCTTCGCGAACTGCCGGGAGAAAATATCTCCCCCTCTCCCCCCACCCCCACCCCCCCCCCCCCCCCCCCCCATCTACCCCATGGACGAATAAATTACAAATATATACAGTACATACACATGTAAAAGATTTGCTGATTTAAATTTGAGCCAGCTACGATACTGCGCATCCACCGATGTCAATCATTAGTTTGCATACTAATTACCGTGGGATCACATTCTTCTCATTGGTCAACCCGTCCAAGCGTGACAAACGTTTTCGTGTCGCTTAGTAACGTAACGCATGCGCAACAAATAATGTTGCGACAGGGAGCAGAGGTTACTTCTCTAGATCTCTCTAGCAGGGAACCATTCAACTCGCCTATATGTTATTTTCCCTTAAATCAAAGCCCTGCCCGCTGCATTGTGCACATTTGTTCATTGGTTATACTTGCTGCGCTAGTTGTCCACTTGAGTTTTAAACATTTTATGACTTAACCTATGATCAATAAGAATACGAACAATGGATAAATGTATACAGTTTGCTAAAAGGACATCGACCGAAATGGATTGCGGTTATTACTACTGTACAACCATTCGGAACGGATAAACTACAGTGTTCGAGCGAAATCATTGCTTTTGACACCAAAACAACGAGACTATCAGCTAAAATCACAATCTATTTCGGTCTTAGATTGTCCGATGTGCAACGTCTGATGTATGTCCTCTTTCTCCTGTTATTAAGGTAAAAGAGATGTATACAGCTGAACCGGCGAAGTCATGGTCGAGAGCCATAGATGAGGTGCGTGTGGCACGACTTGTAAATAGATGGAAAGAACGATCGGCCAAACCTGAGAGAGACCCTCTTCTTGTCCTCATTAAAGAATGGCCAGTATCTAAAAAATACAGCAACAGACGTAAACTTATTGAAAAACAGGTTCTTACTTCATGCTTTCTATTGACCTTTCATTCATCAAATTAAGCTCCCTCAATCTACAATGATTTTCCATTTCAAAAAACAAGAAATCACATCAGATATGATGTTCAAACTGTTTCGCCTCGCACTGAACAATTTTAACAGTACAGTACATCTTGTTCGTTATTATTTATCAAACTCATTAATAATTCAGGAAGGAAAAACAAAGGGAATTTATGTGCGATAAGTGATCTGTAAATCTGATACAGATTTGTCCTGAGCTGCATAAACGTTTGCTTCGAATTTCTCGGCCGAAATACGTATCGCCAAAATAATTGAAAAACACTACTCTCTACATTAGACGTTTGATTTACAGAATTCGTTTCCGTGCTTTATCGGATTTACGAACTCTCGCCTTCGGCCGGAGTTTGTAAGTCTGGTAAAGCACGGCTACTCATTCTGTATCTTGCATAAAACAATTTTTGATTCTGTGAAATTCATGCTAGCTCATATACAGACTGAACCCGAAGAAATCTTTGAAGTTAATCACTCAAGAAGTTAGTTAATTACTCATGGTGCAGGTTACACTAAGTAAGGTTCTATTTTTTTAGATCAACAAGTTTGCAGAAATCTTGCTTAAAGGAGAGGGTATCCCCAATATGAACAAAGACAACAGATATGAGACATTCAGAGATGGAGAGAATGATGAAGGGAAAACTCTACTTCACTACGCTGCTGAGTATAATTTCTCTCATGTAGCTCTTACTCTTATCAATTATTGCCCTGGACTGCTGGACTTGAAAACAGACCCCTTGGATGAAACACTTCGTGCCCTACTGCCTGTTGAAATTGCCCTCCAGAAAGAACATGACGACGTAGCTGCTGTGATGATTAGATACATGGAACGTGAGAAGTGAGTTATCGCTGTTCATGCAAAGGGCTAATTATAGCCCCATTTACACGAAAGGCATTTAGGGCACGGCACTCCTAATTTGGCCCACAGGCCGATAAGTTTGGGACCGCCACTCCTGGTTTTTGTCGTGCAAATCAAGTGTGCCGGTCCCACAATGAATGTCTTGTAAATGGGGCTTATGTGATCAATTCGTACAGTGTTATTTTATTCTGCACGAAAATCGTGCAATGTATAGAAAAACACTGCACGAAATGATTTCATGTACTTAAATGTTTTGATTTCCAAATACAGTTACACAAACTTTTAAATATGTTATACATGCTCAGCGGTTAATAGGAGATCTTACAGCGGTTGCGTCTACGAATAGCAGTTTCAGCGTAGACGTAGACGCCACTGTAAGATCTCCTAATATTTAGCCATGGCGAGCTTTAATTAAGCGAGACAAAATGCAAGTCAGTGACGATACAATACACTCGAACTCGGTACAGCGCGAATAGGCCATTTTGACGATGTTGCACGCGCAGCTAGAACAATGGCTATCTGTTTTAAATAACAAAATTAAAAGCTGGTGAACCAGAACGAGTCTTAGCAGCTCATTGATGCGTGCGCAACATAATTAAAATGGCCTATATTTGTCCCCCACGCACTGAATTATTGTTGTACTTAGATTTCACATTTACTGTACGAATTTGCAACCCCTCCCAAGCAATCGATCTTATTTTGCTTACATGCATGGACATTTACATTCAATTTCGATTAATTCGTGCCCCAATCTAATCAAAATTTCAATCTAGTATGTAATGTGGCCTCATTTTGTGAATTAATTCATGCGTGCGCAATTATTTGATTCTTTCGCGAATATTTGCATGGTTAAATCTGCATATATCCGCCGGTCCTTCCGGCCTGTTTGTAGTTATATCTCGAGTTTTTTCTTAAGAAAATGAAAGGTAAATGTGTGTGATCTGTCAAACATTAAGTAGCTCTAGATTCGTACATGTGACAACGTTTTCGGTCAAGCAGCCTAAATGATGTTTTTTTTAAAAGAGGCACATTGGTGATGTTTAGTTGTCTCGATCGCACAGAATAATCATTCAATCATTTTGTCGAGGTAGGGCTCTGGAAGAATCCGATTTTTTGTGTAATCTGATTGCCTGTCTGAACAACTCAGTTTCACCGGAAGTCAAACATAAAGCCTTTTAGAGGGTTGATCTATTTGGACAAACGCATTGAACATTGGGGGTTAGCTAAACGCTACAAACCGTTGGATTTTACCTAAATGGTTGCCGCTAAAGATCTTCAGGGATTCTTAGATATTTGCTTGCATCCTATCGGGAGTTCATATCACTTCACCACCAACACAAATCGCACACAATACATGAATTCGAAAATCGAACCCAACCGGCAGTAACAGTTGATATAGCCGAGGGATTTACCGTTAGGTAACAGATAGGTAATAATGCACACTCTCATATTAACAACAATATTTGTTCGTAATGGAAGAAGTGGCGTTTTCCGATCTCGTGAACTTGTGCACAGGTGCTGATCGCTTAAATATAAGCATTTGTATGGGAATGCAACGAAATCAAACCTTCTAGGAGCTTCGGGCTCAGGTAAGGCGATTTCAGCTGCGAGTTTTCGATCCCTGTGAATCCTCTTGTGTATGAATCTATTGTCTGATAAATCCACCGAGGCCGAACGATAAATAAACACGAGCCTCATGCATGAAAATAAAGCCGTAAAATATGGCAAGCCAAACAGGACAAAAGCGTATTGAGTTTTAGATCACTGGTTAAGTTGTAAAGTCACCCCATGAGAAATATCGATCACCCAGTGAGAAATATCGATCACCCCGTGAGAAATATCGATCACCCCGTGAGAAATATCGATCACCCCATGAGAAATATCGATCACCCCATGAGAAATATCGATCACCCCATGAGAAATATCGATCACCCCATGAGAAATATCGATCACCCAGTGAGAAATATCGATCACCCCATGAGAAATATCGATCACCCAGTGAGAAATATCGATCACCCCGTGAGAAATATCGATCACCCCATGAGAAATATCGATCACCCCATGAGAAATATCGATCACCCCATGAGAAATATCGATCACCCCGTGAAAAATACCGATCACCCAGTGAGAAATATCGATCACCCCGTGAGAAATATCGATCACCCCATGAGAAATATCGATCACCCCATGAGAAATATCGATCACCCCATGAGAAATATCGATCACCCCGTGAAAAATACCGAGCACCCCGTGAGAAATATCGACCACCCCGTGAGAAATAAAGACGTCGATCAGTGGCTGAGAATATCAATAGTCCAGTTTCGTATTCAAAAAATACCGCTGAATGCAAGGACTACAGACGCATGTACGCAGGGTTAGCCTCATTCTGAAGTTAAACATTCATAAATACAGGCGAGAAGGTGGGCTATTCGCACCAGTCCCTTCCAGAGCGAGTATAAATAAGAACTCCACCAAGGTTCGTCGCACAGTTCGCGTCAGAATACATGCACCTCGTTCCTCGCTGCTTATCGTACTAAGAAAATGGAAGGACAAGTACCCCAAGCCGCGAGAGTTCCGGCAGCTCAACAGAATGGCCCAGGTGGTCAAGATCTTCCACCAGCTGCTCCTCCGACATGAAGCCGTCGCTCAGCCGCCAGAGCTAGAGGCAATTTCATCCTTTTTCCCACTATGTGGTTCTCAGGTTGATTGTTTGCTTTTTGTCCTCGTGCTCACTTATGCTTGTGTATGTATTTTGTTTTGGTCTATTATGGTTTTCGTTGCATCACCGTTTTAGTCTCCTTTGTAGTTTCGCCGGTGTATTTTGCCTTCGTTGTATTTCAATTCAGCTTTGGTCTATATTGCTTTATTCCTTCGTTACTATCATAATTATGTATGTTGACGCGGATTTGTGCAGTGCGGTATAAATGTTCTAGTTAATTTTCTATTCTTCGTTTAGTCCTATATTTTTGCACATTTGGCATGAATTGCCGTGAGTTTGGCACAGGTGTTGCCGTGAGTTTACGTGCTGGCCTCACAAATACGGATTTGTGCAGTGCGGTATAAATGTTCTAGTTAATTTTCTATTCTTCGTTTTAAAAGTCCTTTATTTTTGCACGTTTGACATGTATTGCCGGGAGCCTACAACGGCGTGCGTTATTACTCTCTCGCCTACAGCGGCACACAACTTCGTTCTCCCCCCATACAGAGAAGGTACTTTCCCAATATAAAACCAAAAAGGGTATACCAGCTGAAACGTGCTGAAAAGCTACGCTTAACGAAGCCTAAGCCACCAGGTGCAAAACTAAAACGGGTGCCCTGAAACCATACTCACTGAAAATAGTATCTAGACCATGGCGAACCGAACCAAAAATGTGTGTAGGATCGGAAAACTCTAAGGCTTCCGAAACTGAAAACCGAGGGTCGCCTAGTGGAAAAATAACTGGCCAGAAAGGCGCGGACGGCCACTTAGGAACTAAAAGCGTTCCTTCCGCTCGACAGGCTTCCAAATGGAAAATGACACGAGTGATTAGATAAATGGGAGTTACTAAACAGTTATTTTCTCCAGTCCAGTCTACACTAAAGGCATCGACCCCCTCGGAACGTGGGCACCAAAACTGGTACATTTGGCGGTCTCAGAAGAGGCAAACCTATCGACTGTGAACGGACCGAAAATAGAACTGATATGGCCGAAAAAAGACGCTGAAACAGCCCAATCGTCAAAATCACGGACCCGACTCAAACAGTCAGCGAATTCATTGAGAGATCTAGGGATCCACTCAATTTCTATGGACACATTATTAACCGCACAAAACTGAAATATTTCTAAAGCGAAACGGTGAAGCCAAATGGACATACTACCCTTTCTACAAATGACCGCTGCATTCAAACTGTCGGTATATATCTTAACAATCCTGCTACGAATGTGTGTCTTAAAAGATCGGAGACCATATAAAATGGCAAGTAACTCTCTAGCATTGCTATTGTCGACAGACTCTTGAGTAGAAAAAACCTTGTAAAAGAGGTCGAACTCGCCCTTGTCCAGGAAATAAGCAGACCCACCACATGCGTGGTCACTAGCGTCAGAGTGTAAGATAACAACGGGTGTGGAGTACTCGAACAAGGCCCTACGATTAAGTTTATTGCAGTTAGTCAACCAAAACTCAATCTCGTCTAAGCACTGGGAATAAAACTGAAAATGACTCAGGTCTAAAAAGACCAAGCCATTCCAAAGATATTGCGTCGGGGTCCAAACGGACTTCTGGGAATTAGCTACAATTCCAGCACGGGCTAAATCAGAACGAATAGTAGCTGCGAACTGTTGAGCAGTGATCAAATCTTTCTCGCATATAATTCCATCATCTAAATATAAAACTTGGCTTTCGCAATATACTTATTTACATGCCTCAAATCCAAAATAAGTCTAGCCTTCCCTTCGGAATTGAACGAAACCGACAAAGGATTGACAACCGTGGGAGGGCCGGAAACTTCGACAACTAACCCTAAATATGGCTTCTGAGACAAAAGTAGTATTATCTAACGCGGACTTATTGTTATGAAGATAAACCCCAGGGGGCAGGGACTCAAAGAGAATTACGAAACCTGAACTAATAGTGTCCAATACCCAACTCGGGGCTCTAATGTCACACCAAGACTGCAAATGAGCTCTTAATCGGCCTTTAACGATAGGTAAAGCAAGTACCTTGTTCATAATCATATAAATTCTGCCGGTTCATAAAATTCAATAGAGTTACTCGGAACAAACTTATCTGTCACAAGGGTGTCCATTTCCTGTCTTAAACGGGCAGCATTAGTAAGCGGTTGAGTGGCTGGCAATAAGGCATCTGGAGTGAAGACAGAGGAAACGTCAGAAATCCAAGATTTGACCGGATCACTGAGTCGGGGGCAGAGCTTGGAAAACCGCTGTTTGGGGTAGCGTAGGCTGTATTTCCGATAGGGGAATAGTTCCTGGCCAGTCAAACAGGGCACTGTCTCCACCAATGACCAAATCCTCCACAAAAGCGGCATGAACCTCTGGACCGGTCATAGAAGGGTGTTTGCTGGCGTTGGGGCGTGTAGAAACTGGTAAAACCTGGACCACGCGGTGTTGCTTGTCTGGAGAACTCGCCGTACGGCTGAACAAAGCCTCTACCTCGTCCTTGAGGACGTTCAGCATATCGCTTTGCTCTAGTAGCGCGGCCTCTATCTCTTAATGCTTCTTTCTCTGCGGCACGTATCTTTTTATCGTCCTCTAGACTGAGGGCGACCGGGTTCGCCTCGTTGTGTTTGACAGTCAGCCACCCACCGTCGGAGGTATCCGCGATTCTTATCTTGCGGTTTCTCTTTTCAATGAGGTCCAACGAATCCTGAACTAATTGAGTTGCTTGGCGTTTATCGTCGGACTCAATAACGTTGAGAGCCTTTCGAAGGGACGACTGTACCTCGGAATTAAACTTGTACTGTTTGGCGTTGCCTTGGTGGTTAAACTTAAACTCCGACTCTACTTGAAGACGCTGGGAAACTGTAAGGGCGTTCTCTGCAGTCTCACAGACTTTGGTAAACTCAGACTTGTGTAAATCCAACTTATGGAGCAAGAACTGACGAAATTGGGCAAGGTCTCCTTTTGGGGAATCCCATATCCCCGAGTTTGGAATCGAGTCCGAGTTAGAGTTAGACTCGAGTTGGAATCCGAGTTAGATTCCGAGTTGGAATTCGCGTTTACAGTAGCGAAATTTGGAATTTTAGCCGGCTTTGATTGATAACGATCTGAAAGGTTTGCCATTATCCCGGGTCAGTATGCAGCCGATGAGTACGAGGGCGGTCATCAAAAGTCGAATTACAACAACTCAAACGTTAAATGTCATTAAGGCAGAAAATCAAACTGAGTTTCGCTTTCAGCAATTTCGCTTTGAGCACTTTTGATTTGAGCACTTACGCTTTATCGAATTTCGCTTTGAGCAATAGTGTACTTTTGCCTTATCGAGTTTCGCTTTGGGCACTTTAGCTTTATCGAGTTTCGCTTTGAGCACTTTCAATTTCAGCATTTTCACTTTTGGCACTGCTAGCGTGGCCGAGAGCGGCCATCGCCGGGCCGAGGGCAGCCAAAATCGAAGTGCACAAACGCGACGTACGAAAAAGGTCTGGGCTCTTCGCCAGACTCACTCATTTTGGGAACGGTAAGCACCATCCTCAAAATTTGTATTGGGCTTCCTGTGGCTACAGTTTTAAATGTATTTTGCTTTGTTTACCTTGTGAGTGGGGAGGCGGTAGGGGAGAAGGAGAACGAGAATGGAGAGAGGGGAAGAAGAGAGTTAGTGCTCAAAGCGAAACCCGATAAGGCAATATTAAAATTTGATAAAGCGAAAGTGCTCAAATGAAAAGTGTTCAAGGCGAAAACTCTTCTTGATTTTCTGCCCTAATGCAATTTAGCTTTTGAGTTGTTGTAATTTGACTTTTGATGGCCGCTCCCGACCATCGTAGAATAGACGCTGATGAACTAAGATGTCTCTATATCATGAGGGTGATAAACGGTATTTTTGAGAAGCGTGATTAACTATTAATGTTTTCGTTAATTGTGAAACGGCTGTTTATTTGCCAGTGAATCGTGATTTGTTTAATTTCCGAGACCTGTGAATTGCCTTTTATTGCGTTCGTGAATTGAGTAATTAATTTACCGTTAATTATGATTTCCGGCAAATGTCGAGATTCATGATTGCCTTTCATCTGTTTTCAAATAACGCTGATCCCGTAAGCGACGCAGACAACCTCGTTCGCAGGCACTTTTCCTCGTTAAATGGCCATTTTATTATCCAGTAATCGTGACTGAATGGGCATTTAATTTTCTGTTGTGTGAAACGTGATCAGACCCCCATTGCACCCTCTCTATATATATACGAGCATATCATTGTTTTGGAAGGACAATCGGAGCATTCAACAAGTCATAGGAGCCTCTCACACTTTTACACAACTGACACACTGTATCAAACAGCACTAATGATCAATCAATCAAACTATCAGTTTTAAGGTGGCTCGCCTGGATTTTCCAGGGACGCACCATACTCGCTTTGAACGGCTAATAATCCACTGTCAGAGCTCGGTCGGGCTAGCCACTTCACCCATTTACTAGAAATAGAATACACTTTCCAAAAATGTAGGTTTGTTTGACATCGGTGTTACCATAGCAACACAGCGTTGACGTCATGCATTTTACATATCATCAATTTTCTCGAAATCTAGACCTAAACTTTTAAAACGACCTAGTGTCCCTAAATACATACCTTCAATACTGCAAAGTTTAAAAAGATTGTATGAGAGCGTTTTCGAAAAAAAGTGGGTTGAATATTTTCGTTAAAAAATATACAATTCGTCTTACTTCCTGTTTACTCGTCGAGAACTGTATTTTCCGGAGCGCTTCAAGCAATGTTTTTAGCATATTTCATACCTGTGGCATAGGACTACTTCCCATGAAAATTTCATTCCATTTCCTTTATTCGATTTCGGTTTATGGAATCATAAGTAATGTCATAAATATTCTCATTTTACTCAAAATAGTAATGTATTTGCTAAGGAAGCTGTAATTCGAAAACTAGTAGTAGTATAGCCGGAGGTAAACAAATACCAGCACAAGTGGGACCTCGATTAGCAAAATATCAACAAAGTGGGGCCTCTTGTGCATAAATAATTGGGGCAGCTATCCATGCAGGCAAATGGGCGTCCACGTTCACAACTTTTCGAGACAACTATCCATGTAGGCAAACGGGTGTCCACGTACACAACATTTCGAGACAATTATCCATGTAGGCAAACGGGTGTCCACGTACACAACTTTTCGAGACAACCATCCATGTAGGCAAACGGGTGTCCACGTACACAACTTTTCGAGATAAACGGGTGTCCACGTACACAACTTTTCGAGTCAACTATCCATGTAGGCAAACGGGTGTCAACGTACACAACTTTTCGAGACAACCATCCATGTAGGCAAACGGATGTCCACGTACACAACTTTTCGAGACAACCATCCATGTAGGCAAACGGGTGTCCACGTACACAACTTTTCGAGATAAACGGGTGTCCACGTACACAACTTTTCGAGATAAACGGGTGTCCACGTACACAACTTTTCGAGACAACTATCCATGTAGGCAAACGGGTGTCCACGTACACAACTTTTCGAGATAAACGGGTGTCCACGAACACAACTTTTCGGGACAACCACCCATGTAGGCAAACGGGTGTCCACGTACACAACTTTTCGAGACTACTATCCATGTAGGCAAACGGATGTCCACGTACACAACGTTTCAAGACAATCGGTCCATGTAGGCAAACGGGTGTCCACGTACATCAACAAAGTGGGGCGTCGTACATCAGTTGCTACGCAGCGCGGTTGGCCTCGGGCGCGGCCAGTGTGTTGGCGCGGATGGGCTCGGGCGCGGCCAGTATGTTGGTCTGGATGGCCTCGGGCGCTGCCAGTGTGTTGGCGCGGATGGCCTCGGGCGCGGCCAGTATGTTGGTATGGATGGCCTCGGGCGCTGCCAGTGTGTTGGCGCGGATGGCCTCGGGCGCGGTCAGTATGTTGGTCTGGATGGCCTCGGGCGCTGCCAGTGTGTTGGCGCGGATGGCCTCGGGCGCGGCCAGTATGTTGGTATGGATGGCCTCGGGCGCGGCCAGTATGTTGGTATGGATGGCCTCGGGCGCGGCCAGTATTTTGGTATGGATGGCCTCGGGCGCGACGAATTGGACGCATTTGCGTTCTTGGTATACGCATTTGCGTTCTTGGTATACGCATTTGCGTTCTTGGTATACGCCTCGATACCGCCAAGCATTTCGACCTCTTTCTCGAGGAAGTGGCCGTAGGTCGGCGTCTCCACGTCTGTCGTGGGCTCTCCATCCTCGCCGGCGGGAACCAGGAAGAAGAGGGTGCGGGGCGCGCCGCGGAAGGTCGTCGAGGCGTAGCGCCGGCAGATGTATTAGTTACACTTCTAATGTTGTGAATAATGTCTCCCAGTTTAATAACATCATTGAGTCTGCGGCGAAAACTTCTTTACAACTAGCACGTGTTAAATATAATAGTAATACACGATCATCCCAAGCATAGTTTGACAAAGACTGTAAAGACCTGGGCCTAATATATAAAAGGACTACATAAATCTCCTTTCGATAATCATATAAGGAAATAATACCATGATATTAATAAACAGTACAAAAACTTATTACGACATAAAAAGATGAAATTTTCTAATCGGATAATATTCATTAATTAATTAGAGAGAAAGATCCCAAACAATTTTGGTCCAAACTTAAGGACGGTGCCTACTAATTGAAAACCAATTTGTTTTCTAAAAATCTATATGGATTGTTTGAACCCCCTAAGGAGCTTTTGAAATCAGAAAAAAATTTATGGGGTACCCATACGTTTAAGAGAGATAATTAAGGATGAAAATCGAAAAAAGTGCTGACTCAGCATTTTTCTTTGTCCGAGAAACTATTTTTAATTCGATTAATATTTTGGGTTATCTGGCAAAATATTAGGACAAAAAACGTTAGACATAGCGTTCTTCACAAAGGATGCCAATCAAACTATTTATCTTACAATGATTATCATTTTTTGTACAAATTTTGCTTTGTAAGCCTCATTAGTGACCATGAACACACACATATTTTTTGCCGAAATGGACATCAAGATTCAATTTTATAAAGGCAAAAAATATATGTAAACGTTGTTTAGCTTCTATATTATAGATTACAAAAAGAAAAAATGGGGGAATCCACGCGTTTTAAAAAGTTATGTGGACGGTAAGCCTCTTTATCGCTAATTTTATTTCCAAAAATTGACATTTTTTACCAAGGCCTCCCTAGTAAGTCTGAAAATTGGTTTATTTTATTGCATTCTGGGAGATTTTCAAGATGGCGGTGGGGAAAAGAGTCAGTCTCGTCTTTAGACTTTCTTCATTGAAAATCAAAGCTGTTACTGCTTCCTTTGTGCTCAAACCCCATACAGTCCTGCCTTCTTCATTCTTCTTTGGATTTCCAAGAGGTTTACCCGTTTTTACAAAGCTTATTTGACCGTATTCACACATTGTTTATACTCGGCCGAGTCCATGTTTGGAGAAACTGACGAAACTCGAAAGCATCGACAGGCCTAAAGCACAAGGCGCTGGGCGAAAAGACAGCAGTGATTCATGGCAGTCCAAACAACCTTCATTCAATTGGTCGGGTAAATCTCCTAAATCTACGATTCTTCGACCATCTTCCCACGATAAATCATTGAAATGGTCGGCTGTTTTAATACCATTTCAGCTGAAAATTGTCTTTCGCGTGGCCGTGTAGTGGAATTTAAAGATTTCCCAAATCGTTCATTTCTCAAGCATATCTTTCGACCGTATTTTAAAATCCTTCATCTTTCTGTCTGTAAAATTACACAATTAACACAGCTTTTTCAAAATAGTTCTGCAAATGGCCTGTCTCGCGGGATGACCCGCGGGACGCAAGATGCGCAGAACGGCGTGCGCGCTGACAATAGTAGGCACCGTCCTTAAGTCATTAAATAACGTAAACAATAATCCTCCTAATCAACCTATCCCTCTAAATGACCTATATAACCATTTTAGTGTTTTGCACTCAAGCATAGACGAAAAACACTATTCACAAACCCATCAGAACATAAGCGATACTGTTAAAAAACTGACCCACTTGACCATATCAGTACCGATTTAGATAAGTTAATATCGACTCTGAAATTAGAAAAGCTGTTAAAAAAACTTAAAAATAAAAATACCTGGTACAGACAGGATTCGTAGCGAGATGTTGAAGTGTGGAATAAGTATATTAATACGGGTATTGTCTAAAATATTTAATCTTATCGTTAAAACTGCACATTATCTAGATGTGTGGACCAAATGATTAATTAGTACCATTTATAAATCAGGTGACAAATCAGACCCCTCCAATTACAGAGGCATTTGTGTTGCCTAGGAAAGTTGCCTAGGAAAGTTACTCTGCTTCATCCTCAATAATAGACTATATATGAGCTTATGAAAAAAACAGAACATTCTACATCCTTCTCAAATTGGATTCCTCCCGGGTAATCGAACTTCAGATCATATATTCTCCTTACGAACTCTAATTGATAAATATGTTATTAATGCGAACAAAGGTAAATTATTTTGTTGTTTCGTTGATTTCCGGAAAGCTTTTGATTCGGTATGGCATCCAGGTTTATTTACGAAACTATTGAATTATAATACGGGAGGGAAGTTCTTCAATATCATCTCAGACATGTATGCAAAAACTGAATGTAGTATCAAATTACGATATAAGAGGTGTTCGACAAGGGTGTGTTTTACACCCACTTTTATTTAGTTTATATTTGAATGAAATACCTTTTATCTTACAAAGTACTCTTGAGCTTGACCCAGTTTCTCTACCAAATGGATCATCTCTAAATAGTTTAATCTACGCAGACGACCTTGTCTTTTGATATCTACTAGTGCTGCAGATTTACAAAATAACATACAAGATTATTGTCAACAATGGATGTTAACCATAAATAGAAAGGAAACAAAATATTACTGTAATTTTTCAAAAACAATGTCGCAAATCAAGTTTAGAGAAATACAATTTCTTACGAAACGGTTCACATATTACGAATTCTCTCGACTATACTTACTTGGGATCCACAATTTCCAGTAATGGTAGCTTCACAAAGTCAAAAATAACCTCGACTGAGAAAACTAGACGTTCTATTTTTGGTACAAACATATATCTTGATTTTACAAAAGTACCTATAAATATATACAATAAGCTATTTGATAGCTTATTTGCTCCTATCTTATTATATAACTCTGAAATTTGGGGTGCTTATGATAGTATTCATTTTCATAAATGGGAATCAGACCCAATCGAACGACTCCATACCCATGCCAATTCTTAAAATATTATCTAGGGTTAAATAAAAGAGCGCCCAATGTAGCATCTCGTAATGAGGTAGGTAGGCTGTTTTTGAAATCTACAATTTATCGCAATATGTTGCATTTTTCGTCACATCTCAAACAACTTCCTGATAATAGCATCGCTAAACAGTGTCTTCTTATCTCAAATGATTTAGCATCCTCAGTAGTATACAATAAGCCCCTTGTCGCCAGTGCGGTGTAGAAACGCAGTCGCAAACATACCAGTGTGGACCCTGTGGTGCTCATAACATAGCACAGAGGCTTGACCGCGCCGAGAAGAAAGCTCGTAGGATATTCCCCTTTGTGCTTCTAGAGCTATCCCGACGCCCATTTAGAGACTTGCGAGCCGTAGAATATACCCGTGAAAGATAGGCGTTATATGGTATAGTGCTTCTAGAGCTATCCCGACGTCCATTTAGAGACTTGCGAGCCGTAGAATATACCCGTGAAAGATAGGCGTTACATGGTATACGCTAGCGAAACATGGCTACAATGGACGAGTACATTGAGACGTCGCTCGCAGAAATGCAGGTACCAGAGCCTCTCCAGGGTGTCGTCCGCAACATCCTAGACGAGCCCATCCCGGAAGCTGTAAAGAGGCGCTTACAACAGCCCCTGCTTCCAAAAAGATACGAGCCAAGGCCAAAGCGGAAAGCTATCCTTGAGGAGTTCGACCCTATATTTCCTAAGAAAGTCAGAACAGTCGAGGATTACCAGAAGGAGGTCTTAGAGCTGTTAGACCACGAGGAGCCTAAGGGCCTTACATTCATCCGAGCACCCTTGGCCATTGGGGTCTACCTTCGCGGATGGAAGATGAACGCCCCGGAGGGTAATTCTCTAGAGGCAGACCCAGAAGCCTTCCTCGCCAGTGTGCGGAAGCAGACCGTCAAAAAGCTCAAGGAAGAGCTCCAAGACCTCAATGGTATTAAGTTTCAGCTGGCTTTGAACATCACGCTCCGGCTTGACAAACCAGAGGGTCCAGTATATGAGACAGCTACGTCCCGGAGCTCGCAAATCGTCTTAACCAATAGCTCTGAGATCCGTGGGATACTAGTAGAAGCACATGCGCAGATCCACAACGACATCGAGAAGTGGATCAGTCGGGGCTCGAACTGGATTGTGGATAGAGTTAACATTCTATGGTTGAACATTGCTCGGTACCAACCACTCCGTGGGGGTTCGTATATACCACTACCTACAGAAGTCGCAAGGAAGAAAGCCGTGAAAAACAAAGACGACCACTGCCTACTTTGGTCACTACCTCGTAGCACTGTTCCCAGTTGTAAAGAACCCCCAGAGGACATCGAAGTACCGAGAACACGATGGGTTGAACTTCGATGGGATAAGCTCGCCAACGCCCCTCTCTCAAATACCGGGCGTCGAGAAGCAGAATGAAATCTCTATCAGCATATATGGCTGGGATCCGAAGGAACAGTGCTTCACAGTGCACCACATCTCAAAGGAGACCTTCTCAACGCGCGAGAGTGCCCGAAGAGTGGCCTGCAACACTACTGCTGGATCAATGACATCAACCGCTGGATCAACCGCCTCCTCTACACGCAAATGAACCATCACGAGAGAAAACACTTCTGCGAGCAGTGCCTACATGGATACACCACCGAGGCTCTCCTCGATAGGCACATTCCAGAGTGCAATGGCGTCAACGGCCGGGCCATCCGCATTGACATGCCTACCAAGGAGAACAACAAACTCTCCTTCCAGAACTTCCACAAGCAGCTCAAAGTTCCCTACGTCATTTACGCCGACCTCGAGGCTTTAACCACTAAGATCGAAGGGCCCGCCCTGAACTCCGAAAAGAGCAACACGCAGAAGACAGAGGAGCACATTCCCTGCGGATTCTCCTACATCGTTGTACGTTGTGACGGTCACAGCGAGCCACCTGTGCTCTACCGAGGTACGGATACAATCGAGCGCTTCCTACAGTGCATACAAGAGGAGGAGGTGAATATTAGCCCAAAAGGCCAAGCCGCTGTATATGTCGCGGGAAAACTGGAGGGACTTCAATCTAGCAGCTGATTGTCACATTTGCCAGAAGCCTTTAGGTGGTAGAGACCGGATACGGGATCACTGCCACATCACAGGTGAGTTCCGAGGCGCCGCACACAAAGTCTGCAACCTTAAATTGTGTCTCTTCCCTACCATCCCGGTCGTATTCCACAACCTACGAGGGTACGACTCCCACCTACTGATGCAATCCATATCCAGGACAGAGGGCAAGATCTCCTGCATCCCGAATAACATGGAGAAATACATTTCGTTCTCACTTGGCAACCTTAGGTTCATCGATAGCATCCAATTTATATTATCCTCTCTCGACAAGCTGGTGACAACGAAGCACGAGCCCAACCCAGACAAAAACAAGCTGCTGCTGCGCAAAGGCGTCTACCCATACGAGTACATGGACACTTCGGAGAGGTTCGGAGAGACTTCTCTTCCACCGAAAAGCGCGTTCTATAGTAAGCTATACCTAGAGGACATATCCGACGAGTACTACGAACACGCACTAGATGTTTGGAAGGCATTTGGTTGTGAGACGTTGGGGACTACCACGACCTTTACCTCCGAACTGACGTGCTCCTCCTCGCAGATGTGTTTGAGGGCTTTCGTGCGACCTGCATGAATAACTACAGCTTGGACCCAGCTCACTACTATACGAGCCCCGGGCTCTCATGGGATGCGCTGTTAAAAAAGACAGGCGTGGAGCTCGAACTACTAACCGACTACGACATACACCTCTTCGTTGAGAAGGGTCTGCGTGGTGGAATATCCATGGTGTCCCAGCGATACGCCAAAGCAAACAATCCCAACGTACCGGGGTTCAACCCGAGAGAGCCAAAGAGCCACATCTCGATGCAAACAACCTATATGGCTGGGCCATGAGTCAGCATTTGCCAACAGGAGGGTTCGAGTGGTGTACACCAACAGAACACCAGATCGCCAACCTCGCGAGCAATGCGGATAAAGGTTACATCCTCAAGGTTGACCTCGAATACCCTCGAGAACTTCATAACGCGCACAACAGCTATCCACTAGCTCCCAAGAGAATACAGGTGGACCGCGCTTGGTTCTCGGAATACCAAACGAATCTCTTCGAGAAGCTCTACAAGGGCAATGGATCCTTGAAAGCGGAGAAGCTTATGCCCAACCTACACGCGATAAAGAGCGCTACGTGCTTCACTACCGCAACCCCTACAGCTATACCTCTCTCTGGGCATGCGTTTGAAAAAGATCCACAGACCAATTCGCTTTGATCAAAGCCCATGGATGGAGCCATACATCCGAATGAACACAGAGCTACGAAAACAGGCAAAGAGTACATTCGAGCAGGACCTCTACAAGTTAATGAACAACTCTGGCTTCGGCACGACAATGGAGAACCTGCGCAAGCGCGGGATGTCAAGCTGGTGCGCTCTTCTGAAGGGGTCAGACTGCAGCGTCTCTTGAACAAACCCAGCTATGCGCGTTCCACGATCTTCGACAACGACCTAACAGCCGTACGCAACTACAAAAGCAGACTGCTGCTGAACCGC
Organism: Actinernus sp. WN-2022; assembly: GCA_030867875.1. Lineage (NCBI taxonomy): Eukaryota > Metazoa > Cnidaria > Anthozoa > Actiniaria > Actinernidae > Actinernus > Actinernus sp. WN-2022. The sequence continues at coordinate 50,542,733 of JAOWCC010001679.1, read as the reverse complement.
CCGGTATACGTTGGGATGTCGATCCTCGACCTTTCGAAGCATTTGATGTATGATTTCTACTACGGCGAGCTCCAGCAGCAATATGGGCAGCGCTGTAACCTACTCTACACAGACACTGACAGTCTCCTGCTACACATCGAGACGGAGGATGTCTATACAGATATCGGTACCAGCAAACATCTCTACGATACCAGCAACTATCCCAAGAACCACCCACTGCATAGCACAGAGAAAAAGAACGTCCTCGGCAAAATGAAAGACGAATGCTGGGGCACCCCCATCGCAGAGTACATCTGACTACGGTCAAATCTCTACTCGATCTTGAAAGCAGATGACAAGGAGATCCGGAAAGCCAAGGGAGTATGCGAAGCCGTTGTTAAACATCCCATCCGATACGAACAGTACAAGGAATGCTTGCTAGACAAAAAAGTGTTCCACCACGGGATGGATATGCTTCGAAGCGAAAAGCATAGGAGGTACGGCATCCACGTAAACAATATCTCTCTCTCTCTCTCTCTCTCTCCATTTGACACTAAGCGCTGGATCGCGGAAAACGGGATTGACACCCTAGCCTATGGACATAAAGACACCCTTCCAGAGGAGGTAAACTCAACGACGAACTCCTAGGATCCCCTTCGGTGGAAGCTCCGTATCGGGGGGCACCACAAGTAACTCTTCCAGGACGAATCCTCGCTTAGGCGCGCCCACGGAATCCAAATAGTACAGCACTGGTTGGTCCTTTGAGATCACAGACCGCGAAATGTTATACATCTCCAGACTTCAGATAGGATCTGTTGCCCTGCGCCTTTCACCAACTTCCAGCTCTCCAGGGGCATACAGATACCGCACCAACGCATCGAACGGCAGCCGATCTTCCGCGATGCCCACAGGCCTTTGGTACGATGGAGGTGAAATCTCAACGGAAGCCTCTTCCACCGCTTTGGTAGGGGCTTTTCCAACCAGCCGGGTCACCTCGCTGTTCATAGCTTCCAACACAACAGGTAGCCTCCCGACCCATTCCCTCGACCGCTCGTTTGGGTTTACCAATTCTTGGGCGTACTGATGTCCAAACAACCTCTCAGCTAGAGTGCGGTTGGCTCGTTCGACAATGCTCTGCGCCCGGTGGTTTCCAGCCTCACTACGGTGAATTTCCGTGCCATACCTTGCGACAAGGGTAGAGACCTGACACCCATGAACTCACGCCCTGGGTCCACTTGAAGAAGCTTTGGCCAAGACAAAGTTCGGTTGTAGATGCGGTCAAATGCAGCCGCAACCTCTCCACTGTCCTTACTTCGAAGGGATTCAGCGTCTTTGTAGCGAGAAGCGACGTCTACCACCACCAAAGCATACGTATACGTTCGACGCCTATAGGTATCGTGCGGTAGAAACAGTTAGTCAGCCTGATGAACTTCATTCGGCTTGGAGACGACGTAGTGCGGTCTTGGGACATAGCGAGGTGGCGATAAGTAAATCTGCCACAGAGCCTGTTTCTCCAACCAACCCCTAGCCGCCTCTTCAGAAACGTGTGCAGCTGCTGCGAGTTTTCCCACAGCGGCGAAACCCTTCCAGTACCCCTGAGGGCTGTAGTACTGCAAGCACAGCTTAGCACCATTAGCAATATATTCCAGCAAAATCAGCCTCCAACAGGAAACAAACGTCTTGCAGCATACCCAAGGGCAAGCATACCACCGTCTACATAAACTAACTCACCCGTTTTCTGTGCAGACGAGGGTCGGTAGTACTCGCAGAACTCTGGCTCCTTCAGCGACATACGGTGTAATCCCACGTGTGCTTCGTTGTAGAGCTCGAACGCGCGGTTCGTGTCATTGAGATCTTCTTGGGCGTAATGCAGCAGGCTCTCCTGCTCTTGCACCCAATCCGCTAGCTTTTCGCGGTTCTCTTGGAAAGTAGCCCAGTCAGCTTGGTACTTCTCTAGGGCCTTGTGACGACGGCTGCGCAGTTCTCACGGAATGGCTTACAGATGCTCGTCAGCTGCTGTGTCAGCACCCAAACGGAGATCCCGATATGGCGCGCTGAAAAGGCGAGATCAACCAGTTTATCCGTCCGCCTCTTGACGTCTTTTGAGGCCGCACAGTCATCCAAGACAAGGAGGGTTTTGGTTCCAGCCCAAAAGGTGGCACATAAGTGTAGTGCAGCATCGATAGCGTTTTGCGGGTGTTGGACGACATAGAAGTGAGAGTATCCCACAGCGAAGCCTCTGTAGGTTTTGTTATAGGGGTACGTAGGGCAAATCAAAACTATGTAATCGAACTTACCACGGAACGGCCCCCGCAACTGGGCAACCACAAATGTTCTTTTTCCACAGTTCGTGGGGCCAACGATCAAAGCGTTGAAGGGTACGTGGTCCACTAGGGCATCCATTAGTATGCTACACTCTGTAGACTTCTATTCAATACCATCAACTGTGCATCCGCCAGGAAGTAGATGTGCATGTTTACGTTGCCAGAACCCCCACTCCGATGTACTAGAAGCTGGATATCGTTCCCGCCACCCACTTGAGCTAGCCCATCACCGTGGACGTCTGAGTCTTTTGCAGTACGACAGTCGACAAGTAAGGCGAACCTGTTTTCATAGAACTTCTTTGGGGTCATATCTGTCCCGGCAGCATCACCACCGAACCACCACCTCGCGGTCTCCCAGAAGTCATGTGATAGCTGACCAGCTTGGAACAAGCAGTTGACAACACCGCTCACGTCGAGCTCGATCTTAGTACTCCCAGGATTGGTGAATTTCTCACTGTCACGTGCCTCTGCGGCGTAGGGTTCAATGAATAGGAGCAGAAGCCCAGTAAAGGAACGGCGCTGGGCGTGTATGGTCTCTGATATCAGCGTGTCTGTTGCTCGATTTACCGTAACGGACTTGAAGTGGGTTGTGTGATTATACAAGAAGGCAGTGCCTGTGGAGTAAGCATTCAAGGCCTCCGCAGCAAGAGTTGGGTCTTCGATGACCTCATATTCCATCTGGATGTTGGTAAGCTTATACGTGCCCACCTTCGTGGGGTCGGAGCTTACCACAACATCCATTGCGGGTGATAGCGTCAGCTCGAAGGAGAGGATGTCCTCCAGGTCATAGGGGTACAGGATACCGTGTTTTGTAACTGCCTCGAAGTCAAGTAGTATTCGGTACTTTGTTCCATACGCGGCTAGAAGCGCGTTGTCAGCTGTGTCCGAGGTGTCCTTATCACCAGCCCCAGAGCGGAGCTTGTTCACGTTATGAGACTGAATACCCTGCCGCACACGGGCCTCGCGTTCATTGGAGGTGAGGTATAGATCGGCATAGACTTGGAGCAGGTCGGGCCGAGTGACGTCTTCGAGCACCTCTGAGCCCATTGTTGTGACTCTGTGCAAGACCAAAGCGCGACCAACATTGGCGACAACGCGGTTGAGCCCTAGGGTGCCCCAGAGCGCTAGGCTACCCGGAACCAGTACGATATCTTTCCCGAGAGTTGGAACCTTGATGCGGAGCGTTTCGCCAGGCTCCGTGCTCGAAGGGTTGAAATTCTTGCGGTACAACATGCGCTTCGCCTTGAAGGCACGAATCCCCCGTGGGGTACGTGTTGGATCGAGCTTCGATGAAATCATGTTGGAGTGATACGCCTGAGACGATAAGCTTCAATATTGATGTTGAGGTAGACCCAACTGAGAATCGGGGCACAAATACAGACCCAGATGAGACAGACAACCCTTTCCCTACTGTCCCAGGCGGGCACTCTGGTGGTGACGAGGAAATCCCCATGAGCCACCGTGCAACTATAACAGAGAAGGTGCTCGCCCTAAGGGTCAGGCTGAGACATCGTTAATCGAGGTGGAGAAGGGTATCGTCTTCACCGAGAAGTACGAGTGAAGATATATTCCAGAAGATCGGGAGACTTTACCCAGACGTAGGTAGAACTGGTACGCTAGAGGTATCTACCATGGAGGATGGTAGTGGTAGAATCTTGATCCACGTGATGGGTAGCAAAGAGATGCCTATCCCTTTGACCACTACTAAGGGGGAGAGATACATGAGGATTGAGAAGGACCTCAAAAGGGTTCTCGGCCCCACAAGAGAAGAGGCTGATCTCGAAGTCGAACAAGCGCGGCAACAGCTCGAAGAACGACGCGCACAAGGTGAGGAAATGCTTCGAGACCCCGCATCGACGGAAGCCCAGAGAGAGAGGCGGTCCGCGAAGACCTCGACTCCATTCAATCGGAAGAAGAAGGTCTTGATCGGCAGGAAAAGGAGCTCCAGGAGTCTTTGTCACTCAGAGAACGAGTCAAAGCCATCTTAAACAAATACGGGTTTACAGTGTTGGGGGTGTTGGCTGCGGTGGGCACTGTGATCGACGTTGTGGTTGCTGCACTACAAAATAGCCTGACAGGCGTCGCCAAGGGTGTTGGAAATGGGTTGAATGCCATTGGGAAAAGGCTGGGTCAGATTCTCCCAGGGGATGATTGGGGCTATTGCCAGCTTCGTCTTCCGCAGTACGGGTGAGGTTGTGGGCTTCTTAGCAAAGAATGCCTGGCTCTTGATCGTTGGTGTAGTGGTTCTCTTGGTGGAGCAATAGAAGCGCCGCTAGCGGAACATCCACCATGAGGTCATTGCGGCTGCGATGGTTGCCACTGCCAGGTTGGTCTCATGGGTGGAGACCGTTGGGGTGGGAGGGAGGGGAAGAGGAACCTCTTTTTTACGCGTTATCGCCTAGGTCATGCCACTTGTCGCTGTTTTCAGCTTGTTGTTGTATACCACTATGCTTTCTGTGTTGATCACTAGCATTAGCAATACCCCCGGGGCCACGGCTAAGTTCAGCCTCACCTTGGCCTTTTCTAAGGCCCACTGGTAATTCGATACGCCTTTTGCGGGGTCGTTTTCCACGATCATCTCCTCAAGCATTTTACGAAACTCGATCTGGGTGGTCTGGGCCATCCCACTGTTGCCTGCAATGGGCGAACGCATGTTAACTTGAGCCCCGAGAACTGAATAGACAAAGGCCTCAACGGAACGATCAAGTCTCCCCAACCCTGGCTTCGTGAGGCCCTCCCCTACAGCTGGTACAAACCAGTTGTATTGCCCTCTCCCTGCGGCATCATTGCGAACGAACGACACGAGGTCGCCCATGTTCGACTTTCCACCCTCATCAGAGAACCGCTGGCCAATTGAGCTCGGATACTCATTCGCACTTGTGTCATATGGGCGATCTTTGTGGACATTCTCATATCCTGAAGAGGCTAGCACGAAAATGTCACCCAGGCCATGATTCCGACAACCCTTCCACCGAAAGTCTTGTGTGCAGCTTTGTCGTAGGAATTTGCCGTTTGGTTGAAAGCTGTGTCACTTGGGAGAGGTACTGACGTTCTTAAGCCTCCAAGTTCGGATAACACCCTCCGTATTGTGAAGTATACATGAAACCTAAGGAAGCCTTGGATCACAAGTGGGAAGCTCTTGAATGCAGGGTCAGCGAGTGATACACCAGAACCCGAGGTTGCGCACCACACTGCGAAATTAAGTTGTTGTGGCCAATAATTGTACGACGTAGCTCCTAACCATTTCCTCGCCTCTTTTGCCGTCTTGTGCGTCACGACAGTCTCCTTAAATATGTCATGAACTTCTGTCTCGAACCACTTACCTGGCGCCACATGTATGCGTAATTTCGTCAGGATAGGGCAGATGGACACAGTCGCATCTTGCACTGGTATTGCAGGCACGGGATATCTCTTGCCAAGGTTCGGCAGCAGGACTTTGGGGAAGGTGGTTGGGGTGCTCAGCGCCCTTTCTATGGCATCCCAATCCCGCCTAGTGATGCTGTTTATGGGGTCTATCCAGCTGGCTGTTCCGTACACCGCATGATCCATGTCCGGGCCTGTAAATAACACGTTGTAAGCTGGTGGCTTGCCGGGGTCATCATTCTCTCGAGCATAGAACTTCTTGAGGTCTGCATTAGGGTACTGTTGGAGGAATTCGCGCCAAACCTTCTTTAGCTGCACATCCATGTCGTGTATTGAAGCTAGCAAGATCAATCTTTAAATCCGCCATGGTTGCAATTATATTGAATGTAACATGCTCTGCGGGCAAGAACCATACGGTCTACTTTTACCAACCTCTTCTTGTCCAGAATATTTCGCTCGTCGAGGTGACTCTGGAGAACAGTTGGTGGAACCTGGTAGAAAATGCTTCGTTCTGGTGGGTTGTCGAGGGTGTGATGTTCCCATACGACATCGCCGCAGGGCATCATGATATAGCGAGCCTTCAACCCTACTTCAAGCCCGCAGTCGACGCTGGCATCGTGAAATTCGTTAAACCCCTACCGAGAGGGGATTGGACCCTAGAGGTTAAGAAGCCGATCCGATTCAGTAAAAATATCTGCACATTGTTATGCGTTAAGGGTAATGAAGAGGGGAAGGGCGTATCGCTCAAAGTGGGTAACCACGAACTGGTGCTTAAAGATATCCACACAGTGTATGTCCACTGCGATATCATCGATTCCGGCTTCTCACTTCTTGAGGGAACGCCATCGAAAGTCACACTTGCCAGTCTCGAAACCCAAGTCAAACACTACGAGGGTGTTCGAAAACAGTTCGCTCGGGCCCGAGGGATCGTTCATGGGGTCGCTGTGGCTACAGGGAGTCTCTCTGTTGTGTTATCAGCCAGCGGTCTGGCGACCTCGCTTTCAGGCCTTGGTATTGTTGTCGGGCTTCCACTTGGGGCCGTTGGGGGTATATTCGGTATAGTTTCTGCCTCTACCGCTATCGCCGCTAAGAAACTAGGCCTACACGTGTCCAAGCACGAACAAACCTGGATGTTGGGGAAGAAGAAAGTGAATACTATTCGCGATCTTGTCTCGAAAGCCCAACGCGACGGAACTATTTCTACCGAAGAGTTCGCTTTGATCCTTGGGGAAGTCGACAAATACGAGACCTTGAAGCTCGAATTCAACAAAAGGCTCGACAAGATAGTACCCAAAAAAACACAGAACAAATTCGGACCGAGCTTCGACGCGAAATGAGGGCAAAGCCAGGAAGCCTGGTGGAGTAAAAATCGATATTTCTTTCGAACGAAGCCATCGAGGAATTTATTTACACGTCGTCAAAGAACGGCTGTCTAGGTCGTATGCAAATTAACGTCACGCCAGACCGGGTCACGCGATTGCATCAGCCAGCCAGACATAAATATAATTTTCGCCGGTATAACTTCGGCGCTGGGCTTGGGAGAAAAGGGGAGCCTCTCAAGCTTAGAGTTCGAGTCTGGCGGACCACATGTGGTAGACCGGCTGGTGTGTGGTAAAAAGCTCCCCATTCCACACCAGTCATAGCGCGTTTGTCGATGTGGCAGAAACTAAACGTCAGAGTCGAATGAGACCAGTACGAGAGCCTAATGGAGGCCAAACAAAGAAACTAAACGTCAGAGTCGAATGAGACCAGTACGAGAGCCCAATGGAGGCCAAACAAAGAAGCCGAGCCCGGCAAACAAAAACCTCTTTTATTCTTAAAAGTCTTTACTTTCGTCTACGCAAAGCCACTGCCAGGTAGGAAATTATTAATCTACGGCGATCCTAGGGGTCCCCGGGATAGTGGGTGCTGGGAGGTTCGGTGGGTGCTGGTGGTTGATCCTAGGGGGTCCCTGGAAAAGGGGGCTGGTAGACTCGCCGGGGGCTTGGGGGCTATCCTAAGGGCCCTGTGCCAGTAGTATTATATACTACTTCCTCCAATAAAACAAGTTTTATGTTATAACTAAAAAAATTAAACTTATTCGACGCACGTGATAATGGACAAGAACATAACATCGAATTAAATTAAATTAAGAAAATTAAGAAAATACCTCCTTATTTTTATTTAACAATATTGACCCTCTTGTTTGCAAAACAAAATGGACATTTCATTTTTGAAGCCTTTCAGTTACGGAATCAGTTTAATTACACGTTAACTGAAACAATTACTCTTATTCAATTATTTATTATTATCTTATTATTGTAATTAGTTTATGATTAAGTTTATTATGTATATATATACTAGCAGGGACCCGCGGAACTTACATGAAATCAACAAATATGATATGGGCCGCGTCAGGCAAAAAGGGCCCGGACGACAATCAAGTTAAATAATTCCTACAATGGTGTTTCTAATAACAGGTTGAAGATTGTATCGTAATCTTGACGAGGAGCTCTACATTTCATTCCTAACAATAAATGTCAGTTTCAAGAAATTGACGACAAAAATCAGGGGTGAAATTTACGTGATTTTAATGCAAGGGCCCGATTACAAATATGACCACAAAAATTAGGAATCCTGCCAGAGGGGATGATTTTGATGTATGACATTCATTTATACCTGCTGGCATTAAAGAGTAAAACATAGTATAAGATGAACCAGATGATCACTTTTTGGCCAAAAAATGTCTTTTCTGCAGTCGTTCTGCTCCCCGAAGCTTATAACATGATTTTAGCAATAGTACGAGTTACACCTTGAAACAATCGTCTGATGATAGGGAATAATTTGCGTCTGCTAAAATTGTAATCACACCCTTGTGTAAAAATATCGTAAATTTCGTCTTCGATTTCACTTGTCAATTTCATGAAATCAACTTCAAGACATTTACATATTATGTCGTCCGGGCCCTTTCTGCCTGACGCGGCCCATATAGTAACATAGTCTAGCTGGCTGACCGGCTCCTGACACAATGCAATGCCAATGGCGCCAGATTGTGTACTGGTGATTTTTAGGGTGTTGATGTTTTCAAAGTTGTATTTTGATAATAAAAAAGGCAATAATATCTTACGGATCTCAGTTAATTTCTCAAACCGATGAGCACAATTATACCTATTGTCGGAAAAGTGCCAAAACTGACGGTCACAGTGAACTCGAGATATGAAATCGTGTGACGAAAACAAATATGGTCACCGAAAGAGCATTGATCGAAGCAGGAAAACGGAATAAATACAATAATCAAAAGCCAAGTTATTTGAATGTCTGGTTGTAGTGAGTTTATGGTCTGAAGAGCCTACGATAGTTGGGCGAGGAAACAGTTGGTTTTTATATCTAAGAACACAGGAAACTACAGAAAACAGACATGGACAAAATATATTACTCTTAGACACATCATAGAGTTGTAAGATAAAAAAATGAACAGCCTTTTCCATGGACAGCATTTCTAACTGTGTTTGAATACCTGGTCTTACCTCGTTCGGTCATTTGACTTCGGCCGCTTCGCCTGGCGATAGGTTTTCCCAAAACATTCCCGTAAACTCGATGGCTTGCTCGCCTAGGTTTTCCCTAAAACAGATTCCCGTAAACTCGATGGCTTGCTCGCCCAGGTTTTCCCTAAAACAGATTCCCGTAAGCTCGATGGCTTGCTCGCCCAACTAAGTGTAGAACTTGAGAAAAATCCTTTCTTTTTAACATTATTTCCTCAAATGCCAGCAAGACCAAGACAGGGAGCAACTTTTCGCATGATTCGTCGTCTTTGTTGGGATACCTGTGGCCGTCACTTTTTGGCGCCATTTTCGGACGCGCAGGATATCGATCCGGCGAGGGAGCCTCTTGTTTGCAAAAAAAAATGGACATTTCATTTTTGAAGCTTTTCGGTTACGGAATCAGTTTAATTACACGTTAACTGAAACAATTACTCTTATTCGATCATTTATTATTATCTTATTATTGTAATTAGTTCATGATTAAGTTTATTATATATATATGATTACATATGTAATGTAATGGCAATACCATTTATGTACATGGGAATGCTAATACAATTGTTTTTGTTGTTGTTGAAATCAATCTTATTTTGGAAAACTTGCCGGAGCGCTAGAAAAACTGACTGAATTATATATCCCTGAAGCGGTCAGGCAGTAAAGAGCTGCCAGAACTTCCCGCTGGATGAACCAACTGGGGATATTAATAGAACTATAGCTTGAAATAAGTCTTACTGGTTCTCTCCTTTCTAACATCAATATATGCATAAGAACTCAATAATAGGTAGATTTTTGTTAATGGTGTTCAGTGAATTCGCCCGCCGGGGGGCGAAATCGCTAGTGAATTCGCCCCCTCGTTCCTCGCCCACCTCTAGCAATTTCGCCCCCCCCCCCTCCAACCTTTTAAATAAAAGGTTATGACTACATACGTTTTCCTTCCTATTAATTATTACTGTAATGTATTGGACATGGAGAATAGTGATGCAAAAAGCTATGTGCAATTCAATTTTATTTTTAAATTCACGCTTCACTTTTCTTCCACAAAATTCGTTGTATAGCTACGGTTAAATGCTGCAATTTTCATTGGCGCGAGCAGTGCAACAAGGAATTCGACAAGGGATCCATGCCAATCCTCCTACAATCTTCGTCAATATTCGAATGATTATCTGTTAGTATTATTCTTGCCTGAAGCCAACATGTAGATGATGTAATTATTGTGGATACATAAAGGTTTTGATAACCTTTAAATCCGCTGACTTTGAAAGACTTTGCCGGATAAAGGAAGTGTACTTTGTTCTGTTTTCAATTGTAACTTTTAAAGGAAACTTCCTGAAAAACAAGCTAATTAACTAATTAAGATATAAAATGGCGGGAAGTTTTAAACTTACCTTAGCTTGTAGCGAGTGGAACTCATATTTGGAAATAACTGCCAGATAGCCTGATATTTTTTACATGCATGAAAACCATAATGAAGTTAATATTGTATTATGTAAGTTTTGATAACCCGGTGAATGCTTGCGTCGATCCATCTACTTTATAAAAAGAACTTTGCCGAACAAAGGAAGTGTTACCGACTTGCGTGCTTTGTTCTATTTTCAATTGATAACTTTTAAAAGAAAACTTCCTGAATAAACAAGCTAATCAATTCATAACTTATTAGAAGCTGAAAACGAATGTGTAAGCGATTCGTATGCTTTAATTGTTGTATTTCAATTTCAATTGGTAACTTTTAAAAGAAATCTTCCTGAATAAACAAGCTAATCAATTCATAACGTATTAGAAGCTTAAAAAGAATGTGTAAGCAACTCGCGTAATTTGTTTATTCTTTAATCGGACAACATTCTAACTAAGAAAACCTTTCTGAATAAACAGCTTAATTGTTTATAGCTAATGCGAAGTTAAAATGGCGGTAAGTTTATGTAACTTGATAACAAGTTCTAACAGTGTAAAAGTGTCAAATTGATGTAAAGATACTTATGTTCACTTTATCAAGCCATTAGTAAATATTTGTAAATAAAACGTGTATTTCATGTGACAAAATAAATGAAATGTGATAATTATTATCTCGATAAACAAATCTCCACAGAAAAAAGGTGTACGATTTTTAATGAGCTGATTAATAAAAAAAACACTTTTTATTCAGTACTGACCTTTATTTTCTAAGGCGGGGCGATTTCAATAAGAAGTACGAATGCAAGGCGAATTCACTATCGATCTCACCCCTCCGGGGGGGGGGGGGGGGAAGGCGAAATCGCAGTGATACCGGTACCCACTGTCACGTTTCTTTGTATTATTTATCTTATTTAGCTTTGACGCATTTTTAGTAGGCTGTCCAACTCCGGTCTATTATATTCGTCGCTTATACCCTGAGAATTAGGAGTACCGAAGTGTTCTTGAGTCGAAATCTGTGGCTTTAGCTTGTTTATTTCGTCTCGCAGGAACAATGTTTCCTCTTGGCTGCTTCAATTAATAAAAGGCTTGTAGTTAGCGCAATCATAAGACTTGGTCATTTACGGGAATTTCTTACCATGTAGATTTACGCCACTTAAATTTTAGCACTAACAGCTTCACAAAGTCACTAACGTTCAATCCAGGGCATAAATACAAATTGTTTGCTCTTAATTATAGCGCAGCTAGCTGATGTGGAGAATCAATACTGGTTTAGCCGTTGCGTAACCATATAAAGTCGATTACTGCGAAACCCACCATCTTTATCATCGACTAGTCTTTCGCAAAATCCTTCGGTTTCTCATATATATTTGCTCCCAAGATTTATCCACTTCTGTTGATGAAATTTCCAAGCAATAGAAGTACTAGCTAATAACGACGGTTCTTAATTTGAAGCAAAATACAGCTTCAACATTCATCCTGGTTGTGAACATGGACTTGAATAGCAGACTAAATCAGAAATAAAACCATGTATATACTAATTTGCTGCCGGAATCAAAATTTAACTTCCCTACATCCCTAACATTAGCCAGGACTAGCTTTACTCACCTAACTGTCATACTCACTTAAAAGATAAATAAAATAAAACCGCAAAATGTTATTGCGTTCGACGAAGGAGAACGCAATACTAATCTCGCAGTGGACTCCCTGTGGTCATGTGTGGGCTACCTGTGCTTCCCCAGGCGAAAGAAATCGAGATTCGTGTTCGTCCTCATGTCCTCATGTCATCATGTTTGTACTTTTTAGAATAAATTATCTCGGCCGGGGAACTGGTAACCACACGTATACGATTGGTTAATGCCAGTATGGTTTCTGTTTTGCTCGCGATCGGTAAGTTACTTGCCTCATTTTCCGACAATCCAATGCAATGTTCGCAAGTACAATTGAGTAAAGCCTGAGGAAAGTGTGTAGTACATCTGGAGGACTGACAAAGTCCAATATGGTCTGTTTTGTACCTTGAACATTCAACTCGGCCATAATTATTTATTTGTGTTGAACCCGCCGAGTGAATCTGTGATCGAAAAATATGCTGCTGGCTTGCTCGCTGCATTGAATTGTGCTGTTCGTTTCTGCAAATGGTCAATATGCTTATTTGCATTGAAGTGCATTTGCCCCATAGCAGATCATTTCTCGTAAGTTCGTTGTACAGACCTCCAAGCTCGGATATAAAAATACTTGATGATTATGATAAATTCCTTGATAAATGTGACAATGAAAACAAGGAAATAATGATAATGGGGGACTTCAATTGTGACATGAATAAAACGCCCCCTGAGACCCAAACTCGCGAGTTAAATTTATTAGCTCTATTTATCAATTAGAGCAATTGATTAACATACCTACTAGAGTCACAAATACATCTGCCACATTGATTGATCTCTTTTTCACCAACAAAAAGAAAATATTTCTAAATCTGGAGTAATTCCAATTGGCATGTCGGATCATAGCCTAGTCTATGGTATTCGAACATTTACCATTCCTAGATGTAGACCTACTATCAAAAAAGTACGCAATTTTAAGAATTTTGTGGCAGAGGATTTTATTGAAGATTTAAATAGAGTTCCTTGGCAAAACGTATACAATTTTGAAAACTCAAATAGTGCCTGGCGAGCGTGGAAATCCGACTTTAACAAGATCTTGGATCTCCATGCTCCAATCAGGCACAAGCGATTGAGAGCAAAGTCTATTCCGTGGCTCACCTCTAAAATAAAGCGCGACATGTGGAACAGAGATTATCACAAAAAGCGTGCCATCAAATACGGAGGTCAGCATCACTGGGAACTCTACAAAACAGCCAGGAATAGAGTCAATATTGAATTGCGAAAAGCAAAGTCTGATTATTATCGTACTAAAATAGATAATTGTTCGCAAACAGACCCTAAAAAGACATGGAAATTGATTAACTCTCTTCTTGGAAAGCAAAATAAAAGCAGCCGCATAAATGAACTTCAAATCAACGATAATATTATCACCGATGCCAAATATATTTCTGAGGCCTTTAATGACTTTTTCATAAACATTGGCCCAAATTTGGCTGCCGAATTAACCACTCAGTCAACAAACAACATAAACACCTATCTTGGCAACAAGCCGGATATCGACGCACCATTTAATTTTTCTGAAATACCAGTGGATAATGTTTTGCTTACGTTGAAACAGCTGAATACTTCCAAAAGTACTGGCCTTGATAACATTCCGGCCAACGTACTCAAGATTGCCGCGGAAACAATAGCACCATCGTTAACGTTTATATTTAATCTATCACTCTCTACTGGGGTTTTTGTTGAAGAATGGAAAAGAGCGCGCGTGAATCCAATATTCAAAGCTGACGACCGGCGTCAAACTGGAAATTATCGCCCTATATCTATCTTACCAATAATCAGTAAAGTGTTTGAAAAAGAAGTTTTCAGACAGCTATACGGCTATCTACTTGATAACTCCATGCTTTCTAAATTCCAATCTGGGTTTCATCCACTTCATTCAACAGTCACAGCTCTGATCCAAATGTGCGATACACTGTACGAAAGTATGGATAATGGTTTATTAACGGGAGTAGTATTTATTGATATTCGAAAAGCATTTGATTCAATTAACCATTCCATTTTACTTGACAAATTGGAGTTTTATGGTGTTTCGGGCCTTGGCCAAAAATGGTTCGATTCCTATTTAACTAATAGACAACAGCAATGTTTAGTAAATGGTCATTTATCCTCCACGAAAGAGATAATTTGTGGTGTCCTACAGGCTCGATCCTAGGACCCTTGTTATTTCTACTTTATATCAATGATTTATCAAATTGCCTTAATTTTACTACTCCATGTATATATGCAGATGATACCCAGATTTTTGCATCTGCCCCTGATATGGACAAACTTACATCGAATATTAATTCTGACTTGGATAACATATGTGACTGGCTTGTAGTGAATAAGCTCCAGTATCACCCCTCCAAAACCAAACTAATGATAATTGGATCGACCTATAACTTAAATAATAAAACCAAAAGCCAGCCAAACAATATCTCCATAGACAATAACAAGGTATTGCGAGTAGACTCACATACCTGCCTAGGGATTGAAATCGATGAAAAACTTAGTTTTGAAAATCAAATAAATAAGATATGTAAAAAGGCAAGTGCTGGTATAGGTGCCATAAAGCGTATTAAGCCATTTGTCCCCACCGATTCACTCGAAGTAATTTACAAATCACTTGTACAACCTTACTTCGACTATTGTTGCCCACTATGGGATACTTGCGGCAAGACGCTAAAAGACAAATTGCAAAGAGTTCAATCTCGAGCCGCTAGGGTAATTACAGGCACGAATTACGACACAAGATCCGTTGATATACTTGCTAAATTAGAATGGAAAACCCTCCAAGCCAGACGTAATCAAATGAAATCTATTTTAATCTATAAAATCTTAAATGAACAATCCGCACCATATTTGAGAAACTCTTTTATTAAAACAAGTGACTGCGATAAACGCTATCAGCTAAGAAACTCTGAAACTGATCTAGCACTTCCAAGACCGCGTACAAATTTCCTCAAGTGAAGCTTCAAATACAGTGGTGCTATGCTATGGAATAACCTGCCAGATGAGGCTAAAAGAGCGAAATCTTTACGGCAATTCAAGAGGAGTGTCTGTTCCTGTTACTGAGTTATGCTGTAGCAGATTTTTACTGATTTTTATCAATATATGTTTTTAATCTGTACATATATTTATTGTTACGCCCCACGTGGAAACCAGCTTACTGTTGTAGTGGCTAGCGTACGGAAATAAAGTTATATGTATATGTATGTATGTATGAATCATACCTGAAGGCTGAAGAGAAATACATGGATATGAATATTTCGGTGTGAGTTGTGAAGAAGGTTTTTAAATACTACACATGTCACATGTGTGCATCGTGGTGGTTTCATCGTGGTTATGCAAATTAAAACTGCATTTAGGGTATGTCAAGGAACTTAAATATCAAAACAAGGTGAGCCCTAATATGATCAGAAATTATTCTGCAATAACAATGGACACTCAATATTCTGCAGCCAGCCTCTGAGTTGGTCTCACTTGAAGAATAATTGTAATCAGTCTGAAGGTGTAGTTTACACACATGCACATATATTTTATGTTCTACACTGGAGTGTAATCACTGACACTTAGTCAGTATTATGGATCATGAAAACTGGGATGCAGTTTATACACATCTGAATAGGGTTGATTGTGTTCTATACTAACTCCTATGTACTATTTAAAACACTAATTGGAGTGGTATTACAAATGTTGAGAAAACAATTGAAACCCGAGAGGCGTTAGTTCTCATACAAAAAAATATGTCGAACGCACTTTGATAATCAATGATTACTTCTAGTTCGATTTCTAAACTGTGACGTCACTTAATTCATAGAAACCAGACCTCACGCTGATTTGGACTTCTGATGATCTCTGGCTCGTTATGAGAGATCCCAGTTCGGTTGATCTCGAAAATCAGCACATGTGAATAAGGTGCATGAATTATAACGTATATGTTTATTGATGAAAATCTGTTCTAATCTGTTACAATCGCTCGGTAATCTTTACAAAAGAGGAAACAAAAGCAGTCTGAAAGTGATTGACAGGAGAGCTATTTCTATGTGTGACGAATCTCACTCGTACTTAATTTTTCCCCGTATCGAATGTAAACAGCTTTTCTGCTGGATTTTGGAACGCTAGAGATGTTTAAACTAACAAGGTTAAAGTACTTCAGCAACAGCTAGTTATTACTCGGGCCAGGCCTTTGGCCGGCACGAGTCAGAAATCGCAAGTATTTATTATTGGTATTTTTGCCGTCGCGAGTAAGCTCAACACGTGACAGGGTCAACCAATCAGATTCGATATCGCTCGGGACACTGCGGGTCACTTAATTTATTTACGTCACTCGTGCGAGTCACTATTATTATATCTTACGGACAAGTGGCTTAATTCTATGGATAACGGCGAACTTACAGGGCTTCTTCTGGTTGACTTTAGAAAAGCTTTTGATCTAGTTGACCATGATATTTTAATCAAAAAGCTCTCCATTTATGGAATCAGAGACACTGCACTTTGCTGGTTTACGTCTTACCTTACAGGAAGAAGACAAACAGTGTCCATTGGTCAGTTCTCTTCTGATGTACTTCCAGTACGTAGCGGAGTCCCACAGGGTTCATCCCTAGGCCCTCTACTCTTCATTTTATTCATTAACGATATTCCCCTAATAAATAAGGATTGTAGCACATATATGTACGTTGATGACACTACGTTAACCAGATCGGATCAATCAATACGCTACATCAACGCATCTCTGCAATGTGGAGCTGATAACTTGAGCATCTGGGCTGTTCAGAATAAAATGGCCATCCACCCTGGCAAGACCAAAGTCATGCTCATTGGCACCCAAAAGAAACTTGCTACTAACTCTGAACTCCTAGACGTTTCTTTCAATGGACTCACTATTGCTCATTCTACCTGTGAAAAGCTCCTTGGTGTCAACATCGATGCATCACTTACCTGGAATGACCACATCGCAGCAGTTACCAAAAAGTATAACTCCAAACTTGAAATGCTTAGAAGAGTCAAACCCTATCTTCCATCTAAGGAAATACTCCTACTCCATAACAGCATCGCCAAACCAACACTAGAATATTGCTGCAGTGTATGGGGAAACTGTTCCACTGAATGCCTAGACCAACTGCTACTAACCCAAAAACGTGCTGCTAGGATCATTCTTAGTGCCAACTACTCTACTCCATCCCTAAGTCTATTCAAGGACCTTAAGATGATTCCAATATATGAAACTATTCGCCAACGAATCCTAACGCAGACTTTTAAATGTTTAAATAATCTTGGTCCGGAATGTCTCGCTAACCTATTGTCAAGACCTTCCTATCATTATTCTACTAGAGCCGTTGTAAATAATAAGCTATACCTACCTAAACCTAAAACTAATGCCGGAAAGCGTTGTTTCTCATTTCTAGCACCGTCGCTATGGAATAGTTTTCCTGTCACTGCTACTAAATCTGATACATTACCAAAATTTAATAGATTTTGTAGGAAATATTTTAAAGCTAGACTCACTAATGCTAATGAGTTGAAGAGCAATAGGTTTTACTGACTGTGATGTCTAACGATGTTTCTAGATCCATCCCTTAATACATGTAACCACCTTTCGTTTACATATATGTTTTTAATTGTATAATTCTAAAGCTATAGTGTTTATATTTTATTCAATGTTTTTTCATATCTTCCCAATAATGTATATTCCTTTTTGAGTAGTTAAATAATTATCTATTATGTCTTATAATGTAATTATATCATGTTTCTATCTTGGCATATAATAGTTAGGAGGACCAGATTGGAAACAAGTGTAAACTTTATCTGCATATCCTCATTAAATAAAGTGTTATTATTATTATTATTATTACATAACTTAAGGACGGTGCCTACTAATGTCAGCGCGCACGCCGTTCTGCGCATCTTGCGTCCCGCGGGTCATCCCGAGAGACAGGCCATTTGCAGAACTATTTTGAAAAAGCTGTGTTAATTGTGTAATTTGACAGACAGAAAGATGAAGGATTTTAAACTACCGTCGAAAGATATCATCTTTAAATTCCACTACACGGCCACGAAAGACAATTTTCAGCTGAAATGGTATTAAAAGAGCCGACCATCTTAACTCTTAAGTGATGATTTATCGTGGGAAGATGGTCGAAGAGTCGTGGATTTAGAAGATTTACCCGACCAATTGAATGAAGGTAGTTTGGACCGGCTGCCATGCATCGCCGCTGTATTTTCGCCCAGCGCCTTTGCTTTAGGCCTGTCGATGCTTTCGAGTTTCGTCAGTTTCTCCAAACATGGACTCGGCAGTATAAACAATGTGTGAATACGGTCAAATAAGCTTTGTGAAAATGGGTAAACCTCTTGGAAATCCAAAGAAGAAGGAAGAAGGAAGGACTATATGGGGTTTGAGCACAAAGGAAGCAGCAACAGGTTTGATTTTCAATGAAGAAAGTCGAAAGACGGGACTGACTCTTTTCCCCGCCGCCATCTTGAAAATCTCCCAGAATGCAATAAAATAAACCAATTTTCAGACTTACTAGGGAGGGCTTGGTAAAAAATGTCTAACGTTTTTTGCCCTAATATTTTGCCAGATAACCCAAAATATTAATCGAATTAAAAAAATGTTTCTCTGACAAAGAAAAATGCTAAGTCAGCACTTTTTTCCGATTTTCATCCTTAATTATCTCTCTTAAACGTATGGGTACCCAATAACTTTTTTTCTGATTTCAAAAGCTCCTTAGGGGGTTCAAACAATCCATATAGATTTTTAGAAAACAAATTGGTTTGTAATTTGTAGGCACCGTCCTTAACACAGTGAGAACAAGATGGCGGAGCTGTCGCGGAGGAAACTTCTCTCAAATTTGGAGTCACATCTCACAAATGTAACCAGCTTAATGTTTTATTTAACTTCATTCGTGGGAAAGTCTTCCAACAGGCTCAGGATATTTCAACTGCGGCGTCCTTGTCGGAGCCGAAGGACGTTTTTTACCCAGACTCCAGAGATTTATTCGACACGACGAACGCAAACACCACTCGTGTGGCCACAATGCGAGTTGAGATTGAATCTTGGTCTGTAGAATTGCTCTCTGATATCTCTCCTTACGAACTTCACGACAATCAACGGCGGAGAAGGAGGACGAGAAGCTCCATCTTGGTCGAAATCAACTGACGTCACAGGCTTAATTTACTTGCTTTGAAATTTGAACCAAAATTGTCACATAATTTAGTCAGAACGTTACCGGCTAAAAGTGGTATAGAGTAACCTTTCGACAAGGAAAAAAATATTTTTATTTTAGTTAAAGATAGTTTGGCAAATTGTGGAATTTTTATTTTTTTAATTCATATACACTTTAAGCGTGTTAGTAATAGTGAACACTTGTGACTAGAGACAGTTATTCTCGTCTCGGATCTCCTTGTTTTCTTTTTGTAATTTCCCTAACTTGGTTCAAAATTGGTTCGAGTTTCTTGTCCAAAATCGATTATAGATCTTCTTTAGTGATGCACATCACTGACAGAACAAAGTATCAAAAAGAAACACTCAAAAAACTAGTTATATAACGAGAATATTAAGTTTGGTACGTTCTTGCAGCGCGCGAAAATTCACAGCCATCTTGGATCGCTGACCACTGATCACCGCCAAACAGAGAGAAATTATGTAATTTAATTTTTTAATCGAATTTTCAAGCCTTAGAGGGAAGAGTTCTTAAACAGCAGAGTACATATCGGATATAATTTTTTCGAGTTTTGATTGGTGGACTGGTGATCTTACTCGATCGAACAATCAAATCGCTGGCACAAGCATAAACAAACATACAGACTTACCGTTAAATACTGAACTTTAATAGTATAGATTAATATAACGTGTCTATTTTTTAGAAGTAATGATACGTACTTAGCTTTATGCCGACTGTGTTGTTACTTTTTTAGGATACAGTGCCTATTTTCATGGAGACAAGATGCAGAACCCAATTCATCTTTCTTCAGCTTTCAAACTGATATCTTAGCCAAGCCTAAAATGAAGGTAAATAAAACAAAACTTAAACTTTTTGAAACTGTAAGCTATATTGATTAGTAAATGTAGACGTTTAATTTCAATTTCTATTTTCTATATAATTATCTAATTTAATTGAAGCCTTTTTAATGAAAAGCTTTATTATTAAAAGATAGCTTGTGAAATCCAAGAATGCTGAAGGTACTTGAAAAACGGGTTATTGGTCTTATGCGACAGATACTAAAGAAAGTGTAGCTAGAGCTTAATTTTGAATCGAAACGAACTAGCATGAATAAATGATAGTACAGCTGTTGTTAATGTTTTCATAGTTGTTTAGTGGTTTGGGGGATAACAATAAGAAGCGCTGTTCCGAGCTCGAGCCGGAGGGTACGGGAACTGGTTACTAATAATGTAATGATTCAGCTAAGAACTGTAGCAAAAAACAATAGAGGTTTTGCACTATCACGTGATGGCAGCCATGTTGGTGACACGAACAATAGACGGAAACCATGTTGGATGGCAGGAACAATAGAATGTTATTCCTTTGAGATTTAATTTTTCATATGATTAAAAAATCATTGTTCCTGCCTCCAACATGGCTGCCATCACGTGATGGTGCAAAACCTCAATAAGCTACGGCAATGAACATATCCTCACGGATGATTTTGCTTGAATATGCCTGAAGTGCATGAGATGTCTACAATCCAAACCACAGCCATAATTTTCGTTTTACTGTGAAAACTCAAAGAAGCCACCATCCAGCCAATGGGAAAGGGAGAAAACAAAAGATATTTGACAACTTTCCCCAAATACGATGTTCTTCGAAATGAAACCATAGTTGGATCAATAATAAATTCAAACTTCAAATAATTATTAAATGAAAACGCATTATTTCGATGGGTTTCTATTGAATTTGTGAGTATCAGCCAATGAAATTACGAGAAAGAAGAATAGAAAATTAGCACCTTTTACATTCCTTTGCCGTTCATGCTATCGTTCTTAGCCGGAGCATTACTTAATGTGTATCAGAACTGGGGGCATTAGAAATGTATGTGTGTTATGGCAACTACTGTTAGTAAAGATGAGATTTCTGCCTCAGATGATAGTTCAGGGTAGTGTGGCTGTATACATTATTCATTATACGTTATTTGCGTTTGGGGCTCGCCCACCGAGCCGTTACCATAATATGCATCACTCTTGTCCAGAAACTTCGAGCTCGTATTCAATAGTTGTTTTTATATTATTGTGTAATCGCAATGATCTTTTAATTGTGAAATTAATGATTAATTTCATTAGCTGTGTTATCAAAGTTTTCACAAATTGTCCTATGTCGCGAAGTGGACAAAATACGCTTTTCGATTTGTTTTATTTTTTATACAGAAGAACAAAACAGTCCCAAATAATACTTCTCACTTCTTGAATCATGTTCAATCCTGAGTTTGTTGTGGTTTTCGCCTGCAGGAGACCAAGCTTCAAGACGGTTTCGCGGAACCTAATTTGATCGGGCGTGTTTTCAAATGGTTCCTTGAAACTGGGAGTTTTCAAACTTAATATATATACTAGAGGGTCTGACTACTGACAAACGGCCTTAAAAATAACTGACAACCGAAAAATAACTGACAACTGACAAATTTGGTTTTTGTGGGTCAAACATTGTAATTTTTCTCTAGTAATGATTAACTGGGGCTAACTGACAACAGACAAATGGCCAAAATGTTAACTGACAACTGCCATGTAGACCCCCCCCCCCCCCAATTCAGACCCTCATACTCTTGATTTTCCCTTACAGTAAGGTTTAAATCGGGAACGAGAGATTTTTCAACTTTTACTGTAAGACTTTTCCCAATGAAAGTCAAAAGATCAAACTGACTCAACTTTGAAATATTCAATCAAAAGACCATTAGCTCACAGGGGTATATTTAAGGGGTATTGTCAGTTATATTAAACTTTAATCTAAGTTTCTTTAACACAAAAATACGAAAATAGCACCCTGAGATAGAGGGGAAATACCATGTGAATGTCCTTATCCTATAAACTAGAATATTTGATTTCAAGTCGTTGTAATGTTTTCCCGAGTCAACAACACATATGGGCTCAACATGTTTTTAGACTCTGCTGAACACTGAAATCGCAATAAAATTGATTTTTCAATGCGAACCCGTCCAAATTTGTTTTAAAGTACGCAGTTATATTGAGCAATAATTTTGATGACGTCGCTATTGTGCTTGAAAAAGGGCGTTTACTAGGTCCTCAGTCATTTCGTTGCAAACATGTTCTGCCTTCGCATGTAACAAGGGTTTTTAGTATATATTAAAAGGAATGGCTTCTCTTTTCATGCTTAACCCTTTCATGCCCATATACGGAATTTTCCGTATTTTACTGGTTACTTGATTTGGGAGTTTCAGTCTGACAAAGTTTAAAGAGCTAGGCCCTGAGATTCCCACAAACCATAATGTATAGACAAGTGATGCTAGTGAACTGCATTGGGCATGTTAACAAAGAATAATTTCATCTAAATCCTCCTTTCTTTGCATAAGTTAACTAAAGGTTACATTATTTCATTTCAGAAAAAAAGACTAAAATAGTACTTCCAAAAATAATTATTTCTCCTCAGATTCTACATTTTCTCTCAAAAATGCATATTTTACATAACATTTAGAGTTTCATGTTTGCACTAACCTCATTTTCTGTCTCCCAACGCCTAAACTTGCCCAGAACCAAGCCATTCTGTCCACAAGCACTTTACAGCAAGCTAAATTCATCCATAATGACCGCAAAGCATGCCGGGAAATCCTACCAAACAGCGACATGGCACTTCCCCCATCTTCATTCTTCAAAATATATAGTCTAAAGCCATTTCGACCTAATAGCTTCATATTGGAATCAATGGCAAGTAAATCTTGTCCAATATTCCAAAAAGGCTATGATAGGTGGCTCCAGACCCCCATTTATAAAGCCCACGCTAAAGTGACAGAAGACGTCCTGGCCCATTCACGAGTGGGAAATGAGGCTCTTTCTCCATCACCATAAACTGGCACAGACTCGGTTCTTTGAGAAAGTGCTGATTGAAGCTCTCATCAGACTTAATGATGTGGCTCCAGCACTCTATAAATGTTGAAAAAGGCTTAAAAAAGCCTGAAATTCTCTGTATTCCTCCAAACAAACCTCCCGCCATTGGGTTCGAGTCCCACTTGGGTCAGACATTTTTTCTCTTTCCCTCGTAGGGCGTGCACACATAGCACTACAGCATACCACTTTACATCACATTCTTTACACCTACTAGTGCTACGCGGCAAACATGATTTCATATCATAACTACATATACATATATAATCGCCGTGACCATAAAACGCACCAATACCCACGTTTGCTCTCATGTGACTTGATAGCTCAGTTGGTAGAGCGCCAGACATGCAACCTGGAGGTGGTTGGGTTCGAGTCCCACTTGGGTCAGAGATTTTTTCTCTTTCCCTCGTAGGGCGTGCACACATAGCACTACAGCATACCACTTTATATCACATTCTTTACACCTACTAGTGCTACGCGGCAAACATGATTTCATATCATAACTACATATACATATATAATCGCCGTGACCATAAAACGCACCAATACCCACGATTGCTCTCATCTGACTTGATAGCTTAGTTGGTAGAGCGCCAGACATGCAACCTGGAGGTCGTTGGGTTCGAGTCCCACTTGGGTCAGAGATTTTTTCTCTTTCCCTCGTTGGGCGTGCACACTACAGCATACCACTTTACATCACATTCTTTAAACCTCCCGCCAGCTTCGTTAAGTAATCCACAACTGCTTTCAAAATGGCCGTCTAAAAACGTTGAGCCCCCAGCATTGTAGGTCAGTTGAAAATTCCATGGAAACAATGACTGTAGTTTACTTAGGGGGGGAGGGTTCTTTTCGGTCTAGAAATAGCTAAAAATTGGTTCCAAAAACTTGGGCCTGAAAGAGTTAAACCCGAGTATGAGGACGGAGAAGAATCTGAAGAACCTGAAATCTGAGATGAGGCGGATGACCGGAATTGTCTAAATGGCGGCTTAATACGGATGGAAAAAACTCTCCGAATTCCTAGAGACCTGAAACAATCATAGGGGCTGATCAAAGTCAGGACACGGCTAATCCACAGATCGAATTGGAATTTAGCATGTTGGTTTCTGTGGAGGGAGGAAAACCGGAGAACCCGGAGAAAAACCCTCGGAGCAAAGGCGAGATACCAACAAACTCAACTCACATGTGGCGCTGCGTCCGGGAATCGAACCTCGGCCACACAGGTGAGAGGCGAAGCGCTTAACCAAATGAACGTAGGAGTTGTGTGGTCATGTCATGAAAAGCGTGGAAATGTGCACCTGTTGTAAGGAGACTGATGCTCTTGAACATAGGCGATTTCATGTTACTGTTTATTTTTGAGTAGTAGGAGAGGCATGGAATTACCCCCCTTTTTAGGGCGTATGCATTAATTAGGATGACGTCACAGTCCTATTGTCTTAGGTCATGCATAAATTAATTAGGGCGTACGCCCTATTTTTAGGGCGTATGCATAAATTCGGAACGCTAATTTTTAGGGCGCTCTCATTAATTCGGGTGACGTCACAGTCCTATTGTCTTAGGTCATGCATAAATTAATTAGGGCGTACGCCCTTTTTAGGGTGTTATGCTAATTTTTAGGGGCTATAAAACCAGAACCTGTGTCTCTGAGTGAGTACAACCCAAAGTATAAAACCAGAAAACTCCAAGTACAAGTTGGCAAGGAAACCTATATCAGAAGACACTATTTGCATCGATGAAGTTAAAAAAAATCAATGAAACAGTGTAATCTTGTAACACGGTACATTATATCAACCCAAGAACTGAGAAATAAGAAAGTTATCAACTCCGCGACTATAAGGAAAACGAACTGTAAATTGGTGTTTTGGTGGTTTGCTTTTATTGGAGAATAATTTGCATCACAAGAGTTTTCCTCAAAACAATAGGCCCTTCAGTTATCGCTAATCCCTAAGAACAATAGCAGAGTTGATCTAATGAACCATACCGGATTTTGTATACTTATGAGTTATTAACTGTAAATGAAAATAATAAAGACAGTTTAGAGCCTGTCACGAGTAGTTTGTTCTTACTATTTACGCTACAAAGGGGTTTAGATATTGCGAGTAGAACAAATTCCACGATCCCTCTTCAGATAACATCAAGCAATCGTGCTGTCTTTGATTTGGGTGATCGGTTTCACATTGTCTTTCTTTCTCGGCATAGATTGGGTTTTCACAGAGTGCAGCATACACCAAATGTATTGTACTTGATATCCTGTGAAATGATCAGTTTCTTTCGACAACTTCAACTTCATCGATGCAAATAGTGTCTTCTGATATAGGTTTCCTTGCCATCTTGTATTTGGAGTTTTCTGGTTTTATACTTTGGGTTGTACTCACTCAGAGACACAGGTTCTGGTTTTATAGCCGCTCAAGCTTTGCCCAAACATGCCCGAATTAATGAGCGCGCCCTAAAAATTAGCATAACACCCTAAAAAGGGCGTACGCCCTAATTAATTTATGCATGACCTAAGACAATAGGACTGTGACGTCACCAGAATTAATGAGAGCGCCCTAAAAATTAGCATTCCGAATTTATGCAAACGCCCTAAAAATAGGGCGTACGCCCTAATTAATTTATGCATGACCTAAGAAAATAGGACTGTGACGTCATCCTAATTAATGCAGACGCCCTAAAAATAGGGCGTACGCCCTAAAAAGGGGGGTAATTCCATGCCTCTCCTACTACTTTTTTGTCTTTGTAATTTTAGAATGGGATTATGAAAACGAACAAGACGAATTCGTCTACACTTACGTCGAGGTTAAAGAGAAACTGGCAGGCGAAAATCGGGGATCGGAGTATTCCGCAAAATATTAGTGCCCATACTGCAAATTTATTAAAGTGCAGGATCCATGCCAAAAAAATAAAAATATCTATTGTACCTTTGTGTTTGTTTCTCACAAAAAGACGTTAATTTTGTAAAATCCCTAATTTTGGTTACTTGTCGTGGATCTTGTGACGTCATAAGATGAATCAACTCCTCCCAAGAGAAAACTATTATAGGTAATAGCATGACATGAGGGAACTTAGCGATTAAGTTTCCCCGAGAGCCGAGGGAAGATCTAATTTCCCTAAATGTCATGCTATTAGATTGTAATACTATGATCTCCGGTCAGGGTCAGCGGTCAGCGTACAAGATCGCGGCTACTTTGCTAGCTCCACCGATCTAGCCTCGTTAGCTCCTAATTAACTTTCGAATGTAACTTTTTGTGCTTGTTATAGTCTTGTTAGTGTCAAAAGTTTATAGGGAATACATGTCTGCGGAGAATAAGATAAACCTTAAGCAATTTGAAGAGATAATTGATCGTAAGCTGCAACCTCTACTCACTCACATTCAAGAAATGAAGACCGAAGTAAAGGATTTGACAACTTCTCTTGCCTCCATGAGCAACCTGTTCGATGGCTTGGCTAGCAAGGTGGAAACGTTAGAGGCAGAGAGGAAAGCAGCAATAGAGGAGGCTCAAAGACTTCGGAATGAAGTTATCAGAATCAACAATGACCTCGCCGCTCAAAAACTACAATTTGAAGATCTTCAACAGTATTCACGCCGTGATAGCTTGGAGATAAGGGGCATTCCACTTACTCAAATGGAAGACACTAATGATATTGTAATCAAGATAGGCGATTTAATGGGAATAGGCCTTTTGCATCAATTGATCACGTGACGATTTTCCCATAGCAACGCCTTGTGTGGAGGGCAAGCCATTCTAACATTCCTTGACAACAGAGAGAGCGTGGGAGACGCGAACGTGAAACCTCAATACTAAAAGTTCTGCCGGTTCCTTTGTTATTCGTTTTCAGCTCAAATTTATCATAACTATTTAGCTTTAAATCTTAAAGTTCAGTGTTAGAGGATTTTAAGAGCCGTAAGACGATCAGAAATAGCTTTCTGAAGCCAAAACCGAACCGGACTCTGCGAGTTACTCGCAACATGAGACAACAGCTGGCGCCGGTAAGAAGCTGACTTCGGGAATGTACTTTTCTTCTACGCTTTAAATCGTCTTTATGTTCTAGAAAAATTATGTGATGACAGGAGAATGATGTATCTGAACGCGTTACAGGCTGCAGAGATATTATAAACTGATGTACGAATAACAACCTGATATTATAGGTTGTTGAGTAGCTGGATTTCCTATGTGACAAGTTCTCTCTCTTTTTTCAAATCACTAGCAACACTAGAGTCTGTAATCTTGAAATAAAGCCCCTCGTTACTTCGTATTTTGGTGATCCACTGAGACCTTAATCCCATGTCTTTACCGGGGAATTTTTGCGATGAAAGGAAAGTCCATCGTTATAGCGTGAATCACCACTGCATATTTGTGGCACACAACAGTGGTAGCGCGTTCCAGTTTATACAACACCAGCGTCTCATAGCATCTCCTCGGCTATGGTAGAGTATTAAATAGATACATCTCCTGTCATCAGATAATTTTTCTAGAACATAAAAACGATTTAAAGCGTGGAAGAAAAGTATATTCCCGAAGTCAGCTCAGTTCTTACCGTCTGTTGAGGCCGCCATCATGTTGCGAGTATTCGCAGAGTCCGGTTCGGTTTTGGCTTTAGAAAGCTATTTCTGATCGTCTTACGGCTCTTAAAATCCTCTAACACTGAACTTTAAGATTTAAAGCTAAATAGTTATGATAAATTTGAGCTGAAAACGAATAATAAAGGAACCGGCAGAACTTTTAGTATTGAGGTTTCACGTTCGCGTCTCCCACGCTCTCTCTGTTGTCAAGGAAAGTTAGAATGGCTTGCCCTCCACACAAGTCGTTGCTATGGGAAAATCGTCACGTGATCAATTGATGCAAAAGGCCTATTGAAACCGTTGAAGAAGACATTTCAATAAGCCATCGGCTACCAGCCCCAAGATCAACTGCCAGTGACTCGTCAAACTCCCGCCACCCTGCTATAATCGTGAAGTTTGTACGTCGAGAATTTCGTGATAAATATTATAATGCGAGACGAGCACTTAGAGGCAAGTATACTAGTGATCTAGGCTTCACAAGATTTGCTGAAGATGTGATATTCCTGGTGGAAAGCCTCAACAAAAAAGGCCTTGTTTTGGTCCTGCCTGCGTACGAAAAGGGAATTAAAATTCCACTTTATCTGG
Source organism: Actinernus sp. WN-2022 (assembly GCA_030867875.1). NCBI lineage: Eukaryota > Metazoa > Cnidaria > Anthozoa > Actiniaria > Actinernidae > Actinernus > Actinernus sp. WN-2022. Next base: position 50,514,327 of record JAOWCC010001679.1, on the reverse strand, counting down.
ACTCGTCAGGGCAAGATATATTTGAGGGAGAACAACGAGAGCGTAGCTGTTCACATTACCAGCGAGAAGGATATTCAGAAGCTCTATACGAAGCTGGGGAAGCAATACAATCCACCGACATCAAATGTCACGTGAGTTCTTTGGCTTGACATCCTTAAGAACACTAACTTATCCTCTTCATTTATATGTGAGAGAAATCTTTGATTTCCAACATTCATGTCAAGTCAGTACATGAAAATTGACATGCTATTTCTTTTACCATTACCTTATTATGGATGACATATGTCATAATTGTCACAAGATTGTCAAAGACAATTCATTAGCTATTGAATGTGACTATTGCTTAGGGTGGTATCACCTAAAATGTTCTAACCTTTCTAGGAAAGAATATAAGTATTTCTCTAGAACTGGGGATTTATGGCTTTGTTTAAACTGTAGGTCTCAAACTTTTCCTTTTTATAATATTAGTAATAGTGACCTTATTGATCTAGCTTTTAATTCTAACACTCCATGTTTACATGTATGTTCAAATCAGCTAGCTCAAATGAAAGTTTTGGACTTACCCCGCTTTGATATTATTTCTTCTATTAATAGTACTCCAAATCTTGATAATGTTGATATAGACTCTCATCTTCCTTCTCAGGTCAACTTTAAATACTATACTACTCATGATATTCATAGCAGACAGGATTTTACTGGTAACACTATAGATAATTCATTCTCTGCTATTCATTGTAATATTAGAAGTTTAAATGCAAACTTTGATACGTTAACAACAATGCTTGCAGATCTACAGTTTAATTTAAATTTAATTGGTCTCTCTGAAATTAGATATAACTTCCATGTACCCATTAAAATATTAACAAATAAACAAATGAAATTTCACTATACACCATGGATTACAAAAGGAATAATAACTTCTATAAATAATAAATAAAAACTTTTCAACAAATTTCTGAGAACAAAAAATAATTATTACCACTCCAACTATAAATTTTATCGCAATAAACTGAAACATTTAATAGCTATAAGCAAAATAACTACTGCCACTACTTTCAAATAAATAACAATACTATTAAAAATACCTGGAAAGGTATTAAACATATTATTTCCCTCAAATCTAAAAAATCAAACTACCCTACTAAAATTACAATAACTGAACAAACAATTACTGATCCCAGAGCTATAGCAACTGCATTTAACGACTATTTTGCTAATATAGGAAACAGTCTTGCAAGCAATATACCTTCTACTGACACTTCATTTATTTCTTATTTAATCCATCCTCAAGTGAATAGTTTCTTTGTCTTTCCAGTTACTCAATCTGAGATTGAAGAAGAAATCGGAAACTTAAACTCTAATAAGGCTGCTGGACCTTTTAGTATTCCAGTAAATCTTCTCAAATCTCTAAGTAATTTAATCTCAAAACCCTTGGAAATCTTATTTAATTTTTCGTTTTCAAACGGAGTTGTTCCAGACAACTTTAAAATTACTAGGGTAGTTCCTGTATTTAAAAAGGGTTCTGCCTATCTATTAAATAACTATCGACCGATCTCGCTTTTGTCAATTTTTAATCAATTGCTTGAAAAGCTTATGTGTAAGCGGCTAGCTACCTATCTTGAAAAATGCCATATACTTTACTTTAAGCAATTTGGCTTTCGCTCTGGTCATTCTACAACCCATGCAATTGTTTCTATCATTGACAGAATTCAAAGTGCAATTGATAAAGGTCTTACTTCTTGTGGGCTTTTCCTTGACTTCAGTTAAGCATTCGATACAGTTAATCACGAAATTCTGATCTCTAAAATTCATCACTATGGAATTAGAGGGGTTGCACTAAATTGGTTTAAATCATATTTAAGTAATAGGAAGCAATTTAACTCAGTTGGAATCACAATGTCTGAAGAAAAGCTTATTCCCTGTGGTGTTCCTGAAGGATCAGTTCTTGGACCTATCTTATTTCTTTTATATATAAATGATATCTGCAATAGTTCCAAAATTCTTGACTTCCATATTTTTGGGGATGATACCAACTTATTCTATGCAGATAAAAGTTTACATAATCTTGAACAGACAATTAACAAACAGTTAAAACTTGTAAACACATGGCTGTGCTCAAACAAGCTCTCCTTAAACATCACTAAAACAAATTGTGTTTTATTTCATCCTCGCCAGAAAAATATTCTTGCCCAGTTAACCTGACCTTAAATAATAAATCCATTAAACAGGTTAAGGTGGCTCGCCTGGATTTTCCAGAGACGCACCATACCCACTTTGAGCGGCTGATACTCCGCTGTCAGAGCTCGGTCGGGCTAGCCACTTCACTCATTTACTAGACATAGAATAAACTTCCCAAAATGTAGGTTTGTTTGACATCGGTGTTACCATAGCAACACAGCGTTGACGGCATGCATTTTACATATCATCAATTTTCTCGAAATCTAGACCTAAACTTTTAAAACGACCTAGTGTCCCTTGTAGTCTAAATGTAGGCCTTCAAGACTGCAAAGTTTAAAACGATTGTATGAGAGCGTTTTCGAAATACATTGGGATGAATATTTTCGTTAAAAAAAATAAACAATTCGCCTTACATTGCCGTATCACTTTGTTGATAGCTTGTGTCTTTCCGAAATTTCTCTTTTGTCTAGATTAAACATGCTTGTGTGCTTTTGAACTAACAAGTTTTCCATGCACGCTTGCTACGCTTCGCCTACTGCCGGAACTCGCGCTCGTGCAAATTCTGTTCTTAGTACAATGACATACAAATTAGTTAAACCATGAAGCAAGGCATTGCGGAATGATAATGTTGAATAAGTGTGTTTTAGTAACAAGATCGGGAAAAAGTGCCCGTGACGTCTATACCACATTTTCTGAATAGTAATTAAAAACGAGATTTTTGAATTAGAGATATTATATAACGTTTTGTAAATAAATAGTATAAGTTATATTATAACAGCGTTACAACTGGCAGCGTGACTATGATTTGCAGGCCTCATTGCATGTCATTGTACTAAGAACAGAATTTGCACGAGCGATCCGGCAGTAGCGAAGTGTAGCAAACTTGTTAGTTAAAAAGCACCCAAGTATGTAGAATCTAGACAAAAGATAAATTTCGGAAATACACAAGCTATCAACAAAGTGATACGGCAATGAAGCTTGCGTGGATGAATGTAAAAGTTCCCTATGTTTTTGTTTTTGTTTTTATTCCGCGCCCTTAAAATGATTCAATGCTCTTGAAATTTACAGGGCCAGGGTAGTAAATGTTGAATTTCAGGTGAAAGGATTTAAAAAAATATTTATCGACTAGTTTTCGAATTACAGCTTCCTTAGCAAATACATTACTATTTTGACTAAAATGAGCATATTTATGACATTACTTATGATTCCATAAACCGAAATCGAATAAAGCAAATGGAATGAAATTTTCATGGGAAGTAATCCTATGCCACAGGTATGAAATATGCTAAAACATCGCTTGAATCTGTCCGGAAAATACAGTTCTCGACGACTAAACAGGAAGTAAGGCGAATTGTTTATTTTTTAACGAAAATATTCAACCCAATTTTTTTCGAAAAGGCTCTCATACAATCTTTTTAAACTTTGCAGACTTGAAGGCCTACATTTAGACTACAAGGGACACTAAGTCGTTTTAAAAGTTTAGGTCTAGATTTCGAGAAAATTGATGATATGTAAAATGCATGCCGTCGACGCTGTGTTGCTATGGTAACACCGATGTCAAACAAACCTACATTTTTGGGAAGTTTATTCTATGTCTAGTAAATGAGTGAAGTGGATTGCCCGACTGAGCTCTGACAATGGAGTATCATCCGTTCAAAGTGGGTATAGTGCGTCCCTGGAAAATCCAGGCGAGCCACCTTAAGTCAGTGAAATATCTAGGAGTACTCATTGATAGTAATCTAAACTGGAAACCCTATGTAAATGAAATATGTAAAAAGGTAAACAGAAGCATTGGCGTTCTTTCTAAATTACGTTATTATCTAAATGTATATATACTTACTAATCTGTATTATTCCCTTATATATCCTTACCTCACCTATGGTTTACTTGTCTGGGGGAATACATATCAGACTTCAACTCGTCCTTTATTTATTCTTCAGAAAAAGGCCCTTCGTATTATCACATTTTCTAAATATGATGCATATTCTACCCCTTTGTTAAAAAAATTGCAAGTTTTAAAACTAAACGACTTAGTCCTCTCTCACACTGCCTTATTTAATATGTATCAATATCACGCAACTACCCTCCCAACTGTTTTTAGAGATTTCTTTAAACCTCTCTCTGGTATTCAGCATTATAACACTCGCCTAGCATCCACTTCTTCTTATTATCTTCCTGCTATTCGAACTAATTATGGTCTATTTAATATTCGTTTTCAAGGTCCAAAAATATGGAATTCACTAGACAAAAACCTTAAATTCTTGACTAAATACAAATTCAAAAATTGTTTTAAAAAAGATCTTATAAGTAAATATTGATCAAATATCTTTTCAATTTGCCTTTTCAATTTCAATTTAAAATATGTATTTTCAGCAGATTGTATTTTATTCGTTGTCCCTGTTATGTATTTATTATATAACAAATTATATAACAAATTATGTACATTGTTTTCGTTCTGACCGCCATATCAAATTGCAATCTGAACTTTGTTCCGGTGGCTCAGCTCAGCCTACCAGTACCAATTATTGAGCTTTTCATTTTTCCAGTAAACCTGTAACTATTATTAATTCCAGTACGAAATAAAATTTGTTGTTGTTGTTGTTGTCTCCGAGGAAGAGAAGTTTGGTTCTCTCTGCCAGAAGTAAACACGTCGCAGTTGAGTGGCTTTCGAAAACGTTTTGTTGTTATGCTTGATTGAGAGCATTATAGATTGAATGAGCCTGGCTTCTCCTTGGGACAAGTGTATTGTTTTTAAAAAGAATAGCAGTAAAACACAATGCAATTATGTGCTTGAATAAATATTGAAAGGGCATGGGGTATATGGTTTTAAGCATCCCACATGGAAGGCGGCGGTGTGCGCAATCAAGAGGGCTGCATCGCGCAGTCATAAGTCGACAGAGGGTGCAGGGTTACACGACATAGTACTCACCCTAACCCGATTCGGTCAGGGGGACTTTGATGTCTCCTCGCCAGCGCGCATGCTCTCCTACGTTTCCCTCTTGCATGGTGAATGGTAGCCTGCTATGCAGACGTATTCAGTTATCACTCTCATAAATTCGAAGAAAAAAGTAACGTCTGCTTATCCTAGCGCTTAATTAGTTTCCAATACGCAAGCAGGACGTCAGCTCGTTTGTTTTATTTTTCTGCCCAATCAAAGCCATTGTTACAATTTTAGGGAATTGGCGCGCCAGTGAACACTCTCCTATGATTGGTCAATGGCAAATGTATTGTCTGAACCTTTTAAATGCAACGTTACGTCAGGTAAAATCTGATCGGTCCATAACACAATGAGGTGTGCATATTGGAAACTAATTAAGCGCTCGTGTAAGCAGACGTTACTTTTTTCTTCGAATTTATGAGAGTGAAAAAATACGTCTGCATAGCAGGCTAGGTAGACTTGCTCCAAGTCGAACTCGCTGAGTCACTGGGTAAGCGATTACTGGCTCAAAAAGCGAGCGCGAGAATCGAAGCGAGAGGCGAGTTCACGGGGGCTAAGAAGGACTTTGAGAAAGTCTACAGGCTAGGTGAATGAGGCAGTAAATGCTGATGAGGGGTATTCGAGATTAAATGTCCTTGAACGAACAATGGAAAGCGAGGGGATCATGGTATTTCTACAATAAAATGCCGTACCTTTCAATTGTAACATCACAAGGTGAATCAATCCCGCAATAGACCATTCCCACGCGGCGGCCATCTTTGAATAAACCTATTGTTAATGCTTTCCCAGCCTTGGTTAAACACGTGAGACAGAGGCTGGGTAAGCATAAGCAATAGGTTTATTCCAAGATGGCCGCCGCGTGGTAAAGGTCTATTCTGGTAACTTTTATTCTATTTGAAATACTGCTCCAGTCTCTCGAAGAAAACTCAGTTGGGCACTTTTGCCAATGAGACTCAGAAAAGTCGGATGTTCGACCCCAGACCCTTCTCTTATTTCTTATTCCGCAGTAAGAAATAAGAGAAGGATCTGGGATCGAGAATGGAAGGTCTCAGGAGTGTCTATTCTGACAGTTCTGGTGAATTATAGTGTACTCCGAAAGAAGGCACATAACACGTCACTTCGCTCGCGTAGAATACAGTATATTGTTATTTTAGTATATAAAGCACTCTATAAGTTAGCGCAAGCCTATATAAGCGTGCTTTTTTTTATTTTAGAAACTGTAACAGCTATAAGTTTTAGCTTTAGCTATATGTAAATTATAGATATTTTTGGCTCGAATTTTAGTTATCACTTATTGTTATATTTTATTCACCTAGGATGCCATAACATTGTAGTTTATAATTTTAGTAGCTTAGGGTAGCTCGGTATGACTAGCACCTGTGAGCTATATTATTATTATCTGAGGGTAAATAAAAATTCATTCAATTCATTCACTCTTTTCAAGACCTCGATCGTGTACTTATGTCTGTCTTCCCAGTATGAATCGTTTCTCATTGATTTCCCAGAAAAGTTCCGCAGCTATCTTAGACTGTATGGTCAACCCCAACTGGCCTTATCTACTTGAGGGGGATTACGAATATGAAATTCAAGAAGAAGAGGGAATTGAAGGAGCCTTGGGCATATTACCAGACGATCCTCTAGATTATCACTTCGTCTATCATGTACTCGATGGCGACGATGCAGGGCGACCCCCTAAGATGCGGGATGAGGAAAGTAAAACTGACAAGTACGAAATCAACCCGTTCTTTGACAGACATTCTCAGTCGTGTTTAAATGCGATTGCCAAGAGTGAAAATAAGGTAAATGTTTTACGAACTGGTGCATGGGAAACAATAGGTCTTTAGGGGAATGGATGGTTGATAACATAATTATTCTGGAAAGAAGGGTTTTCTTCTTAAAATAACTGAGTAGAAGGTACTGCCTTTGTGAAACAACTGCAAATGGTTAGACCTTCACGTCTTCTCGGATAAGGACGTAAAATCGTAGGACTAGTGTCCCCAATTAGTTGCAAAGCTAAATACATTTGATACTTAAATAAAGTTAGTTACATACTTGTTGATTATCTTAAGTCTGTACAGAATAAACAGTTTTTTTTATTACGATTTTCTAAAGATTGGTTCTTCTCCTATCTAAATAATAGACAACAATTTGTCTCGATTGGAAATAGTACATCTGATAAGGTGGAAATAACCTGTGGCGTCCCCATTCTTGGTCCTCTTCTTTTTCTTCTGTACATTAATGACTTTAATTCATGCACCAACTTATTTGATTTTCACATATTTGCAGATGATACTAATTTGTTCTATTGTAGCAAAAACTTGAATGAACTAGAATTAGCTGTTAATGAAAATTTAGAAAAAAAAATACACAACTGGCTCTCTGCCAATAAGCTTTCTCTAAATATAGATAAAACTAACTTTGTCATTTTTCAGCCCCCACAAAAAATATTACATTACCAGATTACTCTGCAAATAAAAAAATAAACAGATACGACAAGAAAAATGCATTAAATACCTAGGATTTTTTATAGATTCACAGTTAAATTGGAAATCTCACATTTTACATGTTTCAAAAATAAATTATAAGATGCATAGGTATAATCTCTAAAATTCGTTATTTTGTTAGTACAAAAATCCTAACACAACTCTATTATACTTTGATTTACCCTTTTCTAACATATGTTTTAACCGCATGGGGTAACACCTATCCATCTACTTTAAACCCTCTTGACATTTTACAGAAAAAAGCCATTAGAATCATAACTTTTTCCAGTTATACTGAACATACCAGCCCACTTTTTAAACGTCTTAACATCTTAAAACTTAAAGATCTTGTATTTCTCTATGATGCATTGTTTATGTATGATTTTTCCTCTGGAAAACTTCCTCCAGTGTTTAGGTTTTTTTTTTAAATGTCAATACTGCGGTTCATCAATATAATACTAGGCTAGCTTCAAAAAAATCATTTTATCTTCCTCGAGCAAGAACAAGTTCAATATTCGCTTTCAAGGTACCATTGTGTGGAATTCTATTGACGGAAACCTAAATAATCATACTCGAAATAGTTTCAAACGACTACTTAAAGAATCTCTCTCTCAGCCTTACTAGACTATTATATCTCTCTACTGTATTCACAAGCTGTTTTTCTATCACTCATTACTTATTTGCCCGGTCATTGTCTTGCAAACACTTGTTTGTTTCCGGCTTCATTGTCTATAATTCTCTATAATCCGTTGTTGTCCTTATAGTAAATGAGTAACTACTTCAATGTTCCTTTTCGTGTCTTTTCTTTTTTTTGGTCCACAGCCCAACCAATTAACTACATTTAAATAAAAAATACGTGCTACCTAGCTCGATTAACCTTCAGGTTATTCTAGGTTAGCTCATACTTATTTTAATTCATCGTCTTTTTTTCACAATATTGTAAACCCTTTATGAGTATAAATAAATATATTGTTGTTGTTTCCGTCGCAAGTTTTTTTAGCCTCCTGAAAACGTGAAATTTCACTTCCTGTGATGTCATTTCGAGAACACGAGCTCTCATGTCACAGGAAGTAAAATTTCACGTATTCAGGTAGCTAAACATTCGTAGTCAAAAAACGTTTTTTCACCGTTTGCATAGAGCAGTTTCCACATGACTGTCGGAAGTGTTTTGATTTTGCGTTTACTAAGCTATCCTATTGGCTGAGAAAATAAACCAACCAATCAGATTCCAAAGTAAAACCAAACACAAATTGATTTTTGTTTTGCTTTGGTTTCTCATTGGCTCACAGGGAATCCATTCAGTATGAGTTACTTGTGATTACTCGCTCCTATGATTGGCTGGCTATTGGTCTTTCGGCGTTTGGTCTTTCGACACTCATGTGAACTTCGCTCTAATAGTGATGTCACGTAGATTCGGAATAACACTTTTAGTATATATACACTTTTAATGAAACGACTGTATTTAGTCATTACAATCAAAGCAGCCTTTGACTAGACTTTATACCTGCGTAACGTTTTATCCAGTTACCGCACTTTTGTTTCGGCAGAGGTAAGCGTTAGACCTGTACCCGAGCGTTGAACAAATCTAGTCCAAAAATTTACGTTTTGCGAACTGAAATGCGGTATGTAATGTTTAAAGTCCGACAATGAGGACTGGACGGGGATTTCAAGTCCGCGCAATTTGTTCCAGTCCGAGGCGGAGCCGAGGACTGGAACTAATTGCAAGGACTTGAAATCCCGTCCAGTCCGAAATTGGAGGACTTTGAACGACTTCAACTCCTCATTAATTATTCGGGAGGAATCAAAGACAAATAAAAGTTGCTGGTAGTTTAGTATTTTGCAAGGAAAACTAAAAAATATCGAGAAAATAGGGCTACAAATTCTTTTAATCACTGTTATTATGAAGAGCAAAGTTAATTGAACAATCTTGTTCAATTAACTTGTTCCAGTAACTAGAAACTTGTTCCTAGAACTTGTAACTAGAAACTTGTTCCAGTAACTAGAAACTTTTCCAGTTACTGCTAGGAGGACTAGACCAGGTATCCAGTGTCCTCAAGGGATTAAAATCAGACCATTGGATTGGCTGAATACCTCGTGAATAATTAATGAGGACTTGAAGGAGATTGCCTCTCCAACCAGAGGAAGATGAAAGAAAATGTCAGCGAAGTTCTTTGTCTAACATAATGTAGTATTATCGCTTTGCTGTAAGATATGGATCATGTTTTTTGCATTGAATGTGATAGGTTTCCATTCGACATCCCGTAATAAGAATGCTAATCAGGAGAAAGTGGACTTCTTATGGACATTTCATAATGTGGTAAGATAATATAAGTATTAGATGGGAGTGTATAAAAATCAACGCAAAACGGTAGCCGAGCGCTACCAATATAATACTTATAATATACTCAACAAAATATATGGATTCCGATTGGCCAATTACGAGTGCATAAAAAGGTTATGGACCCTTTGCACTTTACGTCATAGCCGCCATGTTGGTGTACAGTTACCAATTGCTGGTTTGCACGTGACGTCACGGCGGCCATGTTGGTGTACCTTTAACAATAGATTCTTCGTTAGCTTCTTTTGTTAGGTACACCAACATGGCCGCCATGCCCTTTGTCTTTTGAATCTCTGGAGATTGAGTGCAAACCATCTATAGAGTTCACAATTGCACGCTCTCTTGATCATTTATGGGCACTGAGTGACATTTTGAAAGTTCTCAAATTGTACTCGCCTAAAGGCTAGTCTGGAAACTTAGCTAGTCTGGAAAGTTTGGTGAACTTTGGCTCAATATTGACGACGCTAGAATGCATCAAATATGTCAATTTTCCTATACAAACTCTCTTATTTTTTAACGTTGTCCCTCCAAACCATACATTCATTGTAAAATTTTGGAGGGACAAAACAATTTCAATTTCAATTCAATTCAGACAAGATTCATTTGAATCACGTCAAACTTGGCACACATGCTAATTTCAACATGCTCTATTATGTGATGAAGTTCATTTTAGAATTAGAGTAATTCTGATAAACTCGGTCCTAGTGCCCTGCTCGTTTTGCCACCGGCCAATAATCGGAACTTCTGAAATATCACTCAGTGCGGAAAAACGGAGCGCATGCGCAATAGGCACTGTACTCAGAGTGATTCAATATGGCCGCCAAGCGGTTGTGGTTGTTTCTGCACAGGAAGTCCAGTCTTAATTTGTGTTGAAAAATATAAGGATTTGTATGGGAATTTACGACTTGTGAAATATCTCAGTAAATATTTCAATAAAGTAAATATAACTTGCCTGAAGAGTAGTCGATGTCCTTCTCAGTGTTCTCAGTCTGGTGACGATATCAAGCGAGTTCGACGAATTTTAACCCTCTCGTTCTCCCTCACTTATAAAATAGGAAATGTTGGAGACTGGACTAACACACAATGAATTGAAAATATTTTCTTCGGTAAAATCACGTTCCCGCACATTCTAGCCTGCGAATACAGCCGTCTCGCATTGGAACCACAATCAAAACGTGGCTCCCGAGAGAGACGTCTGCGTCTTGAGACAGAAAATTCATACTGATGACGTTTCGTGGACAGGATCTGTTCGCGTTATTTGATTGGCTAGTATACCTAATTATCATATAAAAGCCAATCTGTATGTTGACCTTCAGGTGAAAATATATAAAAAAACATTTATCGACTAGTTTTCGAATTACAGCTTCCGTAGCAAATACGTTACTATTTTGAGTAAAATGAGCATATTTAAGACATTACGTATGATTTCCATCAACCGAAATCGAATAACGCAAATGGAATGAAATTTTCATCGGAAGTCAGTAGTCCTATGCTAGTTTGAATCGGTCCGGAAAACACTGTTCTCGACGACTAAACAGAAAGTAAGGCGAATTGTATATTTTTTAAACGAAAATATTCAACCCAATTTTTTTCGAAAACGTTCTCATACAATTTTTTTAAACTTTGCAGTCTTGAAGGCCTACATTTAGACTACAAGGGGCACTAGGTCGTTTTAAAAGTTTAGGTCTAGATTTCGAGAAAATTGATGACATGTTAAATACATGACGTCAACGCTGTGTTGCTATGGTAACAACTATGTCAAACAAACCTACATTTTTGTTTGCCCTATTGCTAGTAAATGGGTGAAGTGGCTAGCCCGACCGAGCTCTGACAGTGGAGTATCATCCGGCGAGCCACCTTAACACAAAAGGAGCCTTCTTTTTGTGTTAACTTGCCTCAACTTGTGTAACCTACATGTACATGTAAATTTCAAAGTCACACCATTTCTCGAGCTTTTAATGGATTTCAATGCACTACACGACAATACAACGTTCTCTTCCTGTAAATTAAGTATAATCGCAGGAATTTTGACGTATTTTGATTAGAAATACCCGAAAATGGCGTTTTTCTAACCTAATTCTAACCTCTGGCTCTCAAATAAAGAAATTATGGGATAGATCTGAGACAAAAGCATTATGGGAAAGGCCAGAAAAGTCAGAGATTTCATTTACTCTTAAAAAAAACACTGACAAAGTCAGTGCGGTTTTTCCTCTTACAGCGAATAAGCACACAATATGTATCATGTTAACACAAAAGGAGCCTTCGTGTCTAAGGTTCTTTTTGTGTTAACATGCCTCATATGGTATGATGTAAAAGGAAATCATATTTGGGAAAATTTCTCAAATTGGTGATTCAAATATTTTTTTGTCTCGCCCCTTTATTATTGACTGGATGGTGTTTTCTTTACGTTTTCGGTGCCAGGGAGCACATTTTCCTAGATTTTCTGTTTGGAACTTTGACTGTGAGCATCTCAGACAGCATTTGAAAGATGTTCAATCATATGTGAGGATCTGCTCATTGCTGCAGCCTCATGTCTTTTGCTCCAGTTCTTACGCGAACCATTTCTTTAAGCTTGCAGCTTGTGGGGTCGTGTCCAAGTTAAATAAGAGATCAATATAAATAAATGTGTATATACAACGGAAGTAATGAATGGATTTTAACCATCCCCTCCCTCCCTCCCCCTGTAATGCACTATGACCTAATCCTATCCTGCAACTACGTACATGCTGTTCGAAAACACCAACGTAATCCTTTTTTCTCCCTTATTCTTCTTTAGTGTACAGGCGATTGTTTACTTACTATTCCTCGCCGTTTTATCATATGCCCTGATCTACGGATCCACACGAGAAAATCCTCTCGAGTATGTTGGCCATGCTGACTTACTCAGGAGATTCTGTGAGGCAGTTACTTTAACAATGTTGATGTGCTATATCCTTGACGAACTGAGCCAGATGAGAAGGTTAGTCCTTAAAACGGGTTCAGGCTTCCTATTTTGGCATTTCTCGCTGAATTAAAGTTGAGGCATGGATCATTGGGTGTTTGACTTTCTGTAAAATTTAACCTGAAATGAACCTATTCTTTATATCTTCATATTTACAGTGAACAAACATCATACTTTAAGGACGTATACAATTTATATGATTGGCTGGGTATGATGCTTATTTTAATGGTCGTACCTCTTCGTGCTGCCAGTCGTGATGAGCAGTGGATTCTGGCCTCTCTTGGGTACCTTTTCAACTGCCTCAGAATATTTAAGTTCGCTTGCGTCACAAGGTAATACATAGTCTATGTGTTCTCCACGTTGATGCATGTGTTAAATCTTTAATGCCCCTTGTTTTTCACTTCTTTCAAGACGAGTTACCGATGTTTATTGTTCCTAGGACTACAGGTCTGTACACTAACACTCTGGCAAAAATCATCAAAGAAGACATCACCCGTTTCCTCTTCGTGTTCATTGTTATCGGCTTCACGTTCTGCGGTGCCTTGTTTTTGTCTCTGCGTGCGTCACGAAAGCAGGACCTGTTGGGGTGAGAAATTTAAATATTGGAAGGTAAAAGAGACATAAGCTAAATGACAAAGGAAACGAGAATGAAAAAAGCATCAATTACAGGCAAATACATACAAATATAGGCTGGTCCTGGGCTGGAGAGGTTCTTTTCCTCAGGAAGTGGACCATTACGAGCGTTTCTTATGGCTCGTGGGAAAGCATTCTTCTCCCTGAAATATTTGAACATTAGGTTCTCGGAAATGGCATTTCCTGCATCTTCATGTTATTCTATCAGGTCTTAATGCACGTATTTTAAATTACTTGTAACAAAATTTTAAGACCGATTGGAGTAAACAAGATCGACAAGTTAACAAAGTTCGACTTAGCTCAACGTATTAATAGTTTACCTCGCCTGCCAGACCTCACCGGCAAGCGGGGCGGTTCGTCCGAACGCCCCTCCCCCCAAATCCTAGACAACATGTAAGTTCTATTGTTTTGTGTATGCAAAAACCATTTAGAAGTGGCGTGCCTTGAGAGGATCGAATTCATTTCAATTCCACAGTAATCGCATCTAAAGTGGAGAGAGAACAATGGGACCGAATGAGGAACAATATCTTACAATAATAGATAGTTACTTCGCCCTCAGCGGGCTGTAATGTTTTTCATATTGCTGCAGGCCTCAGTAACTATCTAATAAATATTCAAACTTAGATAGATTTTTCAAACATCCTCTATCTTTAGTTAACGAAAATATGAATAACGATCAATTATTTTGGAATGAAATTATAGGAACTTTGTATTATGAAGCTGGATATTCAATGTGCATTATATATATTAATTGTTAGACGCTTCGAGCACCTTCTCTTGAGTGGCATGCAAGCTCTGACAGAACAGGAGCCAATATCAGATGACTACTTGAATTACAAGTAAGTGGCACTCTGCATGCTTCATAGCTTTCATTCATATTCTAGTCTTCCGATGGTAATCAAACCTGACATTAGTATTCTATTTCAAAATACTCGCATCTCGCACTAATTGCTAATTAAAATAAGATACAGGATAGGTGATCTTTGCGCTATCCATGCAGCTTTGCTAGCTTTTAACCCTACGCTCTATTAATTTGTCACAAAAATACCCAAAACAAGAGCCATGCAATGGCTCATACACCTCCAAACCTTAAAACCCCAATCCTTTACCCCAATCCTATTTTTCGATTATCAATTATGAAGCTAATCAAAATAACTATATTATCAGTCCCGACGTGGTCGTTTGTCAGAAGACCCAATGCGGTTTCGCATTCAAGAATTACCGCTGGATGCGATGACTACAGACGCATTTACTCAACGTTAGTCTCATTCTGATGTAAAATATTCATAAATACCAGCGGCAAGATAGGTATTATCGTAGTTTGAACTTCTGCACCCTCTCGCTGGTATTTGTGAATATTTTACATCAGAATGAGACTAACGTTGAGCAAATGCTTCTGTGGTCATCGCATCCAGCGGTTATTCTTGAAGGCGAAACTGGACTATTCATAGTTCTTGAACGCCATTTTGAAAGGTAACCAAGCCTTTGGTGACATCGAAGCTGGAATTGAGTCAGCTTTGTTAGAGGCTTGTATCTAGTTAACATGATAATCACAATCTATCCATATTCATAGAAAGAGGGTTTGTATCAGTGCAGCCGGTTAACTTCAGCCTCCATGCGAATTGGACTATTCAGTGAAAATATTAGACGCCATTAGAAGCCATGGCTGTGGTGTGCTAAACAAAAGGCGATATTTTCCATCCAACAAGAAGTGTGTTTTAAACGAAGTACCAGCCTCTCCCGGGAGGGGGGTTTGGGGGGGGGGGGGGGGTGGTGGGGGGGGGGGGGGGGGGGTGGGGGTACTCAATCAATCAATCAATCAATCTTTATTTAGACACGGTGTGGCTCATCAGGTATAACATTTGCAGTAAAAGATATAAAAATTATATTAATTATAGTGATATAAACTACTACTAACATTATGAAACTAATAATATTGGTATACTAAAATATTACTTATAAAAAAACTACTAATATTGGTATGCTAAAAATACTACTATATAAAAGAATTATAATTCTACTCTACAACTCTATAATCCCTATTATACTAATTCCTGTTTTACATGAGCGCCGTGTGATCTAAATTAATTACAATGGCGTATTTGTGAAGTCGTAGCAGTTAATTTTATTCTTGAAAGATATTAGAGATTTTTCCTCCCGTATATCACTTGGCAGGCTGTTCCATAGGGTTGCTCCACGATAGCTGAAGCTGCGCTTGCAATAATTTGTGCGTGGATATGGAACAGCAAGTTTGAAGGAAGAATCTCTAAGAACATAATTAGTAATCTCATTTCGTGCTATGAATTTAGAACAAAGATATTCGGGAGCTAGATTATTTAGACATTTGAAGACCATTATCGATAAATGAATAAGCCTCTGAGTCTTCAGATTCTTCCAGCCCAACGTTTTGAATAATCGTTCAGCATTGGAGTCATATGAAGCGTTTAAAAGAACACGGGCAGCACGGTTCTGGAGTTTTTGTAGTTTGTCACTTAGACCCTTGTTAAAATTTTCCCACACTTGACTACAATAGTCAAAGTGTGGTTGGACCAATGCATTGTACACGCTTAGTAATACTTTAAATGGAACAAAGGGTCTGATACGTTTTATGGCTCCAATGCCGGAGGCAATTTTCTAAGACGTAATTTCAATGTGTTTTTCCCACGACAGGTTTTCATCAATATGCACGCCTAGTGATTTGGCCGTTTTGACTTGCTTGATTGCAATATTATTTATAGAGGATATGACGGTTTGTGATAGAGTATGTAGTTTTTGTCTAGAACTAATGTCAATGTCATTACTTGAGAAGGTTAGACTGGTATCGTCAGCATACATTCTTGGTGTAGAGTTTAAAACGCAGTGAGGGAGATCATTGATAAATAATAGAAACAACAATGGACCAAGGATTGTTCCTTAAGGAATGCCATGACTGAGATAGCGTGTTCCTGAAAGACCCGTTGACAAAACATTTTTGAAAGCGTTGATTTAAGTAGGATGAAAACCAATCGTGGGCTCAGTTTTCCTTTGATACCGTAATACTCAAGTTTAGACAGTAAAATACTATGATTGACGGTATCAAAGGCCTTTTTGAGGTCTAGAAAAACAACAGCATTTATGTTTCCCCGGTCGATATTTAGCGCCCAATCATCAGTTGCTTCCAGCAAAGCCGTCAAAAGTGGAATGTAAACGTCTGAAACCGGATTGTTTGCTTGATAAGAGTTTGTTGTCATTGATATAAGTAAACAATTGGTTATATACAAGCCTTTCGAAAATTTTAGCGACGATTGGAATGACTGATATGGGACGATAGTTATCAGGGTCAATGTGTTTCCCTTTCTTATAAATCGGGGATACTTTGGAACACTGTAGTTCGGTTGGAAAAACACCAGTGGCTATTGATCGGTTAAATAACCAAGAGAGGGATTCTGAAACAATATCCGCACACTCTTTTAACAATTTTGCTGGGATATTGTCCAGGCCCGTTGACTTAGACTTGTCTAATTTTGAAATCAGTTGGAAGACATGGAGGCTATCAACTTCTTTTATAGAAAATGCAGAATTTGGAGAGATCTCTGGTAAACAATCTTCGAAGGAATTTCTGGCAGGTTGTAGCTCTTCGCTTATCTTTTGGGCGACATTAGTAAAATGTTCATTGAAAGCGTCTGCTATTTCCGCAGGGTTACTAAGTGTATCACCGCCATGTTCGAGTAAATTTATATTAGAAAGTTTGTTCGCTTTGCGCGAGCTTAACTCGTTAATGGTCTGCCATGTCCTTCGGGAATCACCAGCACAATTGTGAAATGTTTCCTTATAGTAGGAAGCCTTTGCTTTCTTAATTTCGTTGTTTACCATGTTTCTAGATAATTTGAACTCAGCCCAATCGCGCAGGTTATTAGACTGTATGGCTTTAATTTTCAGTCGGTCCCTACGGCGCATTAAGTCTTTCAATTCAGATGTAATCCATGGAGACTTAGCCGCACGGACTCGTTTTGTTCTTAGTGGCGCGTGCTTATCTGCTACATTAAGAAAAAGCTCTTTCCATTTGCGCCACATTTCATTGACATCAGTTATACACAATAGTGACTGCCAAGGTTGAAGGGAAATGTCCCTGCGGAATTGGGTTGAGTTGAAATGATTGAATTTTCTATAATAAATGCTATGCGGGCCTTTGGACGAAGAATTAATTGCTATTTTGCGATATGCATAGACGAGGCTGTGATCGCTGATACTTAAATGTGATACTCCAGAGAGAGTCAGTCTATCTGGGCGGTTTGTTAATATTACATCGATCAAAGATTTTGTTGTTGCAGTAATACGAGTTGGTTCAGCGATCATTTGAGTTAAATTATAAATATCGATAATATTTTGGAGTGCGTGTGTGTTGTTATCCCTGATATCTGTAGCGAAATTGCAATTCAGATCTCCCAGAATATATAATTCCTTGTCCTCCAAATCTAATTGTTGGACAAGCAATTCGAAATGATTAAATATATCTATTTTTGAACTGGGAGGTCTATACCAGGTCGATACCAGGAAAGGTTTAGATCTGGGTTTGCAGATTTCAATACACAAATTTTCCAAATCTGTCAGGTGCAAGTCTGATCTCAATATGTAATTAATGTTTGAGCGAATATAGAAAGCAACTCCCCCACCTTTTCGATCCCTATCTCTACGTACTATATTGTAACCGTTTATATGAATATCGCTATTTTGGATTAAAGTATCGAGCCTAGTTTCATTAAGGGCGAGGATATCAATTATTTGGTCAGACAGCATAATTCTCAATTCATCTATATGCTTTGTCAAACTTGTAATATTTAGTGATGCCATTTTAAATCCGCGCTCATTAGGTAAAATGGAGCTGCGGGCATTTAGGTTATGAATCGATGAATTATCTGACTCACCATTAGCTGCTACGACTCCACCTTTGAGTAATTCAGATCAATTGCCATTTCTGATATGCTTTATTACATTACTCGAGAATAGTTTAACTCCATCAGCATTCAAGTGTAGACCACTGGCGTTTAGATGAGTGCTAGTAAGTTTGGTGTTGTCTAAGAGAGTCCATTCGTTTTCTCTTGCATGACTCTTGAACAGTTGGTTTACTTCAGTTCCCTTCGCGTTTAATGCAGCGTCGTCAGATCGAAAGAGAATTTGCGAAAAGGAGACCTTTGTGTTCGGCGAATCGTTCTCGATCATCTTTCCGAGTTGCATCAGCTTGTCTGCGATGTCCCTCGGAGAGAGGTTTTCGGATCTGAGGTCGTTAGTACCAACGTGTACGATAATTTCGTCAGGCTTTTTTGCTCCCGTGGGACGAATGTAATGAAACATATCGTCTATCGTTGCTCCTGAAAATGATTTAGTGATGGTTCTGGCTTGGTTGGAAAGGCGCCAGCCCTGTACATTTCGCACGATGGAATCTCCGGCTAGTACGATTGTTGGCCTATTCTGTGTTGGTTTATCGGTACTCGGGCGCTTTGCTGCGGTATTCCCGGTCGGGTTGACTTTGCCAGTTTGGTGTTGTTTTCTTTTCTTCTTTGCTTTTTGTTTGACTTCCTTCCATTCACCTTCAGACTCATCATCCGATGATGAAACTTCAACGGGCTGAGATTCCATCGAGGGTTCATTCCTTCCGTCTTTAGCCCGTCTTTTCACCGAGGGTTCATTCTTTCCGTCTTTAGTCCGTCTTTCCACCGAGGGTTCATTCTTTCCGTCGTTAGTCCGGGGAACCTGATTGTTCGCAGCTATTAGCCTGAGAGCCAGCCGAAGGCTTTCATTCTCCTTTTCAAGATCGTTGATTGTTCTTTGCTGTGTTTGAGTGAGAGTTCTAAGTTTTTCAACTTCGCGGCGCTCGAGTTGGGGAGTGTGATGGCTTTCCAGGAGACCCTTGAAATCGTCTACCGTCTTCCATAGCCTCTCGATTTCTGTTTTGCAGTCGCATACACACGTAGGTAGAATGACTGGCGCATCTTCGCTACTTATCGATTCCTCCCCGGATATTCTGCCGCCATCTTGTTCTTCTTGCTTGCCGCCATCTTGTTCTTCTTGCATTTCCTGTGTCTCTTGTTCGTCGTCGGATTGGGCTTGTCGATCAGTGGTTGTGAAATTGATCAGATCATTTTTAACGCTCGTAGAGTTTTTTCCTTGTATTTGTAAGGTCTTGGATTTGTAGTAGAAATTACAGGTAGCATTTTCCGACTTTAGAACTGTACAAGTACCGTTTGAGGTGATAGCGAATTCCTTTGTGTCGATTTTCAATCTTTCCGAAAGAAATTGTAAAAGATCATCTTTGTCTCCATGCCATTTTAGTTGATTATTTGACTTTACGTAAGACAAACTGGGGTAAACTGTAGCCATAGTACACCAGAAGTGTAAAAGCTTAAAAGAGAGAGAGAGAGTGTTTCTCAAGCGTCTCAACTGAGTACGTCTGTCTCTAACGGGTCGATGTCGACGATATAAGATATACGACATATATAAGACATATACGACATACGACATATATAAGCCATATAGGTATGTGCCGCGGGTAGGGTATGGTTTTCGAGTGGCCGGACCCTTGAATAGGGTCTCATATATTCTGTATCATCCCAAATAAATATCCGATCCTTAAATACGGTACGGTTTTTCCCTACCTCTTGATATGCAAAATCGTGCATTTACTCAACGCCCGCTAAACGTAACAATCTTCGATAAACGTAAAGCACTACACAGACTGAGAGAAATAAAAACGATATGTTCAATAAATTAAGAGTATCCACGTGTCCCTTAAATATATCTCATATTTAGTTTCAAGCCTTGGAAAGGGTACCCATTTTACGATTTTTCACCCTATTTAAAAATAGGGTACCGGGTCCGGGTTTCGATTATCATATCTCCGCGGCACACCCCTATCCTAAATTAAATTTCTGGGAATACCCAGCAGTACTCTTTCCCTTTAATATTTGCTCACATATTGAAATGCATTTTGTTTCACTCTTATATTCGCGAGTACAATAAAGATTTGTTGTTGTTGTTGTTGCCATACAAACTATAGCTTTATCAGCGGAGAAGCTATTTTTCGAAATTCAAAACGTTGTTTAGACGTGCACCACAAAGAATTAAAATATCAGAACTTATTTCTCTTGAATACAAGTTTGTACAGTATTTTATCGTCGCTGAATACCACATCGCGTAAGTTAAATTATGGGCGAGATCCGTCTCCTGCTCCTGTTGCAAGGTTATAACAGTTTCCCGCCTATTAAGGAACACATTACACGCGATACCGGCGTAGTACATATCACATATCCATACCCATTATTTACATAATACGCCCACTACTCAATACTCAACACTTGGTACGGTGGAGTACGGTGGATGTATCCGACGAGCGTATGTAATGCTCTGCCGTGTCGGTACTACGCCAGAGTATAGTAGTCTGACTATAGACCAGACTAATAGTCTACATGGTAAACGAACGCTCTAGCCTCCCAGCCAAATGGGATGGTGTTGAAGGTGAAATACCACCCCCGCCACTGCAGATCAAACAGGGACCTATAATCTTTAGAGAGGAGCACATGGTCATATCCACTTTTTTCATCGAGAGTGGAACGTCCGAAATACGATCTAAGGTGAAGGGACAGTCTTTGATCCATAGGTTAAAGAGCCGTTTATCGTGACAAAGGCGAGGCTTTGTGGGTTTCACCGTGAGTAAGTGAAGTAAGTGACTTTATTTAAGTGTCAATGTATTTAGCTTTGCAGCTAACCGTAGGACAGGACACTAGTCCTACGGTTTTACGTCTTTATCCGAGAAGACGTGAAGGTCTAACCGTTTACTGTATTATGTAAAGGCAGCACCTTCTACTCAGTTATTTTAAGACCCTGAGTGTTTGTCCGGCTGGGGTTTGAACCCGCGACCTCCGGCTCGACATACCGGAGCTTAACCACTGAACTAACCGGGAGGCGGTTAAACCAAGTGGGGCATAACCAAGTGGGGTGGGGAGACACGGTCCACTTCGCTCCAGACGGGTAAAGAGCTAGCCATTGCGTACCCGCTCTAAAATCGTGTCAGAAATGTATTCCTCGAAACCCTTACAAGAAGGGTTATTTGGGAAAATGGCGTGCGGAGGCATTTTTCCCTTGAAAATCACCTTTGAAACGTTGGGTAAATTCTTTGGCATTAACACCGCTCTGAATGTAACTTTTAACGCTAGAGTTGCAGTTTGTTACGTCAATCATACGTTCCCAAACGTCAGGAGAGTTGTGGATTTCGCCAGCCGTAAAGTGTTCGGGGTCTGTAAACCTTAAAGGCTTGAGGGTAGCGTGAATCTTTCCTTGAGCAACGCGAGTGGAGAGGGCCCAGAGGCGTGCAGCGATCTGCCTTCCCAATTACAATAGCGCTTTAATTTGCACACCCTAGGACATAGCTGCTGTGAGACGGGTGCAGAATGAGAGTTGATGGGTGTTACTGGGTGTAGCGACCTAAAACACGAATATGAAATTGAATGAATACATATTCCGTAGGGTTTTAGTTTCCTCTTTCTATGTATATAATCTATAGATTGTGTTGTTGTAGTACTAAAAGATGGGAATAGATGGAAACTAAGGTAGGCCGGCACGCCACTGGACCCAAGAAACCCCGTCGAAACGGAGAGGAGGCATTAGACAGCCCCTCTTGAGCCGGTGGAGTACGAGTCTGATCTGTAGGCCGAAATATGAAGGGAGAGGCATCGCTACTATGGCGTCTAATTTTAATAGTTATACTAAAACTCTCTGAGTCAATAACATTGGACGGAGTGGTGGTACGCTAAAACATATCAGCGAAACGAGTAGATCGGCTCAAATTATTATTGACACCCGAACACATCATCGAGGACACAAAATGACTATCGGGACAGATCCGATTTATCAATTATTTCTGAAACAAGAGGCTTCAAAATGGCTCTATTAAACATCGCTAGCGTCCCAAAACATATTGACGAGTTAAGAATTATGTTATTGAATCAACCCTTAGATATTCTAGCCTTAAAC
Organism: Actinernus sp. WN-2022; assembly: GCA_030867875.1. Taxonomy (NCBI): domain Eukaryota; kingdom Metazoa; phylum Cnidaria; class Anthozoa; order Actiniaria; family Actinernidae; genus Actinernus; species Actinernus sp. WN-2022. The sequence goes on along the minus strand of JAOWCC010001679.1, from coordinate 50,491,810 downwards.
GAAACTCGGCTTGACTGGTCTGTATCTAATGCAGAAATGCACATAGCCGAGTACGAGTTAATTCGCTGCGATCGCAACAGATCTGGCGGAGGCGTTTGTCTTTATTTAAAGAATACCGTCAATTATATTAAGAGAGATGATTTAGTTCCCGCTGATCTAGAGGCTGTTAGTATTGAAATTTTGAAACCTAAAAGTAAATCATTTATTCTATCAACTATATATAGACCTCAAAATTCGTCTTCTGAATATTTCTCAAGGCTTGAACAGCTCATAACAAGCATCGATGACGAGCACAAAGAGCAGTACGTGCTAGGCGATCTTAACTGCAGCTGGTTGGCAACAGCCGACTCGAATACTAATCGACTGAAATCATTTTGTGATCTATACCATCTCAGTCAAGTTATCAAAGAGCCTACACGCGTAACTGAAAATTGCTGTTCGCTATTAGATGTCTTGATCACTAGCGATCCAGAGAAAATAATTTCATCTGGAGTTATACATTTAGTGATAAGTGATCACAGCTTAATTTTTGGAGTGCGTAAAATAAATAAAAAAAATAAAAAAAGATAATAAATACCAGAAGCTTTAAAAACTTTAATTTGCATAACTTCCGCAATGATTTGCAAAGCCAACAATGGTCAAATCTTTCTCATCTTGAAAATTCCGACCAAATGTGGTGGCATGGAAAACAATGTTTATGAATGTTGTGAATAAACATTCTCCCATAACAACAAAAAGAGTTAGAACAAATAATTTACCTTGGATAACAAAAGAAATTAAAGAGACCATATGTGAAAGAGATAAAATGAAGCGTAAGTTTGCAATTACTAAAAACAAAGACTTGTGTAAAAACAATGCGCTCAGAATAGCTAAGCGTGACTACTCTAACGAGGAAATAGATAACAACAAAGGAGATCCTAGGGTACGTGGAAAACAATTAATAACTTTATAATAATGGGTCGGCAGACGCAACACCAGACGCTAAATGAAATTAAGTACAATAATGAATCATCCACATCCCCCGCCGAAATTGCCGAACTGATAAACAATCATTTTGTTGAAATTGGCCCTAAACTTGCTGAAAATATCGAAACTAGTCCAACATCTAATTTCAAAGACTACACTGAACAGCCCCGTTGTACGTTTGAATTTAGTCTTATAAACGAGTCAAAGTACTCAGACTTATTGATAAATTATCCTCGGCGAAGGCAACGGGTCTTGATGGAATATCTGCCAAAATACTAAAAGCTGCTGGACCAGTAATTTCTGAGTCCTTGACGTTCCTCTTTAATGTAGTCATTGAATCAGGATTATTTCCTTTAGAATGGAAAATAGCTCGAGTCCGCCCACTGCATAAAAATGGAGCACGAAATAATATGGACAATTATAGACCCATATCAATTCTTCCGGTCATCAGTAAAGTTTTTGAAAGAATATTATACAACCAATTATACAATTACCTTTCTTCAGAAAAATCTACTAACAAACAAACAATTTGGCTTCAGACGACTGCATTCGACAATGTCTGCTTTATTAAATTCCACCAATTCATGGCTAATAAACATGAATAGAGGTCTCTTTAATATCGTAATCTTTGTCGACATCAAAAAAGCATTTTACACTGTTGATCACGAATTGTTACTAGAAAAAATAAAAATGTACGGAATCAGTCACAGGTCAATCAGCTTATTACAATCTTTACCTATCAGACAGAATGCAGTCATGATCAGTCCAAAATATTAAATCTAGCGAGAAATTAATCACTTGTGGAGTGCCTCAGATACAATCTTAGGCCCAATCTTAGGCCCATTGTTATTTCTCATTTATATAAATGACCTTCCAAATTGTTTAGACGCATCAACACCATGTCTTTTTGCTGACACAAATGTAACTATATGCGGCTCGAATATAGATGACGCTGAATCGAGAGCAAATTGATTAGCCATTGTCTTTTAGCCAATAAGCTTCATTTGAATGTTGCCAAGACTGAGTTCTTGATGATCGGTTCTCGACAGCGTCTATCTAACCTAGACCATATGCCTTCCTTAGAGATCGGAGGTAAATCTTTAAAAAGAGTTACCCAAACGAAAGCAGTTGGAGTAATAGTAGATGAGAATTAAAAATGGGAAGAGCATATGAACTACATAACAAAAAAGGTAGTATCTGGCCTAAGAGCACTAATTAACAATTAGACCCGCAGCCCGAATGGGCTACGAGTCAATAGCCCATGAGGCGCAGCCGAATGGGCTATTTAACTCGTAGCCCATGAGGGCGAGAGGTCTAATTGTTTTAGTATAAACTAGTCGGACAGTAGAAATAATAGAAAGAAACAAATTGATGTTGAAAAAATGTTATTATTTCGTGAAAATGCGTGCGGTTTTTCTCTACCATGGGCTATCACAAATAGACCTATAGTAGCGTAGCCAATCAGAATGCAGGATTTGTAATAGTCCACTAGTTGGTTTATACTAAAAAGGGTTAGACCATTTGTATCTCATGACATTCTTGTAAAAGTGTATGATTCTCTTATTCAAACACACCTGGATTATTGTTGTGAAGTCTGGGACACATTTGGTAAAGTCCTTTCAGACAAACTACAGATCTTACAAAATAGAGCTGCTAGACTCATTCTAAGAGCGGACTGCTATACAAGTTCCAGCCTACTCTTAAATACTCTAGGCTGGGATAGACTACATGAAAGAAGAGCTAAGCATAAAGCGGTTGTCATGCATAATATTAGAAATGATTGCGCACCAGCCAGTCTTGCCGAGTTGTTTAACACAGTTGGAAGCTTAACCCGCTATAACCTACGAGGGTGCGACACCAAACTTTACCTTCCTAAACCAAAAACTGAATGTATGAAAAAGAGTTTCTTATACAACGGTGCAAAGTTATGGAATAAGCTTCCAGCTGGATTACGCGAAATGAAATCTCTTGTTTCCTTTAAGAAAGAAATTGCGACTACCACTCTGCTTGATGGTGAATAATACATGTAGCTTTCATTAGCTAGTAGTTCAAATAATTAATTATAAAGGCTTGTAGCTTAGTATTTTTATTATAATATAATTTGGATTAGTATTTAGCATTTAGGGGTTTATATTCTTAGAGTTTTCTTATTGAGTATTTTGAATATTTTTAGTCTAGATTACACGGCATCTATGGACCAGGAGGATAACTAAGAACAACGGGTTGGCCAAGAAAACGTATTTATTGATGCATCGAAGGAATAGAACATTTTACACACATAATTGCAATGCGTTATAACCTTGTCTGATTATCAAATTTGTGTCGACCTATATACAGAGTTAATACGGTCGGGGGCTTCAGCTACCGCGGTTGCCTCAACCACCAAAACCTCTGAAAGCTCTTTGCCCCGACGGTTGGCGTCTTCTAGCGGGGCAAAAGTGGGCGATGTGGAGGGGGCTACCACAAGCAAATCAGTCTTCAGCGTAGGCCCTGCCAAAATGGGAAGGAGGCTGAGCTGAGGATGAGGGGGCCTTGGGGCCCAGTTTTATCCATTTGTCAGTTATAGTAGCAACCTTACATTCTTCTGGCGAGCCGAGGAGTTTTTGTACGAGGACCCTGACATTTCCATCGTGGAGATGTTCTCTCAGAGTCTTCAGGCATGCCACCTAATAGGTTGTGCCTTTATGTGCACCATACTTAGCGGCGTCAACAAGAATTTCTAACGAAGATAGAGCCAAGTCCGGATCAAATGACATCGCATTGGGCTTTTGCCTGAGTGAGGCTTTCCACTTTCTTAGACAGCTCTGCTAGCATTTGGTCTACGTTCTAGAACAGAGGAGAAAAGGGGGCTAAAATGGCACACTAGCAGCTATTCTCAAATATTTTCAGGGAGTCTCTACTTTTAATAGCCCTTTTCTGTGATGCCAAATTCTATTGTTTTACGTCACGAGACGCTCAATATCGGAGGGCAAAAATAATAGAAACGTATCATAAGTGTGTACAGGGATAAAAATATATATCAAGACTAATTGTTCCACTGGAGTGTATTCCTTAGTTCATACTACATACAAACATCAATCGTGTATAGCTGTGTTTCCTGTGTTCAAGCGTTGATAACTGAATAGAACCTTCGACTCACTCTGTCTATGTATAGTTGCAGGAAGTTCGCCCCGGGCATCCCATAATTTGGATATCGCAGACAAAGTCTATTCAACCATCGTATATATGCCAATAGTTACCGTCTGTAGTAGAGCGTGAGTCGCTTGCAAATACCCTGGCCTGTAGAAAATTATGGCCGAACCCAAACCTATATGAAATTGTAATAGGCTGGAAATAACATATCCCGGGCCTGCAGAAAACTATGGCCGGACCCAAGCCTAAATGGAATTGTAATAGGCTGGCAATAAGTATCCTGACCTGAAGAAAATATATAGCGAGACATGAGCCTATATATAAAATTGAAATAGGCTGGAAATAAATATCACCCCCTGGCCTGAATTATGGCCGGACCCGAGCCTACATGAAATGTAATAGGCTGGTAGAATGACACCTTGGCCTAGTGAAATTAAAGGCCATTGTTATAAAGAATACACGGGCATAGAGATGCGTGATAACAAACTAGAGTAGCAAACATCTACATAAGTAGGAAAGAAATTAGAATGGAGATAAAACTATAAAGTGAAGATATACAGCGGAGAAACGAACGTTGAGAAAGCGGTTCCGAAGACAACATAACACGAGCTGCCGTAAAGAATACTAAGAAATCTGGAAATGGGAAAAGAACAAACCTGAATTCCCTGAGCTTGGTGTGGGGCATTGTTACGAGCGTTAAATGCCGGTTCTGGTGGAATGGGAGCGTTAGCGGCTGGTGGATTTGGGTTTGGGAGCCGGTCAAAACACATGCCCTCAATACGGACCCATTTTGGGGCAGGAGGGGAGGCTGCTGCCAGCCATCCCCTCTGGAAAAAAAAACTCAATACACAAAAAAAAAGCCTTAAATATCTCCGAAGCTATAATGCCTCGGGGGACTCGAGATGGTTGTCGTGCCTTTTGGGGTATTGAAAGTAAGAAAATAACTACTTGTCAGAAAATAAAATTATCTTGGCCTGATTTGGCCTTCGCGTCTTGGTATTTTCACAGTCAATTGCACAATCAATCAATAGTTTATTTAACCACGTTATCGTTCAAGAGCTATACAACTCCTTCAAAATACGAACGTGCATTCTAAACTAATACTTATAATTAGCCTACATTTGGATTAAATGGCAGTTAATTTTGTTTTTTTTGGGGGATTGCTACCTCTTAGGGGTAAGACATATTTAAGCCACGCCCACATAAGAATACTCTGGTACCTTTTAATTGGAGTTCCTTTTAAAATTCCCGAAGAGCATTACCGTCACTTTTGTATGGAAGTCCCCGGATGTAATTTCTAACGAGATAAAAATCTAGAATTGGTGTTTAAACTATGGAAACGTTCTAAAATGAAGAGGTGGCGGTTAGTACATCTTGATCAACATTCATTGATTATACCAATGTTTAAAGTGCCTATAACCCCCAAAATTATCATTTTTTGATTAAAACTTTAAACTATTATTTAGAACTTAAAGCAAAAATGGGAGGCTAAAACTCAACTGTATTTTTTTGGCTGCCTTTCAAAGTTGAGAACCAGAACATGTGGTCATCAGTTTTCAATTCCCTTTGGGGACCTGGAGACTAGTGACCTGTGACGTGTATATATAGTAAGGCGTCCTTCCAAGTCCATACAAACATCTCTTATTTCTGAGACTCTTGAAAGCTCACCAAACTTGGTAAATTTACTAATTTCGATGTGCTCTTTCTTGTGATGGAGTTTATTTCATACTGATTAGAATATAATAGGATATTTTTCCTGTTTGAATTCTTTTTCTTATTCAGATTTTTCAATTCCTTTGAGAATAGCAAGGAACTAAAGAAACCGTGCAAAGGATTCTGGTAGTTGTAGTAAAATGACGCCCGATTGATGTCATAATTCCAGGCCCTTACCAAGACTCGCGCTGACTTCCTACTGGAAACAGGGAGCCCAAAACGGATGTTTTCCCTAACTTTGACACCACTAAAATCGTCGAAGTTTAGTTTTTTCACTTTTGTTTTTTCGAATTTTTAGTTCGTCCACGAACGGGAATAGTTCTCCAATCTGATTGGTTGAATCTAGAAGGGGCGCGCGCACTTTGTTAGAAAATGGTGACTTGTGTTATGGTGTAAGCAGCGCGCGCGACCTGAAAACGTTTGAAAACGTTTCACTCAAAGCGCAGTCATTTTTCTGCTATTTTTTCTCTTTTTCTCAGGCTTTTTTTTTTTATCAAACATGCAGTAGAAATACAAGGGGTTCAATGCTAAGGTACATTTACAACAGAATCTCGTTGAAAATTTTGATTTTAAAATGTGACGTCATGGGGGCGAATTTAAAAAATACAGGTCTTGTCGCAGGCTCTCCTTTCTCTTTCTCCCCTTCCTCCTCCTCTCTCCTATCACAGGAATCCAAAATCAACCTTCAGGTTCATATCTTATATTTTCATGTTTTCTTATCATCCTCTTCCCTCCCCCTTGAGTCTCATATATTATATTTTCATGTTGTCTTATCATTCTTTCCCCTCCCCCTTCAGGTTCATATCTTATATTTTCATGTTTTCTTATCATCTTTCCCCTCCCCCTTAATTAAGGCTCATATCTTATATTTTCATGTTGTCAGTATCATCCTCTCCCCTCCCCCTTGAGTCTCATATCTTATATTTTCATGTTGTCTTATCATCCTTTCTCCTCCTCCTTCAGGTTCATATCTTATATTTTCATGTTGTCTTATCATCCTTTTCCTGCCCATTCAGTTGGCTGTCAATCCTTCTTGTGCTCGCCTTTATGGGGACCGTAATAGTTGTGCTTCTCAACATCCTTATCGCTCAGATGAGCGCGACGTACGAACTGGCCAAGAAAGAAGCCAAACTTCAGTACGATGTGGATCGTGCGCTTCTCCTCACACGTATGGAGAATTACCCTTTCTTGGTATGTGATGGGTGGCCCTGTTGCTGTTTCGGGCGATATTTTGAGTTTTGCTGACAACGCTTCCTTTTCGCTAACACCGCTTTATGTTTGGTTGACTATACTCTTCTTGCCGTAGAGTGACTATTGTCTTTTAGTATAAATTTACCAATGAATGTAGAGATTCTTGCTCGAGTCCCTTGGTTGCTCATTTTGTCATTTGTATTCAGAAACGATAGATCATCTATTAGTTGAATGTATAGAATCTAAAAATCTATATTTTGAACTAAGGGACTGGCTGGAAGAGTTCGATATATTTTTACCTGAATCGACTATAGTGAATATTATTTTGGGAGTAGAGGCAGAAACTCCAATAAATTACATTATTTTGAGTTATAAATTGATATTGTATAAGGCTAGAAAAAGCAAACAAATTCCATCTCTGTCTCTTTTCAAAAACCATTTAAAGTGCCTGTGAACCTTATTTTTTTATTTTAAATATCAATTCTACATCAAGTGAATAATAGAATGGTACAATATTTATTGCTTTGAATGCTGTGCCGCTGAGTTAAGGAGGTTTTAATATCCAAAATGCCAATTACATGACGTCAAGGGAGGCACAATTATTATACAAAATGTGTTGTTACAATTAAACAAATTTTTCGAATTATCAGTGTTTACCCATGGTTGAAATAAAATGATGTTAGAAATTTGTTTTCCTATATCAGTAGAAACGCCCATTCACAACAACTAAGAAGTGATTGCAGATACCTCCCCTGACGTCATGTAATTAGCATTTTGGAATTTTAAAACCTCCTTATCTCAGCGGCACAGCATTAAAAGCAAAATATATTTTACCATTCTACTATTCACTTGATTTAGAATTGATATCTAAAATAGAAATAAATTGTTCATAGGCACTTTTAAGATATTCCCAGAAAGTCGAACTAAGAGTGGCAAAATCTAAGAACAATATTATGGTGCATCTTCAGAAGTGGGAAAAATTAAATATTGCTTTATTGGATTAAAATAAATCAAATGTTGTCGATTATATATATAGCTGGCAAGGGTGTTATGTTATATTATATTTTATTATAGTATTTATGTTATTTATTTAGGGTTAGGGTTGTTGTATGAGTATGTGCAACATATATATGTGTGTATGTGTATATTGTATAAAAGAAAATAGAAAGATGTCAAAAAAAGAGATTCTAGCGTTCTAATTGGTCGAGAAATTCGTACTATTTAACAATTGTTCACTGAAGTCGAAGTGACTATTAAACACTTAAAGGGGAACTGAACCCTAAAATCAACCCAACGTCTATACAAAGATGTATTCGAAAGAAATGAGTTCTGTTATTTTATGTCCCTGTGGTGCACGTCTAAAAAGAGGAAATGCGTTTTGAAGGTCGAAAAATAGCGGATTCTCCGCTGATAAAGCTAGATTGTGTGGCGGCTCAATTCTGTATTTTTTTCCGTATCGTACGTCATGCATACCAAGGAAACACAACCACACCTCCAGCACAAAGAAAGCACAATAGTGCGCAATTATGAGTCATTAGTCCATGAACAACATGTCAAAATTAATGTATTCCCCGTATCGTACGTCACAGATTACAGGAATTGAGCCGTCTGTACTTTGCGGCAGTTGGAAGGAAGATTTGCAGATTTTCTTTCCTTTGACGCAAAACACAGTAAAATAAATTTTGGTATGAGTCTTTTCGTGTTTAGATCTACTCATTGAGCTAAAGTTGATTTTAGGCTTCAGTTCTCCTTTAATGACTGGCCCCGAGGGAAACAGTGAGTTTTGTTTCCCCGAAATCGTCGATCCTCGAGACGGAGTCGAGGGGAACATCGAGGATCGAGGGGAAACAAAACTCACTTATTCCTGAGGGGACAGTCATTAAGCAATTTTTTTATGTTTTACTACCTGATACGAGCGAGGTTTGTCGTCTTCTCTTCGGGAAGCTGCTTTTCAACACAAAACGCTGCTGACATTTTTAGTATCGTTTTGTGTCTTTATTGTATCCATTTTTAGCTACCAATTTCTCTCGCGCGCGCTTAATTGATAAAGACGTAAATTGTTTCTTTGGAACTGGTTCCATTTTGAACGCTTTCGTTCGACGAAAAATGGTCAGCTTTTGACGAAAATCTAGACATTTTGGTAAACAAATATGTACGCCTTTAGCTAGCCAGTGGCGCGCGCGACACATCACACCATCGTCTGTCACGATGTGATCACGTGGTAACAATTGATGAATTGTTGCCCGCACAGGATACATTGGATTTTGATGACTGCCACGTGATCCTGAATCAGCCAATGAGAGCGTGCGTTGTGTCTGAAAAACTTATGGCTATGTAACAATGGTGAATATTTACCGAGTCAAGGTAAATATTCAGCAATAGTCACTTCGCCTACAGTAAATAATTGTTTTAGTATAATTTCAGTAGTAAATATCAGTTGAGAAAAAAAAATCTAGACAATCATAGTCTGACTGCCGACTCTTTTGTAAGTTTTACAAGCGCACGTAACAGGATAGTTTTGTGATAACTTTTTTTTGCATAATCACGTGCTGCTGCGGTTCATTGCACAAACCAACTCGACTCGCGGCTTTTCAAGTCTCCCTTTCTTAATTGGGGGGGGGGGGGGGGGGGGGGGGGGTAAGATCTACTTGTAACGTGGGGAGGCGGTTGTCAGCAAAAATCAGAGATTTTCAGGTGGTCATGCGAAAATTTATTCAAACGGGAGGGGGGCAACATTTGGGGAACAAAGCCTTCAAATCCACCCCCCCCCCCCCCCCCCCCCCCCTTCCCGATTAAAAAAATAACGGTCCTTTACTACGTCTGCGTATGTTGCTTGTGCTTATGCTTATGTCGATAGTGAAAATCAGGCTTTAATAACGGATTGATCAGTAGAAACCTGTAGAAACTCATTTTAGTTCTGAGCGCTCGCCGTGTAGGCCGTTGTGTTGTTTCTGTTTTCCAAATCCCTTAGTACCAAAAACAGTATTAAAAAATACAATTTCTGATATAGATGCAAACAATCTTTTTATATTAATTTAGAATAAAAGAGCAACATCGTTGATGTGAAGCCAATAACACTAAACATTTATCAACACTCAGTCAAAACGTAGTGAAATTTCTCCAAAATTTAAAACCTAATATACGATGTATGTGACTTTAAACATTTATTTCCGATATGTTACATTCATTAATTTCATATTTGCAGGTTATAATTTCAAGACCTTTAAAGTATTAAAAAAAAAAGAATAACTAGAGTAACACCTGGTGTCATCATTTTCTGATGTAGTTTCCATTATTTCGTAGAATCTGCGTGTTCGCTATTACCAAGAGTGTGACCACATCAATGAAATGGAATTAGCAGAAGGTACTATCAGAAGTCTATATGAACCAGAAGTCTCGATAAAGAATGGAACGCGGCCCATCAGATTACTGTATTAATCTGATTTTAGAACGGCGCTTAAACGACTTTCGTGGGTGAAAAACAGTAGCATCCATGTTTCTTTTATAAGCACAAAATTAATTATCTTATTGCTGGTTTGCAATCAATCCATTCAAATTCAAATAACAAAGACGTGGCGGCCATTTGGTTGAATCAAACAAAGAAATATTTTGGTTTCATGGTTGATCGAACGAGGAATCTTTTGTTAATGTCAACCAAGATGGCGGCGATGACGTCACGTGCAACCCAGCAATAATTGGAATAAAGTCTTTCATGGTTTGGACCAATTAGAGTTGCTGATGTAATTAGGTGCAATACGCTTGGCTATCGATTTAGCGAGAATCGTTGTTTTTTTTAGATTATACGGTAAACTGATGGGCCAATACCCAGTATGACTCGAGACTTCTGGTTATGGACTTCTGGTGACTATATCAGTATAATATAATACATAGAAAACAGAGTTACTTCACAGTAATGCACCAGTCAAAGTAAGAGTCAAAGCATTGGAAATATTAGTTTGACAACCCGAAGATGTTTTAGGGTGGCTCAAAATGTCCGATATATTTCTCTGTTTTCTTACAAAAACAGAAAGTCATCTTATCGATGCAGGCCTTTTAGTGGTATAGAGTAATACTGTATAAGTTTTAAAATGATCTCTTTAAGGTTATTGTAGACCTTCAGGGTACGTTTTTGAGAACAAATAATTGCGCTCCATGTATTAACCGCACGTACCTAAACCTATATATCGTTGGAAAGCTTACTGACTACAAGACTGCAGTCATTTTTATTTGGTTTATATAAAAAAATGTCTTTTAGCTTTCCTGAATCCACAACTTAGCGTTCGAGTTCAAAAATGCAAGCATGTTAAAGGCTGGTTCATTTAAGGAAAAATGCATACATACGTAGTTTATTCAAGGTGCAAGAAAAAAGTATTCACAATTACGGATACGGATTCAAAATTAACAATGATCTATGAACTAATTAATTACGTAGAACTGATAATGGGGGAAAAAAAGAAACACCCTGAAGGAAATCAAGAGGTTAGTCCTATGAACGATCCCTAACAAAAATTAAATCACTGACAAAAAGCTACCATGATACGTAAAACAATAATACAAATCTAAATAGAGAAAATAGAGAATATATTCTATAGTTAAAATGTTAAGTGCTAACCGGCAAAGGCTGACATGTCTGTTATGTACTGATTCAAAAAAGAATTAAGTGTTGCCCTAAACAGTTTATAACTTCCTGCTTCAACTTTTGTGCCAGGTAAGTTATTCCACTCGCTGATAGTTCTAACAAAAAAATAGTATTTGTAACAGTTACAATTTGCAGATTATAGCTGTGGTTTGCTCTAGTGCGCTTTGATTCCAGTTCAAAAACGTCAGTAAAATCTAGTTTGTTGATAAGACTGACTTATGGCATTCAATTAAAGAGAGATATATAGTCTACGTTTTTCAAGGGTTGGCCAACCCAATATATGTTGCATCGTTCCTCGTAGCTCATTTCCCCTTTTTTCTGTCTAAGGGCGAGTCTGGAGGCTTTCCTTTGCACTTTCTCTAGGACAGTAATGTCTTTGACTAAGTAGGAATACCAGACAGGTATGGCATACTCTAGTATTGGCCTCACGAGAGGTTTGTATAGCATCGAGAACACTGATTGGTTTGCTAGACCAACTGTGCGCTTAATGGTTCCCAAAACTTTGTTAGCTTTGTTGACAGTGGCACATACATGTTCGCTCCATGAAAGGTCACCCTAAGTCCTTGATTTTATTTACGGCCTAAAGGTATTTTCTTTGCTAGTTAAGTGAGTTACTTGGAGTAGACTTGTCTAGCTTGTGAGTGATAAATTCGAATCGTCTCGCATGCACTTGTCGGGATTGAAATGCAGCTGACATTTCAAATAGATTTGCCCTAAACAAATGTTTCTAACAGGAACAACATTTTAAACAAAATCTAATCACACCATAATATTAACACCACTTCCTTAAATTCCTTAAGTGGATGATTGTCGTATCACGTGAATAGAAAGTAATCCTGCTGAAATATTCCTCTTCCAGCAGTGTTTTAGAACACGCTTAGAAATCATGACTATCATGTAAAGATAAGAAAATATTAAGGGTACGAAAGGTCATGTGACCTATTTTACATATTTTTGCCTTAGTAACTCGTTAACGAAACATTGTAGTCATCTTTTCTAAGCTGAAATAGGTAAAAGGCTTTAACCTTAACCACATCCACTCATTATCTTCACTCTTTCTGTTAAACTCGGAGCTGCGTTTTTAATTTACTGATTTCGTGGTCTAAGTGATGTGCAGAACACGTGACCGACGACATTTTACTGGCATGAGAAATTTCTTTTGATTGTTAAAAAGTACATTCATTTGAAATCAGTGACAATTAGAGCGAAGGACAAACCCTGGATGAATAGTAAAGTTCGTTCAGCCATTCGGAAGCGTGATCGTCTCTTGCGTTGTCACAATAAAATATGATCTGCTATATCATGGGATCGCTATCGCAAGCAGCGTAATTTTACAACTTCACTTATACGGAGTGCTTAAATATTGTTTTATGACAAAGTAAAGAGAGATTTGTCTGATCCGACTATTTGTTCTAAGAAGTGGTGGACTATCGCTAAGCGTTTATGTGGCAAAGAAAATCAATCCTTGATACCAGCAATTATTGAGAACGAAGTTGCTGTGACTGACCCCATTGAAAAAGCATCTATTTTTAACGACTATTTTGTGTCTCAATCCGAACTACGCCTATAATATATCCATACCAAACCAATATTTTTATTTCGAATATATCTGCATCAAGGTTGGAAGTGCTAGAGTTAATGCAAGGTGTTGATACGTCCAAAGCATGCGGCCACGACTGAATTGGAAACAAAATTATTAAGTTAGGTGCAGAAGGTTTCCATGTTTTCTTTACTCATTTTATTAACTTATCTTCAGTCTCGCTTGGCCAGTTTCCAAATGTGTGGAAGTTAGCAAATGTAATTCCTGAGTTTTGCGAAAGAGAATTTCGGGTAGAGATCAGAGCTTAAACTTAAACTTCCTACAATAACTTCATCTTACAGGCAGCACTCCTTTACCTATACAGCTTCTAAATTATGGAATAATCTACCAGATAGTGTCAGAAGAATAGAATCTCTACCAGTCTTTAAAAGTAAACTTCAAAGTATGCCCATTTCGTCTTCACTTAACTGCAACTGTCACATATGTAAATAGCATTATCCAATATCACATATACATATATATATATATATATTAAGTCTTAATTTAGAGTATTTATTGCTATTATCATTATATTAACTAAAACCTTATCTGTAGTATGATCATTATTAGTATTATAGCATTGTAACTTATTCCACTCATGTATGTCTTTTTATGCTTTTACTGCAACCATCATTTGTATACAGTTTAATCTTGTAATATTGCACGCTCACGTTTAAAAGAGCCTCTGTGCTCAACCTGTGATACGTGGTTAAATAAATTACTACTAGAGGGAGAAAAAAAATACAACTGGCAGGCAACTCAACGGCAAAATTCGGCCCAAAGTCACTGGTGACCCTAACCCCAAATCGATTTCTGGCTAAAATTCCAAACTTTTCGCCAAACGGCTAACGGCATCTCATAGAGCCATAGTTTCGCCATGTCTTGACCGAGTTTGGGTTCAATCCCTCAAATGCCAAACGAGAAAAACTATTCTGAAGAACGTAATTAGACTTCCTCTTGATGATCAAGCCAAAGATCGCGACCAAAGGAATTCTAAATATTCTAAATATGTGGGTCGTTTTGAATCAGCCAATCAACGCGTCGATGCCGTTGGCATTCGGTTTGATCGTGGAGTTGAAATGACGTACGTTTGTTTTGATCGACGCGTTGATTGGCTGATTCAAAACGACCCACATACTTAGAATATTAAGAATTCCTTTGGAATCTTTGGCTTCATCATCAAGAGAAAGTCTAATTGCGTTCTTCAGCATCGTTTTTCTCGTTTGAAATTGGGGGGATTGAACCCAAACTCGGTCAAGACATGGTGAAACTATGGCTCTATGAGATGCCGTTAGCCGTTTGGCGAAACGTTTGAAAATTTAGCCATAAATCGGTTTGGGGCTTGGGTCACCAGTGACTTTGAACCGAATTTTGCTGTTGAGTTGCCTGCCTCGTATTTTTTTCTCCCTCTCTCAGTGATCTCTACCCGAAATTCTCTTTCGCAAAACTCGCTAAATAGAAACTCCTTTTCCCCTAAAAATCACCACATAACACTCCAATAACTACTAATCTTGATTTCTTGAGTATATTTAGAGCACAGTATCGCTAAAGTTTCATTCCAGGAGTGAAAATCTAACTCCGTATTATTTCTCGGTAACTTTCAATTCGTAGCCACAGGGAACCCAAAACCAATTTTGAGGTACAAACCTAGAGGATGGTAAGCCTGTGCAACCAAGAGCGGTGATTTGGACTCAAGTCGTTGCTTTAAAGTGACAAAAACACATCCTGATATGTTGAGCAGGGGTAAAAGACTGCCAACTGCAGGATTTCAAGGATTTCATTGAAGAATTATTTCAAAGCACAAACACAACAGAAAACCAAGTACTTTTCAGCCATCCTCAGACTTAATGATGTCCTCTAGCTCTCTGACAGTGACATTTTTCTCCAAAATTAGAGCGCATTTCATTGGAAACCCTACAAAAGTAGCGATACCTACCGTCGACGAGTACGTAGAATTCTCCCGAATGGCATTGTGGGGAAAGTTTGAGCCCTCGGCTCAAAAAGTCAGCAGTATTTAACTACCCCGGGCTAGCCAAACTTGAACTGAGGGGGGAGGGTTGAGTTAGCACTCAGGATTTCACCAATTGAGCTCACACACGATCAGACCCGAAAGGCACGATGTAATCAACGAACAGCCTGTACACGTAGATACTGGCTGCGAAAGCACGCTCGTCCATGACAGCGATGCGTTAGATGACTATATTAGCATACAAGAACTTGAATCAGCAATTAAGAAATCGAATGTCAATAAATCTCCGAGCAAGGACAATAAACTAAATGAAGTAATTAAATATGGCAAAGCCAAAGATCAATTAACACCGTTCTTAAAGCAACTATTTAACGCAATACTGAACTCCGGCGAGTTCCCGCAAGAATGGAGTACAGCGTTCATCGTGCCCATTCACAAAAAAGGTAACAAATCTGTCACTGACAATTACCGCGGAATCTCGCTGCTCTCTCCCCTTGGTAAACTATTTACCTCCATACTCAACACTAGGCTTTATGATTATCTAATAGACAAAGGGATCCTCAAGGCGGCTTTAGAAAACACCATAGTACGGTGGACAGTATGTTCATACAGACAACTTTGATTGAAAAATACGCCAAAGTAAGAAAAACAACCTCCTCTTTGGATGCTTCGTAGATATCAGGAGAGCGTTTGATAGCAAGTCGCGAGCGAGAATCGAACTCTGTATCCGTGAATTACAGTGTTGGATGATATCTAATAACCTCATGCTGAACAACGATAAAACTGAACTATTGGTCCTTCACGCTAAGCATCGACCACAGCCTCTGTTGGAGTCTCTTGCTGTTGGCGATGTCCCTACCATGCCCACTTGCTCTGCTCGGAACATCGGTGTCGTACGTCTATGACGATAACATGAACTTTGATAAGCACATTAACGAACTTTGTGAATCTGCATTCTATCATATTAGAAACATCTCTCAGGTTAGGAAGTTCCTTAGTGTAGAATCGACCAAAACGTTAGTTAATGCATTTGTTGTTACGAAAATTGATGGATATAACGCGCTTCTCTATTTATTACAAAGGCTACAATATGTACTTAATACGGCTGCGAGACTCATAACGCTATCGCGCAAGGCTGAGCATATAACTCCTTTGCTCATAGAGCTACATTGGCTCCCGGTGGAGCAGCGCATTAATTTCAAAATCTTGCTCTATTGTTTTAAAATTATGAATAATACTGCACCATCGTATCTAAGCAGGTTACTTGCCCAATATGCTCCGGTGCGTAGTCTTAGGTCAACTAATCAACTTCTTTTTCACCAGCCTTCATATAATCTTAAAGCTTGTGGTAATAGAGCTTTTTCTGTATCTGGACCAAAATTGTGGAATGAACTTCCCCTTGATATTAAGATCAGTCCGTCTGTCAGTATCTTTAAGTCCAGGCTCAAGACCCATCTTTTTAGGACGGCTTTTTTCTAATTTTATTGATAATTATTTACTTTTGCTTTCTTAGAGTGCGGACGGTAGAGGCATGTGGCGGCTGTTTTAGCTGAATAATACTGAATAGTGCCAACATCCTTCCCTTTTCTTGTTTAATTGGTGCTGTTTTGTGCTGTTTGGTTGGAGTTGTCGCATGCTTTTATTGTTCGCACGCTACTTCTACTTCTAATTTTTAGTCATAGTTTACATAGTTCGTTATCTATATTCACATTTGTTTATATTCATATACATGTTTTATTGCGTATTTTTGAATGTAATTTTACGCGACCTTCCTGAGTTCCTTGATCAAACAAAGGGAGCAGATTTTGTGGAGCTAAAAAATAAGACAATTAGCTGTCTGGCATACGCGGACGATTTAGTTATACTTTCTAGGTCTGCTAAGGGGTTACGCAGCTACTTTGTAGGCTTAAAGAATATACCATCAACTCTGAATTAGAGGTAAATATCGAAACAACGAAAGCAATGATTTTCAACAACTCAGGTAGAAGAATGGACAATTACGCTTTCACTTATTCTAACCAACCAATAGAAAATATGCGAGTATTTAAATATCTAGGCCTCTGTTTCAGTACTTATGGTAACTTTACTATGGCAAAGATTGAGCTAAAAAAGGTTGCACTAAAAGCACTTTATAAATTAGGGAAAACAATGGGTTGTCATTTTAGGACTGATGTTAAAGGAGCTATGTCATGGTACTGTGCAAGTAGTATAGGAGTTGGGGGTACGAGATCATTTTTTATAAAAATGATATCGTACGTCCCCAACTCGTATCCTACTTACCAATTGTTGGGATCCATTTGTTGTATCTCGTAAAAATGATCTCGTAGAAATAATCTCATAAAAATGATCTCGTAAAAATGATCTCATAAAAATATTAATTAACCTTGGAAAATTCTGGTAAAACTATATGAAAATAATTCTTGGAAATATTAAATGGGAAATTAAATTATTCTATATGTTTTTTTATAAAAAATAATCTCATAAAAGATAGTATCATAAAAATATATCCATAAAATATATATGTAAAATAAACACATAAAAATAATCTCGTAAAAATAAATTCCAAAAATAGTATTATAAAAAATATATCCATAAAATATATACGTAAAATAAACATAAGAATATATCCATAAAATAATATCGTAAAAATAAACACATAAAAATGATATCGTAAAAATAAATTCATAAAATAAGCATATAAAAATATACCTATAAAAATATATTCATAAAATAATCTCATAAAAATAAACACATAAAAATGATATCGTAAAAATAAATTCATAAAATAAGCATATAAAAATATACCTATAAAAATATATTCATAAAATAATCTCATAAAAATAAACACATAAAAATGATATCGTAAAAATAAATTCATAAAATAAGCATATAAAAATATACCTATAAAAATATATTCATAAAATAAACACATAAAAATAGTCTCATAAAATGATCTCATAAAATGATCTCATCAAAATAATCTCATATTAGTCTCATAAAAAATTATAGGAAAACTATATGGAAAAATATTTCTTGAATATATTAAATATAAATATCAAATTATTATATATGTTTGTATAAAATGATGAAAATTCCATTTAAAACTGTTTTTATTTTTTTATAATGCGTTTAGAATGTCATTCCTATATAACGTGATTCTCAAAAAATGTATCCATAATTTTATAATTTCCATAAGCTAGTTTTTCAATAGAGGTTTCGCACCACCACGTGATGGCAGCCATGTTGGTGGCCAGAACAATAGAATGTTATTCCTTTGAGATTTAATTTTTCACATGATTGAACAAATCTCATTGTTCTGGCCACCAACATGGCTGCCATCACGTGGTGGTGCAAAACCTCTATACCATCATTTAATAAATACCATTTATCATCGAAACAACTGAGTGATATTTTATTAATTTCATAAGTTCCTAGTTGATGATTTTGACTTCTAATAGTTTTCATTTTATGGTGTACCTGTTTGTTATTTAACAATACGTCTTTATAATTTTCATGTTTAATGTTTTTATTTATAACGGCTTTTTTAATGCCTTTAGCAGTTTTCCCACCTTTGTTATTGTCTTTTATATAACTATACATTTTTGATCTTAATCCCACGAATTCGATAATAGATTCGCTATGTGCTTCGTCTTTAAATTTTCCAATGACTTTTTTGTTGGATTTATCGAAGTAAGGAGAATCTTGAGCGTAATCACTATTATCGAATTTATGTTTATCATTCCAAAAGTCTTTATAAATATCTTCAGCTTCAATTTCATAGGTAAGACTGTCAGTGTCAGTAAATAATAATTTAGCTTTATCTCCATAATTATTCTTGATGTAGTTATAATGAAAATCGTACATTAATGTTTTAGAAAGGTCTAAGATACACATACCTACGTATGCCGGTCTATTAAGTGTTAATGTTTCTTTGATCTTATGCACTGCTACGAGATTCTCATTGAAAATTTTACAACTAACAAAAGTTGGTCTAGCTGCCATTTTCAATAATTGCTGCCGCAGCGAGCGAGCCTGAAGCGAGCGAGCAAGGCAGCAGTTCTAATCTGAAAGCGGGTCCAAATCTCGATATATTTTTTTAACACAATGCATCACTTCTATTGTCTTTTTTTACCACACTGCTTTGCACGGATTTGATCGTCACGTGACATTTCACGAGGTGGAATCTGCATTGTTTGAGCTAACTACGTTCAACCGTTCTTTGATGCGTTTCTGTGTATGCAATCCTTGTGTAATCATGAATTTGTTGAAGTGTAGACGTGTAGGCGAATTCTTTCTAACTCTGTGTGAACTATCAGTTTCCAAAGAGCAAGATCTCTCCTGTTATCAAGATGGTGAGCAGCAAATAGTTTTCTTCTATTGGCTTCGATAAAGTCAAGCAGCCGGTTCAAAATACAATTAGCATTTACAATTACATTCTCAATTACAGTTGATTTCCGGTGTTTAAAGGGGCTGTGTCACGGTAAGACTTTAAATTCGTTTTTCCGGGCCGGAAAGAGCTATTTCCACCGATTTAGATATGAACTAACGAATCTCTCGGCCATGTGGGATGCTTAAAATGAAAGCAAATATGCAAAAATGACTAACAAACAGTGTATATAAACAGTCTCCAGGGAAAATATTGAAAATCCTTTCAATCAAGCATTGAGGGAGGGAAGTTTAACTGTTTGTATCCAATTAACAGCCACTAAACGAGCGATTACTCGATACATGCGCAGTACCATGACATAGCCCCTTTAAACTTCACCAGTTTGTTGTGCCGAGAATCTTAAGAAAATGTTGGGAATTGGTAGGCTCAGGGAATTTACCGGGAGATCGTTGATATTTCGGGACAAAACGAAAATAAATCGCGACAACTTTTGAGTTACACACCACAGCTCAAACAAGATTCAGTCTCACGATAGCCCCAAAACTACAAAATATATTCATCTAAACCTTGGCATTTTTATCACCCAGTAATCTATTTTTCCTGCCAAAGTGCTACTGTAGGTTCTCTTCTAATACAATTCCTTAACTGAGCAGAGCAGTATTCACTACCTGTTAGGTATACCAGTTTATTTTTATCTGTGACTAATCTAACGTCTACTCTTTTTCGGATGTTTTCCATTGTTTTACCAAATACTGAGTTGTTCATAAGCTTAAAGAAGTCCTTCTCGAATGTATTTTTAGCATTAGTTCTTTTATCTGTGTTGAAATCTATATACTGCTTCAACACTCTGTGTACTTTCTTCACTTTCAAGCCAAGATCAGAATATACTTGAATATTTCTATAATGAAGCACATATTTAGTTTTATCCATAAGATTTGGAATTAATTTATGAACTTGTCCGATTGATATGTTGTATTTCTTCTGAATATATTTACAGTAATCGGATAACATGTTTTCGGTGACTCTTAATTTTTCAGCAGCTAGTGGGTAGTCGTTATGTTTATAATGTAATTCTTTAGGATACTCTAGATCGACTTCAAATATTAACCCCTTTTTACTGTCTTCTTCGTATTTAGCAAGATCTAAGTTGCTAATTTCTTTTTCCATCATCCATCTAAAACCGCCAGTAGGTAGGTATTGACTCATAGCCCATCCATATAGATTGTTTGCATCCAAATACGTAATGTACTTTGAGGACGCCTTCTCGTCGTATTTTTTCATGTATTTATTGTTTGACTTTCCATATCGGTGAGATATATAACTAATACCGCCACGCATGGCTTTTTCAATGAATTGAAACTTATCAATATCTATCATAGCTAGTTCTAATTTTATATCAGTCATTTTCAAACATGCGTCCCAAGATAATCCCGGACTTGTGAAGTAATGGCATGGATCTAGTCTGTAATATGACATACATGTTTTTCTAAAGTTTTGGAAGACGTCAGCAAGTATTAAGACATCTGACTTAAGATATAAATCATGATATTCACCCATGTTTTTTAAATTGAAAGCATTCCACACATTTTGAGCGTGTTGATAGTCTCCTTCACTTATATGTTCATCTTTCATAATACTGTAGAAATTTTCTTTTGATGGTAGTTTTGTCTCGTAAAATCGATTAAATGAATCCATGTAATCATAAGGGTACACACCTTTTTGTTTCATAAGCTTGAGCTTTTTATCTTTGAATTCTACTGATATATATTTAAAAGCTTCTTCTGGTAAGTTTTTTACTAGATTATCTAGACTTGAACTCATAAATTGAAAACTATCTAAGAAAACTAAATGTTTACCCAACATGAAAGCCATATACTTCTCCATATTATTCGGGATAACATTAATATCTTGTTTAAACTTTCCTATCTCTTGCATAATAAAGTGACTATCATAACCTCTAAGATTATGAAATATAACTGGTATCTTATCAGTCAATCTAAAGTTAATATTACAATATTGATGAGTTGATCCTCTATATTTCCCAGTTATTTGACAATGATCTCTAACTTTAATATCAGTTTCAGTATATTTCCTATTACAAATATGGCATTTATCAGCTGTTTTAAAATCTTTTCTATCTTCTTTTGTAAGTATCATATCTTTATTAAAATGTTATTTTTTTATTTTTTTGACAATATTTAACTTCTATCATTTTTCCCATAAATTTATAAACAGCATTTTTACCTCTAAATACCTCTACTGGTTTACTATATTGGTCATCATAACAACAAACAACCTTATAACCATAACCACAGTCAGTATGTTTTTGATAAGCTTCAGTATATGATAATTTTTTATTTGGTTTACAACCATTAATTTTTTCGGTTATAGCTTCGAAATCAGCATAAATTACAAATGGGACATTTAACTGTTTATGAAAGTTATTGAATTTTAGTATATTATCATCTTTTGTTGGCATTTTAACTGCTTGTGTTCCATTTATTGTGATACAGTTATTTTGATGGTTTATTAATACGTCTTCACTACTGAAACACTGTAAACAATACATACAAAAATGTTTCTTATCCTTATGTTTAGTTTGGTTATACATGAATTGAGGTGGTGGTAAGATGGTATTTTCTTCATAATGTTTAATCATATCCTAAACACTTTTTCGTGGTGTTGGAACTGGTTTCCTATGTGGTTTTCCATCCACTATTTCGATGTTATTGGTTGGTTTAACATTCTGTTTTAACAACAGTTTAATTAGTTGAGATTTACTTAATTTTATCAAATTTAGTTTATTCATTCTATATACTAACTATAGATAATGTCTTTAAATGAAATTATTATGCGTTTAAAATTGTTTAAGTATAATTCGAAATATCCATTTATAGATAATTCAAATATTAAAGATATGATAAGATTAATAAATTTTTCGTTGGTGCTTTTGTGTTTTTATATGTGACCATTTACCAGCTAATGTATAGTTATTATTATTTTTACAGATGTCACAAAACCACTCTTTATTTAACATATAATGATTTTTTGATGACGATATCCATATATTTTTTCATCATTCGTAATATATTTTTTAGGTCTACCCCTTATAGTTCTTTTATTTTATTTTCCATATATATATATACTATATATTATATTTTTATATGGTTTTATAGTGCGTTTAAGTATGTTCATTCTAAAGAGGTTGTATATCTTGCAAATTCTTCATTGGAATCCAACTATTAAAATCATCACTATATCCCTTCCATTTTACTAAAGCTTGTTTCTTTTTATAATCCCTTCTAATAACTTTATCAATACGGAAAACATTTTGTTTGGCTCTTAATAATTCTGGTTCATAGAAAGACCCTTTTCTTTCATCACCATTCAAGTATTTTAGCTTATATGTAATTGGGTTTGTATATTGGATATTATCAATTGTAAATACTTCTTCAGTCCAATTGGGAGTATATCCTTTATCTAACACTTTTCTTTTATACTTGCTTATTCTAACTTTATCACCAACTTTGAATTTTGGTTTAGATGATGATGACTCCATATCACCATATAAATTGAAATAAACAATTCCTTCGTTCTTCTTTTTACTAGCATTAATAGGTGTCATGTTGATGCTTGAATGTTTTGTACTATTGTATTCTTTTACCAATTTAGGTAACATGTTTAAATACATAGTATTACCTTGAATAGTAAATTGTTTCCACATTTTGGTTTTAATTGTTCTATTCCATCTTTAACAAACAGAGGATTTTTCTTCATTTTCTGTCGAATACATTTTTATATCATTTTTGTCTAATAATTCTTTCACATGTTTGTTGTAATACTCTATACCCTTATCAACCCATAAATATTCTGGTTTTCTACCTTCTTTAAATATTGATTTAAATGCTTCAGCAACTGTTTCACCTTTTTTATCTTTCAATGGTGTTATCCATCCATATTTACTAAATACATCTAAGACCATAAGAAGATACCGATATCCCTTATTCCATTTACTAAATTGTTGCATTTCAACAAGGTCAGAACGCCATATTTCATCAATATGATTAACGATCACACGCCGTCGAGTAAAATTGCGCTTTATAGGTTTATGTAATTCATTTGCTAATTGTTGTTGCCAGTTTTCTTCCCTCAACGGCTTTTTCCGTTTTTTGATTTATTATTACACATTCCAAGCTTCGCTTTAGTAGCAATAGCATTCCTTGCTAAAGCATGACCCCACTGTCGTCCCTTCCATGGAATAGCGTCTAGTGATTTAACCATCTTTTTATCAGCCTTGTTTTTACATTTGACATCATCTTTACAAATGGTATAATCTACGTCATGTTGCATACTCACAGCATCAGTTTTACCAGTAGGTTTTTGATATATTTCCAAGATATTTCCATTATTATCCCATTTTACTTGTTTTCTAATGGATTTCCAGGACCCGTGAATTTATGTCCAGGTAAAGTGAAGCCTTTTTCCGGTGCTACTTTTAAGATAGCTTTATGAATATCTAATTTACCACCTTTTATATAATAATCACTACAAAAGGCTGAAGCTGGATCTGTTACGTCAGTATACGTACTCATTGGATGATTTACTCGACCTCCTCTAATCTTCTTAGATGTTTGATTCAATAGGGTTTGACCTTCTTTTTGTATGAAATCAGCTGCTTTACTTCTAGCCTTTTTAGCTAATGCATTTACAGCAGTATTACCTATAATTTTAGCCAAACCACCTACACCTGGAAGCTTCGATAAGACGGCAGCACCAGCCATTAACGGTAACCCAGCACTAATCATTAATGCTCCTATTAACATACTACCGCCTTGTTTATCAGTTGCTTTAATAAATTTCGATTTTAGAGCTCCACATTCTATGCATACACCTGTCAATCGAATTCTATTATTTTTTGTTTTTATATATTGTTCATCCTTTGTATCAGTTTGTTTCTTCTGTATTAGACAGTATATCTTAACCATTTTATATATAATATCGTTACATAATATTAAAAGCAAAATGTGGTATAAATAATTCATTAAGCATATATGGTTTAAACTGAAAGTCTAACAAGATGTCAATAGGTTTTCTACCTTTTGAACGTTCAACGACATAAAATATGCAATAATAACCACACATAAAGCTATCCATCACTTGTATTTGTGAGCTATTATATTCTATTTGTTTATTACTAGTTTTAATGAATTTTATTACCTCTTCTGGTTGTGATAAACCAAACGAATCAAAATACTCAATATAGCTATTATCATTATTGTTATAACAGTTGCCCAATGAGTTCCATCACCTTTGAAATAGTATCGAATATTGATTATCACACTTTCATCATTATTGATTTTATGAGGTAACATGTCCTTACTGTAAGTACCTATATAGTTAACAATCTTTATTTTTTTCATTATATTATCAATATCAATGTTGCTTAGGGGTTTTAGAATTAGTTTTTCCACGTTCCTAAAAAAGGAGGAGGTCTTTGTAGTAATGTCCCTGGAAGTACTAGGCCTTTTGCTGTTTTTTTCCCGAAACATTTTTTTTTCTACTCCATAACCAATTGTACCATCAGAATTCCAATGTCCCAAAAATGGAGGTGGTCTTAGAGACGTAAGGTTAATACCCCTTCCACTCGACTTTGGCTGAGTGCCTGGTAATGCAAGGCCTTTTCCTCCAAAAATATCTCCTAATAACTTAGGAAGCATAGAAGCTGCCAAACCACCATGCAAAGCCTCCAAGAAACCACCCTGTTTATTTAATTGAGTCTTTGATAATTTAATATCGACACCCACACCTTTCTTCTTAGATTTGTTAATTTCATTAACCTGTTGCTTTGTTAAATAGATTTATCATTACCATGATAGTCACTAAATGATAGTCTAATGGTAGTAGATGTTTTGTTTCTAACAGTTAAAGCTATTTTACGTTTCTGTGTCTCAGACAACTTTAACGATGTTTCTACATAATTTGTTGGCATTTTATATATAATATCATTATATAATATTATATATGATTTAACCTTTTTGTTGTATTATTTACTCACGAAAAAAAAAAAATTACTTACAAAAGGATATTCAGTAATGGCACGCTCTTAAAAGGTGAATTAGGTCCTAGAATGAGACCTCGGCCCTTTTGTATTTTTTTTGGTCTACCTCGTTTCCTTGTTTTTCATCTTCTGATTTTGTGATTTAGTCAATCCTAAAAAATCGCTTCCTGATAGTTGATTATTATTCAATCTTAGTGTGACATTTTTCTTATTAACGAAAGCATTTTTAATTGATTCCTTTTGAGATACGGTTAGATTTAATCCCGTTTTAATATAACTCATTTTCTATATAATATCATTACATAAAATTTAAATTTACACAATCACATTCATTCTACCAGATAACCCTTGTAGTTGCATATGTCTATCACTTAGGATAACAGCATAAACATAATATGGGACATCGGCGTTATTAGCTAAATTTCTGAAATTACTACCTAGGGTAGATCTAACTTCAATATCAGCCATAGAAGTTTTTAACTGCTCTGAATGCTTACTCACATCAAAATGATGGATGGGATATAGACTCAATCCTCAACACTAAGCTGACTGCCTGTGTCAGTATCTTGGTATTTGTTTACAGCATCCATAAACATCATGTATGATCTATTATAGTTTCTATTAGCTGGGGTAAAGTTACATTCTACTTCCCTTTCTGGATGTTATACACTATTGATTCTAACACTAATTCTTGTTAGATTCCCATTGTCGAAGATCATATAATTTACATCCTGTGCATTAGCTACTGAGTGACGGTCACTTGACTGTAGAGCAATGAAGATATGTCTGGGTAGTTCTGATCCCGGCTGTGTTGTGATTCTCCATGTGGGATTAGTTTCGACAGCTTGAAACATTGTTCTGTATACGCGTACTTGTTCAAAATATAAGTCCTTTATGTAGCCACTCACTAGTTTAGTATCAAGATATGATTGTATTAGCAGCAGTAAGGGTGAGCGTACCAATTTTCTTGACCTTGGAAAAAAATGCCCCACTTTTTTAGTCCATTGTCATTCCACGTTCAGATCAGCAAACATAGACAAGAATTAGTACCCCACCCCTACTGCTGCTATATCTATCTTTGTAAAGCCAACTGCCGACCCAAGCCACAGCCCTTTTTGTGACCAATTTCTTGTATTTGACCCCCTATTAGAGGAGTGGTGTGGTAGAAATATCTGAGGTAATTACGTTGCAATATGAAAGGGTACAACTTGTGTGCTTGGCTAACTGTTGGCTTGAGAACTATCGACCGAAGAACCATCTGTGAAAAGAGTTGCCTTGGAACGTATTGTAAAGTCCATCTCGCAAAGCTCCGAAAAGGTCGTCCACTTCCAGTGCCCTGCAGGTCTTGCGAAAATGGTGTTCAGAGTGATATACAGTTGTGTCGAGCATGCGGCCGAGATAAAATCCGGCAAAGGCATATAGCTATGGAGGGAAAAGCAAAGCAGCAGTTCGAATTGGTGATGGATGAGCTTCTTGATGTAGTGAGAGAAAAATCAGAGCAGCAAGTGGTATACGAACAAGACCTATTCAACTTTGTAAGCGAGCTCACGATAGAGTAATTGCTCCCGGGCCTTTTCTCGCACCACTGAGTAAGAATTTTTAGTTGAAAAAGAAAGAGAATAAGAGAAAAAAGAAAAAGTTTTGTTCGCAATGATAGAAAAAGAAAAAAAAAATGTAAGAATATAAAAAGCAAAACTGGTGTCACCAGAACCTCTCAGGAACCACTTTCACCTTTTTCACTGTAGTTGTTCTACTGTATTTATTCAGCTTCTGACCACATTTGGTTCTCACACAGGTATCATATACTCTGGTCGCTGATATGCTATGTCTATTACTACTTCTGCCACATCAACAGACGTGCTACGATTTGCGTAGAGCTGGAGGCTTTTTACTCCACACAAACCGGTCTACCACATGTCCCCCGCCGGATTCGAACCCTGAACTCAAGGGGCCTCCATTTTTCCTTGAGCTCAGCGCAGAACCGTTGGTCCACATGTGCTAGACGATGACGTAGGGATGAAAAATCATACTTATGTCTTCCACTATGGTAATTAGCCCGAGACAGAAATTTACATACGAACCCGACATATATATGAATTAATTTGTTTTCGCAAAGTTAAAATAAAATCCACGCTGGCTTCTTTCGTAGGAAATATCGATTTTTATCCTACTAGACTGCCTAGCTTTGCTCTCATCTCCTTTCGGATTCCAGCACGTATTTCTTCTACGTTTTTTAACCCTCCTTGCCTGTTTTTTTGTCGTATTTCAAGTTTAAGCGCTTCGTATTTACCTTTCCCGCCAATGACACTTGAGAACTCGGCTTCTGAAATATTGCCGTCGTCTAGGGCTTTCGAAACTTTGACTTCCACGGAATTAGCCTTAGCCCGGGCCAACATAACAGTCTTTTCGTGCTTCGAGACGTGGGCCCCAAGTTTCTTACTGGCAACAGCCGTCAAAGCCGAAACAACGGCACAAAGAAATCCAATCGCCCCTAGAGAGTAATAATAATAATAATAATAATGAATTATTTATATAGCGCTATTTCCTATAGCTCAATAGCGCTTTACAATTTTTTAACGAACTAATAAAATAAGTATAAAAATACTAATTTAAGATATGATAGGTATGGAAATATATGTACATAAATATTACAAATTTACATTATACTATCTAATAACAAATAAACTATCTAATTATAAAATTTCTTAAAAAGATGTGTTTTAACATTTGATTTAAAACTGGCTACTGAATCACTAGAACGGATAAAATCTGGTAGAGAGTTCCATAATTTAGGCGCGGCAAATACAAAAGACCTATGACCGTAACTAGCTAGTCTAGCTACGTGTACTTTAAGTAAGTTTTTAGAAGAAGACCTTAAGTTCCTAGACGGAGCATATGGCTGTATAAGGTCACTAATATAGGTAGGGGCTAAGCCATTAAGTGCCTTATAGGTAATTAATAATAATTTAAAAACAATGCGTTGGCACACTGGAAGCCAGTGTAATTGCTTCATAATGGGTGTGATGTGGTCATATTTTCTAGTACGCGTAACGAGACGAGCTGCTGAATTCTGAACATTCTGAAAACGGTCAATTAAAAATTTAGGTAGTCCATATAATAGTGAGTTACAGCTGTCTAACTTTGAAGTGATAAATGCATGGACTAGGATTTCAGTATCCAATTGTGATAGGCAGTCCCTTATTCTAGCTATATTACGTAGGTGATAGTAGCATGTTTTACAGACATTAGTGACATGTACTTCAAGGGACATATGTTGGTCGAAGGTGACACCAATATTCCTGGCAGAAGTGGATGACGAGATCCTTTCGGTGGAGACATCGATATAGTCTATCGATGGGCGTGGACGATGGTGAGCACTTAGGATCAAGAGCTCCGTCTTGTCCCTATTTAGCTTCAACTTGTTACGTCTCATCCAGGAATCAATCTCACCCACACAGGCTTGCACACGTGCAACAGCACTAGACTGACCCTCAGGTGTGGGATCAAAACCAGAATAAAGCTGGACATCGTCAGCATATAGGTGGAAACTGAGACCATGTCGTCTGATGATGTCACCTAGAGGTGACGTATATAACAGGTACAGTATGGGCCCAAGAACTGACCCCTGGGGGACACCACAGCATAGATCTTTAACGGCTGACCTTACTCCATTTATCATAACGAACTGCTTGCGGTCTTGGAGGTACGATCGAAACCATTTGAGTACATTGCCTCTAATCCCAAAACGCGTACGCATCCTATCAAGTAATATGTCATGGTCAACTGTGTCGAAGGCGGCTGACATGTCCAGAAGCAAGAGTACAACACATTTATGACTGTCAATTGAGGACAAAATGTCATTTTGCACTTTAAGAAGGGCTGTCTCAGTGCTGTGTAGTCGTTTGTAGGCTGACTGAAGAGATTCGCCCAAGTCATTGACAGTTAAGTGCCCCTCCAGCTGACCCGCAACAGCTTTCTCAATGATCTTTGAGACGAACTTCAGATTCGAGAGTGGTCTAAAACTAGGGTATTCTTCAAAATCTAATGAAGTTTTCTTCAATTTAGGTCTAATCATTGCCTCCTTAAGCTGAGTAGGCATACAGGCAGATTGGAGTGACATATTGATGATATTGGTGAGAGCCGGCAGGAGCATCATCTTGCAGGCCTTGAGAAATTCTGCAGGTATGGGATCAATTTCACAAGATTTCTTTCCGGCGATATCAATCAAACCATCCACCTCCTTCTGAGACATCATCTGAAACTCGGTAAGTTGGACGGATGAAATCCCCTCCTCTGTCGAGTAGGACTGGGTGGCAGCATTAGTTTCGTCCGATAACTCGTTCTGTATGGCAACT
This sequence comes from Actinernus sp. WN-2022, assembly GCA_030867875.1. Classification (NCBI taxonomy): domain Eukaryota; kingdom Metazoa; phylum Cnidaria; class Anthozoa; order Actiniaria; family Actinernidae; genus Actinernus; species Actinernus sp. WN-2022. The sequence continues at coordinate 50,461,821 of JAOWCC010001679.1, read as the reverse complement.
ATTTTGTTGTGAAAAAATTCAACAAAGTTATTAGCCAGATCTAACGTCGAGGGTGCAGTAGGGTAGCGACTCTCTACCTTCCGATGCAACAGTTTATCTACTGTATTGAAAAGAATTTTCTGATTGGAAGCATTATCAGAGATAATGGAGGAATAGTAGGAGGCTTTAGCCTCTTTCAGCATGTTGTTGACAACCATACATTGCTCAGCATACATTTCCCTGTCGACACAGAGCCTGGATACGCGCCAACGGCGTTCAAGCTTTCTACGTTTCCGTTTAGCTTCAGCGATACTCTCGTTATACCATGGTGATGATGGGCGAAGAGTGATCGTGCGTTGTTTCAAAGGCGCATGCTTGTCCAGCGTAGTCGTCAGGGACTGATCATATTCATCGAGGAGATTAGAGAGGTCTGAGAAACTTTGCTGTAAAAGGTTGGACTTTTTAATGTCCTCCTTAAAACTCTCCATGTCAACAGAGCGCAATTTGCGGGATTTGATTTCAGCTCTCTCCAGGGGTGGTTTGTTGAGACGTAACGTACAGTGCACAGCGGAATGATCCGATAGCATTGGATCGCGAATTTCAGTACTGGTCACCAGTTCATCATCAGCCCTGGTTATGATCAAATCCAGCGTGTGTCCCTTCGCGTGAGTAGGGCCATTCACGTGCTGCTTTAAGTTGAACGATTCCAGTATCCTATTGAACTTGATTGTGTCTGAATTGTTCATATTATCCATATGGTAATTAAAATCACCAGCGATCAGGACATTTCCCGGAATGACAACCAATTGTTCAGCAAGAGTACAAAATTCCTCTAAGAATAGTGATGTATTCAGCTTGTTAGCCTTTGATGGCGGCGACCAATTGGTAGTAGAGAGAGACCAATTGGTAGTCCTACGCCTGTTAATGATGTGCTCAGCGCGGAAGCGGATAAAATACCGCTCAGGCTACCTGTGGCCACAGCAACCCCATGAACAATACCACGGGCTCTGGCATATTTTTTTGCGAACAACTTCGTAGTGCTTTGCCTGCTGTTCTAGCTCGGCAAGCGTATCGCAGACTTTCTGCAGTCGAAAGCTCTCTCCAGATAAGCCTGTTTCAGATGAACGGAGCTGGGGATAGACCGATGGTGCCGTTGGAATTGTTTGAATCGAATCGCTTGCCATTATATATATACGTATACGTATGCCTTACTAAATCTTCAATATGTAGCGTATTGGTCGACCATGGAAGTCTATGATGTCGCCTTTATCATCGCGAACTGCTAAGTGAAGGCTGCTTCGCATTATCCCTAGGGCTCGGACAGTTAGGGGGTTTGGTGGTGAGTAAGTCGTTTTTGCAAACTTCTCACCTCGGATCTCAAGGCTAGCTAGTACTGTCGAGTGCTTTCCCTCGAGAAGTGAGAAGCCGGAATCGACGATATCGCAGTGAACATACACTGTGTACATTTCATGGAGCACCAGTTTGTGATTACCCACTTTTAACGTTACGCCCTTCTCATCTCTTTCTCCTTTAACACACAACAGTTCGCAGAGATTTCCACTAAATATGATCGCTTCCTTGACTTCTAGGTTCCAAGACCTCCTAGCTGGAGCTTTTACTATTTCTATGATGTCATCACTGATTGCAGGTTTTAATTATGTTTGGATGCTTGCCATATCATGGTGCCCCTTAGCAATAGTGAATGGGAACCCCACACCTTTGGAAGACCACCAGAACGAAGCCGTCTCTGCTAAGTTCCACCAACTGTTCTCAAGTGTGACCTCGACTAGTGAAATACTTTGGATACAAAGAGGTTGGTCAAAGTAGACCGTATGGTCCGCCGAGGTACAGGTGACATTTAAGATCACCATATCGATATATTAAAGCCTGAAGATTACTCCAATACTAACGTATATTGTTAACTTCAATACAACACTATGCCACACAAAGTTCATTTTGAAGGGGATTGGGGTGACTTTGTCGCACCTCACAATGCAAAAGCCTTTGCAGCCTTCAAGAAAAACTATCCCTACGCGGACTTCTCCAAGTTCTCAGCTAAGACAGTTGCATCCGACATACATGACGAGTCAACGTACAAGAATAGGATTAGCTTTCACGACGGTAGTCAATACTGGTACTTAGACGACCCCCATCTCCCAACAGACGTACGAAAACGGCTAGATGACGCATTACACGGGATATTTGGGGGTTTCCCACTATCTATGACAAGGAATGAAGTGAAGTATCCAGTTCCAGCTGTTCCCTGGACAAAGGACGCCAAAGACATAGCCCCTCTCCTACGAACACTCAAGATCTACGTCTCGAAGAATCAGTCCTTCACGTTGGCGTCGCGGGATATCTTCCAAGAGCTAGACCTAGTTTTCTACACCGCAAAACAAGCACAGGTATGGTTCGATGCTCTACCAATGAGGCATTGGCAACAACAGCTATGCTTCGTCCTTTGGTGCGCGACAGCAGGCTGTGGAGTGTCATTTGACGACCATCGTTCAGATGATGCACCAATCATCGACAACATCCGGAGCTTTTATCGTTTCCACGTATACTACACAATCAGGAGATTGCTATTTGAGTTGGGAGCCCCTCTCCCCAATGACTCTATCTTTAATAAGAACAACAACGTTCCATGGAATGCAGTCGTATTTCACAGGCTCAGGAGAGAGTTTGGAGTCGACAAAGTTAACTTTGCCCTGCGCCGAGGGGCCAATGGGGGTTTAGGGGACGCCTACAGATACAACAATGAAAAGCTGGTGAATGCTGAAGATACGTGGGGACGCGACACCACATTCACTGCAAAGTGGCCAACAGGCTCACTCGAGTTTTCTGAGGAGAACCACGACCTTCCGTTACAGTTCTTTCACAGCTATGTGGTAAAGAATCAACACAATTGGTTCGTTTCACAAATGGGTCACGGATTGACGAAGGCCGGGCTAGCCAGAATCAACTTATCTGTAATGGCTTACGTATATTGTGTTCTAGAAGCCCAGGCTTCTTTGCTTAGTCCAATCGTAGGGTCATCGACCATATCCCTCAATGTTCAAGATGATTGTGGTAAAAAGTTGGAAGAGGTCATCATGGAAACGAAGGTCAATAGCCTAGTACGATATCAAAATGCTCTGCAGGCCACACGCGTTCGTCTTGATCTAGCAGTTGCCAAGGGCTGTTTGTTAATACCCAGCCGCAGGATTATCAACACGGAGAGTATATTAGGTTATAACAACAAGCTACAATTGGCGAGCACGTCTGACATTCGCTTCGGAATAAACAACCATATCAACCTTGACGATAAAACCCCGCCTCCACCAGATATGGAAGGAAGTAGCTCGAAGAAGAATCTACCACATCAAGATGTAAAGAAATCAGCTCCACCAGGTAGCAAAGCCACCCATAGTACTGGAGATACAGCTGTCGTTCCAAAGGAACTAGCGAAGCCTGCTTCACATGTTGCTTTGCAACAAGCACAGCATGAGACCAATCTGGCAGTGGTGACGATTACCGCAGCTGGAGCCGCATGGTTGTTATTTCGCTAGCGCCGTCGTCCCAACTCATATTGCTCTATTACGAATGTAACCACTCCAACAATCAACAGCCAAGCATTCTTTGCTAATAATCCTACGACTTCATCCGCGGTGCGAAACAAGAAGCTAGCGATTGCCCCAACCATCCCAGGTAGTAACTGTCCCAACTTCTTTCCTATTGCATTTTACCCATTACTAACCCCCTTGGCTACGCTAGCCAGACACTTCGACAGCGTAGAAACTATGATACCATTCACGGTGCCTGCAGCAATCGTCAATCCAAGCACTCCAGCCCCGTACTTCTTGAAGATGGCTTTCACGCGGTCCCGCAGCGACATACGCTCTTTTGTGTTGTAATTTTCTTTCTCGATCGTCTGTATCTGATCATCTATTTCCACTACGTTTTTCTTTGCTGCTTCGTATTCTAGTGACCCCTTCTCAGAGGAAGTCATAGCTTTTATGTTCACAGTTTTCTTGTTCTCAAGTTCGTCGATCTTGTCATCGTTTTTACTAATCACCACTTCTGCAGAGCTTTTGTGATCGTCGTAGGTAATTTTTCATTGAAATTGCCTTTGGTGTCAAACAGAAAGTGGGGTTTGGCATTGCCTCTGACTAGTTTAACCACGATTCGATTCTCATTCAAATCTATGGGGCGCCGTTTTGGACAGTATTACGAACAGTATAAATAGATCCGTAACTTCAAATATTCATGGCAAACTTTTTATTGCGTGTAGTTAGATTACGTTTGTAATGCCAAACGTAAAGAAACATGCTAAACTTTTTGTCGTATACTTAATTTTCTTGTATAACCATGGCAAACTTAAAACAAACGTGCCATACTAAACTATGACACATTCGGAACACAATACAACTATACGTGGTCTTTCTCAAATATACATGCTAAACTTTTCATTCCGTATGGTATGATGCACCGCGCGCTTCACATGCTTAACTTCATTGGTTGATACTCGTACATTTAAATACTCGATACAAACTTTATTAGCATTCCCATATACATAAATGGTATTGCCTAAAACATAAACAACATAACTAAAAGAAGCTAAACTAACTTTGAGAACAATTTCTAATATTACGATGATTTCTTATTTCAAAGGCTTCAAAGATATAGTGAGCCAATTTCTTACATACAAATGGGTCTATGTTATTAAAGAGAAATAAAGTTTTGTCTTTGATATTTAAGTTTGTAAAATGTTTGTATTTATTACAAATGTCGTCGAAGAATACTTTTCTAATGTTATTATATAAGCTGCAATGAAATGTGAAATGTATTTCGTTTTCTACTTCATTTGTGACACACATTTCACATATCCTTGAAGCTTCGGGTATTTTGGGACGATAGTGTCTGCCTGTTTCTATCCTTAAATTATGATTTCCCGATCTAAGTTTTGCAGTCATTCTACTGTGATCTGAATTTTTTATCAGCTCAATGTATGGAGAAGACTTTGTATCATGTTTGAACATTGAATAAAATACTAGTTTTCTATTTGAATTTATGAGATGTAATTGATGTAACTGTGATTGATTATCTATATTTTGTTTCATAGCGGATAACCATTTGTTTGGTTTATTTATGTCGATATCCTGTATGTTTTTTTTCTTCCCTGACTCAAATAAATGTACAAGCTCATTTATCGAAGATATGAAACTATTTTTGTTGGAGGATGCCAAGTCTTTCGAAATCTGAAGACATTGTTTTGCAATACTATTTTCTGGGAGCTGTTCAAGGTGTATCCAGAATTTTAACATGTTTCGATAAATTAGAGATTTTAAGGAAAGCCTTCCAGACTCGTTACGGGAGGCAACGTTTGGTGCTCTTCTATTTATCCCAAGGTAGTGTTTATAAAATTGGGTATGTATTCTTTCAATAGGATCTGTTTCCCATTTATTGAAATTGATTTTGTCATAAGCCCCCCAAACTTCTGAGTTGTACAATAATATAGGACTGAATAATGTGTCAAATAATTTGTTACATATGTTGATAGGGAGTTTACGGAAATCGAGATATTTTTTCATTGCGAAAATAGGACGTCTTGTTTTCTCAGTTGAGATTTGTTTTGATTTCGTGAAACTACCATTACATGACATTGTCGAACCTAAGTAAGTGTACTCTGGAGAATTTGTAATCAAACACACTAGTACCGGCTATCTCTCCTCGTGATCTTTCTTGTTCTGTGGCTGCTTCAAGTTGGCTGATCGTCCAGAGAATTTCAGAGAAGCACTAAGCAACATAGCCCGTCAAGCCAGATTGCTGCTGGCCGGAAATGCCACGTACGCGTGCAGCAGAAAAAACCATATCAGTTGTAAGCTTTCGTGTAACTATTTGTCCAAAGCAGGACTTAACGAAATTGAACCCTGTACAGTACCCTGTAAATCAGGGAACAGCTCCCTCATCTTTGCTCCAAGATCTTCCTCATCCATTGACTTGTCCAGGGGAAATCAGTGCACAACAAACCCGTCATTTTCGAGGTGACAACGGGGTTGATGTGTCGGCATAGCTTTTGTGCAGGAAGAGGGAATCAGCACACAATCTTTATATACTATAGACCCTATGCATAATTTCTGGTGACTTGTATGTCAACGAGGCTGGTAGGTCCTCTGGAATGTTGAAATTTGAAGCGCTCAGGGAGATATCTGAAATGCACTGAACATATGTTCAGTGAAACAATGCCATTATTTTGCTATGCTATACCAGCCTCGTTGACATGCAAGTCACCAGGACTTATGCAGTCCCTTCTTCGAAGGCGGATTTTTGTATACGTAACAGTTCTAGTCGAGGCTATCCCGCTCAGTCGACAATTAAATGTCGGAAATGAGCGAACTAGCTCTGCAGCTGCTGCTCTAGTCGGTCTTCAGTGGCGTTGTACATAGCTGATTCGTAGTTGTGTTTATTGTGCTGGTACTGCTAATACTGGAACGAAGTGATGGCTCACTAAGCCTCTGCTCGATCGGCAGTACACTCCTATTGCTATAATTACCCAGCAGCAATCTGGCTTGGTGGGCGATGTTGCTTAGTGCTTCTCTGAAATTCTCTGGACGATCAGCCACTTTGATCTTGAAGCAGCCACAACAAGAAAGATCACGAGGCGAGATAGCCGCACGAGACCTAGGTACTAGTGTGTTTGCATGTGAAGCGCGCGGTGCATCATACCATACGGAATGAAAAGTTTAGCATGTATATTTGAGAAAGACCACGTATATTTGTAGTGTTCCGAATGTGTCATAGTTTAGTATAGCACGTTTGTTTTAAGTTTGCCATGGTTATACAAGAAAATTAAGTGTACGAAAAATAGTTTAGCATGTTTTTTACATTTGGCATTAAAAACGTAATCTAACTACACGCAATAAAAAGTTTGCCATGAATATTTGAAGTTACGGATCTATTTATACTGTTCGTAATACTGTCCAAAACGGCGCCCCATACAAATCCGCAGTGAACCCAGAGGTCTTAGGATCCACGTTTGGAAACTTAGCACGAATCTGGCCCCATGCCGTCTCAACCCGCTTTTTCATCTAACATCTGTTCCGTAGTTTCACCCTCGCTCAGTGAATGCCGTTTCTGCAGTTTTGCTGCTTGGTCCTGCGATCCCTTGATTGTCACTTCGATTGACCAATTTGATATACTCAAACGGGCTGCTTCCCCACTTAGCCCGATTGTCCTACATCCTTCTCCGGAAGGCTTCCGATACATTTCCAAATTTTGCCTTCGCTCTTTTCCACCAAGTATCTTTCAACTCATCTTTGTGCGGTTCAGACTCCAGCCATTCTTTCACAGAAAGCTTATTTATATCAGTTCTGCCTTCCTCGGTTGTGTCCACCTCACCTTCCATATTGAAGGTATATACTATAGCTACACATCTATATTCAATATGATATCGTCGAAGTTAGTTCCCGCACAATCACGCAGAGAGCCTCTCGGTTTGAAAGCTCGACTCATTCTATATAGACGCACCTTCACACCATCATCTGCCAACCCAGGAGAGACTCTATATGTGGAAGTACCAACACTAGGAGAAAACATTGTCCTGGTCCCAGGTAGTCTCGCACTCTTGGCTGACCTTGCATTGTCTGGTGGACACGCTAACAACCGAGTGTTGGCCAATGTCGGACGCTGTCTGGTCTCGCGTCGAGTTTGTAAAATGGGAGCTGAAACAATAGAAGACATTGCCCGACCAGATCTCCTACAGACATATTCTGACCTCATCTTCCTACTATAGAGCGAGACGCTAGGGTAGAACAAGGTATTCAAACAGAGAATACAAGCAAGCTACGCTCGAAGGCTGGCGACAAGGACACTTCTAATGCTGGAGAAAATGCGCTCCTAGTCGCCTATGGTTCGAAATATCGAATCCCACTAGATGTGGACATTCTGACACAATATGGCGCTTTGTATCCCCACGCACTACGTGACACTATTTCGTTTGAGTTGACTCTAGCATCTGCTACCGACGTAGTGGTGGGATCAGACTCTACCAAGATAGGAACATACAAGTGTAACAACAACCAGCTTGAGTATGAAGTCATCGAGAACGAAACTATCGCCAAGCAAGCCCAGGGCGAATATGCCACAGGCGTTGTAGGACAAACATCAATGACCCCAACCAAGTTCTATCAAAACAAATTCGCCATCCTGGTTGACTGTCGCACTGCAAAGGATCCAGTTGTCCACGGTGATGGCTTGGGCCAAACAGGTAGTGGAAAAGATATCCAGATCCGTATTCATAGGAGTGGAGGCAGTGGAACTGTGAACATGCACAAATACGTACTGGCTGATGCTCAGCTCACGGTATTGAATGGAGTACTACAGAATATATCATACTAGTAGCAAAGCTACTATGGACGCCTTGGTAGAAAAAATCCCATTCAATGCTCTCGTAGTAGGACCCACAAATTGTGGAAAAACGGCTTTCCTGATAGGGCAGCTTCGTGGAGTATTTCGTGGAAAGTTCGACTATATAGTACTCGTATGCCCCACGTATGCCCACAACAAAACCTATCGTGGATTTGCCCATCTAGATCCCCACTTCTTTGTTATGTGCCCTCCACTTTGCGGAGCAAGCAATCCTATCAATGCCACACTGCACGTTTGTTCCACCTTTTGGGCAGGTACCAACACCCTTTTTATACTTGATGATTGCGCTGCCTCGAAGGATGTAAAAAGAAGAACTGATAAACTCGTGGAACTGGCCTTTTCTGCTCGCCACATAGGTATTTCCGTTTGTGTGCTCACTCAACAATTGACAAGCATCTGCAAACCTTTCCGCGAAAATGTAGCTGTGGTTGTGGCCTTTCATACGGCGTCAGCTCTGGATGCCAAGGTACTCTTTGAGGACTACGGTGGAGGGTTGGAAGTGGATGAGAAAAAGATGTTGACCTCGGAGCTCAAGACCCACAAGTTGGCACGCATATGCTTCTGTCTCCGGCATCCTTTCGAAGTAGTATTAGAGCTGCCTGCACCTCACAGTATACTGTAACATATTTGCAAAGCAAATAGCACAGCAAAAAGCATGGATGACTACGTCAAAGAACTACTGGATGAGTGCGCTGTCGTTTGCCCATCGATCGTACTAGACCATCCAACCAAATCGGAGGGGGTCGAAGATTGTCGGGAAGCACTTGCAATTTTAGCTGCAATGGGTACAACAAAAGAATAACTAGGGCAGAATTTCTCCATAGTAGACATTTCTAAACTGTCTGAGAAGGACGTAAAACGTTTACATAGTAGGTACCAGGCCGTAGTAGCAAAGCAAATAACAGGCTGTCTAGTAAACGGAGCACTGCGCCTAGCAACTCGTGCAGTTGGGCACGTAGTTCGACTAGACAACGAACAAGCACTTCTCCAAGACCTACAAGAATACCACCTAGTTCGCAACGAGATATCTGCTGTGGCCGGCTTGTTGTCTCTTAAAGCAGGTCGCTTTGTGGCTCTAGCTAGTGCCTTGTTCCATGTAGCTAACCATGTAGTTAGTCACGAAGAGGCAAGCGATCAACCTATTGATGGAGGAACAACAAGATCGGATAACTGCAGATCCACCAAAGACTGCGCCTGAGAAAAAAGTAAAAGATCCAAAGCGCATTGCTGCTGGAAAAGCACTGGCAGAAAGCAATCGCCGCGCTAGAGAGGCGTTGGGTCGCGAAAATGAGGATCACTCCCCTAAGGAAGCCACTACCCGTTCCGAAGGCACAAGCTGGTACGAGAACGTGTCCGCCAACACTACACTCTCAGCCATTGGTGTAGGCGTTGCGTTGGTAGGGCTGTGCTATCAGTATAAGGGCAGCGAAGGAACTATCAAAGCTACTCACTACTGTGCGACACCCCACGCTCGGAACATGCGAAGCAAACAGCAAAGCTGGAAGCAAAGAGTTGCCTGTCATGAAGTAGCAATATACGTACAATGGTACACCATTTGAAGCTGTTGCTTTGCAACTATATATATATATAATGGTAGAGAACAAGTTCATGCAAAGATTAGTCGACGCTTCTGCACTCGCCGGAGTCGTTGTATACTTCGATTTCTTCGTAAGAAGAGCCCAGCTTGCCCTTGATAGCAAGTGGGAGTACGAATGCGATGATTGCAACAACGCAAGCTTCTACTACGAATGCGCGGCCTGGACTCTCGAAACTACACTCATAACTATCGGCATGGCTACTGTGTTGGAAGGGCTGTACGGTAAGTATGAGGGCAATAGCGAAACGCCCGACCACGATGAAACGCATAGTGATAGTACGCCGGACACCATTTGAAGCTGTTGCTTTGCAACTATATATGTATATACGATGGTAGAGAATAAGTTGCTGAAAGCAATAACTGACGCTGCTATATTAACTGGACTTGCCACTGGCATTGGTTGGGTTGCAAAAAAGGCGATCAAGGAGCCTATGCTTAGTGATCCTTCATTGAACGTTTTGCATTACGTGAAGTGGACGGCTATTGGCTGGTAGCGTTGCCGCCAAGCAATATCTCGAGGACCAAAAGATTATACCGGTTACTTCGTAACAAACTTTGTAAACGCTGCGTTTACGATGGCAATGATTATCGCAGCGGTTGCCTTTGCTGAAGCAAGCCTTGGTGCTAAATACCTCGACCAATATATTTCTGGAAGAGATCCAGAGGCGACTAATATAGAGATTGAAAGGCATGATAAAGCCCTTGAGAAATACCAAGCTGATGTGTCTGCCTTCGAAGAACAACGAGAAAAACTATCTGACTGGGTCCAAGAGCAAGAACGTATACAACACTATGCAGCTGAAGATCTCAACAATACGGACCGTGCTCTTGTGCTATACAATACAGTACATGTGGGACTACACCGTATGACTTTGAAGGAGCCTCGCTTCTCCGACTACTACCGACCTTCGAGTTCGCAGAAGACAGGCGAATTGGTGTTTGTAGGTGGCGGGACGCTCGCTATAGGATACGTTGCTAGCCGGTGGTTATAGCTTTGCTTTTAAAAAACGACCTTTTTTCTGCTTATTGAAGTTTGATGTGTTACAAAGCTATATGATGGAGACTAAACTTGGGAGTAAACTGAGTTTACAGTACTACAGTCCTCGAGGCTACTGGAAAGGACTCGCAGCAATTGGACATCTTGCCACTGCAACTGGCATCTCTGAAGATACGACTCGGATGTGGCTGGCAAAGCAAGCTATATGGCAGATCTATTTACCAGCTCCTCGATACGTACCACGACCTAAATTCGATGTCTCTACGCCAAACGAGGTTCACCAAGCTGATCTGCTCTTTCTTCCACACGACAGGATCCAACGAAAGCAATACAAATATGCGTTGACAGTTGTTGACGTAGCATCTAGATACAAAGAAGCCGAGCCATTGACATCGAAGGAGAGTGGCGAAGTCGCTGCGGCATTCGAACGAATCTACAAACGAAGCCCATTGACGTGGCCAAAGCTGCTCCAGATTGATCCAGGACGTGAGTTCATGGGTGCTGTTTCTCCACTGCTGGCTAAGCACGGAGTTTCTATACGGCGTGGACGTGTGGACATCCACAGAGATCAAGCAATTGTTGAACGCTTTAATCGAACGCTGGCTGAGAGACTATTTGGGCATCAATATGCTCAAGAAATGGTGCTAACTTCGCAGGTATAGGTCAGTGGGTAGCTCGTTTACCTAGTGTCGTATCGGCTTTGAACAATGAAATGACTAGACTGACAGGAAAACGACAAGCCTTGGCGGTTACCAAATAGCAAATCGAGGGAAAGCCGGCAGAGCCTGCACATAGTCGTCCAGTTTGTCTCAAAGAGCAAAGGCTTCCCTCTAGTGTCAGTGTTCGATATCTCTATGCGTCTGGTGAGCTGGAGGGTGGCAGCCGTCGAGCTACTGATCCTATATGGTCTTTAGGCGTATACCAACCAGGACGTGTTGTTATCAGATTGGATAGGCCAGTCCTTTACTACTTGGCGACACAACAGCCAACGATGCAACGAGTGAAAGTTGTCCCAGCGATGCAAGTACCACTGCGTGGTTTCGTCCGCGAAAAAGCTCGTCGTGATACCCAGAGAAACAGATCTGCCGCCACATAGTGTTCTCATCCGACAGTGATGCTGCTCCTCTTTTCCGGTTACATTCGAAACATGTCAGCCTAATGTTGTCGCGGGTGTGTCTCTTGGAGTTATCCAGACGATCCACGGAGAACTGTTGTGGGTCCATTTGGGTATAGATCCAAAGCAGTTCTATGTCACACGCAGCGCAACGGTTATTTTGGATTTTCTTGAGCTGTTGGATGGTATCGACGCGTAGGTCAACTCCTTGGAATCCCTTGGCTTGATCATTGCGCTTGTAGGCCACGAGCTTCCTACAGATGACTTTGCGGATCTGCTGTTGACACGACGGTTGTTGCTGTTGCTCTGCAACTGGTGGTCGTACCCGAAGAAGCTGATGCATATATTCCACTCTGGACACAGCGAGATAAGCAAGATTGGCCCACTCGAGGTAGTCATCGATGATCCACACCTTTTTGGGGTCGTAGATTGTCAAACCTTAGCTGGAATGAACCGTCAAAGCATAACCAAGGCGCCAGTCAGTGTGTTGCTCCGCAACTGGAGAACAGATAACTTGCTCTGCTGCGTTGATAGTGACATTTACGATGTCGTTCAAGACAAGCTCTACTCTTTTGTCGGTCCCTGGGATAGCTACCTTAATTGATATTTTGCTTCCGACTGTCTTTGGAGTGGTATAGTAGAGGTACGTAGATGTCTGGAAAGAACTCCTTGTGATGCTGGAACAAAAGCTTCTGTACTTGGTCTCGGACCTTCTGACGGCTGGTCAATACGACGTCGCATGGCCTCCAGGCTAGAACAAATTGGTTCCATTCAAGACAACCAGGTAGAGAGCTACGCATTTCACTACATTGGAATTTGTCGGATCGAAGACGGATGCGCTTTTTGAGAGCTTTGAGTTCGTCATCTTTTGCCCTGTAGTCGTCCTCTATCTCTTCGTAGTAGTCGGCTTGTCGTTGGAACCAATTGTGTGGCAATTCACCTGAGATTGGAGGAGGCTGACCATGATCGCCACAACAGATGACTTGGACACCTTTTTGGTTGAGCCAACTGAGGAACGTCTCTAGAATAGGACGAGGTACGGTACAGACTTCGTCCCAAATTATGACTCTTGGTATGCATTTCTGTCCCATCCGCTCAGGTGTCCATTCTTTGTCCGCTATCTGGGGGCCAGTTTTGTTGGATCCGGGATGGTGGAGTGAGTCGTCCTCTTTTCGAGCAACGAATACTACCTCCTCTGCTTCCACTTCGTTTCCATCGAGATCAAGCTCTGGGACGACATTGGCATCTATTGCTACAAGAACTTCATCGCCGCCAGTCCAGTCCTTTTCTGCCTTTCGCACTTGGATCGACTTCCCGCTATATTTGGGCAAAGCCTGTAGAGTGCGAAGGTCCTCTTCTGTCGCGTTGGCTCTTTTGACACCGCAATACCGAAAGAAACTATGGTAGGTTTGGGAGTTGACCCCTCTAGAACGCATCTCTTTGGCTAAACGATGAGTCGGAGTGAATACTAGAGGATCTCTCGTCCGAAATAGATCGATTGCTCTCGTAGTTTTAGCACTGCCTCCACCACCGTTGAGATAGCTCAGTTGATGTCGTGCTTGTAATGATATTGGGCTCCCTGTGGCCACTCGGGCTATCTGTATACATCCGGGTCCTTAGCAGGGTCCGGGATCTTGTTACTTACCTAGTAAAGCACAGATCATTACATGGTACCAGGAGTAAATCTCGCTAAAAAAAGTACGCTGCAATGGAGGAATTTGAGAAGCCGGCTCGACTAGATCTCAGTGCAAGTCTTCAGGAGAGAAAAGCCATTGCTATGTGTAAGGCTAATGAACTAGTAAAGACGCAGACTAAACAAATGGCCCAATATGAAGGCATGGTTAACGTAGTGGGGCATGGGAAGAAGCAGGGAGAGAGACCAAAAGGTGTAAATCCAGAAACTAACTCTGGCGCCAGTGGAAATGGCCAAGCTAAACGAATGATCAAAAGTTGTGGGTATTGTGGGGGGAATCACCTCAGATTGCAGTGTACAGCATATGGAAAAACCTGTGATTTTTGTGGGAAGTTAAACCACTACGCCCAGCAGTGTAGGGTTAGGAGGAACAGTGGGGCCGCTAGTGGGAGTGTAAGAGTAGTAGACGATGAAGCAAGTAGTGATGAGGATATATTTGTAGGACATGTGCAGTCCGGCCCTGATCACAGTGACCCCTGGAAAGAGGTTCTCCATACCAATGGAACATTGATAACGTTTCTGATAGATACAGGGTCTCGGGCTAATATCCTCTCTCGTCGGGACTATGACAGACTCGAGCAAAAGCCCGCTGTTAAACCTAGCAGTCGCCGACTGAAAGCCTACAATGGTGAACCAATTCCAGTAATTGGAGTCTGTACTGTAAAAATTGAGAGGAAGGGGAGGGAACAAGAGGTGGATATGATGATAGCAAAGGAAGGCATCAGCATTATGGGAGCGGCTGATTCAGAGAGGGTGGGGCTAGTCACCAGGGTATATCAGGTTACAAACAATGTGAAGGAACAAGTGGCAGCTATAATATCCAGAGTTGTTTACAGGTATTGGCTGTCTCCCAGTAAAGCATAAGATTAAATTGGAGGAAAACGCCTGCCCAGTAATCAAGCCACCTAGGAGGTGCCCAGTTCACATCAGGGATGAATTAAAGAAGGAGCTGGATCGACTCTTAGAGAAAGGGATAATTTCTAAGATAGAAGAACCCACAGACTGGGTTAACCAAATGGTATGGGAAAGAAAGAAGTTCGGGTCCCTCCGTATTTGCATAGATCCTAGAGATCTGAATAAGGCCGTTAAGAGGGAACATTACCAGCTGCCCACCCGGGAAGAAATAGAGACGGAAATGAAAGGGGCTAAATACTTTAGCAAGCTAGATGCCGCTAATGGATTTTTCCAGATTGAACTTGAAGAGGATTCGGCCAAGTTGTGTACATTTGGTACACCCTTTGGTAGATTTTACTTCAAGCGCCTACCAATGGGCTTGACTTCCTCTCCAGAGGTCTTTCACAGGACAGTCAGCCAAGTCATAGAAGGACTTGAGGGCGTGCGCAATTTTATTGATGACATCATAGTCTGGGGAAGTACCCTTGGGGAACACAATAGTAGATTAGAATCTGTGCTACAGCGTCTTAAGGGTGCAAACATGCGATTGAATCTTGATAAGTGTGCCTTTCAGGAGATAGAGATTGCATATCTTGGCGAGGTCCTTTCTGAGTCAGGGATCCGCCCCTCTCCTGAGAAGGTGAAGGCCGTCAAGGAAATGCCGAAACCGGTAGATAAAGAAGGACTGAGACGGGCCTTAGGACTTGTGAACTACTTGGGTAAGTTCATACCTCATGTTTCTGATGCTACTAAGGAGTTGAGATCTCTTGCGAGAGATGGTACAAGTTTCCAGTGGAGCAGCAAGGCTGAAGGGGAATGGACAGACGTCACTGGATACCTCTGCTCAGAACCAGTGCTCCAGTTTTACGACCCGTCGAAACAGACCAAGGTCTCGACGGATGCCAGTAAGACCGGCTTGGGTGCCGTTTCGTTGCAGAGACATGGGGACGAATGGCTGCCAGTAATGTGTGCGTCTCGGGCTTTGACACCAACCGAGATAAAGTACGCTCAGATAGAGAAGGAAACCCTTGGCATGCTGTTTGGACTGTCTCGATTTCATGATTATGTGTATGGCCATCTAGTGATTGCTGAGACAGATCACAAGCCTCTCATAGCTATAGCGGAGAAGGACTTTGATAGTATGTCTCCTAGAATCCAGCGAATGATGATGAGAATGCAACGCTATGATCTACAGTGGGAGTATCTGCCTGGAAAAAGGCTTGTTCTAGCCGATGCACTTTCCAGGTCTTACCTGCCCACGAGCGAAAGCCGGGGAGACCTGGAGGAAGAGATACAGCTCCATGTTCGAATGGTAGTGCAGTCTAGCCTGTCAGAAGGGAAGGCCAAGCAGGTAGCTGAAGCGACGGCCGCAGACGAAATACTAGGCAGAGTTGTTGCCAACTTGCTAAATGGCAGGGGAATCAATAGTAAACCCTATCAGGACTTTGCCGAAGAACTGACTGTAGTGGATGGGCTACTAATGAGAGGAACTCGAGTAGTGATTCCGGAAAACATGAGGCCACAGATCTTAGATGTCATACACGAAGGACACCTAGGAATAGAGAAGTGCAAGCGACGAGCCAGGAGGGCAGTGTACTGGCCGGGACTGAATGAAGCAATTAAGCAGAAGGTATTAAAGTGTGAGACGTGCCAGGTACACCAATATCAGCAGAGAAAAGAACCACTAATACCTACCACAGAGGCTGCAGCAGGAATCCCATGCGGTATGGTCGCGGCTGACCTGTTCTCTATAAAGGGTAGGGACTATTTGGTAGTGAACGATTACTGCAGCAACTATCCAGATACATGTCTACTCACCAGCACTACTAGTAGTGCAGTCATTTCGCAAATGAAGAGTATTTTCGCACGCCATGGTATTCCTCAAATTGTCAGAAGCGATAACGGTCCTCAGTTTGCGAGTCAGGAGTTCGCTGAATTTTCAAGGTATTATGGGTTCCACCATCAGTCATCTAGCCCCTATTATCCGAAATCGAATGGGATGGCGGAAAATGGTGTTAAAACAGTGAAGCGTTTACTGAAGAAGGCCATATATGCAAAGGAAGACCCATATCTAGCCCTGTTAAACTACAGAACAGCACCAATGGAATGTGGGAAGTCCCCAACGGACATACTTTTCAAGGGTCGATTCGTTAGTACCAGGTTAAGCAGATTCTCTGGTATTGTAGGCTCGGGCTCATCGGAACAGGTGCATTCAAAGGCTCGCCAACAGGAGAATCAGAGCAAGTATTATAACCGGGGAACTGTAGTGCATCCTCCACTTCAAACCGGAGATACAGTAAGAATGAGAGAGGGGGGTATGTGGTCGGAGAAGGCAAAAGTAATTGAAGAGGTTGCCCCTAGATCGGATAAAGTGGAGAATGCTCAAGGTGACATTTATCGCAGAAATCGACAGCAGCTATTTCCAGTGGCACCCAGTTGCCTGCAGGAGGGTGACAACTTGAGCTCCGATGACCAAGGCCAGGAAGAGGAGCAAGAAAGTACAGCTGCTCAGGAGGGGCCTCCGAAAGGGCAACGGAGTAGCCGTATCAGAAGGGAACCTACCTGGATGAAGGACTATGTTAAATATTAATCTATTGACTTTATTGCAGGACTGTCGCATGAACATTCCACAGTTAGTTTCATCGTTATGAGTTATTGTTTTGTTAAGAGAAAGGAAGATGTAATGATATTGGGCTCCCTGTGGCCACTCGGGCTATCTGTATACATCCGGGTCCTTAGCAGGGTCCGGGATCTTGTTACTTACCTAGTAAAGCACAGATCATTACAGTGCTAGAGGGTCATCGTAGCGTGGTGCTGTGCTGGGTGGTAATCGCACCTTTGGTGCTTGTTGGCTTTCGTACTCTGGCTTTGGAAGATAAGCTGCGTGGTCCTGTGGCATGTACAGCTGCTCATTTTTGTCGCGCCATTGAGCTGGAGCTACTGTGGGAAGATATGGCTCCCCAAGCATACAGGATAATCATATATCTTCACCAGAGTCACATAATTTGGGAGCCACATATGCTGGAACTCCATCCAATTTGCAAAGCGCAGTTTTCTGGATGTATATAGAGTCGGTGGCGACACGAACAACCTCGTCGATGGTGAAACGTTGGAGCATCGCTAGTAGATTTATGTGGGCATAAGCCAGCATGCTTGCACGCAGATGTGTGTATTGAGGCTGTGAGCCATCGTAGTATGTGAGGATGTGCCCAAGGGGACATCTTTGGGGTGCAC
The DNA here is from genome assembly GCA_030867875.1 of Actinernus sp. WN-2022. Lineage (NCBI taxonomy): Eukaryota > Metazoa > Cnidaria > Anthozoa > Actiniaria > Actinernidae > Actinernus > Actinernus sp. WN-2022. Next base: position 50,443,907 of record JAOWCC010001679.1, on the reverse strand, counting down.
CAACCAGAGTGCCACTTTGGCGAGTATCTCGTACTAGGAAATCGAGTTCTCCTTGGTCTGTTACCAACCTTCCGGTCAAACGTTTTCCATCGGCCTTGCTTCCTTGGGTGAACTTGCCTATAATGCTGCATCCTTGGTTGCGACTTTCTGGGAGCCAGATCTTGGTTTGCTTTTGGAAGGACACAATAGCCTCCCGGATCTTGAGAGTTTGGAGGAATCCTTTGTCTACGAGAAAGGCGAGAAGCGGCGTTGGGGCCCATCGATTCTCTGCAAAATGCTTTCCAAACCAAGCTGGGACGACAGGGTGGCATGTGGGAGCAAAGGTCCACTCCTGGAACTCAGCAAATCCGGTTCCAATATCGCTAGGAAGAGAACCATTCACAGAGACTCGAGTCATACGGTGAGTTGGATGGCCAAACCGTTCGAAGTATGGCTTTGCTTCGCCTTCTCCCTGGAAGCTAGCTGGATAGCAGGACTTCATGTCGATGCTGACGATGTCTCTGGTATCGTAGTTCATCGAGTTCCAAAGACCACCATGGCCATGCTCCACACAAGACTTTTGGATGTCTTCGAGAAGGTTGGTGGGAGTTGGCATCCAACCATTCTTTTCCTTTGCGATGGCGCTTGCGGCGTGGTTCTCACCGAAGACCTTCGTGGCAAGAGATTCATTGCCCAAGATTTGACATGCTTTTTGGAGTCTCTCGTGGGTTTGCTGCGTTCTGTAAGTGCTGCCATCCTGGAGCACGAATTGTTTGACATTGAGCTGCTTGATCAGCGAATGATCGGAACCGCCTAGCAACCAGACTGCTTTTGGTTCGTTCCAAGTTGCTTGTCGAATGGCTTCCCATACATCGCCCTCGTATATATGGACAGAACGAGATTGTGGGAAATGCAGATATTTGGACCAGGCATGGCCGTTGTGGACGATTAGTTCCATATGTCCACGCTTGCACTGATATTTGCCACTGTTGTAGATATCTTCTCCGGCAATGTCCCGCAGGATTATAGACCGTTTGAGAAACGACTCCAGTTTAGCTACATCGTCAACTGTGGCACCAGTTTGATGGACTCGTCCTTTCCACTCCTGTATTTTCTGGCGTCTCATAGGGGTCAACCCCTGGCCTCTCAAAGCACCTTCAAAGTACTCCACCGCTCTCTGCGCCACACAATTAAGATCACCATCACGCATTGGGGCTAGAGTTGCAGGATCTGGGGCTCTGATGAGATAGAGTCCGTAGACTACTGCAGTTACTGGATATGCGTTCTGGTAGAACAACTTGTCGATTCCAATTATTGCACCTGGATTAGTGTCCTTCGAGATCTCGACAACGCCATACCCCTTCTTTCTCTCGGCATGGACTGGGTCAAACTTGTCTTCGACGATCCAATAACTCTCGCCATCATAGATGTGCTCTCTAAGAAACTTAATTTTCAAGATGAACTCACCATCTGGAAGAGCTGCAAGAAGCCGTATCGCCCTCTCGCCTGTCATGCGGACATCCAAAGCCAACCGACCAGCTCTTGCTTCGATACCATCAGCGATCTCGATGTCGCCAACGTCAAGTGGGTCCTCTGTTTCTACCCTCCATGTAGAGAAAACCGCAGTAGCACCATCAACTTCAAACTCATCTTTAGCATCGTTCAAGAGTTCCACCCATTGGTCAACTGGCAGCCTCACAGGAGGAGGAACCTGGACGTCCAGGTCGATGGATAACAGTCTTGGTTGAGGAATTGGTTCATCATACTCTGCGAGTATCTCATCCATCAGATCATCCATAGCAGCCATAATAGATGGGTATATATTATGAGATCCAATCTCTAATAGGGGGTCAAATACAAGAAATTGGTCACAAAAAGGGCTGTGGCTAGGGTCGGCAGTTGGCTTTACAAAGATAGATATAGCAGCAGTAAGGGTGGGGGTACTAATTCTTGTCTATGTTTGCTGATCTGAACGTGGAATGACAATGGACTAAAAATCGCAAAAGTGGGGCATTTTTTTCCAAGGTCAAGAAAATTGGTACGCTCACCCTTACTGCTGCTGTATTTCTAATGAAGGAACAACCTTTGGCATCCACAATGATAGATGGGTAATCTTAAATTTACCAACACCTGCAGCATTCTGTAATTGTTTGCTCGCTGATGCTCTATTTATAATAAGAGTATGTTTTACTCCTCGAAACACAGTATCTACGTCCTTGCAAAATCCAAAAATTTGACTTAAAGGCAAAAGTAAGCTTACCTGTTTATATTCTGTTGTTATAGCATGTCGAGCAGTGAATCCTATATTAGCTGTTCTATTTGCATTATAAGCAGTTATTACTGCGTTAATATTAACGAGGTTAGCAGCAGCGTCAGCTCCAGCAGCCGCATTTATTATGTCCTTTTGTAGAATTGGTGTACCTAATGCTGTATCCCTAAACCATAACATATTACTACCAGTACTACGGCTATAATCATCACTAAACATAACCGTATTCAAGATCGTACTTGCTTCTGGTAGGTAGTCATTCACACCCTCAACTATTTGGTTATTAATCTGATATTGAGCACTTGAAAACAAACTCCACGCATTATTCACAAGCGATACGACGTCTGTTGCAGCATTAGCATCTGTTTGTAGCTTACCACGAATTTCTAGCATACTCTTATTAGGAAGTAGGTATACGTCTTCATCTCTTGTTTCTATGATTCTATTGCCATCTTTATACATGTTATTAGAATCTCTTGGAAGGTACTCAATATACTCAAATTTAGTAGCTGAATTATCAATTACATTTGTGTCATCAAATTGAAAATATGGGCTAATTACTTCAGTCATATATATTATATGATTATATAAAAATTACTACAATCGTTTCATTTCACTTCCAGCAATAATATTTGATAAAATAGCTTTTGAACGATCATTCAGAACTTTTATAACTTTTGGGTTCGACGAAACATCTCTAACACCTTGTTTTACTTTTCGTAATATTTCCTTAGTGCCTACATCAACAGCTTTTTGTTTAACGTATGGAAGAGCCTTTGTAATAGCTGGTTTAAGAAGTTTATATTTTAATGCTGTTAGAGGCCTTGTTATTATTTTGCTACCTGTTGAAAGTGTGCCCTTTAATTTATTGAACACGTTCCCAGCAAGATTACCACCAATAACTTTACGTTTGATATCTCTCTCTCTTGTTAATAACATATGTATATATTATAGTTATACAATTTCACTTAGATGGAGGTAATAAGTCACTCTTTCATTATTCATATTCATCAAATTTCCTGCTTGATCTTTAAGTGAGAATGATATACTATTAATTAATCCTCTTTTTCAGATATTCATATTGAATCTTTGATTAGGATGTATATTTATAAGATAACCCGGAGGTACGGATGGTACAAACGAATATACAACTGAACTCGTACTACCATTTATATAAGAATCTGTTACTAAATCACAATATATTTGAATAGTGTCAACTTCTGTTATCTGTACGATATTATCACTATTATGAAAGTCATTGCCTTGTATTATCTTAGATGTAAATCCAAGAATTTTCTAAAAAACTATTATTAATAGTAAAATCCACTTGATAGCCATTTTGTAACTCAATCATAGACTTTAATGTATTGAAATTAGGTGTGATATTAATATAGTATTTGTTGTTAGCACTGTCCCAATCTCCATTTTGTTTCATATGATGTTTTATAGTACTGTTTATATCTGTAATATTATATGCCCCCGGTGCTAATGTAAATGTCTTCCATGTTGTACTATAGTATTTAAAATTGTTATTTTCACTTGTTATATTATACCAAGAGTACCACATAGATGCATTTATTAAAGAAACTTGATAATTTCTCATACTGTCAAGCTCTAATGGAGGATTGAAATACGTTGTAAAGTTTTCGGATGAACTAGATCCTTTCTTACTATCAAAGAATAACGTAGTTTGCATTATATATTATTTAGTTATATAATTTTATGGAAGCGTAGCATTTCCATTACTATCAAATTGGTAATTCAAACCGTCATATTCTCGTGCAATCATATGAGATTGTCTGGGATCTGTTCCAGTATTGAACCAAATTGTAGAATTACTATTGAATTTTATCATAATTTCATATACTTTATTGACATTATTCCCAAATGTCTTAGAGAAATTTGTGAATCGAATTGGTTTAAATGTTTGATTCGAATATGAAACGACCTCTGGAATAATTTCAGAATGTAATATGGATGTGGTTGTATTCAAATTAGATGTATCTCTAACAATTATTGTTAAAACATTATCAGCTTTTGAACTAGATATATAAAACATCGCATCTAATTCATATATCATAGCTTTGGTGATTTGTAAACTGAATTGAGATACACGTACTACACGACTTTTGGGATATTGTATGTATATCTTCTGACCTATAATATTACCATGAATTGAAGGTTTTATTGGTACTAAAGAGTTAATCCTATTTTCATTTAGGAAGTCATTATCATCAAAGACACTTGGATTAATATAAGTGTTTTCATATAAAACTCCTTCAATAATTGCAACATAAATAGTTATTACTTGATTAGATATATGATTATGACTTAAAGTGAATGATAATTTACCTACGTCATTAGCTGATGTTGTTACACTTAACTCTTGAAAGCCTGTGCTTATAGATTGTTGTATTCTACCACTTTTTGATGTGTTTGATGTAAAACTCAAATTTTGCTCAATTGAAAACGGGTTTAGTGTTATATTTCCAATATTAGCATAAGCTTCGACTCTAATTGTATAGTCTGTATTACCTTTTAATCCTATGTTTGAATCATTATTAATTGGGAACGTCATAGTTAGTTTTTCTGTTGAATTGGAGGTAAATGTTTCTAATATTCGAAAGCTTCTATGTTCTGTATTAAAGTTATCCATTGAATACCTTTACTTTCAACGAATTAAGCTGTTGTTGATTGAAATCATTATATCTAAATGGATTACCTTTATCACCCTTTACTTTCAACGAATTAAGCTGTTGTTGAGTGAAATCACTATATCTAAATGGATCACCCTTTACTTTCAACGAATTAAGCTGTTGTTGAGTGAAATCATTATATCTAAATGGATCACCCTTTACTTTCAACGAATTAAGCTGCTGTTGAGTGAAATCACTATATCTAAATGGATCACCCTTTACTTTCAACGAATTAAGCTGTTGTTGAGTGAAATCACTGTATTTAAATGCTTCCCCCTTAAAACCTCTTGGACCTATTGGACCTATTGTGTTGTTTTTATCATCACTATAAAGTGTTCCAAATATTGAATAACTCATTTATATTATATACATACATTATTCTGAGCTGTATATATATACACCGGATTGCGAAGATTCACTCATACCCGTTAACTCTTCAACACTAATTACTGATTTTACGTAAGCATTCCAAGCATTAAAGGGGTTGTTATAGAGTATGTTTAATGTCATCGTACCTGTATCTGTTATTTTACATTGTAATTTATATATATGTAGCTCAATACTAAAAGGTCTATGAAATGATACGTCTGAAATACAAGCTAATGTCTCTGGATCCCTTGATGGCTGACTACCAAAGCTAGCTCTGTTTCTATTTCCAAGTGTTGCATTTGGCAAACTATTTACGCCAATCACTGTTTGGAGGTGATGTGTTCGACTTATTGCCGTAATCAATATCCAACGAAACCAGAAATTGCCTCCACCAGTATCATTCCCAATATAAAGGTTGCACGAAAATCTTATCATATTAGTTGCATTTTTGGGATTTATTCGTATCTCATAGTCCGATATGTCCATCCAGTCTGTATCACTATGGCTCCACGCATTTGATATTTCTTTCACAATATAAGATACAAATCTTATTGGTACGAACTGATTTATGTCTATCATATTTTCTCCCACATTTTTATCTATTGTTCCGAATCGCGTATAACTCATATATTATATACATACATTATATAAATAATGGATATAATCAACTTTGATGATAATAAAAAGGAGAAATCAAGTAAACATCATTTTCTATTACCTAATTCTCATTACATGTTAGTTGGTAGCACTGGTCAAGGAAAAACCAACCTGCTAACGAATATGTTATTAAAATGGATGAATTATGATGCTTGTAAAATATATACATTAAATCCACAACAAGATAAATATAAGCTGATACAAGAATTTCATGACATTATTAATGATGAGGTAGAAGAAGATGATATATGTAATGTTGAAATATGTGATCCAGAAGATATTACCCCTATCGAAGAACTAGATAATGACACCTCTAAGGTAATCGTATTTGATGATATTAAGATAGATAATAAAAACATGAATAATGTCAAGGAATATTTTTCCCTATCCAGAAATAAGAACTGTAATTGTATTTACTTGTGCCAAAGCTATTATGATGTGCCAAAATACATTCGACGTAATACTAAATGTTTTGTATTATTTGGTGGATTAGATAATAAAGATATTAGACATATATCAGACGATAATTTTCCTTAGCCAATCAGAATCGCTAAACGAATTTTTCACATGTGCGAAAAGCGTTTCGTCCAATCAGAAAACACCTGCCAAAACATATCGGGATTTTCAAACTGGACTTGAGATCGGAGGCGCCACTTTCATTCACTACGAAAGTTGGAGGTTTTGACCTTTTTTTTTTAAGTAATGTAATATTGATCTGTAAAGAGCCAACTGAGTCAATTGAGGAGTATATTATCGACCAAGAAAACAAAATCACAAGAGCAAAAACTGCAGACGTAGACAAAGAAGAAGCGAAATTCTACCTAAAGAACTCAACAGATATTGAGATAATCTATGTGAAATCATTCTTAGTGTCAAAAGAAAATACGGCGAAGATTACGAGCTTTCAATCCTTCGTGGAGTGATTTCAACTTCCATAGACCATCGACATTTGAAAAATCGTAAATATTCTGTGAGCAGAGAAAACCTACAAGCCGTGGAGATGTCTGGAAACTCGTAGCAAACAACTTTGAAAAAGCAGGTATACTGATCTATTGACGATGTAAACTTGTAAACTTTATTTGTTAAATCAAAGACAGTTTCATATTGATGTTCAAGACTATTTCAAGGCTGATGTCAGTTTAGAAAGTAAGATTTTCTTTCCATTTTGATCGTATCGAGCATAAATTTGTGTCTACGTTGAGTCGGATACGAAATGCAAAACAAAACATTGAAAGCTACAAATGTACGTGTTCAATGACAAGACCTAAATAAAGCTTGTTTGATATTGGAGAAAAATCTCAGTATGTATATAATAAACAAATTACAAGATGGAATGTGCTTAATTTTGTATGGTATTTACACACTTGTTTGTTTTCACAAAACTCACTCGCTCGTACATCGCTCGTTCGTTTTGTGAAAACAAACTCGTGCGTAAATACCATACGCCCTCACTTCCCATTAAGTAATGGCCGTTTTTATACTACAGACGTCTAAGACGTCTAGACGCATTAAACGTCTGACCGTTAAGTGCGACTGATATAAAAACGGGACGCATAAGTTTGGACTGCGACACATAAAATACCACGATTTTCTTAAAAAGAAACTGGTAACTATTCTCGGAAGAGACTGGATACTACCGGTCGACTGGCGCGAAAAAATAATGAATGATCGTGAATGTCACTGATAATGGCGGAGCCATCACTGCTGTTTTGGAAGCCTTTTTCAGCCGTCGACGAGAACTAAGAGGGAAAAAAATGTCTCCTAGAGAATATGGATGAGGATATGGAACTGGCGAAAACTCTTTTGTCTTGTGTGTTGTGTCCGTAAGCCAAAACGCAGGGCAAGAAGGAAATCCAGATGAACAAGTGATGGTGGAGAAATGGTTACCGCTTTCATAAATCGATTTCCAATAAGCCCTGACTGGCTAAGTGCGTCCAAGTTTAGTGTGTCTCGTTTTTATACTACACAGCTTAGACGTCTTAGACGGCTTAGACTTCTGCTAAGTGCGTCGTTCGGTCGCACTTAGCAGACGAAGATAAATTTAACTCCGTCTGTCTTATTTCCCGTTTTTACACTAGACGTCTTAGACGTCTGAGACGTCTAAGCGGTCTCCAGACCACTTAGACGTCTCTAGTATAAAAACGGCCAATCTCTATATCCCATGTTGGACCAACACTTACTTTGTTTGATCAAATGTTGGATGAAGTTTGTTTTTGTTCGATCAAATGTTTGACAGCGTTTTGCCGTCACCCTAATATTTTCATCCGGCAACATTGGATCGTGCAATCCCACAATGTTCAATAGTTTAACCAGGGCTTTAGCCTTATCTCCGTGTTAAGCATTTTTGAATTCCAGCCAGGAATCAGTTTTATTGTAAAAGTTTCGAGATTTACATGATTTAATTTGTGAATATTTAACTTAAGAATGAGACTAAAACCCGAATAATGTTGGGTTGAACGATCCAACTTTGATCTTTTGTTTTGACGCCACCTCGACATTTGTATTTAAAAATGTTGACTCGAGTATCCAACAATGTTCGATAGTTTAGCCGGGGCTTAAACTAAGCAAATGCGTGTGTACTAATCGCACGGCCCAGCGCGGTACTCAATTACGAAAACTGAACTATTACTCTTACCTGTTTCCCAAACCTTGTAGAGCTGCTGGAATTTAGCGAAGAGCGTCAGTCCTTGGAGACAATAGACGATAAACTTGGCCAGCTGAGGTGAGAATAAAGAAAAAGTTGTGTTCCCTGACTGACTCTATTAATGTGGCAGAAAGAGCACACGCCTAGCTCATTATGTCCGATTTTTTCTGTTCTTTCAGGGATACAATGAGGAAGATCATGAAGACTATGAAGCCCGTCGGAATAGCTGAAAAATAAATAGCACCCCACATTGGTGACTAGACTTTTCATGTAGATATATTGTACATTTTTGTCTCAAAGTTGCAACCTTAGAAGTCTTACACTAGACAGGCAGATGCAACGCGCGTAAAGAGTAAATTTGATGCAAAGTCAAGACGATGAAGCGCGTCGAGGTAAAAAACAAATAGCATCCCACACTGGAAACTAGCATTGTCATATAGACATCGGATGCAACAAAAGAGAAATGCTAACATCAGAACTGTAGTTACACAATCTGTTTCCAAATCCTCGAAACTAAATTCCTACTTCAGTTTTTCTTCATCATTTGATGGAAGAAAAGTTGTATTCGAAAGTTTTAAGAGTACACCTCCGCCAATCAATGTAATGATTAGAAATGATTGGCTTGCGCAAAACTCCTGCTGCGCAATTGGGTTAAAATTAAAATAGCAAAACCCATTCAAGACTGTCTTGATCCCCCTAGAACAGGTGGATACTTCTGCGCTCACTCCAAGGGGCATTGTTCAGGGCATGATTCCCTGGAAGTTTTGGAAGCGGTTTTAAGAAGTTTGAGAACAAACTGTTTCCTACACTTTAAACTAACTAAACAACAACAAAAATTAGATTAGAAAGGGGCGAGAATTGAACAGTAAAATTTTAATTACTATATAGTGAATAGGCCACTGTCTGTTTATGGGACATCGACTCCCCAACTTACTACTATACAATGTTTTTTAGATAGATGTGTTAAAAGGAAGTATTTTTCAAGACAGATTAATATTGATGAGCTACTTAAATTAAGTGATAAACAAATCGTAAATAAGATCAACAGTATACCAGGACATCCGTTAGAAAGCTTTGTACCTAAGATTTAACCTGGATCTAATATACTACGGAGAAGAAGTTGCTTACGACCAAAAGTAAACTCACAGAGATTTAAGAATGCTTTTGTAAATAGATTAATTTTTAAATATGGGTTAGCTTTTTGAATAAGTTTTTAAATATTTTTTATACACTTGTATATGCATAATATGTATAAACCCTTAGCTGTAGATTTGTTTGTAACACTTGATTTGTTTTTAATTAAGTGACATAAAGACATTATTATTATTACTTTCAGTAACCTAGCTCCGAGGCTAACCGAACAGACTTTAATTTTGTTTCAAACTCCTTTGTCCCCCAATTCCCAGTAGAGACAAGATACAGAGAAAATCATACCAAATATAGATGCGTGAACGTTCGGTTAGGCTCGGATCAGAGTTAGGTTAATATCGGTTGATGATATAACATATATATATGAGCAACGTTAACACAAAAGGAGGACTCACGTCTAACACCCCTCTGATAAGAAAACCGGTTAAGGACTGAAAAAAAACAACGAGAAAAGCCGGGAGACCAAAAACTGCGTGCATGCCAGCCAAGTATGTTGGGTAGTATTAGCCTTTTTGTGATAACTACGCTCATGATGTGCGCAGTGTTACCTATAGTTAGGGCTGCATTCCCAGGGTGCACTGCAGAACGTTGCACTGATATCATCGAACCAATCGCCGTTTCAGACTGAACGCACACTGAAATGCAAAGTAGGATAATTACATGAGCCGGCACTTTTAAACCATTTAGCATTATCTATGCATCGTAAAGAGCGATCAAACTCGCGAGCGCCTATAGGCTTTTAATAAAGAGAGAAAATACTGAAGTATCGACATCGTAATGACCGAAAATTCATGAGTGCATATGGCTGTTAATAAAGAGAGAAAATTCTGAAATATCAACAACAGTGTTCTATCAATTGATGTGCGCAGTGTTACTATAGTTCGGGCTGCATTCCCAGGGTGCACTGCAGAACGTTGCACTGATATCATCGGGCCAATCGCCGTTTCAGACTGAACGCACACTGAAATGCAAAGTAGGATAATTACATGAGCCGGCACTTTTAAACCATTTAGCATTATCTATGCATCGTAAAGAGCGATCAAACTCGCGAGCGCCTATAGGCTTTTAATAAAGAGAGAAAATACTGAAGTATCGATATCGTAATGACCGAAAAATCATGAGCGCATATGGCTGTTAATAAAGAGAGAAAATTCTGAAATATCAACAACAGTGTTCTATCAATTGATGTGCGCAGTGTTACTATAGTTTTGGCTGCATTCCCAGGGTGCACTGCAGAACGTTGCACTGATATCATCGGGCCAATCGCCGTTTCAGACTGAACACACACTGAAATGCAAAGTAGGATAATTACATGAGCCGGCACTTTTAAACCATTTAGCATTATCTATGCATCGTAAAGAGCGATAAAACTCGCGAGCGCCTATAGGCTTTTAATAAAGAGAGAAAATACTGAAGTATCGACATCGTAATGACCGAAAATTCATGAGCGCATATGGCTTTTAATAAAGAGAGAAAATTCTGAAATATCGACAACAGTGTTCTATCATGAGCAACGTTAACACAAAAGGAGGACTCACGTCTAACACCCCTCTGATAAGAAAACCAGTTAAGGACTGAAAAAACAAAAACGAGAAAAGCCGGGAGACCAAAAACTGCGTGCATGCCAGCCAAGTATGGTGGGTAGTAGTAGCCTTTTTGTGATAACTACGCTCATGATGTGCGCAGTGTTACTATAGTTCGGGCTGCATTCCCAGAGTGCACTGCAGAACGTTGCACTGATATCATCGAACCAATCGCCGTTTCAGACTGAACGCACACTGAAATGCAAAGTAGGATAATTACATGAGCCGGCACTTCTAAACCATTTAGCATTATCTATGCATCGTAAAGAGCGATAAAACTCGCGAGCGCCCATAGGCTTTTAATAAAGAGAGAAAATACTGAAGTATCGACATCGTAATGACCGAAAATTCATGAGCGCATATGGATTTTAATAAAGAGAACATTCTGAAATATCGACAACAGTGTTCTATCATGAGCAACGTTAACACAAAATGAGGACTCACGCCTAACACCCCTCTGATAAGAAAACCGGTTAAGGACTGAAAACAAAAACGAGAAAAGCCGGGAGACCAAAAACTGCGTGCATGCCAGCCATGTATGGTGGGTAGTAGTAGCCTTTTTGTGATAACTACGCTCATGATGTGCGCAGTGTTACTATAGTTCGGGCTGCATTCCCAGGGTGCACTGCAGAACGTTGCACTGATATCGTCGGACCAATCGCCGTTTCAGACTGAACGCACACTGAAATGCAAAGTAGGATAATTACATGAGCCGGCACTTCTTAACCATTTAGCGATAAAACTCGCGAGCGCCTATAGGCTTTTAATAAAGAGACAAAATACTGAAGTATCGACATCGTAATGACCGAAAATTCATGAGCGCATATGGCTTTTAATAAAGAGAGAAAATTCTGAAATATCGACAACTGTGTTCTATCATGAGCGACGTTAACACAAAAGGAGGACTCGCGTCTAACACCCCTCTGATAAGAAAACCGGTTAAGGACTGGAAAAAAAAACGAGAAAAGCCGGGAGACCAAAAACTGCGTGCATGCCAGCCAAGTATGGTGGGTAGTAGTAGCCTTTTTGTGATAACTACGCTCAGATATATATATCGAACGTGGCCTACTGTTTTGTATTGGGTTTTGTGTTCTGTCGTGTCATGTAGATCAAAGTCTACACTGGTCTATTTTTAAATCTCGAGGCTAGACTGAAACTTAGAAATACAGTTAACAAATTACCGATGCAGTCAGTACGTCGTTACCTCCCTTCTTCCCCCCCCCCCTCTCCGTCAACGACTGACAGACAGACAGACAAACAGCGGTTGTTTATTGGCACTTTGTTAAAAGACTTTTACATGAGTGGGAGTCCAATAATAATAATAGACTGGATAAAAAACGGAAAGCTAGCTATCTAAGGCATTGCCTTTTTTCTCTTTTGGAAGCAATCATAAATATATTTCGAAATAGTTTTCGTTAATTTTCTTGGTGGATTTATAAGTAGCGTAAATTGTTTGTAAGCAGTTAGGTGTTGAAATTGGAGGTTGTTATGTTCTCTCAGATCTTTAATCAATTGTCTTTTTAGGTCAGTGTAAAATCCACAATTGATGAGAAAATGTTTTTCATCTTCTTTTTCAATGGTACAAAAAGGGCACCGCCTCTCCCCTTTTCGATCATTAAATTATGATTGCTTATTCTTAAAGGGGCTATGTCATGGTACTGCACATGTATCGAGTAATCGCTCGTTTAGTGGCTGTTAATTGGATACAAATAGTTAAACTTTCCTCCCTCAATGCTTGATTGAAAGGATTTTCAATATTTTCCCTGGAGACTGTTTATATACACTGTTTGTTTGTCATTTTTGCATATTTGCTTTCATTTTAAGCATCCCACATGGCCGAGAGGTTCGTTAGTTCATATCAAAATTGGTGGAAATAGCTCTTTCCGGCCCGGAAAAACGAATTTAAAGTCTTACCGTGACACAACCCCTTTAACTTAGTTAGTGAGATTCGGTGTTTTATGTTCTTTATTTGTAAGAGATAATCCTCTAGCGCGACCTCTGTTTTGAAGGTACGGAAGGTTCTTAGTTTGTTTTGCTGATTAGAGTTATTTCTATTGTCGTTAAACAAGCTAGAGAGGCATTCTTGTCTTTCAATATCTCTGGCTCTGTTGAGAAATACCTTTGGAAATACCTTGAGTTCAGGATTTGAGTTGCCGAGCAACCAAATTTCACCAAAACCGTACTTATATAAAATATTACATTATTATTTTTTGTGTCCAAGTATCATTATCATTATAAGCTTTTGAGAGCAGCGAGTTATTGTCAAGAGCGAGAAGCCTTACCCAGAATTTTATGCTATTAGTTTGGCAATCGGATTTTAAGCTAAACTTCTCGAGCTCGCATGTACATGCTAAGTTTGAGGCGCTCCTACTAACTCCTAACAGCTGTTTACAAAACTTACTTTACACTAGTTCTATCGGGTTACGCGGACTGTCTGGTAGAATTTTATCAATTCCCCAGACGGCGCTTCCGTAAAGAAGAATGGGTTTTATTAGTGAGTCAAATACTCTCCTATGGCATAATTTATATGTCACCTCGGTTTAGGAAATCTGTGGCTAGGCCAGAATAATATAAGCAATTACACAGCACTCGTTAGCAAATTAAAACAAAGGCACGAGACGTTGAAAGTGTACCAAAACTGGTACTGCGAGATCCATAATGATATAGATAGATAGATAGTTTATTTGGAGTCGTATACATCTGTACATAGACATTAATCCAAATAAATGTGCAATTCACTGGGCTACAAGTGTATGGGGGCTTTCAGAATTATGAGGATCGAGGCAGAATAGATCAGAGTTCTTTGAGGCCATAATTGTCTCTATACATAAAGCACTCGTATATGAATTTTGCAACTGTAGCTGTTGTCCTATTGTTTGGGCTTAACATTATGTTTAGCCGACTTTCCTCGGAGCACTTTTCTACGTTTATCTGAAATTCATTTTGCATTGAAGCATGGAACGCATTTCGTAATGGTTATATTTATTGCATTTTACGAGGAAATGAGCTTCATCCTCAATCTCCTTTCTCGGCAGGCAGAATTTGCAAAGTCTTTCATCGACCTTTTTAAATGGCCTAGCATGTCTTCCTTTTTCAATTTCTAAATCATGATTGCTTATCCTAAGCCTTGTTAGAGCCGTTCTATGCTTCAAGTTTCTTATGCATAGATAGTCTTCAAACTCGTAACCATTTACTTTAAAGTTTCTGTAGGTCCTTAGCTGATTTCTCTGATTGCCATGTTTTCTTGTATCGCCTTGTAAATATCACTGTGCCAATTTTGGAACTCTATGTCGCATAGCCTTTGCTTAAGTTTCTTGCAAATTACTGATGTGTTTTCGGCGATAGTATTTGAGGGAACTAAGATATTTCCAAATCCGAGCTTGAGGACTATCTCAGTTATTTTTTTGTACCAACTTGCAGGATTATTTAAGAGGCTTGAGTCCAAAAAAGCGTCCACTGCAAGTTTCTCGGTATCGCAGACTTTAAACTCCTGGATATTGCTTCTGTTTTAAAAATCTCGGCTCGGCATGCATTGTTTGTTGCGTGTTTGGACACTCCTAAAATTCATTTACAGATAGGGTCTCTGTCTAATTTGTTGTTGGACTCAACCCCCCATACCGGTTAGCTCAATGGTTAAGCTCTGGTTTGTCGAGCGGGAGGTCGCGGGTTCAAACCTCGGCCGGACCAACACTCAGGGTCTTAAAATAACTGAGTAGAAGGTGCTGCCTTGGTGAAACAACTGCAAATGGTTAGTGTAATGATATTGGGCTCCCTGTGGCCACTCGGGCTATCTGTATACATCCGGGTCCTTAGCAGGGTCCGCCATCTTGTTACTTACCTAGTAAAGCACAGATCATTACATGGTACCAGGAGTAAATCTCGCTAAAAAAGTACGCTGCAATGGAGGAATTTGAGAAGCCGGCTCGACTAGATCTCAGTGGAAGTCTTCAGGAGAATTGGATTAAGTTCAAACGTGAGTTTGACTGGTATTTAGCGGCGAAAGACCTTGAAAAGGCAAGTGCGACTCGCAAGATAGCCATCTTGCTTACCGTGGCTAGCCCAGAGGCTCGAGAAGTGTTTGCGACTTTCACATTTGAGGACGGTGAGGACAAGGATTATAAAGTTGTGCTGGAGAAATTCGAAGATCACTGCCAGGAGGTGAAAAACGAGACAGTGGAAAGGTATAAACTTCGGTGCACGACGCAACAAGAAGATCAGTCATTTGAACAATTTCTAACTGAGCTTAGGAAGAAAGCTAAGTCTTGTGGATTTGGAGACTTGAAGGATTCAATGATTAGAGACCAGATAGTGGTCGGAATAAGAGAGAGCAAACTGAGGGAGAAATTGTTGAAGACCGAGAAGTTAGAATTGAAGAAAGCCATTGCTATATGTAAGGCTAATGAACTAGTAAAGACGCAGACTAAACAAATGGCCCAAGATGATGGCATGGTTAACGTAGTGGGGCATGGGAAGAAGCAGGGAGGGAGACCAAAAGGTGTAAATCCAGAAACTAACTCTGGCGCCAGTAGAAATGGCCAAGCTAAACGAATGATCAAAAGTTGTGGGTATTGTGGGGGGAATCACCTCAGATTGCAGTGTCCAGCATATGGGAAAACCTGTGATTTTTGTGGGAAGTTAAACCACTACGCCCAGCAGTGTAGGGTTAGGAGGAACAGTGGGGCTTCTAGTGGGAGTATAAGAGTAGTAGACGATGAAGCAAGTAGTGATGAGGATATATTTGTAGGACATGTGCAGTCCGGCCCTGATCACAGTGACCCCTGGAAAGAGGTTCTCCATACCAATGGAACATTGATAACGTTTCTGATAGATACAGGGTCTCGGGCTAATATCCTCTCTCGTCGGGACTATGACAGACTCGAGCAAAAGCCCGCTGTTAAACCTAGCAGTCGCCGACTGATAGCCTACAATGGTGAACCAATTCCAGTAATTGGAGTCTGTACTGTAAAAATTGAGAGGAAGGGGAGGGAACAAGAGGTGGATATGATGATAGCAAAGGAAGGCATCAGCATTATGGGAGCGGCTGATTCAGAGAGGGTGGGGCTAGTCACCAGGGTATATCAGGTTACAAACAATGTGAAGGAACAAGTGGCAGCTAAATATCCAGAGTTGTTTACAGGTATTGGCTGTCTCCCAGTAAAGCATAAGATTAAATTGGAGGAAAACGCCTGCCCAGTAATCAAGCCACCTAGGAGGTGCCCAGTTCACATCAGGGATGAATTAAAGAAGGAGCTGGATCGACTCTTAGAGAAAGGGATAATTTCTAAGATAGAAGAACCCACAGACTGGGTTAACCAAATTGTATGGGAAAGAAAGAAGTCCGGGTCCCTCCGTATTTGCATAGATCCTAGATATCTGAATAAGGCCGTTAAGAGGGAACATTACCAGCTGCCCACCCGGGAAGAAATAGAGACGGAAATGACAGGGGCTAAATACTTTAGCAAGCTAGATGCCGCTAATGGATTTTTCCAGATTGAACTTGAAGAGGAGTCGGCCAAGTTGTGTACATTTGGTACACCCTTTGGTAGATTTTACTTCAAGAGCCTACCAATGGGCTTGACTTCCTCTCCAGAGGTTTTTCATAGGACAGTCAGCCAAGTCATAGAAGGACTTGAGGGCGTGCGCAATTTTATTGATAACATCATAGTCTGGGGAAGTACCCTTGAGGAACACAATAGTAGATTAGAATCTGTGCTACAGCGTCTTAAGGGTGCAAACATGCGATTGAATCTTGATAAGTGTGCCTTTCAGGAGATAGAGATTGCATATCATGGCGAGGTCCTTTCTGAGTCAGGGATCCGCCCCTCTCCTGAGAAGGTGAAGGCCGTCAAGGAAATGCCGAAACCGGTAGATAAAGAAGGACTGAGACGGGCCTTAGGACTTGTGAACTACTTGGGTAAGTTCATACCTCATGTTTCTGATGCTACTAAGGAGTTGAGATCTCTTGCGAGAGATGGTACAAGTTTCCAGTGGAGCAGCAAGGCTGAAGGGGAATGGACAGACGTCACTGGATACCTCTGCTCAGAACCAGTGCTCCAGTTTTACGACCCGTCGAAACAGACCAAGGTCTCGACGGATGCCAGTAAGACCGGCTTGGGTGCCGTTTCGTTGCAGAGACATGGGGACGAATGGCTGCCAGTAATGTGTGCGTCTCGGGCTTTGACACCAACCGAGATAAAGTACGCTCAGATAGAGAAGGAAACCCTTGGCATGCTGTTTGGACTGTCTCGATTTCATGATTATGTGTATGGCCATCTAGTGATTGCTGAGACAGATCACAAGCCTCTCATAGCTATAGCGGAGAAGGACTTTGATAGTATGTCTCCTAGAATCCAGCGAATGATGATGAGAATGCAACGCTATGATCTACAGTGGGAGTATCTGCCTGGAAAAAGGCTTGTTCTAGCCGATGCACTTTCCAGGTCTTACCTGCCCACGAGCGAAAGCCGGGGAGACCTGGAGGAAGAGATACAGCTCCATGTTCGAATGGTAGTGCAGTCTAGCCTGTCAGAAGGGAAGGCCAAGCAGGTAGCTGAAGCGACGGCCGCAGACGAAATACTAGGCAGAGTTGTTGCCAACTTGCTAAATGGCAGGGGAATCAATAGTAAACCCTATCTGGAAAACATGAGGCCACAGATCTTAGATGTCATACACGAAGGACACCTAGGAATAGAGAAGTGCAAGCGACGAGCCAGGAGGGCAGTGTACTGGCCGGGACTGAATGAAGCAATTAAGCAGAAGGTAGCAAAGTGTGAGACGTGCCAAGTACACCAATATCAGCAGAGAAAAGAACCACTAATACCTACCACAGAGGCTGCAGCAGGAATCCCATGGGGTATGGTCGCGGCTGACCTGTTCTCTATAAAGGGTAGGGACTATTTGGTAGTGAACGATTACTGCAGCAACTATCCAGAGACATGTCTACTCACCAGCACTACTAGTAGTGCAGTCATTTCGCACATGAAGAGTATTTTCGCACGCCATGGTACTCCTCAAATTGTCAGAAGCGCTAACAGTTTGCGAGTCAGGAGTTCGCTGAATTTTCAAGGTGTTATGGGTTCCACCATCAGTCATCTAGCCCCTATTATCCGAAATCGAATGGGATGGCGGAAAATGGTGTTAAAACAGTGAAGCGTTTACTGAAGAAGGCCATATATGCAAAGGAAGACCCATATCTAGCCCTGTTAAACTACAGAACAGCACCAATGGAATGTGGGAAGTCCCCAACGGACATACTGTTCAAGGGTCGATTCGTTAGTACCAGGTTAAGCAGATTCTCTGGTATTGTAGGCTCGGGCTCATCGGAACAGGTGCATTCAAAGGCTCACCAACAGGAGAATCAGAGCAAGTATTATAACCGGGGAACTGTAGTGCATCCTCCACTTCAAACCGGAGATACAGTAAGAATGAGAGAGGGGGGTATGTGGTCGGAGAAGGCAAATGTAATAGAAGAGGTTTCCCCTAGATCGGATAAAGTGGAGAATGCTCAAGGTGACATTTATCGCAGAAATCGACAGCAGCTATTTCCAGTGGCACCCAGTTGCCTGCAGGAGGGTGACAACTTGAGCTCCGATGACCAAGGCCAGGAAGAGGAGCAAGAAAGTACAGCTGCTCAGGAGGGGCCTCCGAAAGGGCAACGGAGTAGCCGTATCAGAAGGGAACCTGCCTGGATGAAGGACTATGTTAAATATTAATCTATTGACTTTATTGCAGGACTGTCGCATGAACATTCCACAGTTAGTTTCATCGTTATGCGTTATTGTTTTGTTAAGAGAAAGGAAGATGTAATGATATTGGGCTCCCTGTGGCCACTCGGGCTATCTGTATACATCCGGGTCCTTAGCAGGGTCCGCCATCTTGTTACTTATCTAGTAAAGCACAGATCATTACAGTTAGACCTTCACGTCTTCTCGGATAAGGACGTAAAATCGTAGGTCTCCCGTCGGCCTCGAGTTTATCAGTCTCACCAGACTGTCACGAGTTACCGACGTTAAATAAAGTTGCTTTACTTTACTTTACTTTATACTTCGCTCCCGTATAGTAGAATTGGCTGAATTAAGGAGTCGAAAAGTTTGAGCGTTAGCTTTATATCTGTTTAAAGTGATCTCCCATTTCTTTGCGGAGTTTGAATAAGACTTTTAACGCAATTTTTTTCAACTCCTGTTTGGCTAAAGTGAAGTTTCCGAATGCACTAAAGGTTAGGCCCAGGTACTTATATGAGGTCACGTTTTCCAGAGTTATATAATTATAATTATTAAATTTAAAAGTATAATTATTCATGCTTTTCCCCGTGTTATTAAAAATCAAAATTTTAGTTTTATCCATGTTAACTGTCAGATTATTGAGGCTGCAGTAATCGCCTAATTTATCTAGGTTTATCTAGGCATGCCTTGAGCCGCAGAATTTGCATAATGACTCGAGAAGTAATTCAAATAAGCATAGAATAGCACTAACAAAGCTGCCTAAGAATAAGCAACCACAAACTACAGATTGAAAAAGGAAGGTATGCAAGACCATACAAACGCATCGAGGAAAGATTATGGCATTTCTGCCTCTCGGAGATTGAGGATGAAACCCACTTTGTCTTGAAGTGCAAGAAATATGAAAACCTAAGGAAGGAATTCCATGCTTCACTAAAGAATAATTTAATATAAATGTGGCTCATCGATCTGAAAATTGCCTATTTTAATGCACAATCATGAACCCTGTAGAATTTCTAATCTTACAGCAAAATTCATTTTTAACTGCTTCAACATCAGAGCTGAAGCTCTAACAGATGTCTAACGCAGTGATGCCTGTTACCACTAACAGAGAACTACATAATCTGATTTAAGACTTATTGGACCCATGTCGAAGTACTTGTCACGTACAAACACCAATAAAAAATATGTCTGTCTGTTTAACAAAAGAAGAAGTTAAATTGGGACGGTGTAACTTGCAAGGGAGGCAGGTTAGGCAGGGGAGGCAAAAATGTTCGAAAATATCAAAATTTGCATTTCTTGTTTTGATTTGTTTGTTTTGTTTTTGACGTACCGATCAGTAAGTCAGGGGGCCAAGGCTAAAATTCTTGAAAAAAAATTGCCCACCCTGATATAAAATGTTCATGTTTATTTCCATGCAGAGCAATGCCCTGGCGATAAGAAAACCGATGTTGGACTTCTTGAAACTCTTGCACAACAATACAGCTAACGAATTGGCGAACCCTATCAGTAGTTAGCATTGCTACATTGTTGCGCAATTAACATAACTTCTTAGTATAAGACAACAACACTTTCCTTTACTTCCTCTACAGAAATGTTATTTTGACCGTTAATGGCTACTATGCCATACATTATTCACTTTCTTGAATCGAAAAAGTAAAACATACTTAAAGGGGAACTGAGGTCCAAAATTACGTTTTTTTGACAGAAACTACATACTATTCAAAGTCATTTGAATAATATATATTATGCATGCAAGGTATTGTTAACGTATAGCCACCCTCTGATTGGCCAAGAAGGTGTATATAAGCCACACCTGGCTTGAAGTAGTTCGTTGCGCAAGAAACGTAACAGAAAACAGTTTCACAGAACAGAATTGTGCCAAACAAGTCACCGAACACAGATTGACAGAGAATGGCTGACCAAGACATTGCACCACCGACAACGGAAGCAGTACAGGAGCAGTGAATCAGGTTGGCCCGGCCGCTCCATCGTTAGCTGCACCAATTTCATTTGCTCCACCGCCAGCCATTCCGAACGGAAGAAACTAGGGCCGCCGAACCAGATATTGCAGCGCCTCGGCAAGTAGCGGTTTGACGTGGGTGTTTTTTGTTCACTTCGGTTTAATAGCTAGGACGCTAACTGTCAGTATATTCCCGGCATACTTTTGTTTGTTCAATATTTGTAAGCCTAGAGTTTTTTGGAAAAGTATAAATTTGTAGATTCTACCCTCAATATCCTATTTTGCCGTCAGTTTGTGGGATATGCAGTACTTTTATAGGGCATCATTTTCCCCAATAACTTATATACGTTATAAGACACAGACATTTTAGGATTTGTGATAAATATTTGCGCTTGTAAAACACGTTGACTTTTGATGGCGTAACTTATTATTCATAACTACTTGGCATGGTTCCGCTCCGTTTCTCGGGTCGGTCCCCTAGTGTGTTTCATGCAGGATTTTCATGCCACGCGGCCGAGATAGCTTTACAAGGTTTGGTGCCGGTATTTATCTTTTCTGGTTCGGGTATTTTTGTTTCGGTATATTCAGTTTTTGGAACCGTTTTTCAAAACAGTAAGTTATATATATATCTAGCATGTTTTCACGAAAGGGGGTGTTAGGTTCCAAGGCTCCTTTTGTGAAAACATGCTAGATCTTGTGTGCCTTTAAGCTTTAAAAGCCAGTTACTCGTGTTTTTGCCGCTTTCTTGAAAGGGCAAATGGTAGTTGAAGACTTTTCAGGCCTTTCTAAACCATAATTGATCTCTAGTTATTTTATGTGGGGGGGAGCCGGGGGTGTGGAGGACTAGTTCAAACATTTTCGCGAATAACTCGAGCTTTTAATGGATTTCGATGTACTACACGTCAAAACAACGACCTCTTCCTGTACTTTCAGACTGGCGTGCCAGTTTTGCCCTGTTTGGAGTAGAAAACCCGAAAATGTGTTTTTTGTAACCTAACCTTAATCTCTCAAAGTTACTTGTGTACCCTAATATCTTCAAAGTGGCGCCATTTCTCGAGCTTTCAATGGATTTCGATGCACTATACGGCAATACAACGTTCTCTTCATGTAGATTGCGTTTAATGGATGGAAGTTTCCTGTATTTTGAGTAACAATACCAGAAAATGGCCTTTTTCTAACCTAAGCATAACCTCTAGGTCTCAAATAAAGAAATTATGGGATGGAGCTAAGTCAAGTCAATTATGGGATAGAAAGGCCTGAAAAGTCTTCAACTGTCATTTGCCTTTTCAGAAAACGGCAAAAACACGAGTTACTGGGTTTTAAAGCTTAAAGGCACACAAGATCTAGCATGTTTTCACGAAAGGGGGTGTTAGGTTCCAAGGCTCCTTTTGTGAAAACATGCTAGATCTTGTGTGCCTTTAAGCTTTAAAAGCCAGTTACTCGTGTTTTTGCCGCTTTCTTGAAAGGGCAAATGGTAGTTGAAGACTTTTCAGGCCTTTCTAAACCATAATTGATCTCTAGTTATTTTATGTGGGGGGGAGGGGGGTGTGGAGGACTAGTTCAAACATTTTCGCGAATAACTCGAGCTTTTAATGGATTTCGATGTACTACACGTCAAAACAACGGCCTCTTCCTGTACTTTCAGACTGGCGTGCCAGTTTTGCCCTATTTGGAGTAGAAAACCCGAAAATGTGTTTTTTGTAACCTAACCTTAATCTCTCAATGTTACTTGTGTACCCTAATATCTTCAAAGTGGCGCCATTTCTCGAGCTTTCAATGGATTTCGATGCACTATACGGCAATACAACGTTCTCTTCATGTAGATTGCGCTTAATGGATGGAAGTTTCCTGTACTTTGAGTAACAATACCAGAAAATGGCCTTTTTTCTAACCTAAGCATAACCTCTAGGTCTCAAATAAAGAAATTATGGGATGGAGCTAAGTCAAGTCAATTATGGGATAGAAAGGCCTGAAAAGTCTTCAACTGTCATTTGCCTTTTCAGAAAACGGCAAAAACACGAGTTACTGGGTTTTAAAGCTTAAAGGCACACAAGATCTAGCATGTTTTCACGAAAGGGGGTGTTAGGTTCCAAGGCTCTTTTTGTGAAAACATGCTAGATATATTTATTTATTCTTAGCGGTATGGGGACACTTCGCTATAGCAGTATATTGTTTTTATTTTGGATGTTTTGGGTAGAGAAGTGGTTTCGAGCTTTTATTTCAGTAGATAATAAGCGCTAAAACGTTTGTTGGATTTTGGACCAGTGGGGAGAGTTTATTGTTATATTCTAGACGCCTCTGTGGCTTCGGGCCTTTATTCAGAGAGGAGTTGAACTCTGTTTGGGTTTCGGACCCGTGTATAGAGAGTTCTTATTCTAAACGCCTCTGTGGCTTCGGGCCTTTATTCAGAGAGGAGTTGAACTCTGTTTGGGTTTCGGACCCGTGTATAGAGAGTTCTTATTCTAAACGCCTCTGTGGCTTCGGGCCTTTATTCAGAGAGGAGTTGAACTCTGTTTGGGTTTCGGACCCATGTATAGAGAGTTCTTATTATAGACGCCTCTTTGGCTTCGGGCCTTTTATTCAGAGAGGACAGGAGTTGAACTCTGTTTGGGTTTCGGACCCGTGTATAGAGAGTTCTTATTCTAAACGCCTCTGTGGCTTCGGGCCTTTATTCAGAGAGGAGTTGAACTCTGTTTGGGTTTCGGACCCGTGTATAGAGAGTTCTTAGTCTAGACGCCTCTGTGGCTTCGGGCCTTTATTCAGAGAGGAGTTGAACTCTGTTTGGGTTTCGGACCCGTGTATAGAGAGTTCTTATTCTAGACGCCTCGGTGGCTTCGGGCCTTATATTCAGAGAGGACGGCCATAGAAGGTGACTTCAGGTCTGATTCTAGGGAAGATAAATGCTAAAATATGTCGGGGTTTGGACGGTCTAGGCAGCTGTACGACCTCAGGGGTTAATAAAGGAAATGATCGCACAGTTGGAGGCAAGCAACAATCGTCAATCAGTAGATGCGATCTTGACCCACCTCAGAAGACTGCTGAACAACACGGGTCACGACTTTAATAAAGACGTAGCTTTGGACCTCCTGATGGACTTGAAGGCAGCATCAGCTAATGAAAATCACCAGAATGTTGCGCATTTTCAAGCGATCTACAGCGCATTGAAACACAATATGTCGGTAGACAAGAGCCTCTAGTTAGACAGAGTACTTGGAAGCCGCCAGTTGGGTGAGTTGTTATATGCTTCCCCCAGCCACACAGTGCAACGGTTTGGCCAAAGACAATTGCAACAGGATTCGAGACAGACGTTGTTATTATTGCAATCAATTGGGCCATACGCAAGCTGGACCACGCTGATACCAAACGCCCCAACGGGACGAGCCACGTGCTTGATTTAGGAAACGTGTATTATATTGTTTTGACTGTATTGAACGTGTTTATGTACTAGTGAAAGAAATGGAGAGAAGTGATTAAAATATATTTAAAGTGCTATCAGGAGATATTACTAGATACCCAACTGTTATATTTCTCAGGTTATCCTAACCATTTTACAAAGTGGTCAATACTCCTCGTGCTATATATAACACGGAGCATTCAATGGCAGCTATATATATCTTTGGTTATTTGTAATTTTTTGGTGTAGTAAATAAAGTTCAGTATCTCGGTTAGGAGCAGCTACCCGCACGGGCACATCGTCTCATCGAGTGTACGTGTACTATCCGTTTCCGGAGGTGAGGGCAGCTGTTTCCTGACTGGGTCTCTCGTCCGCTCCTATGCATAATAAGGGGGGTTTTCCCTATTGCTAGTGTAGTGCGGTTTCTATAATTGCACTTTTATCATATTCCACTGAAATTATCAAGAGTATACAAGAGTCCCCCCTGGGAAGTGAAGCTTCAGTTCGTTCCAGTACATGCTCAACAGGAGCGTCAACAGAAACAACTTCGATGAGTAAGGATGGACGGGAGTCCCAGTCAGGAAACAGTTTTTTCGCAGAAGCATATATGTGAAGTGTTAGAGGGTCCGGAGCCCCCTTACCCAATTTGTGGGGTTTTCGAGATCCACAATCGTTCATGGCCGGGAAAATACACAAACATGTCCAGATTTGAGAGTACAGATTTATGGATCATCAGTACAGGAATAAGATTCTTAGACGGATACAGGAAGGGATAGAACTAAAGGAATTCGCTACCCATTTCCAAGGATGCAAAAAAAGGGGAACACAGCAAAACAGTGTTTACCCTCCTCCCACGATTCGCAAAACTGTAAAACTTCACAGAATTTATCTCGGACACAATCGTGGAAAAAATAACAACAGAGGCTGTTAGGGTCTGGGTAAAGTAGGTACCACGGAACCGCCTTATACGGTTCTACCCCTCACAGTCGAACCGTCAAAGCCCCAGTTTATGTCTAGATGCGCGTTTCCTCGATGCTTGGATGAAGGATTGTCAGTTTTCCTGGGACAAATTGAGGGATGTCAAGACGTATGTAAGGCATCACACATAGTATACGTGTCACTTTGGTTAAGTAAATAGCATTGAACATGACCTACAATAAAACTGGTAAAACTGGTTTAGGGCGTGAACGGGGGAGAGGGGGAGGAGATAAGGTTTGGGAGAGTAGGGGGCGTTTTGGAGGGTAATTAGGATTATGAAACAGAACAAGCATGGGAAAGCCAGCGAAACCGGAGTGTTATCACATATCTTAATACAACTAACTATAACGGCAGGAATAATATAATACTATTCAAAGTCATTTGAATAATATATATTATGCATGCAAGGTATTGTTAACGTATAAGCCACCCTCTGATTGGCCAAGAAGGTGTATATAAGCCACACCTGGCTTGGAGTAGTTCGTTGCGCAAGAAAAGTAACAGAAAACAGTTTCGCAGCCCGCCCGTCCCGCCCGATTCATCTGTGTTCGGTGACCAGTCGACATCCTAGGCGGCAGTTTTTTGTTCCTGTGTGGGCTCCTGGCCACATGTTGGGCCGAAATACAGTCACGATCGGTATATACACGAGAACTCGAGAAATAAAAATAAAGAAAGAAATAAACTGACGCCACACAAACGACACTCCGCGTCGCTCTTGCTACACCGGAGTGTTATCCCATATCTTAATACAACTAACAATAACGGCAGGAATAATATAATACAATTTCCTTCATAAAAAGGCATGATTTTTATCTGTGCTCTCAACTGTAATGCTGCATGCTTAGTTTAAAATCTCAAAAATATACGACTAGTACGCCGCCATCTTGGATTTTTTTGAGTACGCAGTTTGTCAGCGGATTGGGGTTGTGACGTCAGAACGTCAAGCAATTTCAGTCACCTCGAAGTCAGTTGAATGAAAGTTTTAGTGATTGTCAAAAAAACGTCATTTTGGACCTCAGTTCCACTTTAACTAGGGTAGGGTCTTAGTAGGTCTAGGCAGGAGCCCATTACCAGGAGCGTTCCTATGTCATGGGCTGGGACCCCAGCACAGGAGTAGATGTGGCTATATGTAGAATTGCTGGTTTTCACTTGACGTCATAGCCGCCATGTTGGTGCCCTTAAACAATATATTCCTCGTTAGCTTCTTTTGTTGGGGCACCAACATGGCCGCCATGCCCTTTGTCATTTGAATCTCTGGGGATTGAGTGAAAACCAGCAATTTGAATTCCCGCGTTGAAAGTGAGAAGAATGATAATGAATAATAATGAGAAGTGACGTTAGCTATCTGATTGGCTAAGACAACATGGCCTTTGTTTATTTCGCGCGAAATGCAATTCTAAATATAGCCACATCTACTCCTGTGCTGGGGACAGACCGAATGGGGAAGATGGACGCCCCTGGTAATGGGCTCTTGGTCTAGGCACATATAATCAGCTGATTTTCTTATTTTACAATGCGCAACTTTACTGCGCATGTTGACAAAATCTTATAATACAGGTAGAAAGCCTGTGTTTGCAAATATGTTGAATCTTACATATTTCAATACGTATTTAGATTTAAGGCGACTTTTACGAAACTCGCGCCAGTCTTTCTCGGAATATGTCTTTAGGGTTTTTAGGGTTTTCATGAAAGTCAAGATTGTCAAGAGCACATTGTGTGAATATGCCTGTCACAATTCCTGAGGGGACAAACACTCAACCACCTGCTGTCTGCATATCAACCTGATTAGCCTTAGTCGAGATGTATCTTTGGATATCATCATAGCTAATGGTGTGCCCAAACTTATTGAGAATCGTTACCAATTCTTTGCTACCAGTTTGCTTTAGTATATACATTGCTAGTCCCACATGCTTTCGCATTGGTAAGGTTGTAACTTGAGCCATCAGTTCTTGAGCAATATTGAGCACTTTATGGTATTGAACTTCTGTAAGAAGTACTACTTTACCCATATCACCAATAACAGCATCTGAATTGGTCATCATCCATGCTAGATGATTGTAGAGGTCATCGGGAATACTCTCAGAAGCTGCGTCATAAGAAATCTCTAGCTCTGATTGATTTTCATCTACAGTCCCTGTCAAAAGTTTTTCACACCGTACGAACCACATGTGGTAGCATGTGGCACATGTGCCACATGTGTTTACCACTTTCGGTAAAATGAATGTGGCGAAATGTGGCGAAGCGAAATCGGTAACTGAACCACTTTCGTTAAAACACAATCGGTGACCGAACCACTTTCGTTAAAACACAATCGGTGACCGAACCACTTTCGTTAAAACACAATCGGTGACCGAACCACTTTCAGTAAAACGAAATCGGTGACTCTACCACCTTCGGTAAAACGAATTCGGTGATTCAACCACCTTCGGTAAAATGAATTCGGATAGTCATGTTATGTAAATATGGCGCTACGTACGTGATCAATTCTAGTTTAGTTGTAGCAAAGTTCGGCGTTTTTATTCATCTGATAAACTTTACAGACTTCTGTACTTTCATACTTTAATCTATCCCTCAATCCCTTCACGATTCTTTAAAAGTCGTTGCGTACGCTGTATGTTTTCAATTCAACAGATTCAAGAGCTTTTCGGTGCTTACATGTGCTTTCAGCCGTGGAAACTAATTGTCTGGTTTTTGACACAACAAGAATGTCGCGAACTTCGCGGAACATGTGATCTTATTGCAGAATGCAGAGTTAAATAATGCGGGAAAGTTTCTCAACTTTTAATACTGGCAAGTGATAAACGTCTACCAAATAGAATATTCTGGAATTCTTTTTATTTAACGTGGGATCCGTCATTTTGCTCAAATTGCTCGAACAGTCAGTCAGTCAATCAGTCAGCGGTCGTCATGGCGTGTAGACGTGTGAAAACTTGCTCCGCCATTTTTATCTACATTTTCATCTCTTTTCACCTCAATAACACATCATTTTACCGCACAAATGCCACACATCTCCCATATAATACGACAGGAATACCATCTGATGGTCTAAATGCTCAAATCAACTCATCCTATCAAGATATTTACACCCAATGTCAAGTGTCGCTACCACGTGTTTGGGGACGCCATCTTCATCTTCAACATCGCGGGAAAAAGTTCCTCTCTTCACGAACTCCTTTCTACTCTAACTCCATCGCCAGTCACCAACTAACAAGACTTGCCACAAGTGGAGACGTCAACCCAAATCCTGGCCCAGCATCAGTGAGAAACAGTACAATACACTGCCCGGTATGTCAACGAACAGTAGCCAAAAACCATCGCGCCATTAACTGTGATCTCTGTTGTCTTTGGTGTCACATAAAATGTGGAGGAGTCAAACCACGCGACTACAAACTGCTTCAAACACAAGATAATTTCGCATGGACCTGTCCTCCCTGCATATCTGACCTGCATTCATTGCCGTTTAGTAACGTCAGCAATATTGATTCAAGCTTCAATTCTACGACCACATCTGATAACGACTCGACAGAACTCTCTGATTGCTTTACACCTTTACAAAATCATCTGTCTAAATTCAAGTTCGCCCACCTAAACATTAATAGCATTGCCGGTTTCAAGTTCCACGAAATCAAGATTTGGCTCCTTAGAGGAAACTTTGATGTTCTTGTCCTTACCGAAACCAAGCTCGATGCCACATTTCCAGATACTCAGTTTGCTGTTGATGGTTTCAGATTTCTAAGGCGAGACAGATCAATACATGGTGGCGGTATCATTATATATTGGAGAACAGATCTCATTTTCCACCATATCGCCAACACATCCCAAACATCAAAAGTAGAGTCACTCATGGTAAAATTAAAGATAGGAAAGAAATGGCTATTGATTGTTGCAGTGTATAGACCACCAAGTATCAAGAAATCCATATGGAATGATGAACTATCCAAACTATTTGAAGAAGCATCCTCCTTATGTGAAGAAATACTGGTACTGGGTGACCTAAATTGTGACATTCTAAATCCTGACAAAAATGGTAAGGAAGGCAGAGATCTCCTGGACATATGTCAAATATTTAATCTGAAGTGCCTCATCAATGAACCTACTCGTTTGACTTCATCTTCTAAAACTCTTATTGATGTCATCTTAACAAATAACAAGCGTAAATTTCTATCATCTGGAACACTGGAACCTCACTTGAGTGATCATCGTCTAATCTATACTGTGATGAGGAAATCCAACTCTTTCCAAAGATCTAGGAAAATAACTTGTAGAAGCTACAAAAATTACAGCAAAGACCGCTTCACTTCAGATGTAGCCCTGATCCCATTCCATATTGCCTCTATATTTGATGATGCTGATGATCAAGCATGGGTTTTCGGCAAGCTTTTCACTGATATTGTTGATGAACATGCCCCAGTGAAGCAATTCCATGTTCGCGGTGGCCATGTTCCATACATGACACCCGAATGGAGACGAGCCATACGACATAGGAATCGATTATGGAATAAATACAAGAAAGAACCTACTGCTGCTAATTGGAATGCCTACAAAACACAAAGAAATATTTGCACATCTATGAGGAGGAAAGCCATAACAAATTACTACCATCACAAAGCTGAAAATATTGCATCTAAACCCAAGGACTTCTGGAAGGTATTTGGCTCTCTCTTCAAATCGAAACGAGGGCAAGTAAATGACATTGTACTACAGGAGAACAATGAATTTATCACTGATAAGCAGCATATAGCTAATATGTTTAATGATTATTTTATTGATATTGTCAGAGATTTTCCTGTACCGGATACTAACCAGTATGGTATAAATTACTCTAACCACCCTAGTATACATAATATCAGAGATTTTATGTCCAATAGCAAGTCCAAGGAATTTAGTTTTGAGCCAGTTCAACCTAACACAATATCTGACGTCGTCCGATCTTTATCAACATCTAAAACTATGGGTTATGACAACATCCCTGTACGTCTCATTAAGGATAGCATCAGTATCATTGCCATACCTCTTTGCAATTTATTTAATTTTTCTATTTCTTCCAATTGCTTTCCTAAGTCCTGGAAATATGGACAGATTACACCTGTATTTAAGAAAGGCACTGAATATTCTAAATCTAACTACAGACCTATTACTGTTTTACCAGCTTTTAATAATATATTTGAACGTATTCTTACCACGCAGCTTAACAATTTCTTCACAGACAAATTATCTAGTTTTTTATCTGCTTATCGTAAATACTACAGTTGCGAGACCACCTTAGTGCACATACTTGAAGAATTTAGATCAGCTCTTGATAAGAAAGAATTTGCATCAATTATTGGGATAGATCTATCCAAAGCTTTTGACAGTATCCCTCATGAATTATTGCTAGCCAAACTCAAAGCATATGGTGTTTCGAACTTTAGTCTTTTATTCATTCGTAGCTACTTAACAGACCGCTACCAAAGAATCAAGATCGGTGATCAATTTTCTAATTGGAATTTACTCTATAGAGGCATTCCACAAGGTTCAGTGTTCGGTCCTCTCCTTTTTAATATTTTTCTTAATGACCTTCTCATTACTACATTAGATTCTAAAATAAGTGCTTATGCTGATGATACACAGCTTTTTGCAACTGGCAAAGATCCTGCTCTAATTTATCATAATTTAAATACTGACCTTCAAACTGTTTCCCAATGGTTTAGCTGTAACGGTCTCAAGATAAATTCTGACAAGTGCTTAACCATGTCACTGGGTAACACCACTGAAAACCCACTTTATCGCATAGATAATCGAGCGATCACCACGGTTGATAGCTTTAAACTATTAGGAGTTACCATTGATAATGACCTTAATTTTAACAATCACGTGGCTGATACTGTGCGCAAAGTTAGTAGTCAACTTCAGGTCATCAAACGGCACAAGAAATTAATTGATACCAATACCAAGATCAAACTATATAATGCTTTTCTTCTTCCACAACTTAACTACTGTTCTGTGGTCTGGAATCATTGTGGTAAGCGGAATTCTACTAAACTAGAAAAGCTTAATGAAAGGAGTTTACGCTTTGTTTTCAATGACTTTACTAGCACATATGATCACTTACTCCAACAGCTAAATCACCCTACCCTCCATAACAGAAGAATTCATGACACTTTAACTTTAGTATATAAATCCATACATGGAATTGCTCCCAGCTATATCACAGACCTCATAACTAAACGTTCATTAACCTGTAATCTCCGTGGTCATCTTTCTGTTGATATACCAAGAGTACAAACTACCAAACATGGACTACATTCCTTTCATTATAATGGCAGCAAACTTTGGAACTCCTTAAGTGACTCTATCAGATCCTCTCCAAGTATAAAAACCTTTAAAACAGCTATTTCTAAAACTAACTTTACCAATGACTGTTGTTCCTTCTGTAGATCAGATTAATTATATATTACCTTTAATTTTATATTTATCACTACATCATGTATATAGCGTTATATACTAGACCTTTATTCAGCATACTATAGCTTCATTTATTATTACTATGATTCCACACATTGTATATCTTATTTCTTTAGTAATCATTTCATTGAATTTACAACTTAAATTTATATTTTGTAGTTAATATATCCAAATGTATATATACAGGAGTAAATGTATCTCTATTTTATTTTATATTTATTTTAGTTATTTTATTGGATTTCGGAGATATTAGCATCTTGTAATTTGCTACCTTAAATTCGAAGAAAATAAAGTTTATTGTATTGTATTTATTGTAACAGAAGTGTGACATTTTTGAATAATCAATGAGCTCTGACAGCAGTGTTTGTTTTGCTTTGAGATCACACCAAAAATTATCTTGATATCTTCCTACTGAATCAAATGCTTTCAAAGTTTTGTTTTTTATTTACGGTCTGAACAGTTTTCACCTAATGCGAAAACTGGTTTGAGTCCATTCTGTTAAATAAAAACGCCCAGGTGAATACATTTTGGATATTTTAATTCGTTATTGGTTATTTTGCCGTGAGATCGCACCGAATCTTCTTGAGTTTCAATTTCAGCGTTTTTACTTCATCACTTCGTCAATTTGTGATTGGTATTGCGGTTTATAATTGCTGTGAGACCGGACTGCAGCGATTGGTCTGATGTCAGATGTGAAACAAACAGGTCTCAGGTCCTCGATCGATCAAACATAGGACCTGTCAAAACTCAGACTGACAGGTTCACGCGTGACTGATTGCAATTGCACAATCTTGATATTTTAATTTCGAAAACATGCCTTTCCAGAATCCGCAAACATTTGCAATGCTTTTGGTCGGAACCTTGAACAACGCAGGAATCTCTCGTAAATGTTAAACTACGGAAGCTAAAGTTCGTTTGTTGATTATTGCTTACTGGCGGGGCCCGCTTTAAAAGTTTGCCGCTAGATTATGAACGAACGGCGGTTGTTAGTTTGTGGCGTAAGTTTAAGGTTATATATTCACAGCAGTTCCTTTTTTTTCAGTACAGTTTATCAGTGAGGTTATAAGAAGAAATAGGAAGGAGAGAAATGCTCTTAGCCACTTCGCGGCTTTCTCGGTACAAATCACGATCAAAACAAATAAGTTTTTCGATGATCGCACCAGGACACCGACCTGACGCTTCGCCGACAATTTGATATATCGTTTCAAAGAAGACAAAACGAGATCTAAACTTCAGCATTTTCAGTTTTAACGTTGTAAAAATCACTTTAGTCGCAAGCAGTGAACTACATGTACAAGTAACTGTAACAAGTTGCGTGACTTGTTTTACCTACCATTTTGTATATGCTAATGTACCACAGCCAATCAGAACACGTCACGCTTGAGTGTCTACACGTGGCAGTAAAACTACTGAGACGGTCGGCTAGAACTCGTACGAGATCCTCAGTTGTATATGGCTTATTGTTTAGGAATAAACCACTAGTAAAAACCCAAGACCACGTCTTACATGGCGGCAGCGGTAAACTACTAACACAGAGTAAATCAGCAACGGTGCTTTGGTCATTTCGAATGAAAATATGGCCTCAGGATTTGCGTTACCGCCTCCGGCGCCTCTAGAAATACACAGCTCGAACGCTTCAGAGAAATGGAAGAAATTTCGTCTGGCATGGAGAAATTATCTTCTCGCTACAGAATTGAACAAGAAGTCTGAACAGGTTCAAGTTGCAACCCTTCTCACAGTAATTGGAGAGGAAGCTCGTGAGGTTTTCTCTACGTTCACAGGCTGGGCAAATGAAGGAGATGAAGCAAAGATTATCCCGGTGACCGAGAAATTTGAAGCGTATTGTATGCCACGCAGGAATGTCCCGTTTGAACGATACCGGTTCAATCGACGTATGCAGGAACCTGGAGAGTCGTACGACCAGTACAAGACCGCCCTACGAAAGCTAGCAGAAGGATGCGATTTTGGCACAATTACACCGGAAGAAATCCTCAGGGACCGGGTAATATTTGGCATAAGTGACACCAAATTGCGAGAGAGACTGCTAAGAGAAACAAATCTTAGCCTAGCTAAAACAGATGAGATTTGTCATGCGTCTGAGAGTATGCTGGCCCAAATGAGAATCGTGGGTGACACCACAGGATCTGAAGTAAATCGAACAACAGACCAAGAACGCCCGAAGTCGGTCTCTAGAAGAAATAAAAACACACGAAGATCGACACACAAAGGTCAAGGACAAGGCAAATGTGGCAACTGCGGGTATCAACATCCGGCAAATCCGGAATCGTGTCCCGCAAAGGGAAAGGACTGCCTGAACTGTGGAATGAAAAATCACTTCGCTGCAGTGTGTAGACAAAAAGAAGTCAAAGTGACCGAAGATCCAGAAGACGATGAATCGGAAGTCTACCAAACAGAAGAGATTTCAGCAATTAAACTGGACGATTCGCAGCTAGTGTCATTGAAGCTGGAATCTGGCAGTTTCATTCGCTTTCAACCAGACACGGGGGCCCAGTGTAACGTGATACCGCTACACATATACAAAATGGCATCGAAGGATAGTCAGCTTGAGAAGGTGAAACCACTCAAAGCCGCCCTTGTCGCTTATGGGGGCTCGAAGATAAAGGTAATCGGGCAAGTACGTATACGCGTTTGGAGGGGCGAGGCTACGTGTCTACTAGACTGCCGACTAGTGGACAGCAACGAGATTCGCCCAATCTTAGGTCGGAAGGCATGTTTAGGAATGAACATTATTGTTTACAAAGACAATGACCTGTTGAATAAACCACAGACAGACAAAGCCCAAGTATGCGCCATAGAGGACCAGCACACCGTGTTGACCAAACAAGAGCTGCTGACAAAGTTCCCGAAGGTCTTCGGCGAGGGAATCGGGCAGTTAGATGGCACATATAAGATACGACTCGATGAGACAGTCTCGCCAGTTAAGCATGCACCCCGACGCATTGCAGTTGCGCTCAAGCCCAAGCTTAGGGATGCTCTGGATGATCTTGTGGCCCAAGAAGTCATAGCGCCCGTGACAACGCCCACAGAGTGGATCAGCTCCATCGTGGCCGTTCCTAAAAAGAACGGAAAACTTCGTATCTGTTTAGACCCGAAGGACCTAAACCGCGCCATTCAAAGAGAGAATTATCAGCTCCCAACAATTGAAGACATTGCAACACGGCTACATGGGGCAAAGGTCTTCACAATGATGGATGTGCGAAATGGCTTTTGGCACGTGAGCCTAGAGGAAGAATCAACCTACCTGACGACCTTCCAGACACCATTTGGCCGCTATCGGTGGAAACGCATGCCCTTTGGAATTTCCTCAGCACCAGAGGTTTTCCAGAGGAGAATGCATGAATTCATTGAAGGCCTCGACGGCATTGAGGTAGTAGCAGATGATTTTCTCGCGGTTGGGTTTGGCGACTCGTTTGAAGAAGCAACCCGGGACCACGACAGGCACCTGTTGGCATTTCTGAAGCGATGTGAAGAACGAAATGTCAGACTGAACGACGAGAAGTTCAAGCTGAGGCAGCCAGAAGTGCTATTCATTGGACACACGGCGACGGACAAGGGACTCCGAGTGGACCCTGCTAAAGTTCGAGCCGTTGTTGAGATGCCAACTCCAACAGATAAAGCGGGTGTGCAGAGACTCCTTGGAGTGGCACAGTACCTCGCTAAGTTCCTCCCTCACCTGTCAGACATCACGAAACCACTAAGGGAGTTGACACAGAGTGATGTTCTGTGGTTCTGGGGTGATGCACAACAAACTGCACTTGACAGACTAAAGGATGCAGTCACGAGCACCCCTGTACTGCGTTACTACAACATAGACGAAGAAGTGACCCTACAGTGCGACGCATCGCAATCAGGACTAGGTGCTGCTATGATGCAAAACGGTCAGCCAGTCGCTTATGCGTCGCGAGCATTGACGCCAGCGGAAACACGATATGCGCAGATCGAAAAAGAGTTGCTTGCGATAGTCTTCGCTTGTGATCGTTTTGAAGCCTATGTGTATGGCCGCGAACTGGTCAACATTGAAAGTGATCACAAGCCACTGGAGCCTATTTTCCTAAAGCCGCTGTCTTCAGCTCCATCGCGTCTGCAGCGCATGCTCTTGCGACTGCAGAAATACAGTCTGCACGTCAGATACAAGAAAGGGAAAGACATGCACCTTGCAGACACGCTGAGTCGAGCGTATCTTCCGGAAGTCAACACATGCGCCTTCACCAGAGAGTTGGAGGATATCGATCATCGTACTTGGCTTCCAGTGACCGAAGACCGATGGCAGCAGCTAAAGAACGCTGCGGCTGATGATCCTGTACATCAAAGGCTCCGCGCGGTCATAATGCAAGGCTGGCCAGACAACAGAGCTGAGGTACCAGAGTACGCACAGGCTTACTTTGACGTGCGCGACTCACTAACCATACAGGATGAGCTGATATTTAAAGGACAACTACTGGTGGTCCCAACAGTCATGCGCAAGCAACTGATCGAAGAAATTCATTCAACGCACATAGGCATCGAAGCATGCATACGAAGGGCAAGAGATATCTTCTACTGGCCACGCATGGCAACAGAGCTCAAAGATTACATTGCCAAGTGCGACATATGTCTCGCGCATCGCAGTGGTCAAGGGAAAGAGCCCCTCATGCAACATGAGCTTGTCACCCGCCCATGGGCTAAAGTCTGCGCTGATCTCTGCGACTTTGATAACCGAACACTGTTAGTTATGTGCGACTATTACAGTAACTACATTGAAGTAGCCCGTCTAACTACAACAACGTCCCGCAGTGTGATCAAGGAAATGAAGGCAGTGTTTGCTAGGTTCGGGGTTCCAGACACCCTTATCACAGATAATGGGCCTCAGTTTTCATCTGCGGAGTTTGCTGTGTTCGCAAAAACATGGAGGGTTGAACACAAGACCTCTTCACCACACTACCCCCAGTCAAATGGAAAGGCTGAGAATGCTGTCAAGACAGTGAAGAGACTGTTCTCCAAGTGCAAGGAAGCCGGAAAGTCAGAGTTTCAGGCACTACTAGACTGGCGCAACACGCCCTCTGCAGGAATCGGTACCAGCCCAGCCCAGCGTCTCATGGGACGGAGGTGCAAGACACTTCTTCCAGTTGCCGGCTCTCTGCTGCAGCCACAATTTGCAACGGAAGAAGATACCCGTGCTCTGATTGGAGTCAAGCAACGCCAACAACACTATTACGACAAGCATAGCAAACCCTTGGATCCAATCAGCATTGGAGAAACAGTCCGCATGAAACTCCCCGGGCAGAACAGATGGGATGCAGGCACATGCACAGGTCAAGTTGGACCCAGGAGTTACGAAGTCAAGGTCGGTCCCGGAATCTACAGACGTAACCGGAGACAGCTTGTCAGTACGGGTGAGCAGCATCTAGGTCTACAACAGCAGGACCCAGTACCCGATGACCGCTCACAGGATATCACAGCTGAACCGATGGAAGGACCACCAGACGAACCGGCTAGTGCGAGCCGTGAACCAACCACCCTGAGACGATCAGCACGGAAGGGCAAAGCCCCAGAGTGGCATAAGGATTATCACATCCCTTGACTATGTCATCAGTTTAGAGACTGTAGACATTATTTTATGTTACATGTATGTGTGTTCGGTTAGAAAAAGGAAGATGTAACAAGTTGCGTGACTTGTTTTACCTACCATTTTGTATATGCTAATGTACCACAGCCAATCAGAACACGTCACGCTTGAGTGTCTACACGTGGCAGTAAAACTACTGAGACGGTCGGCTAGAACTCGTACGAGATCCTCAGTTGTATATGGCTTATTGTTTAGGAATAAACCACTAGTAAAAACCCAAGACCACGTCTTACAGTAACAATTTGTAGACTGTCTTGACCTGCAATGTTTGGTGAAGCGAAATCGGTGACTGAACCACTTTCGGTAAACGAAATCGGTGACTGAACCACTTTCGTTAAAACACAATCGGTGACCGAACCACTTTCGTTAAAACACAATCTGTGACCGAACCACTTTCGTTAAAACACAATCGGTGACCGAACCACTTTCAGTAAAACGAAATCGGTGACTCTACCACTTTCAGTAAAACGAATTCGGTCTTAAAACGAATGGAGTTTACCGAACGAAATCTACCACATGTGGTTACCGAATCTTCGTTTTACCGAAGCACATACGGTACCGTATACGGTTGAAAAACTTTTGACAGGGACTGTATGTGACATCCATCTTGTGCTGGGTGTGACTGTTGGCCAGTCGCCATTATCTTCTTTCTGTGTGCTTTCGCTTTTATCTTTCCGCATATCCCCTCTCGATCAGGTGTTTCGCTAATACAAACGACTCCTTCTCCAACATCACGTGATCTCTACCAGCTCCAGATATATGTCTCATCATTAGATTATACTTGAATAGCAGATTCATCCAGTTCTTGCTGTAATCTAGCAAGGGCACACATCTCAATCACGGTCGGTTATATTCGATGAGCAAACAAAGATGGCCCTTCCCCTCTGTGACACTATCTGGACAGCTGACCCATATTGGTCCAACAAGCGTTTCCGAAGCCTGTCAGTTCGGTACGTCATAGCGTTTTCTACACCTTTGTCTTTGAGAAGTTTGCCGGCGGTATTTGTCCTGAAGTTGAGTTGTCCCGAAGTTGAGTGTACAACGCGGAACGATCTTTGATCAAGATATCTGATATTTCTGACAGAAGATCATTAAATGCTAGCTCATAATCATCAGTGGTATTGCTTGTAGAGCTACCGCTACTGCTCTGCTTAGCGTTTCTGTTCATGAAAGTGTCCATACATGACTTGTGATAACTGACGTCTGCAGAAATCATGTTCATTACTTCGTGTCCGTGTCCTTGAAGTTTCACCAACATCTCTTCATCTTGTAGGGATTTTGCCTTCTCGTGAATAGCTTTTTGTCTCTTGTCTGTTGCAACAAGGATAAGCTGTCGATTGCCCTTTGAATCACGTTCTTTGTTGCATATGAAACAACATGACTTAAAGTCAACTGCCGAGGAATACCTGGTTAGGTTGGGAGCAGAACTACCGCTAGCGTCGTCTGTTTTTAACCTTTTGGCTGCTTACTTTTCCAACTCTTTCTTGTGCATTTAACTACTTCTGCATGTTCTATCATGGCACTGCGGTTTCCTAGACAGAAAATCATCAACATCTTGGATGAGGGACCGCAACATGTCATACACTTCATCTTTTCGCACTTCCATGGCATTCTGAAAGCTGCTTACTCCCTTTTTGCCGGATAAGATTATTGAGCTCATCTGAGACCACTGCTTGGCATATGATGCATTTGTTGAAGTCAGTCTCCGTGAAAATAAGCCTTTTTCCGTTTTAAAAACTGGATGCATTTTGCATACTTACATCTGAAAATAAAGGTTACACCTAAGACATTTGATACGTAGATAGAAAACAAAAGTATATTATTTTACACTGGTTTAATGAACTAAAAGTTGATAATTGTATACTATACTAGATTTTACGGAAACTAGTTATCATTCTGTATAATTTTACCACCACTGCAAATACAATAAAAGCACTCAATTATCTAGATATTTAATACGTTGAGAGAAAAATGTATTCTCAGTCAGATATATATATATATTATATTGTAAACTATATACACATACCTTCTTAATATATGTTGAGTATACTAGAAGTTCCACTCAAGCAGAAAAAAACAAGATGGCTTCCCACTGCCAGTTTCGCTTCATCCTGGATGCTGATTACAGTAACCAATCACAACGCTCCTTATTTGTTTATAAAGCATTTGTCTTTTAGACGATCATATTGACTCATACTGTGACTTCTGTTTTAATTGCATGTCAATAATAGTTCAAAGATCAATTATATCGAGGATTCGTACATTTTTTTAACTACAACTAGTTCCCGTTTCTGATCACAGCCAGTTTTAGCGTCAGTGAACGTTTGTAGTGAAAGAATATGCCCTCGCGTACTGCCCGGAACATCAGTGTCTTATTTGACCAGGCCTTATCTATGAACGATCATATTAATAATGATTGTTAAAGAAACATCATCATTGTTAGTTTTTAAAACAAAATTAGGAGATATTTTTTAGATTTTAAATGTTTAATTTTTTTAAATGTAGTTATTTTTTAATTAATGATATGATAACTTTGTACATATACTTTTACTGTATTATTGTCTGATATTTTTATACTTTGTTATTTACATTATTTTGATCTCCCAGGGCACCCACTGATAACAGCATTGGCTGAAGGGTTTACCCTGGTTAAAGAATATATTATTATTATTATTATGTAATCCTCTTTTTATCAACTTAGACGTATTACCTTAGTCTGAATATATACTATCCAGATCCTTGTTCATGCATTTGCTACTTCTAAATTAGTCAACTGTAATTCCCTGTTTTATGGTCTTCCCAAATATCTAATTCAGAAACAGTTCAACGTGTTCAGAACGCTGCAGCTCGTCTCGTCACCTGCACCCGCATGTACGACCATATCACACCGCTATTTGGCGAACTACACTGGCTGCCTGTCGAACAGCGCATTGTTTTTAAAGTAATTTTATTGACTTTTAAAGCTCTACACGGCCTAGCTCCTACTTACGTAAGTGACATTATAGAACAGTACAAACCAACAAGATGCTTGAGATCAGCATCGGATAACTTGTTACGTGTACCTGTAAGCAATTTAAAATCATATGGCGACAGGGCGTTTTCTGTGGCAGCTCCTTCCTTGTTGAATGCACCTCCCAAGGAAGTGAGATCATGCAACTCGCTGTCTTGTTTTAGAAGTTATCTTAATACGTATTTATTTTGCCAGGCTTTTTAAATATGCATTATAGTATAGTGTTTATATAGTGTCTTATTTCTCAAGTTTTTTATATAATCATTTTATTTTTTATTAGATTTTTTATTGATACCATTGTAAAGCGCCTAGAGCTGTAGAGTATAGGCGCTATATAAGTGATTATTATTATTATTATTTTGACTTATATGAAACACTGAGAAGAAACTAGACTACATGGGTGACTCTCTATAAAGAAATCCGAAAGAAAACGGAGACGAAGACGGATCATAGGGACCCTAAGGGCAACTCGTGGAAGGTCAGTGAGCTATTTTGGCATATACTAAAAATCACGTGACCGTGACGTCATCGTTACGTCATCGCCACTAAGTGATTTGTGGGGACCCAATACCATGCCTGTCCAAGTTTGAACTGTCTAGCATTAGAAATGAGGGAGATATGGGCATGTACTTATATGACGTGACCGATGACGTCATCGTTACGTCATAGCCACAAAGTGATTTGTGGGGACCCAATGCATGTCCAAGTTTGAACTGTCTGGCATTGAAATGAGGGCGACATGGGCATGTACCTAAAATCACGTGACGATGACGTCATCGTTCCGTCACCACCACTAAGTGATTGATAGGGACCCACTACTGTGTCTGTCCAGGTTTGAGCCGGTTGGCGTTAGATATCAGGGAGATATGGGCATGTACTTAAAATCACGTGACCAATGACGTAATCGTTATTTGGTCGCCACTAAGTGATTTGTGGGAACTCAATACCATGCCTGTCCAAGTTTGAACTGTCTGGCATTAGAAAAGATGGAGATATGAACATGTACTTAAAATCACGTGACCGATGACGTCATTGTCACGTCATCACCACTAAGTGATTGATAGGGACCCACTATCATGTCTGTCCAGGTTTGAAGTGTCTGGCATTAAAAGGGCACCGTCAATACATCTTTTCCAGCATGACCAAATTTGGACACGAACCATAAAACTCCGTCAATATATCTTCGGGAAATCGAACTCTATACGGACTAATCGGACAGCCAACGGAGAGTCCCCGATGTACACAGAAAAAAACGATCTACACACCATAAAACAATGAATAAATTAGTTTGGACCACTAACCCCAATAACTCGTGTTCTGCGCTTGCGCGCATCCACGAGTTAAAAACGGGCTTCCTCTATTCGTACTACAGGAAGCCAGGAGCCCATTACCATTGGTAATGGGCTCCTGAGGAAGCCTGTTTTTTTAGGTTTCCTTTCTCCAGCCTTTCTACTCTGGAATTGCTTTGCAGAGGAGAAAAAGAAGAAACAATACATGAAATAAATACTGTGATTAATATTTTCAAACACAGCTTTGCCAGTTCTAGTTGCAAAATATCAGGTTTTTCTTATTTGCTGTTGCCAATTTGCTACCGGTAGGTTAAATACCTTAAACGTAAAATACAAAAGTAGGTCACGTGACTGCACATTTCACACTATAATTTACCTCTTCAATGGCTGAACACAATTCCAATAATGCTGAATCATGAAGATACTGCATTTGGATAGCCTGGTGAAATGCATTTCCCATTACTGTATAGTATTTGGTATTTTCATTTTTCAAAAAGCAGAAATTCCGTACTGAAATATTTCCATTGCCCTGTGGATCACGTGATCCAAGCAGAAACTGACTTTATTATACGGTTAAAATTCTAAATGTCCAAGGTTTTTATTCAATTACAAAAAAAATGCGAGTGTTTGAATGCAGTTAAAGAGATTTAAGATAGAATAACAGTCAAAATACCTAATTCTTCGTCGGGGGTCTTGCGGGGGTCTTAACGGCCATGGAACTCTCATACGAGCAGATACAGGATGAGCTATTAAAGCTGGAATATGACACTAAGAGAAAGGGGGTGACCAAGCAGGGGATAGATAGAGTTATGAGTCAGCCCCAGACCCCAGACCCCAAAGCACAAGCTTTGAAGACCCCATAATAAAAGCGCTGAGGGAGTTTAAAACAGAGCTGAAAGCAGACCTCAGCAGAATCGAGGCCAAGTGCGAGGCCCAAGCGAAGGAAATAGAGGTTATAAAAGGGAAATTGGATCACTCTGATATTCCCATCCCCCAGCAACCCACGCCTCCCAGGGGTACTTGGACACCCAAGAGAGAGAAAAGGGTATGTTACAGATGCGGAAAGGGGGGCATATGTCCTACAATTGCTATGAGGACGTGCCAGATGGGGGGAGGGGTACCCCCCAGGGGGCAAGTGGAAACCAGGAAAATCAAAATACACAACGCAATGTCCTGAGGATAGAGGAAGAGAGAGAGAAGCCCCGGTCAAATTTAAACTCCCATCGCCTGCAGGGGAGGGGCAACCTACAGGCCACACCACAGGAACCCCAACCGAACTACATCAGTGTGAGACAGGCCCATCGAACGAGGCATGCATCCTAGTAAATGGGGTATTATGTCAAAGTCTTATTGACTCGGGATCTGCCGTGACAACAATA
Organism: Actinernus sp. WN-2022; assembly: GCA_030867875.1. Lineage (NCBI taxonomy): Eukaryota > Metazoa > Cnidaria > Anthozoa > Actiniaria > Actinernidae > Actinernus > Actinernus sp. WN-2022. The sequence continues at coordinate 50,400,760 of JAOWCC010001679.1, read as the reverse complement.
ACAGAAGAGTTTGTAATGCAGCACCCTGTACTGAGTGAACAGTCCCGTAGTCATAGCGATGTCATTTTCGAAGACTCGTCAGGAAATTAAATGACTTATAATGGAAAGTGTTTCTAGATGTTGTAATACTCGGCCGACGATATAATCAACAACTTTATTAACGTGTCATAAATTCTAGCGCCAAGACACTAATAGTGGACACAACTTAAAATTAAAAGAAATATAAATGTTAAAAGTTAAAAATGTGGCATATATAAAAACTATAAGATATATATATACATACATATTCTAAAATTCTCACCCATTGATAGTACTTAAAAAAATATTTTCCTACGAAAGTTCATGGTACTGGAGTTAATAAAAAGATTTATAAAATAACTAATTATCAACTGTTGCATAAATAACAATTCCTACAACTACCATTCACAGCACTTTCAAAATCCTTTCTCCTTATGACTTTTTTAAAATTAGTGGGAACAGCCGTAATCAGAGCTGTGCAGATACGTTTCGAGAGTGAGAATGGAGGTAAATATATGGAAAGTGTGAAGGGGAAATCGCGAGCATGGCATACTGCAATGCGGCAATATAACCAGAACGTGTATGGTGACTTTTCGGGTTTTGTGGGGAGCGCCAGGTATACTGGGCACCAGTCTATAGTTATTCCCCCGAACGGTGGAGAAGTAAACGTCCCGGTCAGTGTCCCTAAAGCACCCGGAAATCGGCCATACATGGGACTGTTGGAGAGGACGCCCGCGTACAACGGTCCCGATAATCTTGTGGTTGCAAATACAGTTGTCAAAATAGCAAACCAACTGGTTCGAGTGCGAGTCGCGAACTCTACAGATAAAGCCCTTCATATCAAGCGAAACACGCGGTTAGCAGATTTATATGTTACTGATGGCATTATCGAGAATAGCGAGAATAAAGGAACTGTGTGCCAAGAGGTACATGAAGCAGCTACTCAGGGTACTAACCATTTGTCTGAGTTGAATTTTAATAGGGGCTTACTTAATAATGAGGAGCAACTAAACCAAGTAGAGCAAGTGTTGCAAGAACGTGCTGATGTATTTTCACGCAGTTCAGACGATTATGGTTACACCAAGACGATAGAGCACCAGATCCCGCTGGTTGACGAGACACCATTCAAGATCCCCATAGATGGGTGCGACCCTCGGAGCATAAGGAGTTAGTGGAAACGCTGAAAGGTATGGAAGCCAAAGGTATCATTGTACCTCCTAGTACGAACCCATATGCATCACCCATAGTAATAGCACGAAAGAAATATGGCACAATGCGAATATATATTGACTAGTATAGAGTGCTATACTCTAAGACAGTCAAAGACTCATTCCCTATGCTACGTGTTGATGAAGCGCTCGACGTACTCGGGGGCGCGAATTTTTTTTCAACCCTCGACTTAACCAGTGGCTACTACCAGATAGGCGTCGACCCCAAGGACCAGCACACAACTGCATTTGTCACACCAGTAGGTCTATATAACAGCCGTCGTATGGTCATGGGCCTAGTGAATGCACCGACGACGTTCCAAAGGCTAATGCTAACTGTTCTAGGAGATCTTAACATAGAGAAGGTGCTCATATATCTTGACGATATAATCGTATTTTCTAGAACATTCGAGGAACATTTAGAGAGACTGAAACTGGTGTTCGACCGTCTTCATAATCACGGTCTTAAGCCCAAGAAGTGTTATTTGTTTCAAGAAGAGGTACGTTACCTTGGCCATGTCGTGTCCAAAGACGGGCTTAAGCCCAAGAAGTGTTATTTGTTTCAAGAAGAGGTACGTTACCTTGGCCATGTCGTGTCCAAAGACGGAATCGCTACAGATCCCGAGAAAGTGGGCAAAGTTAAGGAATGGAAAACACCGGAGAGTAAAGCGGAGTTACGGCAATTCCTAGGATTCACGGAATACTACAGGAGATTTGTTCGAGAGTACTCGAAGGTAGCAGCTCCCTTGCATAAGCTCGCTTCTGAAGAGGGGTCGAAGAAGAAGCGCGGTAATCGGCGACAGCCATCTAGTGAACCCTTCAAGTGGTCGGAGGAATGTGACGCAGCATTCAAGTTGTTGAAAGAGAGACTAGTTAGTGCGCCACTGCTTGGTTATGCCGTTCGTTGTACAGACCGATGCGAGTACCAGAGGTTTGGGCGCAGTGCTGGCGCAGGTACAAGATGGTAAAGAAAGAGTGATTGCGTACGCGAGTCGCGGATTGGTAGCGGCAGAGGTACGGTATCCAGCCCACAAATTAGAGTTCCTTGCACTGAAATGGTCCTTGACTGAAAAGTTTAGAGATTACCTCTACGGTAATGAATTTCAGGTACTAACTGATAACAACCCACTATGTTATGTTATGTCAACAGCAAAGTTAGATGCATGTCGACAGCGATGGGTGGCCGAATTATCCTCTTACAACTTCAGTATCATTTACCGCTCAGGTAAAAGCAATGCAAACGCAGATGCATTATCGAGAATGCCCCAGGAAGACGTGAGAGAGGCGCTTGACGCGGTGCTACATTCAAGCAACAAAACGAAGGCCACCATACAAAGCCACATCCTACAGGGACACGAAACTTTACCAACAATGACCACAGCAGAACTAAGAGTGCATCAGAAAGAAGACAAGATTACGGGTGCTGTCCTAGAGTATGTTGTGTCAGGTAAGAAGCCAAGCCGTAGAGAACGGAAGAACATGTCAGCAGACATTAAACTGTTGTTAAAACAGTGGAAACAGTTAAAGATAATCGAAGGCGTCCTCGTGAGAGAGTACTCAAACCACAAGAAGGTCACCGTTCAACAAGTTGTCTTACCGGAAGCCCTACGACAGAAGGTGTTAAGAAGTATTCATGACGTGAATCATCCGGGCGTTGAAAGGACCTTAGAACTTGTGCGTGAACGATTCTATTGGCCGCGGATGTATGACACAGCCCGGGAGTTTTGTGAAGCACGCCAGAGATGTGGATTGCGAAAGCCTATTTCGACAGAGCGCGCACCATTGCAAAGTATTCACACGTCAGAGCCCTTGGAATTGGTATGTATGGATTTCCTTACGCTAGAAACGTCTAAGGGAGGAATAGAGAACGTACTTGTTGTTACCGATCATTTCACGCGACTAGCACAAGCCTATCCTACGAATGATCAGAAGGCAAAGACAGTTGCTAAGGTATTTTGGAAGAGATTTATGTGCGTATATGGGATACCAAAGAGAATGCATAGTGATCAAGGGAGAAATTTCAAAAGCGACCTTATGAAGGAACTTTGTGCGATTACAGGTATGGTAAAGAGTCGCACAACGCCCTATCATCCCCAGGGAAATGGCCTCACGGAACGATCTAATTCCACTTTGATGAACATGTTAGGAACCATGGACCCAAGTAAGAAGTTAGATTGGAAAGATCACCTTGAAACCATGACGCACGCGTTTAACGCCACAACCCATGCCTCTACCGGATATTCTCCGTATTATTTGATGTTCGGACGACATCTTCGACTACCCGTTGACCTAGCCTTTGGTGTGCAGAGAGAAGAACCGGAGAAGGAGAGAGAATACTGTGAGCACATCCGTGAGCTGAGAGAACGACTACGATCAAGCTACGAATTGGCAAGCGTCACTACAGGCAAAAGAAAAGCAAGGGAAGCAGTACAATCGTAAAGCGAAGGGGTCAGAGGTCAATCCCGGAGACAGAGTACTCACAGTGAGGACTGGCATCAAAGGAAGGCACAAACTAGCAGATAGATGGAAGGGACCATATATAGTAGAGAAGAAAATGCATGACAGCCCAGTGTACGTAATTCGAAAGGAGGATAACCGTGACGAACTACACACAGTACACAGAAATATGTTATGCCAATGCATGTTTCTTTCAAGCGACCAAGATACCACTGCTGACGTTTCATCTGTAGAGACAGATCCCCGTACGCCACAGGTAATGAAAGAAACCGAAGCAAAGATCACCAGCGACTTAACTGAAGAGACGAGTAAGAAGGTCGACGATAGTAACGCGACAGTGCGGAGCGACGAGGGTTACGAAAGCCTCGTATCAGACTCAAGACTGCAGGGTGACTGTGCGCAAGTTGACAACGCCCTGCAGACATCTTTACAATAAGAAACACTAGAAGTGTCAGATGACAGTAGTACAGAAGTAGGACACAAAATAGAGAGTAGGAATGAGGGTTCAGAAAATCCACAACAAGCAGAAACCAAGCAAACACCGGAACAGAGCGTCAGACGCCCCACTAGGAAGAAAGCGCGTCCGCAACATCTTAGGGACTATTTGTGCAGTCAATATGCTCGTGGAACATCGGCCTATGAGAAGAAACTGGCTCACGGAAGAATCCTGTTCGCAAACCTCTGTAAACTGCATGGATTGACTGTGCATCCCGTAAAGACAGTGATCCGAGAATGATCATAACATTGCATGTTTTAGCGAGACACATTGATAATATATATAGAAATATTTGTTAAAGTTAGATGTCGTGGCAGACATCTCCTCATCGGGGGGAGAGTGTGACCGATGTATTGCGTGACTAGATTATGTTACCTATGTTATGCGTTGCCATGGGATTAGCACGCGCAAGGGGTCATGGGAGATCGGTAGCCCACGAGGTAGAAAACGGAGGTGTGTTGTTGTTATCGCTCGGCGGATAAGATTAAACCGTGTAGAAAGCCTTTCTTTGTGTCTTGTATACTCCTTCCCCTGGGTCCACATATTGATGTTAATGTATCCCGATCATCAGTCACATTTCTAGCTTTATAGAGCATGCGCAAGCCATTGGAAGCTTTTGAGATTATGTTTTGGACTTGATCATCCCAATTCATTACTTCATCAATCTGCACTCCTAACAGTTTAGTCATATTATTAATATATAGTGTCATATTCCAAGACTTAGCAAGATTTTGTCTGGAGCCAATGGTCATGTGGCTGGCTTTTGTGGTATTGCAACTTAATTTGTTAGTTTTTAGCCAATTTTCAATAGCAGCTAGGTCCTCGTTTAACATATCCTCAATATGAGTAATATTTTTACTAGCTGTTGTGATGTAAGTGTCGTCAGCAAACATTCCAGGAGTGGAATGATGGATATAATTTGGAAAATCATTAACATATAGTATGAACAATAGAGGCCCAAGAATGGACCCTTGGGGAATACCACAGTTTATGAATTCTTCACTTGATAGAATACCATTTACAAAACACCTTTGGCTCCTCTTACATAAGTAGGACTTGAACCATTGTAAAGCTCTACCATTAACACCATAGCAGCTTAGTTTTCGAAGCAAAATATGATGATCTACAGTGTCAAAGGCTTTTTTTAGACCAATAAATACATTATCATTTAGTTCACCCTTGTCCAAGTTGTAAACCAAATATGAGTCGCAAATAGTATAGCTGTACAAGTGGAATGCTTATAACGAAAACCAGATTGAAATTTGGTTAAAAGGTTATTTGTTTGTAAAAATGCTAGGAGTTGAGTGTGGACTATTCTCTCGGCAACTTTCGAGATAGCTGGCAAAATTGAAATTGGTCTATAATTGCCTGGTATATCTCTTTCATCGGCTTTATATATTGGAGACACCTTAGCTCTTTTCCAATCATCGGGAAAGATACCGGTCTCAAATGTTTGATTTATAATGGCCGAGATATATTCCGAAATATACGGACTCGCAAGCTTTAAAAGTTTACTAGATATTTTGTCCAATCCACAACTTTTCGAAGCATTTAGACTTGAAATTACTTTAGGTACGTGCTTTTTCGACACTGAGCTAAGTTCGAAATTGGCCTCGGATCTTTCTATGTAATCTTCTGGTGAAACGTTTGTTACTGTGATTTTAGATGCCAACTTATCTCCAAGTGAACAATAATAATAATAATAATCTAAACTTATATAGCGCACTTTTCTAAAGTTCAAAGGCGCTTCACAAATAATTACAAACTAAATAATAAGTTAAATATGAGAAGAAACTAAATATTATAAAAACCAAGCAACTAAGTTAAACATGATTTAGACTAAACATGTTCGAAAACTAAATATCATAGGCCTGTTGAAACAAAAATGTCTTAAGACGAGATTTAAAAATGTTCAATGATGGTGAGAGTTTGATGTTATCTGGTAAAGTGTTCCACAGCCTGGGCGCTGCCACAGAGAAAGCTATATCGCCATACGTTTTTGTTGTTTTACAACTGGGAATTTTTAGAAGAAATTTGCTTTTGGAACGTAGGTGTCTGGTGGGCACATATTTTTCTAACAAGTTGCTAAGATAAATCGGTGCAAGCGCGTTGAGTGCCTTAAAAGTAAGTAGCAAGATCTTAAACATAATGCGTTGAGTTACAGGAAGCCAATGAAGTTCTATGAGTATATGAGTTACATGATCGAATTTTCTCTTACGCATGATTAATCGGGCAGCACAGTTGTGAACTAATTGAAGTTCCTGAACAAGAGTTTGCGGAAGGCCATAAAGGAGAGAATTACAGTGATCAAGCTTACAAGTAATAAATGCATGTACTAGCGTCTTGGTATTCTCAGCAGATAAGTAGTTCCTAATACGTGCAATGTTACGAATGTGAAAGAATGAAGCCTTGCAAATGGAAGCCACTTGGAATTCCAAATTCAAAGAATGATCAAATACTACGCCGATATTGCGAGCAGACTTAGAAAAAATAATAAGATCATTGTCTATATTAAGTGGCGGAAGTTGGATTTTAGGTCGAAACTTAGATCCTATTATTAGTAGTTCAGTTTTATCAGTGTTTAGTTTTAAATTATTCAAAGACATCCAGATGGTAATGTCATTGATACAAGCTTTGATCTTGGCGGCAACTAAAGATTCCGGTGCTTGAGAGTCAAATGAGAGGTAAATTTGAGTGTCGTCTGCGTAGAAATGGCACATCATATCATGGCTTCTAATGAGGTCACCCAAAGGAGAAGTGTACATAAGATAAAGTAACGGTCCTAGGACCGACCCTTGAGGCACCCCATATAGCAGATGAACAGGTGTTAACTTTTCTCCTCGGATACACACATACTGTTTACGACCAAGCAGGTATGAACGAATCCACGCTAGAGCACGCCCTGTTATTCCAAAGCAGGCCGTCAGACGCCCAAGCAGAATTTCATGATCAACGGTGTCACATGCCGATGAAAGGTACAGTAACACCAAGGCCACCGTTCGATGTTGGTCCATGGCTCTTAAAATGTCGTTCTGGACCCCCAGCAAAGCAGTCTCAGTGCTATGCCGTCTTTTATAGGCTGACTGAAAAACTTCACTAAGGTTATTATCATCAACATAGTCAATCATTTGGGATGCCACACCCTTTTCAATAACCTTAGAGATGAATGTAAGATTAGATACTGGTCGGAAGTTCTTAAATTCCTCGTGGCTCAAGCCAAACTTCTTCAACAAAGGGCCAATCTGTGCGACCTTTAATGCGTCTGGCATAGTAGCAGACTCTAGAGAGACATTGACAATGTTGGTGATAGCAGGTAATAATTGAGGAAAGCACTGCTTCAGGACAGAAGCTGGAACAGGATCAAGGTCACAGGACATGATTTTAGACGAGCTGATCAGATCTGCCACTTGTCTAGGATTAACACTTTCGAAGGATGATAGCTGGCATCTTAGGTTAGATTCATCTTGCAATTCATCTGATCTGCAATTTCTTGGCTGTCAGTGAACTTTTTCCACCTGAAGATATTTCATTGATAATTGTCGTTTTTGATTTTCTGCCAAGAGCATTATTAATAACTTTCCATGTTTCTTTGATATTTCCGTTATTGACTTTGATGCCTTATTGACGTATTCGGATTTCGCTGTTTTAATGGCCACATTAACTTCATTTCGTGCTTTTCTATATTCCTGCCAATCTAAACTCTGATCAGTTTTCACAGCTTTTCTTTTAAGATAATCTCTTTGTCTCATTTTCCGTTTTAACTCCCGTTAATCCAAGGGGAATATTTACTTCGCACTCTCCTACGCCTCATTGGGGCATGCTTATTGGCGACTTCTAGGAAGAGTGATCAGTTCCAAACATCCCACATGTAATTTGGGTCATCCAGCAGGGTGGAAAATGGCGTTTTTTTTAAGTCTTCAATGTAGGCATTGGTATCAAAGTTTTTAAACTGTCTTGATTCAACAATTTTTGGTGGATTTTTAGATGAGTTATGCTTTCGAATGGCGTAGATTAGGCTATGATCTGAAATGCCAACATGCACAACACCATGATGAGTTATTCTATCAGGTTCATTTGTAACAATGTGATCTATTAATGAGCGAGAATTCGGTGTTATTCTCGTAGCCTCTTCGATTACTTGTTTATACTGATATGTTTCTGTTAAGAAATTCAAACAACTAGTGTTTTGGTCCAATGTAGTGGTCAATAGATTATAATTGAAGTCACCTACAACACTGCTTTCCTTCTCTTCTTTTTCAATATTCACAAGATAATTTTCAAAATCATCCAATAACTAAATTTTTGAATCTGAAGGTCTATACCAAGTCGAACCTAAAAAGGGTTTCGTTTTTGGTTTAGTTATTTCGATACTGAGGATTTCTAGTAGATTTCGGACCTTACTTTGTAGTTTAGGGTACTCCTAATATAGAACGCTACTCCGCAACCATGTCTATTTCTATCTAGTCTTAAAATATTATACCCATCGATGTCTACTTCACTATCTTCGATAGTGGTATTTAATCTCGTCTCATTTAATGCTAAAATTTCGATCGCTTTGCCGCCATGCATAAGAACAGATAACTCATCATGATGCTTTGGCAAACTAGCTATATTTAAGGCTGCGATTTTAAAACCCTGTACTCTAGGCAGGTAGTGATTGGTATTATCTGTACATTTAGTAGTGTCATTAGGTATAGAACATAGTTCAGCAACATTGTCAACCTGAGTGCATGCATTTGTTATAGTTCAGTTTCTATCAATATGGGTAGAATAATTGCGAGATAATTTACTTACTCCTTTACTATTCAGGTGGAGTCCGCCCTGTAGAATTGTCAGGTTTTAATGCACACGGGTATACAAGGAGTGTCCTTCATACAATCCAGCTGTCCTATATATATATATATGTGTGTGACACGTTATTCACTGATTCAAAGGAATGCTAACGTAATACAGGATTTTACGTCACATAGGATACTACATCCCTTCCTTTCTGGAACGAAATTCGTTCTCTCAAACAAATGAAAATAGGAATCATAACCAAAATAAATTTAGATTACATGCTTTGCTTACTGGGATATATATTTTAGTGAATAACTAATTCTTGATGTAAAGCATAGAGTAGTATAGTAACTAGCGGTTCTGGCCCACGTTGTATTTTTTTGTTGTTTTTTCATCTAATGGACATCCTCACTTCGTTCAGCCCTCACTTCGTTCGGGGTCCATTAGATGAAAAAACAAACAAAAAATACAACGTGGGCCAAAACACGCTAGTTAGTATTCTACTATAGTTCATTTATCGTATTTATAAATTATATTAAATAATCGGTTTCTACCGCTTTTTTCCGGATTAAAGCAGTTTTGTCGTACTATTTTTTATCGTATTTTACATTTCAACGTCCTATTAGAGAAGTGATTACTATGCAGTATATCGATCTCTTCCACTATGGATAGCATACCGTGCCTTCCCATAGAAATCTTATAGGACCCTCATTTTTTTTTCGGCTACCCCTCGTTTCGGCAACCATTTTGACGAACACTTGCCACCCCCCAACAAGAAAGATGCAATTTGTTGCCAAGAAACTTCGTGTTGAACACTGGTGGCCCAAGGGATATAGGCAACCATTCCGATTGCCCCAAACCCTACAGCAACATGGCAGCTATCCACGCAACATTCGAAAGCATGGGACTTCGTATGGAAAAGAACACAGCCCTCCATCTCCTACAAGAGAATACCTACGATAGCAACCTCGTTTCGGACATTGCCGATGTGGACTATCTGTCTGGAAACGAAGGCCAAACCAACCTGGTTCCACTCGAAGGTCTCCCAACGTTCGTGGACGACGTATACGTGTTCGGCTATCTATCTCGCGAGGAAGTAGTCTACAAAGGCCGAAAGGTTCTACTATCCACAGGAGAAGGTGGGAAAGCGAAACAGGTGGTTGCAGCAATCCAACTCGCAATCCAAAACTCTACCCTATTGAGCAAATCCCTACACGCAGCCATTGTCCACACAGTTCGATCTACCACCACCGGTATTGTCTCTACAACGATAGCCCGAATAGAAAACGACACAGAAAGCCGAGCACTCCAAGCATGGCGCAAGCTATATCCAGACAAAGAACCCGAGGCCTACTTCGTCGCCAAGGTAGATGTATCGGAAATTCCAATGGAGCAACTACAAGATGCACTTGCAGGATTCGAAAGGCACCTCGAAATCGGCGGATAAGGAATCTATTGCATAGACTATACCCAAGACTTCTCGGGAGTACTAGATCGCCCAACCCTTGTGGACCATCTGGTGGAAAACGAAGGCATGCGAGAACAAGGAGACCTGGGCAGTGCAATGCGAGCCGACAGAGCAACCATCTTGGACAACACAGGCTCTGTTGGAAAACACGTTTGCACGTATCTTCGCACCACACCAACAGGCAAGACGATTCGTGCAAAGATATACAACAAGATAGTTTCCAATTTCGAAGCAGGAGAGATTCGAGAACCTTTTGGTGGCCACCTTGCAGACTATGTCGACTGTCCCAACGAACATCTTCGCAAAACATTCCAGCATCCGGATGTCCAGGCTAGAGGATGCACTCGAGTCGAAGTTTCGCTATATGCATGCCGCCTTGGCGAACAGTTGTCTACCAATATAGGCAAAGAGCTGGTAGAGGGGGTTCTACAGACCTTGGGCCAAGATCTCTTCGTAGTACAACCACCATCCAGGCAATGGAAGAATCTCGCCCAAGAGCTGGACCGTTGTTGTATTCTTGCAGATCGGCCGTCCCACACAATATATGCAGTGTGGTATGCCCATTCCAAGACGAAGAGGGTAGCAGGAGTGCGGGTAGCTCCTACAGCAGCCATATGCGACAACGACCAGTACTGGGAGAAAGCAGTACAATGGACGATTTCCGAGTTTGGTTTCCGATGCTGCCCAATATTTCGTGTGGATATTCTAGAGGCCACAGACGATGGCATCGACATAGGTCCACTTCGCTGCTACACAAAAGCAGCCAACACTTCTACTATTCTTGCTGCCAGCAAACACCCAGTGCAGAAACACACCAACTGCCTTCCACCAAGCCAACTGCTTCCAGAAACCACCCAAGTAGCATGGATATGGCGAGAAAAACACACAAACCATGCTATAGAGAAAGAAAAGATTCGATGGCCACTAGAAGAAATACCCACAGATAGCGAAATATCCAGGTACGTACGTGTAGTATCGTGTCTCTAGATGTGTAGTATCTTGTCTACTGACATACGTTCGTACCTGTAGAGGCGATACGATACTAGTCCGGACTAGACCTTTGCTAGTTCCTGCTAATACCTGGCTACCCTTTTGCTAGTTCTTTGCTAGCCCTTCGCTAGTCCGGACTAGTATCGTATCGCCTCTACAGGTACGAACGTATGTCGGTAGACAAGATACTACACATCTGGAGACACGATACTACACGTACGTACCTGGAGAAAGCAATCGCCAAAGATCGTAGTTCTTTTGTGGTGCCTTTGGATTGTATTTGTCTGCGGGTTCGTGGTGGTGGACTGTAGGCTGGACGTTGTTTGCTATGGTTCGTATTTTGCAGTGCCATTTGTTTTCCTATCTTTTGCGGTGCCATTTGTTTTCTACTTTTGCTTTGCTACTTGTTTTCTATTTTTGCGATGCTACTGTTTTCTATTTTTGCAATGCTACTTGTTTTCTATTTTTGCGATGCTACTGTTTTCTATTTTTGCAATGCTACTTGTTTTCTATTTTTGCAATGCTACTGTTTTCTATTTTTTTTTGCGATGCTACTGTTTTCTATTTTTTGCGATGCTACTTGTTTTCTATTTTTGCTTTGCTACTTGTTTTCTATTTTTGCGATGCTACTGTTTTCTACTTTTGCTTTGCTACTTGTTTTCTATTTTTGCTTTGCTACTGTTTTCTATTTTCGCAATGCTACTTGTTTTCTATTTTTGCAATGCTACTGTTTTCTATATATATTTTTTGCGATGCTACTTGTATTCTATTTTTGCTTTGCTACTTGTTTTCTATTTTTGCGATGCTACTGTTTTCTACTTTTGCTTTGCTACTTGTTTTCTATTTTTGCTTTGCTACTTGTTTTCTATTTTTGCTTTGCTACTTGTTTTCTATTTTTGCTTTGCTACTTGTTTTTTTTTTTTTTGCTTTGCTACTTGTTTTCTATTTTTGCTTTGCTACTTGTTTTCTATTTTTTGCGATGCTACTGTTTTCTATTTTTGCTTTGCTACTTGTTTTTTTTTGCGATGCTACTTGTTTTCTATTTTTGCTTTGCTACTTGTTTTCTTTTTTTTTGCGATGCTACTTGTTTTCTATTTTTGCTTTGCTACTTGTTTTCTTTTTTTTTGCGATGCTACTTGTTTTCTATTTTTGCTTTGCTTGTGGTGGTCTACATCTATATCCGTATGTTGTGTTCGTTTGCACTTTGTTTGTGGTTGTCTACGTCTATATTCGTATGTTGTCTTTGTTTGCACTTTGCTCGTGGTGGTCTACATCGGCAATTTCCTACTCCATGTCGGGTGGTGGTCTATGTATATGTGGGTTTGGTCTACTTCCTTCCAATTTGGCGGGCTCTATGTGTTTGCTCTTTTTTTCTTCCAATTTGGTGGGTCCTATATGCTTTCTATTTCTTGCTCGATATTCTTCGATTGCAACGACTATAGCAAGGATGCCGAGAAGCACAATTGGCCATACTACTTCTTTGGTGTTCGACTTTGCTATTTCTGCTATATCGGCTCGCAGGGTTGCAGCGTCTAGATCTGTCTCCAGTTCTTGTATATACTCCAGCAGTTCGGCTACATCCTGCTTTGGTTCGGTTTGTGGTAGGATTGGATCCTCTGCTATATCGACTTGCTGTCTTGCGGTATATTGGTCCTTCTCTAGGTTGTGCACTTTTCGTTCTAGATCCTGTATTCGCTCTAGGACTACCATATCCTGCATTGGCTCGGCTTGTGGTTGTTTTTGGGGTTTGGCAAGCTGTTTGGTCTCGGTTTGTATAGTTGTAGCGGTGGGAGGCGTTTCCAAACCTTTCTGGATTCGGAAGGCTCTACCTTGTCCTATACCGTAGAGTCGTACTGCCTCTCGAATACCAACCTCTCCCGAAGCAATACTTTGGATCTGGTCTGGCGAAAGAACTGCTTTGTGTGGCATCGTATAGGAGCTATATCTATATATGTAGCTGTTTCTCCAACATGTACGTATAGCTAGAGACGATATCCATAGTTGGAGCTGTAGTCGTAGCTTTGCAATAGGATCGTAGCTTTGCAATAGGATCGTAGCTTTGCGGTAGAATCGTAGATCTCGCAGCGCGTATATGAATATGTATTCCCTTTTGGAGAATGGCTATATGTAGGTATATGGCAATATGGATATTCTACGAATGTACGGTTCTTGGGGAAAGTGGCCAATGTTCTATCCAATACGGGCCTGGAAGGATGCTATGGTGGTGGCGGTGTCTTCGGGTGCGACCCAGATTTCCTTGGAGGCATATCTTGCATCGTCGAAAAAGGGAGAAGGTATTTTGTGCTATGTAGGTGTGGAAGATGTTGGAATAGAAAGTGTGGGGAAATCGCTATGCGATTCTCTTGCTCTCGGGCCATTGTATCTCGTGCGAGACGTAGACTTCGAGACTCCTTCGTTGTGCAACGAGGATGGTCTTGTTTTGCCATGGCCAGATAGTCCAGCATTCCAACGTCTGGCTAGTCTTGGCAGATAGATATGGTGGCAAGTCTGTCCTTCTTCTTGTTTGGTGTGGTTCGAATGTCTCCAAGATAGCAGCGAAGTGGAGCTAGAGCCCGTTCCAAGTTTGTTGTGCCAATTGCTTCTAGTTCTCGCTCTAGGAAGAAACCATATGTAGGCATCTCTTCGTCGGTGGTAGGCTCGCCATCGCTATCTGCAGGAAGAAGATGTAGAATAGTTATTGGACTACCTCGGAAGGTTGCTTGCGAATATAGGAAGCAAATGTACTCGCCTGTAGCTAGATCGACTGCTTTGTTGCACTCTGTTCTTTTGGGTGCTGGTACAATAGCAAGGTTGCGTGGGTGTCTACGAAGCTCGTTGTATGCCTCGTTGGCTTTTTGCAATAGGGCTTCTACCAAAGGCTTGTCTGCTGGGTTTGGGGTCTCTTGCATAGATGTGGGAATCCATTCGATTTGTTTGTTGTTGGCATAGAACTTTTTCGCCGGTTGGGTTTGGAAACGAAAGGTTGGTTTGTTTGGGGATAGTTGGACTAGGTAGTATAGTTGGTTGGCCTGCGAGAAGTTGCCCTCGAGTTTGTCGAGTATAGTCGACAGTCCTTTTGTGCTCCATATGGCCATATCCTCTCGTACGTCGCACCCCGGCACCTCGACATCTACAAAGATTCTGGCTGTATTGCCATACTGGCTTTTGCATTTTCGGAATCCTAGGACACGAAAGTTGGTGTGGGGAAGAAAGTAGTCTAGCTTGTAGGTTGGGTTTTTCGCGGCCATCTCTATCCTGCCTACGACCTTGGCTGCTTTTGCTTCGAAAGCTCTCTTTCCAGATAGGAAGCGTTCTATGTTCGCGATCTCTTCTATCCTTTTCGCTCGAAGTGCAACTTGTTCTTCGACAGCTCTACGACGCCACAACTCGGCCTTCTTCGCATCTGCAATAGACAACAATCTAGCTAGCCTATGGTGTGTAGATAGCGTGGATATTTCGCGATCTGTGGGTATTTCTTCTAGTGGCCATCGAATCTTTTCTTTCCCTATAGCATGGTTTGTGTGTTTTTCTCGCCATATCCATGCTACTTGGGTGGTTTCTGGAAGCAGTTGGCTTGGTGGAAGGCAGTTGGTGTGTTTCTGCACTGGGTGTTTGCTGGCAGCAAGAATAGTAGAAGTGTTGGCTGCTTTTGTGTAGCAGCGAAGTGGACCTATGTCGATGCCATCGTCTGTGGCCTCTAGAATATCCACACGAAATATTGGGCAGCATCGGAAACCAAACTCGGAAATCGTCCATTGTACTGCTTTCTCCCAGTACTGGTCGTTGTCGCATATGGCTGCTGTAGGAGCTACCCGCACTCCTGCTACCCTCTTCGTCTTGGAATGGGCATACCACACTGCATATATTGTGTGGGACGGCCGATCTGCAAGAATACAACAACGGTCCAGCTCTTGGGCGAGATTCTTCCATTGCCTGGATGGTGGTTGTACTACGAAGAGATCTTGGCCCAAGGTCTGTAGAACCCCCTCTACCAGCTCTTTGCCTATATTGGTAGACAACTGTTCGCCAAGGCGGCATGCATATAGCGAAACTTCGACTCGAGTGCATCCTCTAGCCTGGACATCCGGATGCTGGAATGTTTTGCGAAGATGTTCGTTGGGACAGTCGACATAGTCTGCAAGGTGGCCACCAAAAGGTTCTCGAATCTCTCCTGCTTCGAAATTGGAAACTATCTTGTTGTATATCTTTGCACGAATCGTCTTGCCTGTTGGTGTGGTGCGAAGATACGTGCAAACGTGTTTTCCAACAGAGCCTGTGTTGTCCAAGATGGTTGCTCTGTCGGCTCGCATTGCACTGCCCAGGTCTCCTTGTTCTCGCATGCCTTCGTTTTCCACCAGATGGTCCACAAGGGTTGGGCGATCTAGTACTCCCGAGAAGTCTTGGGTATAGTCTATGCAATAGATTCCGTATCCGCCGATTTCGAGGTGCCTTTCGAATCCTGCAAGTGCATCTTGTAGTTGCTCCATTGGAATTTCCGATACATCTACCTTGGCGACGAAGTAGGCCTCGGGTTCTTTGTCTGGATATAGCTTGCGCCATGCTTGGAGTGCTCGGCTTTCTGTGTCGTTTTCTATTCGGGCTATCGTTGTAGAGACAATACCGGTGGTGGTAGATCGAACTGTGTGGACAATGGCTGCGTGTAGGGATTTGCTCGATAGGGTAGAGTTTTGGATTGCGAGTTGGATTGCTGCAACCACCTGTTTCGCTTTCCCACCTTCTCCTGTGGATAGTAGAACCTTTCGGCCTTTGTAGACTACTTCCTCGCGAGATAGATAGCCGAACACGTATACGTCGTCCACGAACGTTGGGAGACCTTCGAGTGGAACCAGGTTGGTTTGGCCTTCGTTTCCAGACAGATAGTCCACATCGGCAATGTCCGAAACGAGGTTGCTATCGTAGGTATTCTCTTGTAGGAGATGGAGGGCTGTGTTCTTTTCCATACGAAGTCCCATGCTTTCGAATGTTGCGTGGATAGCTGCCATGTTGCTGTAGGGTTTGGGGCAATCGGAATGGTTGCCTATATCCCTTGGGCCACCAGTGTTCAACACGAAGTTTCTTGGCAACAAATTGCATCTTTCTTGTTGGGGGGTGGCAAGTGTTCGTCAAAATGGTTGCCGAAACGAGGGGTAAGCGAAAAAAAAATGAGGGTCCTATAAGCCACTTAGCGATATCAAGACGATCATTCTTACAGGCAGCGCGTAGAACGTAATTGGTGTGTCCATCCGTTTTATCGAACCGTAAGTGCTTAAGGAGCCACTTAATAACATTAAGATTACCATATTCACCGGCGTAGACAAGAGGAAAGCTATCATCGACGTAGTTTACGGAAATACCGAAAGTCCTGGCCAAATTGTCTCGATCGTTGTCATTACGAGTAGACCTAAGACCGAAAGTGAGTACTCGTTTACGGAACTCTTGGTCTACGTTTTTGTAGCGCACGAGAGATGCGGCGCCGTTTAGGTGTTTCGATGTCCTTGCGATGCTTGCGAATGATTCTGGGCCTGCATGCTCTACTATCTTGACTAAGATTTCTATGGGAAGGCACGGTATGCTATCCATAGTGGAAGAGATCGATATACTGCATAGTAATCACTTCTCTAATAGGACGTTGAAATGTAAAATACGATAAAAAATAGTACGACAAAACTGCTTTAATCCGGAAAAAAGCGGTAGAAACCGATTATTTAATATAATTTATAAATACGATAAATGAACTATAGTAGAATACTAACTAGCGTGTTTTGGTCCACGTTGTATTTTTTTTTGTTTTTTTCATCTAATGGACCCCGAACGAAGTGAGGGCTGAACGAAGTGAGGATGTCCATTAGATGAAAAAACAACAAAAAAAATACAACGTGGGCCAGAACCGCTAGTTACTATACTACTCATAGTCTAGTGTCATGGTTCCCTAAATAGGAGACTCCAAAACTAATATGTCCAATATATAGTGTCTCGAGTAACTAGGACATAATAAAGTCTTTAAAGCGCTTGGGAGGCTTGGTTTGCCTCCTAGGTCGGTAGGCAGGAGGTGTTACTGCAGGTGTGGCCTCAGCAGTGTTCTGCTGCTGATGTTGCTGTGGCATGTGTATGTCACACTCCTCGGGTGTGTGGTCCGCTGGGGCTTCGACCCTTTTGAAGAATGACGAGTTCCTGGTGATTACTCGCTCTCCCCTTTGTGCTGTGACGTTTTCTTCACTTCATAGGGGGCAGGATCGTATGCGCTTTTGACCGATCATTCTTTAGAAGCACGGAATCTCCCTCGGCGATTTGAGCGAGTTTAACGGATGCCTTCGTGTCTGCGTAGAGCTTCATTTTCGCCTTGGCGTACTCGTCATTAATGCGCATGTATTCGTCTTTGTGAGCCGCACAGTACTCTGGTAGGCGAGTCTTCGTCGGCCGCCCGTACAACGCTGTAGCAGGTGGTGTCTTAGTCGAGGCGTGTGGCGCGGCGCAGTATTTCCTCAGAAACCGGTACAGCTCCTGTTTCCAACTCTTCCCTTCTATCAGTGCTGCTTTCACTGCTTTCTTTATGGTTCTCATGAACCTCTCTGCCTCCCCATTTGCTCTAGGCCAGTACGAACCCTAAGTAATTCGTAAACGCGCGAAAATCGTGACCGTTGAATGGCGGGCCATTGTCGCTTCTTAGCTTTTCTGGTACTCCAAACTCTGAGAAGATTTTGTCAAGACAAGGGATTACTGTCCTGCCTGAAGTGGACTTGATTATTTTCACTACAGGAAAACGCGAGTAGTCGTCAATTAAAATGAGTAAGTAATCACCTGTCGCGAGTTCGGAAAAGTCAATACTTAGCTCTTTCCAAGCGCCGCTTGGCAGCTCTGACATTTGCAGTGGCTCTGTCTGATTGACTGGTACTGTCGCTTGACACGCAAGGCAGCATTTAACGCAGTCTTCCACCAGTCTGTCAATGCCTGGGAACCACACTTTCTCGCGTATAAGTGCCTTTGTCATCCCCAAGTGACCTTCATGTGCTATACCGACCACGTGATGCCTCAACGTATCTGGGATGACTATCTGTCGACCGCGTAGTATTATGTCATCGGTCACGCACAGCTCATCACACAGCTTGCGAAACTGTTCAAACTCCGGCTTAGACACGTTTCCACTCGCAGGAGTATCGCGCCATCGGTCGGTTGGCACAGCTTCGATGACAGCTTGAAGCGTCGGGTCTAGCTTCGTCGCGTTTCTGATTTCTTCAAGTGTCATTGTCTTAGGAGTCGATGTGTTGGCAACATAATTCACATACTCCTCGGCAATCTTCTCCTCACGACTATTCGGTTTAGCAGAAGCCAGTGAATGGCGTGACAAGTAATCTGCTGGATTGTCATTACCAGGGCGATAGATAATGGTGACGTCATACGGCTGTAATCATAGTGACCATCGTTCCAAGCGAGCTGGTGGTTTAGACGCCGGATTACCGTAAATCGTAACCAGAGGCTTGTGGTCAGTGAGTACCGAGAACAGTTTGCTGTACACGTAAAGATGGAAGTGCTCACAGGCCCATACGATGGCAAGGGCCTCTCTCTCTGTCTGAGAGTAACGCTGCTCTACGTCTGTCAAAGCCCTGCTAGCATATGCGATGACGTGACGTTCCTTTCCGTCCAACGACGTCTGTGACAAAACGGCTGCAAGTCCGACTGGGCTCGCATCCGTCAATATCTCGGTTTTCCCATCGGGGTCAAAATATGACATCTCGGTTGCATTCGTCATGGCGTCACGCAACTTCTCCAGCGACATTTGGTGCTCTGCAGACCAAGTGAACGGGACTCCACTCTTAATAAGATCTCGGAGTGGTTTAGTAATCGTCGCATAATTCTGAATAAATCTCGCGCTGTAATTGGTCATACCAAGCAGGCTTCGAACCTCGCACGCATCTTTTGGCGTGTCCATCTCGTGCACTGCGCGCACTTTCATTGGGTCTAGAGATATTCCACCCTCAGAGAACACGAAACCGTGGAATTCTAGTCGGCTCTTTTTGAACACGCACTTATCTCGGTTCAAAGTTAGGCCACGGTCACGCAACCTTTGAAAAACTGCACGTAGGTTTGTATCATGCTCCGTCTCGTTGGCTCCATAAACAAGAATATCATCACTGAAATTCATGACACCGGAAATTCCATTCAGCGTTTCTCGTATCGCGTTCTGAAAAATTTCGGCAGCACTATTAATGCCAAAATTCAGTCTCTTGAATCTTCGAAGTCCAAGATGCGTTGAGAACGTAGTAATGTAGCGAGAATTCGGGTGCAACTCCAACTGGTTATATCCTTGGTTCAAATCCATTTTCGAGAAAACTTTGGCGCCATTCAGATTGCTGATAATCTCGTTAACAGTTGGCGTGATATGCCTTTCTCTTTTTATTGCCTGATTTGGTTGTCGATCGCATATCAACGCAAACTCTGACTTTTCCGGGGCTCTTTGGTTTCGGCACGACAACCACAGGAGACACCCACGGCGTAGGGCCATCCGCCATCTCAAGCACTCCTAGCCCTTCGTCTTTGTTGATTTGTTCCTCCAATTGCTTTCTGACATGAAATGGGACACGTCTGTGTGGCTGAGCGACGGGTTGTATTCCTTCATCTATGTGCAATTTCACTTGAAAACCCTTTAATTTTCCCAGCCCATTGAAGATATCATCGTATTCTCTGACGAGAGTGTCGATTTCCGGCTGTTTTCACCCTTGCGTTCTCTGGGATTGAGTGATAGGTCTGACAACTTGGACCAGTCCTAATCGTTGCGACGCATTCCAACTCAATAGACATCCCCCATTTCCTTTCACAACGAAGAATTTCTCTTCAGCGAGTTTCTCACCCGATTCCACTTCTGCGTGGAACTTGCCTAGAATTGGAAGTGGCTTCTCGGATCCATATGAATAGAGTTTTGCCCTTGCTTTCGTTATCTTTGGCTGATCCAGTTTTTTATACGCCTCTTCATCAACTATGTTAACGCTGGCTCCCGTGTCCGCGATCATGTCTATTTCGGTCCCATTGATCTTAATCACGAATTTCGGAGATGTCTCCGACTTCAAGGCGCCCAACGTGAGGGTTGCAAATGCATATTCATCTTCGCTATCGCTATCGCTAACACTATCATTCAGAGCATTCGATTCACGCAAGGTTTTTGTTTCCAATTCCGCCCTTGCGTTCTCTGCTGTGACGGCTTGTCCGGTGTGGAATCCTTGCTTCTGCAGTACTTTTCGAAATGATTGTATTTCTTGCATGATTTGCACTGTTTCAGTGCCAAAAGCAGCACAATTATCTCGACCCTTCGCATGTCGACGTCCGCAATAACCACAGTCGTTGGTTTGGCGTGACTTCTCGTTGTGTTGTTTGCGTGGTTTTGTGGTTATTTTGTTTGCGTGCGCTGACTCACTCGACTCTATTCCCTTTGCCTGAAGATCTGCCAACTCCGTGGCTTTCGCCGTGTTGAGTAATTTCTCTAAGTCCATCTCGGGATCTGCTAAGGCTTTTCTTCGTATTCGAGACGATGTGCAGTTCTGCACTATCTGCGTTTTGATTTCCCGTGCGCGATCATAAAATTCACATGATTTCGCTAGCTGCACCAGCCTTGTGTGAAATGCAGCCACAGCCTGACGAAACCTGTACACTTCACATTCTAGGTTTTTCTTTGGCGAGAAATAGCCGTGCAATGCTTTGAGCGATTGATCCAACACTGTTACTGTTTCTGTTGTAGCTTCCACAGTCAGAGTGTCAAATACCTCATTAACCTCTTCCCCGGCGTAATGTAAAAGCATTGCTTTTCCTCTCACGGGCTCTGCAATATTCATCGCCATAAGTAGGTTCTTAAATCTCGAAACGTAGCGTTCCCAGCGCTGACTGACATCACTTCCTTGGATATCAAATGCAGGAAACACTGGAAGAGCCGCCATGCTGACTATTCTTCCTTACGTTTTTTGAGTAAAAAAAAAACCTCGTCGCCAGTTGTAGAATTGTCAGGTTTTAATGCACACGGGTATACAGGGAGTGTCCTTCATACAATCCAGCTGTCCTATATATATGTGACACGTTATCCACTGATTCAAAGGAATGCTAACGTAATACAGGATGTTACGTCACATAGGATACTACGCGCCCTTATTTAAGCAGGTGCATGGAATCAATTCTGTTCCTCTCTTGTACACAACCTCATAGTCAAACGTCTCTAGTCGCAGGAGCATCCTCTGAAGCCTTTTGGGTGCATATAAAAGACTCTTCTTAGCTATGGTTTCTAAGGGTTTGTGGTCGGTCTCTGCTAGTATCTTTCTACCATAGACATATCCTTTGAATTTGTCCATCCCAAAGACAATCGCCAACATTTCTTTTTCTATCTATGCATAGTTTGTCTCTGTCTGTGTTAAAGCCCTGGATGCATAGGCTACCGGGTGACCATCCTGCATTAGACTTGTCCACTTGTAGATGCATCACACTGTAGTACCGTCTGCTTGTCTGTATCAAATAACTTCAGGACCGGTTCCTTGATCTTCTGTAGGCTTCTCCCGTGCTCATCCCATGCAAACTCATGCATTATCTTTCTTTGTAAGCTCTCTGAGGGGTATGGCCATTTCTGATAGACTTGGTGCGAACCTTTGTACATAGTTGATCATACCCATGATCCTATGCACTGCCTGTGTGTCTTGTGGTGGCGGAATCTCTCGTATGGCCTGGACCTTGGCGGGATCTGCCTGCAGGCGACTTACACAGACGTAATATGGTGACCCATGTAGGATACTTCTTTCTGCCTGAACTGGACTTTCAGTCTCATCATTAAGTTTAATACCTTTCTGTCGACACCGAAATGATTCATTTGCTTCTTGATCCCGTCTATTGAAAATGTACCTTTCATATGTTTTATATATAGAGAGGTTATTGACCAAGCTTGTTCGGTCAAGATGGGGGAATATTGGCCAAGTTCATTTTTTGCGTGTTTATGGACCGAAATGAAGTCGAGGCCAATATTCCCCGATCTTGACCGAACAAGCTTGGTCAATAAGGTTTTTATGATATGGCAAAAATGAATAAAATCCCATTGCGTGGTAAAATGAAGAGCGAATATAAATCAACTACAGTAAAACTAGACTAATACTCGACGACTTTCACTTGAAGTTCAACCTCATTGTTGCAGGGGCAGATTATGAATGCATGTACGTTGATGTTGGAACAAACGGAAGAAATCCAGATGGACATTCTTGGAGCAGATGCTCCCTTAAAGAGGCACTTCATAATGAAGACAAACCATTAAATATACCATCTGCACGCCCACTCCCAGGTCGCACAAGCCCAGTTCCATTTGTTCTTACAGGGGATGAGCCATTTGCATTATCTAAGTACATGTTAAAACCATATCCTATTAGGAATCTTACTGTAGAACAGATAATCTGTAATTACCGTATTTCAAGAGGAAGAATAATTTATGGCATTGTTTCAGAGCTCCGTTCTTATTAGCTCCATGTAAGGTAAAGGTGATAACCCTAGCTACACTTACCCTACACAACTGGCTAAGGGCTGATGCCAGTAGCCGAAATGTTTATAGCCCCCCATCATTGTTGGACAGGGAGGATTCTATCACAGGAGAGATTATTCCTGGTTCATGGAGAGAAGATATTCCAACAGATTCTTTCCTTGATTTACAACCTTCATTGTCAAGGAATTATACCAATGAAGCTAGAAGTATGCGTGAAGAATTCACTCAGTGGTTTAATAACGAAGGAGATGTGTCATGGCAGAGACAAATGTGTGGACTCTCAATTTTATTATCTCAGGAAGTGGTTCACTTTAGGTCAAGTTCCATAACAATTTACTACCGTTCTATGTTAACTGACTAGAGTTCCACACAGGCTAGCAGCTTTGAAAGAATGGCAGCACGGAATTGCCACTTCCTTAAGTTGTTGAGCACGAGATGCAGGAAGGCCTTGGAGGGCTCGGCCAGCCAGTTTGCTTGCTCAAGAGATATTTAGTGTATGAACCTTTTAAAGTGCCTATAAGCCCTACTAGCCAGTGATCTTTGAATTAAAAGTCAAACTGGAAAACAATATGACTGACATGAAAATCAAATTAGCAGTAGTCTGCCATTTTCGTTAGGAAATAATCAAATTTCAGTAACATCATTTAAGTCATAACCTAATACACCCTAATAGAACCCAAATTTGAGAGTTACATCTTGAATAGGAGCAAGGGTATGATTTCTGGAGCTTTCTGGCTAGGGTTTCTAGGCATTTTAATGCTTTGAATCTTGGATTGATCTCGCTAGTTACCAGTTTTCTTTTGCATGCGGCCCGATATAATTTATCCAAAATAGCCAGCAAAAAGAGCACACTTAGATACATACAAATGTACACATCCCGAAAATAACTCTTATCAGGGGAGGTACAGGGAGCCAAATGCAATATTAGTGTTGTGTTCAACTTTGTCAAATGCAATAAAAAGATAAGAATCTCCAAACCCCCAATAATATTCACAAATTGTGTACTTCCAGCACAGGCACAACAAGAATAAAAATGAACAATTTTAATTGGAAGTACCTTTCTGTTTTTTTTATTTATAATATTAACATTTCTTTGTTTCTTATGCAATAGCTACTTAAATGCAAACACACAACCAGGTGTTTTATTACCTTCATATACAAATGTCAACAAGAAGCATCCAAGTCCTTGGTATGGCAGGAAATATAGTCAGGCTAAGGGACTGCTCATTATTTATTGTACAGGTGGGCCTGAGAAGTAAACTGCAAGAGGTACATTTTTTTCTAGTTCCCTTGAGACACTGCAAATCGTTGAAGCCCCTCTCCCCCAGATTCATAATTATATTTTTATATTTTTCCAAAGTCCCCTTTCTCCTTCCTTTTGTTTATTTTAGAGTTCCCCTTTGCAGTCACAAAATCTTCAGGGACCCTATTTCTCCTCAGTCCCCCTGAATAATAAATAATGAGCAGTCCCTAAAACAAGTCCACCATGATAAAAGGATTCTGTCATGTTTGTACCCAATGCTGATCAGAAAATAATTAAAGCATGAACAGAAGTATCAAGAAAACTAATATAACTGGACGCTGGCTGAGAGACTATTTGGACACCAATATCCTCAAGAAATGGTACTTGCTTCGCAGGGACGGGACGATAGGTCAGTTGAGTGGGTAGCTCGTTTACCTAGTGTCATATCGGCTTTGAACAACGAAGTTACCCGTTTGACAGGAAAACGACCAGTGGTAACAGTTACCAAAGAGGAAATCGAGGGAAAGCCGGCAGAGCCTGCACATAGTCGTCCAGTTTGTCTCAAAGAGCAAAGGCTTCCCTCTAGTGTCAGTGTTCGATATCTCTATGCGTCTGGTGAGCTGGAGGGTGGCAGCCGTCGAGCTACTGATCCTATATGGTCTTTAGGCGTATACCAACCAGGACGTGTTGTTATCAGATTGGATGGGCCAGTCCTTTGCTACTTGACGACACAACAGCCAACGATGCAACGAGTGAAAGTTGTCCCAGCGATGCAAGTGCCACTGCGTGGTTTCGTCCGCGAAGAGTTTCTCGTGATACCCAGAGACACAGATCTGCCGCCAGATAGTGTTCTCATCCGACAGTGATGCTGCTCTTCTTTTCCGGTTACATTCGAAACATGTCAGCCGGATATTGTCGCGGGTGTGTCCCTTGGAGTTATCTAGACGATCCACGGAGAAATGCTGCATATCCATTGGGGGATAGATCCAAAGCAGTTCTATGTCACACGCAGCGCAACGGTTATTTTGGATTTTCTTGAGCTGTAGGATGGTATCGACGCGTAGGTCAAATCCTTGGAATCCCTTGGCTTGATCATTGCGCTTGTAGGCCAAGAGCTTTCTACAGATGACTTTGCGGATCTGCTGTTGAGACGACGGTTGTTGTTGCTGTTGCTCGTGGTGCATATGCATATATTCCACTCTGGACACAGCGAGATAGGCAAGATTGGCCCACTCGAGGTAGTCATCGATGATCCACACCTTTTTTGGGTCATAGATTGTCAAACCTTGGCTGGAATGGACCGTCAAAGCATAACCAAGGCGCCAGTCTTGTGAGTTGCCTTTAGAACAGATAACTTGCTCTGCTGCGTTGATAGTGACATTTACGATGTCGTTCAAGACAAGCTCTTCCCTTTTGTCGGTCCCTGGGATAGCTACCTTGATATTTTGCTTCCGACTGTCTTTGGGGTGGTATAGTAGAGGTACGTAGATGTCTGGAAAGAACTCCTTGTGTTGCTGGAACAAAAGCTTCTGTACTTGGTCTCGGGCCTTCTGACGGCTGGTCAATACAACGTCGCATGGCCTCCAGGCTAGAACAAATTGGTTCCATTCAAGACAACCAGGTAGAGAGCTACGCATTTCCTGACACTGGAATTTGTCAGATCGAAGACGGATGCGCTTTTTGAGAGCTTTGAGTTCGTCATCTTTTTCCCTGTAGTCGTCCTCTATCTCTTCGTAGTAGTCGGCTTGTCCCTGGAGCCAATTGTGTGGCAATTCACCTGAGGTTGGAGGAGGCTGACCATGATCACCACAACAGATGACTTGGACACCTCTTTGGTTGAGCCAACTGAGGAACGTCTCTAGAATAGAGCGATGTACAGTACAGACTTCGTCCCAAATTATGACTCTTGGTATGTATTTCTGTCCCATCCGCTCGGGTGTCCATTCTTTGTCCGCTATCTGGGGGCCAGTTTTGTTGGATCCGGGATGGTGGAGTGGGTCGTCCTCTTTTCGAGCAACGAATACTACCTCCTCTGCTTCCACTTCGTTTCCATCGAGATCAAGCTCTGGGACGACATTGGCATCTATTGCTACAAGAACTTCATCGCCGCCAGTCCAGTCCTTTTCTGCCTTTCGCACTTGGATCCACTTCCCGCTATATTTGGGCAAAGCCTGTAGAGTGCGAAGGGCCTCTTCTGTCGCGTTGGCTCTTTTGACACCGCAATACCGAAAGAAACTATGGTAGGTTTGAGCGTTGACCCCTCTAGAACGCATCTCTTTGGCTAAACGATGGGTCGGAGTGAATACTAGAGGATCTCTCGTCCGAAAGAGCTCGATTGCTCTCGTAGTTTTACCACTGCCTCCACCACCGTTGAGATAGCTCAGTTGATGTCGTGATAATGGATCGTCGTAGCGTGGTGCTGTGCTGGGTGATAATCGCACCTTTGGTGCTTGTTGGCTTTCATAATCTGGCTTGGGAAGGTAAGCTGCGTGGTCCTGTGGCATGTACAGCTGCTCATGACCCCTCTAGAACGCATCTCTTTGGCTAAACGATGGGTCGGAGTGAATACTAGAGGATCTCTCGTCCGAAAGAGCTCGATTGCTCTCGTAGTTTTACCACTGCCTCCACCACCGTTGAGATAGCTCAGTTGATGTCGTGATAATGGATCGTCGTAGCGTGGTGCTGTGCTGGGTGATAATCGCACCTTTGGTGCTTGTTGGCTTTCATAATCTGGCTTGGGAAGGTAAGCTGCGTGGTCCTGTGGCATGTACAGCTGCTCATTTTTGTCGCGCCATTGAGCTGGAGCTACTGTGGGAAGATATGGCTCCCCAAGCATACGGCATAAACATATATCTTCACCACAGTCACAGAATTTGGGAGCCACATATGCTGGAACTCCATCCAATTTGCAAAGCGCAGTTTTCTGGATGTATATAGAGTCGGTGGCGACAGAACAGCCTCGTCGATGGTGAAACGTTGGAGCATCGCTAGTAGATTTATGTGGGCATAAGCCAGCATTCTTGCACGCAGATGTGTGTATTGAGGCTGTGAGCCATCGTAGTATGTGAGGATGTGGCCAAGAAGACATCTTTGGGGTGCACCAACCAGGATGCCACTTTGGCGAGTATCTCGTACTAGGAAATCGGGTTCTCCTTGGTCTGTTACCAACCTTCTGGTCAAACGTTTCCATCGGCCTTGCTTCCTTGGGTGAACTTGCCTATAATGCTGCATCCTTGGTTGCGACTTTCTGGGAGCCAGATCTTGGTTTGCTTTCGGAAGGACACAATAGCCTCGCGGATCTTGAGAGTTTGTAGGAATCCTCTGTCTACAAGAAAGGCGAGAAGCGGCGTTGGGGCCCATCCATTCTCTGCAAAATGCTTTCCAAACCAAGCTGGGACGACAGGGTGGCAGGTAGGAGCAAAGGTCCACTCCTGGATCTCTGCAAATCCGGTTCCAATGTCACTAGGAAGAGGGCCATTTACCGAGACTCGAGTCATACGGTGAGTTGGATGGCCAAACCGTTCGAAGTATGGCTTTGCTTCGCCTTCTCCCTGGAAGCTAGCTGGATAGCAGTACTTCATGTCGATGCTGACGATATCTCTGGTATCGTAGTTCATCGAGTTCCAAAGACCACCATGGCCATGCTCCACACAAGACTTTTGGATGTCTTCGAGAAGGTTGGTGGGAGTTGGCTTCCAACCATTCTTTTCCTTTGCGATGACGCTTCCAGCGTGGCTCTCACCGAAGACCTTCGTGGCAAGAGATTCATTGCTCAAGATTTGACATGCTTTTTGGAGTCTCTCGTGGGTTTGCTGCGTTCTGTAAGTGCGGCCATCCTGGAGCACGAATTGGTTGACATTGAGCTGCTTGTTCAGCGAACGATCGGAACCGCCTAGCAACCAGACTGCTTTTTGTTCGTTCCAAGTTGCTTGTCGAATGGCTTCCCATACATCGCCCTCGTATATATCGACAGAACGAGATTGTGGGAAATGCAGATATTTGGACCAGGCATGGCCGTTGTGGACGATTAGTTCCATATGTCCACGCTTGCACTGATATTTGCCACTGTTGTAGATATCTTCTCCGGCAATGTCCCGCAGGATTATAGACCGTTTGAGAAACGACTCCAGTTTAGCTACATCGTCAACTGTGGCACCAGTTTGATGGACTCGTCCTTTCCACTCCTGTATTTTCTGGCGTCTCATAGGGGTCAACCCCTGGCCTCTCAAAGCACCTTCAAAGTACTCCACCGCTCTCTGCGCCACACAATTAAGATCACCATCACGCATTGGGGCTAGAGTTGCAGGATCTGGGGCTCTGATGAGATAGAGTCCGTAGACTACTGCAGTTACTGGATATGCGTTCTGGTAGAACATCTTGTCGATTCCAATTATTGCACCTGGCTTAGTGTCCTTCGAGATCTCGACAACACCATGTCCTTTCTTTCTCTCGGCATGGACTGGGTCAAACTTGTCTTCGATGATCCAATAACTCTCGCCATCATAGATGTGCTCTCTAAGAAACTTAATTTTCAGAATGAACTCACCATCTGGAAGGGCTGTAAGAAGCTGTGTTGCTCTCTCGCCAGTCATGCGGACATCCAAAGCCAACCGACCAGCTCTTGCTTCGATACCATCAGCGATCTCGATGTCGCCAACGTCAAGTGGGTCCTCTGTTTCTACCCTCCACGTAGAGAAAACCGCAGTAGCACCATCAACTTCAAACTCATCTTTAGCGTCGTTCAAGAGTTCCACCCATTGGTCAGGTGGAAGCCTCACAGGAGGAGAAACCTGGACGTCCAGGTCGATGGATGACAGTCTTGGTTGAGGAATTGGTTCATCACACTCTGCGAGTATCTCATCCATCAGATCATCCATAGTAGCCATAATAGATGGGTATATCTTATGAGATGCAATCTCTAATAGGGGGTCAAAATGCAATAAATTGGTCCACAAAAAGGGCTGTGGCTAGGGTCGGCAGTTGGCTTTACATAGATAGATATAGCAGCAGGGAGGGTGGGGATACTAATTCTTCTCTATGTTTGCTGGTCTGAACGTGGAATAACAATGGACTGAAAATCGCAAAAGTGGGGCATTTTTTTCCAAGGTCAAGAAAATTGGTACGCTCCCCCTCCCTGCTGCTCCTGTGCTGAGACTATGCCATCTGTTCTTGATATCATTTAGCGTTCGTGGAGTACTTGCCTTTTCGAATTTTGCCAACAGAGGTGCAAAAACCTTCTTAATTTTCGCTTTGTTTCCATGGTCTTTATTATTTTTGTCCCATAGAAGTCGATTTTCTCTATAAAATTGAATCAGTATTCTTGTTCTCGTTGCATTCAACACCTCTTTCCAACTCAGACGCCATTTTGAAACAGAATCCGCGCTTGCGTATTTGGGAGAGTGAAATGATGCTTTGCGATTGGTTTATTTTCATATTGTCCCAGGGACATATTGCATGAACAGTTCACACGAGGGGACAATCACATTTTGTCCCCGGGGACTTGTCCCCTCAATTCAACCAGTTTGATTTGATGGGACAAGTCCCGGGGACAAAATATTGTCCCTGCGACAATATTTTTCCTAGTTTGGACGAGGGGACAAGTCCCAGGGACTTGTTCCTTCGCCGTGCATACCGACCTTTAATCACATTCACTGAACCTAGCGTGTGCCCTGTGGCTTGGATAAAATATTACATCTCAGTCTCTCAGCCCTTAAAGAACCGCTAGCTCAAGGGTACTTTTTTAGGGCCACAAAATGCAACAAAACCGTAAGCGAAAGTAAGAGTTTCATACCGAGAACCTAGGTTTTAAGCCGTAAACATGTTTAGGGATTAGAACCAAAGGTTCGAGGTATGAAACTAACTTATATCACATTTGGCGAGGTTTTCTCAAATAGATAGGAGGTTTAAAACTGAGTTATAAACCTCCCTGTAACAGTTATAAACCTCAAATTAATAATTTAATTAGTTGAACATGTTTATACCAGAGTTTCACCCAGGCTATGAAGAGCAAAGAAAACCGTGTCAAGTGTGATATAAGGGCTTTTACATGTACAGGCGCAGCTGTAAATAATAGACTTCGGAAGTATCTTACGGAAGCCAAGCTTGACGCAGGAGAAACACGAACTGTTCTGTTGCCAGTCCTTTTTTCCAGTTTACGACTTGGCTAATAACCTGGGCGGCCTTCTTCTAAAATTTAATGTCAGACATCGAGTCCTTTTGGCAACTTGAGGATAGACATGTCATGTGCATTAAGTACCAGCAAGTAATTGAGACACATTTGAAAATACCGGGCTTGGACCATATTCATACGTGGCGGTCGACCAAGATGGCGGATATGTTGTTCCTAAAATGTACCACTTGTTGCGTTCTATCTTGTTCTCAAATTGTATGTTCTGATTTGTCCTTTGTGTCCAGTTATAAGCTGTTATAATTCCCTCTGTAAGGTTTTGCAAATGAAAACGCTCGCGATAAGAATAAGAAAGAATGGCAAAAAGGAAAAGAAGACTATATTCCGAAGAGATTGGAACTCTCATACACGCGCACATCAGTCACACTCTCCTAAACTGAGTTAAACATAGACACAGCGATTCTCGGCCCAAGTTTGACCTTACCAGTCCGCTGTATAGTTTAAATCCTGGACTCAAAATAAAACTGCAGAATAGGCGAATCCCCGTTTACGTTTTTTCCTCATTAGCATACATCAAACTTCACGCGACGTACATACAAACAAACAGTCCTAAAATCGAAAGAGATTGACGTACTTGACAATCACCGAAAGTTTGAGAGTGATATGATAAAGATACTTTGAGGAATAAGCGTCGAGAAATCTCAACATTTACAAAGAATGTATTGCTGTCGTCAGGAACTCTTGCCCCCCCCCCCCCCCCCCCCCCCAGCCTATTTTACAGTTTTTCTGAACTCAATTTCTCCGTAAATATTTAACATATCAATCTAGAATTTTTGGTGATTGCTAAGTTTAGCTTGTAGCTTGAAGTATAATTTATGCTAATTAGGCAACAATGTAAACAATGACGTCAGCAAGGGTTCGCGTATACCTTGCTACTTCAGGAATGTACATATTAATTTTCCATTGTTTACCATACAAAGCTTATTATACCCAACCATTTTAACAAACCCTAACCATACATTCCTGAAGTGACAGGGTATTCTGCAGTTAAGCCACAGATTCAACAGCCCTTCAGGCACTCTGAAAGAGCTCTTTCGATAAAGAGTCCATCAATCCCCTAATACACCCCCTCCCACGCCAGAAAAAGGACCTTAATTGGGAAACAAGCTAAATTGGTCAATTACACTGCATTTTATTGATACCAAAAAATCAAAATTTAGATGGCAAAATTGGTATAGTTAATGTTGAACTTGATTTTTATTACTTCAATACTAGTAAGGATAAGACCTCGTGATGCTCTTCTGCTCCGAAGCGTTATTTAAAACTGTCGACTGATTATCATGTAACAAGGGAGCAACTTCATTTTGATCGACTTTTCAAAACCGAATTGCCCATTTTAACTGCATGGGAATGAGCGTAGAGATGTTTTATCGAGAAAGTACTTCACAAACATCCATTAGTGCCAAATGGTAGAGAAAAGGGGGGTAAGTTACAGGTCTAAGGCGGAATATTAAGCCTTAGAGATAAGAAACACAGCTAAAGCTTGAATTCAGAGTGGATCAAAAGTTTTTGAGTTTGTTTGACTAATCAAATCGCTGAACGGCGGATATTATTCCACCAATCAAATCGCTGAACGGCGGATATTATTCGACCAATCAGATCGCTGGAATAATTAACACAGACAGACAGACATATGCCATTTTATAGTAAAGATAATAATGGCTTAATAACAGTACTTCCAGGAAGTGGTTCTTCGCCTGTGAATACTATTGATAAATTGATAAATCTACAATAGCAATGTTAAGACTAATTTCAGAACACTACTAATGTTAAGCAATGTAATAGCTATAAATGTTACAATATCGGTATAGACTAATGTTAAGTTAATGTAGCTTTCTAGTGCTTATTATGTACAGAGAGACTTTAAGGACATTCCATGACCTTCATCGTTGGCATTCATATCGTTTGGTTTCCCTTTCTGTCAGAACTGTACTGATAAGAACATATTTAGCATTTTTGTCTTTTATAACCATTCATTATTGGATGTTATTATTAGCTTAGGTTTCTGTGCCATTTAGTACCACTGCTGTAACCTTCGTCTCAGTTTCAATCAGTGCTTTCAGCGTGTACAACCTTTTACAGTTCATTCCGTTTTTACCAAAATAAATTTGTCAAGGATTATCATAGCACCAGCCGAGGTACGGAACAGTTAATGTTAAAACTAATGCTAAGTATAATATTGCTAAAACCGCTATTAATGTTTTACAATAAATAAAGCTGATAGAGTGTTTGCAGAAAACCCGTGAAACAATTAGTAGACTAATACACAGTAGGAGACATAGACTTGCCACAAGTCGACCTCTTTATATTTTCTTTATTTCGAGCGACGAAGTCACGAGAGGTCGACTTGTTTCACTTGTGAGGATTCGAATCTAATTAAATATTCTGGAGCGAAAATTGATTGATGTGTGGTTTAGAGAAAGGTGACACTTTTCATTTTCACGTGAAGGTCTAACCATTTGCAGTTACTGAGAACGAGATTGTTTCACAAATGAAGTACATTCTACTCAGTTATTTTAAGACCCTGAGATTTGGTCCGACCACGGTCTCCCGCACGGCAGACCGGCGATTTACCACTGAACTAACCGGGAGGCGTATCGTAACCGTACCGTATTCATATCGTAAACGCGGCATATTCATGTCCATCGTAGCCATATGACGAGTTATCATCGCAACTATAACGTACTGACATCGTAAGTCTAACGTATCCGTATCATATGCGTGACGTTTTTGCATCGTCAGCGTAACGTATTTACATCGTAATCGTAACGTATTCGTATCGTATAAGCGTAACGTTTTCGCATTGTCAGCGTAAGGTAATCGCACCGTCAGCGTAACGTGTTCACATCGTTAGGGGTAATCGTAACGTGTTCGCATTGTCAGCGTAAGGTAGTCGCACCGTCAGCGTAACGTGCTCACATCGTTAGGGGTAATCGTAACGTCTTCGCACCGTAAGCGTAACGTGTTGTTGTTTTTCAGAGTAAGCGTAAGGTATTCGTATCGTAAGCTTGTAATTGAATTGTTGGCTGAAATGTTTGACCAAAGCAAACTTAATCCGGCCTACATTAAAAAGCAAAATTTGATTGTTGGACAAGCACCAACATGGGATGAGAAACTTCGAGCAATCTTGCATCCGACTAAATTAAATCAAACATTGGGTCCAATCATGGTTTCTGGGAAACCCCCAACCCTCCCCCCTGTAAATTTAATGGTTAATCATTAATTACACACGATAACCAAAGGAGGGATGGGTCGTCGTTTTACGTCGAACCTTTCATGAGAAGAACCTAAAAATGGTCCCTTTGCACTCAATCCCCAGAGATTCAAATGACAAAGGGCATGGCGGCCATGTTGGTGTACAGAACAAAAGAAGCTAACGAATAATCTATTGTTAATTGTACACCAACATGGCGGCTATGACGTCACGTGCAAAGGGTCCATTAAGTTCACGAGAGGTTCGACGCTGGAATCAGTTATCTAAGGCTCGACGATTTGCCGCTTACACAGCTATGAATAGACCTTTAATTTGAAGCAAACAGTCACGTGCTGGTATACTTCTTCATTAACGAATGAATTGAACTCGTGTTCCCCATCGGAAAGGCGTTGCCATGGATGCTGGAGAGCAAGCTATCTTTAAAACGCAGTTTTAGAAAGATCGACAATCGATTGGAGGTGAAAAATAGCATTTACAAACAGGTGTGGCTAATAACAAGTGCCTTTAAATAAATGAAGTCAGATATGTTTTGCCCTCCAGTACAACTACGTGATTTGTTAGCTGCAAAGGGCCTATTCACTACAACTGACTCCGGAATCTTGACTAGCATCCCACGGATCCAAATGTGGAACTATCGAAATACTGTTGAACCTCTCGTGAACGACCACGCTAAAAGTCAAACGAATTGGGAAGGTGGTCGCTTACGCGAGGTTTTAAATGTAGTTATTAGACTGAGAAACGAACTAAACGGGTTTATAGAAACATGGTCGCCTGAAAGACGACTGGTCGCTTACGAGAGGTGATCTCTCACTGAGGTTCCTCCGTATCATTCTTAATCTCTTTGGATTCTCTCACTGAATTTCTAACGAGACCTGAAACCACCATGGGGGCTGATCAAAGCCAGGTCCCGGCTAATCCACAGATCGAATTGGAATTTAGCGTGTTGGGTTTTGCAGAGGGAGGAAAACCGGAGAACCCGGAGAAAAACCCTCGGAGCAAGGGCGAGATCCCAACAAACTCAACTCACATATGGCGCCGCATCCGGGTATCGAACCTGGGCCACAGAGGTGAGAGGCGAAGCGCTTAACCACCGTACCACCCCGGCTCCCCGGTTCTCTTTCATGTTTAAAAATGTAACTATTTACTGCTACCGGCCTTAGATAACGCTTCTGAACAATATCACTCGCGGTAGCATGGGCAGCCGTTACCACCAAAAATACAAAGAGAAAACCGATTTATGCATACAAAGATATTTCACGTCATCATGATAATAATAATAATAATAATAATAGATTTATATAGCGCTGTTTCTTCGAAAATCCAAAAGCGCTTTACATTCTGTAAAAACATATTAAAACTATAACCACTGGTGTAGTTAACTATGATAAGATTAAAAATGTATCTAAATATAAAAACATACGAATAAAAATATTAAGATTAATAAACAGAAGAATAATTTAAAATTACATCATGAATAGTATGCGCGCTTAAAAATAAATGTTTTAATGGGACTTTTAAAATCAGTCAAAGATTGAATAATCCTTATGTTTTCTGGTAGATTATTCCATAAGGACGGCGCCGTAACTGAAAAAGCTCTGCGACCATAGGACTCTAAATTGTACTTAGGAATAACTAAATAATTTTTGGTAGCAGAGCGTAGTGACCGTTTCGGAACATATGGAGTTAAAAGTTCATTAAGATAAAAAGGTGCCATATTATTTAAAGCCTTAAATGTCAGTAGTAAAATCTTAAAGTCAACCCTCTCTGCTACGGGTAACCAGTGCAATTCCTTCATAATAGGACTGATATGTTCATATTTGCGTGAGTACGTGAGAAGTCGTGCAGCCGAGTTTTGAACATACTGTAGTCTCTTCATTAAGTCCCTTGGCAAACCTGATAACAGCGAGTTACAGTAATCAAGTTTAGATGAAATAAATGCATGAATAAGGATTTCAGAATGTTTAAGTGATAGGAATTTCCTTATACCAGCGATGTTTCTAAGATGGAAGAATGCCGTTTTACATATTGAGTTTACTTGTTTCTGCATAGACAAGGTATCATCGAACCAAACACCAATGTTTTTGGCGAACTTAGATGAGTGTATTAGCTCATCTGCAACATAAATCGAATCAAGAGCAACTTGAGGACGATGACGAGCATTAAGCACAAGCAGCTCAGACTTATCATTGTTAAGCTTTAACTTATTTAATGTCATCCAGTTGTTGATATCCCTGACACAATCTTCTACTAGAGACTTGGCACGCATGGTTTTACCAGAAACTGACGGCTGAAATGATATGTAAATCTGGGTATCGTCTGCATACATATGGTAAGACATATTGTGTCGCTTAATGATGTCCCCGAGAGGTGCCGTATATAACAAGTACATGATGGGACCGAGCACAGATCCTTGTGGAACTCCACAAGTGAGATCACGACTAGATGACCGTTCCTTGTCAATACAGACAAATTGAGTACGATCTGAAAGGTATGAACGGATCCACTCAAGAGCTTTACCCTTAATCCCAAAGCGACAACTAAGTCTGTTGAGAAGTATGTGGTGGTCGACAGTATCGAATGCTGCAGAGAGATCTAACAATAGAAGTATGACGCAACCATGCTCATCTATGGCACGGAGAATATCATTGTGGACTCTCACCAGTGCCGTTTCCGTACTGTGACCGGCCTTATAGGCTGATTGGAATAGCTCACTCAAATGTTCCTCATCAAGATGACAGTTTAACCGCACAGCAACTACCTTTTCAGTAGCTTTGGAGATAAATCTCAAATTTGAAATCGGTCTGAAGCTAGAGAACTCCTCGTGATCCATAGTGGCTTTCTTGATAGTGGGTGACAAAACAGCTTCTTTAAACTTGCTAGGCACAACAGCACTTGCAAACGACAGGTTCACAATCCTAGTAACAATCGGTAATAGCACCCCAGAGCAGTCTTTGAAAACACCACCAGTAATAGGATCAAGGATACATGATTTCATCATTGAAGTTCTAAGTAGGGTAGATAACTCATCAGCAGTTGTAGGAGTAAATACACATAGCTCGTGTTCGAGAGACCTGTCAGTGCTCTGATGTGCATCAGCAATATGTGTAGTTATTGGAGTAAGACCATCTCTAATCACCCGTACCTTATTAACAAAGAAATCAATAAACTTGTTAGCAAGGTCACGGGCACTGTCGCACGAGGGTAATCTCTTAGCTGTCTTGAGGCTCAACATCTTCTCAATAGCACTGAACAGGACCTTCTGATTTGAGCTATTCTCTTCTATAAGTGTAGAGTAGAATTTCATTTTCGAGTCATGGATCAACTTGTTAACTAAGTTGCACTGTTCAACATACATCTCTCTATTTACGGTTAGTCCTTTCGCACGCCATGCACGCTCAAGTTTACGTCTTTTGATTTTCCCAGCTCTGATCTCTTCAGAATACCATGGGGCAGCAGGACGAAGTACGATAACACGTTTTCTGATCGGAGCATGGCGATCAAGTAGTGATGACAATGTATCTTCATAACAATCCACAAGTTCAGTGACATCATGAATATCCTCATATTCAGATAATGACGAGGAGATGATATCATCAGTGAAAAGCTCTCTATCGATGGAATGTATTTTCCGATAACTTACTTCCTTTCTAGGGAAAGTTGGTTTTCGAAGAGCCAGTCCACAATGCACTGCAAGGTGGTCAGATATAACAGGATCAGTGACGTTACAGTTAGAAATCAGGTTATCCCCACATCTTGTAATTATGAGATCAAGTGTGTGGCCATTCTTGTGGGTCGAAACATTGATATGTTGTTGTAAATTAAAAGCCTCCAGTAAGCTTAGAAATCGTTGTACAACAGGTTCATTGGGACAATCTACATGCAGATTGAAGTCACCGAGAATGATTAGAGGACCGGGCGTAGTCGCAAGTAGTTCCAAAAATCGACCAAATTCATCAAGGAACAAGTTCGCAGTGAGGCCATTTTTACAAGATGGTGGCGGTCTGTAAATCACAATGATCCTCTGGTTACAAGATGTATAATTCATGGTATAATCCGCAACTTCAAACGATTTGTATAACTTGCATGTATTAGCATTCCACCAAAACTTAAAATTCTGTTTATAAAGTACAGCCACTCCACCACCCCTTGAGCCACGTGGTACATGTTGGCACATATATCCCAAAGGACACAGATTATTTATGATTCCCTGACCAGCAATGGTATCTCCTTGAAGCCAGGTTTCAGTAAGCACCAGAATGTCAATGTTATTGTCCACAACAAAATCCTTGATGGTATGAGATTTATTATTAATTGATCTTGCATTAAGAAGGCAGACATCAACAATCCTGGGCGGAACAACCGGAGTCAACAGCGGGGAAATCGGAATAGTAATGTGGTTATACGCATTGCAAAATTCCAGTGGAAAGCAATAACCATTTTCAGATCGATTAGTTACCCTAGTTGGAATATGGGTTTCATTCACGCTACAAGCTTCAGAGCGTATAATCTGGCCAGTGGTGTTAGTGTCATTATAACCGTTCCAGTTGGGAGCTTGTGGTCCAACGTCATTAGCATAATCATCACAACAAGAATAATTGACTACCCGCGTTTGTCTCTTTCTTATACCAGCACTTTTGCCGCGAAATCGGAAAAGTTGTAATGTTTTCAGCATCTGATAAGTAGAATGGTTTATAGTAGATCTGTCAGCTTGACGGCGAAGGCGAAGTAGATCAAGTCGTAAGTAACGCAACGTTTGACTGCACTGAGAAGAATTAACATGCAAATGAGCCTCTGATGAAATACATGGCTGCCGTAAACTTGATGGTACTAACTCAGTTTCTTGCTCAGTAGAAGGACCTGGATTCGGATTTATGTCCATAAATACGGTGATATCACCTGGCGGGTCATGTCCAGGAATTAGGAGAGTTGTCAATCCTCGCTTGGACCACCGGGCAGCAGGAATCCGTGATTTCAAATATCCCAAGTTCGATAATTTGACTTCTGTCGCAATAGCTTGGGTAGTCGAGAAATACATGTCGAGTTTCAGCCCATAGGGAGCCATAACAGGCCAAAAATTGTGGCCATGTCTAAGGAATAACACTTTAGGTGACCACTGAATGTAGTCAGGTTGTGTAAAATGGTAGCAAATTGCCGCTAAGTATAAAATAACAGGAGCTCGAAAGCTCATGGCCGCCATGTTTAGCGCCTTAAATGGAATCAGTGCAAAACAGAAATGATCCAAGCTAAAACAGAAGTGATCCAAGCTAAAACAGAAATGATCCAACTACGAACTCAGTTTGACATCATCTATGCAAAACAGAAGTGATATAAGCAACTGACATAAATAATCCAACTGCGAACTTTGACATCATCTGTACAAAAATTAATTGATATAAGCAAAACGTAAATGATCCAAGCTAAACAGGAATCATTTAGTCATTGAATGTGAAATGATTAATATACAAGTAAAGCCATCCAAGCTAAAGTGAAATCGGCAGTTACTCTTTAGTTGAATGATTCATACAAATTAGAAATGATACAATCAAAACACAAGTGATCTGATTGAAAGGAAAGTGATTCGTAATAACATGCACGACACCATTTCAATTACCAATCATGCTATTCTTGGTTTTTCATGTGACATCAACAATCTAAAATTTAAACTATAACTCCTACAAAGCTTTTCTTTGTATATATTCTAGACATTGATAATAAAACAGAAAATTTCACGTCAATAGAGTGTATTGTTCCGGAGTAAATAAATTTTGAATTTTATGACAGAACGACCCCTGCGTGTTTTCCGGAAGGCATAAAAATCCATGTAATTGTATCAATTTCTTTTTTTTTAACTCGATAAATCTTTAAAAGTTTCATTCAAAGAGTTTTGAAGTGAAACCCAATGATTTTGATGGGAAATTAAGCTTTATTTGTATTTTCCCAGAGAGGGACACCAAGATGGCGGCCGCATACAAAGTACTGTAAAATTGTCGTACATTCCTTAGCCCACAGCTCCGTTAGGACATAATCTAATGTTCCAAAATTTGGGTTATAAGTGATTTTTTTGTAATTCTACAAGGACCAAGATGTTTTATTTGATTTTATCAATGCAAATCAATTTTGCGATCGCGTGTCATGACGATGAAAACCATGACCAATTACATATACTATTAAACACGTAAATAAACTTGTTTGAAACCTTGATTAATAATGGTACTAGAACTGAGTGGAGTTCAATTTCTAATAAATAGTTTGTTAGGATCCTTTTTGATTGGTTCAGCAAAATGATGTGATTACAGATACTGTATTCGCACTATTTTCAACCAATCAGATTATAGGAAACTCCAGTGAGTTCAAAAAGAATATATAAATTAAGTGATATTTTTGTTAAAGTGCCTATATGTGCTAGCCAGTTATCTTTGATTTAAAAGTTAAACTGGAAAACAAAATAACCGACATAGGAAACATAATAATTACAGTCTGCCAACTTCGTTTATTAAGGGTCACATTTCAATGACGTCATTTAAGGGAAAACTTCATTATAGTTCCTTTTGCTCTGTTTTTATATCAGCTCCACTTATTAACACATCATTCTCTGACATTATAAGTATCAAATTACAAATTATCTTAAGAACAGAATGCAATATACGATAATTAATGACAGTCAATCAAATGTAGCACACATCACGTGTGGAATTCGCCAGCGTTCGGTCCTAGGACCAATATTATTTAGTTTTTACACCAGTGATATGCCCAGGGTTATCACATCGGGCACCACCTATATGTATGCAGACGACACAACAATTTACTGTATTGGAAAATCTATAGATGGAGTGACAGTGGCACTTAACAAAGCTCTGGATGAGCTATACACGTGGTGTTTAAATAACTCGTTGACGCCACATCCCTCTAAGTGCGAAGCTATGGTTATGTCTAGAGGTGTTTTCCACGGTCCATTAAATATATTAACAATAGGCGTTAATAGAGTTAAGTGGGTCACAAGTACCCGCCTACTGGGTATTTATGTAGTAGTATGTAAACTAGCGGTTCTGGCGCAGCATCAAGAATTATCACTGCACCCCAATTTTCTAGCCCCTCACCGTGGGTTCGGGGCTAGAAAATTGGGGTGCAGTGATAATCCTTGATGCTGCGACCAGAACCGCTAGTTTACATACTACTAACGTTGATACTACGGCCAGTCCCCCCACTTTACATACTACTACTCAACACGATATACCATTTAAACATATAGCTATGCTAAGATATAGGACCACCCTAAGAGATGGAGTGCGAAAAGTGTGGGAGAGCGTTTAAGAGGAGTTGGAATCTGAAACGTCACCAAGAGAATCGCAAGACCTCATGTGTTAGGACTCCAAAGCGCTTTATATGTGAGAATTGTGGGGGAGAGCTAAGCTGCTACTTTGCTTTGTGGAGACATAAGAAGAATAACTGCCCCAATCCTACTGTCAGCAAAAAAATAGATACACGCCAGTACTCAATATTTCTATACCCTATTAGAGAAAGGATAATATAAGTAATATACCATGGTCGATCATATACCAACATTCATTCAAGGACCTGGTCTTAAGGACTACTTACGCGGATGGAAGATGGACGTTTTAGATGGTAATCCTCTAGAAGCAGACCCAGCTGCTTTCCTATCTGGCGTGCGAAAGCAGACTACCGAAAAGATCGATGAAGAGCTTCAAGATCTAAATAGTATTAAGGTTCAGCTAGCTTTGAATGTGACTCTCCGCCTCGACAAACCTGAGGGTTCAGTATACGATACGATCACATTTCGGAGTTCACAAGCAGTTCTGACCAATAGTTCTGAGATCCGCGGGGTGATAGTAGAAGCACATGCTCAGATCCATAACAGCATCGAGAAGTGGATCAGTCGAGGATCGAACTGGGTCATAGATAAAGTCAACATTCTATGGGTAAACATTGCTAAGTATCAACCACTACGCGGAGGTTCATATTTACCACTACCTAAAGAAATCGAGAATAAGAAAGCCGTAATCAATGTGCAGAACTATGATGACCATTGTGCACTTTGGTCGATATCCGTAGCACTGTTTCCAGTTAAAAAAGATCCTCAGAGGACATCAAAGTATAAGAAAGACGATGTGAAATCCGAAGGAGTGGACTCACCGACACCAATCTCACAAATACCACATTTGGAGAAGCAAAACAAGATCTCTATTAACGTATATGGTTGGGACCCAAAGGAA
Source organism: Actinernus sp. WN-2022 (assembly GCA_030867875.1). NCBI lineage: Eukaryota > Metazoa > Cnidaria > Anthozoa > Actiniaria > Actinernidae > Actinernus > Actinernus sp. WN-2022. The sequence goes on along the minus strand of JAOWCC010001679.1, from coordinate 50,358,975 downwards.
AAGTGCTTGATCGTGCATCACATCTCGAAGGAGACTTTCTCCAAGCGCGTTAACCTCTTGCTTATAGAAGACCCAAAGAGTGGTAAGCAACACTACTGCTGTATCAAGAACTTCAACCGCCACCTATTCGATCAGACAAAGTACGAACATAGGAAGCACTTCTGCGAACGATGTCTACATGGATATACTACCGAAGCTCTTCTCTCGAAGCACATCCTAGAGTGTAACGGAATTAATGACCGAGCCATTCGAATCGAGATGCCCACCAATGAGAACAACAAAGTCTCATTTCAGAACGTTCACAAACAGCTAAAAGTTTCCTACGTTATCTATGCAGATCTTGAGGCTTTAACTACTAAGATCGAAGGACCTGCCCAAGATCCCACGAAAAGCAATACACTTAAAACAGAAGAACATATTCCCTGCGGATTTTCATATATAGTTGTACGTTCCGATGGTCATAGCGAACCACCAGTACTATATCGAGGTACGGATACGACCGAACGTTTTCTACGATGTATACAAGAAGAAGAAGCGAAGATAAAAGCCCAAGTTGCCAAACCACTACGTATGTCACCAAAAAACATGAGAGATCATAATAGAGCAATTCTTTGTCATATCTGCCAGAAACCTCTTGGTAAAGATAGAGTACGCGACCATTGCCACATCACAGGAGAGTTTCGAGGTGCCGCACACAACGCATGTAATCTCAAATTACGTATCTTTCCTACTATCCCAGTTGTATTCCACAATTTGCGTGGCTACGATTCTCACCTATTGATGCAATCCATATCCAAGACGTCAGGTAAGATCTCTTGTATTCCAAACAATATGGAGAAATACATTTCATTCTCACTCGGCAACCTACGGTTCATAGATAGCGCACAATTCCTACTATCTTCTCTCGATAAATTGGTAGCAAGTTCAGCACCAGATACGTTTCAACAAACTACGAATTATACACCCGACCCAGATAAAAACAAGTTGCTGCTACGCAAAGGAGTTTATCCGTATGAGTACATGGATTCTTGGGATAGATTTACAGAGACTTCTCTTCCACCAAAAGACGCATTCTATAGTAAACAAACTCTAGAGGACATCTCCGACAAGGACTACGAACACGCACTAAAAGTTTGGGAGGTATTCAGTTGTGAAACGTTAGGAGACTACCACGACCTTTACCTACGAACCGACGTACTTCTTCTAGCAGATGTGTTTGAGAACTTTCGAACGGTATGTATGCAAAACTATGGTTTAGACCCAGCTCACTATTACACTAGCCCAGGACTTTCGTGGGATGCGTTGTTAAAGAAAACTGGAGTGGAACTCGAACTATTAACTGACTATGACATGCATCTATTCATTGAAAAAGGTCTACGTGGTGGAATATCTATGGTATCTCATCGTTATGCCAAAGCAAACAATCCAAGCGTACCCGACTTCGATCCTAATGAACCAAATAGCCATATAATATACCTCGATGCCAACAACCTATATGGATGGGCCATGAGTCAGCATCTACCAACGGGAGGATTTGAGTGGTGTCCACCAGCGGAACAACAAATCATCCAACACGAAACCGATTCTGATGTGGGATACATCCTCGAAGTTGACCTTGAGTATCCTCGAAAGCTCCACAACTCACACAACGACTATCCACTAGCTCCCGAGAGAATGCAAGTGAATAAAGGGTGGTTATCAGATTATCAAATCGCCCTATTTGAGAAACTATACGAAGGCAATGGATCTTTGAAAGTGGAAAAGCTTATACCTAACCTATACAACAAAGAACGATATGTGCTCCACTACCGTAATCTGCAATTGTATCTATCTCTTGGCATGCGTTTAACAAAGATCCACAGGGCATTACGATTCAACCAATCACCATGGATGGAGCCATACATACGAATGAATACAGAACTACGAAAACAAGCGAATAGCACTTTCGAACAAGAACTCTACAAACTAATGAACAATAGTGTATTTGGTAAGACAATGGAAAATCTACGTAAAACGTGTAGATGTCAAACTACTACGATCTTCAGAAGGAGTCAAACTACAACGTCTCTTGAATAAACCTAGTTATGCTCGATCCACGATCTTTTTTTTTTTTAATCATCTTTATTTAACCACGCTAGCCCCAACAACGATAAAAGCTGATTTCCTTGAGGGGCGTGTCATGAAATTACAATTACTAAATATAAATTACTGATATAAACTAATACATTGGATAAAAATATTTTAAAATCGTATATAATATAAACCAATTGTCTACAGTCTATCGGTAAAGGCTCTGTATGATCGGCTAATAAAGATAACAATGAAATTTATCAGAAAATTTGGAAAAAGAGTCGCAGTCTCTTAAATCACTCGGCAAGGCATTCCATGTTTTTGCTCCATCGTAGCTCCAACTTTTCTTTAGAAACTCAGTTCTTGGTTGAGGCATGACCAGTTTGGTAGAAGAGCCTCGGAGGTTATAACTGCAATAACTAGTTTTATCGAGTCTCTGAAAGAGATTCGAAAGTCGTGTTGGAGCTAGACCATGGAATGTCTTGTACATAAGGTTTGACTTCATTTGCGTCCTCTGCTCATTTAGATTATGCCACTCAAGGGCGTCAAGGGCGATTTGGGACTGTCCGGCTTCATTCGGCCGCTTCATTATAACTCTCGCAGCTCTATTTTGTAGCTTTTGTAGCCGTTCTGATAGAACGCTGCCTATTGGATCCCAGACGACGCAGCAGTAGTCAAAGTGGGGTATAACTAGTGCGTTATAGGCTGACACGAGCGTTTGGTGATCAACAAATTCCCTAAGCCTCCGTAAGGCGCCAATTCCTGACGAAATCTTTTTAGCTATATGGTCGATTTGATCTTCCCATGTAAGAAACTGGTCAATTTGAACACCTAGTGCCTTGTAATTGTTAACCCGTTTGACTGGTTGGCCGCCGATGTTCACCTCGGGTTGCCTTGGAAGATTACTCAGGTTATACCTAGATCCGATCAGCATATATTCGGTTTTGGCGACGTTAAGGCTTAGTTTATTTGATGACAGCCATTTGTTCAGATTAATTAGATCACGATTTCCTGTCGCCTCTATCTCCTCGATTGACTTACCAACAGCTGTTACGCTCGTATCATCGGCAAAGAGTCGAGCAGTTGTAGCGTCTAAGCAGTTTGGCAAGTCATTTACGTATAGAAGAAATAGAAGCGGCCCGAGAATCGATCACTGTGGAACTCCACAGGTTATTTTCTCTTGACCTGATGATGCATTATTTAATTGGCACTTCTGGACACGGTTAGAGAGAAAGGAGCACATGAGGTTTCTAGCGCCTCCCTTAATTCCATACATTTCAAGTTTGCGTATTAGAATTTCATGATTCACCGTATCGAACGCCTTTTTCAGGTCAATGAAAATAACCAAATTGAGGAGCCCGCGGTTCATGTTTATATACCATTCATTTGTACAATCTAAAAGTGCAGTGGCAGTAGAATGAAGCTGTCTAAAACCAAATTGTGCACTGTTAGATATTCGTAAAGTTGTTCAAAAAGAATCTTTTCAAATACCTTACTTAGTACGGGAAGGATGGAAATAGGTCGATAATTGTCCAACACGGTCTTCTGGCCTTTTTTGTGAATTGGAGTAACCCTGGCAATTTTCCATTCTAGTGGAAAGTATTCTGAAATAATGGCTGTATAAAAAATGTGAGTCAGAGAATTTGAGACAACAGGCAGCGCCAATTTCAGAACTCTAACAGAGATATGATCAACACCAGTGGCCTTTCGAACAGACAGTGCGTTGATTATTTGGGACACTTTCGATGTACTTACAGGCCCAAAGTTAAAGCGAGTCTCCGTTTCCTCGATATAACTTTCAAAGTTAGGTCCGTCATTCACTATAGTCTCCGCAAGTTTCGGTCCTACACTTGTGAAATATTGATTGAAGCACTCCGCAATCTCCTTGGGCGAAGTAATGACTTGCTCATTTGTCTTAATTTCATTTATAATTGTGTCCTTCTTGTTTCTCCCTAAGATATCATTGACTGTTCTCCAGGCTCGTTTAGGATCATTTGATTCATTATCAATCTGATTCTGATAATATTCTATTTTAGCTTGCCGCAGTTTGATCGTTATCTCGTTTCTGACCGCCCTGTACATTTTCCAATCAGACTCGCTATTTGTAGAAATAGCTCTTCCCTTTAATTGATCCCTTTCAAACATTTTAATTCGAATGTCCCTAGATATCCATGGAAGGCTCTTCCGCTTCCTAGCTCGTTTCGTTCTCACTGGAGCATGTCTATCAAGTACGTCTAGAAAAAGTGTTTTCCAGCACCCCCACATCTCATCGGCATTTTCCTTTGCGTAAACCTGTTGCCATGGCTGGTAACTAAGGTCAGTCAAAAACTCTCGATCATTAAAATGTTTGAAATTTCTGTGCTGGATGTATTTTTGAGAATCGTTTCCCTTCAAAGTTGAATTTATTTTCCGGATTGCATAAATTAAACTATGGTCGCTACTACCACCATGAACTACACCAGAACAAGTGATTTTTTCTGGGGTGTTGGTAATACAAACATCCAGCAGAGAACGCGTACTTTTTGTAATCCTAGTCGGCTTTTCAATTAACTGAGTGAGTTGAAATAATTCCAGAACAGCTGACAATGACCTTGTAGGTTGATCCATGAGATCAGGTAATAAATTACAATTTAAATCACCTAGAATATACAGCTCCTTGCTTTCATTGTCTACCAGCTCAATGAAACGTTCGATTTTAGAGAGAACTTCAGCAGGCGCACTAGGCGGCCTGTATATTGTTGCAACTACAAAAGGTCGGCTGTTTGATTTCTTAATCTCAATACAGACAGCTTCGAGCCGTTCAGGAATTAATTCAGCTCTCACAGAATAGGAGATGGATCGTCTAACATAGATACAGACACCTCCACCCATACGCGAGCGATCACGACGGACAATGTCGTAGCCGTCAATTCCTAACTCTCCATCCGAAAAAGTAGAATCCAAACGTGTTTCGTTCAGTGCTAGAATATCCAAGTGATTATCCTTTAGTAGGAGACATATTTCATCTAGATACTTAGGAAGGCTGACTACGTTTAACATAGCCATCCTAAAACCTTTTGTATTTGGAACAGCGCTCAATTCCACATTCGATAACCCTTTACTAGCCGTGGCCCATCAGTGATTAAACGTATCATTAACAAAATTAACTAGGTTCGACTGAAGTAATCTTCGACAACGATCTAGCTGCCGTACACAACTACAGAAGTAAGTTACTTTTGAACCGTCCAGTATATGTCGGAATGTCGATTCTAGATCTTTCGAAACATCTGATGTACGACTTCTACTATAATGAGATAAAGAATCAGTATGGGCAACGTTGTAATCTACTATATACTGACACTGATAGTCTATTACTTCACATTGAAACAGAAGACATCTATACAGACATTGCCACCAATAAACATCTATACGATACTAGCAACTACAGCAAGGATCATCCTCTGTATGACATATCCAACAAGAAAGTACTTGGTAAAATGAAAGATGAATGTGGAGGTATTCCCATTGCTGAATATGTTGGACTACGATCGAAGCTATACTCGATCTTGAAAGTAGGTGGTGGCGAGATTCGGAAAGCCAAAGGTACCAAGAAGGCAGTTGTTAAACATCGTATTCGCCACGAACAATACAAAGAGTGCTTACGAGATAAGAAAGTATTTCGTCACGGAATGGATATGTTTAGAAGTGAAGGTCATAGGATGTATGGTATTCATATGAATAAGATCTCTCTATCACCATTCGACTCTAAACGTTGGATTTCAGCAAACGGGATCAATACATTAGCCTATGGACACAAAAACTTAGACATGGATGATTTTATTTACGAGTTGCTATCTTAGATCGGTTGGGTACGAACAGAATTCCCTTTGGTGGTAGTTCAGTATTTGGTGGAACGACTTGTAGCTCTTCGCGCACGAACCCTCGCTTTGGTGCATCTTTCTCCAAATAGTACAGAACTGGTTGATTCGAAGATATCACACTACGCGAAATAATATGTGTCTGTAAACTCCACACAGGATCAGTTGCTCGTTTAGCTCCACCTTCCAATTCTCCAGGCGCATATAGATATCGAACTAGAACATCGAATGGCAACCGCTTTTCTTTCAATCCAACAGTGCGCGAATATGTAGGAGTTTTGATGTTGACTTGCTGTACCACTACAGAATTCGAAGGCTCTTTACCAGGAAGTCGAGTAACTTCATTATTCATGGCTTTGATAACTTCTGGAAGCCGCAATACTCATTCTCTACTGCGCGCATCTGATCCTTCCGAAGTAAGTACCATTTCTTTCGCATATTGATATCCAAATAATCTCTCAGCTAATGTTCTATTTACTCGTTCGACGAAGCTTTGCGATCTATGATTACCTGCCTCACCTCGTTGGACTTTTGTACCATGTAGTTCTAGCGTTTCAGACATGCGACCCATGAATTCCCTACCAGGATCTACTTGCAACGTTTTTGGCCATGTTAGTGGACTACGATCATATATTCGTTCAAATGCCACAGATACTTCACCACTATTTTTCGATGCTAAAGGTTCCGCCTCTTTATATCTAGAAGCTACATCGATTACCACTAATGCATATTTATATAGTTTCCTCCCACGTCCAGGCCGATCGTGAGGTAGAAATATTAAATCAGCTTGATGAACCTCATTTGGTTTCGATACGGTCCAATGTGGTCGTAGTATATATCGTGGTGGGGGTAAATAAATTTGCCATAGTGCTTGTTTCTCTAACCAACTCCTAGCTACGTCTTCCGATACCTTTGCTGCCACCGATAGTTTACCAATTGCAGAGTAGCCTTTCCAATATCCTTCAGGACCATAGAAGATAGCATCCATCACATATTACATTAACAATGAGGCTTTAATATGGATAGTCCTTATCGTAAAAAAAAAGAATAAAGACTTATTGATCCTTATTCTTTTTTTTATTTTTTTTATTTTTTATTTTTCTTAAGTAGGTCTATAACCACTTACTAGTCAGCATAGACGTCTTGTTGAGTGCGCCTATTCTTCTTTAATGGTTGTCGTACTATGTCGATGTCAACATCTAATGGGTATGAAAGTCCCATACCACTCAAACAAACACTTGCGGCATTGCAAATACCATCGTGAAAAGAACCTGGTAGAATAAGTTTATTTATATTATTGATGTTAACGATGTTAGAGTTCTCATCGACGAGAGGTTCGTACATAGTGCGGCCTCCCTTAGAAGCGTATCCCTTACTCTTATCAAAGAATTGACCATTAGATACTCCTGTCTTATAATCGCATTTCATTCGCATCCTCATTATAGGATTGGGTAATCGACATCCGGCATTAACAGTAGAATCCATAGAAATAGATCGTTGAATCATTGGAGCTATCCTAGTATTAGTAACGATAATGGCATTCTTTCCGGGTAGACTGCGTTTACGTGGATCGCATATGTAGATTTTCTTATCTTCGATAAGCTTATTTACTTCACAATCGAAAGCCCAATCTAGGTATTCGACTAGTTTGAAAGAAGGACTTAGCTTATCGTCAGAAGGGAGATCCGATTCTCCATCGTCACGTTTCTTAATCGTAATCCCATCATCCTCTGTACATACAACGTCGTTCCACTCTTGGAATTGTAAGCAAGGATGACGATCGCGTTTTTTGATCTTATTGTTGCTATTGGATGCAGCGTTTATCCTAATTATATCTTCTTCGTTGTATGGAGATATCTGTTCCACGTGTTTTTCCCCTTCGAACCGAAAGACCGCTGGATGAGGTCCATCTCCAATGTCAAAGTATACGGAAACGTATTTGCACCCATTCGATCCGTTCCTAGGATGAGTCCAATCGAACGATATAACGGACCCATAGGATTGACCATTTTCTTCAGCCCTTTCGAATGCTTCAACCACATCACCTACGTTGAAAACGACACTAGCATCTGAATCCTTTGAACTAGTACTACCACTATCCATCGTCTCAATAATATGAATACGTAGAATATCAAGGGATTCGAATTTACTAATAGTACGAAAGAGGACCTTCGATATCTATATACGCCCATATCTCTAAATGGAAGTAAGAAACCAACTTTTTTAGTAATTTCCTAATAGCTTCTGATAGTTCCTAATAATTTCCTTACCAGTAATTGCCAGTAATTGCCAGTAATTGCCAGTAATATTGCCAGTAATTTCCAAGTAATTACCAGTAATCTCACCTAATGTACAAAATCTCACCAAACGTAAAAAAGCTCGTTTTTAAAAAGCATAATCATATCAAACGACTAACAGCATATCCAGCGGCTAGCATTCCATCTCCGACATAGACCAACTCGCCCGTCCTCTGCGAACTCGATGGTTGATAGTAGTCTGATAAACGAGGTTCTCTCATTTCTTTGAGACGTTGTAGTTGCTTGCGTAGTTTGTCGGATCGTACGAAAGCACGGTTAGTGTCGTTTTGAGAATCGTGCGCACTACGTTCCAGATCTTCCTGCTCCTGCGCATGGTCGTATAGTCTTTGACGTTGTTTATTGTAAGCAATCATGGCAGCCGTTTTTTCCTCTAGTGCCCTGTCGTGTCTTTCTCGTTCTATAGCAGCCCTATCGTCCTTTCCAGAAAGCATCCTAGCGAGTACGCCGCCACCAGTGAATGCCGTTGCATTTAATTCCATTCCAATTCCTACCAACGTTGCCATGAGCACTCACAAAATAGGTGGTAAATACTTTTGATCCTCGAGATATTGTTTCACTGTTAGGCTACCCGCCAATACCGCTATCCACTTCACGTTATTCAAGATAGAAACGGAAGGATCGTTGAGCATTGGTTCCTTTACCACCTTTTTTGCGATCCATCCAATACCTGCAGCTAGTCCAGTAATTATTGCGGCGTCAGTGACCGTTTTCATTAGTTTATTCTCTACCATTGTTATACTACTTATGATTCCAATCTTTAAATGCTACTCCATATCTGGTAATGTCGCCTTCCTGGTCTCTACTGGACTTGCGGGTCGTATCGTACTTGCGTCACTTCTGTATCTTTTATATTGGTAGTATACGCCCACCAATGCAGCACCCACACCAATGGCCGTTAGAGTAGTATTAGTAGACACATCTAGTAGCGAGCTAGTAGCTTCCTCTACGTTGGTTTCTTTGCACGATTCGCTTTCACGTTCCAACTCCCGCTTTAGAGCTTCTTTACCAAGTTTATTGCTTACCGCAAATGCTTTCCCAGCAGCAACACGTTTTGGATTCTTTTCTTTTTTCTCAGGTGCAGTCTTCGGAGGATCTGCAGTTATACGATCCGTCTGTTCCTCCATCTTGCTTTGATATAGTAGATATATGTGAAGGTTCAATAGGTGTGGTAGCAGAGCTAATAGGAATGACTATGTGACCAGATACGTGGAATAAGACGCTAGCTAACGCTACAAAGCGACCTGCTTTAAGTGATAACAGGCCAGTCGCAGCACTAATCTCATTGCGGATTAGGCGGTCTTCTCGTAGGTCTAACATCAGCTCTTCTTGAGAATCTATAGGTATTATGTATGCAACTAGTCGGGTAGCTAAACGCATAATACCATCGACTAGATTCCCCGTTATTTGCTGAGCTAGAACGGCCTGGTATTTTCTATATAACTTATCTACTTCTTTTTCAGATAGTCTAGAAACGTCTCCTACAGATAAGTTATTTCCTAGGTATTCTTTCGTTGTACCAGTTGCAGCCAAAATGGCAAGTGCTTCCCGGTTGTCCGTTGCATCGTCATCTATTTTTGGTAGTGGACCTGTTACGTCCTCACCCAGTAGCTCAAGTATTTCTTTATCGTCCATCATGATACATCATAGGTGAGGGTAGCTCTAACATGACCATAAAAGGATGTCGTAAACAAAAACATATGCGAGCAAACTTGTGGGACCGAAGTACTGCTCGTAACTCATTACATTCTTGCGATCCTCCGTAGTCTTCGAATATCCTTTTACCATCTATAATCGATGCGGTATGAAAGGCAACTACGACCGCTACGTTCTCGCGGAAAGGTTTGCATATACTCGTTAATTGTTGGGATAACACCCAAATAGATAGTCCTATATGTCGAGCAGAGAATGCCAGATCTACTAACTTGTCAGTTCTTCTTTTTACGTCTTTTGAGGCGGCGCAATCATCTAGAATCAATAGCGTATTGGTTCCAGACCAAAAGGTTGCACAAACCTCTAGTGCTGTATTGATAGCATCCTGTGGTGGCGACATAACATAGAAGTGCGGATCTTGATTGGCAAATCCACGATAGGTTTTGTTGTGCGCATGCGTAGGACATATTAATACTATATAATCGAACTTACCGCGAAATGCTCCACGAAGTTGCTCTACGAGAAATGCGGTCTTTCCACAGTTTGTTGGACCTACTATGAGTGCGTTGAATGGTATGTGTTCTACTAAGGAATCCATTAGTATGTTATACTCTGCAGTTCTCTGTTCAATATCGTGAGTTGAGCATCTGCGAGAACGTAGATGTGCATGTTTACGTTTCCACTACCTTTTGTGGATCTATGTATACTAAGATCGATGTCTTTTCCGCCACCTGTTTGTGCCATACCATCACCATGAACAGTGGAATCTTTTGCCGTGCGGCAATCGACTAGGATAGCAAATCTATTGTTATGGAACTTGGTAGGAGTCATAGAAGTATTGGATGTGGCAAATCATCCTTTTGCAGCCTCCCAGAAATCTGGTGGTAGCATACCTCCCGGAAAGAATCTATTTGGAACTCCGTTGACATCCACCTCTATCTTAGAAATACCAGGATTTGAGAATGCTTCACTATCTCGCGTGCCAGTGGTAGGTGGATCTATATGAATAGTAGAAGTAGCCCAGCAAAGGATCGTCGTGGAACATTGATATTCTGAGATATCAAAGTATCTGATGCCTTGGCGATAGTTACTGTCTTGAAATGAACAGCGTGATTATATAGGAAAGCAGTGCCTCTTTCATATGCGTCAAGTGCGTCCTTAGCTAGAGTTTAATTCTTGATTGCTTCATATTCTAACTGTATGTTGTTAAGCTTGTATGTGCCTATCTTCGTACTATCTGATCCAACAACTATCTCTATGGCGGGCGATAGAGTCAACTCAAACGATATAGTGTCTTCTAGGGCGTGAGGATATAGAACGCCTTAGATCGTAGCTTATTCGTGTTCTCTGATTGGATACCTTGTTGCGTTCTAGATTCTCTTTCTTGAGTAGATAGGTATACATCGGAATATGTCTGTAGTAGATCTGACCTAGCAATGTCTTCTACTATTTCAGCTCCCATTTTACAAACTCAATGTGTAACCAAACAACGCCCAACATTGGAAACAACACGATTATTGACATGTCCACCAGACAATACGATGTCACCCAATAGCGCTAAGCTACCAGGTACCAGTACGATATTTTCTCCTAGTGTTGGTACTTCCACGTAGAGCGTCTCTCCTGGGTTGGCAGACGATGGTGTGAAAGTTTTTCTATATAGAGTTCGTGGAGCCTTGAGTGCTCGAGGTTCTCTTCGCGCTTTTGCAGGAACTAACTTCGATGCTATCATGTTGAATATACGTAGATATATAGTTATGTTCAATATGGATGTTGATGCCGCAGAGGAAAGATCTGGTGGAGCCGAAGCAGGTGAAAACTATAAGGATGAGGATGCTATCGATGCGGAGGAGTGGAATGCGACATTTCCAGATGACGCTACTACATCAGGAGAAACGATCCCAATGGAAAACAGACGCGACTAAACTAAAGAAGGTGCTCGACCAAAGAATCAGGAAACCTCATTTTCTATGGATGATTACATCGATTCGATAACCGATCCGGTTCCTAGATATCAAAGAATCCTGAAAGATCTGGAAGATGAGAAAGCTCCTAACTTTATCGATAGAGGGGTAATCTTCAAACAAGGCTTATCAGACAACGCAAAACAGATGCTGTTTGAGACTGTCTGGGAACGATACCGCGATGTGGGAATTCGAGGCACGCTTGAGATAGCAACCATGAAGGGTGGTAGAATAGCTATACGAGAGTTTGGAAGTAAAAATAAGCCTATCCCTTTGATCACCAAGAAGGGTGAGTTATATAAGAGGATGGGAGAAGGTCTCAAAAGAGTTCTAGGACCTACATTAGAAGAAGCGGTAGGAGAAGTCATAAAAGCTGAAGACCAAACGAATGAGAGGATCGAACAAAACGAAGAAATACTCAAAGACCCTACGTCTACTGAATCTCAGAAAGAAGATGCTATTAATAGAATAAAAACCAATCGGAAGGAACAAGCAGTCCTAGGACAAATAGAAGAAGCCATGACGGAACGTATGCCACTTAGGGATCGTATAAAATCTATCTTCAAGAAGTATGGAGTTAGTACAATTAGCGTGATCGCTGCGGCAGGTACGGTGATCGGTGTAATAGTTTCCAATCTGACAAAGGCAGTTCCCGCAATACCTCCAGGATTGGGAGATGCTATCAAAGCCACCACTAAAGCCACTGCCAAGGCATTAAAAGCAGTAGGTAAAAAGTTAGAGGAGATTCTACCTAAGAAGCAACGTCCATACGATTCCAGCTGCGGCAATAGATGTCACTGCAAGATTGATCTCATGTTGTGGAATGGGCTTTGGTACGTAAGTGTGTGGTACTCGTTTCTTGTGTGGTACTTGCTTCTTGTGTGGTACTTGCTTCTTATCGGGTGGTCCTTCCATGGGAGGCGAACGGTTCGTTTCTTTAACTTCCGTATTGATATCATTCGTACCTAACACCATATATTTCGTTGCTTTCGGGATTGGATTTTTATAACCATCCTTCTTACCGAGGTAGTACGCCAGATTGCTTGGCAGTAATCGCACACCTACAGCTATTGCTAGATCAAGCCTCTTATGCGTCGTTGTTATAGCGGTAAGATAGTTATCATAACTTAAAGTTAAGTCGTTTACCTAAATAGCGCCTTCAACCAAGCTCTTAAACTTTTCTTTGACGTTATGGCTATCTATGATGGATTCGTTCAGATCTGCTTGTGCACCAAGCATGCAATATCCAAAAGCCTCAACAGATCTATTCAACCTACCCAATCCAGCATCTGTCAAACCTTTTCCGATTGGTGGTGCGAACCAATTATATTGTTTTCCTCCGTGTTCATTGTTCCGAATAAAGGATACTAGATTTCCCATTTCCTCCTTACCTCCTTGGTCTGCAAATAAATTATTGTGATTTGGCCAATTATCTGCTTCTTTGTCGTAACCTCTGATTACGTGGACGTTTTTGAAACCATCACCGTACAAAAGGAATACATCGCCAAGTCCGTTATTCCTACCTCCGTGCCATCGAAAGTCTGGTGTTCGAGATAAACCAAACTCGATGCATAATTTCTCTAGTGCTGCTTTGCTATAGAGGTTATAGAAAGCAGAGTCACCGGGTAGAGGAGCTCCAAGTTCATGTAGAATTCTTCGTATTGTGAAATACGTGTGAAATCGTAGGAACCCTTGAACAACGGGTGGATATGTTTTAAAAGCGGGGTCGAACAACGACACTCCACATCCAGAAGTTGCACACCACGTTGTGAAATTTAACTGTTGAGGCCAATATTTAAAATCTGGAGCACGCAACCATTCATGAGACTCCTTTGCTGTCGTATGCTTTACGACGGTCTCCTTGAATATATTCTGAACGCCTGCTTCAAACTTTTTAGTGGGCGTAACGTATATCCATAGATTGGTGAGATCTATATCTTGTGCCGGTTCGGTAAAAGGAACTGCTTCAACAGGATATTTCGCACTCTTGTCTAGTGTCAACGTAGATGGAAAACCTCCATGCACACCCCACAATGCGTTATCGATGCGTTTTAGAATATCCACTGGTACGAGACCGGTAATATACCAATGTTGTCCCCCATAGTAAAACATGATATTAGTCTCGTATGTTGACTCATCATGTATGTCGGATGCCGTTGTCCTAGCTGAGAACTTCTCGAAGTCCGCGTGGGGATATTTTTCCTTAAAGATCTCGAAAGCCTTTGCATTGCGAGGTGCGATATAGTCACCCCAATCACCTTTGAAATTAACTTTATGAGACATATTGAAGCTATACGTATACATAGCTATAACTTCAATATATAAGATGGTTCTCTTATATGTCACCACCACATCAGCTGACCATACTGTCTACTTCGATGAACCCATTCTTATCATTCTTATCAACAACATTTCACTAATCGAGATCACTATTGAGAACAGTTGGCGGAATCTAGAAAAGGCGGCTTCGTTCTGGTGGTCTACCCCAGGTATAGGGTTTCCACACCTTGTCGTTGCAGGACATCATGATATGGTAAGCATTCAAGCATACTTAAAACCCGCAATCGACGATGGTGTTGTAGAATTCGTAAAACCTCACCGGTGCGGGCTTGGATCTTAGACGTCAAGAAACCAATCCGGTTCAGCAGAAATCTCTGTACACTATTGGGAGTCAATGGCGAAAAAGAGGGGGTAAATGATATGATAATCGTGGTGGGTGGCCACGGTATGATACTCCAAGATATCTACACAGTATATGTCCACTGTGATGTGGTGGATTCTAGCTTCTCAATTCTCGATGGAAAGCGATCAAACGTACTGGCTAGCTTAGAGATCCGAGGCGAAAGATTCGCAAAATCAATATACGCCTCACTACTCCCAATAACCGCTCGAGCCCTGAGGACAATGCGAAACAGCCTTCGTCTGACAATTCGTGATGAGAAAGGCAATATCATAGACTTTCGTGGTCGACCCATACGATACGTATTGAAGATTGAGTAAATCATATGTATAACATGCGATGGATGGCGATTCAATTCAACCGTTTCCAACAGCACCAGGTATCTATCCATCAGGAGCTATAAAGGAACTTAGCGACAATGGATCGAGCTTTAGACTGCAGAAAGTATGTGATACGCTTGCCGAACTCGAACAACAGGCAAGCACTACGAAGTCGTTCGTAAAAAATATGCCCGAGCGCGTGGTATCGTTCACGGGGTTGCTGTGGCCACAGGTAGCTTGAGTGGCGTCTTATCTGCCACAGCGTTAGGCTCATCATTTACGGGAATTGGGATACCTGTGGGTATTTCTCTAGGATCCGCGGGTTTCCTTTGTGCCGTCATTTCGTCTTTGATGTCTGTCGCTAGTAAGAAACTTGGCGTTCGCGTCTCAAAGCATGAAAAGACCGTTATGTTGGCAAAAGCTAAGGCCAATTCCGGGGAAGTCAAAGTCTCAAAAGCACTAGCCGATGGTAATATTTCAGAAGCCGAATTCGGAAGTATAATTGGCGAGAAATCGAAATATGAATTGCTTAAGCTTGAGATACGACAAAGAAATAGGAAAGAAAGAGGGTCAAAAAATGTAGAAGAACTTCGATCCGAGATCCGAAAGGAGATGAGAGCAAAACTTGGCAGTCTATATAATGGGGTAAGAATAGATATCTCCTATGAAAGGAACCCGCGTGGATTTTATTTTAACTTTACAAAAAAATCATATAAATTAATTCTGACATCTGGTTCGTACGTAAATTTCTGCCGGCGTGCAGGTGCTTAACGAAAAAAACGTATAAATTAATTCTGACATCTGGTTCGTACGTAAATTTCTACCGGCGCGCAGGTGCTTAAAAACATAAATAGTATTTTTTACCACCAAATATCTCGTCTAGCACATATAGCCCCACGGGTTTGTCGCTGAGCCCAACACAAGTCGTAGCGCGTCTGCCGATGTGGTAGAAGTAGAAATAATTGCGATAGAAATAATACAGTAGAAAATCAGCGACCAGAGTAGAATGATACCTGTGTGAGAACCCAATGGGGTCAGAAGCTGAACGACTACAGTAGAATGAATACAGTAGAATGAATACAGTCAAAGCCGGGCCCGGCAAATAAGCAAAAACCTCTCTAGGAACGAAAAATGGCGAAGGAAGGAAAAAGGTGAAAGTGGTTCCTAGAGAGATTCTGGTGACACCAGTTTTGCTTTTGGAGTTTTTTCATTATTAATTTTTTTTCTTCTTATGGTCTTAAACTAAATTCTTAAATGAGTACATATTGACGGATGTCCTTACCACGAATCAGCTGTTTTGGTTAAAACCCTCCAACTTATTATCACATTCGAACAGCAATTAGAGATACATAGTATGAAGTGTATATCACACGATGGCCGAGATAGTAACTTGTGTTTGGTTGATGCGTGGTAAGGACACGAAATGTGTAAATAAGCGTTCTAAGATATCAGAGTACTGCGCTCAACATAACTTTCAGATACGAAAAGGGGTCTCCTTATTCGTCCATGTTTGAAATGCGGTCGTGGTTGTCGTACTAGTTACGGATGAGTTAATGTGGATGAGTTGGTAGTGAAATTGGAGGGCTGTAAGATTCCTAGAGATGACGTTGTGCGCGTACTAGAAGAGTTCGAATAATTAGAAATCGTGATACAAAAATTTTTTTAAGGGAAACTGGTAACTGCCTCTCTCTCTTCATTCTTTTTTTCGTTTTTTGTTAGCAATTAAACGATAGATAAACCTACTGTATACGCTACTAGTATGGACGATCTTCTTAGATTGCTTGGCCCCGAAATTTGTGCAAGTCTACATATCAACCCTCTTATTCCACAGTTACGTCTTAACCCTAGGGAAACATGTTCCGAGTGTCTCTGTTCGATGAAGGTGCAAGGAACGGAATTAGTTTGCTCTACATGTGGTTTCGTTTCCGAGACCGAATGGTGTGAAGAAGCTATTAACGTTACTACTCGGCTGCGTATAGTAGGTCCGGATAGCCTTCAGTATCAACACGATCTAGACCGTACGAACCCAAAGAAATGGAATAACCAAGAATCGCAACGACAAACAATTCTGCGAGAACTACAAGCATACAACACTGCTTATAAACACAATTATGACCTATCGTTTCCTATGAACATATTAGGAATCGTAGTCGACGCATTCATCCAAGCAAAGAAAGTTTGTCCTATGCGTGGCCGCACTAAGAGAACTATCCTAGCTGCGCTACTTTACCATGCGTGTATACAATGTGGGTTCGTTCGCTCTATGGGTGAGGTTGCTAATTTCGTACAACTAAATAACAAACGCATCTATCGCGGTAATGACTTTCTACGATCGTTACATGCTGATGGTAAGATCGATATAGATGTAAATGCCGACAGCATAACTCCCCACATCGTAACGACCATTGCTAAACTCGATCCTCGAGGAGTATTTAAGGATATCTAAGAAATAGTCTATGAGATTATTCATGTGGCAATAGAAAACAACATAGGTGTCAGTTCCATACTTCGAACTAAAGTCATGGGGGTAAGCTACGAGGTGCTACGACGTTCGGGATCGCATATGTCTCTTAATGACGCTATAAAGCGGTGTGGTACGCATAAGACCTCTATCTCGCGTTTTCTCAATAAGTTACTCGCTTATAATTCCTACTTCGAGCCTATCTATGAAAAACACGGCCTAACTAGTTAAATTCGCTCGGATTCTTCTTCTTACTCTATGTAAACGTAACCATTTCTGTAATCGCTTAGTAGAGCATAAAGAGCATCTTCGTCCTCTATGGTGAGCCGATAGTTCTTAATGAGCCACTCGATGAGCCACCTAGCGGTATTGAAATGATCATTTCTACAGGCATCTAGTAGAGCATGATAAACGCATTCATCCTCTATGGTGAACCGGAAGCATCGAGTGAGCCACTTAATGGTATTAAGATTATTATTCATACCGGCATCTAGTATAGCAAACCTAACGACTTTATCCTCTTTGGTGAACTGAAAGCGCTTAGTGAGCCACTTAGCGATATCGAGATGGCTATCCTTACAGGCAGCGTATAGAGCATGATCGGCTTGTCCATCCTCTTTGACAAACCGTAAGTGCTTAACGAGCCACTTAATGACATTAAGATTGTCATCCATACTGGCGTAGGCTAGCGCAAAACTATCGTCGTTATCATTTGCGGAAATACCGAAAGTCCTAGCCAAATTGTCTCGATCGTTGTCGTTATGAGTAAGCCTAAAACCTAAAGTTAGTACTAGATGCCGGAACTCTCGGTCTACGTTTTTGTAGCGTGCTAGGGATGCTGCATCGTTTAGACGTTTTGAAGTCAAAGCAATGCTTGCAAATGATCTAGGGCCTGCATGCTCTACGATCTTAGTCAAGGTTTCTATGGGGAGGTATAATATGTTAACCATAGTTTTTTGATATAGTAGCTATGATACCTTCCTCTAATAGGGCATCAAAATATGGTAAGCGCACTATAGTAGTATGTAAACTAGCGGTTCTGGTCGCAGCATCAGGGATTATCACTGCACCCCAATTTTCTAGCCCCGAACCCACGGTGAGGGGCTCGAAAATTGGGGTGCAGTGATAATCCTTGATGCTGCGCCAGAACCGCTAGTTTACATACTACTTAATATGTAGACAATAAGCTGGACTGGTCTAAGCACGTTTCAGATGTTAGGAAAATATTTGCTAACAAACTGTGCCTTCTCAAAAGAAGTCGCTTTTTTACCAAGACATGTGCTAATGGATCTATATTTTAGGGTAATACTACCATCGATCACGAACGCGTTACCAATATGGGGAGGCTGTCCGAGTAAGGATCAATTTAATACACAAGACATTTTGCATACTAGGGCAGCAAGAATTATCTGTAATTTTCCCCGCGATATGCCTACGGAAGATGTATGTATTAAGTCAGGATGGGAATTACTCTTTGGCACATATAAACTGCACTTAGTTAAGTTGGTTTACAAAATGTATAATGACCAGGTTCCACCATCCATGTCCACTATAATAACGAAACGCAATAATAGTAGAGGTTTAAGAGGTAAATGCAGTATCGGTACAAAATTTGAATAAGGGTAATGATGCTTTTATATTTTATTGATTGCGCTGTCACTCGTAGGATTTCGTATATAGTAATGTTATTATTCATTAATTTTAAACATAGATTTAGATTCATTTATAGTCAATACATACTTTAGTTATTTAGCAGGATTCCTCATATATAAACATTATTGTTAAATATAGATTTTTAGGCAACACATATTTTAGAACCAATTGATATATTAAGTTCTTTTATATTCTTCTGTTGTACACGACCCCACAAGCACTTGTGCTTTAAATATTTATCGTGTTTAAATAAAAGTTATTATTATTATTATTATTATGTCTGACACCTGAACAACAAATGTATAAATGAAGACATTCATTGTTATAACTCAATTCATTTTCCATTCATTTGCATAACGTCCCTTAAATGACGTCATTTCAAGGATTTGTAATGATTTTTATAGTATGACCGTAAATCACCCAAAAATGATTGAACAATATTTAAAACACTTTACTGTGCGCAAATAAATTATTTCTGGCTAGGGCTTATAGGCATTTGATTTTGCGGTGAATGTTTCTTAAGAATAGGAAAAAGTGATTTAAGTGAGGTTTTCTTGGGTTATAGACAAGCAGTATTGTTTCTGAAAGCCATATTTTCTTTCAGACGTCAGATCTTTCGTGGTTAATAGATAGAAGCCGCTTCCTTAGGGCAACTCAGTTGAACTACTAGCTCAGTGAAAATCAATGTAATGACATTTTACAGCATTTTAGCAATTTATAATTATCGTCCGCATTTTGCAGGACATTTTACTTCGATTGCTCCATGAATTCCAGAAAACAAATCAGCCCAATTCATGACGTTCCCCTTCCCGGATGGGCATTCATTGGCAAGTTTTAAAATGTCCTCAGAGGGGAGGACTCGGTCCCAAACATTCACACTTGTCAGATTTCCGTTAAAACTTTGTTTTCTCTGGAACCCCCTTGCAGGATACATATCCTGATCTTGACCAAGCACTACAACACCTCGGGTGTACGAGAATCCACTACTGAATCCAGTTCCTCCAGCTGCAATGGCGCCGTCGATATAGAATGTCCAGCTGCCAGCGGTATTCTCCCATGTCGTGCAGATGTGGTGCCACTGCCCATCAACAACTGATGCTGTAATCGTTCTGTTAAACAAAAATAATGTTATAAAATCCAGAAAAATAAATGCGCTTATGCGGTTGAACTTCTATTAGCAACAAATAAACCCTTCGAAAAAAATCGTTCACGATAAAAAACATAAATAAGTACTAAAAAATCCCATGGATAGTCCCCAGGGAATATATAGTGTCAGGAGCCCATTACCTACGGGGGGTCTGGGGTGCGGGGGAACTATTGAAATATCCACATACATGAAGAAGCTGCATATGTCAGGCGACAAGACTGAAATTCTTCCCTGGGGAAGATGCAGCTCAACGATCCTGCTGGGCTAAAAGTTAAAGAAATAAGTAATCTTGTAAAAATCTTAGGTGTATATTTTACCCAAGACCAGGCTTTATACATCAAATCCACTCGTAGGCACTATAGCATCGAGTGTCTTGGGCCGACAATGCACCGTAGTTAAACTTCACCCAACGTGGCATCCACAACTTTGGACACACATAGGTTGGTTTAAAGTTCTGAAAGGTAGGTGTTAGCTTCGCACTAGTTAGTTGTTATTTCTTCGTTGCCACATATGTTAAAGGGTTGTAGGAGAGATACGGAGAGAGAGAGTTTATATTTGCGTTTATTAGTGTACTAAACGGTTTAACAAAGTACATTAGAGGTTTGGCGTAGGCGATTGCTTTCCTAGGGCTTACCTATGGCTTACTAAATTTTCTAATTATAACCTCCTCTTCCTCACCTCCCCTTCCCCTTTCCCTTCTTCTGTGGTAGGAATGCAATCTTCATTGTTGAGGTATGCTAAGCGCCGTGGGAAGCGAGTAGCAGCTGACGTTTCGAGCGCTAGCCTTCGTTAGCCCTTCGCTCTTTTGCTCTGAACGTCAGCTGCTACTCGCTTCCCACGGCGCTTAGCATACCTTGATCGACTTTAGTTGATTATATCAGTGTTTATTGTAAAACAGCCTTCTTCATGTGGTTTTAAATATCACAGCGTAGTAATGTTGCCGTGCCGTCATGGACTTGTCTATTTATTTCATGCCGCAGGTTATTGACGTAGCAAAAAGAACCGTATGTCATTACGATTCCTTGTCCGGAGTAAGCAGCGGATCCGTTGTTTCACAAATCATGTAAGTTCGATAAATGAGGGAATGTGTATGTGGAGAAGGTCACATTAATAATTAAATGGCTTCCTTTTCTACAGGGAACTACTCTGCTATGAAAGTGTGGTCCATTTCGGCAATCCCCTTGACACTAAACAGTGGGTGGCATTAAATACAAACAAGTTATAAAATAGTTAACTCATATACACCGTCCTATCTTCGTGAGCTATTACCTGTAAAAGTAAGTCAAAGATCAAGATATGCATTACGATCAAATGAAAATTTTACGCTAATTTCTACGCGTACCGAGCGCTTTAAGAAATCGTTTTTCCCATCAACAATAGTATCATGGAATAATCTGGATATTGCCACACGTTCTGTCGAACCTCTGTCTTTATTCAAAACTAGATTACGTAATACTTTTTGTGGGAATAAATATAACAAAATTTATAACGTTTCCTTGAGTTGATATAGCTCGATTTTACACACCAGATTGCGATTAAATCATTGCGCTCTCAATGCGCACCTATATAGAATTAATTGTAAACCCTCTCCTTTCTGCGATTGTACATGGGAAACGATTGAAACTGTCCAACATTATTTTCTATATTGCCCCCGATATGCCGCCCAGCGTCAGCAATTAGTTTCCTTCTCTGCACAGTTATTCCATTCCAGATGGTTAAGTTTATCAGATTCACAAAAAATCATATATTTTTACACGGCTCAGAACAGATTGGCAATGAAGAAAATTATGCTCTAATGTGTAATGTTCAGTCATTCATATTGAAAACCAAACGATTTAACAACTGATCAGACAATTAACTGATGAAAATAGTAGCAGACCATTGACTTACGATTTATTATTTTTGTCTTTTGTTTACGCACTTTGTTAATACACTTTGTTAATATATTTGTTTATGTTTGTCATTATAGTCACTGTTAATTTAGTTAAATATTAATATTACTAAATGCACTCTCCACTATTTATGTAAACAATACAGACATAATCTCCTTCGATGAGCTTTGCTCTTGGAGAAAATGTCGAGAAAAAATAGTTAATAAAAAATAAAATTAAAATAAATAAAAAATACAAACAAGGTATAGTGCTGCCCTTCTTTTAATGCTGACAAATCCTCATGCACATGAAATTTAACCAGGGTAGCAGCTGCAGCATCACTGAACATTGAAGCTCGGATAATGGTACGCGTATCATGATCATAAAAGTTCCTCCAAGTAATAGTAGTTACTCTGTACCTCCCTTTCAGTAGTTCTCAGTTTGATTTAACAGATTTTAAACAACCTTTCTATTGAATAGAAGGGGTGAAGCGTTCTTACAGCCGTAAACTGTGTAATACATGCATGCATGTAGGTTTAGTGTGATGTGATTATATTTCAAGTTCAGATCTGTGATACTCGATTGAAATATTAGCAGAACCCATTGAAGCCCGCCCTTTATCTTTATATTTACTAAGGTTTGAAATAACTCGACATCATGGAAATACTGCTATTAATTGTTCTTTGTTTCATGCCAATCCTTTGTATTACTTCCATAAATATCATCTTATTTCGTAGACCATACCACTACAAAGAAATACAGATGACTGTGGCGTGTTTGTGTGCCAGGTTAGTTGCCAACATCCGATCCCCCGAAAAATACAATCAGTCATTACCCGGCAAGGTTGATGAAGACTTTTTGTTTTTGTTCTTTGTACAGTTTGCTCTTTACGCAGCACTCAAGAAGACAATAGATTTCGATGGGGTAAGTTTGATTCCTAGTAGCTGGAATTAGAATTAAGGCAATAGTTAATGGAGACTTCCGGGTTTAATCTGCACCGCACCATCGATCGCAGTCCTAAACGTTATTGGCGCATTGGTGCCGCGCAAAAGTGGCGCACTACTGATTTCACCAACGATGCATTACTTTTTGTTTTAATGGAGTACCTGAAGACATCCATATATTACGAAAATCAATTAGATTTCGATAATGCCAAACTCACTTGAATTTCGTAAACCGATCGTCCACATCGTCGGCTGTCCACCACTTTATGTTCTATAACAAGGAGGACAGAAGGGCCTGACTACTAGGCTGAGACCAAAAGGACACGGCTGAGCGCTTTTATGAAGTAAATTTTCTGATTGTCTAAATGAAATGATTACTTATATACCAAAAGGACACGGCTGAGCGCTTTTGTGAAGTAAATTTTCTGATTGTCTAAATCAAATGATTACTTTTATACGTGTACCTTGTCCCCTTATCCTAGAAAGTGCCCCCTCAGTTACAGATAGGGGCCATCTCGGTCTTTAAAAAAACAATTGCTAGGTTAAAAATAAACCATGAGCGGTGTATATATATATGAGGCATGTTAACACAAAATGAGTCCTCCTTGCTAAGTCGCCTTTTGTGTTGACATGCGTCAATATGTGCACCGTTTCAGTTTCAACTGGCCGCTGTTGCTCGAGATCTTGATGGATTTTAATGCGGTTTGCAGCAAAAGAACCGTCTTTGTCTATAGAACATCTGTCGACTGCGTTTTAGCCGCTTCTGGGCATTAGAAACACCCCAAAATGTCACTTTTAGTTGATCGACTGGAAAAAGGTGATAAGGTAGAAAATCTCGAAAAATTCCAAATCTCAACCAAGGCTATTATGGGATAGAAAGGCTATAAATGGAAGCAAGTGGCATTTTACTATCATTGAAACCTAGAATACCAGTTATCAGCGCTTTAAACTGAGGAAATCGAGAATTCCACACAAGAATATATGTGCACCGTTTCAGTTTCAACTGGCCGCTGTTGCTCGAGATCTTGATGGATTTTAATGCGGTTTGCAGCAAAAGAACCGTCTTTGTCTATAGAACATCTGTCGACTGCGTTTTAGCCGCTTCTGGGCATTAGAAACACCCCAAAATGTCACTTTTAGTTGATCGACTGGAAAAAGGTGATAAGGTAGAACATCTCGAAAAATTCCAAATCTCAACCAAGGCTATTATGGGATAGAAAGGCTATAAATGGAAGCAAGTGGCATTTTACTATCATTGAAACCTAGAATACCAGTTATCAGCGCTTTAAACTGAGGAAATCGAGAATTCCACACAAGATGAGGCATGTTAACACAAAATGAGTCCTCCTTGCTAAGGCGCCTTTTGTGTTGACATGCGTCAATATGTGCACCGTTTCAGTTTCAACTGGCCGCTGTTGCTCGAGATCTTGATGGATTTTAATGCGGTTTGCAGCAAAAGAACCGTCTTTGTCTATAGAACATCTATCGACTGCGTTTTAGCCGCTTCTGGGCATTAGAAACACCCCAAAATGTCACTTTTGGTTGATCGACTGGAAAAAGGTGATAAGGTAGAAAATCTCGAAAAATTCCAAATCTCAACCAAGGCTATTATGGGATAGAAAGGCTATAAATGGAAGCAAGTGGCATTTTACTATCATTGAAACCTAGAATACCAGTTATCAGCGCTTTAAACTGAGGAAATCGAGAATTCCACACAAGAATATATGTGCACCGTTTCAGTTTCAACTGGCCGCTGTTGCTCGAGATCTTGATGGATTTTAATGCGGTTTGCAGCAAAAGAACCGTCTTTGTCTATAGAACATCTGTCGACTGCGTTTTAGCCGCTTCTGGGCATTAGAAACACCCCAAAATGTCACTTTTAGTTGATCGACTGGAAAAAGGTGATAAGGTAGAAAATCTCGAAAAATTCCAAATCTCAACCAAGGCTATTATGGGATAGAAAGGCTATAAATGGAAGCAAGTGGCATTTTACTATCATTGAAACCTAGAATACCAGTTATCAGCGCTTTAAACTGAGGAAATCGAGAATTCCACACAAGATGAGGCATGTTAACACAAAATGAGTCCTCCTTGCTAAGGCGCCTTTTGTGTTGACATGCGTCATATATATATACATTAGGGTCATAGATCTATGAGGTGTGCCGAATCGTAGGCCATTATGCTGAAGCCTCCACACATTGAATGAACGGCGACATACCGCTTGTATTTATATATTCGATGTTAGTATATACCACACCAGTGAATATCACTTTTCGCGCGCTCTGATTGGCTTCTCAAACAGTGAATATTATTTCATATTTACCTCCGAGCGAAGCAGCAATCACTTCGCGCGAGTTTTTGGCCATTAGACAGAAAATAACAAGCGGCAAGGTAAATATCCACCACTATTCACCAACTGACTGAGGTGAATAATTGTTAAATATTGTTAACAATCCGGGCCACAAACTTTACAATCTCTTGCCTGCCTTTAATGTTAACCGTAAGTACTCACTGAGCCACATAACTTCCCATAGCCCTATCTGAAGGACAGACTGGTTCAGTATTTAAATATTTATAAACGTAATTTGTAAGTCATTTTATAGTAATTTTATACCTTTGTTTTCAATTATGCTTGTAAATTTAATTCAGCTTTCATCTGCAGTTGTAGTATTTTGATAAACGTTTTTTGTAGGGAGACATTTGCCTCATAAGGAATATGATGATTCTAGAAATCATATCAGGAGCTATGTCAACATGATTTGATATGCCTGGGACTATCGTGGCTGGTTCTCAACCTCACAGGGACCACGGAGCAGCACACCCTTGAAGGAAAATAGGCTGGATGATCACTTGTGCAATTATGTATAATATATTACTTCTTGTCGACATTCGTTATGTGACAAAATGTGAAAGGAGCTTTTAGACAAACTACTTCTACTTCTTATAAGGATAGAGTAGTTGCCTGGAATAATAAATACTGAGAAACTACTCCCTGTTGTAAACTAAGGGTTTTAAAATACAAATAGGTCTGGATTTGACATAATAATAATAAAAATATTACTACGATTTGCCTGCAGCAACATAATTATTGAGAAAAAATAATTCCATAATTCTGTTGCAGGAAAAATTGAAATTGAAAGTCAATGGAGCAATGGCTATCGAGTTCATGTAAATAGTAATTAGTTCGTATTGGTAGCTCAAATCAACGCTTCAGTTTTCTTGGAGTGTCGTTCAGCATATCCACGAAAAGTCTGGGGTGTGAAAGGTTGTGAAAGGGAAAGAGGGAATTCAGCGAGCATTTAACTTGCCGGTTGAATCAGGAACTCAGTCCCCCTCAAGCTTTGTATTGCGAAGTCTCGAATCAGGAAATGACCTAAAACTAAAATAAGATACTAAACCGTTCTATCGGTCAATTTAAAACGGTGATGACAAGGGCTTACATGCGGGGAGGCTTATACCCGGGAGGGATTTTATATTAGCAGACTGAAGGCCTGTACATTTTACATTGCAAATAATCTTTAATTTAATATAGATACGATACCTTTTCTGAACATTAAAGCCAACATCCAAGACAGTCTTACTGGTGTATAATCTTAGTAGGAATTCGTTATGAAACCCCTGACCGGGTGTTGCGATGCTGACAGGGGACTGGAAACTTGATCCCGTAGTGTGCCTGGTTTGTACCCAAAGCGACACAGTGAAGGCAGTCATGTCGAGACGTCTGTCATACAACACATGATCCAAGTGTAAACTACGTGGGAACTGCAGAATGAAGTTGCCTGAATACAGAGAAGACATGTCATATAAGAAACCGTCAGATCCCGATTCGATGGCTACAGGCTTCCTGTTCACTGGCAAGTAAAATAGGAACTCAAGACTGCCTGGCAAGTAAAATAGGAACTCAAGACTGCCTGGCAAGTAAAATAGGAACTCAAGACTGCCTGGCAAGTAAAATAGGAACTCAAGACTGCCTGGCAAGTAAAATAGGAACTCAAGACTGCCTGGCAAGTAAAATAGGAACTCAAGACTGCCTGGCAAGTAAAATAGGAACTCAAGACTGCCTGGCAAGTAAAATAGGAACTCAAGACTGCCTGGCAAGTAAAATAGGAACTCAAGACTGCCTGGCAAGTAAAATAGGAACTCAAGACTGCCTGGCAAGTAAAATAGGAACTCAAGACTGCCTGGCAAGTAAAATAGGAACTCAAGACTGCCTGGCAAGTAAAATAGGAACTCAAGACTGCCTGGCAAGTAAAATAGGAACTCAAGACTGCCTGGCAAGTAAAATAGGAACTCAAGACTGCCTGGCAAGTAAAATAGGAACTCAAGACTGCCTGGCAAGTAAAATAGGAACTCAAGACTGCCTGGCAAGTAAAATAGGAACTCAAGACTGCCTGGCAAGTAAAATAGGAACTCAAGACTGCCTGGCAAGTAAAATAGGAACTCAAGACTGCCTGGCAAGTAAAATAGGAACTCAAGACTGCCTGGCAAGTAAAATAGGAACTCAAGACTGCCTGGCAAGTAAAATAGGAACTCAAGACTGCCTGGCAAGTAAAGGATCAATCACGGTTTCTGGGAAATCCCCACCCCTCCCCGACACTTCACCCTAACCTTTAATGGTTAATCATTAATAGAACGATGCATATATATCCAAGGGAGAGTGGGTGGGTAGTTTCCCAGAAACCGGGATTAAGCCCAAGTAAGCCTGACTGGCAAGAAAACCAACAACATTGGCCTTATTAGGGCATCAAAGCGAGGCCAGTTGCTCAGCTTGTCATGGAAGAGAACAATCTCCAGTCGATGGCGGAAAACAACGTTAATTTTCTAAGGACACACGACTGAACACAACAGTGTGGTATGACAGAAACGAACACATTTCTGACTGGACTTCAATTTCACGATCTTTGGGACAACTGGCCTCGCTCTGATACCATTGTTACCAGACCTCTTACCGTGTGGGCATGAGATATGAATAAGGTGCACCTGAAGAGTGGCTACTTCTTACTTATCACTATAACCTCTTGGGGGAGGGGGAGGGGGAGGGGTACTCTCTCTCATGAGCCATACGGGAGGGTGCCGATCCAATGAAGTCTCTTTTATCGTTTGTGGTATATGGAAGTGTAAGGAAGTGTAAGGAAGTTGGTTGTTGTGGTATTTAAAAGGGACAGTCTTATGGGGCTGTCATATTTTTGAAAGGGGTATGTTTTCTGTTAAAAAGAATAAACTGAAACTGTCAAACCTCTCGGCATCATCAGATCTCTCGCGAATAAGCAAAAACCGTAGACGAATATCCTGTTTGTTGAACGTTGGGTCTTTATGAAGATCTGAACAGCCAAAGAATAATTAATAGAAGCGAGAAGTCCAAGGACTACAGCAAAGCTGAAACAACATGTATAGTTTATTTCGGCTTCTTCAGGTACTATTTGTTGTAAGTGGAGAGTTCTAAAATAGGGGGTTACAATATATAGCATTTCACAACTGATGTGAATAGGAAGTGACGCGTATAACTGTGACGTATGAAGTGATGTAGATAAGGTAAAGAACGGAAGGTAACAAATTACGATAAACTAATGACATGCAAAAACTAAGGAAAAAAATAATGATGCTCAATAAAAACGTGTAAATAAATGTCAGGTAGAAAATGAGGTGAAAGTGAGCTAGGTTTCATCACATCTATTGATAACATGAGGTTTAAGTATTTTAGCCGGATTCTCTGGCTTTACGAATTGAGTCTCGTGAGGAATGAATGAGGTCTAAGGGAATGAGTTGTATGTTAGTTTAGAATGGGTAGTGTTAGAAAGGAAATGTTTTGCAAAGTACAGTGGAGGGTTTGGACTTAATGTTAGGTTTGTTAACTGATCGTCTGTGTTCGTTGAATCTGTCTTTGAGGCGGCGTCGTTTGGTTTCGCCTATGTATCGAAGGTGACAGAGATTACATTGCACTATGTATATAATTTTTTAGAGTTACAAGTGAATATGCGAATGGATGGAATGGGTTTCGCTTGTGGAATGGAAATGTATTGTTTAAGGCCGTTGACGATGTAGGAGCAAGTAGCACAATTTTACACGCAACGGAATAAGCCAAGTGGGTGTGTGTGTGTGGAGTTATTAGTGGTGTTATCAGTGGGTAATAGGCCCTTTGCAGCTAACAAATCACGTGGTCAGTTGTATAGGAGAGCAAATAATTCTGACTTCATTTATTTAAAGGCCTTGTACGAGATCGGTATTGATATTAGCAAAACCTGTTTGTAACTCCAATCGATTGTCGATCTTTCTAAAACAGCGTTTTTAAAGATAGCTTGCTCTCCAGCATCCATGGCAACGCCTTTCCCATGGGGATCACGAGCTCAATGCATTCGTTAACGAAGTATTATATCAGCACGTGAATGTTAGCTGCAAAGGGCCTATTGTGATTAACTAGAAAGTCCTTTCCCAGGTTGGCGCAGTGGTAAAACACTCGCCTCTCATCGGGTTCGATTCCCGGCTCGGGCACCGTATGTGAGTTAGGTTTGTTGTTGATTCCTCATCTGAATTCGAGGGTTTTTCTCCGGGTTCTCCGGTTTTCCTCCCTCCGTAAAAATCAATCGTGAGTCGAGTGTTGTGTGTCCAAAACAGTTAATGTAGTGGGGAGTGTGTGAGGAGTAAAAGCAGGCCCCCACCAGCTTTTAGCCGTAATACTCAGCCTGATATAACAAATAATATACATATATATATTATTTATATTCCCAGGCTCCTTACACGCCACACACTTGGTTAAGATACATCGATGACATTTTCATGATATGGACCAAGGGTCTAGTTCACTTGTTGACTTGGTTAATAATCTTGATCCCACCATCAAGTTCATCTCATCACATTTATTGACTCGTATACCTTTCCTTTCCTGGACGTAACCGTCTCCTTACATGACGATTACATTGAAACTATCTATATAGTACGTTTTATACACGTTGTTTCAGCTATTCTGGAGTCCCTGTACTTCTCACTTCTATTATATCTCTCTAGTCACAACGAAAGCATTATGATAATGCCGGCTTTCATCTATTTTCATTAATTATGATTTTACAGCACAATAATGGGGTACATTTTTGAAGAACTTTCTTTGTATTCTTGTGTGATAATATTTAACACTGGGTTACCTGTGTTGCAGGTGTTGCCTTTATGACACTTGTCGCAGACACAACGATAGCCTCTTGTGCCACCAAATCCAGACTGACAGGTCATATAAGGGGACGGGCACTGGGCTCCGATACAGAGATCCTAGAAAACAAACAAAAAGTTTGCGTTACGTGTGGCGTGACATCGTTACATCTCATACGGAGGAAGGTGTGACGCAGGGACACATAAAATGTGACTTACGTTACGTGACGCCAACGCCGCGTTCTCGAGGTTTAAAGTAATGATTATCATTACTTATCAAGTCGCCTAGTTAAAGTACTGATAATCATTACTTTAAGATAAATCCTTACCCGAACCACAAAACCTTTTTAACCCTAACCATCCGGAACGCTCGTGCAAATTCTGTTCTTTTGCAATGACATACAATAGCTGTTATTACGGCTGAGCCAAATGGTCAGAGGTTTCACCCATCAGCCCTCATGAAAACGAGGCTTTCGGGTCAACCATTTCAAAATGGTACAGAGATGGAGTCACGTTGAATGGAGATCACCAAGAAGATGATGCCCCAAACCATTATTTTCTAAAGAAAAGCAAGAATAAATGTCTGTCCTTGGCCACTGGAGCGATATGATGGAATTTTTTTACAAGCCTTGTCTTCAGAAGCTTCTTGGGTCCGTAAAATCCGACAACTCACACGATAACTCCTCTTCGCATTCAGCCTTATGAAATCGGTTAGTCCATCCTTAGGCCACTCAACGTCTTACAATCGCTACTAGTGCATCGAATGAAGAGACAGGAATGATATTTCATGAAAAATTTCACTCAAACAAACTCAAAGCTGAAACAGCCTCAAACGAGTCGAGGACCCGATAGGATGGGTGAAACCACTGACCGTTTCATGGTATTTGGCTGAGCCGTAATAACAGCTATAGTCACGCTGCCAGTTGTAACGCGGTTATAATATAACTTATAATATTTATTTACAAAACGTTTATAATATCACTAATACAAAATCTCGTTATTAATTAATTTTCTCGGGTATTCTTCTGTCTAAAGGTGTGGTCTAGACGTCACGGGCACTTTTTCCCGATCTGGTTACTAAAAATACACTTATTCAACATTATCATCCCGCACTGCCTGGCTTCATGGTTTAACTAATTTGCATGTCATTGTACTAAGAACACAATTTGCACGAGCGTTCCGTCAGTAGCGAAGCGTAGCAAGCGTGTATGGTAAACTTGTTAGTTCAAAAGCACACAAGTACGTAGTATCTAGACATGTACAAAAGAGAAATTTAGGGGGCGGCCTTCACCTCCTCGGAACGTGGAATAGTACTGGCTATCAAAACAATGCCTAACCCTGAAACAATACAAACCCTAACCCTAAAACAATGCAATTCTTTGTCAGTGCAGTCCAAATGGGGTCCAATAAAATGCAAGGTTTTGAGAGGTGAAGGGCTGCTGAAATTTAGGAAAGACACAAGCTATCAACAAAATGATACAGCAATGAAGCTTGCGTGCATAAATGTAAGAGTTCCCTATATACACCTGTTTCAAAAAAGGTTGATCAGAACGAAGAACTAACTACAAGTATTGAACAATGGAGCTCTATTGTCTTTGAATCACTGAACCATAGAGCCCTTTGTTCATTGTTTGTAGTTTGTTCTTCGTAATGATCAACCTTTTTTAAATAGGTGTATATATGTTTTTGTTTTTATTCCGCGCCCTTAACACGATTCAATGTTCTTGAAATTTACAGGGACAGGATAATACATGTTGCATTTCAGGTGAAAATATAAAATAAAAAAACGGCTAGTTTTCGAATTACAGCTTCCTTAGCAAATACGGTCCGGAGAACAGTTCTTAACGACTAAATAAGAAGTAAGGCGAATTGTTTATTTTTTAAACGAAAATATTCAACCTATTTTTTTTCGAAAACGCCTCATACAATAATTTTAAGGTTTGCAGTCTTGACGGCCTACATTTAGACTACAAGGGACAGTAGGTCGTTTTAAAAGTTTAGGTCTAGATTTCGAGAATATTGATGATACGTAAAATATATGACGTCAACGCTGTGTTGCTATGGTAACACCGATGTCAAACAAACCTACATTTTGGAAAGTTTATTCTATTTCTAGTAGATGAGTGAAGTGGCTAGCCCGACCGAGCTCTGACTGTGGAGTGTCAGCCGTTCAAAGTGGGTATGGTGCGTCCCTGAAAAATCCAGGCGAGCCACCTTAAAGTGCCATTACGATCAAATTTTGACATATATAGCGACAGTTTGCATATTTGTAAAGTAACGTTGTGATAAACGGTTTTTATCACAATACCTTGATTGCACGGTATACTGATTGTGTGTTCTCTACTAAAGCTTGTGGATGTATCTCATCGTTAGAAGAACTCAGCTCACAATTCAGTAAATCACGTTTGAAGTTGCATGACGTACATTCAGGTTCGAGATAGCACTTAATCTCGCAGGCGTCTTGATCTGGAACGGTCAGGGTCTTGATCATGTGACCAGTGAATTCCATATTTGGAACTGGAGACTTCCATCGCAGTGTACGGCACGAGTCTTGAAGAGAAAATAAAATGCTACGATCAAAACAACAACTATTACTGGCAACGACTCGATTGAGACCGTTTCTCTTTCTTGTACAAAGGAAAAAGGCATCAATCTCTCTCTAGTGAAGTAATATTTAAAAGCCGACAATCAGGACTGGACGGCAATTTCAAAGTACAAGCAATTTATTAGTTCCAGTCCGAGGCGGAGTCGATGACTTGAACTAATTGCGAGTACTTTGTAATCCCCGGCCAGTCCGAATAAACTATTTTCTCAGGTATGCGCACGCAATATTGGCCCGCCAAATCGCTTTTTGAACAATAGCCGCCAATTTTTGAACAATAGCCGATAATTTGAATAACAAAGGCTGACGCATCAGAACGAGTCTAACAAAAGCTAACAAAACTCACGGCCCGCCAAGAAATACTTCATGTAGGCAGCTAGCGCGAGTGGTTTTCTATCTAAAATGCGAGGCACTCGCTAAATCACATAGAACTCGAGTGTTCATTATCTAACCGTCTTAGAATTTAGTCACATCCACGAGACATGTTTTTCTGAAATTACTAGTGGCAACTACTGTAAGAAACTCTGAACATTTCGAAATAATATACAGGGTCTAGACTAGGGGAGTAATTAGTAATTAGTATAGAGAATACTAATAAGGCTATTGTTTTCTATTGTTTCATAAAATAAATCGCGACAACTTTGAGTTACACACCACAGTTCAAACAGGATTCAGTCTCACGATAGCCCCAAAACTACAAAATATATTCATCTAACACCTTGGCATTTTTATCACCCAGTAATCTATTTTTCCTGCCAAAGTGCTAGTGTAGGTTCTCTTCTAATACAATTCCTTAACTGAGCAGAGCAGCATTCACTACCTGTTAGGTTTACTAGTTTTAGGCAATAAACAATTGCAGTATACGACAAACGGCATTCGCAGACCGCAATGTATTGTGGTTATTGTTGTGCAGCTGTGCGAAACGGTAAACTACAGTGGAGTTCGAACATTGATTCGCAGGAGACATTTAATATTCGTCTTATAAAGTTTTGACTCTAAACTCAAATGCATTCAACAGACTTTTAGCTACACCCACAATCCATTTCGGTGAGGGAATGTCGTTTTCCGTTTTCTGGGACAACCTTTATTGAAATAGATGTATACGTCAGAAGAAAATAAGAACATAGAAAAGCTGTGACTAATTTAAATAATAGGCGAGAGAATAAAACAAAAGAGAAACTTCCCTATCTCAGATAACAATGACTTCATTAGAAAGACATTCATCACATTCAAGTGAGACAACACAATATATAGACTCCCGTGATTGAACTTGGTGTCAGCTTTCATATTTTCCATTTCCCTCCGAAATCACTCTATGCAAGCTATGAATTCGACTATGACTCATGGAAACTTTAAATATTATTGCTAATAACTAGATCGGGTTTAAAGTATTTCAAGATTCATTTTAGGCGATAAATAATTGAAGGGTATATTAGAATGTTTTCAGTCTTGACAAAACAATTCAAAGTCAGGTCAATTTGGAAAAACCCTAACCGGTCAGTCAACAAGATCTTACCCACCTAGAGCTAGGGTTCTCAAGAAAAACGGTGAGGTAAATTGTTTTTAGAGATTTTCTGGAACTCGAACCCCGCTCTCGCCTACTCGTAAGGCAAACGTCGCAACCACTACACTAAACAACCATCGTCGCTCAATTGCTGTCAAATTTGTACATTTTAAAACCACTTCTAAGTTATGTATAAGATGTTTGAAAGCGTTTCAGGATTCATTTTAGGCGATAAATAATTGAAGTATCTGTCGGCTTGGTAGAATATTAATAAGGTTTCAATACCTATACCCTGGTTCCAGACGTTTTCTCAATTTTTAAGCGACGGTTAAGCCGACTAAATAGTCGCTGAATAACTCTAACCTTAATCCAAACATGTTTTAAAGGTTTTTCTCATGGTTACGAAGCGCAGAAACATCGAGTGTCCGATGATAAGTACTGCCTGTCCGATAGTAGGTTGATGTGTCCGATAGTAGGTTTGTCAAGAACCGATATCTTTAGTCGATTTTCAGGGAGAATATTGAAATTCGAAAGTCACGTAGTCACAACTATTAAAGATCACGAAGGAAGAAAAATATTGGCAATAGTTGTTATGTTGTGATGCGTGGAGCCTGGGGGCGACCAGGAACGTTTCCTGCACCAGATCGAGGCTGAATATGTACTCAACCGGGGAAGCCATCTTATACATATACATACATACATACACCACACACGCATACACACACACGCACATACACGCACACACACACACACGCACACATACTTTTATTATCCACTCCTCCGTGGGGCTTTTCAGAGATAATTACAATTTAAAAAATATATATAATTAACTAATTTTATATCTATATGAACTATATGCAATGACTTTTGGCAGAGATGCATTTCCAAATTGACCTGACTTTGAATTGTTTTGTCAAGACTGAAAACATTCTAATATACCCTTCAATTATTTATCGCCTAAAATGAATCTTGAAATACTTTAAACCCGATCTAGTTATTAGCAATAATATTTAAAGTTTCCATGAGTCATAGTCGAATTCATAGCTTGCATAGAGTGATTTCGGAGGGAAATGGAAAATATGAAAGCTGACACCAAGTTCAATCACGGGAGTCTATATATTGTGTTGTCTCACTTGAATGTGATGAATGTCTTTCTAATGAAGTCATTGTTATCTGAGATAGGGAAGTTTCTCTTTTGTTTTATTCTCTCGCCTATTATTTAAATTAGTCACAGCTTTTCTATGTTCTTATTTTCTTCTGACGTATACATCTATTTCAATAAAGGTTGTCCCAGAAAACGGAAAACGACATTCCCTCACCGAAATGGATTGTGGTTGTAGCTGAAAGTCTGTTGAATGCATTTGAGTTTGGAGTCAAAACTTTATAAGACGAATATTAAATGTCTCCTGCGAATCAATGTTCGAATTACCCTGTAGTTTACCGTTTCGCACAGCTGCACAACAATAACCACAAGCCATTGCGGGCTGCGAATGCCGTTTGTCGTATACTGCAATTGTTTATTGCCTAAAACTAGTATACCTAACAGGTAGTGAATGCTGCTCTGCTCAGTTAAGGAATTGTATTAGAAGAGAACCTACACTAGCACTTTGGCAGGAAAAATAGATTACTGGGTGATAAAAATGCCAAGGCGTTAGATGAATATATTTTGTAGTTTTGGGGCTATCGTGAGACTGAATCCTGTTTGAGCTGTGGTGTGTAACTCAAAGTTGTCGCGATATATTTTATGAGCCTACCAATTCCCAACATTTTCTTAAGATTCCCGGCACAACAAACTGCTGTTCTCCCCGGTGAAGTTTAAACACCGAAAATCAACTATAATTGAGAATGTAATTGTAAATGCTAATTGTATTTTGAACCGGCTGCTTGACTTTATCGAAGCCAATAGAAAAAAAAATTGCTGCTCACCCATCTTGATAACAGGAGAGATCTTGCTCTTTGGAAACTGATAGTTCACCGCACAGAGTTAGAACGAGTTCGCCTACACGTCTACACTTCAACAAATTCATGATTACACAAGGATTGCATACACAGAAATACATTAAAGAACGGTTGAACGTAGTTAGCTCAAACAATGCAGATTCCACCTCGTGTAATGTCACGTGACGATCAGATCCGTGCAAAGCAGTGTGGTAAAAAAAAGACAATAGAAGTGATGCATTGTGGTAAAAAAAGAAATCGAGATTTGGACCCGCTTACAGATTAGAACAGCTGCCTTGCTCGCTCGCTTCAGGCTCGCTCGCTGCGGCAGCAATGAATTTCGAAAGACCTTGAAACATCTAGTCATAAAAAAATATATTTAAAAGTTTCAATGATTCATTAATATTGTACCAAGCCGATACAAACTTCAATGATTTATCGCCTAAAATGACTCCCGAAACACTTTGAAACATCGAGTTATTGACAATGATATCGAACGTTTCCATGATTCATTAATATAGTGCCAAGCCGATATATACTTCAATTATTTATCGCCTAAAATGAGTCCCGCATCTAGTAGTCTCCTTCGCAGCCGCTATTTGTGTCGTCAAACAACGCTCCCCAAGTCTAATAACGTTTCCATGATTCATTAATATAGTGCCAAGCCGATACATACTTCAATTATTTATCGCCTAAAGTGAGTCCCAAAACACTTTGAAGCATCTAGTTATTGACAATGATATTTAAAGTTTATCAGATTCATAGTCAAATTCATAGCTTACTTCTAGCATGACTCTTCAAGGCCTACTCCGGCTCCTAAAGTCGCTGTGATTTAAGGCGATGAAGAGCAAATTAAAGCAACTTAAGGAGGCGACATAAGACTGAAAAATTGAAGACTTTGAGCAACTTGAGGGACTTAAGCAAAACTTATTATAAGGAGTAACTGCTGAATACTTTATTAAAACGACTTGATGCGATTTTAAGCGACTTTAGGACCAGCAGCAGACCTTCTTCACGTCCTCTCGGCGGATAAGGAGTAAAACCGTTAGGAAGATTACTGAACTTTATGTTAGCGGTGAACGGGTTACCTTTAATATAATAATATAATAATACAAATATTTAGACAGGGTAGTGCCTTCAGTAATAAATACTGCTATCAATGGCAGCCTTGTATAACTTAAATACAAAAAAGCTAAAAAGTTAGTAACAATATATAAAAAATATTAATTAAAAACCTTAAAAATCGCTAACAAGAATTAAAATGATGGCAGATTGCGTTATATCTTTCCTTAGGGTTCAAAATTGACTTAAGATGTATATGAGTAAAACCTTGCGGATTTATTTCCTTTACATGAGTAAATTTAACACCTTGAGTCTATTACCTTACCTTTTTCATCGGCGAAGATACATCTGAAAATGAAAGAAATTGAAGCAATAAGGATAATAAATAATCTGAGGGCGAACATTGTCGAAGAACTGAAGAGAACTGCAGTAAATCAAAATTTCTTAAACTCATCAATAATTCATGATATATATTCATCCAATGGAGGGACTGTATTTGGTCACATGCATGGGTCTTGATACCTGGTGAAGCTTCGTCAGATCAGAGTTAATAGAGTGGAATGGTTATGAAACCCAGCGACCTTCTTTGTTATATAGGCCGGGGGCATAGAATGGTCAAATCCGAGACTCGCCGAGATGCCGAGACCCTTGTTTCAAAATCCGATCTCGAGACTTACTTCTCTAAGGACTACACTCCGTATTCATAAGGGCGTGGTCTCTATATTTTAACAGTTTAGCTACATGTTCAATGTATACCGAAAAACAACATCCTTGCTATGCGAAAGAGCATACCAACATTGGTGATTCTGTAGAATTTGAGTGTTGTAGCATAAAAGGCTGTAAATTTACAGCGATTTGAAATTAGAGAGATTTGTATGAGAAAAACCATGTAGGCCTTTCCAGCCTCGCTTTCATGTATTTTCTACATTTAAAATGCCAATAACTGGACAGCAATTTGAGACATTGCTTTCAAACAGTGGTAAATTACTAATTTAGGTACGATCTTTAATGTGGTAGCAATAGTTTCAATTCTCTGTACACATTTATCTTCCAATTTATGTAAATTAGGTGGCGTCGATTATGAATGAGGTCTTATGGTCAAATCCGAGTCTCGCCGAGACGCCAAGACCGGCCTTGTTTCAAAATCCGAGATTCTTTTTCGAAACGCCGAGATTTCGAGACTTGCTTGAATTTTGGCGAGAGGGACCATTCTATACCCCTTTATATGTAAATTGTCGATATAGCCATTCGCACGAGAAGACATTTCAAACACTCCTTGTTCGTCTTTCATCAGGACAGGTTGTTCGAAGCTAGGGTAACTTTATCCCTAGCCTAGCGCTAAAGCTCTAACTGTATTATGTCAAGATTACCCTCGGGGCCCGGGCCTCGGGGATTTAATTCTGGGGCAATGCTTACCCTTGCTTAGAACAACCGAATCGAGGGGATTCCAAATATCTCGAAAACAATGCAATCGTTGCCCCCGGTCGTTGCCATCGGTGAAACTAATAAAGACAGATTTAACGAACAGAGACGACCAGTTGACAAACCTAATATAAAATGGCCTGTATCTGAACACTTCCTTTCCCTCCCTAATCATTCTAATACTCATATGCAACTCATCCCTTTAGAAATAATCTTTCTTCACGAGACTGACTCAGTACGTAGAAGAGACTGGTTCTAGAGTTTTAGCTTTGCCAATAAGACCTCTGCATGAATAAACGTGGCCGGAAACTTAGTCAGTATGTAATCGCATGGGGCCGAGAAAATTAAGGATTAATCACGCGTGTTTTCAAACTTTTCACCAAATTGTCCGATGTCGCCAAGCGACGAGGGAAATTTGGTGAAAAGTTTGAAAACACAAGTGATTAATCCTTTAAAATTTTCGAGGTAACTTGTTTCTAATATAGAGGGACATTTTTCCGGGCAAAAGACATCTATGCGGATCAGTGTGCTCAACCCGATTCAACATGACCGCGACAATTTCAAACTCGCCTTGCTCTGTATTCAATTACATTATCTTCACATTCTGATTATAATAACGGTAAATGAGTAGACAAAATACAACTGAATGCATTTTCAACTTGTCTTTCATAGTTTATTCACAAATGTTATAGTTTTTACAAACCGGCGAGGATTCTCCGAGTGCATTGAACGCGTGAAAAGCTTAAGACTCAACCTCGACAGAAAAACGCAGTGTTTTGAACGAAATTCTTTGAAACTTCTGGGTTTTTTAAGTGAATTGTCGAATGGTAAAATATTTATTGATTTTGAGTGTTGCGTCTATGAGGAGAGAGAGAAGAAGGAAACGCTTGCAGACAGACCTCGGATTCTACGAACGGGATTTCTCATTGGCGCGGCTCGAGTTCTTTGATTGACATCCCATGAATCACATTTTGACGCACGCAAGGCCAGGGCTTCGAACAATCAACTCATTATGTCAAATGGCCGACAAATCTTTCGACTTCGTGTTATGGCACACCACGATTCCCAGAGTTAAACTAGGCCACTTCATAAGTACAAAATTCTCCATTATAGTTCAGGTGTATTTAGAGTCGTTCTAAAATGATTTGGGATCGAAAATGGTTAGGGTTTGTTTTATTTGGGGGTTAGGTTTGCAATGAATCGTGGTGTGAACATAACATGAAGTCTCTTTATGAGCCAGTATTGTATCCGAATATATCTCGCCATTTTTAGCTACCTCGATTCCCGCTCCCTTACACATATCTGCTAGAAATGATATTTCCCCGGAGGGTCTGACGGGGAGATGTAGTTCTTCGAACTCAGATCGCGGCCGCGCGCGGTCTGGATACCACATTAAAAAAGTTGTAGGCGTTCCTAGCTTCCTCTGAGAGAGTGGTGCGGAGGTAACGAATGACAGTAACAGGGAGGGGAGGTACAGCATGTCCTCTGGCTGGGGATCTGTATTGATCGTATCAGTCTACAAAGGAGTTCGAAGAACTACATCTCCCCGTCAGGTAAGTAAACTGACCCTCCGGGGAAATACCATTTCTTCTTCACTCCTTCTCCGACTGATACTCACAATACATATGCAGACTTCGTAGCGTTACTGACATAAGTACTCTTGGTATAAGGTGATACTTCATAAAGAATCAACAATGTTACCATATTTACTGTTAGAAACTTGTAACTTAACCAAATATAATTGGAACTCTGACAACACCATCTGTAATTTTAACGATTCTATAGCTATTCAAGCAATAACAACCTGTAATCATCTGGTTGTAATAAACAAAACCAAAGCCAACAATAAACAGGCCTAGCCTTGACAAGTCGTTGTAAATCTCAAACCACTATATGCATAAATATATACATACATAAGGTGTTCAGATGGACCCTACATTCAGGACTGTCGTAGCAAAGTGCCCCTTGTTAGAGGGTCTATGATAAAACTGTTTGAATGTATCTGCTGAGGACCAGTCAGCCGCCTCAAGTATGGTTTCCAGTGGTAAGCCTGCTTCTGCAGCAGAAGTGGTAGAGGCACTCCGGGTTGAGTGACCGGTGAAGCGTTGACCAATCCCTGCCAGCTGCAAGGTCTTCCTAAGCCATCTAGAAAGCGTCTGGCTTGTGATTGTCCCGTAAGATCGAATATATGAAATCAGTAGCTGAGATGATTTCCTCACTGCTTCCGTTCTGGCTTGGTATACCTCCAGGGCCTTAATTACACAAATGCTCTGGTCATTATTATAAGCTGGAAGATATATTCTCCGAGGAGGATGTCCCGGTCTAGATGTCTTCACATGAGATAATAGAATAAATTCCTAAGAGCTAGTTTTCTTAGACATCGAGTTCAGATCTAGCTTAACTAGTTCACGAGCGCGGGCTGCTGATGTCAGAGCTGAAACGATGACCAGCTTCAGCGTAAGCTGTTTAAGAGTTAAACTGCTCATAGGCTCCAGGGTCGAAAGGTATAGCAATAAGGGCTTCACATTCCAAGTAGAGCTGAGGCGCGGTCAGTGTTGGGGGCTTCAAACGAAAAATCCCCTTCATAA
This sequence comes from Actinernus sp. WN-2022, assembly GCA_030867875.1. Taxonomy (NCBI): domain Eukaryota; kingdom Metazoa; phylum Cnidaria; class Anthozoa; order Actiniaria; family Actinernidae; genus Actinernus; species Actinernus sp. WN-2022. The sequence goes on along the minus strand of JAOWCC010001679.1, from coordinate 50,317,787 downwards.
AACGTGAAACGACTGCATGGGAGTTCCCCAATGAGAGACTGTCCAACTGGGACATGAGCTTGTGAGATTGCTGATTTGTAGACCGCAATCGTCCTATATTCTAGGTCACGCTGCACAGCTAAATGGGGCCTTTGTCAGCATCAGGCGAATCTCTGGATACCAGGACTGGCTCGGCCAGTCGGGGGCTACCAACAGTGCTGTCACTCTGTCGGACCGGATCTTCTGAAGTACACGAGACAGGAGTACTACTGGAGGGTGAATGAAACCCTTCCAGCGGCTACGGTCCTGCTGGAAGGCATCTACTGCCAATGCCCTTGGGTCCGGGTAACGTGACACATAGTTCGGCACCTGATGGTTGAGGCGCGAAGCAAAGAGATCGATCTTTGGGACATAGTATAGGCGAGTAATTTCTCTGAAGATCCGGCTGTTGAGAGGCCATTCTGTGCGAGTGTTGAATTCTCTCGACGCTGTGTCCGCTTCGACATTCAATACACCTGGTAGGTGCCGGGCCGTTACCCAAGCGCCTTTGCTCAACAGAAGAGACCAGATATCCAGTGCTAGGAGAGACAATGAAGGGGAACGTGTTGCTCCCCTCCTGTTGACGTAAGCCACTGCTGTGGTGTTTTCCATCTCTAGGAGAATGTGACGTGGGACAGTCCCCATTTGTCCTAGAAAGTATTGAAGTGCCAGCAATGCTGCCTTCAGTTCCAGACAGTTTATGTGTTGTTGTGCCTCCAAGACACCCCAACGTCCCCCTGTCCCCACCGTCCCGTCGCAAGTCGCCCCCAACCCTGTAATGATGCATCGGTCCTGATGGAGAGATCGAACGGGGTGAGGTGAGATCCTGTCTGTTGAATGTGTGAAGTGTCGGAAGTAGTAATCATGTAGGGAAAAGTCCGGACCGGACTCCCCCCCCCCCCCATAATTTATGTATTTTTATGGTAATGGCGCCGCGGGACAGGGGAGCGGGACCGAGTGTATGCAGGCGTCGCAGCGTGCCGGGTACCGGCACAGGGGGCGCAGCGTGCCGGGTACGGGCACAGGGTGCGCGCGCACGGTGTTGGTTCGTAAGCAGGGCGCGGTGTGGGCGGGGCCTCCAAGCCTCCACCGGACAAGCGAAACACGATAAAAGAGTCGAGCACGGAGCGCGAGAGCTCCGCCCTGCCCGACGGCCAACGCCAACTGAAGGTGGGGGCGCGTTGGAGTGGGTGTATTTGTAGGCTCGGCAGGCGGGCCTTTCTTCCAGGGGATGGGAGGGCCGGCGCGCACGACGCCGGCGTTAGAGGCGTGGGTGTTGAACCCGTTTCAAGACCAACCGTTCCCGTTCAACCAAACGTACTGGTTGCGACACCCTCCGGAACGGTTGGGGCACCGCACCTGGGTGGGGTACACCTTAGCCCTGGACTTGTGGGCAGAAGCCGCGTGGTTGTGGACGTGGGCCGTCCTACTGAATGAAGACTGGGAGACCGCGGGAGGGTGGGGCCAGGGGCTGCTGGACCGGGTGCCTTTCGCGGTGGCGGCCGAATTGTTCTGGCGGCGGACGAAAGCGTTGCTGCCCCAGGACGCTCAAGACCACGTGCGGAGCACCATGCAAGGGCGGCGTATGACGACCGCGTACCGGCTGGGGCACGCGCAAGTAAATTATTGGTTGTACGGGGCGGGCGCTGGCGTGGCTCGACGCGTACGTGGCGGGGCCGCCCCAACCCCCACCCCAGCTACTCCACGTAGACACCGTACCGGTGCAACCCCCCCACCCCAACCACTCCACGTGGATACCGTACCCGTACAACTACCCCCACCCTCCACCCCCGCGAGCGAACCCCAGCATTTTTTCGAGGGGTGTTTTATGGAGGCGCTGGCAGACGTGCTGGTTGCGGAGATGCAGGACTTGGCCGTGCGCCACTGTACGGTATGCTGTGCCGGTCGGGGGCACGCGACACGTGTGCCGGATCTGGATCGTGGACAACTACCTGTGGCGGTGGTACCTTCAGGCTCAACAGAACGTGCTGCGCCGGGGGGTGACGGATGCGTACCACGTGCTGTATTTGCGGTGGACGCGCCACTTTTTCACCGAGGAGGGGTCCTCCCTACCGCAGTACGTCCCACCCCTGCAGTTATGGTCCACGCAAGCGGGACTGGCCGTTTGGATGGAGGCGCATGCCATGGCGCTGCTGCATGAAGTCCGGTCCGGGTCGGTGTCAAGCAACGGTGCCGGCTGACGCGCGTGACTCGCAAACCGTCAAAGTAATGTTTTATAAAAACATGACACGGGGTCCATTTGCCCCGAAGAAGAAAGTAGCAGCGGCAAGAAGAGCGGGTGGTATTCGGACGAGTCATGCTTTTCTCTCAACTGCCCTTGGCGACGTTACTATGCTGGGGCGTTTCCTCTGGGGTATCTAGACCGTTCGGAGGACGAGGCGTTCGAAGCGGTGGACCAATGGATCCTGCAGCAGTACCAAACGGAATGCGTTCTGACGTTGTTGGGGGTAGTACACGATGCGATACAGCGCAAGTGCGACGGCTGCAAGGTGGACGACCCCCAGCAAGAACACCATGTGTGTCTGATGCTGCACGAGGCGGACCAGGTGGATTTGGTGTGGGACGGTATAGTCCTGGAGGTCTCGTGGGCGGACGTGTTTTCTGCGATGCGCAAGCGGTACTTCAAGGCGATGCACCGGTCGAAGGAGTCGGAGCTGTGGGAGTGGTGGGAAAAGGGGACGCGGAAGTACCTGAACGAGCATTGGGTCCGGACGGGGTGGTGGAACCGGCACGAGGCGCTGCTGAAGGAGGTGTGCATTTGGGCGTTAGGATGGACCGAAGTGTTGCGCCTCGATATTCTCATTCGACTCATCGAGACGGAGGACCCGGACATGTCCGGCCGGGTAGACAGAACAGAGTCCCGGACAAGTTATTGTTTTAAAGCCTTATAAAAAGAGAGCGTGCAATAAAACATTTGGAAAAGAACTTCGCGTGTATGTGTCTTGATTGGGGGGAAGCAGAAAGAGCAAAAAACGATGTTTCAAGAGCGCGAGGTGATCACGTGGGAACCCGTCTGGACCACGCCCTGGCAAGGGGTGCAACTCGGCCTACGCACCCATTACAGGTACTTCAAAACCGGTTTGGAAGAATTGAAGGCGATGCTGCTGTACACGTGCTTGATCGGTCTGCTGAGGGAGGCGCGGGGGGTGTTGGAAAAGGTGTCGGGGGACACCCTCGTCGCCGCGTACCGGACCGCGCTGGTTCTGGTGTGGCGCAGGTTCCCGTTGCGCCCGACGGTTCGGCAGCGTGCTCAAGACGATTGGGTGACGTTCTGCAAAACGCGCCCCTCCCCCGGCAGCTCGCCGTGGGTGACGATCGACGTGAAGGAGCGGGGGACGTGCTGCTGTTCTGCCGGCGGTACGCGGAATCCTTGGTGGCGGATTGGGAGCTGATGCAGACCCACCCTCAGTTTGATTTGATTGGGTGGCGAACGCAGCGGTTGAACGACCTTTGGACGCCCATGGTCCAGACCCAATCGCACTTGTGGAGCGACACGGACTTGTTGCCGGCGTGTGGGTACCCTCCACCTTCGTAACTCGCGCGCAGCCTCGCAGCCTTCACCGATACCGCGGGACGTGACTACCGCGGCGGCTTATAAAAACGGTGGGGGCGCGCGGTTCTTTATTCATTCGAGAGCGTCGGCGCCCCGAGGAAGACTTCCCCCAAAAACAAAAAGATGTTATCGGTGCCACGGGAACGGGCGTTACGTCACCGTACGGAATGCCGCAAGACGTTGTTGATGGTGCTGGCCGTGGCCCGCGGTATAGGGAACAAGTACCGGTGGGGGAGCTTTGCCGAGAATGGGGCGCCCGACGGGGACGACGGGGAGGAGGCGGGGCGGCGTGCCTGGTTGGACCGGTATCTACCGGTGACGCGGATGTCGGTGCTACGGTATTACGATCGGCTGCTCAAGGGCGAACCGACCTGCTACAGTTACGGACGCTTGATGGGGGCGGCGGCGGTTAGGTCCATGATGGCCCGGTTGGCCTTCGAGGGCGGTGTGACGTATTTCCCGGTCCGGGGGGCTGGGGCCTCCACGGGGATGCTGCAGTTCGTGCGTCACCAGTGGCGGGCCATAGCGCGGGCGTACGTGATGTTGCAGCAGCAACGGGCTCAGGACGGGTGGGTGATGGTAGGGATCCCGGACGATCCGAATGACACGACGTTGATGCTGTGGAAAGAAGTCCCGGCCGACGCCCGTGCCCGTTACGGGTGGCGGTCGTTCCGCCTGTCGTGAGGGAGACGCCGGGACATAACTTAAAACTATTAAAAACGGGGGAGGTGCAGGGTCAGCGTGAGTTGCATGCCGACGGTCGAGGCAGTGTGGTCGGTAGTGAAGAAGCAGTAACGACGACGACAACGACGACGACGGGTGACTGCATGGCCGAGGGGGCAACAACGGCAGCGGCAGGGTATACGACGCAATTGGCGCTGGTACCGCGGTTGACGCGGGAAGAGTTGGCGTGGCTGGAATTTTTGTACGGGTACGCCCGGCCGGACTTGAGAGACGTGGTGGTACGGTGGGTGCAGGGGACGTTTGACCGGTTTCACCCCACCTTGAAGTACGGGCAAGTGGGACTCGTGCACGATCCGCTGCAGTATGAGTTGGCGGACCGCGATCTGTATGGCGTGGACCTCACTCGTGATGCACCGGTGGATTATCCTAAGCTGGTGGTGGAGTGCAAAACCCGCCGCCACTTACCCCGGCAGCAGAATGTCTATCAAGTGGCCCGCCAAGTGGCCACGGGAGATCCCATTCCCGACGACAAGCTGATCGTGCTGACGTACGACGAGGGGCCGACCTTCAAGACCCCCCACCCGATGCCCACCTGGCTATCCAAGCTCCCCACGTTAAGACAGCGTCAGAAGGCGTACCGGATGTATACGATCGTGCTTCGCGCGTGGGTCGTGGAGATGGTCCACCTGGTTCAAGGGTTGCTGCTCCCCCGCTGGGTATGGTTTGAGTTGAGTGAAAGTCAGCGGGACATCGACCGCTTGCAGATCCCCCCACCACCCCTACCGGCCTGGTTCACCACGCTGGTGCGCAACGAGAAGAACCGCCCTCCCGTGGCTACCATCACGAAGAAGCGGCAGCACACCCCCACCGAGGGGACCGAGACGGGGGCCGACCTGTCCCCAAAAATCACGGTGAGCACGGTCGACCCAGCGAGCGGGGTGGCCCCAACCCCTCTGACCGATTTTTCTCTCACGATCCCGTTGACCCTGGAATCGCCGGCGGCGGTAAAGAAGCCGCCGAAGAAGATAAAGAAGAAAGCGGCTCCACCCCCATCTCCGTCAGCCTCGGGAGAGGAGAAGGAGGTGGTGGTGGTGGTGGAGGAGGAGAAGGGGGAGGAGAAGGCTACCCCTGCGCCACAGCCGGACAAGTGTAAGGCGTTGAAGGGGTTGACGGACTGGCAGTTGATTCAAGCCGCCCTGGACAGTGGGATGGGGCATTGGGAGAACTTTTAAGCCGATGAAGAAGAAGTAGTAGAAGTAGTGACGCTTACCCTTCCCCCGAGGTAGAAAAAAAAGATGTATTTAAAGAACTAATAAAAACCATGACAAGACACAATTTGGGTGTGGTCTCTTTTCTTTATTGTAAGTAATTCATTACATTAAATCTTAAGTTGCAGGGGGACGGCGGGTCGGGTTCAATGGGGTCCAGGATTTGAGGTTAGGGCTATGCTTCAACCTTCGGCGCAGGTAGTCACCGGTCTTTTCTCCTGGCTGCTGTTCAGGACCGGTAGTGAGGGAGGGGGTGGCGGAAGCCGAGGGTGTGGAGGGGGGGGGGGTGTCGGGATCCCGTCGCTATCTTCATCACTGCTACTGCCCTCGTCGTCGTCGAACTCGTCACTAGCCGCCCCGTCGTCGTCGAACTCGTCACTAGCCCCGTCGTCGAACTCGTCACTAGCCCCGTCGTCGAACTCGTCACTATCCCCGTCGTCGCCCACCGACGGTGCCATCGAGGGCTTGGGGGGCGATGTGGGTTTGGGGGGTAGGGGAGTCTTGCGCACTCCCGGACCGGTTAACGGGGTCCACGTGGCGGGGCGTGGGGGGTGGCGGTGGCGGCGTTGGCGGTGGTCGCTGGAGCGGGTTGCATCCGTTTTCTTAGTTTTTGAAATTGCCGTAGTTGCCCCAGGTACAGTCTGTGTTTGAGGTCGGCCGGTAGGTGGGGGGTGGCGAGGGTACCCACCATGTCTTCTTGCAGCTTGACCATCTTGCTGAGTTCTGGCTGGGTCAATTCGGAACGCAACCGTTGGAGCGCTGCGACCATGGCAGTATCGCGCACCGTTTGGCACTTACGGGTTAGGGCCTTGCGGCGCGACTTCGACCTCTTCTTCCTATTTTTGGAGGGAGGTTTGGACGAGGCTCCACCCCCGACCTGACCGCCCTCGACCCCACTGCCCCCACCGGAACCCTGTTGAGGTGTTGGCGGTGGCGGTGACGGTTGGGCTTGCGCCAGTTTTTGGAGCTGCCGGTACTGATGCTCCGGAATCATGGTCAATTTACGGGTGTGTTTCATTCTGTGGCTTTGAGGGCTTTGTTGACGCCGTAGCCGACTCTCGACGAAATGGCGCCGACGGCCGCGGCCTTGGCGATGAGGGGGGCCGCAGCAATCAGCAGCGAGATGAGCGGGAAGATGCCCCCTTTTGAGTGATGAGGCGTCGGCGGTGCTTGACCGTGTAATCCCCGTTGCCAAACTGCCGAAACAGATGGCGTTTCCGTTTGAACTTTTGAAGCACGTCGGCCGGTAGGTCGAGGTTGCGGTTCAAGACGTTGAGCGCCAGTTCGCTGACGGTGTCGATTTGATCGTCGCTCGCTTCTCGGATGAGCCTTTTAAGAGTGCTGACCCCCCGCTTTTTACCCGACCCTTGCTTTGTGCCTTGGAGACCTTGGAGCCAGGGTGTGTAGCGGTCGAGGCGGGCCAGCCCGAGCGCCAGGTCTTCGTTGGGTGGGGTGGGGTCCGCCACCGCTTTGTGCCCCACCGCCCCCCGTCGGGGGACCACCTCCGTCGGGGATGAAAATCAAGCCCCCTTGTTGAAAGACGACCGCTCCCCCACCGCTTTGGTAACGGCGGAGGGCTTGCTGTAAGGCGTTTTGACGCCCCTGACGTCCCAGGTCCTCGGGCGCGGTGTAGATCGATCCTCCGTCTTGAGCCATACTTGGGTTTTTTCCTGCTCTCTTTTTTCCTTGACCTCGGGACCACCGCCCCCTCGCGCTTTTTTTATGCGTACCGAGGGGGTCGGCGACGGCGGCGGCGGTGGAGGCGACGGTGTGGGACGCGCGCACGCCCCCCACCACCGCCGTGCCCGAGCTGCTGCAGCAGGCGCCGGCGGGTGTCCCGCACTTGCGTGTACGGGGCCGGTGACGGTTCGGGACGCCGGGGTGCGTCGAGGGTCCACCAACGTTGGGTTGCGTTGGGCGGTGGGAAGCCGGGTCGTCTGCGTGGTAAAGCGTGGAAGTACGGCGTTGGCCATGACTAAAGGGGAACGGTCGCGTTAAAGAGTCACAGCTCCCCCAACGACGTACCCTTTGACCTGATTAGTTTGCGGCAACAGTTCACAATCCTCAGGATCTTTTCCTCGGGCAGAGAAATAGTCATCTGAACCGTATTTAGCACTGCTCCCAGGAACACTAATTGATTGGTTGGGGCCAGTGAGCACTTTTCCGGCTTCACAATAAATCCAGGACACGTTGGAATATTGTCCTCAGCGTCTGTTCTTGTTGGTGAATGATCAATAGATCGTCTAGGTAGATCACTGTCCGCAGTCCCTTGGAACGGAGCCGTGCTACTATCGGGCACATAACCTTTGTGAACACACGCGGAGCTGTCGTGAGACCGAAGGGTAGACATTGAAACTCGAACAGTGTCCCTTCGAACAGAAACCGAAGGTACTTTCTGGACTCCGCATGGACTGGAATTGAATAGTATGCTCCGAAAGGACTGCGAACGGTTGACAAAGGGGCGTGTTTCCCTTGGTTGGCTTATGAGCTTCGTATTTGAAGCACTATGGTCATGCTCAGACTGTATTTTCTCATGAAATTTGTGGGGAAAGAGATGCTTGTCGGTTGGAATCCCCTCCCGAATAGTTATCTTACCAATCTCTGTGAGGTAGTCAGAAAAACGGCGTTGCCGCCAGTTATTAAGCCTTGCGTTAGCGTTTCCCAGCATAACGAGGGCGTCCTCTAGCATATCTTTAACCACATCAGGGTCTGGTCCTCCCTCGTCATCACTGCCCTCAGTCTGGGGTGTATCCAGTGTAGTCAAGGCTGCCAATATTGGCCTAGCGACAGATATATAGGCGGCTTGTTTCTCCGCAAGACCTTCGTCAAACGCCAATGTCTCCTTGGTTTTCAAGTATCCATGGCGTTTCCGTAATTCTTCTTTCATTCCAGCCTCCATAGTTGAAGCGACTAAGAAGCATTCAGTACCTTTAATTGCTGGGTATGACTCAATTAACTCCTTCCACTTGTCCTTGACCAAAGGCTTTGCAAAAGCCTTGGTAGTTAAGTCCAGAAGTTCTGGTGAAATCTCCGCAGGTTTCTCCATTGAGAAGAATCGGTCGCCTCTCGTGGATCCCACAGAAGGATGTGGTACAGCGGGTGTTTCTGGGCTGTTAGTCCCAGAACTTGATGCAGTGTTGCCGTTACTAGGCCGCCAGATGTGAAACAATTCGCCATCACTGCCGGCAAAGATCTCGCGACTGAGTCTGCAATCATCTTTTCGATGGTCTGTTGATTGTGTGGTACAGCTCCCGCCGATAGGATCGGGGCTGACTCACTTATGTTGTCCTAGAAGACAATACAAAAGGCAGTCAATGACTCATGCCTTATCTCTTGTGACTGAATCCGTCGATAAACATCCGGTTAAATCGATGGAAAACACAGCTATCCTGCTCCTAAAATGCAAGAAAACAATCAAAATACAAAAAAAAATACTTCCTCTGTTGTCTTGTTGGCCATTCCCGGAGAGACAAGGATGTATTTCGATGTAAAGTACGCTGAAAATAGCTTTAACAAAAAGTTGTGGTTGACTGAAGAAAGAGGAAGCTAGGAACGCCTACAACTTTTTTAATATGGTACCCAGACCGCGCGCGGCCGCGATCTGCATATGTATTGTGAGTATCAGTCGGAGAAGGAGTGAAGAAGAATTTAATACACTACTGCAATCTTTCCTTTTCGACGGTTTGAACAAATTCACTGAGGAAATATATCCATGTTTCCTGTCTGAAGTAAATTGCCAAATTTCACTTTAAAATCGCACTTACAAACTCTACAGTTACCACTTGGATTCTTCGAGTTGTTCGACATCACATCGCTTCAAACATTTTGCAAGTTTGTTTTGGGAATTAATTTTTTTCTTGCGCTGTCTAATACTTTCTTTCCATTGTCAACATTTGACAGCTAACGTCATCGAGTGAATTCAGGCGTGAACGGCGGTTTTCAGAATCCCGGGGTTTGTCTGCAAGCGTTTCCTTCTTCTCTCCTCCCCTCCCCCCGCATTTGAAAGAGGTAACAAAACGTTTGAAATTCAATGTGGCTCGCGTTTCCCACTCACCCCACCAATTGGAATAACAGGCTTAGCTTTGTTTGGACTTCGAGTCTTTGTCTCTGCCTGTAAAGCTATTAAATAAATAAAATAAATAAAAAAATAAAAATTCAGTTTACTTGCACGGATTCTTTTACACTTGTAAAAATTGCCAGTTTACTTACACCGATTTTAGATTACTTGTAACGAGTTTTTGTACTTGCAACGATATTACTCGATTACTTTGACGGATTTTTTTTTTACTTGCACGGATTTAGTTTACTTCCAACGATTATAGTTTATAGTTTACTTGCAACGATTTTGGTTTACATGCAACGATTTTGGTTTACTTGCAACGATTTTACTTTTACTTGTACGGACTTTTTGTACTTGCGACGATTTTGCTTAATTACTTGCACGGATTTTGGTTTACTTGCAACGATTTTACTTAATTACTTGCACGGATTTTTTGTACTTGCAACGATTTTGCTTTTAAATTACTTGCACGGATTTTTTGTACTTGCAACGATTTTGCTTAAATTACTTGCACGGATTTTGGTTTACTTGGAACGATTTTACTTAATTACTTGCACGGGTTTTTTTGTGCTTGCAGGATTTGTTTGTACTTGCAACGATTTTGCTTAATTACTCTCACGGATTTTGGTTTACTTGCAACGATTTTGCTTAATTACTCTCACGGATTTTGGTTTACTTGCAACGATTTTGCTGAATTACTTGCACGGATTTTTTGTACTTGCAATGTTTTGCGTACTTGCACGGAATTTTGTACTTGCTCTGAATTTGAGTACTTGCACGGGTTTTTGTACTTATGATTTTGTGTACTTGCAACGATGTATGGCTTACTTGCACGGATTTTTTGTACTTGCACAGATTTTTGTTTACTTGCACGTATTTTTGTTTACTTGCACTGATTTTTGGTACTTAGAATACCTTAGATCATAGTTAGTATTACGAGTTGTAATATGATCCTGAAGGTAACCTGGGGTGAGCTTATGCATGGTTTTGTACATCGCCATTGCTTTTTCGATGTGTATCTACGTTGTCCCAGCCATAGTTAATAGAGTGGAATGGTTATGAAACCCGGAAAACTTCAAAGGGGCTTACAAAGGCGCTGCGATTTATGTTGGAAGGGGGCAAGACAAAAGATTGTGCAGGGTCATAGTTCATTAGCGTCCCCTGAACGACTGAACTCACACGTTTCTATTGGCTGATTGATTAACACATTGGAATTTCTATTGTGTTTTGTGCAGGGTAGTGGTTGAAAAAAGCTAACAAAGACATATAACATAGAAGGTCGCTGGGTTTCATAACCATTCCACTCTATTAACTATGTCCCAGCCAAGAAATACTTAATTAAAATAAATACTTAATTTAAAAAATTATGCCCCCCCTATAAAAAATAAAAGAGGAACATATAAAAAAATTACCCCCCTAAATGGGAGCATAAAAATTAATAGCGAGCAAATGTCGTTTTGAACTTCCCGTAGCGGCGCAGCCTCTTCCATATTAGGAAAATTTCATATTCCACATAACAAAAAAATAATAACTAACAAACGGAAAGGAGAAAAAAAAAAAAAAACGGAAAGGAGAAAAAATACAGGGTAACACGTCGTCACTTTATTTCATCTGATTAGGCCATCCCAATAAAAAAAATCGTTTCCCATCGCCCGACCAAACCAATTATTTTGGAAAAGTAAAACGAAATACAAAGCTTGATACCGACCATACTTTTCCAAAATAATATTTTTCCGCACGTCCTTTCTCATAATCGTAAGGGAATAGTTATCAGAAATAAAATGGTAAGACGTATTATTCAATACTAATTATAACGAGAACTTGCGTCCTAAAATGTAGCAACTCGGACTCCTAAAAGGTATTTCGCGAGAATTATAAACTTTGGTCGAGCTTCCCCGGGTCTTTCCAATCTGTCTGGTTAATATGATAGATGCAAAATGTTGCTATCACAACTGATTATTCGCCATCAGATAGCCTAGAATCTTCGTCATCTTCATAACTCATGGTAAGATAAAAAAGAGGTGTTGTTGTTGCTAATAACAAGCGAGTATAGAGATCTCCACCCGCCGCACTTTCTAATACAGCAGAGCCTCCATATAACAAGAACAAACACGCTTTGATGCAAAATTCCGACTATAGTAGGGAGTGGGGTACGTCGATTTTCCTTCACTGCGGAGGCAGAAAAGGGAGACTGGGGAGAGAGGAATAAAGCGCAACCGTGGATTTTTATCAGGTTTTTATCACGCGGTGGCCACGTTGAGTCCCAGAAGAATAAAACCTTTGTTTTCGTCCGGTAAACTCGTTCTGAAACCCATCACTACGAGGCTACCGGAGCCAAAACCATTGTTTTATCCAAGATGGTCGAACTGTGATAATAGCCCATGCAGCATCGAACCCAATTGTTTCTGCTTCGTTGCCCTTTAATAATTCTTAAGTTCACTTTCTGCAAAGGCGACAATACTTGTTTGGGTCATTATGATTTGACTATGACTGGACTTTAAACAAAAAGTTGGATTTCTATTTTTCTCAATTTGTTCCTCACTCAAGCACCAAAGTGAGGCTAACCAAAGTGACGTACAAACATTATTTGCATTCCTCAACATTCCGCCTCTCACTTTGCGTTTGCTCAACAAAGCCGTCGACGCTCGCGCGAATTTTCCACTCAATCCAAGGTCAACAACTGAGCTGAGACTTTTCAGTTGAAGAAAAGAACTCATCTGTTTGCGAATTAAGGTATGGGATCTTGAAATATTACTATAGAACTCGAATACATGTAACTTTTAAATGGCCATTGTTAGCCGGGATTGTTTAATAGCATAGATCATGAACAACAAGCGATGGACGTTGACAGGAAGATTCGGACAATTTCTCAATCTTGAATAATGCACTCTAAGACAAAACTTACTTTAGATTTAGATGTTACAAATATTAAGAGTTGTGAATACATAGATTCGTAATCTTTCCAAGCTTTTAAAACCTTATTTATATGCAAATAGCTACTTAATATACTAGATTCATCTCGAGATTACAATTCACTGCGCATTTTAAGCCGTTTAAAGGCGCACAAAAACTCTGTGGAAATTCATTCAAAGTGTTTACGGCGGCAATATTCGCTCACTGCAAACGCAACTGGGCATATAGAGTAAATCCATATACTTTTAAGGTATAAAACAGCTTTAAACTCTGTTACTTATAATTCATGTTATGATCTCATATTACACGCTTCAGAGATTTCGTTGTCGGGAGGTCGAGTTTTAAGCCAGTGGTTCTATTCCCTGGTAACCGGGTGTCTCTATTTAGACTGTAAGTCCTTTTTTCAAATATTCGTTGCCCTCGTCATACGTAAAGCTTTTATTGAACCTCTTTTAACGAGTAAAAGCGATAGAAACACACTTGAAGCTGAAATAAATATTCTGAAAGTACAGATTAATGCACTTTTGATAAATAAAATCATTTCGCTGATGTTCTGGTTGCGAAAGACTAGGTTAATACTAATTATAATATTTTGACCGGGCATTACGAAACTTGAATACACAAGTAAAGCAGGTCAATAAAACGAAACCAAAAAGGCAGACGACACCGTTATAGTATACGACACCGTTATAGCATACGACACCGTTATAGCATACGACACCGTTATAGTATACGACACCGTTATAGCATACGACACCGTTATAGTATACGACACCGTTATAGCATACGACACCGTTATAGTATACGACACCGTTATAGTATACGACACCGTTATAGTATACGACACCGTTATAGCATACGACACCGTTATAGCATACGACACCGTTATAGCATACGACACCGTTATAGTATACGACACCGTTATAGCATACGACACCGTTATAGTATACGACACCGTTATAGTATACGACACCGTTATAGTATACGACACCGTTATAGCATACGACACCGTTATAGCATACGACACCGTTATAGCATACGACACCGTTATAGTATACGACACCGTTATAGTATACGACACCGTTATAGTATACGACACCGTTATAGTATACGACACCGTTATAGCATACGACACCGTTATAGCATACGACACCGTTATAGCATACGACACCGTTATAGTATACGACACCGTTATAGTATACGACACCGTTATAGAGTCGATGTGACTCAAATGGGCCTTTTACAGGAATACAATCACGTCGTTGTACTGCATGGATGGCAAAAGAATCTGACTGCATTTTAAAGGCACTACGAGATCGGTAACCTGTTTGTAAGTGCTATTTTCCACCTGCAATCGATTGCTTATCTTTCTAAAGCAGCATTTTGAAGTTTGTTTGCCGTCCGCAGTAAAGCTCGGCTTTCCCATGGGATCACGAGCGCAATTCATTGGTCATTGAACGGTGATATATCAACACGTGCCTGTGCCCTGCCCATCGATCCTACAATGTTCTCTAAAACAAATCTACTCTTGGTATAGAAGAGAAATTCCTTTGTGAGTGGCCTGATATGCCTTCCAAACTGTTCTGATCAAACATGAAGTTAGCAAAGATTACTGTACTGTAAATAACGACATTTTATTTAACTGTAACTTGATTTCGGTTACAGCCGGTTAACTTTAAATCAAATTGAGTTTTGATCCACAGTAAATCTTTTCAATCATTCTTCAAAATAGTCAGATTTTCTCCAGTGCACCAACAAATCACAAATTAATCTATTAGGCGGCTATGTTCACACCATATCAGTTTTTTTCAGTTATGTCGGCACAAAATCTATCTGCTGTAGTGTGAACAGGCACGGAGCAAGTCGTCACAAAATGGCTATCCGCTACACTGAGTATATCGCTTTCAAGACTGGAGCGTCGCAACATCGATCGCTTTGGCACAATAATTGATGTGTGAACAGGAGGCCCGATCCGTTATGGTTTTCGTCCCGTATGATGTGAACATGGCCTCACAACGCCATTTTTTCTCCGTTCAAGAATAAGTTCATGCTCTTCAGGTTGAAAGTAATTTAAACTAGTGATTTTCTCAGTTAGCTCTTCCTGCCGCTAGCATATCATGTTTCAGATGTTTGGGTATGCAGGGGCGTAGCGAACCTTTTCGGAGGAGTACGAACAACTGGTGTGTGGCGAGTGCCGCGATAATCTAGGGGGGGGGAGGGAATCTAGAGTCTCGGAAATACTATTTCCAGCATTCTCCGTGAGATATATGATTTACTAACAAAATAAATAGTAAAATGCCATGTATTTTAAGTACTTTTTTTATTAAGCCTGTTTCGTACTTGGAAATCTTGTCGTATAGACTAACTCGGACTCAGGCTCAACACGAGTGAGTATTCGAACCGCCTCCCGGTTAGCTCAGTGGTTAAGCTCCGGTCCGTTGAGCGGAAGGTCGTGGGCCAGTTCAAGCCCCGGCCGGACCAACACTCAGGGTCTTAAAATAACTGAGTAGAAGGTGCTTCCCTTACATAATCGAACAGTAAACAGTTAGACCTTCTCGTCTTCTCGGCTAAGGACTTAAAACCGTAGGACTAAAGTAAAGAGAGGGCCACGTGTTAGATAACTGTTATATAAAATTAGCCGGTTAACGCGTTTAAACCCTCTATATATAAATAAAGGTGACTTTACTTAACAATTATTCGTCGACGGCGAAGTCGATAGTGGTGATTAGTATATACCACACCAGTGAATATCACTTTTCGCGCGCTCTGATTGGCTACTCAAACAGTGAATATGATTTCATATTCACCTCCGAGCAAAGCAGCGATCATCTCGCGCGAGTTTTTGTCCATTTGACAGAAAATAAAATGACTATTTGGTGCTGGCTATTCACCTGGAGTGTGGTATATACTAAAACAATTATTCACCTCAGTGTTGGTGAATAGTGGTGGATATTCACCATTGTTACATAGCCATAAGTTTTCCAGACACAACGCACGCTCGCATTGGCTGATTCAGGGTCACGTGGCAGTCATCAAAATCCAATGTTCCACGCGCGGGCAACAATTCATGAATTGTTGCCCGCCACGTGATCATATCGTGACAGAAGATTGTGTGATGTATCGCGCGCGCCACTGGCTAGCCAAAGGCGGGAAATATTTGTTTACCAAAATGTACAGAGCTGACTATTTCACGACGAAAGAAAGCGTTCAAAACTGGAACCAGCTCCAAAGACCAAAGAAACAATTTACATCTTTATCAAGCGCGAGAGTGAGAAATTGGTAGCTAAAAAAAGGATGCAAGAAAGACACAAAACGACACTAAAAATGCCGTAGCGATGCTGGCAGCGTTTGTGTTGAAAAGCAGCTTCCCGGCCGAAGACGACAAACCTCGCTCGCATAAAGTAGGTCCTGTATTTATGCACAACTTTGCCTCTAGTAAAACTTATGTCTATATATTAACAAATCACGTAATGACTGTCGCCTCGGGAATCAGTGAGATCGAGGATGCCGGGAAACAAAACTCACCGTGTTTCCCTCGGGGCCAGTCATTAAAGTGCCAATGAAATGAAAAAATCGATTCCGTTTTTATTTTATTTTATTAAATTATAGACTTCCCATAGCCATTTTGTGCAATTAAAAATCAATTTGGAGAGCACGAACATAATTTTATTTCGGATCGAAGTCAGGTGGAATTGCCAAAATCTGGCGACAATTTTTACGCTGTTAAAGATATGCTAATCACATGCGTGACGTCACAAGGTGTACTCATTTATATTCACAAAGCCGACTGCAAGGAATCTATAAAAAAATTATGGCCATCTTCAAGGTTTCTCAAAGTATTACATATTTAAATTGAAAACTGGCCAAAACTTCACTTATTTTGTAGTATTTATGGGGACGAATATAAATGAGCACACCTTGTGACGTCACGCATGTGATTACCATATCTTTAACGGCATAAAATTGGCAATTCCGCCTGAGTTCAATACGAAAAAAAATATGTTCGCGCTCTCCATATTGATTTCTGTTTGTACCAAATGACTAAGAGAAGCCTAGAATTTCATAAAATAAAATAAAAACGGGATCCATTTTTTCATTTCATTGGCACTCTAAGTGTTTAATATCGACTGAGCCTGAGGCGAATAATTGTTTTATTATATACAACACGGGAACCTCAACACAAAATGAGAATTATAGTGCTTTTTTTTGTTTTATTTCTTAAATAGAAGGCGTGACAAATGTAACTTTTATAAACAAAGCTTTTTCTACAGCAAAACAAGTTGTGACAGTTGCTTTTGTACATTTTATGCCAACATTTTACCTTGAAACACTCGAAGGCCATATTTTGTAGTTTTTTTAGTGCTTTAGGGCCGACTGCATTTTGTTGAATTTCTAAAATTTCTGCATCGGAAACAATCGCGAAACGTGAATTTACGTCTGCCATTTTTGTCAAAATTATCCCGAGTTTTGTAGGTGGCTATTTAACAATTAGACCCGCAGACCGAATGGGCTACGAGTCAATAGCCCATGAGGCGCAGCCGAATGGGCTATTTAACTCGTAGCCCATGAGAGCGAGAGGTCTAATTGTTTTAGTATAAACTAACTAGTCGGACAGTAGAAAATAATAGAAAGAAACAAATTGAAATTGATTTTGTTTTATTTCGTGAAAATGCTTGGGCTATCACAAATAGACCTATAGTAGGGTAGCCAATCAAAATCCAGGATTTGTAATAGTCCACTAGTTGGTTTATACTAGTATAAACCAACTAGTGGACTATTACAAATCCTGCATTCTGATTGGCTACCCTACTATACGTCTATTTGTGATAACCCATGGTAGAGAAAAACCGCACGCATTTTCACGAAATAATAACATTTTTTCAACTTCAATTTGTTTCTTTCTACTGTCCGACTAGTTAGTTTATACTAAAACAATTAGACCTCTCGCCCTCATGGGCTACGAGTTAAATAGCCCATTCGGCTGCGCCTCACGGACTATTGACTCGTAGCCCATTCGGGCTGCGGGTCTAATTGTTAATTATTCCGAGATCAATCAAATTGCATGATCTATGTAGGTTCCCGTGTTATATATACCAATTTTCTTTAGTTCGAGTTATTCCTAAATGTCTTTCCATAAGCTTCACATTAATATTCGTAACGTATGAGTATGATTTACTGAACACTGTCAACTAAATGCATGATTGCAGTAAAGCCAAAGTGTGAGAGGTAGTCAATATTTTTTTTCCAGATTTACGACAATGAGTACAACGAGTACAGCGAGAACAACTTTCCACAATTGAAAAATAGTTTTATAAAAATACATGAACAGCCAAACAAATACTTTCAGTAGCTCGTTCTCATGTCTCTGGCATTCATTGTTTGGCAGAATTGAAAGATCTCTACTTTCCGCTTGCGCCGACTGAGATATTTCATAGTTGAATCCAAAAATCGTACTCGTAGAGTGTATTCATACTCGAATCTGAAGCCCACTGCGCATACAAGTGAAGTTTAGTTCCAAAGAAACCCACAGATCTGGTAAAACGTCATTGAATTTTAGAAATGAAAAGACGATGAATGAAGCGTTGACGACCGAGTAGAATCGTTTCGCATTCAAGAATTACAGCTGTATTCGATGACTACAAACGCATTTACTTAAATAGTCACAAATTGACTTAAATATCGACAAATACTATGCAACGAGAAGGTGCAGAAGTTCAAACTACAACAATACAGAGTTGTGAATAACCCATCTCGCCGCTGGTATTTATGAATATTTTAACATCAGAATGAGACTAACATTGAATAAATGCGTCTGTAGTCATCGCATCCAGCGGTAATTCTTGAATGCGAAACTGGACTATTGACCGAACATCCCTCACTATGATAAGCTCTGATGCCCAGAAAGGCTGTAAACTCGAACAGAAAGCAATTTACTGTGTAGATTAAAGGTAATTGCCATTGAGGTATCCACTGAATAGTGGTGAATGTCCTACCTTAAGTCAGCCTGACGAACGAAAAACACGCTGACTAGTTCACACTTTCAAATTCATTCAAATTGTTTTCAGAAGTCGAAAGGAAACGTTTCATTGCTTTCCAAAGAAATTGGATCGTATTTCCTTTTTTTGGCATTATGTTTCCTTTTTTCTGCACTGTGTTTCCTTGAAATTGCATTGCCCTCAACCAATCAGAATTGAGCATTTTTTCATGTATATTATTAGAATTGTAACTAGTTTTGATTCCGTATTTTTGAATTGTAACATTGTAAAGCGCACTCGGGCTTTCTTAGGAGAATTGCGCTATATAAGAATTAAACATTATTATTATTACTAGAAGTAATCATAGATTATCAAAGTGCGTTCGACATATATTTTTGTACGAGAAAGGACTGGGCTCCCTGTGGTGACACAAATGAAGATACACACCCTTTGTTGCTACAGTGGTGGACTGTGTGTATAAACCATTAAATATCCTGATCAAAAATGTCTGTCTTTAAATAAATGTGAACAGTTTTGAATGTCTTGAATTATAAGTTATTCAAGGGGATGAACCTGTTCAGTTAAATAGGTAATCAAATGACTGGAAATCACTGTGGATCTTGAGGAAAGTTTTATCAAATTCAACAGATATAATGCACATTGATAGTTTAACCATGTGGTGTATAGCATTCAGATGACCAAGGCTGGCTCCACAATAGACCAATTTAGCTTGTACATTTGTTGTCCCAATTCAGGTCCCCTGACTTTTCCCTTTTTTTCCTTGGTTTTCTGTATCCCAAGAGGAAATGTACAAATTTCTCTAATTGGAAAACAAAGCACTGAATCCTCTGGAGAGCATGTTCTGAAATGTACTCAGACTAATGTTGGTGATTACGTTCCTGTATAGAACTATATACCCATGTGTATAAACTACACTCCAGTCCAGAGCACGAGCATTAAAATTTGATTCTTCAAGTGAGGTCAAGGCTACCTACAGAATATTGAGTGTCCATTGTTATTGCAGAATAATTTCTGATCAATGTCAACAAATCGTGACTTCCAGAGCCAGTGCGTCATGTTACTGACAAAGTGTCTTCACCCGAAAACTCTCTTATTGCTTCTTTGTGTGAATCCTTGAATTCTTCGAAACCAAACTTTTCCAGAACAAATTTAAACGCATTTTGGAACAGTAGTCAAAAGCCTTTGGTCCGGCTTTCAAAAGTTTACAATGTAAATTATGCAAATCAATTCAGCGACAGGAATTTAGTGGCAAGTTTTTGATTGGCTACTCAATCCGACACTGTCTCAGCTCTCGCGCCCAGCCGTGAGTTGGGAGAGGATCGCGGGCTCACCGAAACCTCCACGGCTGGAAACTGAGCCTATGTGCCACATCACCCGACAAAAAATCTCGATTTCTTTCGCCTGGGAAAGCACAGGTAACCCACACATGACCACAGGGAGTCCAACACAAGATTAGGATGCGTTCTCCTTCGTCGAACGCAATTATTATTAGATCTAAACCTTTTCAGTTCTGATTCAGTGACGTTACTTGACTTGACGTGGCGTGACGTGACATAATATGTTAATGTTTTTGATTGGTTATTAGTGTCAAGTTATGAATATACCGTAAAATAAAAACTCATGGAGAGACTAGTTCGTCACTTCCGTAGATTACTCCCCCACCCACAGGCACACCTGACCGTATATAGTCCCTTTCTTGGCACTCTAGATACGTATACAACCTCTGAGCACTTGAACTTAAATATAATATATCCAATACACAATAGATAATACCTTAGAGACTATCCATGGAATTGTATGGTATTAGTAGATTTGAGGTACTGACTGAAATAAAAAATTAAAAAGATGCCTGGCCGAAAATTATTTTATCAAACTATCGGCAATAGAGAAATCACCTAAATCTGTACCCTGACGGAACGGTAATGGTCAGAAAAAAACACGGTTCCAGGCTAAGATACGATCGCTGAAGCACATGGTCTCACGTGGATCGACTTTACGTACGTGTGACTGTTACATGTTGAGCTGTGAAACTGACATGCCTCTAATGACTTTGGCAGTTCGTGATATCAAACGAGATGGCCTGAAATTCTCTTTTTTTCATTCGAAACTTAAAGTCAAACGTAAATGATCTTTAAAATTGTACTTACATTTTGAGGTAAAATTTTAATTACAATAAAACTACTTCACGACGATTTGTATCTATGTCAGTGTATTAGCGAACGCCTTGCGAACGCCTATAAATCAATGTTTGGCTTCTACGTTTACCGCCCAGTTTTGAGTTTTAAAATTCTAATTCAAAGGTCAATTTATCGTGTAAGGCAGGAGATCAAGGGTGTTCTAATGTTTTTCGTCTTTGTTATGCTGCCTATATTAGGAATTCAAAACAGAGAAATGCCACTGATGAAAGTAAATCTCAGATCTTAAAATGACCAGGTGACGACACTTCCGGCATCGCGCGATCGCACTAACCTCGTGTTTCCGGCCCAAGGAAGGGACCACCCTTTACGCGTGATATCAAAATTAACTAATGCTCAAATATAGCGCGGAAGTTATTCCTAAAAACAATGAATACTATATATAAAGGCGCATTCTATATTTTAAGCCTGAAATCATTGCGGCGTGTTCTTGTTGTACTTTCGTCGTTGACTGAAGGAAAGCGGCGGCAATATGGTAGGTCCTTTAATTTGGCCCCGCTTCTCGCTTTACCATTGTAGTCAGCAGTTCGGCATTTCAAGATATTGATTGAAAAAGTGAGAATGAAACGGTTTTCGGTCAGTGAAATTTTAACGGACGGCGGTTCGTCGGGATTCAGTCGTCCTTGTATTATCTAATAATTCTCTCATTTTCTTCTCTAAATTCCTACCAAAACCAACTGTTTCCCAAATAACTAAACATTCTAATTATAAAATCGAATAGTTTTTAAATATCATGATGAGATGAAAGAATAATTTATTGTTTGAACCAATGAACGAGAGACCGTTTTATTACCCACTCCCGAACAGGTGGTAAACTTCTGTGGTCGCTTTTCACAGCCAAACTCCACCGACCCTTTCACGATGGTCTTTTAGGGGAATTTTCGCAGCTAATGATGTGTTATTACTAAAACCGTCGCGCTTTAGGTTAGAAAATACCTTC
Source organism: Actinernus sp. WN-2022 (assembly GCA_030867875.1). NCBI lineage: Eukaryota > Metazoa > Cnidaria > Anthozoa > Actiniaria > Actinernidae > Actinernus > Actinernus sp. WN-2022. The sequence goes on along the minus strand of JAOWCC010001679.1, from coordinate 50,296,139 downwards.
TAAATATTCCATCTTTTTTGCCATCGTATTTTATCGCCGGGTCTTTGCCTTCGCTGAAGAGTGAATATAGGTCAGTTGCTTTGGCTTTTTTTAGCTGAGGCGTAATTCTTATTCATGTCCTGTTTCTATTGCAGACAAAGCTCACTATGGGAAACGAATCTTCGAAGAAGAAGAAAACCAAGACTCAAACAGTTCCTCAAAACAAGAACGACCCTAAAACAAGGTCTTTGGATGGGGTAAAGCAAGTTCTTCTTGTCCACAACTCAACTACACAAGCTGAAATAGAAACCGTGCGCAATTTCAGAGATGCTTTAATTCAGGCTGCTCCGGGGAGCATTAAAATCGCCAAGTTTGTGAACATGGCCTCTGAGGGAAGTGAGAACTTAAAGGATGTAACTTGGCTGGAAAGCCTCAATAATATTATTCTCATTCGGCTTACGGCAGAAACTGTGAGTCAAATTGCGAGTGTTATGAGAAGAAAGAAATTTGTGGATGGAAACGATCATCTTCATGGTAAAATCATGGCGGTTTCCTTCGGGAAGTCGCTTCCCTCTGGTTGGCCGCCTTCTGGTACGAACAGGCAAACCTCGGATCAAAGAGATTTCCTCCTTGGGTTGGAAAGTGAAGAAAACTTAAAGCCAAAGGATTTTATCGGTCGGATGAACTCTTTGGTTGCCGCGATAATGGCCACAAACTAGCCCGACTGATTCCAGCGGAACTAAGAGGGAATATCATTTTGAAGCCTATACGGCGATAATCCATTCGTAGTGGGATCTATATTTCGATGGAGTGGATAGCATTCCACCCCCAGTCCCAAATTGCAGTGCGGCAGTCAATAAAATGTTCCGTGAAAGAATTTGACAAGCTAACAAAATCCGCTGTAACTCACCGCCATTCAGTTGTGAATTGCATTTTATACATTTAGAAACATTAGTTCGATCATTGTTACAGTTAAAAAATCATTGTGACAATTGCACTCCAAAGATATATAGCCGGTGTGTTAAAAAGTATCAGAAGAGTTATTAATAAAAAAATAAAAAAAATCAGCTTTCCACAATATATTTTGGTCTAAAGCTAGAGAAGCAATGTGAATTTTGAAACATTAAAGATCAGATTAGTGTAAAGTTTATCCCATTTTTATTCACGTAAAATTCACTCAAATTTACGGTCTAAACCGGAAATGATATTCCGAGAGTAGATTCGTTGCAAATCACTTCCGGTTAATTGTTGGGAGTGGTGAAGAGAGAGACAACATGGCGGATCAAAATAGTCCGAAGGACTATACCGCTGTAGAAATGAAAGATCAACGTCAAACGAATGACAAAGATGAAAAGGAAAGTCGTATAGTTAGAAAGAGGAAGAATTTAGAGAGACCATTTGATGAAAACTTCTGGAACAAGGTATATTGGTCCATCCATCTAGTACAGATTTGCTGTTGTTTGATTTATTGTTCTTCAGTATTGTATAAAAAGGCGACTTGTTAGAATGTGATTTAGGATTTTATGTGAATTTTGATCAAATAATTATTTGGTGAAATCATGTCCCTGTATCATTTGATCTAACTTGAGGTACAGTTACGCCAAAAGAGCATGAACATATACAAATTGACTTTCACTTTTAGTGTTTATTTTTGTTGGTTTACGTTCGGTTTCACGTTCCTCTTTGTTTTAATCCACGTACGATAAAATCCCGCAACACAACGCATTTTAAGTTTTTGATAATTGGAAGTACTATTTAATCGCTTTTTATGGAACTGAATACAGAAATGCAGTGACTTTTTGGGTTGAAAGTCGAGAACGTGACATGCCTGGGTGTCGCACATCGCTGCATGCTCGCTGTAAATAGTATTCTCGAAATCAGTTTCGTCGTCACGCTACATTGGTCACGCAACTAAATGGAAATTACCTGTTCATATTTTCAGATTAATAATATACATGAAAAAAATGCTCAATTCTGATTGGTTGAGGGCAATGCAATTTCAAGGAAACACAGTGCAGAAAAAAGGAAACATAGTGCCAAAAAAAGGAAATACGATGCAATTTCTTTGGAAAGCAATGAAACATTTCCTTTCGACTTCTGAAAACAATTTGAATGAATTTGAAAGTGTGAACTATTATGGTTTGTTGACTGAATGAATTACTTTGTCACATGACTCACCAATGTCACTTCCTGACAATTTTTTTCATGTATATTATTAAGAAGTAATCATATATTTTCTCATGCAATTTGGGTTTAATTTTCACTCATGTGTTTTTCAAAGAGTTCAAATTGCACTCGCCCTGCGGGCTCGTGCAATTTTGATACTCTTTGAAAAACCCACTCGTGCAAATTAATCCCAAATTGCACTCGAAACCATATGATTACCTATACATAATCCATGGTCTTTTTGCAGTGGAATGCTGCAAATCTTTTTAATGCATTGTTTCACTGCTATGTCAAAGTACAGTATTTACAAGCCTATTACACATATACACATACTGTACGTGTACATAAAAATTACTGCTTAGCTATCTGCTAGCTTCCCCAGTACAGCTATGGAAATGCCAAGTCCTCTTCGTTAGAATATACTGGCCATCGGCTTTATGACATGAAAGAGCCACCTTTATCAACATCTTTCTTATTACTAGTATAAATAAACAAACAGTTCAACTCTATTTAATAAGCAACCACCATTGGGTCATGAAAATCTGGTCGTAGTAGCCATGTGGTATGGGATGGTCATAAGGCATTGTTATACTGTATATATATATATAAGCAAGCCTGATGTATATGAATCAGACTCACCATGGGTCAAATTGCACCGATACATGTAGTTTAATTGCTCTTGCTACTCTGAGGCATGGACCTTTTAGACAAACATTTGTCATGAGGTGTCAAAATGCACTAAACGTAAAGAAGATGCAGAGCCAAGCAGTTGAGGTTGGGCATAACTGGGCAAGAAGGGACAGGAATTTCAGATATATATTTTTACTTTGTTGCTATACATTGTATCTATGGAGGCTCTTTATATATAGACACTGAGAAATGATACTATTTCCTAAGGCTACAGGTATTATATATTGGTATATGCAGCAACCAAAAATTGTGCAAACAAATGAAGGGCTGTGTGCAAAAAGGGTGTAAGTATCTCCTGATCACATTTTAAATTCTCCTTCAATTTCTTTTTTTCTAAGGGAGAATTTAGAATGTGATCAGGAGTCACTTGTGCCCTTTTTTGCACACTGAGCCCTCCAAATATTGTTGTATACCTTTTCAAAATATAGAATGAATATACAAATTATTTCCAATTCCAGTTATAGTTATTATAATTAATTGGTATATGATATGCAATATATGAATATGTAATTCTAGGTCCAGGATAAATTTGGAAAGGGGGAGCTTTCATGGACTGGTGCAATGGATGAAGTTCGCATCGAAAGACTGCTAGAAGAGTACAAGGAAATAACCCTACAAGTGATCATACGAGATTGGCCATTAAGACAGGAATATAGGGATAATCCCGAACTTATTTCTAGTTTAGAGCATCAGGTAAAATTATTTTGAACAATTTTAGATAGATAGATTGTTTGTTAAGAAATTATATCTTGAGGACACCTTGCCACAGGGAACCCAGTACTGACTTTTGTTAAAAACAAAAAAAAGAAATGCCACCTCCTCAGGATCAATTAACACACAAAACCATACATTTCTAGTAATTTAATTAATTTCTCCTGGGCCCAGTTGCATGCTGCTGAAGCCCTACTATGTTAATACAAGCTAATCCCATATTAAGGGTAATATTGTTAGTTCATATCACTCAGGCCCATTTCAAATGCTCTGCTACTGTTGTGTTGAACTAAATTAAACTGGGATCGACTGTATCATGGCAGTGGCACAATAATTACTTGGTTTCAGATGTCAAATGTAATTTGTTGGCTTCTTAAATATTGAAAGAAATAAGTACTATTTACAATATGAGTGGTGATGTTGTATCGGATATACAATGGCAAGCCGCTTCTGCGAGCCAAATTGTATATCCGATACAACATTGCCACGAATATTGTAAAGTACTTATGATTAAAGAACCACATAAAATTTTAAGCTTTGATTTCTCCCACCTTGCTATCGACGTGGGATGAATTAGTTTCTCACAAAAACATGTCCCACATTGAAGAGACAGTGTGTATGCAATAAGAGAGCAGAGCGTAGCATGCAGAAAAATAGGTCCCACATGGAAGAGATGGTGTGTACGCAATAAGAGAGCAGATGTCATTTCACCCGGCCTGGGATAGGGGAAGTCAGTGATCGGTTGTGAGACCTCCTCATACTAACGCTTGCATGTTAGTATCCTGTATCATTCCATACATGATTCTTGTTGGCTTAAGTTAGTACTCTGTATCATTTGATACAGAATACTAATACACGACTTTCATAATGGCCGCCTCCTAATTTGCATATGTGATTTTCCGTTTCGGTTGTTTATCCACATTTATAGTAAATATGAACATTGCCATGTGAAAGAGCATGTCGACATTAGTAAACTTGTGAAAGTTGAGTGTTGTAGCTTAAAAAGCAATGAAGTTACAGCCAGTTGAAATTAGAGAGATTTGTATGAGAAAAACAACGGACGCCTTTCTAGCCTCGCTTTCATGTTTTTCTGCATTAGAAATGCTCGTAGCTCAGCAGCAATTCTCCACATTGCTCTAAAACTCAAAACTATTACTAGTTTTAATGTGATCTTTCATGTGGTAGCATTGGTTTCCCTCTACAGATTTATCTTCCAAATTATGCAAATTAGGAGGCGGCCATTATGAAAGTCGTGTATAGGCTAACTAGAATTTTGTATGGGACTTACGGTTAGGGCTAGATTCCATCCGCCAGAAGGATGCAATCCCAAAATGCACTGCACTAAAATACTTCATTGAGAGCAGGAACTGGTGTCTAATGAAGTAACGCCTGCTAATCAAACAGCATGCAGAATAAAAGTTCTAAAAAAGCGGTTGTTGACAGCAAATTCCTTGTGGCATAAGGGATAGTGACGGTTAGGGTTTTGGTTAATAGATGGGTTAGGGTTTCGGTTCGAATCTTTGTGGAGCCGATATTTTTTTATATAGTTGAGGGAAGCCTAAATTTCTAAATGCTGCTTTAGTATTGTACCCTAGAAATATACCCGAGAAAATTGCAATTCAACCTTCTGGCAGATGAAATCTAGCCATGACCGGGGTTTACAGTGTATCCACGTGACCCGAATGCTGGGTCTGGATTGGCTAGTACCCTTATGAATTATTAATGACTATTATAAGCACAAATAAAACATTGTGATTATTATAATTTATTTGTAATTTATTAATTGAGTTCGACATGGCAGTAGCATGCCATATGTAGTAGCTAGCATGCCTAGTCGTACCACTGCTGCCTAGCATAGCAGAGCTTGCCATATGCTACACAGCAGAGTCTAACTTATTCAAGCTTCCATATTTAATGGTTTCAAATGTCATGCCACCTCAACATTTAACTGACGAATTTAGTTCAACACGGCAGTGGCAGAGCATTTGAAACGGGCCTTACTCATGAACTACTGAAGCACTTTTCCACCCATGATCGAAGATTGAAAAAAAAATGTTTTAGCAAGTAAGAACCAAATTAACCATCAGTTAAGACTTAATCTAGGATTAGCACTAATCAGGTTTGACGAACAACTGCATGGGCCCAGAGTAATAAAGATCTATTGCTATAGAATTTTGGTCTCTGTGAACTTTTTTTTGCAGATCAATCGTTTCACAGAGATAATTTTAGACAAAGATAATGCCAAGTCTGGAACAGAGGAACCAGAAGAACATTACAAGTTTTTCAGGGTTGACGAAGATGATGACCCAGGCAGACCAACAATCTTGCACCTTGCAGCTAAACAGAACTTTGTACATGTTGCAAAAACAATTGTTGAGCACTATCCTGGTTTACTGTACTTGCCAACAGAAGAATATGATGGCCGAAGGGAACTCTTATCAGTAGAGATTGCCCTGAAGGAATACAATGACGACACTGCTGAATACCTAATTGGGCAAATGAAACATGAATGGTGTGTAAATATATTTGTGACACCATTAACTTCAGTCAAACAGGATATCTCTATCAATTCCAAACCTGCCCTGCCCATCTCCCCAGTCCCTCCAGGCATTTGTGGGGCATTCCTGACATGTTTTAATCAGAGTATTGCAAATGCTCCACCAAGGGGTCAGCTAAGCTACATTGTATGCAAATGCTCCACAATGTGGGGCTTTGAAACAAGTTCAAATCTCTCATAAACATTGATGTAAAATTCACTATCTTTGACTCTTTTTGACAAATTCCCCATCCCTCACCACAAACTTTTCTTTGCTGGCAAATACAGCCATCTTGCATCAGGAGCCACAATCAAAACGTGTTCCCGAGAGAGACGTCTGCGATTCGAGGCCAAAAATCATACTGATGAATTAATGCTACAAGATCCTGGCCATGGAATGTCATCAGTGTGGAATTTTTGGCCTCGAATCGCAGACATCTCTCTCAGGGGACGCATTTTGATTGTGGCTCCTGATGTGAGTCATGGCTGTATTTGCAGGCTAGCAAATACCCCACCCCAGGGACAGACTGAGTTGTCAAATGCCTCATGCAGTGTAGGGAGGGGGAGGGTGAAGAGAGATTGACAGAATTCATCATTTTGCCCTCCTGAATTTTCAGGACCTCCCTATGCCCCTGGCCTCACATTAATGCCAGGGGGAGGGAATGGGTAGGTTGTGAATTGATAGATACATAATGTTGACAAAACCAAACATACAAATTATAGCCCCTTCAAACTTAGGCTTAATCATAAGGTTGCATATCAAACTTGTTTGAAAACATTATTTACAAAAAAATTTTTTTTCTACTATGATGCCAGCTGGGACAAATTGCCCAAATTTCTAAGCTAGTGCTCTATCAAGCTTGCAGGGTACCATAATATATTAGTACCTGTTTCCAAATTTAATATGTATGCATGCTGGTGTACATGAAAACAAAATTTAAGTTACTGAAACAAAATTTGCTGATGATCAAGTGGGCTTCCAATCTGCTTCAGTAATCACGTTGTTTTAGTAGAATAGGCTTTCAGTTTTGCATCCTAGTTATTGACCTCAACACACTTTCTTTCGATACTTTACCTCACCTTGCTTTCGATTCTCGATCTCCCTCAGCAGGGCTCAGGCATGTGCTTTTTGGACTCTTAGTGCCAAGGTAGCCTCGCCTTTTGAAATGGCGGGAAATTTTAAAGAGCGAAGAAAAACTGTGAAAATGGAATAGACCGTATACGTAGGCGTAGGTTAAAAATACATTTTAAATTTTTGACTAAAGTAAAACGAAGTTCACGGAGTTTGATCAGTTAGATAAATTTAATGCAAACAATGGCAACGCGGATTCAGTTGCAAACTATTAATGAACCTGGAAATTAAACCATTCATAAAACACATGTTAGAAATATTACAGGGGCTATACCTGATAAGCATGTATTTGCTTTAATTAGATTCCTCATCAATACATATTATACTTATGTAATTTCACGATTCTGTACTGCATTATTTTAATTGATGAAATAAATATGATGATGATGTATTCGGAAATTCTCACTCCGTGCTTATACAGCTTATAGTATAAGCTTATTTGCTTTCAGGATACACGAACTATTTCTCTGCAAAGATCAAGAGAAATCCTACTTCAGCTTTGGAGAATATATTCGTCATCCACATATGAAGGTATAAATATTACTGGCATCTGTATTTAAAATCTAAACGTTGTTGCCTAGATATGGTTCTACGTACATAGACTCGAAAAAATATCAGATTTTTAATTTCTCGCTTAGTTCTGTAGGAGTCGATAGGACTCGACAAGTCCTCTCTAAACAGCAGATATGTGTTCGATATTAGCTAGATATTTGTTCGATATTTAATAGCTAGATATTTTTTCGATATTAGCTAGATATTTGTTCGATATTAGCTGTGCTTTCAGTAGTTTGTTTGTGTCGTGAACTTGGCCAAATGCAAACGAAAAGAGGGTGCTATTCTTTTCAATATGCATATACAGTGAATCGTTTCACCTCAAAAAGATATTTCTTGAATCACCAGAAAACAGTGGTAGCTGTGTTAGATCGCCTGATAAACCCTCACTGGCCTTACCTCCCGAAGAAGAAAGAACGATACAGCAGCAAGAAAGAAGAGCGAGGCATCGAAAGGGCTTGGAGTAGCGTTCCAGAGGACCCGATGAATTATCACTTCTTTTACCATCTTCTCGATGCCGATGAGCATGGCAGAGTACCTAAAATCGGAGAATCAGTAAACGAGAACTTCACCATAAAGGATAAATCCAATCTTCACTACATTGCGGACAGCAATAACAAAGTAAGTTCACGTCTTTTTCTTTTCTTTCGTATGATGTGCTTTCGTTTTTATCATCCACGTTTGTTTATCAAACCCAAATGAAGGTTTTAGTTTGCGAAGCAAGAAAAAATAAAGAACAAGAAAAAAAAAGATCAAAAGTTTAGCCCTTAGAGAGACTCGAACTCTCGACCCCTGGTTTACTAGACCAGTGCTCTAACCACTGAGCTATAAGGGCTCCGATGTGGGAGGGAGTAGAAAATAGCACTTATAAAGTCACGCTTGCGTTACCATTACTCGGTACCAGGCCCCGGGTTTTCAAAATGGCGACAATTTTTTCCTCCTTTCCTGAAGCCCGGCCTGAAGCGTACTTGTTGAATTATTCTGTTATGTATTTGGCTAGTATGGTATTCAAACTCTACGAATCAGTTGAACTGTTTGGACGCCTTTTTCCTATACGCTACACCATAAGGCCATCCCTATTTTTTCCCCGTTTCTCATCGGTGGGGTTTTCAAAAATTGGGTTAGCCTGCTTGCCGGCTCTCCTGTAAATTTTTTCGGTCGTTTCATTTCGGATTGGGTCACCTGTGGCGCCCCATTTTGACCGCGTGCCACATGTGACCCAATCCGAAAAGAAACGACCGAAAAAATTTACAGGAGAGCCGGCAAGCAGGCTAAAATTGGGTCGGTCCACAGGGCCTAGGAGTTCCTAACCGATACGAACCGATACTAGAATCACAACATTAGTTTTGATGCGTGTGGGTTACCTGTGATTTCTTTGCTGCGCGAGAGTGGTTGTGAATTTATCGTAGTCTGTTTGTTTTTATCCCAAAATTGTTCATTCGCAGCCTAAAATTCGGACAATAAAGTTATCTGGCTGTAAAATGAACCAGCTAAATGTGTAGCTTATTTATTATGCTGTAGTCTGTATTAGTTTTAAGATACCGGATAATGTTTTGAGCGAGATTTGAGCGTTTGAGTTCACCGATACTTTTCGCTAATTGATCCAAAAAATGACTTTCTCATCCGAAAAATGGACAATAAAGTTATCTAGCTGTAAAACAAACCCGCTGAATGTGTAGACTATTTATTATTCTGTAGCCTGTATTAGTTTGAAGACATTGGAGAACGTTTTGAACGAGATTTAAGCGTTTGAGTTCACGGACTAAACTGTTCGCTCATTTTCACTACTAGCCAAGGTTTTTACTTTTTGACTGCAACGTATAACCCCACGGGGAGCGACGGGACATGCCTTTACCATATCCTTGAAGGGAGATAGGTCACGCGACATTTTTCGCGACTCATAACGACTCAACCCCTTAGTAACCCCGAAGGGATTTTTTTGTCAAACTAAATGTTCCTGGTACCTCCCCTACTGAATCATTTTTTGGTCAACCGGCAGGTAACAAAATGCAGACTGGAAAAGACTGGAAACTGCAGACCGGAAAATGAAGACTCAAAAATGCAGACCAGACAAAATCAATAAGAAACATCTATCGTCTGTAACAGGGCGACTCTGCAAGGCTTTAGATGACTTAGATCCTTATTGTTTTGGGTTATACACGTCTTATGTGGGGTCTCGCTTTTTTCTTGACTGCCGGTGCCGGCCACGCCGTGTATGCGAGCCACGCCGAATCCGAGCTTTTCATGACAATATTTCGTTAATAACAGAAAGGAAAAGCTATGTATTCCGAGGTATTTTGAGTTATTTACTTACTTTTTAATTACGTTCGTATTTAGCCGGGTCCTGTCTTTGTTAAACTCAGATTCAGTCCCATCTTCTTCTGTCCCCCATCTTCTTCTGTCCCTCATTTTAAATTTATTGCTATGCACAGGAAGCCCAAAGCAGCCTCTCCGATTACATATAAATTTGGGTAAGCGGACACCCTTGGAAATCAGAAAATAGTTCTCATAAGCGGACACTTGTGGAATATGGGATGTGTCCACTTACGGGAGCTACTATAAAGACCCTGGGCGGTACTCAGAAGATTTTTGGGTGGGGGTGTGCCGCGGAGACCTCAAAACCCTGAACCTATCCCAGACCTAAAAATGCCGTTTACCATAACCTATCCCAGACTTGAAGCAAAACATCTATACCCTATCCCAGACGTGATCTTGTGATGTTTATGAAAGAGTCCAGTTCCCGAACAGTTTTTAATTACAATATAGCGCTAAGCATGGCGTCAACGACAAGTATATCAAAATCCATAACCTTTCCCAGACCAAAACCGTAAAAAGGATAACCTTTCCCAGACCAAAACCGTAAAAAGGATAATCTATCCCAGACCTCTGCAGCTCAAAAACCATACCCTATCCCGCGGCACATGTATCCATATAGCCCATCCCCCCCCCCCCCCCCCCCCCCCCCCCATCCCCGGGAATAAAGCTGCAGGTATATGATGTTGTCATCATTGTGAGCTCATGTCGGTACATAAATCTGTACACACAAGAATTAGGAGAAATTTTTGCAAATGGAAGACTGCTTCATTGCGCTTAAAGACTTGAGTTGCATGTCCACCAAGATATCATTGACGCGTGCAACGGCTTGAGACAGTCGCTCGTTTCCTTGCGCGCCAGTCAGAGAAGTCTGCAACTTCTTAGCAAGTTCCATCGCACCTTGTACATAATTAACTTCTGGAACTCTCCGCGGCTGGTCAAAGTCCTCGATCGTCTCTTCATACAATACACAAGATTATTTGGATGACAGTTCACTTTACAGCCCTGTTTACAATACTGTAATTGCTCTAGAGCTGTATCAAATAGAATAGAATAGAATAGTAACTTTATTTAGACACGGTAGTTTTAACAGTAACTAAGACTGGTTTACATAAAAGCCGTGTGTAAAAATCTGTACATAAACATTAAATGATATTACATTTCATTAAAATCTGCTAAAAACGCCAGAGTCAGTTCTTTTAGCGTTCGTGTACGATATATTATACTATAGTAATTGTAATTGTAAGAGAGTAAATTATAAGGCGTCAAAGAAGCAGGGAGGTAGACCATTTAGCTTAGTTTTAAATGTATTTAACGATTTGCTAGTCCTCAGGTCTTCTGTTAAATTATTCCAAATATGTGCTCCTCTGTAGCCGAATCGCTTTTTACCATAATTCGTTTTGGGGAGGGACAGTTGGAATTTTGATGATGAACCTCTTGTGTTATATGGTGTATGAACCCTATTAAATGTGTGTATTAAATACCCAGGCGCTTGGTTATTATAGATCTTAAACATTTCTATTGCTAAAAGTTTGCGCCTGCGTATTATTAATCTGTCCCAACCCAGTTCGTGAAGTATTGGGCCAGAGCTAGAATCGAAACTAGACTGTGTTATTATTCTAGCAGCCCTATTTTGGAGTTTTTGGAGTTTATTTGCGAGTTCAGTACCCAGGCTCTCCCAAACTATGCTGCAATAATCAAATTTAGGTTGAATAAATGAGTGGTACATAGTCTTGAGGGAGGACATGGGCACGTAGGGCCGTACGCGCTTGAGAGCTCCAATAGAAGATGATAATTGCTTAGAGATCTTCTCAATGTGTTTTGACCATGTCAATGTTTCATCTATGTGCACCCCTAAGTACTTAACGAACGCTATTTTAGGGATGCTTTCGCCTCCAATTACAAGATTTGGACATGCCACATGAGATAATCTCTGGCGAGAGCCTACTAATAATAACTCTGTTTTTGTAGCATTCAGACTCAACTTGTTTGCTTTCAGCCACTCATAAACCACTCATAAACCGATAAAGCGAATTGCGGAAAAGTTCTAAGCTAACACCGGTGTGAAGTTGATTGATTGCAACATAATACTCATAATTGTTCTAGTAATGAGATTATTCTGCCGGGGTGTCCACTTTATACGGATTGGGCGAGGTTTGGTGTAGCCTGCTTACAGGCTCTCGGTTTTTTCGGAAAAGTGCCGAAGCCCGCCTCGCTCGGGTCCGGGCCTCGCTCGGCCCACAGGTAACCCAACACGAAAACTAATATTTCCGAAAAAACCTGAGAGCCTGTAAGCAGGCTAGGTTTGGTGTTGGATCATGGATGACTGGCCGCGCGGCAACAGATCTCACGGTGACCATACTGTTAAATGCAATACCTATGGCCAATTTCTTTTGAGGTCTTAGATCCGTCTTTGAAACGTGGATAAGAGAGTTAACACTCGTTCTCAAAAACCCTAGGCTCCTACGCCTTACTAAAGAAAGGACTAAATACGAACGTAATTAAAAAGTAAGTAAATAATTAAAAATATCTCGGAATACCTAGCTTTTCCTTTCTGTTTTTAAGGAAATCTTGTCATGAAAAGCTCGGATTCGGCATGGCTCGCATACGTAGGTGGCTCGCCGGCAGTCAAGATAAAAGCAAAGACCCCGCTAAGACGTGTATAACCCCCAAAAAAGAAGGGTCTAAGTCGTCTAAAGCCTTACAGAGTCGCCCTGTTACCGACCGATAGATGTTTCTTATTGATTTTGTCTGGTCTTCATTTTCCAGTCTGCATTTTGTACCTGCCGTTTGGTCAACAACGTTGCAGCGAAAAAGTAAATACCTCGGCTTACGAAAACGAAAATGAAATGTGTTCAAATGTTGTCCTAAACTATAAGGCTTGCCAAAAAACTTCTTAGCAAGTTCCATCGCACCTTGTACATAATTAACTTCTGGAACTCTCCGCGGCTGGTCAAAGTCCTCGATCGTCTCTTCATACAATACACAAGATTATTTGGATGACAGTTCACTTTACAGCCCTGTTTACAATACTGTAATTGCTCTAGAACTGTATCAAATAAACCGATAAAGCGAATTGCGGAAAAGTTCTAAGCTAACACCGGTGTGAAGTTGATTGATTGCAACATAATACTCATAATTGTTCTAGTAATGAGATTATTCTGCCGGGGTGTCCACTTTATAGAGGGGCTGAATGGGGTTAACTGATAACTGAGAAATGGGCCAAAAATATTGCTGTTAACTGAGAATTTTACCTTTTTTTAGCTGTTAGCTGATATTTGTGAGATAGCTGTTACCTGATATTTCATTATTTTTTATTAAAATCGGACGTAACGTCACATGCTATTATTGGCTTTTCGGATGGTTTTCGACAGATTTTCCTGCCTTGGTTCGCAATTTTCAATTTTTATGCGAGCATTCTACTAAATTATGTACATTTTCCTTCACATAAAATAGGATGTTATCATTAAAAGTTATGTTGTTCAAATGAATAGACAAAATGTAGTGTTTGATGTTGAATTAGCGGTTATTATTCATTTCATACCAGCAAATATGTATTCAAATCAGGTTAGGGTAGTCTTTTTATATAACTTAACTGATAACAGCAAAATTTAACTGATAACTGATAAATAGCTAAAAATTTAGCTGTTAACTGATATTGGTACCCCCCCATTCAGCCCCTCTTTATACGGATTGGGCGAGGTTTGGTGTTGGATCATGGATGACTGGCCGCGCGGCAACAGATCTCACGGTGACCATACTGTGAGGTCTTAGATCCGTCTTTGAAACGTGGATAAGAGAGTTAACACTCGTTCTCAAAAACCCTAGGCTCCTACGCCTTTAATACTAAAGAAAGGACCCGGCTAAATACGAACGTAATTAAAAAGTAAGTAAATAATTAAAAATACCTCGGAATACCTAGCTTTTCCTTTCTGTTTTTAAGGAAAGCTTGTCATGAACTGAAGCTCGGATTCGGCATGGCTCGCATACGTACGTGGCTCGCCGGCAGTCAAGATAAAAGCAAAGACCCCGCTAAGACGTGTATAACCCCCCAAAAAGAAGGGTCTAAGTCGTCTAAAGCCTTCATTGTACAGAGTCGCCCTGTTACCGACCGATAGATGTTTCTTATTGATTTTGTCTGGTCTGCATTTTCCAGTCTGCATTTTCCGGTCTTCATTTTCCAGTCTGCATTTTGTACCTGCCGTTTGGTCAACAACGTTGCAGCGAAAAAGTAAACACCTCGGCTCACGAAAACGAAAATGAAATGTGTTCAAATGTTGTCCTAAACTATAAGGCTTGCCAAAAAATTCACATCAGGAGTGAGAAAATGCATAAACTTTATAGCAAGGCGATCGGCAGCGAAAATCAGCGAACAGGTATCGGTGAACTCAAACGCTTAAATCTCGCTCAAAACATTATCCGGGGTCTTAAAACTAATGCAGATTACAGAATAATAAATAAGCTACACATTTAGCTGGTTTATTTTACAGCCAGATAACTTTATTGTCCGAATTTTAGGCTGCGAATGAACAATTTTGGGATAAAAACAAACCGACTACGATAAATTCGCAACCACTCTCGCGCGGCAAAGAAACCACAGGTAACCCACACGCATCAAAACTAATGTTTCGATCCAATCTTCCAATATTCTAGTATCGGTTAGGGACTCCCTGTGGGTAGTCGGTCGGGTGAGAGAAAAAAATAATAACTAGAGGTTTCTAATAGAAAGGGAAGTGCTGCGAAGTGAAGTTATTAATTTTTTTTTGGCACTTTGAACGACTGAAAAACAATTGACGGACAGAGCAGAGTAGAGAGGTTATTTGGTATGTAGTCTTTAGCACTAAAATAAAGAATACAATAAAATACAGGTTTTGCACAGGTCATGTGACTCCAGTGCAATGACTCTGTGGCACCATCTTGCAAGACACATGACTGCAATCATCAAGGGCAGTGGCATGGTACGCAACGTTTATTCCAATTTTCGATAGTTTACACAAAGTTGATTCCAATTTTCAAATTGTGTCACGTTTCTTTCTATTCCGACCTTCCCCTTGACATAGGAAATAAATAATCCTTTGAACTTTTTTCCAAAGCATCAGGAAAATTATGTGATTCATCAGTTTCTATGTCAGTACATATTGATTGGTTGAATGATTCCCTATGCAAATTGCAACCACAGTTGGTTGGCTCATTTGTTTTGCAGCAACATTCAGTCATTGGTTGGCGCAATGGCCTCCATTATTTGGCTGACACAACGGCCTGTCATTTGTCTCAGTTAATAGCCTGTCATTTGGTTGGCACAATAGCCTGTCATTCAGTTGGCACAACGGCCTTTCATTCAGCCGGTTGGCACAACGACCTCCCATCAAGGCCATCATTTGGCTGGCCGACATCGGCATTTGTCTCAGTTGTAAAACAACTGTGATGTTTGATCGTTTTGTTTTGTTGCTCGGTATGAACAAAGTAAGTCAGCTGATCTTGTTTGTCATGTTGGTCCATTCGCCTTTGAGCATATTTACCTGCTTTCACTAGCGACAACACAGGAAATTCCATTCGCGCATTGATCACATAGATCACACGGTGTGTTGTGCTTAGCAAAGAAAATCGGCAAAAATTTCCTATTATACAAACTCCAAAGTTTCCAGATGCTTTGGAAAAACGTTTCAATAACTTTTCCCACTAGAATCATGATGTTTGAGGGGAAAATCAGTACTTACCGAGCTCGAAGGTCACTAACGCAATTCAACAACGCCACGAGTGACATTACCGCTGAGCATGACGTCAAGCACCAGATCGAGGCAAATGTTGTGGTTATCGCAAAATCCTAGAAAGCATCCGCCTGATTCAAGCCACCACAGGGAGTCCAAATAAGGGATGCTGCTACGGCTACCGCCTTCGCAGCAATAAAAAATGCGCGGACAGACTGGAACTAATAAGGCGCGGTTGCACAGGCGAGGTTACAAACCATCGATACGCTACAAACATGGAAATTACAAATAATTGCAGTAGACAATGCGCGGAGAGACTGGAACTAATAAGGCGCGGTTGCACAGGCGAGGTTACAAACCATCGATGTCGTCGTCCGTATACGCTACGCTACAAACATGGAAATTACAAATAATGGCAGGGTTTCTTCACCCCCACCCCGTCGGTCGGACGATGAGAAACAGAAAAAAAAATAGGGATGGCCTAAGAGAAATTCGAGCAGATTTATAGTCAGTTTTTTTTTAAGGTTATCGGATACCTTCAGGGTGCGTTTCCAGTCTAAATTATGTAGCGCCTCGAGGAAAGATCGTAGATAAATTATCCATGTATCATTTTAAAGCTTATAAAATTGGCTACAAGAATACATAAAATGTTTTGAGTTCTTTGAAAATCTCGAATTTTCCGCCATCGCGTTTCTCCGATCTAGTGAGGTGGCTTTCAGAAGCTCCGACTCCGAAAATATTTTAAAGTTTTAAAATCTGTTTGCTTTGTCGCATTTCAAAGGAATCGTATTACAAAACCGTGTCGGGGAATTTCAAAATTCGATTTAGTTCAAAAGTTATCATGCTCTCCGTGAAAAGGCGAATAATAATCAGAGTAGATATGCGGGAAACGCCGTCAAGAGCTCTCTTTTTAGAATTTTCCAATTCCCCGAAACGGTTTTGCAGCTGAGATATCAATTGACATTTTGTGAAAATTTCAAACAAATCAAATAAATTCCTCTCGAGTGGGAGCTTTTTTAAAACTCTATTTTGGTTGAAAATCGAAAGCGTAGAAAACAGCACTTTAAAAAAATCTAGCCGTCTGTCGGTGCGTGCTTGGCTAATCATTTCTCATCACAGTTCAACTATCTATCAAGATTGTTGACTCAGCGAGTTCGACTTGGAGCAAGTCTAAGCTACGAGCCGCATCGAGAAAATGTTAATTAATATAGCTGGTTGTTCTAGTTTTCTTGTGTGCCTTGAAAAGTGGGAAAGACAAAAAGACGTTGAGGGACAAAGCCAAGGTGAACGGCTGCTGGAACACCTAACGACGCCTTGAATGCCAGCATAGTTAGTTACTGGTTAGTGGAGGAGACAGCGATTTGCAGGCGTGGTGTTGGTTTCAAGCGATTCAGAGTCGCCGTCAGACTTTACGTTTCCATCTAAGCTTTCTTGGAAACAAATATTCTCTCGGCTGGCTCATATCAATTCTTCTTTATGTTCAGATGTGGACCACTCGGCACTCTGTCAGAAAGTGAAAATACGAACCCTGAGGACTCCCATTTGGCTTTGTAGTCGTATGCATTGTTTGGCCTTATTTTTCTTTTCTTTTTTTCTTTGATTTCCAAGCTAAGGGCATCCTGTTTGCTTTTTGGAAGGCATAAGGCCAACAACCGATGGAATTATGGAATCGTGTGTGGGAAAAACTTTTCTCAATAAACGTAAACATTGGTATATGAAATAAATTTAATATGCGCTAGCTTTCCCCACACCATCGTTACGGGCGAGTGAGCACTTGTCATGTGTTTATTGATCTGCTGTCAATCAAATGGAGCCTTTTACTTCCGGTTAAAAACTTCCTTTTGGTATTTCTCCGTCAACATTAATTTTTATTGAACGGAGTTTTTGTTATATGAGAGACTACTACTAAAACTACATTTCTGTGTGAAAAAAAAAATTCGCCATCTTTTTCGTTTTGAAGGTACTCGCCAACATTCGGATTGGCTGTGTAGTTTATAACACAGGCAGCCCAAGCTCTGTATTTGCACTGTGTGACCACTTCTGTTTAGTTATCAATCCATTATTTCACTTAATTCTCAGATAAAGAAAATAAACTTACCTAATATCAAATAATACTAATACTAATATCAAATCTAAACCTACAACCGTTTCTGGACATTTTCTCAGCCCTAACCATTCTAGTACTGACATGCGCCTTATTCCTTTAGAAGTCATCTATTCTAAACGCGATTCCGTTAGAAAAGCACGTGAATCATATCTCATCTATAAAGCTAAAACTCTCGAACCACTCGGAATGAATAGACGTGATGAAATGTAATTTCACCGTTTGCATTTTTTTGACCTTCGGTCGGCTGTTATGTTACTCGTATCTGCACTATCTTTTCAAACATATTTCGTAATTTCCTTTTATGTGTTACTATTGTATAAAACATATGTCATTGATTTTGTAATTTCCGCTCATAGTTACGTAATTAACAATTTTGTATCCATTTGTGACCTCCACTGTAAAATAAACCTGAAGAAGGCTGGTACTGGCCAGCCGAAATATCGTATAAACCTCGACAAGCGTTGTATTTGATCAGCATTGCAGTAGTCTTCGGACACTTTATCATTATACTTAAAGTGCCAATGAAATGAAAAAATGGATCCCGTTTTTATTTTATTTTATGAAATTCTAGGTTTCTCTTAGTCATTTTGTGCAAATAAAGATATGGTAATCACATGCGTGACGTCACAAGGTGTACTCATTTATATTCGTCCCCATAAATACTACAAAATAAGTGCATTTTTGGCCAGACTTTTCGGCCAGTTTTCAATTTAAATATGTAATACTTTGAGAAACCTTGAAGATGGCCAGATTTTTTTTATAGCTTCCTTGCAGTCGGCTTTGTGAATATAAATGCGCGAACCTAGTGACGTCACGCATGTGATTAGCATATCTTTTATTTATTTATTTACTTACTTCGGCCATAATAGAAGATACAAAATAGAATAAAGTAAAATATACAACAACAAAAACATAGAGGCCAGGAGAACCAACACAGCGTTAGCCAATTACGTTGGTTTCCTATGAAAAATTAAATTACAATAAATGATCTAATTACAATACCTATTTCAACCTAAAAGCAGCATTTGAGAGGTGCGGTTAACTGTCTTGCCTGGTGACATTTCAGGCATACAGACTTCCAAGACCTAGGGTTCTCGATGTCAAATACAGAAGTGATGGCAGACATGTAATATTTAAATAGTAATGATCTAAACTTAGGTAAAGAGATATCTGATTTACGCAGTTCGTGTGGAAGTGTATTCCAAGTTCGGGAAGCTCTTATAAAATAACTATTTTGGTAACACAGGGTCTTGACATTAGGAATCTGATAAGTAATAAGATTAAGTGAGTTATCCATCGAACGTAGAGAGATGCTTAAATTCACCCTGTTTACAAGCTTTGGCAAAACATCTGGAGCTAAGGTTACTAAACCGTGTTTTGCCTTATACAAGAAGATGAGGTCAAGGTATTCATACCAGTAACATAAAGGTAAAAGCTTTAGAGTTAAGAGTCTAGATTTGTAGGAGATGTCTGTTTGGAAGGGCAATAGGAGAATAAACTTAGTAGCCCTCCTTTGTGTTCTTTCTATATCCTGCATCAGATCGACAGTTTGTGGGCTCCATACTTGTGAGGCATAGGCAAGGTTCGACCTAACCAGGGACAAGTACAGACATCGACGGGCGCTAGTACTTCGGACTTTGACGGCAGAGCGTCTGAGTAGGCCAAGCAACTGGTTCGCCTTGGTGATCTGTTGACGAATGTGAATGGACCATGTAAGGTCGGTACCAACGGTCACGCCTAGGTCTTTTTCGCTAGGAACGTGGTCCAAAACTTGACCATCAATGGTATAGTTAGCCAATAGGGGACTGCGTTTCCTGGTAATGGTTAAAACTTTACATTTCTTCGCATTGAACTTCAGCCGCCAAGAGCGTGCCCAGGTCGCCAAATTAAATACCTCACCCTGAAGAATGGAGATGTCTGCTGCAGATTCCACTACCGAGAAGCATTTGGTGTCGTCAGCAAACATTGTCACCTCGACGGAGGACGAGATGATCGATAATGGGAGGTCGTTGACATAGATCAAGAACAGAAGGGGTCCCAGAATAGAACCTTGGGGAACACCGGAAGTGACTGGAAGCGTGTTCGACATGGCGCCATGAACTGTTACACGCTGCTGGCGACCAGAGAGGTAGTTCTTGAACCAGTCTAGCACTCCATCTGTGATACCAAATCGGCTAAGTTTGCGTAAGAGTAGTTTGTGGTCAACTGTGTCAAAGGCTTTAGAGATGTCGAAGTAAAGGACGTCGGTTTGTTTGCCCAAGTCCAGGTTTTGACCAATGCGATGGAGGACTGTCAGTAGCTGAGCGGTACAGGATTTGCCTTTAAGGAAGCCGTACTGAGCTTCAGAGATCATATTTTGAAGGTGGTCTATCAGACGATTGTAAATACAACGCTCCAGTACTTTAGCGACTATGCACATCAAGGAAATGGGTCTGTAGTTTTCTACATAACTCTTATTTCCTTTCTTGTGGAGAGGGGTGATGTTGGCAAGTTTCCATTCAGTAGGGAGAGTTCCAAGCTTGAGTGACTTGTTAAACAGGTGAGTGAGGGAGTATGAAATACTTGACGCGCATTCCTTTAGTAGGCGGGCAGATATGTTATCAGGTCCCATAGCTTTGTTTGGATTTAGAGACTTCAACACTTTAGATACTTCACTGGGTAGTAAGATTATCTCCGAGACAGTCACATTAGTTATAGGTGAGTCAGGCGTCCATTCGTCATCGGTAGTTTTGGAATACACGGAGTTGAAATAGCGATTGAAAAGACAGGCTACATTTTTGGGAGTACTGGCACCGACACGAGCTGAATCTGCGTTGGTGGAAGCTATCGTGACTTCTTGAGGGACGCTACTAGACTTCGTTGATGTCTTGAAGAACGACCAGAATCGCTTAGGATTAGATTGCAGGGTAGAGCTCAACGAACCAAAAAATTGGTCCCTGCTGGCTTTTATTAGTTTCTTTGCACATGAACGCAGATGTCTGTACTTTTCGCGTAAAGCATCAGAATTGATATCCTGAAGCTTCCGACGCAGGGTTTCTTTCTGCTTAAGTAGATGTAAAATACTGCTATTTAACCAGGGTAAGGTATGACGCCCCTTTATGGTATTGATAGGGATAAAATCATTGGCTGCGGCAAGGAAGCTATCTCTCCATGAATTCCAATCATCGTTGATATCAGATGGAGAATCTGGAATCATCCAGTCAAGATCAAGCGACTCGATAGCACGATTCATTCCCTCAAAGTCTCCTCGCCTATAGTCGAAGACAGTTCTCCTAATTTTATGACTTTCTTTGAGCCGTGTTGTAAAGTCAAACAGAATGCCTCTGTGGTCAGAGAACAAGTTTAGTTCTTGAAGGTCGACTACCTCAATATTGTTAACCTGGTCCGGCAGGTTGGTGATGACAAGGTCGAGAATGTTGTTTCCTCTTGTGGGTGAAAAGATAGTCTGATATAGGAAATGGTCACACAAGCTGTTATAGAAGAAACTATCAGATTCACCCGAAGGGGTTACCGCACTCTCAGACCATGTGATTTTAGGGAAGTTGAAGTCGCCAGTGATGATGATTTTGTCGTCTTTAACGGCGTATTAAAATTGGCAATTCCGCCTGATTCGTTACGAATTAAAATTATGTTCCTGCTCTCCAAATTGATTTTTAATTGCACAAAATGGCTAAGGGAAGTCTATAATTGAATAAAATAAAATAAAAACGGGATCGATTTTTTCATTTCGTAGGCACTTTAAGAGTTTGTCGTTGTCCTGTTGTTTCTCGATCTCGGGTCATTTCTCTCATTTTGGGTTTGTCTCTCACCTCTCTGTCTAAAAGACGTCACGAATTTGCAAATTTCTGAATTTTAACTCAAAAGAATGTTGCACACCAAAAATGAGGTGAATTGGTTAAAATGCGGCTGAGATATGGGCATCTGAATACATAATTTTCTTTAACAAATCACTGTATTTTCGGCTCAGTTCTAAGAAAATTATGTATTCAGCTGCTCATATCTCAGTTGCATTTTAACCAATTTGCCTCATTTTTGGTGTGTGAAGTTACAAAAGCCTCATCTCCCGCTCTCCTGCTTTGAGTCCAAAATCTCCCGCTTTTTCGCAAATTAGACCGAAATAAATAAATAAAATACTTTTTGCCTTGGCTGTCCTTTTTGGTCATGACTCATGCGCGATCATTACAAATCAGACAGATCCATACGAAGCAGTGATCTCCCGCTTTTAGAACTCCAGGGATTGGCATCTCTGAGTTATTTCACGGCGGTCTTCCAGACTCAATGTTCAAATATTGAGTAAAGCAAAAATTTATGTTTTGTGACGTCATCACTTTACCACTCTATTGTGTTCTATTGTAATGTGTATTTCGTTCTATTGTTTTGTTTTGTGTTAATTCTATTGTATTTTGATAGCAATTCATGTGTTGCCTACATGAAGAGACAACCCTAGCCTTCTTGATCGTCCATCGTGTATACATAAGACCACAGGCAGCCCAAACTAACGCAATTCTCAATGTTTTGAGAGAAGTATATCAGGTTAATTTGTTTAATCATTAATATCGATTCTCTATCAAGTGAATATTTCAAGTGAATATTTCAAGTGAATATTTCAAGTGAATATTTCTTGGGTTATAGAGGTATGCTAATTGTGACGTAAATTTGACGTAATTTTGGGAATTACTTTCATTTCTTTTTGCTTGTGAATGAAACCGTTTCCTGATTTTGATTTTTTTTTTCGGTAAAATCACTGATATAACCTCGAAATATAATATAGATGTTTACAAAAGGTCATTTATCTCTACCATCGTGTTTGTTGTATAATAAACGATTCCCTGTTTGAGTACATTATATACATATAAACATCTATAGCTCTTTTTTTGTGGAATAATGCTAATATCAATACTTACAATTATGGAATTTTCTCTTCTCTTCTCTTCCCTTCTCTTCTCTATCCTATCCTATCCTATCCTATCCTATCCTATCCTATCCTATCCTATCCTATCCTATCCTATCCTATCCTATCCTATCCTATCCTATCCTATCCTATCCTATCCTATCCTATCCTATCCTATCCTATCCTATCCTATCCTATCCTATCCTATCCTATCCTATCCTATCCTATCCTATCCTATCCTATCCTATTCTATTCTATTCTATTTTATTCTATATTCCAGACAGGATTATTTTTTAGATTTCACATCTGGTTGTTCGCACTGATACATCGCGGCCTCGTTAGCTTCTCTTGTTTGCATGGTCAACCAACATGGCTGCAACATCATTAATCAAATGAATTAAAATTACGCAAACGCTTGTGATTGGCTAGCGGAACCAAATTTGCGGGAAACACATTCCAAAATTATCCCGGTCTGGAAAAACGTAGTATGGGAGATGGACGCTCCGGGTAATAGGCTCCTGGTATGCAACATTGTATGTTTTTAAATATTTTTCTTGCTTCAGGAAGCCATTCAACATCCTGTTGTCAGAATGCTGGTAATGAAGAAATGGAGAAGATTCGCCCATTGGTGGTTTGGGTATGTATTTCCGGATTTCGCATAAGTTGGATCGGGAAAGTTACGGCAAATAACTTTATTTATTTATAGCCAGGTAAATTGGTGAGCTATGACTGGTCAGTTTCCGGTCCATAACTTCCCATATCGACCGCAAAATTGAAGCAACGCTGGTTTCTTATACTTTTGATCCGTATAATAAACATCTTATTAAACTCATTTGCTCGGTCCGTACCGCCGTAAGTTATGGATCTTCGTGTTTTCTCATTTCTTATAAAATGGTCTGCACATTTAATGCTTCAGGGCCATGAGGCAGGGGGGAAATCACGGCCATAACTTATGGTACGTACCTCGTGCTCGTTTAATTATACAAGTATATATACGGCATGATGTGATACTGTAATGGTTGCCCGGCAAAATTACAGATTTCTCTCCGAGTCTGATGGAGAATAAAGTGGGCAGTAAATATCACAGATTTACATGAACAGCTATAAAAAGGCGACAGGAAAGCTCACCACACAGTAATTATATTCCATGGAAACATCCTCAAAAACCTACCAAACCTTTTCAGTAAAAACAACAAGTAAAAATAACAAGTACTAAAAATATGAAAAATAAAAACGGTCGTATCCTCCTTTGTTTTTAAATCCGGACTATAAACATGTTTTATTCTTGACCTATTTCGTATTATGTTATGTAATACGTACACTCCAACCCCAGGGACAAATACGTGCCCCTTTTAAACGGGTTAGTTTGAGAGAAAATGGACCGTACCGAAAAAGATGGTGGCGCCTGTACATTTGACTACCCGGCATGCCTTGCCAACCTAAAACAGTCATAGGACATCGGTCAGTCAGGAGAAAACTTCTACGTCTATAATATCGAGGTATCCGCAGCGCTCTGTATATTTTCGGGGAGTTAAAGATAAACCATATAATAGATCGTGTGCACGTGACGTCATCAAAATTCTAAAATCTCAACTAAAGTATCTATAACCCTGTTCTTTTGATATGATTTAGGTATCTGTATGCTCAGTATTCTTTGAAAATTTTAAGTCGATACGGTGAATCGTTATTGAGTTAGAGTATTTTGAATTTTGTGACAGCTCAGCTCAGCGTGTTTCCTAAATGTCATGGAAATCCATATATTCCTGCCAATTTAAAATGTTAGACTTGATTTAACGGATTTTCACCCTGATTGCTTATTCCGAGTCGTCTTTACCCCGGATTTTCACCCTGATTACTTATTCCGAGTCGTCTTTAATCCGGATTTTCACCCTGATTGCATCTTTAACCCGGATTTTCACATATTTTTACGAATAACCGGCCCAGACCCTGAAGTCGAAATTGGGTTCAAACCCGCACCGCCACAGGTATGTACAACAGCAACAACATTTCTTTATTGGACCCATGTGGATATACTTCTACAAGTATATATCGGTGTAGGTACAACAAGATTAGGTTTAAAGAAGTTTATTTGAAGAATAGTTTTTTTAATGGCGACACGTTTTTTGAAGCATAAATTAATATAATTGCTTATTTTGTTGTCATATGGGACACACCGATTACGGTTTGGAGCGAGAGCTAATCTTTCTTCCTCGTATAACTTACACTGGTGTAGAAAATGTTCCTCATCTTAAACATTAGTTTTACAGAAGAAACATTTTCTCTCTGAAGGTATGTATACGGCCTCTTATAACGGTCCTTTTCAATTGCTAAGTCATAATTACTGATTCTTAGCTTGGTCAACGCTACTCTATGTTTGATTTTTTTTTATATTAATCAAACAGTTCTCTAACTTGTATTCAGTTTTGAATAATCGGATATGTCCGTAGTTTATTTAGTACTATTTACAAAATGTGAGCCCCCTCCCCGGGATAATTACAAAACAATTTTCACAGCCCATAGAAAGCTAAGCAAACAGAAAAACCGAAGAAATTGCTGAATTGCTTTGGACACTCAATTGAAAACCGCTCGATTTATTAAACTGGGTTCACCTACTTGTGACTGTTTTATTCCTAGACTGCAAGCTATGGCCTACCTGCTTTTCCTAACAATGCTGTCAATTGAAAACCGCTCCGTTTACTAAACTGGGTTCACCTACTTGTGACTGTTTTATTCCTAGACTGCAAGCTATGGCCTACCTACTTTTCCTAACAATGCTGTCAATTGAAAACCGCTCCGTTTACTAAACTGGGTTCACCTACTTGTGACTGTTTTATTCCTAGACTCCAAGCTATGGCCTACCTATACTTTTCCTAACAATGCTGCATGTCAATTGCAAACCGCTCCGTTTACTAAACTGGGTTCACCTACTTGTGACTGTTTTATTCCTAGACTGCAAGCTATGGCCTATATACTTTTCCTAACAGTGATGTCGTTCGCACTTGTCTACGGCTCTACAAGACCTAATCCAACAAAGTACAGCGGGTCAGCGGATGGTCTGCGCGCCTTCTGTGAGGTTCTCACCGTGATTATGATCATGTTTTACGTATACGAGGAGTGCTTGCAAGCTGACAAGTAAGGGACTACTTTGGAATGGTGTGTGGAAGGGAGGGGAATTTAGACTCCGAACTCCCTACCCCTAAAATAATCACTGGTAGTTTCAGCCTGTTCTTGCCGAGTGTAAAGTAATAGTTGATTGTTGGCCATAAACTACTTTCCTTATATATATGACTAATGATTACAAATATGAAATAAACTCGAGTGCATCAATAAGTACAACCAGGAGCCATTAGCCGGACCGTCCATATGTACTATATCTGTGAGTTGGTGTATTTACACCTTGGGCTATTTAAAAAAAAAAATCCCACAAATAAAATGCGTTTATTAAATGTTTTTGTCCACGAATAAATGTTTTTCTTTGTTCGAAAGAAAAGCAATACCGGCGGCGACAATAGCCTGTACCGTTCGTTCATGCGTTCAGTGTTCGAACTCTAGCAAATGAAGGTACATTGTCGATAAAACAATGAAACTTGGTTCTATAAATAGCCAACTCAAATATATAGTATGGGAGGTGGACGCTCCGGGTAATGAACTAAGATATAGTATGGGAGATGGACGCTCCAGTTAATGAACTAAAATATAGTATGGGAGATGGACGCTCCTGGTAATGAACTAAGATATAGTATGGGAGATGGACGCTCCAGGTAATGAACTAAAATATAGTATGGGAGATGGACGCTCCTGGTAATGAACTAAGATATAGTATGGGAGATGGACGCTCCGGGTAATGAACTCAGATATAGTATGGGAGATGGACGCTCCAGGTAATGAACTAAAATATAGTATGGGAGATGGACGCTCCTGGTCATGAACTAAGATATAGTATGGGAGATGGACGCTCCTGGTAATGAACTAAGATATAGTATGGGAGATGGACGCTCCTGGTAATGAACTAAGATATAGTATGGGAGATGGACGCTCCTGGTAACGAACTAAGATATAGTATGGGAGATGGACGCTCCTGGTAATGAACTAAGATATAGTATGGTAGATGGACGCTCCTGTTAATGAACTAAGATCTGGTATGGGAGATGGACGCTCCTGGTAATGAACTAAGATATAGTATGGGAGATGGACGCTCCTGGTAATGAACTAAGATATAGTATGGGAGATGGACGCTCCTGGTAACGAACTAAGATATAGTATGGGAGATGGACGCTCCTGGTAATGAACTAAGATATAGTATGGTAGATGGACGCTCCTGTTAATGAACTAAGATCTGGTATGGGAGATGGACGCTCCTGGTAATGAACTAAGATATAGTATAGGAGATGGACGTTCCGGGTAACGGGCTTCTGGTACAACAGAGAAAACGTGATAACATTTATCATTAATAGGATTTAGTAAAGTTGTACGAGACTGATTCTTTCAGAAGCCACATAACTCATTTATTTTAACTAAAATTATTCGAAAAGATTAGTTCGATCAATGTTGATATAGTTCTTGTTATCTATTTTTCAGGGAAGGAGTGCATCGCTATCTAAGGGACCCGTACAATTATTTTGACTGGTTTGGTCTCATTCTTACATTCCTTGTCATCCCGCTTCGCTTCGCTGAAAGCCAAGTGCAGTGGACAATGGCTTCGATTGGATTCCTCTTCAACTTTCTCAGAGTCTTCAAGTTTTCTTGTGTTACAAGGTACCAACAGTAGGATGGGGAGGATTGGTGAATGTATTGATCACCATGTTTTTTTGCGGTGGATGGGGTAGCAGTGGAACATTTGAGCTTAGGATTTTCGAATAGGTTTTATATTATCCATTCAATCAATAATTCAGACACGAATTTATTTTGGCCGGAGCTATAAAAGAGAAAAAAAGAAAGAGCTAAAAAAAGTAATCCGCTGCTCAAAAACACGATGTCTTCTCAAGAACTTTCTCGGCCCTTTTTCTAAAACATAGGTTTTTCTCCATTTCTGTATGCTGTAGTTATAGCAGTAACGGATAAGTGTGATGGCAATTTTTTCTTATTTTATGCCGGCTAGTTTCTGTTACAGAAATTAGTGTAAGCTTAAGTTAGACATAGATTTTATTAGCTAAGAGCTAAAGCGATTTTTGATTGAGTGTCGAAAAGTAATTACTGGGTGATTGATTTCGAATTTGAGTTGATTAGTTATCCATGATTGCATTTACTCTTCCTCCTGATTGGTTCAAGTAAACCCAATTACGAATTACTTCAGTTCGTGATTTATCAAGAACCACTGGCTCATTGCGTTTTTCTTTGCTCCTGTGATTGGCTCATTGCGTTTTTCTTTGCTCCTATGATTGGCTCATTGCGTTTTTCTTTGCTCCTATGATTGGCTCATTGCGTTTTTCTTTGCTCCTATGATTGGCTCATTGCGTTTTTCTTTGCTCCTGTGATTGGCTCATTGCGTTTTTCTTTGCTCCTATGATTGGCTCATTGCGTTTTTCTTTGCTCCTGTGATTGGCTCATTGTGTTTTTCTTTGCTCCTGTGATTGGCTCATTGTGTTTTTCTTTGCTCCTGTGATTGGCTCATTGCGTTTTTCTTTGCTCCTATGATTGGCTCATTGCGTTTTTCTTTGCTCCTGTGATTGGCTAATTGCGTTTTTCTTTACTCCTGTGATTGGCTCATTGTGTTTTTCTTTGCTCCTGTGATTGGCTCATTGCGTTTTTACTTGCTCGTGATTGGCTCATTGCGTTTTTCTTTGCTCCTGTGATTGGCTCATTGCGTTTTTCTTTTCTCCTGTGATTGGCTCATTGTGTTTTTCTTTGCTCCTATGATTGGCTTATTGCGTTTTTACTTGCTCGTGATTGGCTCATTGCGTGTTTACTTGCTCGTGATTGGCTCTGTGATTTGGTTTTGGTTTTACGACACTCAATCGAAAACGGCTGACGTTTTGAGCGCTAGCCCCTGCTTCGTCAGAGCAAAATGATTTCTTAATGAACTGATATGTTTCCTTTATCAAGAACCACTGGTTTGTACACTAAGACTCTGGCCAAGATTGTTTACCGTGACATTACACGGTTCATGGTCCTGTTTGCTGTCATCTTTATCGCATTCTGTGGGTCTCTTTACATCTCACTTCGGGCCATGGACTCACAGAAGCTGTTCAGGTATATAACGAATTGATTATTTCTTCTGCAAGTCACTAGATAAAGTCGGACGTTATATTAAAGCCCCACTAGTTAACTCAGTCCTGTGCTGTCATTCTAACATAACCTGCACGCGGTACAGGTTTCCTGCCAAAAATTCCCAAAAGAACGCAATGTTCATTCTGCTATCGGGAGCAGAGTGAGCAGAACAGAATGGCTATAGCGAGCGTTTTCACTAGCGTCACAAAATAATTGCCTCAAGAAAAAACAATATTAGTAAAATATTATTATTGTGTTCAGAGCAGGAAGAGATACATAAATGACCAACATTTTGGAGCAATACATGTATATAGCTGTAGGAGAATTAATATGTTCGAAAACTCTAGTTAGCCGGAAAGGTACACTACAATAAAGCTGTTTTTCACTTCAAAACATTTTCGATATCACTTTTAAAGGTTTATCAAGTCTAAAATTTTAAACTGGCCGAAATATATGGATTTTCATGACATTTAGGAACACGCTGAGCTGGGCGGTCACAGAATTCAAAATACTGTAACCCAAAAACGAACCATCATATCGACGTCAACTTTTGTAAGGCAGCTGAGTATACTGACCTCTAAATCACATAAAAAGAACAGCTTTATAGAACCCATAGTATAGAAATTAGAATTTTGATGACGTCACGTGAAAACGCTCTATTCGAATTCTGATGCAGGGCCCAAAAGAACACGATTATCGTCTATCTTTTTTTATTTTATTTTTTAAACAATATTTATTCTTTGCATTTGTTCCAAAAGCTAGAAAACGTAACGAGGGAACTTGTGTAAAATAGCTATTACATAATAATACAGTAAAAGGACTGCATACATAACACGCATTATATAGGTATATTCCGGCTATTCTTGTTACGGAATAGTCCGAAAAGAACGTGCCCTTGTTCTCTGCAAACTTGCTTTAGAATTCTGAAATTCGCTGAGTAACTGGCTAAATTACATTTCCACATGCCGTTCACAGGCCAGTTTACGGTTCATGTGCAGTTGAACAAATCCTTTGTTTATTTGCCACCAGATGTCAGACGATGACTTGAACAACTGTGCATGAACCGTAAACTGGCCTATTCGAAGATTTGGAATATTTGAGCTGTACAATCATCAATCCAGTTATATTACTTGGATTTTTTTTATTAATGTTAACATATGCCGTCACTCATTGTTTTCTAACATTGTTAGAGAGAAGTGAAAGCTGTTTCACTAAAGAAAAAAATGGGGCAATTTTCTTCCCTTTGTATAGGCGATCGTTGTTGACGTAATAGTCCACTTCCGCGATATGCTTTACTTGTCACGCACAAAATTTAAAGGTTTCAATACGAGGCTCTGTGCTAAATTAAATGTATTATTTTCTCTGTGAAGAGAATAAATTTAATTTAGCACGGAGCCTCGTATTGAAACCTTTGTGTGTGACAAGTAAAGCATATCGCGGAAGTGGGCTATTGCTTACATTTTGCCATATTAGCATAAGTCATACTTCAAGCTACAAACAAACCGACTATATAATTCGGAAGAGAAAGTCACACTTAGTAATTACCGAACAGTTGAAATTAATATGTTGACTAGTTTTTTGGGAAAACGGCTTTTCAAAAGTTTAAATTTTAAAACAGAATGGCGCAAGGGCTGCGCAGTGGTGAGAGCGTTCGTCTTTCACCGCTGTGGCCTGGGTTTGAATCCCGAGTCATTTGTAAATTGAGTTCGTTGTTGGTTCTCTCCTTTGCTTCGAGGGTTTTTCTCCGGGTTCTCCGGTTTTGCTCACTCCGTCAAAAAAAAAACATTTCTCAATCCCAATTCGATGTGCACGTGCACGTTTGAACGAGCTCCCTGAAGCTCCTAAGTGTCACGTGGGTAAATGGTTTGGGTAAATAAACCATTTATCATTTTTACATGGTGTGTAGCAAGATCAAGTGAGACTTTCTCTTTCGATATGTGGACTAGGTTTGTTGGCAGCTTCAAGAATGATTTATATTAATGAGGAAAAAACGTAAACAAAGATCCCCCTATAGACTTGTGTATCTTGACTCACTCAGTGCACTTTTTTTCTCTTAATTCTTTGCCTTTTTCCTTTGTTTTTTTCTCTTTGTTATTTTTTCTGAGCTTTTACCTTACCTTATTTATTGTTTTAAATGTACTTTTAATTCTTGTAACCTACCAAATGAGTAAAAGATTTAAACTTAATACTGAATGTTTACAGTGGGTTTGAAAGTGTGATGCTCGCTGGAATACGTGCATTAGTGGAACAGAACCCAGTAGACGACGACTACTCCAAGTTCAAGTAAGGATGTCCGCGTTTAACAAATATATTAAATTTGCCTTCATTTTGCCGTGCGTCTGTCCTCGTACGCTAATAACACATGGCTATCGACCAATCAGAGCGTGCGTTTCGTACTGTTCATTGTGTAATGTCATTTAGTGTCCAGTCTCTCCCTGTGTCCATCTGCACGTATGCGTGTGTCACCACAGGTATCCCAAGTTCACTATGAGTGGTTTAGAAATTGTAATGAAAGTATAGGACTTTTCGTAATAAAGAAATAAAATATCTGAATCGATCTTGAAACTTCGCTCACTTGTTCTTTCTGTTTTTCTTTATTTGAAGCCATTTCTCCGGAAACTGAGTTAGTTAGCGTGTTTTTTTTCTAATTCTCACCAGTTTTTTTATTACGAAATATCCTACACTTTCATTACAATTTCTAACCACTCATAGTGACTAACCACTCATAGTGACTAACCACTCATAGTGACTAACCACTCATAGTGACTAACCACTCATAGTGACTAACCACTCATAGTGACTAACCACTCATAGTGACTAACCACTCATAGTGACTAACCACTCATAGTGACTAACCACTCATAGTGACTAACCACTCATAGTGACTAACCACTCATAGTGACTAACCACTCATAGTGACTAACCACTCATAGTGACTAACCACTCATAGTGACTAACCACTCATAGTGACTAACCACTCATAGTGACTAACCACTCATAGTGACTAACCACTCATAGTGACTTTAAAAACATAAGGACTTTAAAAACATAAAGTGCCTCCTATAATGTTTCTACGCCTATATTCGAAAAGGTTTTGGAAAACAGTTCCGTATTTTTGTGACAACTGTTGGCTTATTGCCATTGGAAATGAGAGGACGACATACCACGAATGCGTCATTGCTCGTGTCACGGATTACGTACTGCACGCGCTAGAATATTTTTCTCACAATTTCCATGGTTGATAATGATTTTTGCATATTTGCTTTGATTTTAACCGTCCTACATGTGTACGCGAGGTTGGTCAGTTCATATGAAAATCGCTGATAATAAGGCCCCTCGCCATGTAACCTGAGTATCAGGCTCTCAAGAAGAGAAGACGAGGTAGAGAAAAGGAAAGAGAGCCTGACACAGACCCATTGAGAAACCCAAGCATACGTCATCGAGCCATCACTTTTTAACCAATGAAATTTATTCCCGGTTTTTGGAGATTAACAGAACTGTCATCACAAGTTTTGAAGTGTTGGCCGGATTTTACAAAGAAAGTTTTGGACTTTAATATGGTATTTATATTTCATCTGTTTTGTGCTACGACTAACACAGAGTTCTGTTGTTCCTTCAAGGATCATAAGCCTATAATTCTCTCGAAGGTTTTGAGTTAAGTTTATGTTGCCGAAAAAGTTCCCTCGCTGCAAGCCGAACCTTCTTCGACTTGCAGTTTCAGTGGACTGACCTGACTGACGGCTACAATGACGTACGATAACGATCTTTGTTTCTCCTACAACAACACTTTATTAATACTCTTACAAAAAATTACATAAGTGGGTAAAAGAGAAACTAGTAATAAAAGTTAGAGTAAGCGCTACTTAGAATAACCTAAGGGCTAATCGAGCTAAGTAGCGTTGTTCGGTTTCCAGAACTGAGAAGATCGGAATAAAATTCCCCCGCATGGCAGCACTCCGCGGGACGTCCAGTTTCTTTCGAGAAACATGCCTTCGAGACAGTTTTTGTGCAGGCTTAAGAATAATATTCGGTAAGAACTGTTAAGCGGCTTCCAATGCTTTTATGTTCGGTTTTGATTTATTTTTTTATTTTTATCCAATCAGCGCAATCAGTGAATGGATTTGTGTCAGACCCTGTTTTCTTTCTTTCCTCTTTCCCTCCCTCCCCCCCCCCCCCCCCCCCCCCCCCCAAGGGCCTGATACTCAGGTTACTCGCCATGACACAGCACCTTTAAATAAAAGACTTACTAAAAGTTACGTTTCTTCCAGGTGGCTTTCCGTTCTTCTCATCCTGGTCTACATGGGAATGGTGATTGTGATTCTTCTCAATATCCTCATCGCACAGCTCAGCTATACGTACGCCGAGGCCAAGAAGATGGCTAAACTTCAGTACGATATCGACCGTGTGTTAATCGTCACTCGTTTGGAGCACAGCCGACTCTCGCGATTTGTAAGTAGAGCAGATTTCGTATGAGTGGGACAAACTACGGCATGTCCGTAACCGTGCTGTAGCCGTGCTGTGCTGTAACTCTGTGATTTTATTGGATCAGCAAGACAAAAACAATGGGAAACCATTTCAACGTCACGGCATGCCGTACGATAACCGTGCTGTAGTCAGTGCTGTAGTTTGTCCCACTCATACGAAATCTGCTCTAACTATAACTTTGCCGTACCGTAACCATGCATTGTGATTGGTTCAGAGGGAAAAACAATAAGGAATCCATTTCAATGTTCCAGCATATCATACGGTAACCTCTTTGACATGTTGGGCGAAGTCAGGCGCGTATCTACTGATAAATTACCCACAATCTTCATAACCTGCCCTTTAAGCCAGTAAGCCGTTTTTCATATTACGCCTGGAGCAAGTTTACTTTGTCTCACTTTCGCGCTTAAAGCTCAAAAATGCCTAGGAACGTCCCTGGAAGTTTTTCGCTTACATTCCATGAACATAATTCCGGAGAGGGGAGTGGCGGCGTCATATATATTCCGATTTCCGGATCGAGGTTTTCGTAAAAATATGTCGAATTTCTGGGTTCGTTTTCACAATAATTTGGCAATCTGGGTTTTGGAGCCAGGTCCGGTTCTTGAGTCTATATTCGCACGTACCTACTCATCAACTGAGTTGAACTTATCTTCTCAAACTCATTAATAATTCATCAATCATGACCATTTAGAAATCGTTTCCAAACATATCTTGCATATCAAGACTTTTAGAATCGCTAATTCTGAGTAACCTAGGGTGGAAAAGACTAGAATCTCAAAGGGCCATTCAAAAAGCAGTCATGGTCCATAAAGCACTGTACGGCCTTGCACCCGAGTATCTGACTAAAATGTTTGAAAGAAGAACCGAAGCTATTCAATATAATCTCAGAGGCTCGTCGACTAAAATCTCCTTTCCTCATCCGCGCACAAACTTCGGTAAAAAATGCTTTCGTTTTGACGGGGCAAAGATATGGAATACACTGCCCGAGGATGTCAGAACCGAACTATTAATATTGTAACCTATTCTTAACTATCATACGTCAACACACGAGGCATTCATGTAAAACAGTAGGCATTTTTTTTTTTTACAATCTCTGTATTTTGTAATTGTTTTATGTTATTACTGATGTTTACTCGTGTATAAATAAAGTGTATGAAACTGTCGGAGATTGGTAGTTATCATGTTGTTATTGCGTTGATTGACATTTAAATAATTGTGGCGACGCGCCATGTCATATGATCTAAGATAGGTAGATATATATAGCGAAGCGAGAGAGTTCAAATGTTGTGACAAAAACGTGATTGTGAAGGCTGCGGTGATTGTGGCAAGTGAAATCTTCAATAAAACTAAGAAAAACCAACAAGTGAGTGATATTAAGTAAACGGAGGCAACCCGTTCCCGACACAGTGGCACCCCCGACGGGACATTTGTGATAACGGCTCGAACAAGAGCAAAGAACCGCTAGCAAGGGACATTTGTGATAACTGCTCGAACAAGAGCAAAGAACCGCTAGCAAGGGACATTTGTGATAACTGCTCGAACAAGAGCAAAGAACCGCTAGCAAGGGACATTTGTGATAACTGCTCGAACAAGAGCAAAGAACCGCTAGCAAGGGACATTTGTGATAACTGCTCGAACGAGAGCAAAGAACCGCTAGCAATCTTCGATAACATGGAAACTGCGAAGAAGACCCTTGAGACGAAGCTCATACAGCTTAAAATTACTCAGGACAAAACGGAGAATGTTATTCTTACAGGGAACTATGAACGCATAGATCGCCACATGGGAGTTCTGAAAACCTTAGTGGTTGGTGCTGATAATGCTAAGATAGTTCTAGAAGAATTGAAAATTGAAGCCGAAGAAAGTCTGGACGAAATCAAAACATGGAGTGCTCAGATCGATGAGAGTATTGGCAAAGCTGATGGCGATTTGGCACGTTTAGGTGAATGGCTAACAGAAACAACAGTAGCAGACACGGCTAAGACAAGGAAAGATCAACTAGACTTTCAAAAGGAGCTTTTTGAAACGAAATTGCACTATCAAAAGGAACTAGAAGCGCAAGTGAATCAACAATCAAAACAAAGTGTTGAACAAGGAGCAAGTACAAGTGATATTACAAGCCAAAATGGGAGTCAGGGAGCACTCGCAAAACTCCCAAAACTCACAATCACTAAGTTCGATGGGACTTACCAAGACTGGACACGCTTCTGGGGTCAGTTCAGTGAAACTATCGACAAATCAAACATGACAGGCGTGACAAAATTCTCGTTTCTTAAGGAATTTGTGACAACAAAAGTGAGAAAAGCTATCGACGGGCTACCGTTCACCCCAGAAGGCTATAACAGAGCAAAAAGTATCCTGACTGATCGATATGGCAAGAGCAGCGAGATAGTAAAAGCCTATGTAAAGGACATTATGGAATTGCCAACAGTAACCGGAGCGCAGCCTAGAAAGATACATGAATTCTACGAACGTTTGGCATTTAATGTTCAGTCACTCGAAACCATGGGGAAGTTGTCCGAAGTCAACGGATACGTAACTCTTACAATCGACAAATTGTCAGGGATCCGGGGCGACCTCGTTCGTAATGACGAGGACTGGCAGAACTGGGATTTTGTCAAACTTTGTGAAGCGGTGAGATCTTGGACACGAAGGAATCCAGATGAATCAACTCAACTAGAAAAACAACAAGATCCCTCGAACCGGAAACGAGATAAGCCGTCAGGTCAAAACAGGCTGTACAGCACACGTCAACACGATCCAAAGCCACGTGGTTGCGTGTACTGTGATGACAGCCTTGCTCATAAATCGAGGGAATGTCAAAGCGTGACCTCTCCGGATGAGCGGAAAAAGATTCTCGCGCAGAAGAAGTTGTGCTTTAATTGCACCGGGGCTAACCATCGAGCGGCAGAATGCAACAGCAAAATAGCTTGCCAACTCTGCACGAGGAGGCATCACACGTCAATCTGTAGTGAACAAAACGTTCCAGGAAAAAAGATGTTGACAGCAACGACCGGAAGTGAAGGAATATTTCCGGTTGTGGTCATAAACGTGGATGGAGTTGAGTGTCGTGCATTAATCGACACCGGAGCCGGGAGCTCTTACGCATCGGCAAAGCTTTTAAATGCGCTGAACAAGCAGCCATTCGAGACAAGAGTTCGACGTGTGGATATGTTGATGGGCTCGAGTTTATCCAAACTAGAAGTCTATAACACTTCTATCAAGTCTATTTCAGGGAATTTCCAAATGACAGTCAATCTCACAAAAATAAACAAAGGAGAACTGTTGTCCTTAGACAACCCGCGTTACGAACGGCTGATGGAGAAATATACTCATCTAAAGGGAGTGGAAATGGACGACAAGGACAATAAGTCGAAACTCCCTGTGCACGTTGTGCTGGGAGGGGGTGAATATGCGCGAATCAAAACAGAGAGTAGACCCCACGTGGGCCGAGACGGAGAACCAATTGCGGAGTTGACCAAACTTGGATGGTTCATCCTATCCCCAGGGCAGGAGTTCGACAGAAATACAATGATGTTAACTCAAGTTAGTCAATCGGACTACGAAGATTTGTGTCGTCTCGACGTACTGGGACTAGAAGACTCGGTCGAACACGACCAGCGAGCGGTTCATGAAGAGTTCAAAGAGCAGCTGAGAAGAGATCCAGAGGGCTGGTACGAGACAGGCTTACCCTGGAAGGGAAACCTCCCATCTATTCCCACGAACGAGCGAGGAAGTATATGTCGTCTAAACAAGCTCACAAGAAAATTAGAGCGAGATGGTATCAACGCCGAATACGACGCCATAATCCGAGAACAACAAGAGAGCGGGGTGATAGAAGCAGCTGACGGACCAGCGAAAGGGGTGGAATTTTATATTCCCCATAAGGCAGTGATACGTGAAACGGCAGTGAGCACAAAAATACGAATCGTGTACGACGCCTCAGCGAGGGCAACCCCTGACGCCCCCTCGCTAAACGACTGTCTGTACACTGGTCCGCCGCTTCAAAACAAATTATGGGATGTTCTGATTCAACAACGCGGGTATCCAGTACTAGTAGCTGGGGATATTCAGAAAGCATTTCTTCAAATAAGAATAAAGGAGAATGAGCGCGACGCTCTCCGGTTCCATTGGCGAAATGGCGAACGTTCAGAGTTGGAGACAATGCGATTTACGAGGGTTCTCTTCGGACTAGCTCCCTCACCATTCCTTCTCGGGGGGGTGATTGACTGCCATTTGTGGGAGGAAAAGTATCCTGACACCGTCACGAAGCTACGCAGAAGTCTCTACGTGGATGATCTACTCACTGGAGGACTGACTGTCCAACAAGCACAACTGCGAAAGGACAGGGCTATCGAGATATTCGAGGATGCAGCATTCAAGTTGCATAAGTGGAACTCCAACGCACAGGAGTTGGAATTGAACAGTGACCCATCTGGGGATCATGAGGAGCAAACATATGCAAAGCAGCAATTTGGAGGGAAATCTAGTGATACGAAGTTGCTGGGGTTGAAATGGGACAAGGGGGGAGATACACTAACGATCCCCTTTCCCAACGCTAGCAGCCCAATGACCAAACGCGGGATCTTAAGCAAACTAGCAAAGATATACGACCCCCTGGGGCTAGTTTCACCGCTGACCCTAGAAGGGAAGTTAATCTTTCGCGACGTGTGCAATTCCAAGACACCATGGGACGCAGACATCAATGGTCCACTAAGACGCCGTTGGGTGAAATGGGAGCAGGCACTTCCCACGGGGGAGACCGTGCCACGCCCAATAGTACAATACCGAGAACCTGTAATAGATGTAGAGCTACATGCATTTGGTGACGCATCGACACAGGGAGTGGGAGCTGCAGTCTACTCAGTGGTCCGACAACAAGGGGGGACCACTCAACGCCTTATAGCAGCCAAAGGACGACTAGCGAAGCAAGGTCTGACAGTTCCCCGCCTTGAGCTGGTGTCTGCTCACATGGCAACTAATCTGGTGACGAATGTACGTAATGCTCTTCAGGGGGTCCCTGAACCAACTATTTATGGTTGGCTGGACAGTACAGTCGCGCTGCACTGGATCGAGGGAAATGGACAATACAAACAGTTTGTAACGAACCGGGTGTCTAAGATTAAACAGCATCCAGAAATAACATGGAGACATGTTCCAACACATGATAACCCAGCTGACTTGGCCAGCCGTGGAGGACCCGTGTCTGAGATAGCACTGTGGTGGAACGGACCAGAGTGGCTCCAGTATCCTGACAAATGGCCGAAAAATCTTGTGACTCAGACCTCCTCAGCATCGGAAGCAGAAGGAAAGGTGATACGAGAGGTGCTATGCGCAGCACACACCGAGAGCATACCTGACGCCTTTGATCGGGTGTTAGATAAACACGACCTACACCGCACCCTGCGCATCACCGCGTGGATTGCTAGGTTCGCGCATAACTGTAGAAATCGGGAAAGGCGCTACGGGCTACTTACTACGGAAGAGGTGATCACTGCCCGAACGTGGTGGATCCAACGTGTTCAGCGGAGCTATGAGAGTGAGACGGATCGACTACAACTCAACCTTAAAGAAAATGATGATGACGTGCTTGTGTGCCGGGGCCGAATACAGGGTGAGTACCCAGTGTACCTACCAGACGCGCACCCGTTCACCGAGAAGGTCGTGCAAGAGGCACACTGGCGTACTCTCCATGGCGGAGTCGGGCTGACTATGGCACGCGTACGGGAGAAATACTGGGTTCCCAGGTTGCGGCGTTTGGCTAAGCGAGTTATCAAATCGTGTTATGGCTGCCGCAGATTCCAGGCAGTTGCTGTAGCCCAACCACCTCCGGGAAACCTACCCCGAGACAGAACAGAGGGAGACCATGCATTCCAGGTGATCGGAGTGGACTATGCTGGTCCATTAACCTATCGCACCAGGAGAGGCAGGGCGGCAAAGGCATACATAGCCCTGTACACATGCAGTCTGACGAGGGCACTTCATTTGGAGCTGACATCAACCATGGAAACCAAAGAGTTCTTAGGAACACTCAAACGGTTCATAGCGCGGAGAGGAAGACCGAGTAAGATTTATTCGGATAATGGACGTACATTTGTGGGAGCAGCGCGATGGATCCGAAGTGTAATGGCGGACGAGAAAATGCAAGACTTCCTGATTTCTAACGAAATCACGTGGCAGTTCAACCTGAGCCGCGCCCCGTGGTGGGGTGGCCAGTTTGAGCGTATGGTAGGGTTAGTGAAAACATCCTTGTATAAGACTATCGGCAAGGGCTGCTTGACCTGGGATGAGCTGCAGGAAGTCCTCTTGGACGTGGAAGTGACTCTCAACAATCGTCCCCTGAGTTACGTCGAAGAAGACCTGCAGCTCCCGACCCTCACTCCGAATGCGCTCATGTTCACGTCCTCCACTACTCTCCCTGAGATGACACCTCATCGAATCGAAAACAGGGACCTGCGAAAACGGGCCAAGTTTCTGAAGCGATGTAAAGACGTTGTCTGGAGGCGATGGACCAACGAGTACGTGCGTGGCCTTCGAGAGAGGCACACTCGCCACAACGGTAAGCCACTCACCATAGCCGTTGGTGAGGTGGTCATAATCAAATCAGATGAACGGAACAGAGGTGAATGGCCTCTAGGGATCATCACGGAGTTGTACGAAGGACGAGATGGCATTGTGAGGGCTGCGAGACTCCGTGCAGGTAGAAGCTACCTGGAACGACCAGTACAGCACCTATATCCCATGGAATTGGCATGTGACGCAAGGGAGGTTCAGAAGCCTCAGGCCCTTAACGCAAAGGCACTTGTGTACAGACCAAAGAGAGATGCAGCCGCCGCGGCAGCGCAGCGCATTCAGCAACTTGCTGAGAACACTGCCTGAACACTTATATACGATATGTACACATATTTTATCCATTTATCTCATTTGTTCTACCAGCAGTCTCCAAGCATAAGTGAAACACATCATACACCTCCAAGGGGAGCTGTATGGGGGGAGAGTGTCGGAGATTGGTAGTTATCATGTTGTTATTGCGTTGATTGACATTTAAATAATTGTGGCGACGCGCCATGTCATATGATCTAAGATAGGTAGATATATATAGCGAAGCGAGAGAGTTCAAATGTTGTGACAAAAACGTGATTGTGAAGGCTGCGGTGATTGTGGCAAGTGAAATCTTCAATAAAACTAAGAAAAACCAACAAGTGAGTGATATTAAGTAAACGGAGGCAACCCGTTCCCGAAAAAACCACAAGCCATTTCGGTCTTGGAATGTCGTTTGCCGTTTGCGACAACCTTTTTTGAAATAGGTGTAGCCATAGGAATGCATGGGAACGTTCATGCTATTGGCAGTTGAGTTTTATTGTGAGCGTCAGGAAGATTTTTGAAGTGGCGTATTGATGAACAATCCGTCAAACAGCACTCAACTTTGTCTAGAACTAAGTGAAAGGTGATGTGTTCTCCATCATTTTTTCAGATTTTGTTTTCACTACCCATATATTTATTACAGTGTTTTCAAACTCGTTATTCTTTTTCCACTCCAGAACCTGCGAGTGAAGTATTACAAGGAAGGCGACTGGATTGGCGAAGTGAAGTTGGCCAAAGGTAAGAAGTGAGGTCAACGCGCTGCCTTTTGGTGAGATGGGGCGCAAGGTAGCACGGGAAGGGCAAAGAAGAGGAAGCGATTCCCTTCCTCAGTTCACCCTTCCCTTGGTCCTTTGCGCTATTTCTGATCCTTCCCATGGTCCTTTGCTCTCTAATATCTCTTCAAGGCAGGTCAACGCGCATGTTTTGCTAAAGCCAGGTTTCCACATAGCCTTACAGTGTAACTACGACGAAATTCCACCATTCCGTTTGCCACTTTTCTCGGTCTTCCAAAAGGACACACAGTGGCGGAAATATCCAAATCAGTGAAAAATATTGCCAAAGGACCAAATTAAACTGAATTTTGCGGAGAGTTTACCGTCAAAATCACGTCCGCCATTACTGAAGTGTGTTCAAATAGTGCGATTTTCGTCCAGCGGTTTGCAGTCGTGACGTCATTTTCTCAACACGTCGCTCAAATCAAAACTTCGTTCTTTTCTTTCCTTTGTGGAAAATAGTAAAACAGTGTGCGCGGTTTGTGTGAAAAGTAGCTATGCCTGTGCTGAGTTGAGTAAATGACGTCATATCCGCTGAAAATAAGCTCTGTAATGGGTTCGAGTAATGGCGGACATAAAAACTCAAGATTCGGACCCCAAAAAATAAGACTTCCCGTCCTCATATCGAGAAACGATGTGGACAGGAAAAATATAGCAACTTTACTTTACAAATACACAAGCATATCACTATCTCAAATACACAAGCATATCACTATCTCAAATACACAAGCATATCACTATCTCAAATACACAAGCATATCACTATCTCAAATACACAAGCATATCACTATCTCAAATACACAATCATATCACTATCTCAAATATACAAGCATATCACTATCTCAAATACACAAGCATATCACTATCTCAAATACACAAGCATATCACTATCTCAAATACACAAGCATATCACTATCTCAAATACACAAGCATATCACTATCTCAAATACACAAGCATATCACTATCTCAAATACACAAGCATATCACTATCTCAAATACACAAGCATATCACTATCTCAAATACACAAGCATATCACTATCTCAAATACACAAGCATATCACTATCTCAAATACACAAGCATATCACTATCTCAAATACACAAGCATATCACTATCTCAAATACACAAGCATATCACTATCTCAAATACACAAGCATATCACTATCTCAACATGTGATCGTAGAGGTACTTTCAACATTTCCTTTTCTTGTTTTACCGCGTTTTTCAGATAGAACTGATCTGATCTCCGCAACAAAACACGACTCGAGAAAAACACGGAAAAACAAGAAAAGGCTACATGAAAACGAGGCTTAAGTAGACATATCTGCGACCCAAGAGGCAACAATGCAAAAAACCCTTGATCGCTATAGTGGCGAACTTATTCAGCATCTAACCGCTAGTGTTGGTATAGTGGATGTCGGGTGTACAAGATGATGTGATCAAAGACATTCCCCTGAATGACGAAGTTGATTATCAAAAATAGTAATTGTTCCAGTATTTAGCCGAAAGAAATAGCGCCTTCTAAAACCAAATTAATTCTTCACATTTGGATGTCTTTGGAAATACAAGATCCAAACGCCTTCACATCTTACAGAAACGTTCTTCAAACTAATCAACCTTTTTGGAGATAGGTACATGCGTAACTAAGTCGTTGATTGACAACCTAACCTGTGGCCAAACCACACATGATAGTCTTAGGGTAGAATTATACTACTTGCTGAGAGAAAGCAGGCACGGCGGAAGCAAATTAGCATTGGGGGGGGGGGGGGTGGGACCAACGAGGGGATTTTGTAGAGGGGTCCGGCAGCATACCCATTGGGAAATGGTTGAGATTTGACTCTCTAAAACGGCGTTTCCTACGTTCTTGAGACTGAAAATAGGCTTGCTTCTTAATCCTTGTTGATCTAAATCCACATGTATTTCAAATGTATGTCAAAAGAATTATTCCGCCGTGCCTGGAAATAATTTTCCTTCACTCGATCAGTCCTCAAAAAAGCTGTGGCACGACAAATAATTTTGCTTGATACAAATACCTTTATTTCACCACAATGAGAACTAAGTGAATGAAATGTATAACTGAACGGCCTGGTTCATAATTATCTTCACAGAGCTTCTTGAATACAGTGAGGACCGCTACCCTTGGGAGAGCATTGAAGAGAAGTTGAACCTGATCAGGTACAACGTATAGTAAAGTCAGCTAGACGTCTTTGTGAAAATGTACCTTTTAAGAGCTACAATTTGCCTTTAAAATCTATCCGTGATAAAGGATTCATTATTATGTTCCGAGTCTGGCGATCCAGCATCTTACAGAGCTTTTTTACCCTTTGGAAATCATTCGGAATCCCAGGAACCTCCCCCTGGCTACGCCCCTGTTATATAACGTCCCAGGGATCTATGGGTTTATTCTATAA
Source organism: Actinernus sp. WN-2022 (assembly GCA_030867875.1). Lineage (NCBI taxonomy): Eukaryota > Metazoa > Cnidaria > Anthozoa > Actiniaria > Actinernidae > Actinernus > Actinernus sp. WN-2022. Next base: position 50,252,616 of record JAOWCC010001679.1, on the reverse strand, counting down.
GACACTGGATGTTCAGGGTAATTCAGCTGGATTGATGACCGTGACACATCCAAGATAACCGACCTAACTATGAACTATCACTCTGTCATCCCAGGGTTGGTATATAATGTATGGGTTTATTCTATAAGACACTGGATGTTCAGGGTAATTCAGCTGGATTGATGACCGCGACACATCCAAGATAACCGACCTAACTATGAACTATCACTCTGTCATCCCAGGGTTGGTATATAATGTATGGGTTTATTCTATAAGACACTGGATGTTCAATGTGATAACTGCGGCACATCCAAGATAACGGACCTAACTATGAACTATCACTCTGTCATCCCAGGGTTGGTATATAATGTATGGGTTTATTCTATAAGACACTGGATGTTCAGTGTGATAACTGCGGCACATCCAAGATAACGGACCTAACTATGAACTATCACTCTGTCATCCCAGGGTTGGTATATAATGTATGGGTTTATTCTATAACACACTGGATGTTCAGGGTAATTCAGCTGGATTGATGACCGCGACACATCAACGATAACCGACCTAGCAATGAATTAATAAAGATTATTATTAATCGTTCGGTTACCGAAGCATGGAAATTAATACTGAGTAAGAACTCACAAACAATCACTGCCACTGGATTCTCTTTTTCTTGTTTCAGGGATATGATGCGAAAGGTTATCAAGAGACTGCCTGTTCACGATGATGAAGACGAAATTTAGACCGAGTCTGCAGTCATCCTTTTAAAACTGTTAGTGTTGGTGTTAGTTATTACGGGCACAATTTCTAGTAACATGGATGACTAGTTTCTTTTAGGGGAAGTCTTATCAAACAGGAGTTGATAAAGATATACTATAACCTGCCGTGGGAAGTGAAGACGGTTTGCCAGTGCATAACTTTTAATAAGGCCATCCCAATAAAATGTTTTGTTTACTGAAAAATAATCAACGTCAGGAGGTCTGGAACCAACTAAAGCCTGGTTACCAAGTCAGCTTGAAGACTCTTGTAAAAACTTCCATGTATTTCTCGACTACATTTCTTCTACTAGTTGTCGATTGACAATTCGCATGAGAAAAGCAAGAAACTAAAATGTAGAGAGGTCGGAAAAGAAGTGCAGTTCTGAAATTATTCTCAGTTCGATCGTTGTTTTTACTTTTCCATAAAATTGGGTCGGTCGGGCGATTTTATTGGGATGGCCTAATAATGAATAATAATCTAGCCATTTTAAGGCGCCTACTATGTCTTTTGACGTATTATAGAAAGCTATTAGCTGTTCGGATTTTCTAGGTGGAAATCGCGTCAACCGAAAATACTATGGCAAAATATTCCCGGCCTACGAATTTGTTAGTAGTCTAGAACAGAAACAAGAATTTTCTAGCCCAAGTAACTTCATGTTGCAAAGTTTTGTAGAGGTACGAATTTTTTAGCGATTCTTTTTGCCTTTAGGCAATTCTTAGGGAATGAAAATGTGTTGTTCTGACTCTATTGATCAGACGAATTGGGACGTACGAATATTTTAGGGGAAACCTTTTAGTCTCCCTTTTCTTCTATAATTTTCTAGGGATTGAAAACAAATTTTCTAGCCAGTATTTCAGAAAACAATTTTCTAGGGACAATTTTTTCAAATCCGAAAGTTTTAGGCTAACTTACTCTCCGAACAGCTTTTTAACCGAAAACTTCGTTGGGTGCCCTTGACGAACTGGGCCGGGTTGTTCAAAGCCCGATTAGGGCTAATCCAGGGTTAATTTCCATGACAACCAATAGGTTCTGTGCAGAGTTAATCCAGGATTAACACTAATCGGGCTTTGAACAACCCGGCCCTGGTCTATTCCTTAATAAGAGTAGCCGGAATAGACGGGAATCGTGTTCTATAGGGACATATTCCGAATGAACAGAATGGTTTACTCGGAAGAGACAAATGGGGTGTTTTGTGTTTTTGGCGGGAAATCTGAAACCTCGTGTTTGGAATGCCGTGCCCAAAACGCTTGTCGTGGTTTTTTTAATGTCAACAATACAGTTCAATGTTTTTAAAATAAGTTTTAAATATTTTATACCCCGTGAATTTTTAATTGTTTACGAGTATTTTATATTTTGTGTTATTGATTTAACTTTAGTTTGAGGCAAGGAGTTGATGGAGCGCATTTCGTACGAGTGCGACAAAAATACGGCATGTCCGTAGTCTTACCGTAACCGAACCGTACCGTAACCGTAACCGTACCGTAACCCTGTAATTTGGTTGGATCAACATGCGTCCTAAAACAATATGGAGAAACCATTTCAATGTCACCGTATGCGGTAACCGTGCTGTAACCTGACCACTCGTACGATGTTTCCGTAATTGTGTTGCAGTGCAAATACTTTTGAAATAATAGCCAGTCAGTGTTTTAGGGTGGTCCCTTCATGTAGGCAACAATGAATTGCTATCAAAATACAATAGAATTAACACAATACAAAACAATAGAACGAAATACACAATACAATAAGACACAATACAATTTGGTAGTAATTCATGTCTGCCTACATGAAGGGAGAACCGTGTTTTAGATAACCGAGAACTAGTCTACATGTGTAGACACGGCTTTTCCAGACAGTTTAGTGGAGAAAAACAAGTACGACTTACTCTTCGTCAGTAATCAGGGAAAACATTGCCGTCGTTACCAGCGACAGAAAACACTGACGTCAAATGTGCGGTTCCTAGTTGATGTGAGATTTCATTAATAGATGCCTTGTTTTGTAAAAATAAAACAACTGCAATTAAAACAAATTATGTTGCTTCTTGGTGTATCGTTTGATTATTTCTCGTACAGTGAGAGACACAACGTTGTAATTTTTACCAGGTTAATAAATGTTAGCTTTACTTATAGCGATGTTCACTGCCATGTCGTCCATTGGCATTGTACCAACCAGAGTTCCATTGGTTCCCGATACAAAATCATGGTTTACATTAGCATAACAATTGTAATGTCTATAAACAAGAACCATCGCTGTAGTCGACTGGATTCAAAACTGCTGAGAAGAATTCTTGTTGTTTTCATGTTCAGTTGTTGATGTGTACAGTCTGTGCAGAATTTATTCTTTTGTGCTACATGTTTTATTGCCACCATATATAATTTGCTAAAAGTTTACAACTTTGATAAAATCAAAATAAAATAAGAGTACATTCTTACATTAGAAATGTTCTATTACAATATAGATAATCGAAAAAAGTACAGGTAAATCTAAATATTTTATTCAAATACAGTAGTAGCGTGGAAGCCTAATAGAAACTAGGAAAGCTTATGGTAATCAGGCTTTCTCCTAAAAGATAACTGAACGGATTTGATTGGAAAAGACGAAGCGACTATAGTGGGCTAATTAATTTTTCAGTTTTCAATAAAGTATTTTTTCACAGATTTCTTGAAAATTGAAATACTGGGCAAAGTTGTTAATTCACAGGGTAGGGAATTCGATATTTTGGGACCTTGATGAAGGATAGTGAACTGCTTGATATCGGATTGGATAAGGATCTCGTTTAGTCTTCCATTCCTATCTAAATATCCCTACTACTTCTGAACTGTTGAACTTGTACGTAGAACACGTGTTGCATGTGTCGGTATTTTCTCTTCATTGTTTCAACGTGCACCGGCTAAGAACGATAGCACTGAACGGCAAGGAATGGAAAACGGTGTTAATTTTTATTTCTTCTTTCTCGTAATTTCATTGGTTGATACCAGGAGTATATTACAGAGGAGTGTTCCTCTTCCCACATTATATTGTCACACAACACTGTAGACAGTTATTTTTAGTTATTTTTAGCATAGTTTCCCGCGAGAAGAAACAAAGGCCGTCACTTTTAACCAATCAGGATGCACTGAAGAATTGTAATTAACACTGTTCACATAGCAGGGGATTATAATCATGACATAACAGTGTAGTTCACATAGCAGGGGGTTATAAGTCGGTAGTGTACCCGAGGTCGATGGATCAAGCCATACTCTATACACTGTTTTTAGTTATTTCCATTTTTTGCTTCTCTTCTCCTTACGTAAAGCCATACCATGTTACTCAGTTGAACTTCAAGAATCATGAATATGTAAATTAAGAAATATCTGTTCCTTGGGTTGGAAATTTGATCAAACGCCAGTGAGTTTGGAACCTGGCTTTGATCAGCCCCTATGTAATAGTTCAAAGCCGACAATGAGGACTGGACGGGATTTCAAGTCCGCGCAATTAGTTCCATTCCGAGGCGCAGCCGAGGACTGGAAATAATTGCAAGGACTTGAAATCCCGTCCAGTCCGAATTGGAGGCTTTGAACTGACATCTCATAGTCACGAATAATTAATGAGAGTTTTAAAAAAGCTAATTAACCAACATTTGTTGTTTGCATTTTGGGCTTAATTTAAATCGTCCAATGTTTAAATGACATCAATTCGCCTATTAGAATGAACACACCAACAAAGTAATACAAAATAGCACTGATTAAACAATAGAAAAACAAAGGGATTTGTATAACTTAGATTCAGTAAATTTTACACTTTAGTGCGTTCCCTCTATTTGAAAAAAACAAAAACGAATTGTTCTTAATTAAAGCACTTGTATTGGAGTTTGTTCACCACCGCCTCCTGGGAATGAAAAACTGGATAAAAACAAATCCAAGGTTATAGATTCGATTTGATTAGTCATGGCTTCGAGCGACGAAGAGAGCTTTCGACCTTTGAAACGTTTTAGAAAATCGAAAAGCAGAGAAGAAGAAGAGAAGGAGCTTGCTAACGCCGTACCTCTGTCTACACGGTATGAGAACAAATGGGCTGTAAACGTGTTCGTTGAATGGCGGGAAGGTAGAGAAAACAAAGTCGCTGCGTTGGAGAGTACGAGTTTAAAATTATCTTTGGAACTAATGTTTTCAAGTTGTAGTACTGAATTAATTTTGTTCCAGTCCTAGGACTAGAACAAAATTAATTCAGTCCTAGGACTAGAACAAAATTAATTCAGTCCTACAACTTGAAAAGAATTAATTCAGTCCTTGTACTTAAGCCCCAGCTCTTCCCTGCTGCTATCAAAACCCTCCCCGGCTTTAGGTTTGACTGGACCAGGTTCCATTATCATCATGTGACCTATTTATAGACCTTTGATTGGTTGGTTTCCTCATTAATTATTCATGTATATGAGATGGTGGTTTCAAGTACCGTAAGAAATTCAGGTTTTTAACTAATGAATTATTCATGATTTCAGAAAATTTTCAAAGCCAATACACGTGACAGAATACAGACCCCTGATTGTCCAAAAAGCTAATGAATAATTCATGATACATTCATCTTTTTATTTCACTTGTTTGAATTTACGTAAAATGTCACTGATTTATGTTTTGCGTGTTCGGGAGTCGATTGCGCCCATCCCTCATTGAGCTTCCAAGCCCTATTTTTTCCCTCCACATTTCTCGAACGAGAGAGAAAGGGGTTTAAAGCGTCGAAGTCGCGCAGCCCTTCGTCCCCATCACCAGCTGTGCTGAATAACTCCAGAAAGTATACAACGATGACATATATCTCTTGTAGCACGCCGAGTACCTGGTAAAAATATAAAAACGGAGCATAAATACTTAAAGTACTCGAAAACAACAACATGTAAACTTTTTATTTAATCGGTTCATTATTTACATATTTATGAGATGTTTTATTCCAGGTTCCGTTAAAATCAGTTTGTTTTGTTTCTTTAATAATAATAATAATAATAATATTTTGACAGGAAAGCTCCACTCACAATTTGTGATTTTCAGGGAGGTCCTGTATTAAAAATATATATTTCGCTAATATATGGAAAACAGAAAAGATAAATGGTTGAAATAAAATAGAAATAGAACAAGGATTATTATGAAATTAAGTTATGTGCCAGTAAGATTTAAAAATAGATAATAAAAATAGATAAAATCGCAAGTGCTGTATCCCCTTGATGAGCGGCTTACATGCTCTTAGGGCAAATGCTAAAGATCTGTGTGTAAATAAATAAAAACATTTTGAAAACACTTATGACTGTCCTGAAAACTGAAATCGCAATAAAAACGATTTCTTTTGGAATGCAAACGTGTGGGATTCGTTTTGAAAGTGTGTTGCGCAATAGTTCTGATGACGTCGTGTAGTTCTCCAAGTAAACCTGAGCTACTCATTCTGCTTGAAAATCTGGGGGTGGGGGCTAGGGGGGGGGGGGGGGGGGGGGGGTGACTACTCACTATTATAAACAATTTTAAGTGTAAGAAACAAGAATTACCAATATCGTAAGAAAATGAAGATTATATGTAATCTCAACAACTAACTGACGTCATCAAAACTATTGCGCAATACACTTTAAAAAATATATATACGTTTGCATTGCAAAGAATAGTTTTTATTGCGATTTCAGTTTTCAGGGCAGTATAAATATCATTCTGAGACCAGAAGTGTTTTGTACTCGGGTATCGCTTTACCTAAATAACCCGTTCGAGGTAGTTTTAACCCTGTGTAACTAAACAGTGCCGGGCAGATCTAAACGTTCAAGAAAGGGGGGCACCCTTAACCTCCTCCATACGGGCTTTGTTTCTCTTCGCCAAGAAAGATGTGTCCGGAGCCCCCTGGGCTCCTCCCCGAGATCCGCCTCCGCTAGATAGGGGCTATATACATAAACTCAATTTAATTAAACAGGTTTAGTTGGCCATGGTGAGAATGGGGTATTAGATTGTATAAGGAATACCTCCCCTCCCCCCTTCCGAAGGGGCGTTGTCAATTCTATATATACTCACGTGTGATGCCCGTCGTGTACAACAACCTCACCGACGTACAGCGGTCGTCCGTGGTACTTGACTATGATAGTGTTCAGCTTACCAGGAGGTATGGCGTCCTCACTATGGACGAGGAGGCTCATTTGACCAGAGTTTACTGACCCCAGTTCATCTAGATATCTAAGGCATCAGGAGACAGTGAATGTTAGCTATTAATACACAATGTGAGACGCACACTCTGATTGGCTGATAGCCATGTGTTATTGGAGTACAATTGCACAGATGAGGTCACGTTTTGCGCGAAATCATGATGTATCCTCTTCACTAATTACTCTATCAAACAAAATATGTCATTGTTCAGGTTCCCTTATAGTACACAGACGACGTAAAACGTGACGAGAACAATTATCACTCGACTGCGCCTCGTGGCGTATTTGTTGTTCCCTCGTTTTCATAACAGATGCACGGCCATCCATGTGTATTTATTTGCTAAAGAATCGCTGTCAATCAAAATTGAACCTTCAAGTTTCTTTAAAACAAAACTACAAAAATAGCACCCTTACATGATCCCCTTACATGATCCCCTTACATGATCCCCTTACATGATCCCCTTACATGATCCCCTTACATGATCCCCTTACATGATCCCCTTATATAGAAGAGAAATACCATGTTATTATCCTGATATGCTTTTCAAACTATTTCGATAGAAGATAGCAAAGATTAAAGTGGATTACAAAAGCTTATTCTAGAAAATTGATTTCACTTGGTTTACAGTGATCATTACCATCCTTCATAACACAATGTCTCAAATGTTCTCCAGTTTACCTGAAAGCATACTCTGCTAATCTGAGTCGTTATTTTTGTCTTTCGTCATGAGAAAGTTTCTCATTTGTGGGTTGACAGTGCCACCCTAATCACCGAACGTAATACAGCTCGACCGTTTAGGTAGCATCGACTGACCTTGCCTTGGAAGAGCTAGCAGTTCCTTTATTCCCAATTAACTCGATCTTCACTTTCTTGGCGATAATCGAGTTGAAAAGGTCGTTGCCGTTTTTCAATCCTTTTAGAGTGACACTCAAGTAGTGTAGAGGAGCTGAAGAAAAAGGATTAAAAATTCGATGAACTAGGATCGACATAAAGTACTTTAATACGTTAATTCGTCCCCTATTCATTCTTCAGAAAAGAGCTTTACGTATTACATTATCTAAGTTCGATGCCCATTCCTCCCCCATTTTCAAGCAACTTAAAATACTTAAAATTAATGATGTCTTTTTCGCATACTGCTGTTTTTATGCAACATATTCACTCAAGAGAACTCCCAGTGACTTTTGATGACTTCTTTCAGCTTCTTAGCAGTAAGCACAATTATAACACCAGACTAGCCTCTCGAAAAAGCTATTACCTCCCCAAAGCTCGCACTAATTACGGAACCTTTAACATTACATTTGTGGGAGTTAAAGTCTGGAATTGTCTTGACTCTAGCGACAAACTACTAAGGAGAAACGCTTTCAAAAACAACTGAGAGCTGATTTTCTATTGCAATACTAATTTGCTATTCATCTTATACCCGCTAGCCACTAGAATATAAAACTTCTCATCGCCACTCTCTTACTTATTTCTTTTCTCCTCAACGACAGCCTTCATACGTTCGTTAGTATGTTCGTTTTGTCTGTAACTGTGACGTTCTTGTGCTTGTCGTTTTTACTATTAATTGCAAATTAAGCATATTCACGCACTCTCCTCTTTCACACCTTTCTCTGCACATTTATCTCATAAGGGCGCCCTAGCTAGATTAGCGTTTTAGTTATTCTAGGGCGCCCGTACCACACTTTCTGCTTATTTTCTTATTATTATATAAAACAAAAATGTAAATTGATTGGTACAAATAAATATATTGTTGTTGTTGAATTGAATTAGCCTGACCAAGCCATCTACTTTCGGCAAACTCGCAATCTGATTATGAAATTCCAATTCGACCTCCGGAATACTTAATCATAAGCCTCTGGCTTGAGAGATCCAGTAATGACTCCCTGTATCTTAGACGCAAAATAAACCATTTGGTATAAATCAAAGAATGAGCGCCCGCATACAAAATTCACCTAAAAAATTGCTTACTTTGCAATGCTTTTCACAGGTTTTCTTGATCGATAGCTGAGTTGAAAAAAAAACCTAGTTGGTTATGCAAAGACAATTAAGTATCCAGTGAGCACTAGCGAAACATTTTGTGTTGAACAATAACGACAATAGTCTCGGAACTATTATGACTGAGTGTGTCTATGTCTGTTGAGGGACTATTATACAAATACACTGTGTCCGTCGAGGAACTATCGGCTGATAGTTGCCCGCGGAAATTTGATGTTCTTAAAACAAATATAAGCCCGAGAACGAAGTTCGAGGGCTTACATGCTAGTTTTAAGAACATCAAATTTCCAAGGGAAACTATCAGCCGATAGTTCCGAGACAAACACAGTCTATTTGTCGTTATTGTTCATCACAAAATTGTCTTCCGCTCTCAGCGGGCACTATCACCTGATAGTTTGCATCCGCGGACGACAACTATCACGTCACGTGATCGCTTTCAGCCAATGAGCGCGCGCCAAAATTTTGTGATGAACTATAACGGCTGATAGTTGCCCGCGGAAATTTGATGTTCTTAATACATTTTTTTAGCCCGAGAACGAAGTTCGAGGGCTTAAGCGCTCATCAAATTTCCAAGGGAAACTGTCAGCCGCGACAGTTCCGAGACAGACACTTGACTGACACACTATTTGTACAATATGAGAAACCGAGCATGTCAACACAAGTACACCATGTTGTTGTTAATATTTGAAGTTTTCGTTGTTGTCATAATTGTACTAAATAAACTGGATCAGAGGAACAATTTACCACAATATGGAGCTTGCTCTGATGTCAGCATGTAGAACTTTCCCGTGACGTTCTTGGGATTTTTGTCAGCGTCATAGCCCATACGTGCGCATGCGCCATTGCACTGGAAACACGCACCTTCCTTGAATGCCTCCCAGTTATCACAAGGGTAGGCACGCGTTACGCATGCCCTATTGATGGATTCTATGAAGTAGTTAATGACCTTCATATGGTCACAAGCGAATAGCCAAGGTAGTGGGGCGTTGTATATGTTACGAAGATTGGCAAGTATATCTACCGAGAGACATAACTATTAGGTCACTTCCAACATAAATATTGCATCACTCCTGCATAGTATGATATAACTACAACAAGTATTACGTCACTACAACATTAGAATGACGTTACTTCAAGCAAGTTTTACGTCACTAGAGCAGATTTCGTATGAGTGCGCAAGTTACGGCAATGACGGTTACGATAAAATAAAGCTACCAGAGCCGTTCTAAAACAAGAATTACGTCACTGATACATAAGTACTACGTCACCCGAATAAAAGTATTACGTCACTCCAACATAAGTAAGACGTCACTCTGACATTAGTATTACGTCACTACAACATTAGTATTACGTCACTACAACATAAGTATTACGTCACTATAACATAGGTATTACATCACTCCAACATATGAGATCACTCTAACATAACATGAGTAATACGTCACACTTACATTAGTATTACGTCACTACAACAAGAATTACGTCACAATAACATAAGTATTACATCACTCCAACACATGAGGTCACTCCAGCATAAGTAATACGTCACTCTTATAATAATATTACGTCACTACAACATAGGTGTTACGTCATTTGACTATAGGCATTACGACACTGAACTCTATAGATGTAAAAGAACATATTGTGAACCATACCTCCAACGTTTCTGATATATACACACCCTGGTTGTGTCTCGCCACCGTTAGGGTAAAAATCGACATGACCACATGGCCGACTAAGTCCCAGACTCCCTTGCAAGAGATCGGTGCCAGCGTCTGTGTGAATGACGTCAACGAATTGCGCGTCGCTTGGGTCCAGTCTCACGGCTGGGTGATCAACATCGAATTCAGGTCGAGCGGGATCTAGACCTGAAACATTAAATTTTAATTGTTACTTGCTTAACTAGCTAGTTACTACAGTAACTCCGTAATCACAGTATGGCGTTGACAATGTCACTCGCCATCACCGTAAACGTCATCTCAGTTACAATATCAGTTTTAAAGGCGCCGTCTCAACCAGTGTCCTTTGCACACAAGCTATCAGTTTCCTTTCCTGTAATCCAATTCTGAATTAAACAAATTAAGGTATTCAGGATCTGTTGATTATCGTACGTATTTCTTCAAATCATTCGCACTGGAGCTGAGGAGCTCAAACTATAAAATCCATTTTCTAGGGCATCAAAATTGGAGGCTGAGAGGGCCTCTTTAAGATTCGTCCCCTGGCGCTAAGCCATCCCTAACCAACCCCTCGCCTTTACTTCGTGCAATCTGTTTAACCCACCCCCTCACCTGTAATTCATCCAATCTGTTTGGCTAGATGTGTTCAAGCATAACCAAGGCCCTAACCAAACCCCTCACCTGTAATTCGTCCAACCGTTTGACTAGATGACTTCCTGCATAGCCAAGGCCCTAACCCAACCCCTCACCTGTAGTTCGTCCAATCTGTTTAACCCAACCCCTCACCTGTAATTCGTCCAATCTGTTTAACTGACCCAACCCCTCACCTGTAATTCGTCCAATCTGTTTGACTAGATGTGTTCAAGCATAGCCAAGGTCCTAACCTATGGGGTGCCATTCCCGCCATTATTCAGACTATAAAATGGAGCCTTGAGTTTATAAAATGGAGCCTTGAGTTTATAAAATGGAGCCTTGAATTTATAAAATGGAGCCTTGAATTTATAAAATGGAGCCTTGAGTTTATAAAATGGAGCCTTGAGTTTATAAAATGGAGCCTTGAATTTATAAAATGGAGCCTTGAATTTATAAAATGGAGCCTTGAGTTTATAAAATGGAGCCTTGAATTTATTAAATGGAGCCTTGAATTCATAAACTGGAGCCTTGAATTTATAAAATGGAGCCTTCAATTTATAAAATGGAGCCCTCGGTTTCTAAAATGCAGCGGTCTGGCACTAGTGGATGAAGTATGGCGGAGGTGGAATGGGCTGAGACAAAACCTCTTGCTTTCTCAACAGATTCAACAATGGCTGACGATCTGCAGGAAGCTGCGCGAATACTCAACAGAGTAGCTTCTAATTTGAACAATAGCTCGAGCCATTTATCCAATAATTTATACGAGGCCCGTAATCCACGATTTGTTCCAGACTGCTCCTCAATCTCATGCTTCTTCAAGTGGAACCTTCACGTCCGAACTGATGAGTCTTTATCCTCATCACCGGTCTAGAAGCAATGGCGGACGCTCACGGACATCTTCGACGACTACATCCGCTAATAAAAGGAAAAGAAGTGATATAGTCGACCAGCGAAATTGAAAGAAATCGTAAGGAAATTTGTCTGCCTCTCGGATAAAGATCAGATCGAAGCGCCAGATGCGGAAGAGTCGAGGGAACTGCTGATTTATGACATGGGAGAGAAAAAGCTGTCAATAGCAAAGGAGGCAAGTGAAAGCGAGGTTCGAGAGGTAATGGTACAAAAGTTTCCGAAGCTGAAACAAGCTGGCGGCTTTGAATTTAGGCTAGATTGCAGAATACCCCACCACTTCGAAAGATCACTTGAAAAGCCCTTACAAATTTGCAAAATTATCCATTTAGCTCAGGTGTATTTAGACTCGTTCTACGAATGATTTGGAGTTGAAAATGGGTAAGATTTATTTGGTGGGATGACTTTAAGTTCTCTCTTTCTTGATTCAGCATACATAAATTCAAAGCCGCCAGCTTGTTTCAGCTTCGGAAACTTTTGTACCATTACCTCTCGAACCTCGCTTTCACTTGCCTCCTTTGCTATTGACAGCTTTTTCTCTCCCATGTCAGAAATCAGCAGTTCCCTCGACTCTTCCGCATCTGGCGCTTCGATCTGATCTTTATCCGAGAGCAGACAAATTTCCTTACGATTTCTTTCAATTTCGCTGGTCGACTATTAGCGGATGTAGTCGTCGAAGATGTCCGTGAGCGTCCGCCATTGCTTCTAGACCGGTGATGAGGATAAAGACTCATCAGTTCGGACGTGAAGGTTCCACTTGAAGAAGCATGAGATTGAGGAGCAGTCTGGAACAAATCGTGGATTACGGGCCTCGTATAAATTATTGGATAAATGGCTCGAGCTATTGTTCAAATTAGAAGCTACTCTGTTGAGTATTCGCGCAGCTTCCTGCAGATCGTCAGCCGTTGTTGAATCTGTTGAGAAAGCACGAGGTTTTGTCTCAGCCCATTCCACCTCCGCCATACTTCATCCACTAGTGCCAGACCGCTGCATTTTAGAAACCGAGGGCTCCATTTTATAAATTGAAGGCTCCATTTTATAAACTCAAGGCTCCATTTTATAAATTCAAGGCTCCAGTTTATGAATACAAGGCTCCATTTAATAAATTCAAGGCTCCATTTTATAAACTCAAGGCTCCATTTTATAAATTCAAGGCTCCATTTTATAAATTCAAGGCTCCATTTTATAACTCAAGGCTCCATTTTATAAACTCAAGGCTCCATTTTATAAATTCAAGGCTCCATTTTATAAATTCAAGGCTCCATTTTATAAACTCAAGGCTCCATTTTATAAACTCAAGGCTCCATTTTATAAATTCAAGGCTCCATTTTATAAATTGAACAAGTCTGAATAATGGCGGGAATGGCACCCCATACTAACCCAACCCCTCACCTGTAATTCGTCCAATCTGTTTTTAAAACCAGAAGTCCATAACCAGAAGTGTCCATCTCCCACTATAGGGTTTGGCCCATCAGTTTACAAAGTAGTCTATTTATAGAAAGCTTTTCCCGCCATCTCGCAGCCAATCATATTCTTCGAAAATTTATCAGCAGTACCTGATTGGCTAATACAGCGATTTCCTTTGTTTGTAATATTGTACAGTTAATTTTATATGCGACAAAATTTTGCCGGACAAGGCGAGCGAATGCTACTTGATAGTGTAGAAACTTCTTGATAATCAGCTTCTATTTCTTATTTATTTAACAGGCAAGAACTGGTGAGCACCACATGTTCAGGAAAGACCATTATAAACCAGAACATGTGGTTCCTTTGACAGGCGGGCTTTGTAACCTTTTATTTTCCCGTTTCATCCGTTTCAGACTTCGTGTTTACAGCACTTGTGTGATGTATACAGAACGAAGCTAAGTTTTGTGTTTTGGTTCATAAACACATATTTTTGTAGTGATATTTGGCATAAATACAGCAAGTGATAAATATCACATACAAATCATGCTATTTTTGTTTATAATATGACCTAAGAAATGTACTGAAAAAGACAATCACATGTTCTCTCAAGAGTAATTAAGTGCACCGAGTTTGTTTACTTTGAGTTTGAGCTCAAAAGTGAACATTTGAAAATCCTGTAAGTAATTTGCGTTTGGCAGATAATCGACTGGAACTGAAAGAAAATAGCTATAAACTGTGAAAAAGTCAATTTCTGGTACACTTAACACTAGCAAGATCTAGAAGCGAAGTTTGATTTCAGGCAGTTCATCAAGCACAATCAAACAATGAAACAGTTGTCACTTTGCTGTTTTATTAAAGACACTAACTGCATGTTACATCTCCAAGAATAAACTTTACAATCGAAAACTAGAAAACTGAACGCAACTATCGCAGCTGGAAATGAAATTCCAGTTCTTAAAATTAGTAGAAACAAGGTTTTTTTTCTTCAGGCAACCAGTGAACAAGATTATTAGAAGATTTGAATCAACTGCCACACGGCAACGGGTCATATGCGACCGAGTTTCCAAGGCCGATTTCAATGGATTAAAAACAAAACAATTAAATAAAAAATAAAAGTAAACTTGGCTTACTTTGATTTAATTTTGTCCTGGTATAATGTCAGTTGTTCCTGGCCAGATGAATGCGACTTTTCGGTTCCGTTTTCATTCATTGTCATAATTCAAACTTTTATACTCGTCGCTAGTCAACACTTGAAGACTTGAAAATCACTTTTAACTTTCTCAAATCACCCCAACATCCATTAGCAGAGGCACAGATGATCAGTCTATACATTTCGTTTCATTACAATTCCAATATCTTCAATTTTAGTCATCAAAAGCCCGACATTTGCCACCGTACTTAGCTTTGTAGTTTGTAGCACCGCTCGGCGACCTGTATGTACTGAGCTTCAAACCGGGGGGCACTGCTTGCATAATAAAGGAGAGGTATGTGAGGTATCGTCTTCAGAGCCCGACCCAGTTTGCAAAATAAAATGTAATGAAGGTGTTTTTATTAACCAGAATTTCCAATAAAATTTATGAAAATCATCCCGAATTGATAGTTGATTTGCTCCAAAACAAGACTTAGTTTGCCAAATTGGGCTCAAACCTTTATCCGGTACCGCCGTACATCTCATTTACGTCGTGTACATGAGTGACCCACCCGGAGCCATGACTCTCGCATCTGACCCAATGTCCGCCATTGACTTTTCCCCGCGAAATTTGAGATTAGCATTTCTAAAAATAGACTACTCTGTAAACTGATGGGCCGCTACCCCCAATACCAGATGGACACTTCTGGTTATGGACTTCTGGTTTAACCCAACCCCTCACCTGTAATTCGTCCAATTTGTTTGGCTAGACGTGTTCCTGCATGGCCAAGGCCCTAACCCAACCCCTCACCTGTAGTTCGTCCAATCTGTTTAACCTAACCCCTCACCTATAATTCGTCCAATCCGTTTAACCCAACCCCTCACATGTAATTCGTCCAATCTGCTTGGCTAGATGTGTTCAAGCATAGCCAAGGCCCTAACCCAATCCCTCACCTGTAATTCGTCCAATTTGTTTGGCTAGATGTGTTCAAGCATAGCCAAGGCCCTAACCCAATCCCTCACCTGTAATTCGTCCAATTTGTTTGGCTAGACGTGTTCAAGCATAGCCAAGGCCCTAAGCCAACCCATCACCTGTAATTCGTCCAACCTGTTTAACCCAACCCCTCACCTGTAATTCGTCCAATTTGTTTGGCTAGATGTGTACAAACATAGCCAAGGCCCTAACCCAACCCATCACCTGTAATTCGTCCAATCTGTTTAACCCAACCCCTCACCTGTAATTCGTCCAATTTGTTTGGCTAGACGTGTTCCTGCATGGCCAAGGCCCTAACCCAACCTCTCACCTGTAGTTCGTCCAATCTGTTTAACCCAACCCCTCACCTGTAATTCGTCCAATCTGCTTGGCTAGATGTGTTCAAGCATAGCCAACGCCATAACCCAACTCCTCACCTGTAATTCATCCAATTTGTTTGACTACATGTGTTCAAGCATAGCCAAGGCCCTAACCCAACCTCTCACCTGTAATTTAGCCTGCTTGCAGGCTCTGGTTGATTTTGAGCTCTGGTTGATTCGGGCTTCCTGTGGTGGGAGATAGGAGTGCACCACAGGAACTCCAAATCAACTAGAGCATGCAAGCAGGCTACCCGCCGAGTATAATTCGTCCAATTTGTTTGGCTAGACGTCTTCAAGCATAGCCAAGGCCGTAACCCAACCCCTCACCTGTAATTCGTCCAATCTGTTTGGCTAGATGTGTTCCTGCATGTCCAGCCACGTGAGCCCCAAGACTGTGCCCAATAATATGCACGTTCGTCATGTTATACCCAAACTCGCTTTTTAACACCAAGATCATCACTGCTATTTGAGCTCCTACAAGCCTGGTATTCCCCACCGCCGTTTCATACATATTCAGCGCGTTCGATCCTTGTTCCCAATCCACAACGACAACATTCATTTTCTCTCGTTTCATAAGCTCTTCTCGCATACTCTTAATCCACAGTCTTCGGCCGCTCTGCATAAAACCGTGGATAATGATCTTCAGTTTGTAGTGCTTGTTGAAGGTCGAGTTTCTAAAGGTACTGAGCTGGTCAGGGTCAAGGATTTCGCCAGATTCTGAGGTCGTTTCAGGAGTGAAAAGTGTGTAAGTCGTTGCGATCTCTTCTGGAGTCTGGGGTAGCTCCACTAGGAGGCTATCGAATGGCGGGTTGTTAGAAAAGCAGCCATACTTTCCATAGCAAACTTTATCCGCTGAAAAATTATCATCAGTATCATCAGCTTATTGACCACTTTCATAATGACCACCACCTAATTTGAAAGATTAATCTAATGCTACCACATGAATGACAACATTAAAACTAGTGATATTGTTTTTAGTTTAAACAGCAATATGGCGAATCATGTTTGAATAGTATAGAGAGTAGTAAATAACAGTTAGTATAGAGAGTAGTATAGAGAGTAGTAAATAACAGTTGAATGCTACAAGAATATGCCAAGATTAGAATATTAGAGGTGATAGCATAAAATTAGAGGTGATAGCATAGAATTTTCAAGGCAGTTTTATATGGGTTTGAGCCCGAGTTATGCCCTACTAGCCTCGTTTTCGTGATCATCGCCAACTATTCCGGTCATAACGAGTCTGCGGTACGTCAGCGGTTTCCCCTGTGAATAAAAGTATTTTTCACATACCGAAAGCTTTTGACACTGACAATATTCATACAATACTTAAATCTTTCAGTTGTAAATATTAGGTACATCGGACATTTGGAAAAAGAGCGTTTTTATTCGCCTGAGTGAGATGGAAATTGTGAGTTATTTTGGTTTTCGCGCGAAAATTTTACCGTAAGTAAAATTTCTCATAGGTTTAACTGCTGACCAAATGCACAGTTTAACAACTATCCTAGAGTTCTATGCAGGAATAAATAGAGGGAAAAGGCACCAAACACGGGCGAATTTGCTTCATTTTGAAGTGATTTCGATGGAACTTTTGGACATGGATTCTTCAACTGGAAGCTCGCTTACACAGTGATGGGCAGTTTCGTAATTTTGCAATTTTCAGTGTTTTTAAGTCCAAAAACGCAAGTAAATTGCAAACCTAAAGGCCTGGATTTTTTTATACCAGCTACGTACTGGGCTCTTCTAATACAAAAATCCGCCATGGTAAATGGAATATCTATGAAAGGCATTGAGGTATGGAGCTTTCAATTCTTCATGTAATTGTAAGCGTGTTTTCGTAATAATTAACAGTAAATGCGTGCGTTCGCTTATGTCTCTATCAATTCCAAGCCCGCCCATGCCGCCGCCCCCGGCATTTCTCGGGATTTTGTCATTTCTTTCCAAGAACACCGCAAATGCCCCATAGTGAGGCCAGCTGAGCTGTTCAATGCCCCACCCCGAGGCAAGTTTTGCGAACGCGCCAGATTTCTTCGCCGTTTCAAAGCCACATCAGTCTCAGCTTTTCTTTATTCATACATATAATACACGCCGTCAGCACAATCTACATTTGCCATTCGCACGTAGGAATTGGGGACAACAGAAGTTTACCTACCATGCACTATTAGACTGGAACTCTTTAGACTCTGAAGTTATACAATCAACTACATTATCAATTTTTAAATCTTACTGGCACATAACTTAATTTCATAACAATCCTTGTTCTATTTCTATTTTATTTCAACCATTTTTCTTTTCTGTTTTCCATATATTAGTGAAATATATTAGCATGGTGGACTTCAACTTTAAATTAAAGAAGAATCACGACTTTCATACATTTTATACACGCCGTCAGCACAATCTACATTTGCCATTCGCACGTAGGAATTGGGGACAACACTGAGAAGTTTACCTACCATGCACTATTAGACTGGAACTCTTTAGACTCTGAAGTTATACAATCAACTACATTATCAATTTTTAAATCTTACTGGCACATAACTTAATTTCATAACAATCCTTGTTCTATTTCTATTTTATTTCAACCATTTTTCTTTTCTGTTTTCCATATATTAGTGAAATATATATTTTTAATACAGGACCTCCCTGAAAATCACAAATTGTGAGTGGAGCTTTCCTGTCAAAATATTATTATTATTATTATTATTATTAAAGTAATGCACTACGCACCTTCAAACACTTTCGTAAGTGCCCCCAATCCCACACTCACTAGCCAGTTCCCAACAAACCGCACACTTCACCCCGAAACTGGGAAGTTCCTAACGCCATGTTCACGTATGACTTTTCCGCCGCCATGTTGATCGATGAAGCAAGAACGTGTTGATCAGTTAAGCAAAACAAAAACAAACACAGGGGAGGGGTGGCATTATTTTTTGACAAATGCCCCGGGCCCGGGCTGACGCAAAACAAATGCCCCACCCCAGGGGTAAATATACTGTATTCAGAGTGTGCTACTGCATCATGGGATGCAACAATTTCATATCCCAGTGAAGGGGTCAACCGGGCCAGATGCACTTTCAAATTTTATTCCAAATGTCTTGAATATTTATGACATACAAATCCTGGAATTGATAGAGACATTACCAACACTGGAGCGAGTCAAATCGCAAAGGTAAAAGCATTCATGTTTTGTTTATTTTAACATAAACCGGAAGGGGATAACTAGAAAAATGTATTGGCGGTCCGGCAAATTTGGAATGAAGGTTACAATTGCTTGAAACGGTGAAAATTGATTTATGCTTCATACATTCTTTGTAAAATCTGAGAACATTTTAGAGTCATTTATTTTCGAAACCGCTTACGTACCGCGAGCTCAATGTCCGAGAGTTCTGGCGATGATAGGTTCTATAGAGAATTATGTATACTTATCAATTGAAAATTTGAAAAAGTCCCCAATATTTATGCAGTCAAATGGGACCAAATTCCCACTTCTACAACAATGTTCTTTTTTGCCAGATGTATTTTTATAGCACTAAACTTAAACTTAAAAAAAAGCTGCAAGGACGTGTAGCCGGATGTGTCAGTGGAGATCAGGATCAGCAGAAGGATTGAAATATCATGAAGACTGCAAGGCTGATCGCACGGCTGTACGGTGTTATTTATCGGCAGAACGAACCTTCTTCAGTGGTTAAATGAGCTAAGTCCGGTTTGTGGATGTACAGCCTGTTCGCACGCTAGTATGGATGGGTATTTGAAAGACTGTTCAACTGCTTGCAGGTGGCGCAGAACTCACTTCCCCTCAGGCTGCTCTCCCTGTAGTCTAACTCGCTGAAAGTGACTGAACTACTCTCTTTTGCATCCTGGATTGTCACATGCAATCATTACACTTACTTCATCTGGTGCCTGGCACAAACAGTACAGCTGACATTTTTGAGCAAGCCACACTGGAACTATGATGGTCCAGTTGCTGAATATTTCTCCATGGTATATGGCTTTTTTGTATAGAAACGAACACTTACCTGTCGATCGCCACCACCCCTCCCACGAACTTTGAAAGTACATGTACTTGAAGCAAATCAAGTAAAATCCCGACCCCCTGGGGCCACAAAAACTGGTCAATCCCCCACATATCCCCATCTAGTGGATTTCAATTGATAATTGATTAGATGCAGAAAAAAACATGAAAGCGAGGCTAGAAAAGCCTGTTCACTCAAATTTCCCAAGATCTCAAATGTTGATATGCTCTTTCACATTGTAATGTTCATGTTTTCTCTATATCGAAACGGGAATACGCATTTATGAAAGCAGTCTATGAGAATAAATAGACGGGGGAGGATGCGAAGATATCCTCAGTCCGTTCGCGTGGGAAATATCGTAATACAGCAAGTGGGCGCCTCGAGGCTCGTTTTGTGGCGATCTGAGTCGATTTCAAACCGCACGTCGATAAATACAAACTGTCGGCTATTTCACAGCGATTGAATATTCAATATATTTTGATATCGCGGCGAAATCGCCCTTGAAAATCGCTGCTCAAATCGCAGAAACATTCGCCAGCGTAAGAGCCTTTGTTGAAAGTTTCAAGGAGCTAGCAATGCAGTAACTGTTCCTTTATGCTTCCGTATTAAATCAATGACTGAAATCAACGCTACTGCAAACTGGGATCTTTCCCATTTACTAATGATTCAGCTAAGAATTATAGCAGAGGAGTCCGCCATTGTTCTGCGGCAATGAGCGATCACTATTACCCTGGTCCCAGAGGTTTTCTAGAGAGAAGAGCCGCGGAGAAAGAGCCGCGAAGCGGCGATCAGCGAACTGGAAAGCAGCGAGAAGCAGCTCGCTGATCGCTGATCGCCGCTTCGCGGCTCTTCTCTCTAGAAAACCTCTGGAACCAGGGTAGATCACTATGGATCTATGCAAATCATGCAAATTAGGTGCGAATGAAGTGTATACTGTTTACGTTAAATTTAAAACGAGTTCTAACACTAAATTAAATATCAAACAAAATCTCCTTGCAAGATAGCAACAAAAATTAAGGACTTTCGGTTTATTAGGAGTATATTTTTTCGGAAATGTTAAGGATTTTTTAAAGAGCTTAAACCGTATATAACATACCAAAACAAAAACCAATAGAACTAGGAGTTTTCATAAATCTAAGGTAACTTATAAACGCGTATATCAGATGGAGTTATCGCATGTTCTGTCTCCCCAGTCTTCTCAGACTTCACATGGACTCAAATATAAGGAAATTGGATACCCCTTGGCGAACAAATAGATTCCCGACCAAACTCGAGCCTGATCTTGAAAAGGATATGTGGAATAATAGCACTCATCGTATTGTTACCCGATCATGGGGGGTCAGTCTGTCTGAGATTTTTTTTAATCAGCTGATAACTATTTGCTAATATAATATAATATTGCTGACTGTCTTGTCGATATTGAAAGCGTTAGGTGTACATGACACTAGCAACGGCAGCATATGAGGATAATGAATCTCACGGCTGAATCTAGCAGACACAACAGTCAAATAACATACATTCAAGCCACATATAAAGGATAAACTCTACTAGGTAAACCCTGAAAATTGAACTATCTGATTTTTAACGGAACAGAGGCTAGCTGATCAAATTCAGGACACGGCTAAACCACAGATCGAACTGATATTCTTTAATTTTAGGATAATTAGTAAGGAGATTGTCAGTCTTCAAACAGAGCTATTTTACGAAATGTTCTTTTGACTACGTCTTGGCCATTATACATACCCCAATAACAGCCCTCGAGTTATTTGTATTTTTACACTTCACCTTCACCTTCAAAGAAGGGTTTTTAAATTCTTTTTAATGATACTTTCGGTGATTAAACGGAGATTTCAACAAGCCTTCCCCCCTTTCCCCTCGTGCAAGAAAGTAATGAAAACTTCTATCCGACTTCATACAATTTCAAAGGAAACCACATTTGAGAGATCCAAGAAAAAGCTATTGAAAAACTGAAAGATACGTTGTAGCAGTTTTGACATACTTAGTGTCAGAAATTTCAGCTGTTTAGCTCCGTACAAGGAGATGCTAATTGGTTAAATGTGATGCTAAGATGCCGTCTTTTTGGCTTCACAGCTTACTATACTGGGGGTAAAAAAATCCATCTAAGAATACGCAGGTTCCTATCTCGGTTGGTGCAGTAGATGTTTTATTTAAGTATACTCCAAGCCGAGAGACTACAAAAAAGCAGTACATTTTAAAGCAAACTCAAAGCGCAATTTTAAAATAAGGAAAAGTGTCTCACCCTGTGTGGTCGAAGCGAAGATTGCCAAACATACCGCGAACAGAAAAGCGGAGCAAATCTCGACTGCCATCTAGGAAAGTGTATCAACTGTACTCGACGCTTGGTGCGTTGAACCCGACTTGACAAAGCGGGGGTAATTGTCCTATGCGTCAAAACTTATAAATGACAAACTGTAAGCAGGAGACGGAAACAGTTCAGCACCCCATTGATAATAGAATTCGATTGGATGACATCGTGATGTGTATCGAGCTAATGTGTAAGGTTCGTAGACCTCTCAACGGTGGTCAGCAATAATCACCAGGATGCCTTAGATCGAAAAATGTTCTCAGCTGTAAACAATCTAAAATTCAAAACACCTAATACATGGCCACTTATGATTTATTCACCACTTTTTCGGGATTTAGTTGGCAAAATGCACGAAAACAAACCGATTTTGAATAGTTTGAAATACATGTTATTCGAGAACAATATGCAACTGACATGACAACAAGTTCTGCAGCGGAATAATTTTTACAATTTGTAATTTATCAAGCTACTAATACCGCTAAGTTTTCATCGTTTTTGCTCTTTTCCCTAAACAAAAAAATTATAAATTAGAATAAATGTCTTAAACCAAAACAGCACTAGTCGGTAGCAGATTCAATATGTTGGTAAATATAAGTAAAGGATGAAAAAATATTAAGATCCAAACATGGTTTTGCTACTCTAGTTTTTCTTCCGTTATTCTTTTTTCAATAACAGTTGATAATCAGTTCAACATTATATAAAACGGTATATCAAAGGTAGCAGAGACTAGAATACCATGCTATAATTTTCGCTCACATTTAAAACAAGAAGACATTATTCTTCATGTGAAACAGTATCTACTTGGAGCTCCGCGTATAGACTTGATTGATTTATACATGAAATCAAAATGTAATTTTTCTTTTCCTTTTTCTAGACTTTTGAGTTAGGGGTCATTTATGATCACGCGAACTAACAATTCGCAAACACCTTCCAGATTTTCATCATTCCCGATCCCTCTTACTTCGGTATGGGATATCGAGAATGGATTTATCCAACTTCCACTCCTCCTGAATTCTCACTATTTTCGCCCTCCCAATCATCGAAATTAAAGTGCATATAAGCCCCGGCTAATTCTATTTCTTACGAAGAGACTAAAGGCCACAGACAAAGGATTCCGTAATAAAAAGTTGATTCGATTTATGGCATGGTGTATTGGCCGTTCAAAGTTGCCCAACAACGTGTCTTGGGTTGCCTGTGGACGAAAATCAAGCGCGCTAGAGCGCTTTACAAAATTGACACTGGATCTAGTTTGACGTCAACAACAGAACACGCTCGATGCGCCATTGCATGAAAAGGCCTTGCCGAATTAAGTTCGCCGAAACGTTTAGCGCTATATATATTATCATCTTTTTCGGTTATCTATTCAACTATTTTGCAAATAAGCCAACGTTTAATTTTAAACCCGCGAAGAGAATAGTTCTGTTGATGACGTCACGTTTTATTCTCGTCCTAGTCCCCGAAGGTGCGCGGAAATTATTCTACATTTGGAAATTTAGTCGCTAAAAAAATTATGAAAACATTTTTATTTAAAAAAAAAAATTATCTACCTCTTAAGGTCTAACCTTTAAAAAAAAGCATAATTGGCCAGGGATTAATCATTATAGCAACTGCATTTTCGTACCCTTTCATCTAGAGTATCGGGACAACGAAATCACGTCGTCAAAAAAACAAAGATTTGTCCTCGACGCCACTGCGTCTCGTGGCATACTTCTTTGCTCTCTTCACGTTGTGACGTCATCTGTGCATCTATAAGAGGACAGACAACCTCGTAACGTCAGATCCAAGATGGCGGCTACTCCGAGAGAAGACCCTAGTAAACGCTGAATCACGTGACCCAAAATCTCCAGAAATCCTGGAGATTTAATCTCCAATACGGCGGCCAAGCTATTAAAATTGGAAATGTTTAACACGTGCCTACCACAGGTATCCCAATCCGGAGTGAGCGAGATGCGTATTTCTACGCGGCGTAGTGAAAACAGGGCCTCTACAAAACGGCTCGAAATGGGAGTTTACTTGGATAAAGAAACAGTGGAAGGGTATCACAATGCTACCAGGATGTATCTAAGCTAGAAGAAAATCCTAAAAAGCCGTTTATTTTCCGTTAGCGTTGAAGCGAAGCGATCGATAGCACATGCTCAGGTTAAACGGCTTCTCCTGGCTTTCCTACTGATGAAACTCACCATAAAACTAACCAGTAATACACTTGAACTATTGCTCTACCACACCCTGTTTTAAGCGGTTATTTAAAATCGTTTTATTGATAAAATTTGAGAAAATTAAACTATATACGAATCATCTCCGTGATCTCAGCCCGTTTGCCAATAAAACAGACAAACTTTGCGTCATAACCGAAGAGCCAATCAGAATACGTCTTAGTTCGGCGGCCTTTACCAGAGTCTTCTCTGGGAGTAGCCGCCATCTTGAGAGAAGACCCTGGTCACGAGGTTGGAGGACAGACGCACGGCAGAATGGAATCTTTGAGCAGATTTCGTATGAGTCGGACAAACTACGACTACGACATGGTGCCGTGATATTGAAATGGTTTCCCTGTTGTTTTTGTCCTGCTGATCCAATCAAATTACAGAGATACAAATTACAGAGATATGCTAAATTCCAATTCGATCTGTGGATTAGCCGCGGGACCTGACTTTGATCAGTCCCCGTGGTTGTTTCAGGTCTCGTTAGAAATTCAGAGTTCTTTTTAGAGGTACGGTACGGTTACAGTATGATATGTTATCTTTTGAAATAAGTACAAAAAGTCAAGAACCGACAAGGGAGCGAAAGATAGCATAACATCCAAATAGAAGCATATCTACTATCAAAACATGACTGCCCCAAGGCAGATTAGATTGGGGTAACATGGTCATGTGTATTAACAAGCCGAGAAAACATCATAACAGAGGCATATTCATAAAATTAGGACGCCAACCGACGACAAAAAGAACGTTTGTCTTGAATTCAGATCATGCGGGAAAGATTCCGTTATCCAATACATGGCCGCAATATTCACTGGTTAGCTCAGTTAGTAGAGCACGGTCTAGAGTGCGGGAGGTCGGGGGTTCGAATAATCCGGCCAGCCGCGTCCTTGGGCAAGGACGTCGTGTAAGTCGTTGGCCTTGTCTCTTTTCTCTTCTAATCTATACAAGGGAGACGTGAAAGAACCTACAATCACTCATGATTGTAAACTGCACGGCAGCACATTGCGCCACAATAGCAGTCCGTATCACAAAAATAACCTTGTGAAGTGCATTTGAATATATCCGATATACAATTTGCGCTATATAAATGAATTTTCATACCTTTACTAGCAGTACCAGTGAACGAACTAAAAAGAACGACGCCCAATACTAATATTTCTATCAATTCCAAACTTTCCTATCCCCCTCCCCCTCCCTTAATTCATTGTTGTGTCCTTAATTATATTACTTTAGCTATTTTGTGGATATCTTTCTGCCGTTTTAGAGGTTTTTTTTTTTGCTTTAAAAACGCTGAAATTTTACTCCAAAACAGCTGAGAACAGATAGTAAGAGTTACACAAACAAAAGCCTCAGTTTTGGCGTGTTCTCGGGAAGCGAACCATTGTTGAATACCATCTAAATAGGAAACAACTGTTCGCACTCTATACTTGTACTCTTGAATCAGTACCAATACTTAATGGGATACCCTAACACGTGTTCTATAGCCTCCAAAACGATGACGAATTGTTCAAGCAAGCAACCGTGAACGACAATCCTGCTGGTGTACGTTGGATCAAACTAGTGATCTAATCGGCTATCAAATAAAAAATAACTATGAAGAAGAAAAGACCGATACAACGTAGAATTTCAAAATTAGTGGTACAATATTTCGGCTGGCCACACCAGCCTTCTTCAGGTACAATGAAGAAAATTTGGCATGTTGGACTGGACTCAACTGGACTCAGAAAACGCGGACTCAGAAAACGCGGACTCAGATAACGCGGACTCAGATAACGCGGACTCAGAATTCGACTCGTTTTGACAGTAGGTAAACATTCTTGGCATACAGAAAAATATTTCGACAATTGTTGCTGAGATTTCTCCTTGACGTTGGGTTTGGATCAGTTCCGAGCGGCTTTCTCCAAAATCTGTTATCTTACAAATGACTGGTTTCTGGGACCACATATCCTCAATAACTGTGCTATCTTCTGCGTCACAGTAGTGCTGATTTGAAATGAGGATGTTCGCAGGCTTTAGATCTCTGTGTGTGATGTCGTGATCGTGTAAAAATGAAAGACTGCGTCACATCAAGGGCTATCTTTGGTATTATTGGGGCAAAGGCATCACAACCCGCTTCACGTATCTCGCGGAGGAAATTCTTCACAGAACTGACCTTTAGGTCACGATCAAACGGCTTGAAATCGAAATATACGTACTCCATCAGCAGGGCCGGAGGACATATGGAAACAGCCTCGAACTTGACAATATGTTCATGGTGGAGAGAGTGCAACAATTTAGTTTCCTTTATGAAGATTTTTTTCGATTCCTCTTCCAAGTTGTGCATTTCTTTCATCACCAATTTTTTTGGGTTTCTATATTCTGCCACAAATACAGTGGCGAAGCTACCGCGCCCAATGTCCACTTTGTTGACAACATCATGATAGTCAAAGCAGGGAAGGCCGCTTACTTCGTCAGTTGACGGATGGTCACGGTTTGAGCGAAATGTTTAGGCTTTTTCAGTTTTGGCAGTTTGAAGGCCATTGCGTATATCTTTGTAACTATATGCATGATACAAAGAGAACTGAGAATATGAATTTAAAAAAAATTCGTATGCTGCTAAACCGCCGTGGTAAGGGAGTAGCAGCTTATGTTTCGAACGCTTAGCCCATCGTCGGATCAAAATATATAACATCTATTTTGTACAACATATTGTCCGAGATCGGTGAATACAGTAGAAGGAATGACTATGCGGAATGATATGCGACATTCAGAACTTTTTTCGCCATTTTCTAGGTTACCGCAGTTCGTGATATCACAGGGCTAAGAAAACATGGAGAACCATGAGAAAAGTAGCAGTAAGTTCTGGCCATATTTTTATGTATTATCTTTTACACCCACTTCATCGTATGCCTGTACATTTACATGTTTAACTTTGGTATGTAGTCAAAAATAACTTTTATTTCTTTTTATGGAGATCCTACCCCAACGACGTGTGTAAAAATTAAAGCGTCTTTTGGCACAGCCGATTGCTAGTCGACCTGCATACAGTTATGAAATATCACTTTGATAACTTGTTAAAGAGTTATTTATTAAAAAAACACAATTTAAACATATAATTTACCACCCATAGACTAGTTAGCCATATAGTCATGTAGTCATGCGATATACTGTCACTTTCAGAACAGTAGATACTGGTATTATCAAGTTAAAGCTGTTTTGCACACTTCCATGTTTTCTTCTGTAAACTGAGTCCGCGTGTTACTACATACCAAAGTTAAACACGTAAATGTACAGGCATACGATGAAGTGGGTGTAAAAGATAATACATAAAAATATGGCCAGAACTTACTGCTACTTTTCTCATGGTTCTCCATGCTTTCTTAGCCCTGTGATATCACGAACTGCGGTAACCTAGAAAATGGCGAAAAAAGTTCTGAATGTCGCATATAATTCCGCAGTCATTCCTTCTACTGTATTCACCGATGAAAGAAATGCACAACTTGGAAGAGGAATCGTAACAAATCTCCAAAAAGGAAGCTAAATTGTTGCACTCTCTCCACCATGAACATATTGTCAAGTTCCAAGCTGTTTCCATATGTCCTCCGGCTCTGCTGATGGAGTACGTATATTTCGATTTCAAGCCGTTTGATCGCGACGTTAAGGTCAGTTCTGTGAAGAATTTCCTCCGCGAGATATGTGAAGCGGGTTGTGATGCCTTTGTCCCAGTAATACCAAAGATAGCCCTTGATGTGACGCAGTCTTTCATTTTTACACGATCACGACATCAAACCGCACAGAGATCTAAAGCCTGCGAACATCCTCATTTCAAATCAGCACTACTGTGACGCAGAAGATAGCACAGTTATTGAGGATATGTGGTCCACTGAAGAAACCAGTCATTTGTAAGATAACAGATTTTGGTGAAAGCGGCGCTGATCCAAACCAAACGTCAAGGAAAAATCTCAGCAACAATTGTCGAAATGTTTTTCTGTATGCCAAGAATGTTTACCTACTGTCAAAACGAGTCGAATTCTGAGTCCGCGTTTTCTGAGTCCAGTCCAGTCCATTTTAGTTTGAGTCCAGTCCGCGGTTTAAAACATGCCAGAAAATTTACATTGGCGTGTATTTTTGAACGTGATACTGAGCTGTCATAAAACAGATTACAATATGATAGACCGTGAAAAAATGTTAAGAAGGTGAAAACAGATATCTAGTATGACTCTTCCCGGATGTTAAGGCCATAAGGTTCGAGTGTTCTCGCCTGTGCAATTAAAACGCTTCTCTGGCCTTACGCCGTATAGTCTCTCTTAGAAAAAAATTTTTCGATAGGAATAAGTTGCATGTCGTTGGCAGTGTGATTAGGAGAATCAAGAAAATGTTCGGCAACTGTTGTGAGTTTAGATTTTATTGTTAGAGTTATCTATCGTCCGGCAGTGTTCGTTAAATCTGTCTTTTAAGCGTCGTTTAGTCTCACCTATATATTGTAGATTGCAGCGGTTACGTTGAATCATGTAGATTAGATTTTTGGTGTTACAGGTCAAATTTGATAGAGCGCGTTTCACCGGTGGCAAAGAAAGTATAGTTAGTAAATGAAATCCGTCAGAAATATAAGGGCAAGTGGCGCAGTTCTTCCTACAACGGAACGAGCCAGGTCGGAGTTGAAGCTGGGAATTAGTCGAGTTAGAAGGGAGTTTAGCTTTAACGAGTATGTCACACAGGTTGGTGATACGTCTAAAGGCTACCATGGGCAAGTGTTGAAAGGTTTTCTTGACAGCGGTTAGAAGAGAGCAGCAGGCTGTAATGTTTCCTAATGATGTTAGAGATATGTGGGAGGGATGGATTAAAAGTAACAAGAGCCCATCTGGGCTTTCACTCGGGCCACATGAGATTGAATATGAAATACACTTTCATTTGAAATCCTCTTAGTAACAAGTCGTGCTTTAATTCGCCAGCGAGAACGTCATAAAAACGTCTGGTCTATTAATTGCTTTTATGACATGACTATGATAACGCAGGATTTGAACAACAGAATACTGGCAATTCAAGTGTATAAATGCAATACAATGACATAATCAGACTTTGAATTTGATTGAAAATAGATCAAAAACTCGGGGAAATGTCCGGCTAAAACTGTATGAATAAATGTGAAATGAAACATAAATTTCATAGCAAGAAAAAAATTGGAATTCCTAATGAGAAAGCTCTTCTAAGTCCGCTTCTCAAATTCACAGACTGTTTCACAAAAACATTTGCGCTTATCGACACAAGAGTTCAGTTGACCTTTCAAATAATTTATTTCGAGGTACGCATACTCTAAATCACAGAGATGTTAAGTTAGTTAGTTAGTTAGGTCGGGCGCTAGCCCGAACCATATGAATCCTCTTCCTCCAGTCACTTCTGTCCATCATTGCAGTTCTTATTTCTCCAGTTGTTGCTAACCCAGTGTCATCAAGCAATGTGTCAATATAAGTCCTCTTCCGCTTTCCTCTGTTGGTTCTCCCTCCATGCGGCTGCCATAGCACAAGTTTTGATGCTTCCTCTTCTTCATGCCTTACACAATGTCCAGCGAGCCTCATCCTCCTTTCCCTAATCTTAACTGACACCTTTGGAAGAGACCCGTATAGCTCATCATTGGTGACATGATCTCTCCAGGAGACATTTAATGCTGCTCTCAGCATCCTCGTGTAAGTGCCATCTATCATTTTCTCTGTGGTTTTGGTGATGGTCCAAGTTTCACAGCACGAACAAAGCAGAAAGCACATGTCATGTATAAAACCTTAAACAATCGCACTCCAGCATATTTGCAAGAGATGTTTTCCTATCGACACTCCAGTTACGACATGAGAGACTCTAACAACAAATTACTTCTACCAAAGCCAAAAACTGACTACCTAAAACGCAGCTTTAGTTATTCTGGAGCTGCCTTATGGAACGGGCTTCCCAATGAACTGAGAACACTAACGTCCCTCTCATGTTTCAAGAGGGGCGTTGACGCACTATTCTCATCACCGGACTCCCACACGGCAAACACGTAAACCAGTTTTTATTGAGTTATGTACTGTTTTTAAATTGTATATAGCTTTGTACTGATGTTTTTTAACCGTGTATAAATAAAAAGAATGTCTGTCTGTCTGTCTGACAGTTGCAATGAACAGTCTTATCTTCATCTCTTTCTTTAGGCCGGATTTCCAGATCTTGCTCAGTTTGTTGCATGCTGTCCAGGCTTGTGCTTTTCTAGTGTTGATGTCTTTCAGAGAGTCGTCTATCCAGGAACCTAGGTATTTGAAGTCTTGGACTACCTTGATCTTCTCCTCCTTTTTTGTGCGTATATCCTCTACTTCTTGATTGTAGATGATGACCTCTGTTTTCTTGGCATTTAGGTGCAGTCCAACTTTTGCTGCTGCATTTTAACATCTATCAACGCCTTCTGTAGATGTTAAATAAAGCGATAATTAGAAGAAAAAGTACATTAACAGAGAAACTGAGAGGAAATTTATTCAAATCAAAAAGAGTTTACTTACAGTACTTACGTAACTGAATCCTTCGTTTTGGATCTTTTGGTAGTGTTGTCAGTTGACAGCATCCCACCTTCGTGCACATATGCACTGAATCGGAATGAAAGTCGAAGCCTACCTCGAACTTAACTTTCAGCTAACCTGTTTCCTTTCATTCCACAATGAATAATCTCATAAAGTAAGCCCGTAGCTTTCAATAAATTTGCCAGTGTCTGAATGAAACAGCTAGATCTTTTCCAATTTCTCTCACGAGTCACGGCAGAAGACAGTCTCAAGCTACAAAACTTGAATTTTGATCCTCTTCACAGTAACGTAATTTAACGTCTCAGATATTATGTATATGCCCTACTTCAGCTAGCGCTGTGCATTTCAAGTACTTTTTCCTCTCTCTTTGCTGGCAGTTCATGCTTCTTGTTTGTGTAGTTGCCCCACTGAGCCGTAACCAGAAAACGAGCACAGCATTTCAGTTGGCATACACTGAAAACATCTGCTTAACTTAAGATTTGTAAAAACCTTAGCGGATCATGTAAATATTCCGCTTGGCTCAATGAGGGTTTCTGCCGTCAAAGTTCATTTTTTGTTTCAGTTTTCCCCATATTAGCAGACATGTATAATGTCTCGAGCTCCCAATCCAGTAGAAAGACTCTGGTTATTCTGTCGTAAAACATGCCTTAGCTGTACAAGACCTGACCCAAATTTAGGTTGTATTGCATAATTGCCCACGATGGAATAGATTTCTGACAATGACTCATTGAAATTGATATCTCCTTGTCTCGCCTAGTCTGAGACTGAGAGCTTTGAACTTTCTTATCTGAGCGCGCCTGACGAAATCTAACCTTTGATTATAATTCGATACCCGTTGATATCCAAACGTGTTTGGATATTGTATTTCGCTTACGGCGTTTCTAAATGTACATTGGATCTGTCCAGACAGCGCTGATCGAATGTATTACGGCTCCTGGTTGTTCATGTATTTTTATGGTCAACAAGAGCGCCAGTTGAAATATCCTGAGCCTGTTGGAAGGCTTTCGCCCTCGCGGGTCGACCATTTTGATTTACTGTATTCAATTATGTAAATAAATTAACCTGGCGATTGTTGCGTGACCAGCACAGTGCAATCTGATTGGTGTGAATTTGACCTTTAACGCATGTGCAGAACGCTTGCTACACGGAATAAAATAAAATAAAAAAAACGACTTGCATTTTAAGACTCGTTGCTGCCACAGGCAGCCCGAGTAATAACAAAAGGGAAATATAAGGAATTTGTAAACTTGAACTTTTAAATGAGCCAGTTTGTCAAAACTGAATCATTATCGAATGGAGTAAGTGGATTGATATTCAGATTGACCCAAAACTTCAGTCGCAAATACGCATTCTTTGAATCACAACCGCATTTTCGCTTCAGATAACTTGAAAGCTTTTAGCTGGGAAATCGTAGCGATTTATGTTTCAAACTCATGTCAAAACAGAACTTGTTTGAGACATTTTCAACCGGTTTGAAGCCATCAAAATAAACTACAACTTCAAAGCTAACGACAGAATATTTCATTTCATAAATTTAATTCTGAAATTTCGATCAGTCAAATATATTTAAGCTTCCCGTTTAATTCCATAAAATACACATTAAAAATTCACTGGCCAATATATATTATATATATCCTTGAATCCGTCAACTTTTCGATAATTACTGGTTATTTCATGGTTTTCTATGGAATACGGGCGAATATTTCACGAGAAATTTGTATTGTTTTGGTATACGAGTTGTATAGGCGAGTTGTATAGGCGAGTTGTATACCAAAACAATACGAATTTCGAGTGAAATTTTCGCCCGTATTCCATAGAAAACCATGAAATAACCATATTATTCTATAAATAACAAATTTACGAAAACATTTATCACGAAACCAAAGTAACGTGCCGGACGATAGACTGCAAATTTTCTCGCAGGAAACACACATTTCGAGTGGCGCCGCGCGCGTCTGCAGACTAATTATATATTCAAAATAGTGAAATCTTATTGGCTGACAAAGAAAGGGCGCGAAATTTATTGCATTTTGATTGGCCTTGATCTAGCCATGAAATACCGCTCTGTATTTCATAGAAAAACCATGAAATACCGCCCTGTATTTCATAGTAAAGCCGAGCTCTGATTGGCTGAAATATAATATTTATAGGATAATATACGTTATTCCACATTAGAATCGTCACATTCGGTTACAACTTTTTCGGAAATTTCACATGTAGTTGGTCACGTTCTATTTTAACTGAAACTATAAAAAATTCTGATCTAAATCAGTGTTGGGCTAAAAAACATTTTGAAGAATGAAACTGAACCCAATGGCTTGTCCGTGTTCGTTCTCTATTTTTCAGAATTTTGTTTCGTCGTTCGATCTCACGTATTGACTGTGAGACCGTGGGTGTCCTAATTCCGATTTCCGGCTCGGGGTTCGTAAAAACATGTTGAATTCCGGGTTATAGACGATTCCGAATAATCAAACAAGGAGAAAGTCCTGGTTCGTTTTCACAATAACTTGGAAATCCGGGTTTTGGCAGCAATTCTTTTCTCTGAAAACCGGATAGTTTTATTCCTACGATAGCGCTAAATCTATAATTGTATTCTGTACAGTTACAATCTCGGTCAAATTGAGTTAAAAAAAATTCTCCCCTCCCCCCGTTTCAGGGATGAAACCGTTGCCTAACTGAAATGGACCACATATAACATCATTGAAATGGAAGAAGGGAGTTCTTAAATTTTCAACAGATTTGACCGAGATTGCAGTCATGTTCCATTTATACGGCAGATATTGTTACATTCGAGGACGTAACAAATATTAGTAAACCCATACAAAAACCTCTACGTAGATGGCCAATGTTATTTTCTTCGAGTTAAAATAAAGATACTGTATTCTGATCATAGTGCAATTCATTTGGACTTGACAGTTTGCCAAAACATATGTAACCTATTAACAAAATTGTTTCAGATATTTTCGACCTCGACGAATCGCAATGTTATTATTTCCGCACTTTCTTGCACCACAAATTTTCCATGTGATCACTAAGTTTCATTTGAGGTATTCTTTTAGACAACGTAGAGTATTCCACAAGCTTTACGTAATTACTCTCTATAAACGCCATAAACAGTCCCAACAGCAAAGAGTGTCTCGTTTTTGTAGCTCTCCGAGACAAAAGTATCATTTTCCTGATCCCAAACGCATCTACTTGCTATCCTCAAAGTCTGCCCTTTCATCTGTCCGATGGAAACCGTACACACTAATTTATACCGTGGTACTGCAAGCAACTTGAGCTCCTTGAGAATTCTATTCGAGAGCAACTTAGACAGTTCCCTGCAGCGACTCGCTTCGTAATCCTCAGTTTCTAGAAATCGAAGATGTTTTCGAATAATCTCTCGAGCTTTATCGATCGAGAATTTCTTATCGGGGGTCATTTTGTAGGTATTGCCAACAAGAACTACACGGCAACTCTTCAGTGTTCCAGCTCTTGGTCGCGAAGATACGGTTGCCCGAGTTACTACGGAAGAATGTTCATTGGAGTCAGCTGGGTTATCAAAATGGCTCGTCAGAAACTTCCCTTTGTGTGTACTCACTTTATGGATGACTGGCAGACTGAATAGACTTGAAGTTGAGCTACTTCTCGCACGGGAAGCCATTGTGTTCTGATTCGCCCCTCGAGCTGCACGCGAAGTCTGTTGTTGCTACGACAGCAATGTTTTGATCTTCTAGGGTGGCAAAGGTCGCTAAACCAAGGTGGCTGATTGCCGTGATATTTGAAGATATTAAAAGGCATCAATTACACTGACGTGTCAATATATTTACATTCTTAACAGCGAGTCAATATTGACAGATAAGATGTCAGAGATGTGATACCGATTTCCAGTAATCCTCTCAGGTTAGTTCGGCAGTCGTTCAAGCAAACGAGCTTTAAAATTCCGTGGGATAAAATACACAAGTTCTTCTCTTGTTTCTTGGAGAGGGGAAATCTCTACTACAACGAACTTTCTATTCCGTCGCAGGCTATAGCTAGTTTCGTTAAAAGTTTAAGATAGTTTTAGGAACAAACGTGATTAAAATCACGTTTAAAATTTGGATCGGAGACTTATAAAGGCTGTCGCTCGTTTGAACTTTGTAAAAAAACAACATATATCAACGAAATTCCATTTTCCGAGCAAGCTAAGAGGATTACAGAATTCCGGGCGCACGATGGAGAAGTTACAGTTTGGTAACATTTCAGCTATAATTTTGGTGTTCCTCTCCTATAAAATAGGTCAATATTTCAAATTTGATTTTTGCATTATTGGCTAAGAAAAGTTAAAATAAAGGCTAATTGAAAAAGTTTCTCGATAATTCTGTGATCCAACCGACACGTTACCGACAGTTGACTGACAGTGTTGTTAACGTGTTGGACGACAGTCGGTAGAAAATTTTGAAGTATCTGTCTGGAAACTGTGGCCGACAGTAGACTGTTGAGACTATTCTGACTATTCCTATTCCGGTATAGGAATAATAAAATACACGTAATATTAATTCCCCAAAGAACAGATATTATGAAAACGGAATGGGCTGTTATCGCAGTTCGGCCATCTTGGATAAAACAATAGTTTTGGCTCCGTTAGCCTCGCACTGGTTGGTTCAGAACGAGTTTACCGGACCGAAAACAAAGGTTTTTATTCTACTGGGACTCAACATGGCCGCCGTACGATAAAAGCCCATGATCTTGCGGAGGTGACCAAAATTCCTAAAATAACGTCATCATTTTGCCGCCTCTCTGTTCCGTTCATTCTGCCGTTAATTCTTCTATCGGTAACAGATTGAATATAATGCTGGAGTATTAAAACTAGTTCCTGTAAAAAGTAGTGTTGGTCTGCGTCGGCGGGTAAGATAAACACTGGTAGAATCAACTAAGGGACGGACCATTAGAAAAGTGATGGGGGGGTGGGGAGTTTCGAAGATGAAATCCTTTTTTTTTTTTTTTGGCCACTTTAAGTGGAATTTTTTTTTTTTTTCATTTGATCGCTGGGAATATTTTTTTTTTAAGGTGATTTTTTTTGCAGCATATCAATTTTGTTTGTGATGAAAAAACAATAATGTAACAATAATAATACGTGTTTTAATATTGGACCTCTTGCAGTTGAAAACTGAATTACAGGAACAGTCAATATAAAAAACATATAACAAACTGTATCAAAAAGAATAGCATTTGAAATGTTAAAATACCAAGTATCATAGTATATATGACACACCAAACTTCAGCTGGCAATTTATTCTTATTTATTCATTTCTTATTAAAAAATGTTTTTACATAATTATTTATTTGCTTATTTATCATTACTATTATTATTACAATTAATTTGCTCTAAACGTTTACATATTTTAAGTTAACTAATTTGTTTTTTTTATATTTTATATATTTTTTTAAAATCTGCGTGATGTTTATGGCTTTGCAGATCATAAATGTAGATGAACCAATTGAATCTAGATTTTGTATATATCATTTTTAAATCTGCGTGATGTTCATGGCTTTGCAGATCATAAATGTAGATGAACCAATTGAATCTAGATTTCGTGTCACGATATCAATGGTATTCCATAACCCTAACCTAACCCTAACCGTATGAGTAGGAAATAAAGTAAAATTGTGTGCAGATCTTAAAGGAAAGTCCGTTCTTTGACCAACTCTAGAGGAAAGAAAATATCTTAAATAGGGAGGTGTTAAGTTGTTACCTATTTTATAGTACAAAAATAAGCTTGAGTGGCATATCTAATTTTCATATCTTCCCAAGCAAGTTTCTGCATTAATCGACATCTACTAGTGCCTTTCATTGCCCTGTTACCACTTTACCTGATTCATTATTGTACAAATTCGAGATATCGATCACTTTCGGTTTCTGAACAGTTGTCCCACAGTACATCCGCATATTCCATAACTGATGGAATAAGAGATTTATATAACATAAAATATAGTTTCCCTATTTACTTTAAGTTTTATTCCTTTAAGTAAATTTAGTCTCTTACTTGCTTTCTGATAAATGTTCAGTAGCCTGCGTTGCGGCTCTGGAGTATAGGAGCGCAGCTAGCGGAGATTATGGGGATTGGGGCGAGAGAAAAAGAGGGGGGGGGGGAGGGGGTGGGGAGGAGAGGAAGAGAGAGCCTGCCGGCAAGCCATGGTTATTTTGGTATCCACCCACTAATTAAAATGCATAAAATTAGTAAGTCTTTCGATCGATTCATCCAATCATCATGCGGCGGAAGTGAAAACCATGTTTGATATCTGTCAAACTCACGCGTGGAATCTCAAGGAATCTCAACTCGAGCGTAAAATTCAAAACCAAAAATATAAGAACTTGGACTGAGACGTGAAGACAGGAGTAGTTAAAGTGGTCACCTTAGGTCCAATCCCTGGCTCCTGATTGGTCGAGAGCGTGGGCGTGGCCTAAAACGACGCCATTACGCACGTGGCGTCCCAAAATGACGTCACAGCACGTGGCGCCGTCTGTTTGGCGACCAAAGCCAGGCTTGGGATTGGTCGTCCGTGTAGGCTTAGAATGACGTCACAGACGCCGCCAAACCCTGTCCCCCAAGCGAGGCTGGACCGGAAGTGGAACCGCCGCCGCCAGGGGCGAAGAGGTGTTTGGCGGCCCAAGCCAGGCCTGGGAGTGGTCGGGCCGTGTCGGGCGTTCGGGAGGGGGGCTCGGCGGGCCGTCGGGCGAGACCCCAACCCAGGCCGGGGATTGGTTTGCGGAGGGCCCCAGGGGGTCCCCCCGGGAGTTCCCACGGGCGGGGAATGTGTGGAGTCCAGACTCCCTACTGGATGAATGACCGAGGGTCCCCCACCCTCCCCACCCCCTATAGACATTTTGGTCCGAGCCAAGTACCGAACCCATATGGAACCAAGAAGACCTAGATTTTGGGGACAAACCGGGTACCCGGGATTTTACCCTGGTGATCGGAAGCAACCCCTATACCTTGTGGCCTTATGGGATTCAACCACTATGTCCTAAGCTACCTTGTGGTCTTATGGGATTCAACCACTATGTCCTAAGCTACTTTGTGGCCTTATGTGATTCAACCACTATGTAATTGGAGACAATAAAAGAGACTTTTGTTTGAGTAAAAACAACTTTGTTTGCCTTGTTTTTAAAATTAATTTTACAAAGGCGGTGGCCCATTTCAGGCTCACCAAATTAATTAAATAATACAAGTATTGAAAATAATTAATAATAATGGAAGGTATCCTTGCAACCAAAAGATAAAATTATAGAAATATAAAAAATATATACATATATACAGGCCCTCCGGCCCATTCGAAAGATTGAAAATATCCGTGTAGAAAAAGTATTTGAAAAAAGTGGGGGGCTAATCGCCCTAGTAGTGATGAAAATGGGGGGCTAATCGCCCTAATATTTATGTAATAGAAAAAAGTAATTAATTATAGAAAGATAAAAAATATATACATATATACAGGCCCTCCGGCCCATTCGAAAGATTGAAAATATCCGTGTAGAAAAAGTATTTGAAAAAGTGGGGCTAATCGCCCTAGTAGTGATGAAAATGGGGGCTAATTGCCCTAATATTTATGTAATAGAAAAAGTAATTTTGTAATTTTGAAAGTGGGCTAATGGCCCTAATAAGTTTTTAAAATTTATAAAAAAGAGAAGATCTTCCCGTGGCATAATTTTTAAAAAACTAATCCATAATGGTGATGGTATTTATAATCAATGGGTAAAACAATAATACCGAAAACGGTCCCGTGGTGGAAGAGAATTAAGCTTCCCGCTTTTATGTAGAATTCATGGTAGTATTTTACCCGGCAAAAACAGCAACGCGGTACTTCATTTTTGCTCAGAAATTTAGATATCCTGGCAATTAAACATGCGGCACACACCGTTCTCCAACAACAGGGTAGCGGGGGTAACATGTCTCCCCGTAGTGTCTTACATCTAGAACACTAGAAATGAAAAATAAAATTTAGGTCTAATTTATGCCACGGGAGGAACTTCAGGAAAATTTCAATGGCGTAAACTTTTATCGAGGAGGGAAAACAAGATCATAACGTCGATTGAATATTTTTTTTTAAGGGCAAAGTTAGGCACCCAAAGGTGATACCATGTCGAAAAATGATAATAGATCCTGACCTAACATAGAACTCGTGCCTCATCCTCGTGGCACAGTAAAAGCATTCGGGGTGTCCATCTTTTCTCAACCCAGGTTTCAATAACCCCACAAAACACGAGGGACATATAGTTTCTCCGCAGCAAGGCATAGGCGGTAATTGCTGCTGTTGCTCTGGATAATGGCCACAGTTTACACACTAGAAAAAACATAATTGGTATTTAGCACTCGACGTGAAAGAAAAGTGTACGCCACTGAAATCTTCCCCACCCCTCGTGATCCACTTGAGAATAAATGGGGTGGTGAGGGCAGCGTCTATAAATTATGCCCACGTTGCAGTGGCGCTGGCAAACGGTTGTGTTTGAATGGCACTTTTGGCACCAGCGGAAGGAAAATTCCGTTAACGGCTCAATAAACATAGCCGCCGTGACAGGGTCCATCCCCCAAAATCGCTTATTATGGGGGAGCTCCTGGTAACTAGCGTCCCAACAATAGACGGATTTAAAGTCCCAAACACTTAAACAAGTAACCATTAAAAGTGTGGGGAAGAATAACTTTTTGTGTTTGATTGCCCTCTTGTCGGCACGCTGCTGTCCGCATACGTATTCCCCAATGAGGGATAGGATCTCCAGGGGCAAGCCAAACTGCCTCAAAAAAAGGGCATGGTGAAGGTAGTGGCATGCATTGAGGTCGGTCGCGACCGGTAGAAAAGTCTGTTCGGAAAAGAAAAATTTTTTAAAAAGAAAATTAAGAAAAAAACGAATAATGTTTTAGAGAAATTAGTTCGCTAGAGGCGCTCTGACAAGAGCGGAGATCCCCCACCGGTGGGGTCCTCGAGAAAAACCTATAAAAAATTAATCCAAACTTTTACTGAATGGGGAAATTTTGCCAATAAAATGAACGGCTCTGTGAAGCAGCGACCGAACGTTAACACTGTTTTAGGGAGGTGGGAGAACATCCACAACAACTTACTTGAGCCAGGTTTGGGATCAGCACGCCTCGGATATTCTAGAAAAAACAAAAGAAAGATTAGCGGTGGTATTCCTAGGCAAAAAGAAAGTCAGCAGGATAGTACCTCAATCTCTCGTATGGGCCGTTGGACAGCCATAGCGTCGTTGTTGTTTTGTCTGTAGAAATAAAAAGGAAAAAACAAAAGAAGAAAAGATTAGTAAATCCATAGGTTGAATTTCCAGAG
This sequence comes from Actinernus sp. WN-2022, assembly GCA_030867875.1. Classification (NCBI taxonomy): domain Eukaryota; kingdom Metazoa; phylum Cnidaria; class Anthozoa; order Actiniaria; family Actinernidae; genus Actinernus; species Actinernus sp. WN-2022. The sequence goes on along the minus strand of JAOWCC010001679.1, from coordinate 50,212,290 downwards.
AGAATTTTGTGTAAAACTCACCTTGTTCTTGTTTGGGTGGTTTGTCTTGTTGTTGTTTGACTGAGGAAATAAAAAGGAAAAACAAAAAAGAAAAGATTAGTAAGGACTCAGGTTGAATTCCAAGAGAAAATACAAGGCCTCAGGTTGAATTCCAAGAGAAAATTTTGTGTAAACTTACCGGTTGAGTGGCTGATTCAACTGTGCCGAAGTTAGTTTTGGGGCATGTATTTATGCAGGCAAAGGATGTGCTGTGATTGGAGCCTTAAGCTCGGCCTACGATTGGTTCGCTAAGCGAAGCGAGCGCTATGATTGGCGGGGTCATTCAATCCGAAATTGCTTCGAATTCGTTTTCAGTGGATTTTTGGTTTTTGACTTGCAAAATTCACCCCCAAAACAGTCCTGAAAGGGTCTAAAATTTTTGCTGGAATTAGCCAGCCAGGGTTTCTAATTTTTCCGCTATTTTTTTCGTCTTCGGCGACCCGGGAAAGGGTTCCTTTATGGCCAAAACCTCGTACACGCTGAATCAGGCATCGAGAGCGAGCGCCTTTGCATAACGCCACTTTCATTCACGAAAATCTAAACTGGGATAAACCGGTTAGACTAGTTTTCCACCAATCAGGAAGCGCGCGTCTTTGCCTTACAAAATCTCATTCACAAGAGGCTCCTAAACTGGGATAAACCGGTTGGACTAGTTTTTGTTTACGTAGCAGGGTACGTTTGTCGAGGGGTTCTAGCTTAGAGGATCAAAGGAGATCAGAAAAGGTGTTTAGAAAATACAAAGTGATTACGGTTCAACGAAGGAAGGAAGAAGGGCTCCCGGGGGTGGGGGTGAGACAATTTTTGAAGAACAAGGGGCAGGGGGAGATGTTTTTCAGAGGCTTCTTAGACCCCAAGGGATCCAGTCGAACCAAAAGCGGATCGAATTCCACCACTCACAGGCCGTGTTCCTTCTAGAGGAACCAATCACCGGCCGAGAAAAAGGCACCAATCAGAGAACAGGGCAAAAACCATAAAAGCGAGCGATGAATTTTGATTTGGGTTAGTGTGAGCACGATGGACTCTTGGAATTACCTAGATGAAGAAGGCAATCCAGTCACACTTACCCTCGAAGAAGAAAAAGAGGACAATCCCTATGCCGTAACCCGTCAGGCGCCGACTCATCCCTCCCCGGGGGAGACCCAGTGGGAGAACCAGTGGGAGAACCAGTGGGAGAACCAGTAGGAGAACCGATGGGAGACCCAGGGGGAGACCCAGAGGACGAGCTCACGTTAGAAGAAATTAATCCGTGGTACAACGCCGAGGATTTGTTCGCCTTCCTGGAGGATGTGGATTTTCCCCCGGGGGTGGCCTCCTCCTCCTCCTCCTCGCAAGAACCGTTTACATTTCCCGAGATGGAGGCTCTAGAGACCGCTACCACCGAGGAGCAAATAGAAAAAGCCGTCGAGGCGTTGAACCTCCCCGCCGTGCGTCCGGAAGTGACGGACCCGAAAAGTTTATTTCATTCAAACTATTGGACAAAACGGTCCCTCAACCTCTCGTGGGGAAAATTCGGTCCCAAGCCCCCCAAGAGGAAAGACCACGAGGAGAATCACGAGGAGGACAACGAGGAGGACCACGAGGAGGACCACGAGGAGGAGGACAACGAGGACGATTTTGAGCCGGAGAAATGTCTCCACGCCTTGTTTCCCGACGGTAAACGAGTGAGCGAACAACAGGGAGGAGGAAAAAGGAAAAAAACCAGCGCCGCCGCTGCCGTGGAGGAAGAGGAGGAAGAGGAAGAGGAGGAGGAAGAGGAGGGGGTCTTTGAACTCCTACAAACCCGGACCAGAGCGTGTAAAAAGTTCAAGACGACCTGCAAGGACTACGAACTAAACATAAGGACGCGATCCCGCGCGACTCTGCCCGAGGTAAGGATTGACTACACTATTTTGGCATGACGTCACAGCGCGCGGCGAGGTGGCGCGTAGCGTTAAATCTCCTAGGGCAAGAAGCAGGGCTTCAAGTGCCAAGCGCACGGGTTCGAGTCCCCGTGAGGAAATCCAAATTTTTCTTTTCTTTTTTCTTTTTTCTTTTTCTTCTTGATCTTCTCTAGCCGGACTACGCTTTTTTATTTTTTATTTTTTATTTTAATTTTTGTAAATTAAATTTTTTTTTTTTGTAAATTTTAATAAAATAAAAAAAAAAAATTTAATTTTTTTTTTTTTAATATTTAATTTTTAAAATTTATTTATGTATTATTTATTTTATTTTATTTATTTTATGTATTATTTTTTATGGACAGGCCCTTCAAGACGTCACGGTCGCACTAGAGAGGGTCCTGGAGACCACCCTAGGGGAGGCCGAACCGCAAGACCGAGTACGCCTGACCCTAGACGCTCCGCATCTGGACTACCCGTTGTCTTTTCCCTACCTGATGAGGTCCACCCTCACTCCCGCCCTAATCATGGACAGAATTGGGGAGATCACCCAATCCAATCAAGAATTCCTACTGCGGGGCCGTTTCCACATCCATGTGTTTCACGTGAAAATACCCAGAGCGGGAGGAGCGCGTCCACCCCGTTGCTGTACGACCGACTTGGAAAAATTCAGAAAAACAAAACGAAGCATCGTGAGGATATGCAATGATGATGAATTATGCATGGCCAGAGGATTGGTCACGGCCCTGGCCAAGGTGCAGAACCATCCTGATTACCAGGCAATAAGGCGAGGGAAACCCCGACAACGGACTCTAGCCTTGAAGCTCCACAACCAAGCAGGCGTCCCTCTTCGACGCTGTGGGATCCCGGAGCTCAAACGATTCCAAACCTATTTGGCAGACCAAGGGGTAGAAGTCAATCTGGTCTCCCGAGAGCACATGAATAGTATTATCTACTCGGGTCACCTCCCTGAGGCCCGCTACCGCGTGTACCTCTACCAAACTGAGAACAACCACTATGACGTCATCAACAACATGAGGGGTCTCCTGAATGCCAAATACTTCTGCCCCCTCTGCCAGAAGACCTACAACGACCCTAGACAACACGTTTGTGACACGACCTGTGGCTGTTGTGGGGTCAAGGATTGCTCTCCCCTCGCCCCTGGGGAGAAATTTTCTTGGAGAAAATGTGACCCGTGCCGGCGTTGGTTCAAGAGTGGGGAGTGCTTCGAGAACCACCGCCGTCATCTCTCCCACCGGACGGGGCAGGGGAGCCTCACCACCAGAACATGGAGCCAGTGCGAACGGTACACGCGTTGTGCCCAATGTGGGGTGATGGTGGACCATCTGGCGCGGGGACTGGCCGGAGTCCACGTGTGCGGAGAATACAAGTGCCGGAGTTGCCAAGCTATTGTCCCCCCGGACCACTTGTGTACCATGCAAGTGGCGGACCAGAAACTCTCGCGCCTAGCCCCAGGAGGAGGAGGTGGGGGAGGGGGAGAAGAAGAAGAAGATGTAGAAGATGCCTACGCGTCCCTCCTGGCGGAAGAAGAGGAGACAGAGCGAGCCGCCGCGGAAGACGAGGGAGACAAGTTCCGGTACCTGTTCTTTGATTTTGAAGCCATGCCCCTGGAAGCGCAGCACGTGGTCAACTTTGCGGGGGTCTCGAAAGTGTGCGATCTCTGTGTGACGTCAGATTTACCCACCTGCACTCAATGCGGTCCACGGAAAGTAGAGTTCCGAGGCCTCACGGCCCTCACCCAATTCTGCGACTGGCTCTTCTCGGGGGATCACAAAAACTACGTGTGCCTGGCCCACAACGCCATGGGGTACGACTCGTACCCCATCCTGGAATACATCTTCAAGAATGCCATAAAACCGAAAGTGCTCTTCCGCGGCGGCAAGGCTATGGTGGTGACCATCCCCGACTACAAGCTGGTGATCAAAGACTCATTGCTCTTCATCCCGCTGGCCCTCAAACAATTTCCCGTCACGTTTGGGTTCCAAGCCGAAAACCTCAACAAGCTGGATTTTCCTATCTTTTTTAACAAGCCAGAACATCAGCAATACGTGGGCCCGCTCCCCGCCCTGCATTATTACGAACCGGATTCGTTGAGTCCACAAGGCAAAGAAGAACTGGTGGCCTGGCATGCGACCGAACGGGCCCGCGGCGGGGTCTTCGACTTCCAGAAAGAGCTGGCCCTCTATTGCCATCGGGATGTGGCCATCTTGCAACGGGCCTGTTTGGCGTTCCGAACAATCATGATGAAAGCGGCGGGGATAGACCCCTTTACCAGGACCGTGACCCTCGCCTCCATGTGCAATCTAGTATTCCGCAAGAAATTTCTCAGACCGAACACCATTGCGGTCTTGCCACGGCTTGGCTACCGCCCCAAGGACGTCCAGTCGGCGTTGGCCCTCCAATGGTTGGCCCACGTGGAGCGGCGAGACGGAATTCAACTCCAGCACGCGGGCAATTTGGGAGAGAAGCACGTGGGCCCCTACAAACTGGACGGGTACCACGCGGCCACCCATACGGCCTACGAAATAAATGGATGTTTTTGGCATGGATGTGATCGTTGTAACCACCAAGACAGAGTTCATCCCTTACTGCACTGCACCATGAGAACGTTGGCCGACCGGACCCGGGACAAAATGTTGTACCTGGAACAGCAAGGGTACCACGTGATCCAGATCAGGGAGTGTGAAGTCCGGGCGGCCATGGTCTTGGACCCGACCATTGTTACCCTAGCGCCCATCCCTCAAGCCCAGCTTCCCCTCGACCCCAAGAAAGCGTTCTTTGGAGGGCGGACCAACGGGATCAAGACTTACTGGGAAGCGAGCGAGGGAGAATGGGGGAGAGAATGGATGGAGGCGCTGGATGTGTGCTCCCTATACCCCTGGGTGCAAAAAACACAACGGTTCCCGCTGGGCCATCCAGAAATCCTCACCGAGAATCTAGACCCTACCCTCCCGTACGAGGGGTTAATCCACCTGAAGATCTTACCGCCACGCCACCTATTTTTTCCGGTCCTCCCAACGCACGTGGGGGAGAAACTGTTGTTTACCCTCTGCCGGACCTGCGCCGAAGACAAGAACCAGGTTCCCTGCCGCCACGACGACGAGGCCCGGGCTTTGACAGGCACTTGGGTGAGCCACGAACTTCACGAGGCCCTGCGCCAAGGCTACCGGGTCCTGGAAATGTACCGGGTATGGCATTATCCCGAGTCGGAACAGTACGATCCCGCCACCGGGACCCGGGGTTTGTTCACGGGCTACGTGAACACTTTCCTCAAGATGAAACAGGAAGCGAGTGGGTGGCCGCCCGGATGTAACACCGACGCCGAGAAAGCCTCTTTTATAGAGAATTACCGGGTAGCCACGGGGATTTTACTGGAGTGGGACAAGATCGCGTTCAACGCGGGGATGCGGGCCCTGGCGAAATGGATGCTCAACACTTTGTGGGGCAAGTTCGGTCAGAAGCAGAACCCTCAGAAGGCGGAGTACGTCACCGAGTTGGACCGCTACTTCGAGCTCATGATGAGCGACGAATTTGAAGTGCAGGACGTACTGTTCGTGCACGAAGACATGGTGCAGGTCCACTACACCACTACCCCCCATTACGTGGACTCCAACCCCTACACCAACGTCGTGTTTGCCGCCTACACCACAGCCCACGCACGCCTGAAACTCTATTCGTACCTCGATCTCTTGAAGGACCGTATCGTCTACCACGATACGGACAGCATCTACTTCACACAGAAAGTAGGCCAAGTGGCGCCCCCGGTCGGTCGATTTCTAGGCGACATGACCAACGAGCTGAAAGAAGGGGAACAGATTGTCCGTTTTGCCTGTACTGGGCCCAAGAGTTACGGGTACGAAACGAGTCAAGGCCGTACCGTCTGCAAAGTGAAAGGACTACGCCTCAATGTGAGAAATCGGGCGATCGTCAACCTCGAGACCATGGTAGCCATGGTGCAAGGTCAAGGGGAACCCACACGGACGGTGGTGACGCCGCACGCCATCCACCGCAACACCCAAGACCGGACGTTGCACACCCGCCTAGAGACCAAGACCTTCAAGATGACCTACGACAAGAGGGTACTCCACGGCTACCAGAGCTACCCTTACGGCTACTAAAGAAAACAAAGAGACTCTAGAAGAAACAAAGTTTTATTGTAATAAATAATTCAGTTCCTTTGAGCTGTGATACTAAAGTCTCAGTCTTTTATTTAGAGGAACTCCATCTTGTAAGGTTGGAGTTTTGAATGCTTGCGCAGAAATCCTTCCCAAATACAAATATGATAGACCAACATCACATAGTGTCCATAATAGGGTCCTTCGCAGTCGCTCACCACATACTGCTTCCTTTCGCCTTCGCTCAGGTATTCTTCCATCCAGTTTCCAAATGTAGAATAGCACATGTGGCACTCGCCCACAATGACATCGCCGCCGCCCTCAGCTCCATAGAAAGTAATATCTAGACCCATGATGTTCACCGCTTGAAGAGTAACGCGTAATGAGTGAGAATTGTCAAAGTATTTTTTTCTTTAAGTCTTTTTCTTCAGGTGTTTGACGGTCCACCGGCTGATACTCTTGCCTTGGCGCTTGCCCGACGTGGTCGTCGTTCGGATCGTTGTTTCGGTACGGCCATCTTTCGATTTTCGGCTCGTGATCTTGCGCACGGTTTGCGTCCCCCCTGTCTGGGCTTTCTTTTTCTTTTGCGCCTTATACTTTTTCTGTATTTGCGTTACCGCCCGGGCGGTCCTGCTGGGTTTTTTACCTACCACGGTATGGCGGGGCATTCTCTTCTTGGGCATCGTCTTCCCTGCGTTCGCGGTGGCGACACGGCGTTGCCAGGGGGCTTGTCCCATCCCCGCGGGTCTCATTAGGGTTCGTGCCATGGCGTTAATGAAGGGGGATTTAAAAAGGACGCCAATTTAAAGACGGTTTTTGGGCGGAGCCTGGGCCAAAAGAGAGGCGGCGGCTACCCCCACGGGGACCCCCACGGGGACCCCCACGGGAAAAGGCTTTGTAGGGGGTCCTGGAGAACGGTGTTTCCTCTCGGCGGGGCGGCGGGAGATCTTTGTAGGGCTGGGGTGGGAGTTCTTCTGGAGTTGCGGCGGTTCGTTTAGGCCGGGGCGTGTACTCTTTCTTCTTGGAGATGAGATCCCGGGGGTGTCGGATGAGATCTTTAGGAATTTTTTCTTCCGCTAGAAATTGCATGAAATCACGGTAGCCGGGCGACGTGCGGGTGGAAGAAGGATGCACCGCCTCTTTAATCAGATCGGAAATTTGACTCCCCGGTAGAGTTTGCCCGTAGAGTTTCACTTCCCCTTGCGCATTCCAGGAAATTTTCTGTCCCCCTTTCAACTTCAACAGATTGACCAGCACCGACGCTAAAGGTTTGCTGGAGGGGGGAACTTTTCGCAAAGCGCCCCTTTGGCTCTGGGTTAACACTTTGGCTGCCACGGCCATGAAGGGACTAGGCTCAATGGTTTCACGACGCCGGACGTATTTCTGGAGTAAATCTTGAAACTGGTCGGCGCTGGCCGGTTTCTCTGGGTTTTCTAGGACCTGCGCCATGGCCTTTTGGTACTGGCTGAGCACTTTAACCCCTTTGGTCGTGTCCACACGAAGCTGTTGTTCCAACCACCGCATAGACTCTTCCGGCACCAAGACCATGCGCATAGGGTTCTTCCCCTCGGCCTCTTTCATCGCTTTTTTCGTTTGTGTCGCTTCACGGTCCATCGCGTCACGGAAATTCCTACTGGGGCTGCTGGAGGGTGGTGTGGGGACCGCTTCCTTTTCCCTGTCTGGGATTTCTTCTTGGGCGGTCGCGTCTTATACTTTCTTCGGATTTTCTTCGCCGCCCGCACGGTCCTGCTGACTTTTTTTCCCGGCAGGGTTTGGCGCTGCCTTTTTCGAAGACGGGCTAAAAACAATTGCCACCGGGCCGGATCCGTACCCTCGGGTACCGGCCAGTTGCGGATTGGTTGGACCATTCAGGACCAGATATAAGGTTGACTCAGGTATTGGGCGTACTCTTCCGGGGAAGGGTCTATTGGCGAGGGGTTGGCTGTGTCAAAATACCCTCCGGCTTGCTCTAGAGCTTTCTTGACTCCGTAGCCTACCCCTCCACTGATGGCGCCAGCGGCCACGGCTTTGCCAGCAAGAACGGCGGCAGCAATGAGGGCAGCGGTCGTGAAAATGAACCCTCCTCGCTGGCCCACGGCCTTTTTAAGCTTGGCTTTCTGCAACGCTGTCGAGGAGGAGAGCAGAATCCTTTTCCTCACGGCCGGCGACAGGGCTTTGTTGGCTATTTTTCGAAGTTTCGCCTTGATGGGGGCAAAAATTTTCTTCGCACGGGCGCCTATCGGAAAAGTCCCGAGCAAGGCGTTGTGCACCACTTCGCTGACGGCGTTGATTTGATGTTGGCTCGCGGCCCGGATGAGTTTCTTTTTCTGCCCGAGATCCGCTTTGGCAAATTGACGGAGGAACGTGGCGCTGCGTTGAAGCAAGGGGGAGGCCATCACCACAACTGAACGGTTTCCCTGGGGGGCCTAGACTATAAAGTTAACCCAATCCGCTTTGTTCAGGACCTCTTCGACACGGCTGTTCAGAGACTTCCGGGAGCGCTGTAAAGCACCCCCGCGTTGCCCTGAAAAAGGGGGATGGAAGGTTGTTTTGTTGTTGGGTTTCTTCCACACGGCCCCACGAAGTGATTGGGATGGGGTGCTGCCCTTTGTTTTTTTCACTCTTTTAACCGTCTTCTTGGAGCCTCCTAGTTGTTGTAGCGTTTTGGCAGCCCTGGTTAAAAAACCGGTTTTTCTTCGTTGTCGGTACAGCGCGTTGGTGATGCTGCCCAGGGCGTCCACCTTACGGCTTGCCTTGGGTGTTAACAATGACTTTTTCACTGCTGGCCACGTCATTTTCAGTGCCGCCCAAAGTCCTGCCCCCTTTTGATCCTCCTCCAGCACGTAGGCGTGATGCTGTTGTCCCTCCTCGGAGAAAATGTTGGTGCGCAACCGGATTTGGGGCGGGGTCCGGGGGTGGAGGTCGAAGAGGAGGTAGCCAAAGGGGCGTTGGGTCGCGTCCTGGTAGGCTCGCATCACCGCCGGCACTTGCCCCGGAAAGGCTTGCTCGGCCAATTTCCGGACTTGCAATGAATCGCGGGCGTTTTTAAAAGCCACCAGGTAGTGTGCGTTGATGGAAATGGTGCGCGCGTACTTGCCTGGCGGGAAAATGTTCTGGGTCAGGTACAGCACCGTAATGTTGCGGTGGTGCGAGCCTTTGGTGAACAGATCCACCACCCGCTCGTCCTTGGAGCCTTCTTTCATCAAATCGTCCAGGATCAAGAGGCCCGGCTTGCCGCGAAAGGGGGCGTACGGGTCGTCGGGAAGCCCCTCCACAAATTTCACCCCCAATTGTTTTTGCAGGGCAGTGAACCGGGGTTGCCAGGCGCTGCCATAGCAGTACACGATCGTGAGGGGCTGCTGGGTGAAAAGGGATTTCGCGTGGTGCAGAAGTCTTTCGGTGAACACCGTTTTCCCCGATTGACTCTGACCCGTGATCAAGATATTGCAGGGCGTTTGGAAACGGACATCCATCGTGCGTCACCCCTTCCCAAGAATAACAAGACAGAGAGGTGGGTTTCCTGGTTTTATTTTATTTTTTCACTTTGTCTCAAACTGATAACACATTGATCGTGAAGGTCTTGCTGCTGCTGCTGCCACTGCGCCACACTCCGGCGCTGGTACTGGCGTTGCCAGGCTTGTAGGGCCCGGTCCCTGGTGGTCTTGGTCTTCCACTGCTGGAGGTTCTGCAGGACCTCCGCCAGAGACCGACCGTGGGCTCGGCGCAGGAGGTAGTACAGGCAATAACTACCGCACACGCTGGACTTGTTCCCTTGCAACATCACATTGTTTTCCTTATGCTGGGCGTTCCCCTGCCGTACGTACTCTTGCAACCCGTAATAAGAGGCGGGAAAGCCATAACTGTCAAAGAATTCATTCAGGCCTTGGCGCGGAAAATAAAAGGCCAACCAATGGGTACCTGGTCCGTCGGCGTTGTCGGTATTGAGAATGAACGAGGCGGGGTAGGTCACGCGGCGGGGCCGTCGGTCCATGGGAAACACGCCCCGAAACGAGGCGCGGAGCCACCAATCGTGACGGGCCAAGACCGCCAATTGCGATGTGTAGGTGGTCATCGGCTTACAACTTTTTCACTTCTCGGCTGCTGTTGATTTCGTAGGCGGCGTCAAACTCGCAGTTCACGTACACGGATAAGGTCTCGGTGACCCCTGCGGCAAACTGAAGTCGGATGCCCACCGTCCCGTACTGTTGTAGGTTCATGTGGGAGGCGCTGCCACTACCGTCTGGAGTGAAGTCAAAAGAAAGGATGGCGTAGCCCTTGTCCCAATCGGTCCGGGTAACGTCAATCCCGTGGTTGGCGCTCATGGGCCCTTGGGACAGGAACAAGGTATTGTATCCGTCCAGGGTTTGCCCGTCCGCAAATTCGAGGCGGGAGAAGGGGGTGGGCGTGCCGTCGACCGTGACCGTCGCGCGGGTCATCCCAAACCTTTGGAAATTGTACGGGTTCTTTTTCAGCGCTCCCAAACTGTTCGCACTCCCCATCAAGGCAAGTCGCATGCGTCGGGGGATGCGACCGCCCAGGAAATCCGTTTTCTCAAAGGTGGTGTCCCCCAGGGAAATGGTGAACATCCGTTCTTCCTCACTGTTGTAAGGGTAGAGGACGGGCTGGGACACGAGTTTCATTTCGACGCTCTTCATGAAGTCCTTGTTGCAGACACTGACGCGGCGGAAGAAAGTGACCCGCTTCAGCCTGATTTTAGCGGCGGCCACTTCCGCCACTGCACTGTTTCCCATGAGGGCAAAGGCGTTGCTGGCGGGGGTGAGTCGGAATTCTAGGGGCACTCCGTTGAGGAGCAGTTTGTTGGTGAAGGCGGCGTCAATGTAAAACATCCCCGTCATTTCCACCACGGTACTTTCCTTCACGTAAGCCGCCCGCGTATTCAACCCTATGTTGTCCCCAACGATGGTGAACGCATCCATGGCTCCGGCCACGTCTTTGTAGTACAGTCCCGAGGTCAGGTAAGATTTCTTGGCGTCTGGAGTATAGTTGAGCAGGGTACTGAGGTAGGCTTTGTAGGGGTAAGTTTTAGTGCTCATGGTCATCCATTCCCCGTTCAAGGCCATATCGATTTGCGACCAGAGGGAATGAAACCAATTGTTGACGATCCCCAAGGCCAAATCGGCCGTCAAAGCCTCTCCGTTGGCTTTCACGACGTCGGCCGTTACCTTGAAATAACTTCTAGGCAGCACGGTGTAATAGGGACTGGCCGGGAGGTAAAATTCCACGGGCGACCCGGGTAAGAGGGCCGATTTGGGCGCGTGCTCCGACCAATAACCTCGTTCTTCAACCGCTTGAGCCAATTCCTTGTTGAAAAAATCCAAATGGGTGTTGTAGCCGCCCAACATGTTGGGCAGGGGCGGTTTGCCCATGCCTGCGACCGTAGCCATCAATAATCAACGTCAAAGATATCTCTCGCAACACGTGCACGCTTGACAGCCTTCGAAGGAATGAGAGGGAGAGCCTGTTTTGTCTTTCTTTTATTCTTGTTGGCCCTCGCCGCCCTCGGTTTCTTCGTCTTTTTCTTTTTCGAGGCCACCCCAGCTATCTTTTCTAGGCCTTGGATCAACGTTTTACTGGTTTTCTTGCCGAGCACACGGGCCGCCCCTTGTTTCGTGTCCTTTACGATTTGCTTCACCATCTTCTTGCCAAATTTCGATTTCAGTTGAGCGAGTATCTTTTGTCCTCCTTTTTTAGCCACCGCTCCCGCGACGGTCCCGGCCAGCGCTTTGCCCGCCATGACGGCTAAGGGGGCTAGCGCCAAGGGTAAGAGTCCACCCTTTTGATTGGTGACCGGTCCGTAACCGCCGAGTTCATTCCAACGGATAGGGATGAGTCCCCCGCCGCCTTGCTCTCCGCGGCCCCCCTGGAAGACAGGAATGGAGGTGGGTGTGCGTTGAGGGCTGGAGGCGTGGGCGGGGAGCGCATGGAACACAGGTATCGAAGACCCTCCGCCAACCACGTCCCCCATAGATGGCACCGGTGCCATAGTCCCCGTAGACGGTCCATAATTCATCCTTTCCTTTTCAGAGCACGCTTCACAAATTCCAATGTCGCCACCACGGTCGCTGCTGAGGTGAATGAGATGCGGTGGCCGGACTCGTCGGTTATAAGGATTTCCAGCGTGTCAAACACCGTTTTGGCGAGCGGAAAGTAGCGCATGACCGGAAAGTCTCGTTCCACCACCTTGTTGTACGGGACCTGGGCCGACACGACCCTCAGCAAGGGCGCTTTCACATCCCCCACGATATGCGGCTCAATCAGATCGCAGTACACGTACAAACTGCGTACGGGTTGATGTTTAAAATCGCGGTTGAGCAGGTAGGCTTTGGTCGTCGAGAATTTCAGGCCAGAGTAATAGGTTGACCAACACTCGGGTTGGTAGCCTATCAGAGGTGTTTTCTTTTCCTTCTCGTTCTGCGAAAATATTTGGGGCGTGTAACCGTCGCCAAATCCCAACAGCTTGGCCAGCCAAGGGCTCACAGCAAAATAGCTCCCCTTATCGTTGATTTTAAGGGACAGGTATATTCTTCCATCGACATCTTTGGTGTCCCACAACCAGGACACGGGTGGGATGTCGTTCGGGGAAATGGCCACTTCGATAGCTTTGGCATTCCCATAGTTCCCTGGGGCCAACACAACGGTCGAATGGATCTTGTAATGCCCGGGAAACAAGGTGGCGCCTGTTCCCGTGGACGAGGGGCTCAGGTAGTATACGGTCCGGTCTTTCTCCGAAATCGACTCGGGGATCACGATGGCTTTGTCTGCGATCAACACCCCGGTATGGACCCCTAAGATACTGGACATCAACGGGGTGTTGGGGCCTGGTTTTTTCAGTAGGCCCGCGGGATGTGAGGTGGATTTTTTGGGATCGTTCTCCAAACCGATCATGTAGGCCAGTGGAGGGGGGAGGGCTAGAATGTACCCGTCCGTCACGGTTTGTTTCAATTCCAGGGCGGTCTTGGCCAATTGTTTATCGGGAGATTTCACCCGGACGGCAAATGTTTTGAGGATCGCTTGGAACCCTCCTTGCACCAAAGCCCAGCGCATAGCATGAACCAGATCTGTGACCGTTTCGAAATGCTGGGAAGCAAAGGTGAGGGTGGTCGAGGTCTCTTCTTCTTGGCGAAGTTTTTCTTGGATCAGTATAAATTGGCGGTCTTGTTCTTTAGGGAACAATTCATCCCAGGCGCGTGGAAATTGCAGGTGGCAGAGGGCCATTTCCCACCGTCGGTCCAAGACCATCATCTCCGGCAGACGGATGCGAAAATGGGAGCCCATGTTATTGGGAAAGGCAGTCCGGCTGGCCACGCTAGGCAAGGTCATCCAGATGCGGTCGGGGTCCATGCTTTCCGGAAATGGAGGGTCGCTTCCACCTTAGAGGTTTGTGGAAATGAAACCAGTTTCCCGTGCTCGTCGGTTATAAGGATTTCGAAATCCTCAAACACCGTCTTGGCCAGTTGCCTGTAGAACAGGGGGGCGAAGTTGCGTTCTTGGACCGTGCCGTTTTCGTCGCTGGTCCCTGAAAAAAGGACTCTCAACAAGGGGGCCTTCGTATCCCCCACAATACTGGGTTCCACCAAATCACAGTACAGGTAAAGCGTCTTCTTCTGCGGGGGCCTGGGATAGACCAATTGCGTGACTGCCATTTCCCAGGCCGAAGACAACTCATACATTTTCGGGAGATGGATACGGAACCGGGACGGGACATTGGTGTAGACGTTGGTACTCGTCCCGTTGGTGATGGTAATGTAAAACTCCTCAACCTCCTGCATCCTCCCTCTCTCTTTCTCCCCACTCAAACACAAATGAATCCGACTGCCGGGACAACAAACTCTTTTATTTCTTTTTTTCACCCGTACGTTTGGGTCTGGAGCTGAGTGACCGGGACCCAGCTGTTAAATTTAGCGGGGTACCCTTCCCATTTCACCAAGACTTCTTCCTGGTTCTTCTTCTTCTTGCCGGGGCGGCGCTGCAACACCTTTTCGATGATAAAAAGACTTTCTTTTTCCACGGCCACCGGCGTCATCTCGCTTTCGTAAAACGTTCCCCGCAACGCCTCCCCGCTCAGGTCCTCCAACCGGTAGACGGGAGGGGTGCGGTAGTCCAATCGTTTTATCACCGTGAACACTTCCTCCGACCAGTTGGCCAGATAGCTTTTTTCAAAATGACCTTTGGTCTTGCTAATCCGTACCGTGTCGCCGGAACGGTACAACGGTTTCTTCCTCTTTAGCGGTGTCGGCTGCTTGTCCCGGTACAAGATGGCCCGCACCTCGTGGTCGTTGAAGGGCGTGACGGTGATGGGGGCGCGTCGAATACTGCTGTGGACGGCTCGGTTGTACCCGAGCACCAATTGGGGGAGGACTTTCAAATACTCTTTCTTCCCGGTGGCCGTGAAATATTTGTACATGCGTCCCTTGAGCGTCCGGTTGAACCGCTCGGCAATCTGGGCTTTGGTCTCGTTGTACGTCACGAAAAAGGCCACGTCATTCTTTTTTAAAAAGGCCTGGAACTTGCGGTTGGTAAATTCTGTCCCGGCATCGGTCTGCAACCGCAACGGTTTCCGTTCGCGGAACACTTGGGTAAAGGCGCGCACCAATTCCTCCCCCGTCTTGTTCTTCAGGGGGACCGCCCACGCGTACTTGGACAACACATCGATGATGGTCAAAATGTGTTTGTATCCCTTGTTGAAGGCGCTCGTGGCTTGCATGTCCACCAGATCTGCCTGCCACTGTTCGTCCAGGGCCAGCACACGCACGCGCCCTCGCAGAAATTTTTTTCGAAAAGGTCGGTGCAACGTAAAGGTCAATTGTTTTTTCAGCCAGGCTAAAGTGGTGGGGCGCGTCACCCCCACTTCGCTAGCCGCTTTCACCAGACGGGCAGCACCCCCAAAGGCAGCAGGGCTGCTGGGGTCGTAATACAACGCCTCGAGCAGCGCGGAAGGACTCTTTTTCTTCGCCTTCTTGCGCCCCATAATCCTCAAAATGAGAGTCCTGAATAATCACTTTTCCTCCGCAACACGCCAAGAGACAACGGACACGTTTCAAAATACCATGGCACTTGAGGGACGGACCTCCTCCTCCACCGCAAGGCATTCTGTACTCTCCCCGAGTCTAGCGCGCGACACCTCCCTTATACTTTTTCCCCCTAGAAAAGAGACAACAGACACCCCACGTTGTTCCTCTTGAAAGTTTTATTGTTTTTTCTAGCTTCGGCTATTCTTTCTCATTCTCTACAGTTGGCCTTGTAAATAGGTATATAGTTTTTAATTCTTTTTCTGTTTTTGGTGGAAAGGACACCTAGAATTACATAGGGGGTGCTTCCGACCCCCAGGGTAAAAAATCCCGGGGGTCCGGTTTGTCCCCAAAATCTAGGTCTTCTTGGTTCCGCGTGGGACTGATTCTGTCCCTAGGGGGGTGGGCCCCTAGTGGGATATATTTCAGCGTAGGCTTGTTTCTCGTACTTTTGCAGGTATTGCTTGTGGTTCAAACCTTCCTGCATAGCCTTGAAATCCATTTCACATAGCCTATCATAGTACTTTTCTGTGGTTGGACTTCTTTCCTTCTCCAGCTTTGCGGCCAACTTATCCATATCCATGAAGTACTCGTCACTTTTCAGACCCTCGTCAAAGTGGATATCCGCTGCCCATCTCAGTGCTTGTTCTTCCATTGTCATTGCTTCACTGTCTTCCCCACGCCCCGGTACGGCTTATATTTATACACATTTCTTTTTCACATAAACACCATCTTGTAAGGGATGAG
Organism: Actinernus sp. WN-2022; assembly: GCA_030867875.1. Lineage (NCBI taxonomy): Eukaryota > Metazoa > Cnidaria > Anthozoa > Actiniaria > Actinernidae > Actinernus > Actinernus sp. WN-2022. Next base: position 50,196,462 of record JAOWCC010001679.1, on the reverse strand, counting down.
GTTTGTATGGGGGACGGTATACCCCAAGGCCGCACACAGCTTGTAGACGATGCGTACGTATTCCCCGTAATACGTCCCCTCGTAATCGCTGATCACGTAACGCTTGGCATCTTCCAGGTTCATGCACCGCATCACTTTTCTATGGAAATTGGAATACCCCATGTGTGCCGTTTCAGTCACCGCCCCCTCGTGGGTAAAATAAAACTCGATCAGTAACCCCATGTCTTCCCATTGACACCGTAGGCGAATGAATAAAGCACCTCGCCTTTCGACGTCTTTTTAAAAAATCGACGCCCGCCGAACCCCTCCCGAACGCCCGACACGGCCCGACCACTCCCAGGCCTGGCTTGGGCCGCCAAACACCTCTTCGCCCCTGGCGGCGGCGGTTCCACTTCCGGTCCAGCCTCGCTTGGGGGACAGGGTTTGGCGGCGTCTGTGACGTCATTCTAAGCCTACACGGACGACCAATCCCAAGCCTGGCTTTGGTCGCCAAACAGACGGCGCCACGTGCTGTGACGTCATTTTGGGACGCCACGTGCGTAATGGCGTCGTTTTAGGCCACGCCCACGCTCTCGACCAATCAGGAGCCAGGGATTGGACCTAAGGTGACCACTTTAACTACTGACAGGGCCGGCCTAAACCCAAACCTGGAAATGTCAACGACTTTTCCAGGTTGACTCAGCAGTAAAGTGTTGGAATGATATGTTCACTACTACAGCAAATCGCCACGCTCCAATTAAACGATCCCGCGTCAAAGGTATCCAAATCCCATGGATGACTTCCGACTTGAGTCAGGCCATGCAAGACCGTGACTATTATCACCGTAAAGCAATTAAAACTCAGTCAACTTATCAATGGAAAATGTATAGAAAATCAAGGCTCTACGTCAACAAACAAGTTCGGAAGCGTAAGTCGGAATATTATCTTGATCTGTTTGAGAAGAACAAAAGCAATCCTAGCAGTTTGTGGAATACTCTAAATGACGTCACTGGTCGCAAGAATGTCTCAAGGCCTACATGCATTGTTGCTGATGGCGTAACTAGGACTGAGCCGAAAACGATTGCAGAAACGTTGAATTTACATTTTTCTACTATTGGATTAAAGTTAGCCAATCAGCTGAAGTCCAGATTAGGATGCGGAATTTCTGATCGCCACACTTTACCGATAACGGATAACGGGCCTGGAGCCAAGTTTGTTTTTCAATCAATTACGGAGAGTTTTGTTTTAAAGCGGTTGAAGGAACTTAAGACCAACAAAGCTATTGGGTTAGATCGGATTAGTGCAAGATTGCTTAAAGACACATCTGGAGTCATAACTACATCTCTCACACGCTTATTTAATCGCTCTCTTCTATGCGGAACCTTCCCAGATGTCTGGAAAATGGGCAAAGTTTCTGCTTTATTCAAGAGTGGTAGCCATACCGATGTAAATAATTATCGTCCGATTACCGTACTACCAACAATAAGCAAGATTCTCGAAAAAGCAGTTCACACTCAAGTTTATGATTTCCTGAATAAGAATAACCTTTTGACGTGTAAGCAATTTGGATTTAGGGAGAAGCTATCTACTGCTGTTGCGCTTGCCCACGTCACTGATAGTATTTTGCAGAATATGGATAAGGGCCGCATAACTGGCGCAGCGTTCTTGGATTTGTCCAAGGCGTTCGACACTGTCGATCATAAACTGCTCTTTTCCAAGCTCAAATCTATTGGCCTCTCAGATCACGTCACTGATTGGTTCGACTCCTATTTGTCAAACAGACGCCAAGTCACAGTTGTCGACAACAATCATTCATCTTGTAATCACGTCCCAGTCGGGGTGCCTCAAGGAAGTATACTCGGCCCTTTGATGTTTCTTATTTACATCAATAGTTTGCCAAACTGTCTCAACTCGTGTGAAGTTTCCATGTACGCCGACGACACTGTTATATATTACTCCTCTTCATCTCCCAAGGATATCGAAATGAAGCTAAATAGTGATTTAGCCAATGTTGCAAATTGGTTTAATGACAATCTTTTGACTCTGAACTTCAAAAAGTCGAACTTTATGTTCATTGGAAGTGCTCACAAGTTAAAGTCTTGTGGTAGTGTCTCGTTTATTATAGATAGTGTCACACTTGATCGGACCAATACAATCAAATATTTAGGAGTCACTATTAATCAAACCATGACTTGGTCCGATCATGTTGACACTATTATATCTAAGGCCAATCAACGCATTGGGCTTTTAAGACGTATTAGACACTTACTACCCCGGCGAGCCCGTTTAACTCTATATAATGCCCTGATATTGCCAATTTTAGATTACGCTGATATCGTATGGGGGGATAAAGACAATGTTACCATCATGAATAGTTTACAAATAGTCCAGAACAAGGCTGCTAAAGTGATTTTAGACGCCTCCCCTTTCTCGTCCTCAACAGAAGCCCTCCAGACTTTGGGCTGGAAGACGCTTAGTCAACGGCGGCGAGCACACAGATGTACACTAGTTTACAAACTTATGAACAGTCAAATTGACTTTGATTTTAATATTTTATTAAATAAAGATGTACATAATCATAACACTAGGCAGAGAAACAATGCCCATCTTAAACAAGCAAGAACAAACTGGGGAAAGCATTGTTTTACCTATCAGGCTTTGGAAGAGTGGAATTCCCTCCCATCCGAAATACGAGAATCGAACTCATTAGCCAATTTTAAAGCGCATTTTACTTTTTAACTTTTTAGATTTCTTATTGTATATACATTTTTATCAATTTTTACTTATCATTGTTATTAATTAGTTGTAATTATTCTCTTTAAACTTTATTTTACTTTATTAGTTATGTTACGCAGGGCCCCATTGAAAAACTCCTCGGAGATATGGGCACCCTGTCTAAACATCGTTATTATTATTATTATTATATGTAATGTTGTTTTAAGGTAGCGTTTGGGAATTCAAATATTTCCACGGCGAGAATCTGTTCAAGCCTTCAGAAGGAAAAGAGAGCCGATCGCCTTAATTCTAGCTGGTGCCTGCAAAAGTATTGGTCTTCATATTCCGAAATCTGCTGCTCTATCAGAGCGAGTCTGTCGTTCCTGTGGAAGGAAGATTCGAAATGCAGTAGAGAACTACACCTTTGTTCGAGAAAGTTTGCAGGATAAAGATAACTAAGATAAAGAGAACTTGTTGCCACTGAATATAAAGTCGCCACCAAATCAGAAAAGAACACTGCCGACCACAATAACACCGGAACGAAGTTCTGCCAAAAGAAGCGCTAAAAACCATCCACGCAGCGTTACGAAATCATCAAAGCAGCTCGTATTTTCGGAAGCACAAGCCTGTTCCTCAAACACACCAATCCATGTTTCAACCGTGTGCGATTCGTCGACGACAATACAAGCAAGACGCTTGTGGAGTTCCGATGCAGGGTTCTTCAGCTGATTGCGAAATTCGCTCTCATTTATACTTCTTCTGCAGACCTAAACAGCAATTTGAAGTTGCACTTCTGTAGTTCCTCGGGTTTTAGGTCTGAAAGTTCGGCAGTAGGATAACCTAAGGACTTAACTGGTTCAATTGATCTTTAACAATACTAGCCAAAGGAGCAATATAATAACCAAAAACGACAAGCCGGCCATCATTTTCGACGTATTTAACACTAGTGAATGCTTGGAATATCCTACATTTTCCAAACCCAGTTGGGATTACAGCTAGAACATCTCTTCCATGCAAACAAAAGATCTCAAAAAGCATTTCTCCTGTTCTTTCTTTAAATTCGTCGCTGAGGGAATTCTCGGTATGTTTGTCGCTTTGCTCTTGTATCGCATGCCATCACGGCATGAATAAAATTTAATGATTTCTGTCAATCACGCATTTTAGCCAATAGCAATACGCGGCCTTCTGAGGCCGAGAGTTATCAAAATAACCATGGCTTGCCGGCAGGCTCTCTCTTACTCTCCTCCCCACCCCCTCCCCCCCCTCTTTTATTTCTCGCCCCAATCCTCCTAATCTCCGCTTGCTGCGCTTCGATACTCCAGGGCCGCAACGCAGGCATGAGCCCCTAAATGAGTATGCTGACTAACTTCATCAATCGAACTATTATCAAAATAAAGGTCAGGATGTTGTAACTTATTTCTTTTTACTGAAAACGTGATACGTTTAGTTTTACTAGGATTTATAGTAACCAGCCAAGTGTTAACCCAATTTTAATATGTTCCAGATCATTATCCACAATATCAAAAAGTGAGGTATCATCTGCGTAAAGTAAACAGTCAGATTTAAGGTTGCTTGTATGAAAATCATAAATGTAGATCAAAAATAGTAACGGCTCAAGTACAGACCCGTGAAGTACCCTTGAAGTACCCCAGCTTAGATATTCCTCCACTGAGAAGATTGCCCATCTATCAAAACACATTGTTTCCTTCGAGTTAAATAACTTTTGAACCAGCGAAGCAACAGATCTCTGACACCCAGCGACTCTAATTTATAAAGAATACCCTTATGCCAAACCTTATCAAAAGCTTTAAGTACTAACATCAAGCATTTATGAATACTAGTAAGTTCAATAGTACAAGAAAGGGCTATTTTTCACAGTTGCTATGCAAATTGAAAACTTAATGACAGCCCTATTGTACAGCTCCCTCAGGGCAGAAATGTAATTTTCTGATAGTAGACAAAAACTTTACTGGCTAACCAACTGTAAGATTTGATTGCCCAAGAATTGTTCTGGATTTTGTTTGGGATTTCTCTGGATGTAGAATAATTTTAGGGTCAAAATGTTTACAACCATTTCGGGTTACCTAAAGAAATGTTTAGTAACCAAACGTTGAACACTAATTACCATTTTGATGGGATCCCATTAAATTTGAGTCTGCCCTGACTTTCACCATAGTTAATAGAGTGGAATGGTTATGAAACCCAGCGACCTTCTTTGTTGCCTTTTTTTCAACCATTACCGTACACAAAACACAATAGAAATTCCAATATGTTAATGAATCAGCCAATAGAAACGTGTGGGTTCAGTCGTTAGGAGACGCTAATGAACTCCATGTATGACCGTGCACAATCTTTTGTCTTACCCCCTTCCAACATGAATCGCAGCACATTTGTTAGCCCCATTGAAGTTGGCTGGGTTTCCTAACCATTCCACTCTATTAACTATGCTTTCACCAACTTTGTTCACAATTAATTAAATTCCAGTGTAGTTATTGTTTTTGTCAACTGCACTTGTTGTTGTTGTTGTGGTATAGTATGTTGCCAGACCGTATGACTGATCAACAGAAAGTGATGTTACTCTATTAAATTTGTTTTCATTTCCTTCACTTGACAGTCAATGACTTCCAGTGTCCATAGAGATTCAGTTGACAAGTTGGCACTTAAATCAGCTACCTTCAGCACTCGGATGGATGGGTAATTTGATGGGAGATGTAGTTCACTGGCAGATCCCACTGACTTTACTTGACCAGCAATCATGAGATACATTCCTAATTAAATTAAAATACCGATTAAACAACAATAAAATCATTTATAGCATAATGAGTAATGCTCCCATAATGAAAGTCAGTGCTCCCATTAGTATCAAATTTTAGAGAGTCCTGTCCTGGCCTTGAAGCATGGTTAGTGTTAATCCTGGATTCAATTTTAACCAAAGATTTGGTTCTCTTGGTAAAAGGTGTATTTTTTTATTCTAGGATTACAAGTATAAAGGTACTACTCATTCCTCATCAAACGAGAAGTTTTTAATCCCAACTCAGTAGTCCACAGGTTAGCAAATCAAACTATAGGTTACCCTTGATCCTAAATTAGCTTAAACTGGGCCCTGGGGATTCTCCCAGCAATACTTTAAGGAGTCGTTTCAAGAGTTTAGGGGGTCCACATCACACAGTCTGTATTTCCTCATGTATAAGATGCACCTTTTTTGACCTTTCAGATTTTGAAAGCAACAAAAACGATTGCCTCAAAGTTGGGGGTCAGTGGCAAGTAAACAAATTAAGCCATCCATGTATATGTTGTAGGTCAAAACCTAGGTCAAATTGATTCAACCTTGGTCGTTTTTTTCATGGATATCAATCATTCTAAAAAGGGATGTTTATTTTTATTTTTGGGAGTCAAAAAAGGGTGTTTATAGTTTTTTTTCCCTGCAAAACATTCTTTTGACAACCATACATTTAAACACTGATTTTATCAACTAACATTATTAATCATGGTATGCTAACCACTGTGAGAAGTGAGTTGCAGCTGACATTTAAAATGCTAGCCCTTAATTGTCAGAGTGAAAGAGGCAAACTGCAACTTATTACATGGATTTACAGTGGTAAGTTTTTGCATACATATTAATGCTCATGCAGTTCATAAAATTAAACCAGACAAGTGTTTATAACTTCTTCACACTAGTCATCCATCCAACTACATTTACTCAAATAAACAACCCCTACTAAGTGACCACCAACCCTCTCCTCCCCCGGCCTCTCCTCCTCCATAATGGGCTTTTAATGGCTTATTTGAAATGAGAGCAGTTTGCATTCAAAACCCTTGGGAGCCCATTACCAGGAGCATCCATCTCCTATACTAAGTCTGTGAGTCAGCGTAAGACTGGATTGAGCTATAATTAGAACATATCTTGTGTCCTCACTTTGAGAATCCAATCAAACCATAGTCAGGACAATACAGTGTTAGAACACACATCAAAGAACCACAAATCATTCTCAATCTTGATAACGCTGGCAAATGTTTACATATGGATTGCAGCAGAGTCAGAAGACAGTTAGCATGGAAACATATTCTAAAATCAGCTCAATCCAGCCATATGCTAACTCACTAATATAGTATATGTATGAAGGCAGCATGGCCAAACGGACTCATAATCCAGGTATCCTGAGTTCGATTCCCTGTGCATGCGACCATGTTTGTAAGTAACCAGTTGATATGCCTCCTTGTCGAATGGGATTTTTATTACTCTGGCCAGGCCTTTTTTATTTTTTTGTGTCGAGGTATTTCGCCGTCAACCAATCATCAGAAAGCACTGTGCATGTGAACATGGCAAACTTTGTGGAGTGGGGGACTGGACACTGTACTGATGGACACTGATAGACTTCGCAAATACGAAGAGTTTGAATGCGAGCAAAGACAAAAGTGTTTTGGGCCATTTGTAGCTATTATTTTGATAAAACCAAAAGTTTCTTCGACTGAAATGCTGAGATGTTGAGTTTTTCTAGGGCTGACAAATGTTTTACGGACTTTTGAGGGAAATTTCACACATTTTATGACAGGATAACTGGCGCTCCTGACATATGTAAGTAAACAAATGATATAAACTTCACCAGCTTGTAGTAGTGTCATGTTTATTCGTGCCTTTTAAAAGTAATGGCTTAAAATACATAGTAAATGGTCCAATTTGTCAGTTCGGATCATGTTTACGATCTAAGCTTATAGTTACGACTCCATCATCAAATGGTTAAAGAATGCCAATCAGGATTAATGCTTTGCGAGCCCGTGTTTACATTTGAACAATAGAAAACCGTTACAGTACGAAACTGGCGATTGTATCGGTTTTCTATTGTTGAAGCTCGCAAAGCATTAATCCTGATTGGCATTCTTTAAGTAAACTTGACATGGTCCCTCGCTCATCAGTTCCTTGATCTGAACTCCTCTCGGTCAGGAGTACTTTTAAATATTGATATGAGCATCTTCTTGTTTAATATATTCCTTTCTGTTATAGCTGCAGTAAATAGCCCGATTCCTGTTGTTGTAGGGCATGGCCAGCGTCAGTATTTTCACTAGTTGGTCACTTCATGACATAGTAAGAATTCGGGAAAGCCGACTCCAGTGATAAAAAAAAAAGGGGTCGAAATTACGTTTCGTTTGTAAATTTCAGCCTCCTGCAAGATGTAGAAAATGAACACTAGCCCTAATATTTGAAAAGTCACCACTCTACTCGAAAATAAAACTGCTGCAGATCTAGATATATTACTTTATTTCACATTTAGGATGACACACCCTAAATATTCATAAGGGATATATAGCTATTATTTAAGCTAAAGGAAAAGTTACATGTATGCTACAATATAATAGCACCTGTGCTTGGACAGTGAAGTTAAATAATATTATCAGTCCATTAATCCTACTGAAAAGCATTGATTTCTAAGAATGTTGAAAAGTATGGGTTGGTAAACCCTGCTAAAAAGATCTTTTTTCTAAAATACAAAAGAAAACTCAATTAATATTTGTAATATTTTTGAGCAAGTTATGTGAAGTTGATTTATTATAATTACTGGGAGCAGTTGTGATAGGCCTTTTGCAGGAAACAGTCATGTGCTGGTATAATACTTTGTGAACGAATGAATTGAGCTTGTGGGAAAGACGTTGCCATGGATGCTGGATGCTGTGTTACAAAGATCGACAATCGATTGGAGGTGGAAAATAGCATTTACAAACAGGTTTTGCTAAAAACACTACCGATCTCGTTCAAGTGCCTTTAAATATATTTAATTAAGATTTGTTTGCCATCTAGTACAACCATGTGATTACATTCCTACGAAAGGCGATGCCATTATATATACATGTAAATGAGCATGAATAGTGAATCAATAGACCTAGTCAGCTTGCCTGTTTGTTTTACCATTTCAGACCACCTGACTTTTCCCTTGAGTAATGTTTTTTTATTTTTCTGTATCCCAAGAGGAAATGTACCAATTTCTATAATTGAAAAACAAAGCACTGAATCTTCTGGAGAACTATCACCTGGTCTGAAATGGGTCAACAAACAGGCAAGCTGACTACGTCTATAATTATCTGGCTTCCCAAGCACAAACCATGTATGACACAAAAATATGCTAGAACTCCATCAACTACATGTATTCACCTACCTCCTAGGTGGCCCGAGTTATATTAGGCCACTCAGGGCCTCTTGTTCTCTTTAGTTTATGGCCACATTAGCTTAATTATGCTGCAGTTAAATGCACCATGTATAAATAAGTGCTATTATTATTATTGTTATTGATATTATTATATGGATGCTCCTGGTAATGAGCTCCTGAAACCCTTCAAACTGAGCAACTTTGCAACTTGTCGCCATCACCATAGAATCCTCCCAAATAGCATTATGGGGAAAGCTTGAGCCCTGAATAACTTAAAAGGTTAGCCTGAATGTCAACCGTCCCAATTCACCTACTTAAAAGGTCAGCACTACATACCTAACCAGGACTAGCCAAACTTGGACTGAGGGGTGTAGGGTTGAGTTAGCTAGCAATCTTGATTTCATTAGTTTAAGGCAAATTGGCCCAGTAGACATGACAGAAAATTATGTTATTTAAATTAGCTACATGTACCTTTACTAAAAGCTGCATTCTTAACTAATCTTGTCACCCCAGTGGCATGGATGATCCCTGTTCCATCATCGAGGAGTAAGTCATTGCCATCAGCAGTCACAAGTACAACAATCCCTTGGATCCAAACTTGGCTGAAGCAGATAATTGAATTTCTACAGCTGTGGTAAACCCACTCATGCCCTCCATTCAGTTTAGGCTTATCATTTGTCACTTGTTTACATTTCACAAGCTGCGCAGCAAAGAATTTCTTTGCCGGGTTAGTGAGTCTAGATTGGGACATAGTGTGAAGAGGCCCTAGAAATGTATTATTCAAAGACAGAAAAATTGTAATGAAAATGGTTGCAATTTTGCTAATAACTACTTTTTAACGAGTAATATTAACTGCAGAGCGAATTTTGGATGGGGGGGGGGGGGGGGGCTAAATTTCAGAGAGGACTTTCCGATGATAGACTAATTAATTAATTAATTAATTAACTAATTAATTCTAAATGGCAGCAACATTATTGGGGGGGGGGGGGGCAAACAGCCCCCCAGCCCCCCCTCGCTCTATGGTCCCTGCCAATGTTTCATTAATAATTCATTTCTCAAACTTTTAATAAAACCTTCTAAAAACCTACCCTAAAAAAATCAAAAACCTATGATTTGGGATCAAAAGAGGTTTTTCTAAAATGGAGAATGTCCCGGCAGTGGTGGGGTATATAAATTCTGCAACTAAGCCCGAAGTATAACTAATTAATGCAAATAATTCATTTCTCAATATTTCATTGAATCAATTATCATGAATACAAACGGCCGATTCTAAAATAAAGCCCAACAGGCAATAAAGTCGACACATTCTTATTTTAAATGTATTTTAGGATAATTTGACTTACCAAACTACAAGTACAGTTGATGTGTAATCGTATATTGTAAAGTTAGTAGGTTTTTCGTAAGCCACAACATCTTAAAACAACCAAAACCAGATAACTTTTTGCACGAATTAATACGAATTCTCTCCCGCCTTTCGCCATGTACGCTTGGGCTTCCTGTGGTAACCGAAGGATTGAAAGGCCTTCCCATAATCCTTTGCGTAACAGTCTTTTTATAAATTTTCCTGGTCACGTGAGCAATTCATTCTGCGTGTTTAAAATTAGATCGGACCTGATCAGCACAAATTTTCACTAAATAAATAAATAAATAAATAAATAAATAAATAAGTAGGTAAGTAAGTAAGTAAGTAAGTAAGTAAGTAAATAAATAAGTAAGTAAATAAATAAGTAAATAAGTAAATAAGTAAATAAGTAAATAAGTAAATAAGTAAATAAGTAAATAAGTAAATAAGTAAATAAGTAAATAAGTAAGTAAATAAATAAATAAATATGTAATAAATAAATAAATAAGAGCTCAGCATTGGCATTAAACTAATCTCTTGAACACCAATGCATTATCTGTCCTATGGGGATGTGCCTTTGATCAAGAGCTTAGAGAATACGACCCTGCATATAAAGGAAACAAAGCAGAATACGTTTTTTAAATGTTGCGATGGCCGAAGGCCCTAGCCTAAATTTAATAAATAAATAAGAGCTCAGCATTGGCAATTAAACTAATCTCTTGAACACCAATGCATTATCTGTCCTATGGGGATGTGCCTTTGATCAAGAGCTTAGAGAATACGACCCTGCATATAAAGGAAACAAAGCAGAATACGTTTTTTAAATGTTGCGATGGCCGAAGGCCCTAGCCTAAATTTAATAAATAAATAAGAGCTCAGCATTGGCAATTAAACTAATCTCTTGAACACCAATGCATTATCTGTCCTATGGGGATGTGCCTTTGATCAAGAGCTTAGAGAATACGACCCTGCATATAAAGGAAACAAAGCAGAATACGTTTTTTAAATGTTGCGATGGCCGAAGGCCCTAGCCTAAATTTTTAAGATTTTACTGCTCTCTAAAACACTGGTTTTCTGTGTTCTGGAGACTAAACATTGGCTTAGCATTACAACAACAATTTCATTTTACATGACAGGTATGTCAAAACTTTGATGACCCCCCGCCCCCCCCCCCCCCCCCCCCCCAAAGGAGTAGGTAAAATCTTTGATGACCCCCCTAAAAAGCACTTAAAACTTTTGTCCCCCCCCCCCAATATTTTACCGAAACCCCCCCCCCCCCCCCCAAGCCATAAATAATGAACACTCCCTAAGGTAATGGTGTCCGTGACGAGGAACCGTGAGGCTTATGAAAGTTCAGTCTTCATCTAACATACGAGATTATAACATTACAGGAGATGGTGGTTACATACAATGAATAAAGCTAAGAGTTGGTGAACACTGCATGGAGACAGTATATCAAGGAAAAATTAATAAGAAAAGAGGCATCATTTATTATACAAAATAAAATAAAATAATGGTTTATTTTACGTCGAAGATACAGGAAGCCGTTACCGGGTCTCCCAAGCCAGAGGCTTATATTTAAGTATTCCGACGAACTCCAGGGTCGAATTGGAATTTACGTTGGTTTTTGAGGAGGGAGGGCTCGCGAGATACCAAGAAATTCAACTCACATATGGCGCCGCGTCCGGGAATCGAACCTGGGCCACAGAGATGAGAGGCGAAGCGGTTAACCACTGCGCCACCCCAGCTCTCCCATGCACATTGCCACTCCGTGCTGGCAGAGAAATATTGTTTTCTACTCATCCATGTTATATTTGGGCCTTATACACCTTTTAATAAGTGGTTGGAATTCAAGTTTAACTTGAATTCCAACCACTTATTAAAAGGTGTATAAGGCCCAAATATAGTGACGTCAATCGCGGAAAAGTAAACAAATCACGAAATGTTTAACTCATGATTTCTTGAATAACTGAGATGGTAATAAAATTCAGACGTTGCAAGATGCAGGAGAAGCGCTGGTAACTACACTTTAAAACATGCATTCAACTCCTGATACACGAGAACTACGCGGATGACGTCATTGATTATACTTACGGCCAGACTTACTAAAATGGTGTACATCGGCAGGAGCCCATAACCAGTAGCGTCCATATGTCCTATATAGTTGTCACAGCGTTTTTACAAGTTGTGCTATTTTTAGATTATTTCCCCGCCAATTAATGGTTGCACCGTGGCGGGACAAAAGATGCCTCATTAGCTACTTTTGTTATACCAAACAACATGGCTGCTACGCTTTTGTGATTTGATTTCCATTAGGAATAATTGCAACCAACAATAGCGGGAAACCGTTCTAAAATAACCTAACTTGTGAAAACGCTATGACATAGGCCTAGTATGCGGGATGAACGCTCCTAGTTATGGGCTCCTGATATCGGTAATTTACCAAATAGTTTGTATAAATCAGAAATAGTTTCATTCACAAGGAGAAAGAAATGAGCTTTTGAGGCCACGCCTTAATTACTCTATTTCCTCACTATGATCAAGTTTACTACTAGTACGTACTACTACTGCTACATCACTACTACTACTACTGCTACATCACTACTACTATGATCAAGTTTTACTACTAGTACGAACTACTACTGCTACATCAACATTAGCATATTGGAAATGAAAACCTCCCGTATCTCACAGACGCAACACTCAAATCAATAAATATTTTACTATTCACCTATTTACTTGATGTAGAATCGATTTTAATGAAAAACAATTGGAATTATAGCCGCTTTAACAGGGGTTGAATGCAAAGAGCGTGTTTAGGTGTATTTTGGGACCCGTCATTTGTAATGGGCGGGGGGATTTGTAATTTGCTAGTGGAACAAAGAAATCGTACTGGTTCTCCTGCTGACTGTTCTAACATGACTTGATATTATTGTCATCAGGGGTGTAGCTATAGACATGTTTGCATCGTTAAGTGTGGTGCACGATCGTTGTGCGCACTAATGTAGGGAGTCCTGGGGCACTGCTTCTCCGGAAATTGAAAGTCTAGACCTGCATGACATATGTCCTACATTTTGAGGCGAAAATTAAACGAAAGAGATGAGTAATAAAGAGAACTACTTGCAATGTCCCAAATTCTCTCGGTGGAAGGTGGATAGTACTTCAGAAGTGAGATTGATGGGCGAACCACGAGCACTGTCAGTTTAAAAGTACGAATTGCTAGGTGGTCCGTGGACACGCTCCCGGGGAAGTTTGGAAAAATCTAAGGTCTTTGAAATGGTATTTCCTGCATTTTGAGACAACTTTGGAGCAAAGTTAAAAGGTTTTAATAACAAACAAGGCTGAGGCATGAGATTAGCGATGTCGTATGTGAGAGCTTGAGAATAAACAGTCGGACACTCACGCTGGAAGGCACGAGACTTGCACTCCTTCATTTCGTAGTCGACGCCTTTGAAGCAAATGTTTTCCATGGCCCACCCCAAAATCCACCAGCCCAGCCCTAGCTCTAAAAAAATGACCGTTCCCCTAGACCCGAAGCCCAATGATAAAAATAACAATGGAATCACTCGCTCACTGTCAACTTCATTGAACTTCGTCAACTTCTTGACCTGTAACGCGGCTATATCATTGCAATTTATTTATAATTAACATAAGCTCTCTAGATGAGCTTCTATGCTCTTAGAGCAAATGTTAAGTCTTAATATTGTTTAAATAATAAATAAATAAATAAACTTCGTTTACAAAAACTAACGTCGTGGTAGATAGTTATATAAATAAAACTAATACTGGCAGCAAAGGGAATATTTGGGTTCGATTTATAGCAGATTTCAATCCAATCAAGACGCATTTGTGCATAGATATTTATCATGCATGAAAGAGTAGAGGGTGGTATTGGGTATATTCGTGAGCTGTGTTTGCCCTGCAATTTTTTCCTCGGGAAGCGTGATTTATTCTCTTTCCGTGAGCCGTAATTATATTTTGTGTGAAAAAAAGAACTGTTTTATCAAACTTTTGCTTGAGCCCGCGGAATTAATGGGATGTGGCAGGAGCCATTACCAGCTCCTGGATGTGGTTCGTACTTCGTATATGTCTACGGCCGGGTTGTTCAAAGCCCGATTAGTGTTAATCCTGGATTAACTCTGCACATAACCTATTGGTTGTCATGGAAATTAACCCTGGTTTAGCACTAATCGGGCTCTGAACAACCCGGCCCACTGCAGAATACCCAACCTCGTTCTCAGGGTCTTCTCGGTCAGAATACCCCGCAGAATACCACGCAAAAACTCCTTACAAAATATCACTTACTAAATCTGCAAGTGGGGGGGGGGGAGGGATGGGCATTGCTGGAATTGACTGATGCATAACGTGAACAACACGGTATCTCCCGGCTTAGATTGACTATTATCATCAATTGTCAAAATCGCTAGAATTGATTATAATCCTCAATTTAACCTCGAGGTTAAAACCAGTCCAGTATAAAGATAAACAATTGTCGAATTCCGAACGGCGGTAGACGCGCTTAGTGTAGTGGTCATGACGTCTGTACTACACGCACTACACGCAAACGGCTACGAGTTCGAGCCCGAGTAGGAGCGCTCAAAAAAAAAATTTATCTCGCTTACCTTCCCTTCTTGTTTACCTGTGAACCCTAGCTCTAGGTAGGCCCTTATCGATTGTGCTAGCATAAGTTTTGGCATAATTTGGAAAAACGAGCATAATTTTTGCACTTTTTTTAAAAGTAGCACTGCTAGCATAATCGGCATATGTTTAGTTTTTTTGAAGGGAACATTACCAGAGTCATGACTTGCTTGGTCTCTAAGCTTGATTATTTTCAAGTTCTGTCCATGGTTCAGTCTAATTCGTCTGGGGGAGGGGGAAGAAGGTTACCGCAATACTGCGTCGTTGGTCGTCTAGACTCTAGAGGACTGGGCACCCCTGAAGTAAAGATTGCGTCGGTCCCCCCGCTTTCACAGGCAACAAAATGGCGTCGAGCAACTTACAGATACGAGAAGAACAGCTGCCTGATAGGCCAGAACCCGCTCAAATTGCTAGAGATCGGAGCCTGAAGCAAACCAAAAGCAAATACACATTAAGTCACCGCTTCTAGTCTGGAATGAAGTGCAGTAGTTAGTTGTGTTTTATCAGAGCAAGTGTGTAACTCAAGATAAAGAAAATATTAACAATAAATATATAATTTTTGATTTTTTTTTTTTTTTTTTTTAAAGCATACTTTAAGAAAAAGTAGCATAATTTTCAAAAACGAGCATAATTTTGAGCATAATTTGGGAAAAAATCGGGCACTGCTAGTAGCATAACTGCGTTCGAGCGAGAGCGAGAACGCATACTAATCTTAACGCGGGCTACCTGTGGTCCATAGGCGCAATCCAAACACGAAAAACGTGGGTTTGTACCTTTGCGCATAAATTAACTCAGCATGTGATTTATCTCGGTAATATGCTGAAGAAATTCATAAGTGTTGCTCATCAAAGCGTGGTGACTGATCAAATTCTAAACTTAACCACAGATCGTCTCTTCTCGCGTCAATATTCTTGCTGCTGGAGCGGAAAGACGAGAAACACATTCAGCTATCGTTGTTCTCTGACGCCTCTATTTGACCTATATCACTATGACGTCATATCAAAACAATCTATTGTTTAAACGCTAAGGATCACGGTCGTGGGAGGGGAACAAAACAGGGACAAAACAGCAACAACACAAAGGAAATCGCTATCAAATGCATTTTGAAGAACGTAGAATAGCGGTAACAGCCACCAAATACGGTAAATATTGTGGGATAAGCATTGATAGAGCTGATATCTGGAAACCAGACAATTCGAAGTTAAATTTTCCTCAGCAGAGCAGATTTAGTTCAAAATTCTATTGTTCAAGTCGATTCTGTTCCCCTCAGAAACAAGCCGTGACGTCATAATGATATAGGGTAATTCCGGCTGGGGAGGCATCGCGAACTGACTGATCGGATCCGATGCATTAAAGCTCTTTTAATTCAAAAGGAATTGCACTTTCCCAGTAGAAGTTTTCTGGTAAGAGTATAGAAGTTTTTGCACGTCTTTCAAATATGACAAACGTTCCTTCAAAACTCTGTTGATGTTCTGTAAAAAAATCAGACTGACCCGTTCACGCCTGACTGATTGCATGCACGTGGAAATTCAGACTACAAGAAGAGTTGAGATTTTAATACGCAAACATCTACAATGATTTCTGCCGAAACCTTTTAATACTAGTAACAAGACAAGGTCTGCCGTAAACGTGAAACTACACTGAAGCAAAAGTTTATTTAGTGTTATGCTTTGCGCTCAGCGAGTGATTCAAGCTTTAAAGCGGGCCACGTACCACCGGTCTGGGAACTAAGCGAGCAGCCGTTTTGTTTATTTTACAGCTCACGATATTTCGATAACTGCATGGTCCGAATTTACTTGAAAACTTTATGCAATGACTTTTACAAAATAGTGAAGAAAGTAAACTTAAACATGGTTATGATGCTATAAATGAAAACATTGCTACACATTAATGCATGTTACAATATTACACATCAAATCTTATACCGTTACCGTTAAAAACAGTTAAAAATATATTAGTTATGTTACTATATAGTTTTATACCCAGGGAGCCAGAGGCAAATCTTCCGGCACCAACAAAACCTGGATCGGATCGGATCGGATCGGATCGGATCGGATCACATTTACGGTTGAATTATATTTTTCCCGCCACAACAATTACGACCCGTTTCGTTTATATATCACGTTTTTTTTTTGCTTTGACAGCTAAGTATAAAATACATATGTTTATCTTTATATTTTGCCCTTTGACAGTCATTTCCTCCGGCATTTCCCCCGAATTTCAAGTGAAACCTTTCGTGGTGCGAGTCAGTAGTTCAATTCTATGAAGCTTAGTCCGGCGTGTCGATTTCATTGACACAAAAATGCGACCTAAACATTTTTCGAAGGCTATGAAAGGACTCCAAACAGTTTAATTGTTCCACAAAAAAAAAGAGAAAATCATGGATAATACACAATATTGTCTTCCCTGAACTGGTTCCCTTTTTGTTTGGCCGTTTCCTAGCCCTGCTAAACTCGAGTACTCGTTTGAATACAACCTCCGCGCTTTTGCTGTCTAGACCAGTTGCGCTGTTAACACTCGTGGATCGATTCCCCTAATGTGGAGAAAAAATAAACATTTAGAAAGTTAAACTGTACCTCACATTGTAAAAATTCCTGTCAAATTATCATCGAAGCTTTAAATGTATGCGAATGTCTGCTGGTACACTGATCCGTTTCGCCATGTCCATGATACACTTTAATTGATTTATGGCCGGGTTTCGTTTATGCATCTTCACGATCGAACCACTTCTTTTGTCGGTCGGTGATCTAGGTGATGGGACATAAATCATAAATCTCCACGACAGTATGCGAGTACACTTAAACCCTAAAGCCTGACTCGAAATCCCGACTTTAAATCTTGACTGGAAGGATAGGTAAACCCTCGAGCAAATTAAACGGCCCTGTGATTTTTTGGTGATAAATCATAATATATGTGATCCGATCTGTGATCCGATCCGATCCGTTCCGTTCCGTTCCGTTCCGTTCCGTTCCGTTCCGATCCGTTCCGATCCGTTCCGATCCGTTCCGATCCGTTCCGATCCGTTCCGTTCCGATCCGATCCGATCCGATCCAGGTTTTGTTGGTGCCGCAAATCTTCCAAGTAAGAATTGCATGTAGCAGATAAGTCTAGCACAAGGGTAACCAGTGAATTGATATTCATACGATAATTGTAAACAATGAGAATAAATATATTCATTATTCATTTGTGTTTACTAGTCCATTTCCTCTAGACGCAATCAGACAAAAGGGTATGATGTAAAAAAGTAAACAAGAAGAGGTATATTTTTCGGTACTTTCCTTGGTTTCACCAAACAAATACATTTCTAAAATCTGAATGAAATTTATATTACTTCAAAATATGATTCTTTTCGAACGAACGCACTTCCTAACTGATAGTTACTCTAGTATGCTACTTTTACTAGCACAATCGATAAGGGCCTAGCTCTAGGTGGGTGAGCACCCGTCGTTTACCCCGTGAACTCGTCCGATGGTTAGGGTTTGGTTTGTAGTTCGGGTTAGGGTTTGTCTTAGAATGATGATTATAATCAATTCTAGCGATTTTGACAATTGATGTGATAATAGTCAATCGGCGGAGATGACGCATTGACGTGAAACCACAACCTCGTAACCAGGGTCTTCTCTGTCTGATCCAAGATGGCGGCTACTCCGAGAGAAGACCTTGGTAAAGGCTGTCAATCACGTGACCAAAAATCTCCAGAAATCCTGGAGATTTTAATCAGTCACGTGATGTGGGCATCCAATATGGCGGCCAAGCTAAATATGGAAATGTTTAGCACGTGCCTACAAACCCCGGAGTGAGCGAGTTGCGATTAACGGTATTTCAACGCGGCGTACGATGTAGTGAAAACAGGTCTACTAAACGGCTCGAAATGGAGTTGGGCGGGAGTTTACTTGGATAAAGAAACAGTGGAAGGATATCACAATGCTACCAGGATGTATCTAAGCTAGAAGAAAATCCTAAAAAGCCGTTTATTTTCCGTTAGCGTTGAAGCGAAGCGATCGATAGCACATGCTCAGGTTAAACGGCTTCTCCTGGCTTTCCTACTGATGAAACTCACCATAAAACTAACCAGTAATACACTTGAACTATTGCTCTACCACACCCTGTTTTAAGCGGTTATTTAAAATCGTTTTATTGATAAAATTTGAGAAAATTAAACTATATACGAATCATCTCCGTGGTCTCAGCCCATTTGCCAATAAAAAGCAATGTTAGAATATATATAGAACAACCTTTGCGTCGCGTCATAACCGAAGAGGCAAGTCTTGACTCGGGAGTAGCCGCCATCTTGGATCTGACCGAGAAGACCCTGGTCACGATCAGTGGGCTGCCTGTGATGGAATCAACCTCGTTCCCAGGGGTCAGAGAGCCTGGACCTAGTCCTAATGACGTCATAGCAAGATGGCGCCCTACAAGACATAAAACAGATTCGACTGAAAGCAACAATTTGTTGTGTTTTGTCTGGATTTGCTAGCCTCGTCAGGATTTGCTGGCTATGAAAGGGTTCCAGACGCCATCGATTTAACTTGGAAACATGACGAAGTCGCGGGTCGTGTATTACTACGACGAAGATGTGGGAAATTTCCACTACGGTATGTAAAAGAATATTATTCCACTTAGTGTATGATTTCTGCGTGGAATCAAAATCGAAGAACATTTTATAACTTGCAATTGGATCAAGTGTAGTTTACGACTCAATCGAAATTTTCCTATTGAGAATCACTAGAAAATCAAACATTTTAGAACGACAAAGCTACACACATGATCTTGCCATCCCCTGTTATTTAAATATATATTTGGGGATTTCAATTCGTCGTTTTAAAATGTTTGATTTTCTAGTGATTCTCAATAGACCTTTATCATGTAGTGGCCATTTTGGTACCCTGCGAGCAGAGGTTTCTCATCTCTTTGCCTTTCATGTCGCCGAAAGAAATTATACCTCTGCCACGAAACGATCGCTTTTGCCGTTGAACATGTGCACTTACAACCTCCAAAATCTTGGAGGTAAACCACGTGATAAACCAGTTACCAAACCGGTTTTACCTGTTTGATATCACTCGGGCATGATTTTTTGGTGATCTTTGCTGGTTTTGCAAGAGCCCATAGTATCCTTCGCAGCCGTTATTTATGTTGTCACGCGTTTGTTGTTTGCCGACGATCGATACAAACGGGCTTCAAACTCCGGCTTTGACTTCTTCTTACTTTACTGAACTGCACAGAAGACCTTGAAATTACCGTTCAATAAATCTACCTTAATTTATCCTAAAGAAAGCTTTGATTTATACCTTCGAAGAAGGACATTAATTTTATTTTATCCACTGCCGTTTATAACAATAGGAAATGGACAATTTGAAATCTACATATACAATGAATCTACAATGTTTACCGTCTCGGTTTTTTTTTTGGCCAATGGCAATCCAGATACCGTAGCGCATGCTCAACGTGAAAAGCAATCGTTTCGTGGCAGAGGTTTCTTTCGGCGACAGGAAAGGCAAGGAGATGAGAAACCTCTGCTCGCAGGGTACCATTTTGGCTACAAACAGCAACCTTTGCACTAATCCAGCCTCGTCTCTGCCTTGAGCTTGGAAGTGCAAGAAGAAAGGTTTTTATTGGATCCATCCATGTTGGATGCAACATGGCCCCTTCGTGACAAAGATTTGGCTCCAAAGATTTAAATCAATAATTATTATTGGTAGTGGAGCTACGTACAGCAGCCCACGTGAGCATAGCACCTTACATATAGGATGATAGCAAAAATTGGACAACTTCCAGTTTCCCTTGCAACCATGATGCGGACATGTGATGTGGATGCGTGACGTGCTTGAAAATGTGCTGCACCTGCATGTACACTGCTAAGACCAGGCAGCTGGGATTGAAACCTTGGGCCAAGAATTGGAAGGCCTTCCCAAACTGTCATTTGGCCAGATCATTCTGTGTCAGCCTGATTTTGCATTGAATGTCTTGGAGATAGGACCTCAGCAGCTCAAACATTTTCACAACATACATGTACATGTATCTCAAAACCAAAGTTTTTCCAGGGATTTTGGCATAAATTTATGCTACATGTAGCTTTGACCTCTATGTAAAAATGTATTTCTGGCTAATATTATCGAGTCACCTATACCTGGAGTCACCTCGTGGATATGCAACTGATTAATCCCATTATTAGTAGTACTTAGTGGTATATATTACAACATTACAATAAGGTGGATAGTGTGGATTAACATTAATCATACATATATATTTATGTTTTCAAATAGGTGTATATCGAAAGTGTGCTATTACTATGCACTTCTAAGGCTAGGCACCTCTTACAATAACAATTACTTTTCTCACATCCCTCATTGTCTTATTAACGAGTAATAATTGATGGGCTATGACTTTTAGTATAACCAGAATGTAACAATTTCAGAATGTTAGGCTTTAACCCTTTCACCCCCACAGGCCGTTATACTGACCAAACTGATTAGCAAATGTTTTTCAATGAAATCGAGGCATTTCTTCCAATTGGGGGGTTGTTGAATTGATCAATTGGTAAAGTAAGCCTAGGGTTCATTTTTACAGTACAAAGGAAAAACAACATGGCAGCATAGAAAATGTTCTAGTTACACAAGTTTGAAATTTGTTTACGCATTTTCCTTCTGAAATCTAACACCACACAAAGTTTAAATGTCTTCCGAAGAAGAAGGTTCTGATTGTGGGAGTATTTGCACAGTAAACTCTAGTCCAGATGCTGGGTGGGCCACAGGCAGCCCGAGCCAGAAGTTGAAAGGGGAGACCAGCATCTGGACTAAGAAACTCTGACTCGATCTGAAGACCTTTCAGAGCTACAATGTAGATGACAATGATCTACATGTAGCGGAGTTGTTTGAAAGTGATGAAGAAGATGAAGATTTTGGCGGTTTTGATATCCAGCTTCCCAACAATATAGAGGGAAGAATTTGGAGATAAAATCCTCAATTTTAATGCCAATTCGGGACCTACAGTGTACCGTGTATTTACCTGAATCTGGTCAGGCAATTAATTTCTTTAAATTGTTTTTCACCAAAAAACAGATGGAGGAAATCGTGAATTTCACAAACAAGAATGCAGGTACGAAATTGGAAACCACTAACCCTCGAAGAGCTGAAAGCATTTATCTCTATGCTTATTATTGCCAACGATATGCTAGTAGTTCCACAAGATGAGCGCTACTTTCTCTCTGTCTCAAAAATGAAGCTCTTCCATGTTCTGGGCATACATGTAAGGAGAATCCTAAACTTGAGGAAATGCTACATGTACTCAAGAGCTTTATTTATTTAGTTGACCCAGAACACGAAAAGACAGAAGAAGAGGCAAAGGACCCACGCTACCATGTGTGCCATGTGACAGAAACAATTAATTGTCAACAAATTCAAGACTCTCTACAAAAATCCTAGTGTTTTTAATTTTCTTCCTTTATTGTTGAGTGCAATAGTTCCAAGTCATTTCAAAATCAAACAATAAATTGAGACATTGACAGTAAACAATAGTTTTATTGGCATAATGTAGATATTACCCCTTCTTGTGTAATCAAAATATGATGTAAGGAATTCATGTATGTGATAAAGAACATCAATCCTCAAATTTCGTTTAAGGAAGATCGAGACATTGTAGACACTTCATCAATAACACAGAAGGACAAAAAAACAAAAATACTATAAACCTGCAAGAAATCAACAGAAATCTTAGTAATTTCATAAATACATAACTCGATACCTCCCATGCTGATTATGTATTCATCTAATTAGCATAAGTGTTTCATACATAAACTATTTATTACATGCAGAATAAAATGGTATAGGGTTGCTCTATATGAAAATGTTTTTTTTCTTGTAGAAAATTAGGTTTAAAGATTTGATACCAATTTTCAGTAAATTCCCCCAAACCACTGGTGTTCAGGGTACTTTTCAGTGCAAACGTCTGATGGTGAAAGGGTTCAATTCCACAATGCTCATTTTATTGGCATTCTGGTTATAAATGGAAGTCCCCTCCCATGGTTACATGTATAAGCCCCCCTCAAAACCTGTTAAACAGGCCAAGCACTCCTCCCTAGAGCCAGAAATGATGTTCATTATTCAAAATTTGATTTCATTCTTTGTTTCAAATTTCCATTGTTGAAATGAAACTTGCAAAATCAGGACTCGACAGTAGCGGTAGTCTACTAGTCTTGGACTAGTAAAAGTTTGCTTAGGACTATAGTGAAAACATATTAGCTAGCCCGCCAAACTAGAAGATTATCAACATGTACTGTTGAAAGTTTTTGTGACCTATTTGCTATCACTACTGGCTATTCTGTAGTTCACATTAAAGTGTAATCAAAAGGAATCGTCCAGCTACATGTAGCTGGAGTGAGTCATGATCACTGAGAACACAAGAAACCCTGGCCGTGACAACCCTCAGTGTCACCAAAGAGGGACAGCCTGGTGCAGATGTTCTAGGGCTGACTAGTGCATGATACCTCAACTCCTAACTATAACCACAGTATCCACCACAGCTAGTTCAGTTGATAGACGTTACTGAGTGCCGAACACATGTATATACAGATCATGCTGCCATCTTGGAAAATGCTGCTTTTCAGGAGACTGAGAACTAGTTAATATGGGTTACATTTTTGTCAGTGGTAGTCATTTGTTATCCAATTACACAAATGTATAATAAGAAATCGATAGGCTGATTTTGCATTTGCCCGAATATTTCGACTTTATTATTAACAAGTGTTCCTCAGGGCAACTCATTATTATAAGGGCTGTATATTGGGTTTATAGTGGAAAAGACCTAGGACTGTCTAGTAATTTTCCACAATCACTAGCCCATAGGCTAGTACCTGAAAAAGTTAGTGTTGAGCCCTGAAAATGTAAAATAAGCCTAAAGTCAAGTTAGTCTCCATCGTAGCTGTCATTAGGGGTTAGTGTTTGTGTGACAACCCTAAGAATGGCTGCAAAGGAGACTAAAATTCAAATACAGTATGGAATGAGATGTACAAGCCTTTTGCACATTTAAATACAGAGGAACTCTTGACCTGTTTTGATTCTAAGAAGTTGGCTAATAAGCCAAGGGCTGATCAGCAGGCTTTTACAACTGATTTTTATCCTTTTAATTTCTACCAGCACTTACTATTTTTTAAATCATTTTACAATGTAGGTCCAGGACATCCCATGAAACCCCACAGACTCACCCTTACTCATAACTTAGTCTTCAATTATGGACTCCACAGAAAAATGGAAGTAAGTTTATACTGTAACTATCACCTTTACAATCATTTTGTTGCAAGCCAGCATTCAAGTAACCTGAGTATGCAGGCCCTTTTTTTTGTGTGTGGGGGGGGGGGGGGGGGGGGGGGGAGGAGGAGGAAAAGGGCCTGACACAAATCCATTCACTGGCTCATGTTCAATATCCAGAATCTGGATGTTGTGCTGATTGGATAAAAACAAAAGACTCAAAACCAGATGTGAAAATGCCAGGACCTGCTGCACTGGTGAACAATGATTTGGTATCTGAAATATCTCTTGTATTAATAACGAATGAAATGGATTTCATAAAAGCATTAATTAGAAGGTGCTTTATAGTTAGTTCTTGCCAAATATTCACTTAAGGCTGCACAAAAACTTTGTCTTGAAGGCTTACTTCTCGAAAGAAAGGATGCGAGGACTCTGAGGACGGCTTGAAGTGTTGCCGGCAGGAATTTTATACCAGTTGTTTCTAACTCAGAAGAACTTCTCACAGTTCTGGAAACCCAACAACAGGAGACAAAGATCGTCACCATGATGGTTGCCGTCAGTCCACTGAAGCTGATAAAAACATGTACAGCAAGTTTCTCGCCTTGCAGTGAATGCTGCGAAATTTTGCACATGTATTCCTTGTAAGACTTTGACAAAACAATTCCCACAGCAACATAACTTACTCAAAAGCTTCGAGAGAATTACAGGAGCAGCAGAACTCTGTGTTAGAGTTGTAGCACAAAACAAAGAAACAGATGAAATACAAGTACTATACTAAGGTCTTTCTTTCTAAGGTCTATACATTTTCTTTACAGAGATCGAAAAACTTTGATGTATAAAAATCCGGCCGACATAAATTGCTGAGGCTTGTGATGACAGTTATGTCAATTTTCGAAAACTGGAAATAAATTTCATTGGTTAAAAAACGATGGCTCGATGGCATAAGCTTTGGAGGCAGAAAGCCATTCTCTATGGATCTGTGTCGGGCTCTTTTCTGACTACCCCATCTTCCCTTCTTGAGAGCCTGATACTCAGGTTAGCATTCAAGAAATCAATAACAGCAACCCTTAATTGATTTATCTTCTGGTTTGGGTCTTGACCAAACAACTCTTTTTAATGTTCTTCATTAATAGACATACGGAAAATAGTGTAAGCAATTACTGATCAAGTTCTGTGTTCTCTGCACTTCTTTGTTTTCTAAGGGAGAATCCAGATCTTGATCACAAGTCACTTATGCTGTCATTGCACTCACCAGTTAAATGAAGCTACTGATTATATGTAATCATATAGTGTAATCAGTAGTAAGAACAGCATAATAAGTGACTTGTGATCAAGTTCTAAATTCTCCCTTAGAAAACAAAGAATATAAAGGAGAATTTAGAATGTGATCAGTAGTAAGAACAGCATAACTGACTTGTGACCAAGTTCTAAATTCTCCCTTAGAAAACATAGAATATAAAGGAGAATTTAGAATGTGATCAGTAGTAAGAACAGCATAACTGACTTGTGACCAAGTTCTAAATTCTCCCTTAGAAAACATAGAATATAAAGGAGAATTTAGAATGTGATCAGTAGTAAGAACAGCATAATTGATTTGTGATCAAGTTCTAAATTCTACCTTAGAAAACAAAGGACATAAAGGAGAATTTAGAATGTGATCATTAGTCACTTCTGTGGTTCTTGTATGCATGAACCCCTTTAATTTTAACCTCACTTAACAAACATTGATATGATACATTGTGCACAGTCCATTGTCATTGGGTTATTTTTCAGGTGTATAAGCCCTATAGAGCGACAGGTCATGACATGTGCAGGTTTCATTCCAGTGACTACATTCAGTTTTTATCAAGGTACACAAACAACTAGTTATATAGAGAATGTATAAAGATGATGTGTGTGTGTATGTTGTGGTTCAAATTTCATCTCTGAACTTTCAAACAAAATTTTAACTAGGGAATTTTTGTGCATTAAAAATGAATCCACCCTCCCCCTCTGTTTATCTACATCCCCCTTATCACTTTCTTCCCCTACCCCTCTCTTCTTACAATGCTACATTGTACCCATATAATCAACTGTACTAATTACCATATTTATTTAACATGTACAGTACAGCCGGGAATTATAGGGACATCCGGCTGCGGAAAAACCTCGTATAACAGATGCGGAGCCGCAGTACGGCCCCGCGGCCACCGAACAAATGACCGCGGTCACCGAACAAATGACTGCTGTCACCGAACAAACGACTGCGATAGTTTTTGAGGATGCCGTGGTTGCAAACTGAGGTGATAAACCGAGGCACTTGACGTGGTGCCGCTGAGCCGCAATGGAAATACATGTACGTTGTTAGCAGTCTTCGTACTTGAAAGCTTTGAATGTGATGGATGACAAACAGCTTATGAGCCTTTCACCCAAAGAATGATCACCGGCATTAAACTTCTCGTAAACAATCTTCTGTTAACTTTCGTAAGTTGTCTTTCTTACTTGAGACCGTCGTTTGCGTTCTTATTAACTAACGAATCCAACTGCTTCAAAATAAACATTTCGTAAGACATGGGCCGCTAACTTTAGCCTGCTTTCAGGTGGTGGATGGTTTTTTTTTCGCGCAGCAAACGGATCATCGAAGCGGCCGCCATATTGGCCGAGCGTGATTGAGACTTGGGATCGAATGACAAATGGAGGGGGGAGGGGGAGAAAGGAAAGACTGCCTGCACGAAAACCCCTGGTTTCTGAATATCCTCCCACCACGCACATGACTTCTGTTAACTTGTAACCCATTCTTAATTGACCAATAGGAGTCGATGTGTGACAGCCTGCCAATTTTGATTTGGTTTATGAAGCGTATTCAAAACAAACTTCGCTCGCTGTCAAATGCAATGCAAAATGTTGGTAAAATTGTCAAATGGTTCTTAGATACGGAAATTTTAATAAAACCAGCTATTTTTGTTCAAAGTTCTCTATGGAAAGGACTGCAACAGTACCACTTTAGAATATATATGTAGACAGTTCGGTTTTAGCTTGTTGCGTTCGCCCAATCAGTCTCTCAAAGAGTTTGCAAATCCTCCGATTACACTCCAACATTACAAGATGCTTCAAAAAGCCATAGATAGAGAGCAGTCCAGCACCGCAGCAGCAGTCTGGCGAACCAGCAGAAGAGTTGCAATACAAGCAGCTGCTTCCTTCCTTAATTTAATTAAGCTCACATAAAAAAAGTTCAGAGGACAAATACAGGATCAAAAAAATCTCTAAACTTCAAAGAAAACTCCGATGGAGACAATGTTATCTCAGAACTAGATATTGAAGAACTTGTGGACAAACAAACTACGAGACAGTGCAAAGTACAGACTGAGATAAATGTTGTCACGAGAGAGTAGAAACGAGAAGCTCTTTCTCTGAGAAGTTGAAGTCCATCTTAGTGAATGTTTGCCGAAAGAAATGGATGACCGTTGCATAAATGTGGGCGGATTTCTGATTATTTCCTAGTTCAACGGCCGTGAAGTCAATTGCCGGATTGCATCTCTGCAATTTGGTTGACAATAATACTTTTCAGTGGCGAATTAAATCACAGTTCATTGTCGAGTTCTCTTTACCGTAAATGTCATACTCTTTACAAAGCCTGTCGAAAGCACAGCCATGTCTAGAATATCTTTACCTAGAAGCCTAGGCTCTGTATAGCTTCCTCCTGCTCTGTTTTCAAAGTATGGCTTTACCCATCTGCAGAGAAAGAAGCGAACTTTGAAAACGGAGCAGGAGGAAGCTAACTACAGAGCCTACATGTATTTCCAAGTAAAGATCTTCTGGCGCTTTGGAAAGAGTATGATAGTGATATTTACGGTTTACGAACTTGCGAAAAGAGAACTCGACAACAAACCTCTCGCAGTTCGCCGATCGCCGCATTTGCAGCTCTTTCTCCATTGCTGTTCTCTCGAAAACCTCTGGAACCAGGGTACGTACTTCACCTTAGTCTTCAAAAAAGACAAAGCTTTTTGTATTACTCGCCATATTTTATCAACTGCAAGCTCAGAACACAACACTTATTCTAGTTACGCCGCTTCGCAGGCTACACTGTCTTATTCCTTTCAGTTCTTGCTTTCAACACTTGTTGCGATAAGCTTTGATTGACACCGTTTCAGCCAATCATATACCCTGTCCGCTGGTGGACGGGATCTAACTTTTGTACTCAGAAACCAGGGGTTTTCGTGCAGGCAGTCTTTCCTTTCTGCTTCTCCCCCTCCCCCCTCCATTTGTCATTCAATCCCAAGTCTCAATCACGCTCGGCCAATATGGCGGCCGCTTCGGTGATCCGTTTGCTGCGTGAAAAAAACACCATCCACTGCCTGAAAGCAGGATATGCTAACTTTTGTTCTTGATCACACTTCATCAGTTGTCTTTCTACTCAAGACCGCCATTCGCATTCTTATTAACTAACAAAGCCAACTGCTTCAAAATAAGCATTTCTTAACACACGGCGCGCTAACAATCTTCTGTTAACTTTCGTAAGTTGTCTGTCTTACTCGAGACCGCCGTTAACGTTCTAACAAAGCCAACTGCTTCAAAGTAAAATGTATGAGATGTACATGTAGGTGTTACATGAGGTCACGGTTAACGCTGCGGCATGACCACTGCGGCAACCTCAAAAGTGACCGCGGTTTCCTCAAAAGTGACCACGGTCACCTCAAAAGTGACCACGGTCACCTCAAAAATGACCACGGGCATTGCATGCGGTACAGCCGTGGTAAATGTCCCTATAATTTTCGGCGGTACTGTACCTTCCACTGTCCTTGCTGGTACTTGAATCGGTAACCATTGGGCCTTGTAACCATTGGGCCTTATAACCACTGATCCACTGAGGTGATCAATGTGGAAGCACCATACTCATTTACTATACACTGTATGTGATGGTGCTACTTAAGTACCCAGTCCCCCACAATCTAGCCCAAATTTGCATATGTACAGTAAAATATGGTAATAGCTTGGAATAAAACTTTGCAGAAATTGATAACACAAACTACATTTGATAACCCAATTGAACATTAAAATAATACAAGTGAAAAATATATTCTGGCAAGCACTGGCAGATGGTCAGGTGGGCACAGCAACTAAAGTTAAGGTAAAAAATACTAAATGAATCCCAAAACATTCCTAGTTCAAAAAAATTCCCTAGTTCAAAAATAATTTATCTGCAGTTCAAAATAAAATTAAACAAGATGAAACTTGAACTACAACATGTACACTAGCCATTAGCAAAAATATATTGGTCTGTTAGAGTACACTACCTTACACACACTTTACAATCATGTGAAAATTAAGCTTTAAATCTGTAGCAGCTTTCTAAAATGGTTTGTTTGTATTCAAGATCTACTGTATAATATTATACCATACATTTGTATAGGCCATTTTGACGATGTTGCGTGCGCATTGAGAACAATATACATCCAATCAAGAAAACAAAAGATTGTCATGCAACATTGAGATTCTGTTTTTTGGCGGGCCACATGCTTTTGTTTTCAATGCCTGCGCAACATCGTCAAAATGGCCTATTCCTCTTTCCTTTCAGGGTGACCATCCAAAACAATCCAAATTTGTCCAAGAGTCTTAGTAATTTTAATGTTGGAGAAGACTGGTGAGTTTTTAAAAGACCTTTCCTTCATAAATGCATTCTATAACACTCCTGTTTCCAAACCAGGGTTTGAGCCAGAGCATGAAATTGTTGCACAACAATATGTCCCTTAAAATTTGATGGCCAGGTCATAAATGTCCCCCAAGATCAAAACTTTCCTGTTGTGCTTGAAACATGTTGAGACTGTTACTGGTTGAATCGTTATTTCTTGTTATTGAGCTTGGAAAAGTAAATAAATTTATACAAATTCATACAATCATGTCACTTTTTCCATCGCCCAATCACGCTCTTTTTCCTTTGTGCAAATCTCGCCCTTCACACCTGGGTTAGTAGAAAATTTCTATCAAAAGGTTTCTCATTTGTTTTGTTGCATGATACTTCCAAAGAAAACAAACACTTTCTGTGTTTAGCCTGAAAATAATAAAGAAACAAAGGTCGATTTACATAGTTACATGTAAAGACTTTGTGCCCATTCGACCCCCATGGGAAATCTTCAAAGTTCGAAGTTGTAAACAACTTAATTAAGTCTTGTGATATCACAGCCAATTTAGATGATTGGCCTGTGCAAAAGATCAACACTCAGTTCAGTGTTACGTGCATAGACAGTGTTTCAATTTTGTAGACAATCATTTGACATACTCATTCAACATAATCATTCCACACAAATTTCCGCCACTTCTCATTGGCAATGCATGTTAGCGAAGTCTGTTGAGTATTCTAATGTGAAAAAGCACCTAAATTATTCAATTCTGTACCTCAAAACCACAATAAACAAGTGACCCTGGTTACAAAGCATGTGGAATGACTATGGTATATGTACGTCGAATGAATGCTCTATGCACGTAACACTGAAATCGGTTGTATTTTTTTATTGGTACATTATTTTGTAATTTAGCTAATCTGAGAGTAGAGGACTGTTAATCCTCAAATCTGAATACAAATAACTTCCCTTATTTTCCTTCACAGTCCTGTGTTTCCAGGTTTGTTTGATTTCTGCTCCATCTATACTGGTGCATCTCTTGAAGGATCTGTCAGACTCAACCAGGGGGTAAGACTAACAATCTGCTTGCTTTTGTACCTTAATCTTTATTTTACAAGTAATTTAGAAAACTATGATTGGTCAATGTGTGGTCCATTACTTCCTGTACTGGCCTGCCCACTTCCAGTATCAAAGAAAATGAAGAAGCTAGATAATAAACCTCTTATAAACTTCATTTGCTCAGTCCATTCCATACATTTAAGTTATGGACACTCTTTTTTCCCTTTTTATGGCCTGCACTCTTTGCGCTTGGGCCATAAAAAAGGGGAAACTCTGTCCATAACCTATGGTATGGACCTCACACTTGGTTAGTAAGAGGTTTGTATGTGTAGCAGTTGGAAGTACGGCTCATTTCATTTGATCTGCCTACATGTACAAACACATAATTATGAAATAGTAGAAGTATAAATTGGTATCTTCAGAACTGCCTGTCTGACATGTGGGTGGGTTCAATTCCCTGTATGATTCAAAAGTAAAGTTCATTATTTTATTCTTCTCAGTTATAACCCTACATTGTAAGTGTTGGTCCAGAGGGGGTTGGACCCTCTATTTCCCACATATCAGTTTAAAACTTTAACATTTAATTTAGTTGTTTTAAAATTTCTCGGACAATATCACAACAATGGTATTTTTGTTTGTTTGTTAGTTCTGTTTGTTTGTTTGTATGACTGTAAAGCAGTATAAATAGTAGTATTAAGCATAACATTAAGAAGTCATTAAAAAGTAAAAATAATATAAAAATAATATAAATTATGTTGAATATACAATATAATTATAACAGTGCTTCCTGATGTTGTAGGTTTGTGATATCGCCATCAACTGGGCTGGAGGACTCCATCATGCCAAGAAATGTGAGGTACAGATAATACTTTATACATTTTTATATAATAGATTCGATAGTACATGCACTCTGATTGGCTGATTAAGCTGTGTTTGAGCATGTGCTTGAGCTAGTTGGGAGAATTTCCATTTTGTGTTTTTTACTCGTTTATTTTACAAAGAAAATAGATTGGAAGAACATGCTCTATTTTGTTGAGAAGATTCACTAATTATTGTGTAATTCGCCCTCATGGCCATTAAGCTTCCCTTTATCACACTCATGGCTATTGATTAACCAAAAACAAATACAGTAGATATCATTTTACTTTGGATCTGTCCTCTGACTTATAGAATTGATGCACAGATGATTAAACTGCATCTTGTGGTGCATTTCTTTGTTCACATTGTGACATCATAGATCTGAATCTATATAAAGGACAGACACATGACAGAATGCCATCTATTTGTTATTAATAACATGTATGGCAAGTATGACATTAAACTCATTGACATATTTCATTCTGTTTATTTCAAGGCATCTGGGTTTTGTTACATAAATGACATTGTGGTTGCCATCCTTGAACTTCTCAAGTGAGTATAAAGCTTAGTTTGAAGGTTTATAGTACATGTATAATCAAAAACAATTCTCAATTCTGATTGGCGAGAGCTAGTAAATATCTTTGCAATAGAGTGAAATTTGGATATTACCAATGATGGAAATAGGCAAAGACAGGTGAGATTTTAAAATGTTTTGGTTGGTTGTCAACTCGAGAAAAAAATTACTTTTATCTTTCCCAACACAAGCTTTGTATGTTTGTGGTAATTTTGGTATAGTTTAAGACACAAAAAGGTACATAATTGGTTGTAATTCATAACATAAATTACAGGTATTTTTTAACTAGAGAATGTTTTTGAACTAGGATTTAAAAAAAATACTTAGTGTATTGAATTGTGGGTCACTCTGAACCAAACATCTGCCAGTGCTTGCCAGAACATATTTTTTCACTTGTATTATTTTTATGTTCAATGGAGTACTGGGTTTGGTGTCATCCATTTTGTTATTATTTTTATTTTTTAGCAGTACACAAAAATTCCCTAGTTTAAAATAATCCCTAGTTCAAAAAAATGTTACCTACCCTAGTTTAAAAAAAAAATCCTTTATGTTTATCATTGTTTGGTACACAACAATTCCCTAGTTCAACAAAATGTCCTACAGTACATGTACACGTAGTTCAAAATCAATTTCCTATTAAATGTAGTTCAAAACAAATTTGAGCTGAGAAATTTGAACTACATTGTACATGTACAACATTTATACTATTTCCTTTATTAACCTTTAATTACTTTTCACATCCAGAAAAAAAAATTAAATTGGATCTGCATGGAGTTTGGTTCAGGCCAAACAAAAAACGTGATTTACAAACGAGTGATTTATTTTCATTGTTACATGTCGCATTCTGTTTTGAACTTAAAATTTGAGGTTTTTCTTGTACTGTTTTTGCAGAGAATGGCTATGAAATGTTGTCAAGTACATACATTATCATAAGCAGTTATTGCACTTTGTAATTAAGACTGCCATTATCCTAAACATTGCCGTTGTTATCCCTAGTATGTATACTGTATAATACATTGAGCTCTAGCAGATTATTAACCTTCCAAACATACATGTATGGAAATGAAGTCCATCCTAATGTTTCTTTTTCATGACACTCAGATACCACAAGAGAGTGCTGTACATAGATATTGACATACATCATGGAGATGGCGTACAGGTAAGCTGCTACTGGCTGTGGTCACATGCTCATGTGTTTACCATAGTTGACATGTCAAACTATAGTATGATTAGAACATAATTTTTACTATAATAATTATAGATAGTTTATAATGTAGATGTTCATCTACATCAGTTCGGCATTATTTCATAACAACAGTTTTGCATCTGTAGAACTGGATCAGCTGAATTTACAACTTACATTAAACTTCCCATTTGTGATCAGATTAACAAAATTAATACATGTAGATGGCATTTTACCATGCATCCATCGTACTACTAACAAAATCGGACTTTGAAACATCTTTCGAAAACATTGTATGGACGACATTAAACCGGGACGAAACTGTAACACAGATGAAGTTTGTGTTGACTCTGCATTGTTTTGTGAAAGCTGCAGCAACTCAAGGGAAGTAAGCAAGCTAAATCCAGAAAAATACTTTGTTTCTTGAAATTATTACGGCTCCACTCGTACTTCGAAACAAACTGCGTCAACCAATCGCGAACCGACTTAAAGTAATCACTGACCTAAAATAAAGACAAAAGAAAGCGCATCACCTCTAACATTGTATCTAGAAGAAGATTTTTACGATTCAAGAGCTAACTAGTATCTCAGTATTAAAGTAACTAGTGCAGAGGATCTTGGAGTTAAGCTGGCTCGTACTCGTTAGACTCAGCTTTTCCAATGGAATAAAACACTGACCACTAAACAACAGACAAGTATAATGCTTCTTCATTGGTCCTGTGAACTAATTAATCCAAAACCTAACCCTGCATTTAAAAAAAAACCTAACTGTCAACAAGGGCTGCTCACTTACTTTGAAGTCAATAATTTTCGGTGTTTTGAGCTAAGTCACTAAACAACAGACAAGTATAATGCTTCTTCAATAGTCCTGTGAACTAATTAATCCAAAACCTAACCCTGCATTTAAAAAAATCCTAAACGTCAACAAGGGCTGCTCACTTACTTTGAAGTCAATAATTTTGGGTGTTTTGAGCTAAGTCACTAAACAACAGACAAGTATAATGCTTCTTCAATAGTGCTGTGAACTAATTAATCCAAAACCTAACCCTACATTAAAATAAAACCCTAACCGTTAACAAGGGCTACAATCAATATTTTTTTGGGTTTTTAGGTTTAAGTTACTAAATAACAGACAAATGTAATGCTTAATCCAACATTTAAAAGACTCTAAAAATGTCGAAATGACCTAGCTAATTTTTAAAAATAAAAATGACCTAGGTTGTTTCAAAATAACTTAGGTTGTTTAAAAATATTAATGACCAAAAATGAGAAGCAACCTACAGTACCGCCTGGAATTATTGAAGCATCGGGTCGCGGTCAAACCGCGGTAATACCGCGGTCATTGGACGCGGTATTACCGCACCATGGACGAGGTTTTACCGCGGTAAAGCCGAGGCTTTATCGCGGTCAAATTATTCACCGCAATGAAAGCCGCGGTCAAAATCCGCGGTCATGACACAATACTGTAGTATTGTGCAAAAGTCATGCAAACGTATTTCGACGAATTTCGCTCTTTGTTCCTACGAATGTCGCCGAAATTTCGACGGGCAACTTTTCGTTCGAAATTTCGACGAAGAATTGATCAGATACGCGAAAATTCGAATGCCAAGGCCAAATATCGCCAACCTGCGAGCGACATTTCGACGATATTTCGTTCAGATTGTCAAACGAAAATTCGGACCAGGTTATCGAAATATCGTGATCCGAAATTTCGCGTACGTGTTCATTGCCCAGTTTTGTATTTTAACCTTTCTTTCACTAGGATTAACGCGTGACAAATTCGAATTCATGACAAACAGTTTTACAAACGTACAGTAAGATGGTTTTGGTAAATAACCTGCGTGCCAGAGGCGTCAAAAAGTCAAGATTCTTAATAAAAGTCCCCGTCAATCGTGAACTGTCAGCCAGACGCGTGTCTCATTTCTGACACAAATACCGCGGGGGCGCAATTAATTTCCATTTACGCGAACTGACTGATCTGATCCGATGCATTAAAGCTCTTTTAATTCAAAAGGAATTGCACTTTCCCAGTAGAAGTTTTCTGGTAAGAGTATAGAAGTTTTTGCACGTCTTTCAATATGACAAACGTTGCTTCATAACTCTGTTGATGTTCTGTAAAATTTCAGACTGACACGTTCACGCCTGACTGATTGCACGTGGAAATTCAGAAGAGTGAGATTTTAATACACAAACATTTACAATGATTTCTGCCGAAACTTTTAATACTTGTAACAAGACAAGGATCTGCCGTAAATGTGAAACTACACTGAAGCAAAAGTTTATTTGGTGTTATGTTTTGCGCTCAGCGGAGAATCTTTTATTTTCGCCGTTCATTCAGAACTCTAACGGCGGGTTAGAATCTTAAAGATTCTAAAGTCTTAATTAGTTTCACCGATGAGTGCTTCTTTACCCGCCGTTTGAGTTCTGAATGAAGCGAAAATAAAAGATTCTAATGTCTTAGTTTCACCGAATAGTACTTCTTTACCCGCCGTTTGAGTTCTGAATGAAGCGAAAATAAAAGATTCTAAAGTCTTAGTTTCACCGATGAGTACTTCTTTACCCGCCGTTTGAGTTCTGAATGAAGCGAAAATAAAAGATTCTAAAGTCTTAGTTTCACCGATGAGTGCTTCTTTACCCGCCGTTGGAGTTCTGAATGAAGCGAAAATAAAAGATTCTAAAGTCTTAGTTTCACCGACGAGTTCTTCTTTACCCGCCGTTTGAGTTCTGAATGAAGCGAAAATAAAAGATTCTAAATCTAAAGTCTTAGTTTCACCGATGAGTGCTTCTTTACCCGCCGTTTGAGTTCTGAATGAAACGAAAATAAAAGATTCTAAAGTTTAATAACAGCGGTGTTGAATAAAGAATGAAAAGAACGCCGAGTCATCGCTACATCTTCACACTAAAGTCAATGATTTCGGCGTGATACAAATCTCAGCGGCCGTGACCGCGGCCGTGACCGCGGCCAACTAATTACCGCAGTTTACCGCGGTTTTACCGAGGTATTACCGCGGTAATACTGCGGTCATTCTGAGGTCAAACCGCGGTAATACCGCGGTCATTGGACGCGGTAAAACCGCGGTAAATGCTTCAATAATTCCAGGCGGTACTGTAGGTTGTTTTAAAAATGACCTAGGTTGTTTTAAAATAACCTAGGTTGTTTCAAAAATGACAAGAAATGAGAAACAACCTGAAATTAGAAACAACCTACAACACATCCATTGTGATCAGATTAACAAATAGATGGCATTTTACCATGCATCCATTGTGATCAGATTAACAAATAGATGGCATTTTACCATGCATCCATTGTGATCAGATTAACAAATAGATGGCATTTTACCATGCATCCATGATGTTCAGATTAACAAATAGGTGGCATTTTACCATGCATCCATCATGATCAGATTAACAAATAGATGGCATTTTACCATGCATCCATTGTGATCAGATTAACAAATAGATGGCATTTTACCATGCATCCATTGTGATCAGATTAACAAATAGATGGCATTTTACCATGCATCCATTGTGATCAGATTAACAAATAGATGGCATTTTACCATGCATCCATTGTGATCAGATTAACAAATAGATGGCACTTTACCATGCATCCATTGTGATCAGATTAACAAATAGATGGCATTTTACCATGCATCCATTGTGATCAGATTAACAAATAGATGGCATTTTACCATGCATCCAGGGTCATGATCAGATTAACAAATAGATGGCATTTTACCATGCATCCATTGTGATCAGATTAACAAATACAAATGTAGATGGCATTTTACCATGCATCCAGGGTCATGATCAGATTAACAAATAGATGGCATTTTACCATGCATCCATTGTGATTAGATTAACAAATACATGTAGATGGCATTTTACCATGCATCCATTGTGATCAGATTAACAAATAGATGGCATTTTACCATGCATCCAGGGTCATGATCAGATTAACAAATAGATGGCATTTTGCTATTATTTCTGTACTCTTATTGATGTACAGTACAGCCGTAAAATAATGCACGCGCAAGAAGTGGCGCAAGCAACTTCTTGCGACGCAAGAACACGCAAGCTGCCGCAAGAAGGCCTAAGCCAACTTTTTGCGCTTTAGACGCAAGAACTACTGAACCGCAAGAAGTTCAGGCTGAAGCGCAAGAACTAAATATTTTGAGCTTATCCGCAAGAAGATGAAACGCAAGAAGTTGAAGTCTTAACGCAAGAACTGGTCGCTTCTTTGAGCTCGGGAAGACGCGGCTGTTTTCGTCTGCTAAGATTTATGTTTCTAACTTCAGATATCGACGTTCGCCTTTTATTTCCCTCTTGAATCTAAAGGTTTTCTAGAGTACGATAATCGAAAAGCAAATATATGTATCTCAAGCACTCGGCTGTTTTAGCAGGCAAGTAGAATAAATATTGATACACTCAAGGGAAGGGAAAAATTGTTTGAGATACCGCGAGTTCCAGGATATTCATTTACTGATAGTATTAAAGACTGCAAATCACGATGAGCGGCAAAAATCTGGCGCGGCGGGAATGTACGTCTCACGCTATCGTGTAGCAATGAAACGGCGGTTTAAACTAAGCTTTTGAAGCTATCAGTCTTCAAATCCATAATGAATGTTCCTTGATGGTCTTGACTATCGAATGGCTACCAAAACGTTATAATGAATGGCTCACCATTGACCAAATTAATAATTATCGAAGGGTCACCAAAAGAAAGGTTGCGTGGGATTGCGTTACTAAACACCGTCCTATCGTTAGTTCGGTGTTTTTATTTCATCTGATAAACTTTAGCTTTTGCAGATTAATAGATCCGTCAATCATTCAGTATTTTTAAAAGTCATCTATTGCATATGTTTTCAATTCAAGAAGCCAGCTTTTCGGTGATACAACGATTCTCCGAGCTCACGTGCGCTTTCAGCCGTGGAGACTGATTGTCTGGTTTTTGACACAAGATCAAGAGTACCGCGAACTTTGAGGAAAGTGTGATTTTATTGCGTCGTAGTTGAAAATGCAACACAAGCTTCTCAGCTTTACTGGAAAATGATTAATTCTACCAAATAAATATTCTGGAGTTTATTTTTTTATCTAATGTGGCTCCGTTTTCAAAGTCAGAGTCTCGAATGTGTGACATTTCCGCGAACTGATTTGAATAGGGACTTTTGATAATGGCCGAATAAGCCACTGACATAGTTTATATACTGTAACATTTTAGGCCAATACCTTCTTCGGTAAATACTATACTTATCCTTTACCTACACATTTTAGGCCGTTCGTCAGTGGCCTAAAATGTCACAGTTAGTAATGTCATGCTTATCCTTTTACCTACGCATTTTAGGCCGTCGATCAGTGGCCTAAAATGTCACAGTTAGTAATGTGGGGCACATTTTAGGCCGTTCGTCAGTGGCCTAAAATGTCACAGTTAGTAATGTCATGCTTATCCTTTTACCTACGCATTTTAGGCCGTCGATCAGTGGCCTAAAATGTCACAGTTAGTAATGTGGGGCACATTTTAGGCCGTTCGTCAGTGGCCTAAAATGTCACAGTTAGTAATGTCATGCTTATCCTTTTACCTACGCATTTTAGGCCGTCGATCAGTGGCCTAAAATGTCACAGTTAGTAATGTGGGGCACATTTTAGGCCGTTCGTCAGTGGCCTAAAATGTCACAGTTAGTAATGTCATGCTTATCCTTTTACCTACGCATTTTAGGCCGTCGATCAGTGGCCTAATATGTCACAGTTAGTTATGTGGGGCACATTTTAGGCCGTTCGTCAGTGGCCTAAAATGTCACAGTTAGTAATGTCATGCTTATCCTTTTACCTACGCATTTTAGGCCGTCGATCAGTGGCCTAAAATGTCACAGTTAGTTATGTGGGGCACATTTTAGGCCGTTCGTCAGTGGCCTAAAATGTCACAGTTAGTAATGTTATGCTTATCCTTTTGCCTACGCATTTTAGGCCGTTTATCAGTGTCCTAAAATGTCGCAGTACATTCAGAAGAAAGTGGGATGTTGATTACTGGACTGAATAATCAAAAAATAATCTTGCCCGCCAATGAGCCCTTATCCTAGAATTAGAAACACACAAATAGATAAGTCAAAACTCTACAAATGCAGACGCGTCTTTGTGCTCACTCGGAGTTCGAACTCGCAAACTGAACTAGCCTGCAATGCAGGCGTTTTATTTGGGAAAGGCGTTTTATTTGGGAAACCGAAATATATTTGGACGAGGGAAGAAATTCGTCTGAAATTCATTCGTGAGCGGAAAACGTCCACGAAATCGAGGAAAACCACTAGAAAAGGCTAAAACTGAACAGGCTTCGGGTTGCAAGGCCAGCGATCTAACTAGTGCGCTGTCTTACTTTCTACACCCCCCCTCCCGAAAAAAGACCACACACTAACGGAACCTAGACTTGACATGCCCTTTACTTAGGGTACACCAAGTAATGAAGCCATTGATCGGAACTGGTCTAAAATGTCACAATGCATTCACTCGGTCAGGAATAAGACATGAAAATGATTTGTCAGTTGACTCAAGTTATTTTTTATTTACTTTTTTATTTACATACATGTACGTGATTTATTTATACTGAAGTAACATAAAAAGCTCATGTATCGGCTTGGTAATTCAACTTTAACTTTAACTCAAATTATAACTGTAAATTACGTCAATTTTAACTTTGATACCGGTAACGTCATATTATTTTTAAATAATATGTTTGAATTCGAAATTAATAATTAATATACAAGCATTATATTTATTGTGGTTATTTTTTTTCACAGTAAATCACTGGCCCAAAATGTCACAGTACATAACAAAGTGAACCCGTCGATATATATTAGTGAGCCGTTGATTATGCACTGGCCTAAACTGTTGAAATATATCATGTCGTTTACTTAAAAAGTTTCAGCCCGCGAAAGTTCGTATTTGAAAACCGAGGTTTTGGTCGAGGGTACTAAGTCGAGCGTCGAGGGTAGCATGTCGAGCCGGGCGGGTTCGAGAAAATGTTTTTCGAGGGTACACCCACACACATATCTAATATATATATTTAGTATATACCACACCAGTGAATATCACTTTTCGCGCGCTCTGATTGGCTACTCAAACATTGAATGTGATTTCATATTCACCTCCGAGCAAAGCAGCGATCATCTCGCGCGAGTTTTGTCGATTTGACAGAAAATAAAATAACTATTTGGTGCTGGCTATTCACCTGGAACAATTATTCACCTCCACTTCGGTGAATAATTGTTAAATATACACTCGTTTTCAAAAACACTGATTACCAAAACATATACCTTTTGTTTTCCCTATTGTTCCCCGCTCTAAAACAAAAGGTATATATATATTTTGGTGAGCAGTGTTTTTGAAAACGAGTGTATATATATATATATATAAGTCCACATGATATTTTCCGTCTTCGTAAATGAAATGGGGTTTATAGAACTAACTCTATTCCGGCGTAAAATGGCGACCACACATGGTTTTTCCGGTTATCAAATGCTGAACGACTTCCGGATTATTTCTCTCGGTGAAATGTTTCACTCCGCTTACAAAAGAAACCTATTAGGATTTCACAGGATTCTGCCTGCTAGGCGATACTGAACAACTGATTTCACTGGTGGTGTCTGTTGAACACATAAAACTTAATTTGATAAACACCGTAAAAGTATTTCAGATAAGCTTAATAATTGCCAAACCAGAACCTTAGTTCTTTGGCCAGCAGAGCATAAGATTTTGCCGCTGTGTGGACCTGTCCTACCTTTAACCACTCCGAAGATTGCTGGTTTCGTAGTAGAGTGTAGTAGATTTTGCATGCGCATGATCAAAACAGTACAATCACAAAAGAAGGTTATTTTCGCAGCAAAATGAATATGTAAATAATTTATTTTTGCCATGAAATTGGATAATTCTGCATGTAGATTTTGCAAAAAGGAATGTTCTCCAGAAAGGCGTTGTATTTTGTACATTTAGTGAACATTTCACTTTTAAAAGGCTTTTCTTCGAAGTTTACAATGTTCCTGACCTATACTGAACCACGTGAATTTTGTATTTCTACGGTAGTCGCCTGGTTACATTTGTGATATTCTCATGCAAAATCTACTGGACTCTCGTTTCCGCGACATTCCCGACCAGCAAGTCTGGGAAGCAGCGAAAAGGGAGGATCGTTCTGTACTTCTATAATACAAGTTGTATTTAAATACTTTCCATGCGATTGCATTCTTAAAATACCATGCTTCAAATTCGCTGAAAGTCAGTTGGACCTTTCTAACAAGGTATCTTCCATACGTAGTCCTGATATGTTTTCCTCTACAGCAGCCGGTGTAATGTTGAACTTTTCACTGATTTTTGTCCACAGATTCAACTTCTTGTACTTGTCTTTATATTCTCTGCTGTATTTGTTATATTACTAACTGTGATATTTTAGGCCACTGATCAACGGCCTAAAATGCGTAGGTAAAAGGATAAGCATAACTTTACTAACTGTGACATTTTAGGCCACTGATCAACGGCCTATTTTGGCGTCACCGCTTAAGTTACTAACTGCGACATTTTAGGCCACTGATCAACGGCCTAAAATGCGTATAGGTAAAAGGATAAGCATAACATTACTAACTGTGACATTTTAGGCCACTGATGAACGGCCTAAAATGTGCCCCACATAACGGCTAACTGTGACATTTTAGGCCACTGATGAACGGCCTAAAATGTGCCCCACATTACTAACTGTGACATTTTAGGCCACTGATCAACGGCCTAAAATGCGTAGGTAAAAGGATAAGCATAACTTTACTAACTGTGACATTTTAGGCCACTGATCAACGGCCTAAAATGCGTATATTACTAACTGTGACATTTTAGGCCACTGATCAACGGCCTAAAATGCGTAGGTAAAAGGATAAGCATAACTTTACTAACTGTGACATTTTAGGCCACTGATCAACGGCCTATTTTGGCGTCCCCGCTTAAGTTACTAACTGCGACATTTTAGGCCACTGATCAACGGCCTAAAATTCGTATAGGTAAAAGGATAAGCATAACATTACTAACTGTGACATTTTAGGCCACTGATGAACGGCCTAAAATGTGCCCCACATAACTAACTGTGACATTTTAGGCCACTGATCAACGGCCTAAAATGT
This sequence comes from Actinernus sp. WN-2022, assembly GCA_030867875.1. Classification (NCBI taxonomy): domain Eukaryota; kingdom Metazoa; phylum Cnidaria; class Anthozoa; order Actiniaria; family Actinernidae; genus Actinernus; species Actinernus sp. WN-2022. The sequence goes on along the minus strand of JAOWCC010001679.1, from coordinate 50,153,986 downwards.
GCCCCACATTACTAACTGTGACATTTTAGGCCACTGATCAACGGCCTAAAATGCGTAGGTAAAAGGATAAGCATAACTTTACTAACTGTGACATTTTAGGCCACTGATCAACGGCCTAAAATGCGTATATTACTAACTGTGACATTTTAGGCCACTGATCAACGGCCTAAAATGCGTAGGTAAAAGGATAAGCATAACTTTACTAACTGTGACATTTTAGGCCACTGATCAACGGCCTATTTTGGCGTCCCCGCTTAAGTTACTAACTGCGACATTTTAGGCCACTGATCAACGGCCTAAAATTCGTATAGGTAAAAGGATAAGCATAACATTACTAACTGTGACATTTTAGGCCACTGATGAACGGCCTAAAATGTGCCCCACATAACTAACTGTGACATTTTAGGCCACTGATCAACGGCCTAAAATGTGCCCCACATTACTAACTGTGACATTTTAGGCCACTGATCAACGGCCTAAAATGCGTAGGTAAAACTTAGGATAAGCATAACTTTACTAACTGTGACATTTTAGGCCACTGATCAACGGCCTGAAATGCGTATATTACTAACTGTGACATTTTAGGCCACTGATCAACGGCCTATTTTGGCGTCGGTAGTAGGCATTGCATTACTAACTGCGACATTTTAGGCCAATGATCAACGGCCGATTTTGGCGTCGGTAGTAGGCATTGCATTACTAACTGCGACATTTTAGGCCACTGATCAACGGCCTATTTTGGCGTCGGTAGTAGGCATTGCATTACTAACTGCGACATTTTAGGCCAATGATCAACGGCCTATTTTGGCGTCGGTAGTAGGCATTGCATTACTAACTGCGACATTTTAGGCCAATGATCAACGGCCGATTTTGGCGTCGGTAGTATAGTAATAAAAATTTTATGCCATTAATCTACAAACTGAACTACTGGCCTAAAATATCACAGTTAATATACTGTTAAAACAACATATTATGTTATAATATATAGTCCCATTTGAATAATGAATGAGTGTTTGTTTTGCTTTGAGATCGCACTAAAATGTCTTCCTACCAAACGAAATGTTTTGAAAGTTTCATTTTACTTACGGATCTGAATAGTTTCCACCTGATGTGAAAACTGGCTTGAGTATATTCTGTCAAATCGATACACTGGTGAATAAGCTTTTGGGATATTTTAATTTGTTGTCTGATTAATACACCGTAATTTGCAAATTTGCATGAGATCGTACCAAATCTTCTTGAATTTTGATTTCAGCTTCTTTGTGACGAGTTAATAAAATATTCAAGTCTGCGGGTATCCAAGTACGCGATGCTTAATCTCTATATTAGCTCCTTCCCGCGAACGGCAGAAATGAAAACATGACCACAATTTTCGCGCGTTTGCTGCTTGACATTTTCAGTTTTTACGTATTTGGTCGAGTAGATCCGCGTTTGTTGTGAACGTTGGAATTCTTTTCCACTTTTCTTATATATTTATTTCGTATTTTGACGGCGGGCTGACGTTTCCCGTTTGCCGTAGAACGCGGTGCTTAATCTCTCAAAAAGTTTAAGATATTAGTAAACTTTCATGGTTCTCAAAGGTTCCGTTTCTTATTAGCGATCTCACATAAAACACAAACATGTTCTCATATGCCACGTCTTGCGTGTTCTTCAGCATTCTTGCGGGTCTTCTTAAAGTATACCTTCTTGCATCTTCTTGCGGGTTGATCTTCTTGCGGAATGAACTTCTTGCGGGTTGATCTTCTTGCGGAAAGAACTTCTTGCGGGTCTTAAGTTCTTGCGTTAGTTCAGTAATTTCAAGCGCATGCGGCACGCAAGAACCTGTTGGCTTGCGGACGCAAAAAGAAGTTCTTGCGCGTGCATTATTTTACGGCTGTACTGTACATGTACAGATGATGTCACAACGTCAAGAGAACAGAGAAGTATGTCACAAAACACAGTCAAGTGGCATAGCTGATTATCTCTTCGTGTTTTGATAATTATTACATTTAAATAAGAAGACATACTGTACCCATTGCACAATGATGTATATTTGTGTTATACAATGTACTACTTTAATTATACAATATCAGCCAGAAATACAGGGAGGTCAAAGCTACTGTATTTATCATGTACACTGTACAATGTATATGCCACACCTTTTTTGACAAAATATTGCCGCAAATTTGGGGGTGCAGCTTATATGTGAGTGTTTTCAGAAAACTTTTTTTGCAGTGACCATAAACAAAGCCATATGAACAATAGAAAGGGCACATTATTTACAGAGCACAAGTGTTGAAGCCCATAATTGGTCTTGGAAGCCTTCAAATTTTCAAACAAAGTATCATTCTCATTGAGTTCATGTTCAACTTTGGGGCTCCATTCGAGAAAACTCACCCCAGGCTCCTCTACAATGTACTTGAAAATGCAAGATGACGGACCATATACATGTAGTCTTACTTTGTTGTGCGCTTCAAGGAATGAAGTTCCTTAAATATGTTGTTAGTTAATGGGGGAACAACAACAGAAGAATTCTGTAGTGATTTAAAGACAGCAGGTTAAAATATACACAAGAAAGGACAAGGAAAGTTGTAACCAATTCGTTGTTGCGATATGACAATCTCTTCTGAAGAAGTTTTGCTTCAATTACGAGCATTTATGAACTCGAACACAAGGCTACACTTCCTGAATTTTGTGGTGCAGCTTATACACAAGGTTTTTCCTTAAACCTTTTGGGAAAGACAGGCTTCTGTTTTATATCAGGCTGAAGTTAGGGGTGCGGCTTGTACGTGATAATGTAAGGTAGCGTAAATTTATGTCAAAATCACTGGAAAAACTTTGGTTTTGAGACACTTTGTGAAAATGTTTGTGCTGCCGAGGTCCGATCTCCAAGACATTCAACTTAAAAATAGGCTGCCGCAAATAGAAATATGCACTAATATTTTGTCCTTGGACATTATCTGATCCTCCTAGCTCTTCTCAGATCAGATAATGTCCGTGGACAAAATATCAGGGCATATTTCCACACCACAAATATGTTATTGTATTTATATTTTACACCCATTTTACAACAATAATATTGATTGCAACATTCATACAGTGTAATTTACTGTATCTTCCACAGCTGGTTAATCTTGTTTTCTTTAATCAATACAATAGGAGGCCTTCTACCTAACCGATCGGGTCATGACTGTCTCCTTTCATAAGTATGGCAACCATTTCTTCCCCGGCACAGGTACATTTAACAAATTTCCTCTTAAGGAGGAAAACTGTAGGACCTAGAGAAAAACCCTCGGAGCAAGGGCAAGATAGCAACAAACTCAACTCCATATAGTGCCATGTCCAGTATCAAACTGCGGGCCACAGAGCTAAGAGGCAAAGCGCTTAACACTTCATCACCCTGGCTTTCCAACATGCCAATCAACATGTGAAAACTGAATCCAATAATTGTTTTATTATTCATTTTCTAAACTTCTTAAAATGGATTGGTAGAGGTCCATTTATTAAGTACAACTAAAATTGATTTCCAGTTGCTCACATTAAACAACTTACCAGCTAACGTGTCTGTGTAGCCTATATAACCAGCTAATACAGCAGCTGTGTTATTTTTACTCATCATAAACCTTGCTCGCAATAATACATACAACTCATAAAAATACAAACTGGTGTTACCCGAGCTGATTAGAGGACTAATAACCTCTACATCCACATATTAACAATGTCGTCATAAATAGGATTTTTGTTTGTAAATTTAAGAAAGACAGCTAATAAAGTGTTTATGTCATAGCCAGTTGCTGTGAGCCAGGGTTTTGAAGAATAATTTTTAATCATTTCTGTATGTTCAATTTCCAAGCACACCATGTTTGGCAAGAAGCTACATTATTGGTCTATGGGGGGTGGGGAGGGGCAAAATCATTTGAAAGGCTGCCACCAGCAGCAAGTAAAACATGTTCAACTCCTTCCCTTGTAATTGTTGTTTCAATCTTTTCTTTGGAGAGCCAGGGTGGCATGGTGGTAAGCGCTTCACCTCTCACATCTGTGGCCTGGGTTCTTGAATGCCTGATCATGGTGCCATATATGAATTAGTTACATCTCAGCCTTGCTTTGAAGGTTTTTTTCCAGTTTTTCTCCCTCCTCACTGTTTCCTCAGAACCCCACCCCTCCCCATTACTATCCCAACCAGCCCAGTAAATAATGAGTATTCACTATTCCATTCCTTTTGTCCTATAGGAGACATGTATGAAGTTGGAGTCGACAATGGCAGGCTGTATTCTGTCAATGTTCCTCTCAGAGATGGCATTGATGATCAAAGTATGTAGTTACTGTTAATAGAAGCACACTACAGTGACCACTGAATACTCCATTGAAACATGTCTGTTTGGTGCACATTCACACATTAATATTGGTTAAGGGAACATTATGGGGGTTTTATGCAGTGTGTAACATGTATATAATACAGGATGGATAGACAGGTACATGTTTATATTAAGTACCCCCAGAAATTTTGGTGGGGGTGTGCCACTAGGCCCTTGAAATTGAGTGTGAAGCTCAAGGAATACTATGACTTTAGAGGACCAGATAATGTCCATGCAAGGACAACATACAATGTATCAGTTCATATTTCAAAGCCACAAAGTGCAATGTAGGTTATTGTCTTTATAATCCTGCAAATATGTTCTTTTATGTCCTTCCCTGAATTGTGATTATATATGATGGACTTGCTGTCAATGTTGAACTCGGTTTGCGGGACAGAAAACACAAAACTACTGAGTTGGATTAATCTGGCTACATGTATGTGCAAATTTTGAGCACATAGCCACTTTAATAACTCATTAATATTTATATCATTACATATCTTATTTTTAGAAAAATATAATTAATTTTGCCCAGCAAAGGTGGGGACTTAAAAGCGACTTAGCACCCTTAGCACAAGAAAGAAGGTGGCACGGACCATGGGGAGGAGGAGGGTTGAAAAATGACAGCTGTTAGGTCGAGCGTAAGCGGCAAAGACTGATCTCACAAGAGTTGGACCTTGTGCTGTATTGTAATCCCCTGTAGGGGGTGTGAATAATTGACTCCCACTCCGCATGCATTTTGCACATGCTTACCATGTACTTTGTATTAAGTATTACATTACCAATACGGGTAGGACATAAAACTTTTATTGTCAAGCCAATAACCTCTTTACAGGAGCCCCTGTGCTCTGCTCAAATATTGGGTCACATGATGCATGCCACCAATCATGTGGAATAGAACATATGTGATGGGTTGTAAAGGGGGAGTAGTAACCACCTGTCAAATACATGTAACTTATTGAATCTATATATGTATGTTTATCACTTTTCAGGTTATGCGTACCTTTTTAAGCCAATCATAACCATGGTCATTGATCACTATCAACCCAGCTGTATAGTGTTACAGGTAATGACAATATTTGGTACCAAATTAAAGTACACTGTTGTGATGTGATCAGAAAGATGCTCAATTGAAAGAACACAATACTAAGCAATTATTTACGGGAGTCTGGGTGGCACAGTGGTTAAGCGCTTCACCTCTCACCTCTGTAACCTGGTTCCATTCCCAGATGTGGCGCCATGTGTGAGTTGAGTTTGTTTGTATGTCACCCTTGCTCCAAGGGTTTTTCTCCAGTTTTCTTCCCTCCACAAAAACCAACATGCTAAATTCCAATTCCATCTGTGGATTATCCAGGTCCTGGCTTTGATCAGCCCCTATGGTTGTTTCAGGTTCCATTAGAAATTTTGAGTTTTATTGGACAAGGCTGAGTATAATTTGGTTTGTTTGTAGCGAGCTGTCAGTTATTTGTGGATGCTAAGGCGAAAAACTGATAGCAAGACACAGATCATGATATATAGCCAAATTCAATAATTATTGTTTTATCATTCAACAAAACATAACTTTAACTCCATGGTATCCCATTAACCAGTGGTAACTAGTTTTCAACATTGGTTACTAAAAGCTTCTTCGGATAACCTAAAGTGGTTAGTAAATTGTTTACCCTGAAATAGTTCCACATCCAGAGAAAGCCTAACCTGGTTCCAGAGGGGTTTGTTCCCGCCGACATACCGAGCCACGAGAGCCAGAAGCCAATGAGAGTTGAGCACCACTTTGCCGCTTCATGCTCTCATGACTTTGACACTCTGTGTGTTAGTGGGAAAAATAACCTCTGGAACCAGGGTAGAGAAAGCTCCTTATGAAGTCTCAAACTCAATAATTAAATCAATAATTGAATTCTTGGACAGTCCATTCTCACAGTTGGTTGTTAAAATTTGTATTTACTACGTATACCCCAAATGATTAATTTTCCTGACAGTTAAATTCAAGCGCTGATGTGGTAGTTGACTAAGCTACTTAGGGTCAGTAAACACACACATACTTTATTTCAATTTTATCAATAGTTACAGAATTATACCCACCAGCACATACATTGTAGCCTGGTGAGTAAACATGTCGCCCCTTATAAAGACAGTGACTACCAGGGGTGTAGGGAGGTCCTGAAAAATGTGGGGGGGGGGGGGGGAAATGATGAATTCAGGGACATTTTCATTCTGGGGGGGGGGGGGGGGGAATGATGAATTCTGGGACATTTTCATTGATGAATTCTGTCAATCTCTTACCACTGGTGACTACTCTTTACTTTTGTATCCCTTGCCAGTGTGGAGCAGATTCCTTGGGCTGTGACCGACTAGGATGTTTTAATCTTAGCATTAAAGGGCATGGGTAAGCATGGCATATACCAACACTTACATGTAGCTGGAAGAAGATATAGATGTATTCAGGTAATCCATTCCTGTCCTTAATCGTGCATGGAAAGAGACTGCTTTAAATACAGTTTCTTTCCCACGTGATTAAGGACCTGACTGTAGTCCATTCTGATAACTGAGAACAAGTTATTGAAATTTCTGGCCAGAGAGTTCTCTTGACAAATAATTTTGACTCTTCACTTTGTATGTTGTATGTTAATTTCTTCGTTTTATGCACTTAAGCACTTTAAGTTAAAACTAATTTATATGCACTTTTTATGTACATGCACAATCGGGCCTCCAGTATGTTGCTGAACAGGCCATTATGGAGTATTTGAGCAGAGAGAGGTTTACTCTACATAGCCAAAGTCAAGAATTATTCAAATACTATAGTGTACTGTATGATATTGTGATATAAATTATTATTATTTTAAATAGGGAGTGTGTTCGCTTTATGAAGACCTTCAACCTGCCTATGTTGGTTTTAGGAGGAGGGGGATACACAATTAGGAATGTAGCTAGATGTTGGTAAGTCCTAAGACTAAGTGATTATGAGCCCAAGTCAGAAATCGTTTATTTGTGTGCAGTAAAGTGTTTTACATCTTGTCATTCTTGTGTGATTTATGGTCATAATATTGCTTTAAAATACATTACAAATCCTTAAAATGATGTCATTTACATCAAATTATGGTAATGAGTTGAACATGAATAGACCACTTTCAATAAATGCTTCACAAACGATTCAATGCAAGTACATTGTGTATCAGGGACCAAATTACACAGTGAATCATAATAACGAGTACATTTAATGTTTCTTTTGTTATTACGATTCACTGCGCAATTTTGTCCCTGAGCCTCGCATTGAATCGTTTGTGAAGTATATATTGAAAGTGATCTATTGAGTGATAACATTATTTTAATAGAAATTTGATCCTCACAGTCTTATTGAAATATATTATTAATAAGTGGAGCTGACATAAAAACAGAGCAAAATTAACTAAAGTTAGCTTTGGACTTTAATGACGTCATTGAAATTTGATTCCTTAATAAACGAAAATGGCTAAACGTTAATATTTTGTTTCAATGCCAGTCATTCTGTTTTCCACTTTGACCTTTAAATCAATGATAACTGGCTAGGGCTCATTTGCACTTTAACAATTAGATGTCGTCCTACCATGTGTCTGTCCTCTTATACATAACTTAACTTCATTATACCACCTTGGGTATTTCTTATGCCTAAAATATAAATTATAATAATTCAATAAAAGTAAGTACTAATTCATGTAGAACAGCCGAATAGCCCAAATGAGCCAGGCGAGCCGAACAAGGACTGTCCGCAGCCCGGCGCACAAACTATCACACTATCCTGAATGCCGACAATGACAGGCTTACACACTCGCAACCGAGAAGCTGTTGTAAGCCGCATCACCTCCAATAGATTGAGAACTGTTGCATGTGGGAAGGGGGGCTAAGCGATAGTCCCAACCTGGAAGGAACTAGGCATCTAGCTTACCCGAACCAGGCAACCTTAAGACCATACTGAAAATGGCTCTAGCCCCACCAAGCATGAGCACAGAACAACTGCTCTCTGGGTCCAAAGGTGGGCAGAGCTGGGGGCCGGGAGTTGGTCATGACCTTGGAAGGAACTAGGCCTCTAGCTAACCCGAACCAAGCGACCCACCAATCGCTGGGAGTGGCCCCAGCCCCCTCCCATACATGTACATACTATTAGCAAGAAGTGCGGGGGGCTAGGCGATAGTCCCAACCAGGAAGGAACTAGGCATCTAGCTGACCTGAACCAGGTGACCCTAGCCCATTCGCTGAAAATGGCCCTAGCCCCCCAAGCATGAGCACAAGCCTTCTGCTCTTGATCCATAGGTCAGCAGAGCTGGGGGCTGGGGGCTGGGGGCTGGGGGCTGGGTGTTGGTTGTGACCTTGGAAGGAACTAGGCCTCTAGCTAACCCAAACCAAGTGGCCCAACCAAATGCTGGAGTGGCCCCAGCCCCTTCCCATACACAGCGAGCAATGCAGGGGGCTAGGCGAAAGTCCCAACCTGGAAGTAACTAGGCAACTACATGTAGCTACCCAAACCAGGCGACCCCAGACCATTCACTGGCAATGGCCCTAGCCCCCCACTCAAAGCAGACCTCTACCACTTTATATTACATTCTTTACTCTTCTGCTTAAGAACTACCTGATGACTGCCACAAGGTCTATAAGTTGTTGAAGAAGAGCGCCATTCGCTGGGAGTGGCCCCAGCCCTCAAGCATGGTGCGCTGATATTCTGCTTTGGTGCTGTAGATGAGCAGAGCCTAGGGCTAGCTGGTGGTGATGCCTTGGCAGGTACTAGGTAACTAGCTAACCCAAACCAAGCAATCTCAGACCATGCAGTGAATGGCCCAAGCCCCCGACCTGAATGCAGACATCTTCTGCTTTGATTCTGCAGGGTGAATAATGAAAAGTCCAAACCACAGACTGATGACCGGCCCAGAGAACATTCCCACCTAGCCCCTAAACTGGTAAGGAGCTGATTAACTCAAGACCCAAGCTGTCCAATCAGCACTTACCTGAGTGAAGACACAATGAGTGTCAGAAAACCACACGTCCACCGAATAGATGAGTTTGGCATCAGTTCCAACCAGCTACCACAAGCTAAGAGGAAGCAGGGCAGCAACAGCGCAGCCGCTCAGCAACACAGAGTTACTAGAACACTCATTTGTCCGGCCCAAGCTATATGTGGAAAGAACACATCCACAGACCCAAAACTAGATGAGTAGTGTATCCCAGTTCGACCATTCCACTCCTAAAACAGCTCCCACTAAAGCTATGATGGTAGTAGACAGCAGACAGCACAGAATTACTGGAATGCTCCCAATTGTCTGGCTCAAGGTGTAAGTGGAAGAACAACACATCCACAATCACACAAAACTGGATGAGTGGGGCATCCTGGTTCGACCACTCTGCCCCAACAGCTACCACTCAGCCATGAGGAAGCAGGGAATAAGACAGTACAGCAACGTCAAACTGCTGGAACACTCCAATTGTTTGGACCAAACAAAATAAAGCCATGGCTGCAGAGGCTGAGGGGCACCTGCAGTCCACACCGCGGCAAAACGGTATGCTCCGCTGGCCAAAAGAACGAAGGCTCTGCTATCAAATACAAATTACCGAGGGTTTCAACTTTTTTAGTAAATAATTTTATAACTTAGTAAACTCACAGTGAATTACAAATTAAGAAAACTTCAACCTGTTAAAGTCTTAGGCTTAGCTTTTAAGTAGTTTTCTTATTTTTTGACAAAACAGTTCACAAATGGATGCTTTTAAGCAGAAATTTTAAAATCACGGGTATGTGCCTGTTGTTTTATTTCAGTTTTCGCGGGAAACTTGGGGCGGTCGCGCGCCGACAAGAAATAGCAAATACGCATGCGCGTAACGTTTTGCCGCGGTGTGCCTGCAGTCACACTGCTGTGGCTAAGCGAATATAAATATATATTAGGCATTACTAGACCATCGCAAGGATTTTGATTGGCGACTGATAACCTGGCCGATGAAGATGTTCCAAAGCGGGAGCTGTGTGAGAAGAGTAGTGGCCCAAGATATTTGCATTGGACAAAGCCTTGTTTGAATGGTAGATTGGTTTCCCTTGTGAGAGGGGGGCCGCTGGATCTTTAACCATGCCTAAATTACATTTAGTCACGATTAAAAACGATCTAAAACACCTAATTTACAATACAATAAACAGCTCATATTAAATAACATATACTAACATCAAAGAGAAATATTCCGCCACATAGCAACATCTGGATTAGCTAGCACTAGTAAGTAATGTACACGATACATGTAGATGCACAGATGACATCACAACGTGAAGAGAACAGAGATGTACACCACAAGCACTGGACAAACCGGACCTCTTTCATGTGATGGAAGTTTGAATTTCCATGGTTTTGCACATTTGTCGGAAACTCTAATTTACAAGACATTTCCATCCCGTGGAACCAGTGGAGATGCAGTCGAGTGGCATAACTGATGTTCTGTGGCATTGAGCATATCCCCACATACGAGTTTGCTTGAATATGCCTTAAGTTCTGTCCGAGGTGTCCATATTCAAAGTTACAAGCATAAAATAAGGAAACTGTGCACTGTTGGTCATTTTTACTTTAAAACTTGAAGAAAACACCATCCAGCCAACAGAAAAGGGGGAAAACAAAAGATCTTTTAATCACAAATTTGAGAATTTTTCTCATGTACGATTTTCTTTGAAATAAAACTGTACCGTAGTTAGTTTGATCAAACTACAAGTTCAAACTTCAAAAGTTATCTAATGAAAATATGATGGTTTTCTGTTGAATTTATGAGTATCAACCAATGAAATTACGAGAAAGGAGATTGGAAAATGAACACTTTTCTTTACTGTTTATGCTAACATTCTTAGCCAGAGCATCACGTAAAACAGATATGACTAGACTGCTAGCAAATCCCATCTCTGATTCCTCATTTTTTTTAGAATGGCTGAACGTGGTTCAAGATGGCTAGACATGGCTGGACATGACACAACATGGTTCAACATGGTTGGGTACTTACAAGTAGCTCTACCCCGCCATGTTGAACCATGTGTGTCATGTCCAGCCAACGTTAGCCATCTGGAACCACGTTTAGCCATTCTTAAAAAAATGTGAAATAGAAGGGACTTGCTGGCAGTCTAACATATCATTGGTCAGAGATGTTTTCTCTTTCCCTCGTATGGCGTACACACTTAACATATCATTGACTTGCCTCACCCTCATCTCTGTTTTCATTTCCATTTTTTTGTTGCTGAACAGGGCATATGAGACTTCACTGCTAGTGGACCAACCAGTCTCCAGTGAGATTCCATACAATGGTACGTTACCTACAATGTATCTATAGTGTTGTGTACAGAGCATGCTGCGATTACTCAGTTTCGCTTTGCTCAGTCTTGCATTTTGTTTTATTTTTACAAAGTTTGATAATGGAACAACAATCATTTAAAAGAGGTGTAACCAGATTTTGGACAAAGAATCCAGCAAACCATATGAATATGACTCTAATAAACCATATGAGAACACCACTCGACTCTCTAGTGAGATCCAATACAATGTGTTCTACAGTGTTCTCTCCAGAGCATAGTTCCATGGTGCTCTGTTGCACTGCAATTTCTCAGTGCCGCTTTACTCAGTCTTGAATTTTGAATAACTTTAACAATGCTTTATAATAGAACAACAATAATAATTTAAAAGTCCAAGTGTCACTGCCAGAGGTGTACCGGTATCCAGATTTTGGACACAGAAACCCAGCAAATTCTATGAATATTAATTGACATATGTTTTAATTGATATTTGTTTTAAGAACATGAAATTTCTGTCGGCAGCTATCGGCCTATAGTTCCTCGACAGTGTAATAGTGCACTTTCTATGTATGACTCACTTGTCACACACAAACGTTTCAATATGAGGCTCAGGGGTAAATTAAATTTGCCCTTTTATCTGAAAAATAATACATTTCATTTACCCTGGAGTCTCATTGAAACCTGCGCGTTACAAGTGAAACATACATGTATATCGAAAGTGGACTATTGTTGATTAGAACACTACATTTTAATAATTAGAAAACTGATAGCTGTTTTTAGTTTATAGTTTTACGATGGACACAATTTATACACTCTAGTATGGCAATGTACATGAATAGAGTAAGATGCCATTTGACATATCATAATCTGTTCTGTTCTACAGATTACCTAGAGTACTTTGGACCAGACTTTTCACTTCACCCTGATATCGCAGCTACATCCAGAATAGAAAATCAAAACACTAGACAGGTAAGACTATGTGATAGGAAAATATTTGTACCAAAATATGCTGATGTTTATGGCCTCCACCAACTTATAAATAATCCAACGCGTGTCACTAAAACATCTTCCATGCTGATAGACCTAATTTTTACAAATTGTCCAGACAGGGTGGTTTGCTCTGGTGTCTCCCATATAAGCATAAGCGACCACAGTCTTGTCTTTGCATTTCCTAAAATCTCAATCGATCCCACCTTCTAAGGGGCACTCAACAATAACCTACATGTATAGGAAGTTTAAAAACTTTGACTCTGCTAATTTTCGCAGAGATATTTCTTTGCAGAATTGGGAAAGCGTAAACATCTATGAAAACCCCAATGATATGTGGGAAACATGGAAAGACCTTTTCTTTCAATGTGTCAACAAGCATGCCCCATTGCGCACTAAACTAGTTCGCGCATCTAAATCGCCGTGGATTACACCACAATTGAAAAAACGAATGCACGACAGAGACATTCTTAAATTGAAAGCCACTCGATCTATGTGCGAAAGTGACTGGTCGAAATTCAAGAAATGTCGCAATGCTGTTAACAGTGAAATCAAACAGGTTAAGGAACAATACTATAAGAATGCGCTCCATGACAATGAAGGTAACTCACGTGAGACTTGGCGGGTCATTAATGAACTTACATCAAGAAAGTCACATAGCTCCTCTGTGAAAGAGATAAAGCTTAATGACAATTCTATTTGCGATCCACACGAGCTGTCATCTACCTTCAATAGCCATTTTTCTTGTATTGGGCCGAAGCTTGCTAGCGACATTCCTTACAATGAAAACAATCCATCGTATTTAGATTATATCAAGATCACTGACCATAGATTCGAACTTAAAACAACTGACAGTGCCAAAGCTATGCAAATCTAAAGCGACTGGATTAGACAAAATATCTGCTCGACTCCTTCGGGTTTGCGCAGATTTGATCGCTAGTTCTCTTTGTTTGATTTTTAACAGATCCATTGTCTCGGGTGTTTTTCCCAGGGAATGGAAATGTTCTAAAGTAATTCCATTATTCAAACAGGAAGAACGTTCCGACTTAAATAATTATCGACCTATCTCTATCATCCCCGTCGTGGCAAAAGTTTTTGAGAGAATCGTTTACGATCAGTTTTATAGCTATCTAACTGAAAATAATTTAATCTCAAGCAATCAGTCGGGGTTTCGATCACTTCACTCCACTGTTACGGCCTTACTCGAAGCCACTGACAACTGGGCTTTCAATATTGACAAAGGCAATGTTAATGCAGTGGTATTCCTTGATCTTAAGAAGGCTTTCGACACTGTTGACCATGCCATTTTATTATCTAAATTAAATGTTTATGGTGTTGGAAGCGTCTCACTTAACTGGTTCAAATCATATTTGGATAGTCGCAAACAAAGATGCTTCGTAAATGGTTCTCTCTGACACCCAACCCCTAACCTGTGGCATTCCCCAGGGAACTATCCTAGGTCCTCCTCTTTATACTTTATACATAAACGATTTGCCTAATTGTCTCTCTCATTCTCAACCTCGGTTGTACGCCGATGACACGCACTTAACTTTTGCCAGCAATGATATCAATCACTTAGACCATGAGTTGAACCAAGATCTTGTGAGGGTTAGTGAATGGCTCATTGCAAATAAGCTCACCCTTAATAAGTCCAAAGACTGAATACATGTTAATAGGGTCAAGGCAAAGGTTAAGTACGTTCGACAGAGGTTACACGCACGAGACCTTTTGTACCTTTTGAAACACTTTTGTGTATCTTTAATGCTTTAGTGCAGCCCCATTTCGACTACTGTAGCGTCGTTTGGGGAAATTGCAATAAAACTCTTGCCACTAAACTTCAAAAGCTACAAAATCGTGCTGTACGAATTTTGACTTTTTTCCAATTATGACGCCAATGCTGATGATCTATAAAAAAAACTTGGCTGGAGAAAACTAGACAATCACCGGAAATTTCTAACTATTACTATGGTCTATAAATCGCTAAATGGCCTAGCGCCTGAATATCTTTGTTCAAAGTTCGCTGACCGTAGTAGCGTTTCGAGCTATTCTCAAAGGGACACCGAGAGCAAATAGCTATTTCTCTGCCCCGCACCAATTTTCTAAAGAACAGCTTCAGTTATAGTGGTGCGGTGCTTTGGAATAGCTTACCTGTCGAGCTGCGGCAAGCAAACTCTCTCACTCGTTTTAAATCTCACTGCAGCGATTTCTTTAACAATTAATAAATTTCATTAAACACACGGCATTCATGGAAAGCAGGCATCTCTATTTTATTCATTTGTTTTTTTATTCCTAGTTAATATTAGTTAGATAATTATAGTCAGTTATTGTATAATTAGATATTAGTTAGGTGCATGCGTTATTCAAATTATTAGATATTAACATTGTATACGTACTGATTATAGGGAGGTCAGACCCAGGCCGCGCCGGCTTTGGATCGAGTGTTCGATTTTGCGCGATTGCACGTGAATCGAATTTTTGAACGTCCACTAAATCCTTATTTTAAGAGCTAATAAAATCATATTTTAACCAGTTATAAACATACATCATATCTGTTATTTACCGAAGTTTGAACTTTGTAAGTCAACGTTTTACCAAGATTTCAGATTGCCAAACTTGGAGCCGCGCGCTCATAAACCATTTCAAGATGGCCGTGGCACCGGATTTTCTACTCACACTACCCTGGAAAGTTGTTAGCGACATGTGAGCCTCTCTTTCGATCTTATTGCCATTGGAGACCATCAATCAGGCAGGAACAGGCTTTCATTTGCCACCTTGAACTTTCTTCATCGTTTCCGGTAAGTCATGTTGTCTTTGAAGTGAAGTTTTCATCGTTGAATTATTCATACCATTTCTAAACATGGCGAAAAGTTCTCCCAAAAAAATGAAAATGCAATTCATGTAAAATATTTTGCTGTTATTTTTAAATCAATAGAAAGAGAGGCTCACGTGTCGAAATTGCTTTTCATTTCGTAAGTCACACGATTTTCTTGGCAAGACGGAGGGCGCGCGTTTGAATGAAACTGACCGAAGTTTGAAGTTGGCTTGCCGTTGAGGGATTTTGGATATGGTTTCTCCGGGATCTTTTCTTCTTCTTTTTTCTTGCGAAAGGGGGGAAATGGATCATTGAATGTAGTCAGCAGTGTTTTATTGTATGTTGTGTAAGGGAGTTGATTTTATGGAAGCCCCGAAGGAGGATCTTTTTATTGAATGAAATTCAGTTGTTAATTTGCTCGATTTCCCGGCTCAGAGGAAGGCAAGTTTTGTCCAAGTTGAATATTTAAACATGAATTATTCATCAAAAATGTCGATTTAAAGCAGGACAATTTTCGATCAATTAAATAGAACACTTGATCAATGCTTTCTATTCGTTTTTACCGAGAATTAACAAGCCGCTCATGAGTCGTTTCCACTTTTTATTTCGCAAGTTGACGGCGATGGAATATTTAGGCACACGCAAATTTGTGAATGAAACTGAGCGAAAGTTGGTTTTCTTTACACAGTTTTTCCATGATCTTTTCTTCTTCTTTTTATTGTGAAACTGGGGGAGATATTATTGGAACTAATCGGAAGTGTTTTATTGTTTCTTCGGGGCTTCGATGAAATCAACAACTAGGCTTTTTCTATTGCCCATATATGGGATTAAATCAGTTGTTAATTTGCTCGATTTCAAGAACAAGAAGCCTATATTTTAATAGTAGCACTACAGCTTACCACTTTACATCACATTCTTTACACTTACTAGTGCTACGCGGCAAACATGATTTCATATCATAACTACATATTTATATTTTAATAAACACGGGTATAATCAACTAAAGTCGATTGAGGTATGCTAACCGCCATGGAAAGCGAGTAGCAGCTGATGTTTCAAGCGCTCGCCGTTCGTCAGAGCCCTTTTTATACTCTGATGAAGGGCTAGCGCTCGAAACGTCAGCTGCTACTCGCTTTCCACGGCGGTTAGCATACCTCAATCAACTCAGTTCAGTTGATTATACCAGTGTTTATCCTCCCTGCTGACGCAGACCAACACTAGTTTTTACAGGAACTTAATTATAAGTCACACATATTTTTTTTAAACTGAGGATTTCCCGGGCAGAGTGAAGGTGACAAATTTGAGGAGAATTGTTTTTGAATGTTTGGATATGTTATAGACTGTTTTGTTGTTAAGTCTTGGTAACTTTGTTGGTGTAATGTGATTGTTTTTATAAGGAATTGTTGGATGTCACTGTCAGTAATTTGTCAGTGGACAAATCAGCAGCACGGAGCTCAGGGAAGGCAAGTTATCTGTTGGTATATTTTGGGAGCGCTTTTGTTTTCGTCATGTTAATATTTTTACCTGGGCCAACATAGCATATTGGGGCAGTGTACAGGGATTTGTTGTAGACGAATGCTGGTGTTGGTAATGTGGAGAGTACGTTTGTCAGGACTGACTGTTGGATGGTTTCAGAAGGCTAGTATGCTTGCTGCAGTGTGTACATAGTTTTTGAATAGTGATAAACAAGTTTTATTTTGTTTTGTTTTCATTTTGGTGATGTTCCCTGCTAGCAGAGGCCTCTCTCTGTCTTTGTAAAATGGAAGACATTTGTTGTCTATAGGCTTATACATGTAATGATATCATTGTTGAGCTGCCACTTAATATACATAGTCCAGTGAAATAATACAACTGCAATCTCTATGAGCCTTTGTAAATGTGGTTCTATCCAGATCACTCACTATCTACTGTCATTCACAAAATGCATTAACTGTGGGATTTATTTTGTCACTTAAGGCTTTCATTTCTTTTTTCTGAGTGTCTATCAAAGTTTGGATGTTCTTTTTACCTTCTCCTGGTTTAGAATTCTTCAACTGTCAAAAAACATAGTATCATAAAAAAACAGGGATTGAAATCCACCTCCACATGGAACAATCTGGAAACTGTATGACAATATGTACATTATTTTTTAGCTAAGCAATTGATATGGCAGAGGAAAGTGACAGGATCAGTGTTATCATTCAACATAAAAGACCAGTTGAATTTTGCTGAAAATTAAAAGATTAAGGAGGCTTATGGTATATTAAAACAACAAATTAAGTTAATTGAATATTCTCTGCACAACCTAAAAGCATGAGTGATTATCATAATTTGTATTTGTTTTCTTCATGTTAATATTTGTACCTGGACCGACATGGCATATTGTGGGCTTTGTGACACTCGGCTTTGCATGTTTTTTTGTGTGTGCAGTGTGGTTCCTTTTTGACAGGGGGGGGGGGGGGGGAAATAAAGTCTTTATTATATAGAGTGGAAGATCTGAGTGGAATGATTGCATAAGTGAGTTTTGCAGGACCAACAAGTCACTTTTTCAAGGGGGAGGTTTTCAGATGACGTACATAAAATAGGGAGGTGTACATGGATTTGTTGTCGTTGAATGCTGGCATTAGTATTAAATGTGGAGAAGGTGGTCAGAACTGACAGTTGGGGAAGTTAGCTGGTTTTGAGTTTGGATGGTTGCAGAAGACTAATATGTTTGCTACAGTGTATGCATAGTTTTTGTATAGTGATGGACAAGTTTTATTTTGTTTTGTTTTCATTTTGATGGCAGCAGTCAATTGTAATGTGTCTACAATGTACATTGTATAAGCTTATAATGTATGGATGACTCATTGTTGAACACTTAATACATAGTCCAGTGAAAGAATACTGCTGTAATATCTGTGAGCCTTTGTTGTGGTTCTATCCAGATCACTCCATATCTACTGTTATTCACAAAATGCATTAACTGTGGGATTTATTTTGTCACTAGGCTGTGCCATTTATTTCATTTCATTTTTCAAAGTGTCTATCAAAGTTCAGATATTCTTTTTACTTTCTCCTGGTTTAGAAGTCTTCAACCATTAAAAAAACATAGTATCATAAAAAAAACAAGGATTGAAATCCATCTCCACCTTCCCATGGAGCAATCTGAAAACTATGACATTGTATATAACATGTATATACATGTTATTTTGTGGATTTGCTCCAAGTCAAATTCACTGAGTCACTGGGTAAGCGATTACTGGGTCAAAAATCGAGCGCAAGAATCGAAGCGAGAAGTGAGTTTGACTTGTTTCACTTGCAGGAAATTGGGGGATTATGTTTTGGCGCGAAAACATGTTTCAGGGGTGAAGCTTACATTTTGCGCCTTTGACAAACTCTTTCCAAGTACAATCAAATTGTAAATACCACATCCACGGTCGACTGACTTGACACGTCAATATACAATGCCTGAAAAATGACGCTTTGTGATTGGGCATATCTTAGTATGTCATAAGCCATGCCTCCAGTTGAAAAATCAACCAGTAAATTTGGTGCGCTGCAAGTGGGAAAAATCCTGTCGTGTGGGGGGCTAAGTTGAGAAAGTCTAGTTATTTTGTAGCTGTGCGATTGATATGGCACAGCTTGTTTGTTGAATGTTGTTGAAAATTAAAAGATTGAAGAAGCTTATGATAGATTAAAATAACAAATTAAGTTAATTGAACATTCTCTCCACAACCTAAAAGCATGAGTGATTCTCATAATTTGCCATTGTTTTCCTTTGTCTTATTAAAAGTATGCATTATTGTGAGAAGTGATACAGTTAACAGAAAAGGTCATGGATTAAGTGTTGCCATAGCAACCAGTGACGTCATAAGAATATGTTTTGCACACTCCCTCTTAAATACTTGCATGGCCTGGCAAATATCAATTAAACCACTTAATAATGCTAATTTGTAAAAAAAAATATATATATATGTATCACTTGTTGCTATGGTAACCAATGACATTGTCGTCTCGTTAAAATTCAGAGTTAATTGTGACAATCAAGGAATATGTGAGATATAGCATATTGCTTTCAAACCATTTAATTTGCCTTTCATCTAGAAGAAATGCCATATTTTAACACTAATTAGTGTGTTGCTATGGTAACCAATGATGTCATCATCTCATTAGTGACAATGGAATAACATTTTAAAGATGTGAGGTATCGTATACTTCCATCGAACCATTTAATTTGCCTTTCATTTAGAAGAAATGCCATATTTTAACACTAATTAGTGTTGCTATGGTAACCAATGACATCATCATCTCATTAGTGATGTTACAGTGTGCGGCTTGATGAGACCTGTCACCTGTCCAAATTTAGTGAAGATTAGTTAATGAGAACTAATTTTATGACACAATTAGTTTTAAAATCAACATTTGGTTTCAATACTGTTTGGTGCCACCAGCTCAGGCTTATCTAAATGGTTGTAATGTAATCCTTTGTCATCCTTTGTCCAAATGACACCCCAAAATCTGAATATTCAAAAAATCACAACTTTGCCAATTCTTGGCCGATCTTGAAAATTTTACCACCAAAATTCTCATTAGGGTGAGATCTATTCATTTATGCTATTTGTTTTGTGGTTTGAATGACTGTAAATTTTGGTCTGACCTCCCTACTGATTAGATATTTTAACTATTCCTACTTTTTATAATGTGATCGAAGGCCTGATGTTTTTAACCGTGAATAAATAAAGTTATTACTTACTTACTTACTTACAACCCAAAGAGCCCACACCCCCGGCCGGGGGGGGGGGGGGGGGGGGGGAGGGGTGGGGGGTTGGACTCCGGTACCAAAGTGACGAGGTGCTCGGCGGTCATTTTGGAAACGAGCCCTAAAAGGTGCGCATAAATTAAAGGTTTAAAAACCATGATGAGTTTGACCCCTAAAAGGTACACATAAATTTATATTCATAAATTGATTTACGTTGTAAAAGAACCTTAAAATTGTAAGGAGCGCCGAGCACCCCCCTCTAAGTAGTTTAGCTAAGCTTTAAAGTAGTTTTTGGCGAAACATTTCACATACCTATCTAAATTTAGAAACAGGGGTGATTGCCTTTGTCAGTTCTTTCAGTTTGGGCGGGACGCGCTTATCGAAAGCGCATGCGCGTGACATTTTGCCGCGGTGTCGAAGCCCACATATCAATCTCGTACCCAGATCCCATTTGTTTCTTACTGCGCATGCTCGACGAAATAATAGGGCTCTGGAAGAATCCGATTCCGGAAGTCCGCGAATCACGGACTTCCGGCAACTCTGCGCATGCTTATCATTACGTTACCTGAGAAGTCGTTTCTTCGGGTTCGATTCTCGCTCAGCTCCTCAGGCCTATGTTTTGGTTTAGATTTGGAAGTTCGCCCGGTATTTTGATAGTGATATTTTGCTTGCTAGTGTCAGGGCAACCCTTAGGAAGTCTCTTTCATCTTCTGCCGTTTTCAGTTTGGATTTTAAGGCTTTATTTTCATGCATCAGGCTCGTGTTTCGGTATCGGTGAATTCATCAGACATTACAGATTCCAGTACACGTGAAGAGGATTCATGGGGATCGAAAACTGATCGCTGAAATCGCCTTACCTGAGCCCGATGACCACACAAACAGCAACTGAATACACCGTAGAAGCAAGTCAAGGCATTTTTACTTGCCATTCTCTCGTATTTTAGCTTCTTGAAGGCTGGAGTTCGTTGCATTCTCATCAGTGCAAACGCTTATATTTAAGCGATCAGTGCCAGTTCACAAGTTTAAGAGATCGGAAAATGCCACTTCTGCCTATAGAGCACTTACGAACAATGTTGTTAAAATGGGAATGCGTAGTATTACCTATCTGTTACGGTAAATCCCTCGGGCGTTGGGTTCGATTTTCGAATTGATGTACCGTATGATTTGAGTTTGCCGCTGAAGTGATTTGAACTCCCGTTAGGATGCAAGCAAATATCTAAGAATCCCTGAAGAGATCGACAACCATTTAGGTAAAATCCAACGGTTTTTAGCGTTTAGATGCCCCGCATTTTCAATGCTTTTGTCCAAATAAATTACTTTATGTTTGACTTCCGGTAAAATTGCATTGTTCAGAACAGCCAATCAGAATACACAAAAATCGGATTCTTCCAGAGCCCTATTATTTCGTCGAGCATGCGCAGTAAGAAACAAATGGGATCTGGGTACGAGATTGCCCACAAATAAGCCCTCGCAGATAAACCAGAAAGAATTTTCTTTAGATTTCTTTCTGTTTTGTTTTGAATATATCTTGCATGGCATTTTTTTGCTTTTACAATGTCAATCCCCTCTTGTATATCATCCAAACTTTCCAAAACTATTGATTTCATAGTAATATTTTAGACGGCAGTTTTTAAAGAAAGACTTTTGGTAAGCGAAATTAAAAATCGACATATTTGGAATTGTCTATAGACAGGTACCAAAACTTCAACATATTTTCTCTGCAGTATTGCAAAATAGAATTAATTTAAAAGAAGTTTTAAATTCTTTGAGCTCTTTCTAGCTTCCTAATTATTAATTACAATAACGTTTTAATCATGTCTTTAGTACTTGGATCAGATCCGTCAGACAGTATCAGAAAACATCAAAAATCTCAATGGCGCCCCCAGTGTACAAATGCAGGAAGTCCCTCCTGACTTCCTGTGCCTGGAGAACAACGAGGACCAGGCGGATCCTGATACCAGGCAAACGGACGACGAGTCCAGGTACGCATCCTACAATATAACATGTAGCACTAGTAAGTGTAAAGAATGTGATATAAAGTGGTAAGCTGTAGTGCTAAGTGTGCACGCCCTACGAGGGAAAGAGAAAGAATCTCTGACCCAAGTGGGACTCGAACCCAACGACCTCCATGTTACATGTCTGGCGCTCTACCAACTGAGCTATCAAGTCAGATGAGAGATGAGAGCAGACATGTAACCTGGAGGTCGTTGGGTTCGAGTCCCACTTGGGTCAGATATTTTTTCTCTTTCCCTCGTAGGGCGTGCACACTTAGCACTACAGCTTACCACTTTATATCACATTCTCTACAATATAACAGCTTTACATGCTGCTATCGAGAATTCGCGCATGACTCTCAGCCAATCACAATCGAGATTACGACTAAGATGAATAATAACCAACATTATTATTCGTGGGAAGTTGGTTTAAGTAGCGCATTCTGATTGGCTCCAATGCAAAGATCACTTCAAAATGTAACGAGAACAAAGTCGTAGACCACGAGACGCAGTCGAGTAGCATGACTGTGTTTCCGTGTGCATCTATATGTCAGAGGACGAACCCACGACAAAATGTATTTGCTTTATATTATGACAAGAACACAAAGAACGATTTCATGCAAAAACTTGACGTGATCTGTGCATCAGGCCTGTGTTCCTCTAAGCCCGATTAGCGTTAATCCTGGATTAAATCTTAACCGAGGACTGGTTCTCTAGGGAAAATGTGTCTTTCTTTATTCTAGGATTAGTAGAAAGGTACAACTGATCCCTCGTCACACAATAAATCAAACTAAATGTTACCTTCATCCTGGATTAGCGTAATAGGCCTTTGCAAGAATGCAATCACGTGTTGTACTGGGTGGTATTTAAAGGCACTTGGACGACATCGGTAGTGTTATTAACAAAACCTGTTTGTAAATGCTATTTTCCACCTCCAATCGATTATCGATCTTTCTAAAACAGCGTTTTTAAAGATAGCTTGCCATCTAGCATCCCACGAGCTCAATTCATTCGTTAACGATGTATTATATCAGCACGTGACTGTATTATATCAGCACGTGACTGTATTATATCAGCACGTGACTGTATTATATCAGCACGTGACTGTATTATATCAGCACGTGACTGTATTATATCAGCACGTGACTGTATTATATCAGCACGTGACTGTGTTATATCAGCACGTGACTGTGTTATATCAGCACGTGACTGTTATCAGCACGTGACTGTTATCAGCACGTGACTGTGTTATATCAGCACGTGACTGTGTTATATCAGCACGTGACTGTGTTATATCAGCACGTGACTGTATTATATCAGCACGTGACTGTTATATAAGCACGTGGCTGTATTATATCAGCACGTGACTGTTTCCTGCCTGTTGGGTGTTTGAGGCCCTGTCCTCTAATAACACATGGTTATCAACCAATCAGAGCCTGCACTGACACAAACCCTCTTTCTATGAATATGGATAGATTTTGATTATCATGCTATCCAGGTACAAGCCATGGAGGAAGGTGTTGACCCTGTACTGACACAAACCCTCTTTCTATGAATATGGATAGATTTTGATTATCATGCTATCCAGGTACAAGCCATGGAGGAAGGTGTTGACCCTGAACTGACACAAACCCTCTTTCTATGAATATGGATAGATTTTGATTATCATGCTATCCAGGTACAAGCCATGGAGGAAGGAGATAACCCTGTCCTTATACAAACCCTCTTTCTATGAATATGGATAGATTGTGATTATCATGCTAACTAGATACAAGCCTGTAACTAAGCTGAGTCAACTCCAGCCTCGATGTCACGAAAGGTTTGGTTACCTTTCAAAATGGCGAATTAGACTATTGTAACTTTGTACTAAGAATGTTTGTAAAATGTTTTTTTTTTTAGGCTGGCAGAAAATGACTATTATGACGGAGAACATGACGTAGACAAGGAGGACGGGTATCTTGACGTTTGACGTTAGATCCTATCCCAGTTACCATGACAACACAATCGAGGACGTATAGCAAGATCATCGACATGACGTCATACCCTGAGGCATTTCGAACCGAGGCCGCTTCTTTATAAAATGGCCACGCGAGGAAGAGAAGTAGGGCGAAGGAACAGGAATCCCAGTTCGTCTTTTCCTTGAAATGGCTGTGTCGAGGACTATGCAAGAATGAACCTAAGGCTTGATAAAAAGGATGATGAAAGCTTTACAAATATTTCCTTCAGAGAGTACTCCCAAGATGTGTTACCACAATGGTTGCAAAGTAAGACGGTTCGATGGTTGTTTACCATTTACATGGGCGATCCGGTCGGTCTCAGTTCGTGTTATTCCAATCGGGAAATTATGGAACACAAACTTCCCGGTTGGTCGTACCGGTTGGTCGTACCGGTCCTCTGAAGACGAGCCGTTGATTTCGGGAATTTTCCATTGCACGAACCGAAATAACATTTACCATTTATATTCCGGAATTTGAGTGTAAATGTAAACAAGCCGTGTGTCCAAACAGACTGCCATTACACTATCGTATGTTGCACCGCGGCAATACCGTCACGTGCATGCGCTTCTGATGAGCTCAGCGCGCGCGCGTCTCCCAGTTTCCCACCGAAACTAAAAGAAAACAATCACCCGTATTGCTAGTGGAATGTTTCGCAAAAATAACACACAAGAAAACTACTTAAAAGCTAAGCCTAAGCCAACTATAACAGGTTGAAGTTTTCTTAATTTGTAATTCACTGCGAGTTTTCTAAGTTATAAAATTATTTAAGCCCTCGGAAATTTGTATTTGAAACCAGAGCCTTCGTTCTACCGGCCAGCGGAGCACAACGTTTTGCCGCGGTGTCATCGTATGTTGGTGTGCCAAAGACTAGCAAGTACCCAGCATACCCAGGGGCAGTTAGTGAACGACGGGCAAAAAACGGACGGAGGGGGAGGGGAGTCGTTCAGTGACTGTCCCTGGGTATCCGAGGATGAGCAAGATGGTGGACTGTGACCTGTGCAGCTAAATTAAAGTGCTTACGAGCCCTAGCCAGAAATCGTTTATTTAGGTGCAGTAAAGTGTTTTACATCTTGTTCGACCATTTTGGGATGGTTTATGGTCGTGATATTGCTTTAAAATGCGTTGCAAATCCTTGAAATGACGTCATTTACGTCAAATTATGCTAATGAGTTGAACAGAGTATGCTTGTTTTTGAGGCGTCTTGCAGTCTTATTGAAATATCTTCTAATAAGTGGAGCTGACATAAAAAAAACAGCAAAATTAACTAAAATTAGCTTTTGACTTTAATGACATCATTGTGTTTTCCGTTTTGACTTTTAAATCAATGATAACCGGCTCTAGCCTGCTATGCAGACGTATTGTTTCACTCTCATAAATTCGAAGAAAAAAGTAACGTCTGCTTACCCGAGCGCTTAATTAGTTTCCAATATGCACACCTCATTGTGTTATGGACCAATCAGGTTTTACCTTACATATCCTGGAAAGCGACGTAATGTTGCATTTATAAGGATTCAGACAATACATTTGCCATTGACCAATCATAGGAGAGTGTCCACTGGCACGCCGGTTCACTAAAATTCTAACAATGGCTTTGATTGGGCAGAAAAATAAAACAAACGTGCTGACGTTGTGCTTGCATATTGGAAACTAATTAAGCGCTCGGAAAAGCAGACGTTACTTTTATCTTCGAATTTATGAGTGAAAAATTACGTCTGCATTGCAGGCTCAACTGGCTAGGGCTCATATGCACTTTAAGAGTATACTTGGAAGGATGAAAGAGGCACTGTCGATCGAGTGAAACGTTTCTCTAAAACAAAAGTACAAATATATCACGCTGGGATAGAAGAGAAATACCATGTGAATGTTCTGATTCCAATACACACGACCTGAGACCGGTCGTCATAACGGTTTGACGTCTAAGAAACAGTCAAGTGGTCGTCAGCTCGTGAATACCGGACTCAGGCGGAGGTATCGACCCGTCATGAGGGGTAGATGAGCCGTCTTACCGGAAGTCGGGTCGTGAAGCATGGAATACATTAAAGCAAGGGGCTGCGTATGAGTGGGGCTGCAAGAAAGGGGGGGGGGGGGGGGGGGAGGGGGGCATCGAAAATTCAAGAAACTTAGAGGGTGGCTGCCAATTTTTTTATAATTTTAAGACACCTCCAATAATGTTTAAAATATCATATTGTATATTATACAAGATACAGTTGAACAAGTCTATTCAGTCCATTGACATGAATACTAACTACTTTTGTTGTTATCCATCGCTTATGACAGGTCCAGACATTTTAATTTCAGCTATTGGATTTGTATTTCAATCAACTTTGAAAGGAAACTGATTCTTATCATTTATTTTTAAACAGCACACAGAGGAAAGTGTGACGGAAGTGAGTTTCGGGGGGGGGGGGGGGGGGGGCTGTATCATTTTACCACTGTGTGCTAGGGGGTCATGATGTTTTTGTCAGTTTGGTTTGGAAGGGGGTAGTTTTAACCCTGTGTATAAACGAAACATTCAAGATAGGGGCAACTAATGTACAGCAACTTTATTTCACGTCGGTGACTCGTAACAGTCTCTTAACCCTTTCACCCCATGGGGTTTTAACTGATTTTTGGCCCTTTCTAGACTGCAAGGGACCTTCTCCCTAGACTTGCTCCAAGTCGAACTCTCTGAGTCACTGGGTAAGCGATTACCGTGGGTCAAAAAGCGAGCGCGAGAATCGAAGCGAGAGGCGAGTTCTTCGTGCGGGGGGCTAAGAAGGACTTTGAGAAAGTCTACCTTCTCCCCTAAGAAAACTGTAGTCACTGTTACCATGGAATTTTCAACTGACCTATAATACTGGGGGCTCAAAGTTTTTAGTGGGCCATTTTGGATGCGTTGTCGGATTTCTACGGAGCTGGAGGGAAGTTTGTTTGAGGGAATACAGAATCACCATTTATAGAGTGCTGGAGGACTTAATTAAGTCTGATGAGAGCTTCAATCAGTACTTTCTCGGAGAACTAAGTCTGTGCCTGGTGTGTTGACTTAGAAAGAGCCTTTGCGGTGTCTTGCTCGTCTTGGATGGGCCCTGAGCTCTTCAGTCATCTTGCCGTGGGCTTCATAAATGGATGTCTGGATCCACCTATCAGCTTTTTGGGAATATTGGACAACATTTACTTGACATTGATTCCAATATGACGCTATTAGGTCGAAAATAGCTTTAGATGGATCGGTTTTAGAGAGAGTGATTTTTTAGATCTCGATATATAGCCCAACTAAGGCGAGAATACAGGACATAAGAAAAGGACACTCAAAGTACATTTACTTCAAAATGTTATTTCATTACCTTTATTTTTACCACTGAGAAATAAATACAAACTCTATTAGTGAGAAGACAAGAAAAATTTCCAGGGGAAACGGTGACTCTAGCGAGGCCCTGTTAGGATTTTAGGATTATGGATTATTTGGGTTTTCAGAGAAGGGATACGGATTATTGGCAACTAAATAAAAACAATTCGGGTTATTTGGGTTGGATTTTAGGATTACGGATTATTATCACATCGATGACTTTTACATAAAAGGGTCATAAAAGCCATAAAAAGAACGACGCATATTCGTCTCCAGTCTCCGAAATATAATTCTCCTCAAAATTCCGAGCCCGCGATGCCTCGCGGTAGGCCCCAATCTCGTTCCCAGGGCCTTTTGGGTAATATTCAAGTTTACAAAATAAATCCGTCTTATCTTCAGTCTGGATGACTGGATAGCTACCAAGCCTCCTAATACTTGTGGTAGGATTTTTTTTCCTGAAATGCGCGAAGGGAATGATCAGAATACGATGGCCGAGGAGGGCCATCCGTAATTCAGAGGGTTTTTTTTTGCTCCAGATTACAGATTTGTTTTTTTTACTTCAGATTACAGAGTTTTTTTGCCCCAGACGTCCGGTGTCACAGCGTTTTGTGGCTTCCTAGGGGAGGGGTGGGGGTACACAAAATGTTTTGCGTTCCCTCCGTTCCAAAATGAAAATGAAACCTTTAAGGTTACCGTGCAGGTTCGTATAGTGTTTCTTCATGAAAACAATTTTCCTCCTGGTGTTTTGCTAAGTGAATATTCTACAATATGAAACAAACTAATACTATACATTAAAAACTTTGCGAGATATTGAAAGAAACTCTTTTTTTTTTGGAAAAGCAAATAAATGGGCAGCGTGTGATCGTAATATGATAAAGCGCCCCTCGAACGTTTTCGCGGTAACAACCTCCGGGAACTTGCCTCGATGACATCACATATTGAGGGGAAAAAACGGTGTGCGGCTTTTTCTAAATTCGAAATGGTTCAGTTTAGTTATGCTGTCTGGTGTCAAATGACAAGGGTATTTTCTGAAGCTCCAACTTTGATTTAATTAGTAAAATGTCAAAAAAACCGCATACAGTTTTGAAGGCTGCTATGTGTCGATTGACATTATGCAGTTAAATCGGCCATACGCCCTAACGCGTGGCCTTGGTAATTCGTCTTTATAAATACTGCCCGTTTTGCGTTTCTAGGTCCACCGTTCTTACGGATTATATATTTTTTCATTAAAACATCACGCAGGCTCATTCTATGGTCTATAAGCTTTAAAATGGTATATAGGTTTATGTAGTTTTCCCTAAAACAACGCGCGCAAGAGATTTTTACCGAGAGGCATCCGTGAACCTGCACGGTAACCTTAACATCATATAATATGTTTTAAATTAAAATTGGAGCTTTCCTTCAGAATTATGTGTGTAAAAGTTTTTTTTTTTCGTAACTAGTAACTTTGCCGTGAGCGTTAATAATAGTGACCGAATGATATCTGGAACTTCACTCGTATCAGAATGATATGGCTACAACTTTGCATTTTCTTCTTTCACATACGATTTTGCTGTGTCCATATTCAAAGTTACAAGCAGAAAATAAGTCAACTGTGTACTGTTGGTCATTTTACGAAAAAACAAGCCAACAAAAAAGGGGGGAAACAAAAGATCTTCGAAACACAAATTTGAGAATTTTTCTCGTGTACGATTTTCTTTTAAATGAAACGCGGCTCGTGAAATTTCAAGGAATGTTGAAATCTCTCTGGTCGTATTTATGCCCAATACCATTGCTTATCATTGTAACAGCTTTGCCGTAGTCGTTGGACTTCTCATGTACATTAAACGTCACAGTATTCTTGTACGTCAACGTAAAAGTTTACCAGTTCATCCGCCTTGACACTTACTCTCTTTAATCTAATTATAAAAACAATCGGATGCCTCGTTTATTAAAAAAAAAGTGAAATCATTGTCCTTTTAAAATCTTCAACAAGAACAACATCGATCCACTAGTTTTTGAGAAGAACAACTGATGAACTTTTTTTTTTTTTACGATTTATACAAAAATATTGATACTTGGATTAAATAAAAAATAGTTAGAGACCAATATCAATCAGCAAATGTATAATTAATTCTAGACCGGAAACTCCAAATAAATATTAACATAGGGAAATCCCACCAGGCCAGAAGACAATATCAAATGCTCGCGTTAAGCGACGTGCATATCCGATATGTACAACGCTCGAGGGAAAACGTAGCCTTGTGACGGTTCATGCTCGACCTTATGTTCTCTGAGTAAAAGAGAGAGATCTTATTGAGGATTTTGAAGGCCAGAAGAGCAAAAACAGCTATAGGAACGGGTTCAAGAACTTGGTAGTGGTCGACTCAGGTCATGCATTTGTTACAACTTCTGGCACTTTCAAATCTTACTAGCGTCCTTCAAGGGAACACAGCAGCGCAGGGAAGATTGAGTGTGAACTGTACGTGCAGTTTTGACAAAGGTACGAAAGGTAGGTGATGCTTTAGTAGCGATTAAAAGGCGGTCTGCCTCTCGCTCTCTCTTTTTAGCGTTTCTGTGTTTCTGTGTATTATCTGTTATTTAAAAAATTTCAGGCCACGACCTTTCATTTGTTGGCCAAAAACGTGATATAACATTCACAGTCATGAAATTCATTTTAAACTTACCCAAAGATACCGTGCGAGCAGAGCGGAGAAAGAAGGCCAAAGAAGGAAAGAAGGCTCTGTTCGCTGGGTAGCCCAAAAGAGACAAGTTGAGGATGGAACCTCGCCTTTGACCTGATTCTGTTGTGAAGATTAACTCTCCGAGATTAAGATTCGTTTTTGATAGCGGTTTACATTGCCGGACCCGTGGCAAGGTTGTTTTAATTCTTGTTAAAATCGTACAGTTTTGGAGCTTACAAAAACCGTTCACTCCTTATCTTGATGAGCATGTTGTGTTGAATCCTCGTGCTTCACCTTGGTGTACTGTTTAACTATCTTAATCGTACAGACCCCAACCTCGTGCATGCCAGGTTTAATCTAATAAGCTTTCATGCACCAAGCGCTTGATCACTACTGGAATACTAAATGTATCCTGAATATTATATTTCAGCAAGCGTTTGTGGTTAATTTGAAGTGAAAGTGTGCCCGCCGGTAATTGTGATTTCCAGAGACTCTTATTCCGCAATGCGGCCCTGGTCGTATAAAACTTTCCGGCATACTGTACCTGTTTGATTGACGCCAATATCTTCGTAACTCGATACCCTTGTATCTCTAACTCTGTAATTTTGTATCTCTGTGGTATCTTCGTAACTCGATACCCCTGTATCTCTAGCTCTGTAATTTTGTATCTATGTGGTATCTTTGTAATCTCCGTATCTTGTGTCTCGAAATAGACCAAACTGGCACAAAAACTTATGCGTTATAGTGTGAACAGACTTGGTGCAAGTTGGCACAAAAACTTATCCGATACAATTAAAGTATATCACTTTCAAGACATCGCTCCGGCACAAAACTCGCGCCGAACCAGCGTTTGTGAACAGGAGGCCGATCCGTTATGGTATTCGTGCCGGTGTCACAGGAAATTTGCACCTAGGAAATTTGCACCCCCTTACCAAAAACTGCTTTAAGGTCTCGATAAAGGTTCAAATTGGAAAAGTTTCGAAAATGCGTTTTTTCACAAATTCTAAATCTAAAAGCCCTAATGTAGCATCACAAAAAAACTCAAACTAAAAAAATAAAAAAAAATAAAGCCTTCAAAATGCGACTTTCTGATTTCCCGCTAAAAAATGAAGGCGCGAAAAATGATTTACAGCTGTTGCATTCACGGCATGGGCATGTTATTTCATTCTCGCCATCCTGTGATTTTCTGCGCTACTTTTCGTTCGTTAAGATTTCCTACGTTTATAATGCAATGCCCAAAAGTGTAAAAGTAGATATTTCTTGGTGCCGTATTCAAAAAAGAAGAAGAAGAAAAAAAAACAGCACAATTTAGTTCGTAATAATTTAGTTTGTGAGTAAATTTGGAAGCGGCTGTAAAGTTCTTAGGACAAACAATGGCTGGAGGGATTATACTCAAGTTCCAAGAAGTTAGAATCATCGAAGACTGAAAGTCCACAAAGAATGAAGCAATAAAGTTTTGTTATCTTAAATCGGCCAAAAATTTAAAGAGAATTCAATGCAGGAAGCTAAGTCTGGTTGAAGATTGGAAGGAGACAATGGATAAGGGACAAACTGTTGCCATATTATCAACGGATATGAGCAAAGCATTTTATTCAATGCACCAAACACTACTGATATCCAAACTAAAAGCTTACGGATTTTCCCAGAATGCTTTGGATCTGAAGTCTTACTTCATTAGCCGTAAGAATAGAACTAGAATAGGCCAGGTAACAAGTAGCTGGAGGGAGATCGGCAGGGGTTGCCCACAGGGTCTTCCTTGGGCCCGTTGCTATGGAACATATATCAGAATGACTTATTCTATGCTCAACGCAAAAGCCAGCTATCAGCTTATGCTGATGACCACCAGTTGTATTATGCTCATGATAACCCAGAACAAGCTGTCATGGAAAATATACTCCAGCTGGTATAGTGATAACTTCCTTGAGGGAACCTAAGTAAATATCAAGCCATGGTTATGTCTAAGAACTCTCAACATTTGGACATTGAAATTGATAACTCAGTGTACAATTAAGCAAACAGGGGAACTTAAGCTGCTGGGCGTGACTATCGACAGGAACCTGTATTTCACTGAGCACATATCAACAGCCTGCAAGAAAGCGAGTATGCGTGTTGGGGTCCTGATGAGGTTGCGGAAGCTCATCCCAGTCGAAGCTAAGCTAAAGATATACAAGGCTGCAATCTTACCATATCTAACATACTGTGGGATTGTTTGGCATTTCTGCAGAGCCTCTGACAGCAGAAAGCTCGAGCGGGTAAACGAGCGGGGTCTAAGAGCAGTTTTTTGTGACTGGAGCCTACTTTACAGTGAGCTCCTATTACGTGCTCGATTGACAAGCTTGTACAATAAAAGGCTACAAGACATTGCTATTTTCATGTTTAAGGTTAAGAACAATCTATTACCAACAAATATTGTAAATCTGTTCTGTAACTCCCCTTCTGAGTATAACTTGAGAAATTCAGACTTCTTTATACCTAGGATAAATACAGTTCAGTTTGGGAAACACTCACTCAAATTTTGGGCCATATTTATGGTCGAAACTGCAGAATAAGGACAGGAACACTACTTCCGTAACGGCATTTAAGGCACACATCAGAAAGGGAGACCTCACTCTGTTAACTGACACAAGCCATTGTAAAGGCTGCCACTTGTGTAATTCCTGATGATTTAAAATACATTTTGATGCATTTATTTTAAATAGACTTTTTGTTGTACATAGTATTTTATACAAACATCATAATAGTATATTATATAAACATCATTATTGTATATATAAATTTACTGTACATACATTGTAATATATCAGTGAAAGTAGGTAGATGACCGCGGCGCTTTTAATTTAAATTAGTGTACATTAAGTTATCCGTAATATGTATTTATAAGGTTATTCACATTCGTAATTTGTAATCATTTAGGAACATTTATTATTATATTATCAGTACACAAATTAGATTACGATTACGGTTTGATTATTAGAATTAGGATTGTTATAATATTTTTATTATTAGGAATTTTACAATTTTAACTTAAGATTTCATTAGTTAGTCATAGGATTTTTGTTCAATAATATTGCGTCTATCTTTTTTAAATCTTTGCTCATATTTATATCCAGTGTCCCCGATTAGTATTGGAGGCCACTTGTGGCCAGCTAGAAGTTTGACACGTTAATAAAGTTATTGATTGATTGATTGATTGATTGAGGTTTGTAGGTTTTGTTTCAGCGCGATGAAATATTTTAGAATGACATAAACAGTCTACCGTGTACATGACTGCACTTCAGTGGTTTTCCCTGCATGATATTAATTGTTTGCTTACTGTGGTACCATTTTTCTGTACTCCAAAAGCGTGTTTCTTCTTGAAATTAAGCTGGAGCATCGGTGAACTAATAGTTTTTATCTGTTCTGCGGCTCGTTTGAACTTTGTAATCACAACATGAATCGCTTTGATTGGCTAATGTTAAGGAGGCGGGATTTATTAGTTTATCGGGCTGTTTCTCGGCTCTTTTTTTTCGGCCAAAAACAGAACTTTGTTAAAGTCCAGCCTTTTGTCCAATTTCGCTAAATTTTTCACGTGTCGTAGAAAACAGCCGTGTCTCAAATACTGTGTCGTTGAATTTTGAAATAATTTTTCATTCAGGTTTTATGACCTGGTTTGTATCAAAATGGGATGAAAAACTACTTTTTCAACTTTGAAAAGGGATAAAATCTGTAATACGCAATATATCAAAATTGCCCGACACAGTATTTGAGTCAATTTAGTTGGGATTCGAAAGGACTAATTCAGAAAAAAATGTTTCAAAGCCTGAAGGGCTGAACTCCTTCTGGCGGACGGAGTCATTTCGCGTAGAAATATATACAACATCTACGCTTTTAAGTTTTGTTCAAAACGGATTAAATATATACTTTCTTCAATTCAAGACCTTTAAAACGGTATATAGTACGTCTATGTGGCTTTAATGTTGCAAGAGCGTTTTTCCTAAATGGCACGTCGAACCTTTATCGAGACCTTAAGTGTTTCTTTAGACGTTTCTTATCTTTATATTGAGGCAGACATAGCAGAAGTGACCTAGGAATCTCATCTGGTTTAAGTTTACGGCGAAAACTTTGTGCCCCGGCGGCTATGTATTTAGCTTGCAAAACGGAGTAATAACCATACACATTTTAAAACTTCTTAATCACTTACAATGTATTTATTCAAGATAATATATACATTCAAAGGAGCATTGAGTTCCGACGTTTTCGTAGCGTTCATGTTCCGTTACAACTGTAAAAATCGAACTCGTTTGCTAGGTGGACGGCACCGGAATATCCAAATTTAGCGGGACTAGGTCGAATTAGTACCATGGAAGATGGACGTTTCTGGTAATGATTCATCCAATATGCTAAATTCACTTATTATGCAAATTAACAGCTATTATAGAATGGTGTCTATAGAAGATCGGCCGTGCCGATCGAAATATTGGAAGAAAAAACTCTCTACCGTTGAATCAGCCTTTCCTTTCTTGTCACAGAATACGCTAAATATTTAAAATAATTATGCTTCGACCTGCAAATGGATAGTAATAGAGTTCCTCTGAATCAAACTTGAAGAAGTAGCTTGCGCTGTACGGTCAAGGCATACCCTAGTTCCAGAGGGTATCGCCGACAGACCAAGTGGCGAAACATGGCTGTTTTAGATATCCATGCTCCTTTTCTGTCTTGAAGCGTATACCTTTTATTCGACAACGTTTTTCGAAAAGCTGGCCTGCACGCGCAATTACAATCGATCTATCACGTCCAACATCACTTCACTTTTATGCTGAGAGCATGCGATATATGTGAGGCAAATCTTGTACTGCACTTGTACTCATCACGGCTTAAAGTGCAGGTCATAATTACCCAGTGATGACAGACACATCGGGAGGAACAGTCTAGATGCGTGGGTTACATGGTTTTATTCACGTCACGATGTCATATAAACTCCCCGAAATTGGAAAGAGAATACTGCGCTGAAATCTCTCACTCGCTTTTTGTCGTTGCACTCCATCCCCAGAGCAAAGTAGTAATTCATTCAGGTACGTAATTCACAAGTTTGGGTCACTAATTGCGTGCTGTAATTTCTACAAGACACGTTTTCACATGGAGAGCAATATTTCATTGAGTGACATGATACAACCATGGGTTTGATTTAGTAGTTTCGAGGGTATCTGGAATTCAAAATATGCGGCACGTATTTCAACCACAACTGTTTGATTCACTCAGTTGTACATGTGGATTATTGCTAAGTTCTTCGCATAACATGATGTTCAGGACAAAGTGTCAAAAGCAACTGAAAGAATGCCTGCGTAAGATTGTTACACAGGACTAATTTTGACGTGACTCACTTTCGCATCATTTAGCGTTTTTAATTATCACATAATACATGCTGAGCTTTTACCGTCGATATCACCTTGATTGCTATTCCCTTTCTGGAAGCCGAAAAACCAATGTGATCATCCGTAAATACGTGCGTTTTCCCTCGTGAATCTTTCATCCGGTACCCCCAGGCCACGAACTGCGCAGTTTGAGGTCTTAACCTATACTTTGGAAACCGTTTGTTTTTCAGGTTACAAAAACCAAGAGTGCTGCAGAAACAAGCTTTTCCAAACAGCGAAGATGGACAAAGCATTTCTCTTCATGTTTCTCGCTAGTCTACGAATCTGTGGTAAGTGGGTTTATCTCTGTTCAAAATTTTCTTGTATCAAAATTTCATCCGCGGGATTTTTCAATGTACCTTACTTCTCTTTAGAGCCTCCGCTTCATCAAGATCACTTCAATTTGCTACATTTTACTTTGTTTGTAACTAACTTAAACTCAGAGCCAAGTTAATATCTGTAGGTACCATTACTTTTCTCTGGCCATAGTTGCATCGAAACAATATTATTGGGCTCGAATAATAACGTGTGTACACGTGTAAAAACGTGTAATACACGTTCGGTGCATTCATCAGGTCAAAAATACCATCGCAACAATACTGTCAAAATATTGCATCTGTTTTGTTAGTTTGTTTTCTTACCTTACTTTTGGGTTAAGATGTTGTTTATAAACAAGCTGCAACAATCCGATACGAAAGCCGAACACATAGCCTCGCGTTACAAGTATCGCGAAATAAATATTCAGTTGTTGAATATTTATTCAGTTGTTGATTCATTAGATTCCAAAATTCGAACCCAGAGCACTAGGCGAATACTGTTTGTCGGATTTTAAAGGTAAACATGAAAATATAATAAAATTGTACGGTATTGAAACAAGGGGAATGAGCCTGGACATCTTTTCCTGCATAAATTCAGAGCCAATTTTAAAATATGTAAGTACCATTACTTTTATCTGGCCATGGTTGCATTATTCGGCTTGAATGAACTTAAGTGTCGCTACAAAAAAAAAATACCAAGAAGGATTGGGTTTTCAAGTTTTTATGTTCGGTGTGTTTATTGTTGTAAACATAATAATAATAATAATAATTTACATTTATAGTGCGCATGCTGCATGAATATATGATCGCCTGCGCATCACAAAATTAACTACAATAATATAAGAATTGAGCTAAAACCACAGTAAAACTATAATAAGGTAAAATTAAAAGAATAAATAAAACAATTATAATAGATCTTAGTTATAAAAAGCTAACATTAATAAATGCGTTTTCAACACATTCTTAAAATTATCTAAGGCTCTACAATTACGAATACTACATGGTAGCGAGTTCTATAGTTTAGGGGCAGCAGCACAAAAGGCCCTGTCCCCCAATGTCCTCTTTGTTCGCTCTCTTGGAAACTCAAGGAGAAGTTCATTATTTGATCTTAAAGAATAACGCGATGCACCCTTAATGATAATTAAATCATTTATATATTCAGGCGCTAACCCGTGAATAGCTTTAAATGTAATTACTAGTATCTTAAATTTAATTCTAAATTGCACTGGCAGCCAGTGAAGCTTAAAGAGCAGAGGCGATATATGATCAAAGCGGGAATGGTTCAATTCACAAATAAAAAGATTGAGTTTCAAAATTTAGGAATGCTCTCAAGGAATTCTCTCATGCCGTTGATTGATGTCAATAACTTTGTATACCTTTCAGGATCTTCGCCGATCCAGTTACCAACATCGACAACAACACCAACAAAAGCACCAAAAGTAACGACAGGTAAGTTTGAGGGTGCGTTCCTTTGGTCAAATCCAGAAACGGATTTGTAATCAAGGATTCTTCGGATTTGCGGCTTTCGAAGGAACGCCATAACAGCAATGTTTATCGTTCACGAACTTTTAAAAGATATGTTTGAAAAGGAAACAGTCAAATGATCTGAAGACGAACCTCTTCTAGCTTTGCCAGCCCAGAGCACTCAAAGAAAAAAGTGAGTGCATATTGAAGAATATTTTGAAAGTGTTGTGCCATTGTACAATCAATCACCGACTTCCAAATATGGCGGGATTATCACCTGAATACCGCTGATCTGACGGTACTTTTTTCGAATCCAAGGAATCCGAATTTGGATTGAATCCTTCGGGTAATGGGCTCCTGTTCGAACCTACCTCGGGTTGGAGTCGAGGGATTCGAAATCCATTTTGGATTTGCTCCAAGAAACGGGTGAAAATCTATTTTAGGATTCATAATCCGGATTTGGATTTGGACCAAAGGAACGCACCTTGAATTTCACCTCTCGCGCCCATCAGGTGGTGACTACGATGGGCCTTTTGCAGGAATGCAATCACATGGTTCTACTGGGTGGCAAAAAAATATTAAATCATATATTTAAAGGCACTTGTACGAGAACGGTAGTGTTATTAGCAAAACCTGTTTGTAAATGATTTTTCCACCTCCAATCGATTGACAATCTTTCTAAAACAGCGTTTTCAAAGATAACTTGCCTGCCATGCAGCATCCATGGCAACGCCTTTCCCATGCATGGGGATCACGAGCTCAATTAATTCGTTAACGAAGTATTATATCAGCATGTGACTGTTTCCTGCAAAAGGTCTATTAATGTGATAAACTGTCCTTTCAAGGAACTATATTTATTGACAAATTGTATACGACCTATTTCAAGAAAGGTTGACTCGTGCACGTGATTGTCGCATCAGTGTGTTCCAGTGAACTTTAAAATGGTTTATCTGTTTTGTCAAGTCCTCGTGTGTGTTATAAGTATTCAGTTCAATAACAATATGAGGGATAATAATATAATAACACTATTTCTCAATACATTTTTTGAATTTGCTGGATGCAGTTTTTCAACATGCTCTACATGGCCTAAATATGTCCTTCATATTAATATCACGTAAAGTTCTTTTTTAAATCGTTTTTTTTTTGTGCGTCTAGAATGGTTCCTACATTAGGTTCGGATAAAATTGACTTTGTGTACACGTTTGCCGGATAATGTTTCCTCCTTCGCGTGTAATTCCAACCGGTTACGATATAATTACGTTTTTATGTGCAATAAGCTATTAAAGTACAGTTAGTTCTTTTCGGTCGTCGACTAGACATCATTTGCTGGACTACGGACCTCCCTTACGTTAATTCCTAATAATAATAATAATAAAACCATTACATTATAAACTAGAATAACAGGAAAGAATTAACCTTTTAGTTAACAGATATAATCTTACAGTTCTACTACCGTTTGAACAGTTCTGTGTTAACTACTGATGACCACGATCTCTAAGTATTCTCCGCAGGGAGTGGTTGGAGTTACTGGTGATTTTTTCCCACATCTCATAGTTACATCTAATCGGCTTAATTACACCAGCTAATCTCTGATTAATTGTCATGTGGGGCACTGGAAATAACAACAAAAGATATGTGCCGAAAACAGCACGTATCGCGGATCGAGTACAACATTTTTTCATCACTTTTCTTCGTTTCACAATCACCTATTCACAACCTGTGCACTAACAGAACACATGTAGA
Source organism: Actinernus sp. WN-2022 (assembly GCA_030867875.1). NCBI lineage: Eukaryota > Metazoa > Cnidaria > Anthozoa > Actiniaria > Actinernidae > Actinernus > Actinernus sp. WN-2022. The sequence continues at coordinate 50,114,967 of JAOWCC010001679.1, read as the reverse complement.
AAATTATTAAAGCCGGTGATTTCACTTTAACATCCATCAATTATATTGTTTACTATCCTATTTGAAAAGATGGAAAGGGGGATGCTTCTGTTCAGTGCTCGAATCGAAACAGACAGAAGTTCACCAAACAAACGAGACGGCATGTTACTATCTATTGAAAAATATAATGTTCAAGACTGATTAGGAAAAGAGTTAAAAAAACTCGTGTCTGCATGATAAAATGGACATATCGATTGTGACGAGGGAGGGATAATTTGACCTGAAATAACACGAGACCTTGTTCTTATAAAGAGTTCACTGACTTCACTGACAAATAAGTGTGAGCTATATAACATACACGAAGTCGTCTCGCCATAACGATTGATTAATCGGTGGTAAGAACTCATGCATGGCAGGGACCGCCTTAAGAAAATCGCTCAAATAACAAACCACCAGTCAGATTGGTCTGCTTACAAACAGGCTAAGAACAACGTAAACAGAGCAATTAAGCAGAGTAAAAGTAATTACTATGAACAATATTTTTCTCAATTTCAGGGTAACATTCGTGAAACTTGGAAAGGCATAAATACTGTACTGTCTAGAAAATCTAAAACTACTTCACTCCCAACTAAAATTGAGGGACATGAAAGTAATGTTATACTGAACCCAAAGAGATTAGTAATGCTTTTAACAAACATTTTGTTGAAGTTGGGCCTATCTTGGCTGGGCAAATTCCGCAATCCCCACTGAGCTTTGAGTCGTTTATTCAACCAACAGTCTCAACTTTTGAGCTGAGAGATTTTGAAGTTTCGGAAATACTTAATATTATCAAAGTTATCGGCAAATAAAGCCAGTGGATTGGACGGAATACCAGCCAGTCTACTTCATCTCTGCGCGTCATCTATAGCTAAACCGCTAGCTCATATCTTCAATCTCTCTATCGATCATGGTACTTTGCCAACTGATTGGAAGAATGAAAGAGTGTCTCCATTATATACAGAGGGATCTAGATCAACCCTTAATAATTATAAACCTATTTCTGTCATTTCTGTTGTTGCAAAAATACTTGAACGAGCTATTTTTAACCAATGTTATGCCGCATACTTAGTTGATAACAACGTCCTTAGTAAATATCAGTCTGGTTTTAGGCCGCTACATTCCACTGTAACAGCTTTGTTGTATCTCACGAATGAATGGTTTATGAATATTGATAATGGCCTTACTAATGTGGTAATATTTTTAGATCTAAAAAAGGCCTTTGATACTATAGACCATTCAATTTGATATCAGAAATGAGGCTTTGTGGTGTACAGCCCAAAACCATATCTTGGTTTACCCAGTACCTTTCAGGGCGAACCCAACAAACAGTAATCGATGGTATCCTCTTGGATTCAAATGTAGTTGCATGTGGTATCCCACAGTGGTCAATACTAGGTCCATTGCTATTTCTGCTATACATTAACGATTTACCAAACTCAAACTTGGTATCAAACGTTCGTATGTATGCTGATGACACAAGTCTGGCGTATGCATCGAACACCCCTGAGGAGCTATCACATGTAATGAACAATGATTTAGCTAATGTGCATGAGTGGCTAAATGCCAACAAACTGAGCCTAAACACAACGAAAACAAAGTGTATGTTCTTAGGTACTCGCATTAGGCTCGGTAGGATACCTGAAAATCCGGTAATTAGCACGTCAAATGGTTGTTTAATTGAAAGAGTTAAATCCTACAAATGTCTAGGCGTCCACGTTGATGAATTACTCACGTGGGAATGTCACATTGATACTATCTGTAAAAAAGTTTCAAAAGGACTTGGTGTCTTAAGAAGAGTGAAGCCATTTGTACCTTCTAATATCCTGTTTTATATCTATAATTCTTTAATAGTCTGTATGGGGTTCCATGGGAAAGGGTTTGTCTGATAAAGTTCAAAAACTTCAAAAAAGGGCTGCCAGAATCATTACAGGGTCAAACTACGACATTAGATCTAGGGACATTCTACAGCAACTTGGTTGGAAAAACCTTTCGGAACGGCGAAACGACCAAATGGCATGTATGATGTATAAGACAATGAATGGCCTGGTCACTGGCTGTTTATCCCAGCTTTTTACAAAAACAGGCGATGTACACCGTTACAGTTTACGTAATTCAGAACATAGCTTGTTCGTTCCTAGGCCAAACTCTGAGGCACTCAAAAAAAGCTACTCCTACAGAGGCGCTCGTCTATGGAATGGTCTCTCAGAAAATCTGACTGAAGCTGGTAGTCTTTCTGTTTTTAAGACGTACCTTAATAGTAATAGTAATAGTAATAGTAATAGTAATAGTAATAGTAATAGTAATAGTAATAGTAATAGTAGTTGAAAGTGGTTACTGAATTATGTTTTTAGATTTTTAGATCTATTTAGATTTTATTGTTGGATCACGGCTCTCCGGAAGAGCATCATTGTATGATTGAGACTCCGTGTTTAAATAAAGAGTTATTATAAATAATTACTCGGGCCAGGCCTTCGGCTGGCGCGAGTCAGAAATCGCAAGTGTTTATTTTTTATTTTTTATTTGTGTCGCTGGTTGGCGCCGTCGACCCATCAGATTGCGCCAGTACTGTGAACAGTGCTGGCGCAATGTTGTCCCAGTGAACAGTGATGGCGCAATGCTGGAAATGTTGTCCAGACTCCAGGTTTTTCAAGATGGCGGCGAGTGAGAGTTTTGACTTGGCAAAACCTTTAATATCAGCTGTTTTTTTGTGTAAACCAAAGGTTCCTTCAAGTGCAATACCAAGATTTTTGTCTTTTCTAAAGCTGAGAGGTGTTTCACGGGCTTTGGCCGGGAATTTATCACATATTATGCGACATGCTTTAAGACACACTCGTGAGACGTGACAGTGCTCTGCATGCGATCAACACTGACTATATAAAAAGACAACAGCTTGTAAATGTAAGTAGCCGCTAATCTGAACATGATAACCTTTATACCAATTGACTGTCGTTGTGTTGTTATTTATTGTTATTGTATATAACCTCTCGAAAGTATAGACTACAGTAGAAATGACCCGATTTCTCAGTTCACTGACTGACAGTGACAGGGGCCTTTTAAAATATTATATGCACATGTATTTAAATGTTTATAACTTCGGGAACGAAAATCTAGAATGCAGTGAGTGAGTATAAACTGAATAAGTAATCCGAAATGAAGATTTTTTCAAACGAACTATAAATGACTCTGATGAGTGATGTGGAAATCGCATATTTACATGTATCTGTGGCGTGTTATTGACACTGGTAAAAACCTGTTCCGGCTTAGTTGCAGATCAATACCCCCACATTCTCCACTTTAGTTCAGGTCTCGTTCTATGAATGATTTTGGGTCTAAATGGTTAGGTTTTTTATTATTTCAGGGTTAGGTTTTTAGAAGGTTTGTATAAAAAAGTTGAGAAATGAGGAGGGGGTATTTTGCAATTACTCCCAGTGTATTTCATGGTTTTTTTTAAACTGACATACTTCATAGATATGATATTATGTATAGAGTAGTGTATTTATCATTATTGCAAGATGAAGTTTATAAAATAAACTAAATTTGGTCCAGAACTGAGAGAGTATACTTACATGTAAGTGGCCATTATATATCTATACAAGCTAGATCTTGTTTCCTCTTAAAGTTTAAATGGCTTCTAATAGACTAGAAAATGGGCTCCAGAAATTGGCCCAATTTATCAGTTCTTTCGGTAAAATAGGAATACGGATCCACTTCTAAACAAGCGGGAAGATCTACAACTACAATTAATTATTTGGTGTGAAGACAGATGACTCCAATAATCCAAAAACCGAGTGGAAATCGCATGTTTATTTCTGAAATGGACTCATGTAGTCTATAATTTATTTGAGAACTAATAATTTATTCTAAATTTCAAAGTTACATCATCTATATGTATTTATAATTTCATTACAATTGGATTAATTTTATCTGAACTAAGTTTGGGCCTATAGCAGAAAGATGGTAGCCTCCAGTTTGCTTTAACTGCATTCCAGTAAGCTCAGTGGTTAAGTATCAGTCTATTGTGCAGGAGGTGGTGGGTTCAAATCCTGGTGGGACCTTCAAATAAGTGGGAGAACTGGTACTGCCTTTGCTCTGACATCTGCAAATGGTTAGACCTTCATGTCTTCTTGGATCAGAATCTTAAATTGTAGGCCGACGCTGAGAATGCAACCAAATCTCTGGTAGTGACCACCCTCAAGTGTAGTGGATATAGTTGTATACATAGCGTAAATGAGTTTGTCCCCAATTAGCAATACCATGATGCTAAATACATTGACATTCTCCTCTGTTAGTAGTAGTAGTACTAGTTCCCTTGTTGCCATGTACATTTTATATATTAATATACAGGCTAAATCTAGTAGATTACATACATAATCATGACTGCTGCCTTAAATTATTATGTTGTTGTACTAAATGGATGGATAAATAATGCATGTATTAGCAGCTTCCCCCTGGGGTGGATCCATGGGAACCTGTCAGAATTAATTGTTTGTTGCCCATCGGTGAGGGGGAAAAGCTCACTTTGGTTCATAGATCAGGAACCTTGTATGAATTTTTACTAATTGCTGTGCCCCATACCAGCTAGGGGATATGATACAACGAGTTTGATTGGGTATTATTGTGCAAATCCCCAGGGTACATGGGGGTTGATCCCTGGTGTAGTAGCTGCCAGTAAATATGCAAAGCTACTGATACAGTGCAAAACTGAATGCTAAATCACTGGAAGGAAGTTCAAAGGAACATTGCATGTGTTATTTTAAAGACTTGTTGTTGAGGTTTTACTTGGCCTCTTGTATAGGCAAATCCTCGTTTACGTTTTTTCCTTATTAGCATACATCAAACTTCAAGCAACGTACATATAAACAAACAGAGTCGATAAATCGAAAGAGATTGACACACTTGATAATCACCGAAAATTTTAGAATGGTAAAATAAATTTATTTTGAGGAAAAGTATTTAAAAATATCAAAATTTACAAAGAATGTATGGCTGACAGCAACTTTTGCCCCCCAGCCCATTTTACAGTTTTGAAAAGTCAATTTATCTGTAAATATTTAACATATCAATCTTACATTTTCGGTGATTACTAAGTTTAAAATTCTCTTTCAACTGATGTACTCTGTTTGTTTGTAGCTTGAAGTTTAATTTACGCTAATGAGGCAAAAATGTAAACAATGACATCAGCAAGGATTTGCCTATTCTTCCCTGAAAACCATGTGAAATCAAACTTGTTTGATAAAGAGTTGTAAGTCTCAGCAGAGCAGGTCAGAATTAACCATTCGTGTTCACTATATTATAACTGGTCTTGTGTTGCTACATCTAACATGTATATTGTCTCAAACATATGTAGCTACTGTTATAAACATGGCTGCAATTTGCTTTCTGTTTTCCATGGCAGTTATCATCCCAGGCACTCTAAAATAGGATTATGTTTACATAACTAATATAATATTTTTATTATATGGCTTCTCTGGAGACAGAATCACAATTCTTCTTAAAAATAATTTATTAAAAGAATTCAAAATATTTTTTTATTCTCCCAAAGGCTAAAACAATTGTAAGTGTAAAATACTTTTTTAATCAAACTTGCAAAGAATACCAACTATTCCTTGTTGAAATTCCATATGGCCCGAGTAAAGGCTGGTACAGCCTCTTGTTTATAATGAGCAGCTGGCTACAGGTCTTCAAAACAATAGCGAATTTTTGAGCGTGCGTTCTTGTCGTCCACGGTCAACAATCATTGTACACAATATTGGAACAGGAAAACGTCTGAAGAATTTGATCTGGGATTGTTGTTTACTACTCTTTGCAAAACGATACATTGTATTTACTCAAGAGTCAGGATTATCCCTGCGATGAGGTCAGCGAAGCTAAGCTGGGTAAATTATGTAAAATACTTCGAGAAAGATTGGTTCCTTGCACAGCCAGGTCAAAGTCATATCAGAAGGTTAAATGATTCTTGTTTGTACCTTCTGTTCACTGTTTCAGTCGACTTTTTTGATCGTTTTTTGCATCACGTTTCCGAAAGGTATGCCTAAGCATAAAACATTCCCCAAAGCAAAGCAGAGCATAAAATACTGATGACATCGACCTAACAAGTCACTTGTTCACTTGTTCACGAAACGCAATGCTAAAAATAGCCTCATCTACCTCTGTGCTGGGGTACAGACACAGTGGGGAAGATGGACGCTCCTGGTAATGGGCTCCTGTCGAGGAATACATAAAAATGTTTACGAGAGTCTTCAAGCCGACTTGGTACCAGGCCCAGGAACCTTGTTTTCCTACCGACCGACCTACCATCAAGGAGGACGATGGGAAACGAAACTTTTTATTGGGATGGCCTTACAAATGAAAAGCCTATTTCAGGTTTTGAAGAAAATACCCTAGATGCACAAATCCTTTCCATACAATTGGTCTAAAATATCGAAACGATTATCTTGATGTCAAAACAGATATAGAACAGAATATTTCAAAACCTGTACCTGGAGGCGTACCCTGGGTGCCAGAGGTTCTACTGCCCTCTCTAAGCCAAGGTTTATGATCCCAGCCTTCTCGTCGATCCTAAACTTTGTGTTGTAAAGTGGTATGCTGTAGTGCTATGTGTGCACGCCCTACGAGGGAAAGAGAAAAAATATCTGACCCAAGTGGGACTCGAACCCAACGACCTCCAGGTAGCATGTCTGGCGCTCTACCAACTGAGCTATCAAGTCAGATGAGAGCAATCGTGGGTATTGGTGCGTTTTATGGGTCACGGCGATTATATATGTATATGTAATTATGATATGAAATCATGTTTGCCGCGTAGCACTACTGAGTAGGTGTAAATAATGTGTTGTAAAGTGTATGCTGTAGTGCTTTGGCTAGAACCTCTGGCACCCAGGTACTGAAGGCCTAACTGACGTCATTATGATTATATAAGATTGTCAGCCATGCATGGTTTCAAGACGTTTTTCAAGAACGACAGAAATGCCTTGTCCTCGGTAAATATATAACATATTATCAACGGTATCTAGATAGTCATACTCGCGTAACTTTGTGCATATTTTATATTTCCACTTCAAATAATTCGTTTCAGATGGCTATCATAATATTTTTAACATCCTTTGATGGGATGTCAAACTACTAAACTTGACCTTCATAAAGGTCGCAAAAGGTATTTAGTTCTATCACATCGGTTGGATAATTTTCAAGAGCAATAGCAAGCATAATCAGGGGTTTATTTTCATTGGTGTAGGCATACTTAGAACAGGCACGAGAAAGGAAATCTAAAATGTCCGTAAGAGATTTCCAACAGGCAAACTTAGCTTCCTCCTCAGGAAACTCCCAGGTAATACGAAATGTGAACCATCTGGCGGGCTTCCTGTGGTAGAAGAATATCTCTTTCCCCCTATCCTCAGTCTCTACCCTTCCATTATACCACAGGAAGCCCGGTCAGATGGTTCCATTTTCTTATTACCCGGCGAGTTGCCTGCGGAGGAGGCTACGGCAAACTAGCAATGCATCTTATAATGAAATGAAATTATTTTGATTATTTGTTTGTATTTTTATCTAGATTCTTCAACAAATAAAGTGACCGACCAGCCATCAAGTACGGCTGCACCACCGACAAAATGTAAATAACAAGAAGTTATTCTATATAGACAAGAAAGGAAAGGCTGATTCAACGGCGGAGAGTATTTTTCTTCCAATATTTCGATCGGCACGGCCGATCTTCTTCGGGGAAAGAGGCTTACTTGGGTTATAGAGGCCAATTCGGATCCTCCAGGTGTTGATTTCGACTCCCATTTTGATTATCCTTCGGATCTTCACGTATGAATATACTTGAGATCAGTGGTCAAAAATATGAATAATAGGAAAATTGGAGGGACCACAGACGAAATGATAAAAAACCGGATCTCCTAGCGTGTAGGGATCTGATCAGCAATATATATAAATAGACAAGAAAGGAAAGGCTGTGCCGATCGAAATATTGGAAGAAAAATACTCTCCACCGTTGAATCAGCCTTTCCTATTCTTGTCTATTTATATATATTGCTGATCAGATCCCTACACGCTAGGAGATCCGGTTTTTTATCATTTCGTCTGTGGTCCCTCCAATTTTCCTATTATTCTATATGCTGGTTTGTAATCAATCCCCGGCCTGAGATTCATCAAATAACAAAGCCATGCTGGGGGAAGTTCCGGTATAACAGGGCCATAATCAGGACATTGACACATTCAGTTATCACTCAGCCTTTGTGGAGTGAACATCTCTGTGATCGGCTCCCCACCGACTGTTTATCGCGTGAAATTCAAACCATAGTTAATAGAGTGGAATGGTTAGGAAACCCGGCAAACTTCAAAAGGGCTAACAAAGGCGCTGCGATTTAGGTTGGAAGGGGTAAGACAAAAGATTGTGCACGATCATAGTTCATTTATAGCGTTCCCTGAACGACTGAACTCACACGTTTCTATTGGCTGATTGATTAACATGTTGGAATTTCTATTGTGTTTTGTGCACGGTAGTGGTTGAAAAAAGCTAACAAAGACATATAACAAAGAAGGTCCCTGAGTTTCCTAACCATTCCACTCTATTAACTATGTTCAAACCAAACACTCAGTAAATGTTTAATTAACTTCAAAGGACTACACAGTTCGTAAACAGTCATAAAATACCATTGGCAATCATCAATGAACTATCTTCCCTCTGTTCATTTTTTTGGCTTGTTTCATATTAAACCTTATAAATTTAGCATTCTCTTTTGCTTTGTTCACTGCTCTGTAATTTGAATTCCGAATTTCGAGTTCCAGCGGTGTGAAAAGAGGAGGGGCTAAACCTGTTATACCGGAACTTCTTGTTTTAACAAAACAGGATCCAGTATTAATCCAGATAAGAAACCTGCTCGCTAGCACAGTGGTAAATTGTGACTTACGGGATATCGTGGGTTTGATTCCTAGTGCCAATCAATGCTCAATAGACATTTTACCAAAATGGCCGCCCCTCATTGGCATTATCTATTTTAAACAAAAGACAAAATGATTCCCAAACTAGGAATTAATAATTGTGCAAAACCTTATGGAATGTTTTACTGAAATTCTGCAGAGTTGTCAACACTGTAATGTTACAGACATTTGTATGGCTGGGGATAAATACACACGTCTAAATGTTGCAGAATAAAAACTTGCATTTGATCAATAATTATTCGGAAAACATAGGTCCTTTTAACTGTCTCAAAAATATATATTTTCCCGCCAGTTTCGCAAAAGTCTAGTGGTTTCACCGGGGCCTAGCTGATGCAAATACGAAAGGCCGGGCTCTTAGAGTAAGGAGCCTTGGATAACCTGATACTGATTGACAGGTATCTGTCTTTTTCAGGTCCAACTTCAATCACGACACCAGGTAACAACTCTTCATATCTTTTAAGAAACATAGATGCCGCTTGGTATAACAACAATACATTATTATTAAATGAATCCGCAACACTGTACAGAAACAAATCCTTGTAAGTGCACAGGCGAGAATTGAAAAGTCATAGGCTGTAGTCAGCGGGGCTCTACCTCAAACAAAACTCAAGATATAGGCGGGTTAAATTTGTTAACATCTGGCCAAACAGATTGTCTACTCTTTGTACCAATTTAACACCTTTTGCTGCCCAGAAATTTCGGGTATAACTAATGTCCTTCGAAGCTCTTCTCTCCTCTCTTTTATTCTCGTTTTGACTTCACAAACAATATGTAAACACGTTTTATTATAGTTTTCACTTCATTATTGTAGTTTGCCTATGGTCAGTCGATTCGAGATTTGGTGTCACGTGATTGTGGACTGCCGTTTGGCCCCCCCAAAAACGGGCAAGGCTTGGACCATTGTTTCGTAGCCAATCAGCATAAGCTTACAGCGAAGGCAAACTGCAGCAAATCTCCGCGTTCTTCAAACTCAAAAGACAGAGGATTCTGTGCGCTCGATGAGTACTTTTTTTCTCGTCCAGATGTGATGCTTCCTCAAAATCTTCTAGGTAACATTTATCGAAATGTTCAGGAGGTGTCGGTGCTGTGTCGATGAAGAATCGACTATTAACCGTGATTTGTGGTGGTCGGAACCGAGTTGTGCAGCTCGGCGAAGGAAAATGACTATGATTTGTGGTCGGAATTCGTTCAAGCAACCGAGTTGTACCTACTAAAGGTAATCGAGCTCGAAATTAAAATAAAATACTCGTCACAAATCTGGTACACATTTGGCAACTGCTATCCCAATCTCTCAGCTCTAACTTCCCTTACGAACGCGCTTTTTTAATCTGTGATTACTACTAGTCATAAATTTTCTTGGTGGATTTATTAGTAGCCTAAATTGCTTGTCAGCAGTTAGGTGTTGAAATTGGAAGTTGTTATATTCTTTTAGATCTTAAGTCAATTGCCTTTTTAGGTCAGTGTAAAATCCACAATTGGTGAGAACATGTTTTTCATCTTCCTTTTCAATGGTACAAAAAGGGCACCGCCTCTCTTCGGGGGGAGGTAAGGGCGTACATATCTCCCATTTTCAATCATTAAATTATAATTGCTTATTCCGCTTAACTTAGTGAAATTCGGTATTTTATGTTCTTTATTTGTAAGAGATAATCCTCTAGCGCGACCTCTGTTTTGAAGGTACGGAAGGTTCTTAATTTGTTTTGCTGGTTAGAGTTATTTCTATTGTTGTTAAACAAGCTAGAGAGGCATTATCTCTGGCTCTGTTGAGAAATACCTTTGGAAACACCTTGAGTTCAGGATGTTGCCGAGCAACCAAATTTCACCAAAACCGTACTTATATAAAATATTACGTATTTTTTGTGTCCAAGTATCATTATCATTGGTACTTTTCATTTCCTTATAAGCTTTTGAGAGCAGCGAGTTATTTAGCCTGCGAACAGCATCCCCTACTTGAGTGAGAACGGCGATTTCATCGTTTCCTTTTCTCCCCATGTAGGAAACGATAAAATCGCCGTTCTCCCTCAAGTAGGGGATGCTGTTCGCAGGCTACGAGTTCTCAAGTGCGAGAAGTCTTACCCAGAATTTTATTCTATTAGTTTGGTACTCGGATTTTAAGCTAAACTTCCCAAGCTCGCATCTACATGCTAAGTCTGAGGCGCCTCTACGGCATGCTGTAGCCGTACAGTAACTTAATTAGAGCAGATTTCGTATGAGTGGGACACACTACAGCACTGACTACAGCACGGTTATTGTATGGCATGCCGTGACATTGAAATGGTTTCCCTATTGTTTTTGTCCTGCTGATCCAATCAAATTACAGAAATACGGTACAGCACGGTTATGGTAAGGCTACGGCCTCATTCGAAATCTGCTCAGGCTACTGTACCATAACTCTGTAATTTGATTGGATCATAATAAACAATGGAAAACCATTGCAATGTCACGGCATGTCGTACAGTAACCGTGTCGTACGTAAGTCATTGCCGTATCTTGCCCACTCATACGAAATCCACTCTGGCTTCGACCCAAGCTCATATAGAGAATATAGTTTTCTCTCCGTGAGTTGTATGAAATATGTAAACTTCAGTTGACCGTGTTATCAGTTGTTGCTATTCCTTGAAGCTTATCGATCTATTGTCATCCTTTCTCAGATTTTAGTTCCTTAACGAAAAAGTATGGAGGTAGGATTATACTAGTTGAATATACTAATTATGATTTGCTTGGTGTTTTCCACAGTTTTCCAGTTTCTTTCAAATCTTCTACCTTTCAAACAGCTGTTCAAACTCTTTTCCTTTCTCTTCTTCTTTTTCCTCGCGTAGCTACACTTGTTGGAATCTCTTTACTTTGTAATCTTTCGAAATTATTTTACTGTTGATTTTTTTTGTTTCTACTTTTGTTATACATATGTATTTCTATCAATACATCATTTGTTTGTCTGTATTTTGCAACCTTTTCGGATTTTGCTCTTCTTCTTGCTGTTTTAATAATCTCCCTATTCTCTTGGTATTATTTTGTTTTTTTGAGTTCTGCATTACTGTCCTCATCATCAATATCATTATAATCATCATCATCAATATTATGATCATCATCAACAAACGCTACAGTAAAGTTTGTACTATTATCTTTTATAGTGTTTCCCACGAAATGTGGCATTCAACAACATAAAAGCAACACCAAAGGAACCCAAAAGCTTACAAATGGCATATTTCCCAAATCACGACGATTCAAGCGAGTGGTTGGCGGGGATGAAGCCAAAAAGGGTCAATTCCCATGGCAGATTGCAGTGCTGTTCAACGGACACCAGTACTGTGGTGGAGCAGTCGTCCATTCCAATTGGGTTGTCACAGCATCTCATTGCTTCAGTAAGTACGCCATCGAAAGTTCAAGCTTGTCGATTGTGTCTTAGTGCATGTGGTAAAGTCGCTTGATTAGGGTATTAAACACGTTAACCGGTAAACACGTTAGCCATGTGTTTAGAGTACAGCTGCACATGCAGATGACGTCACGTTTTGATAATTATTGTATAAAACAAATATATGAAGATCTGTGTGCAAATGGCGTCAGTTACAATTTCGAAAACTCGAACAATTTACTTCGCCTTAAGAATTGGAAAACCCGCATTTTTTTTTTCGATAGGTAAAGGAACAGTGCCACAGCAAAGCGCACGCGTAACACGTGAATTTTAATAATTAGAAAGACAATGGAAATCACACTGTTTAATGTCACCTCACGGCAAAACTCAACTTGCTGTCCTGGAACGACCTTAAATTCATTTACGGCCGCCGTAGATCGTGCGAAATTTAAGAGTTAGCTTTCGTGATTTGCATTAGTTGAGAAGTTCAGGCCGATTCGAAATGATCTCCCCACTGGACCCAGACGATTAGGTGTTTCGTAGATTTACATGTATGGTATTCGGAACAATTGTAGTTTACGACTCCACTCGACGATGGAGCCGTAGACTACGACTTCTGTATGGATCATATTTGCATTCTGTGAAAATATTACGTTCATAGACTGCTTTAGCGAAGAGAAACTAATGTTCTGACTTAGCTTTGGGGCTTTGTGATTCTTTGGATGAACTGTTCTGCAATTATGTAAGAGCAGTTGCACTTCAAAATCAGAGAAGAAATGAGTTGGATGCCCTTGTCGAACAGCGAGCCGGAACTGTATCGCGATGTACAGAGGCCGTGTCACTGGAATAAACACACGCGTATCACTGAGTGCATTCAGCGTATTTTAGGTGGAGTAAATGTATCCCCTACAGTGTCCCTGGTTCCAAGTTTTCTTTCCCATTCGATTCGTTGCCTCCCTCTCGTGCTACTCGACTGTCGTGGCGTAGTTCTTTGTTCTTGTCGCATTTTGACGTGGGCCTGTCTTACAGATACTCAGATGACGGCAACATGACAAATACACAAATAACGTTATATATAACATAAGTGCACAAATAACATCAAACCTTGGGGAGAACAACAGTCACTCGACTGTGTGTCGTGGCGTACGTCATTGTCGGCTTCTCAATATTGAACTTCAGTAGTATATGTGCTACCGAATTGCAACGTTTTGTGCGTGTATCCGTTTGTTTGAGTGTATTTTTTTAAACGATTTAAGGCTAAGCAAAGATAATTACACTTTTATATTAATTTTCTTATGCACTCATTCTTTCAAAGTGAAATAATTTTTACATTGTCATGTCATCAAATTCCTCCTAAAAATGAAAAGACTAAGAATAGCGAGAAATACCTGGATTTCTTTTAATATGCAGGATTCAAGATAAACTAAATTGAAACAGATAATACTGTTGTATTCCTACCCACAGATCCTTACACATCAACGGATCCGAAAAATTGGACAATAGCTCTTGGACAACACAGAAAAGATTCCTTCAACTATACAGCACAAGTAACAAGCATTACCATACATCCGTGCTACAGGTCTATGTGGTTTGAAGGGATCACCGATACTCCACCCATGTATGACATCGGTAGGCAAGATAAGAATAACTTGATATACACGAATCCTGCAATCTGATTGGCTAACCTACTCACTATTTAGTATTCCATTTAAACCGGTCTTACCCTACTGCTTGGTATAAGATTGGGATGTGGCGATAGCTTGCTTGGCCAGGGAAGGTATAGGCCGCCCCCGATCAACCCAAACCACCCATACTCAAAACCCCCACACTGAAAATCCGGTACTTCATTGTCCCCCTTGTACAGGTGCGTTTAGCACTGGAAATGCGTTTGCGGCAGGTGGAAAGGCACAAATGAAGCTCTGGAGCAGGCCATCCGATGTGCCCCATGACGTCGGCTAGTTGCTCCCCGGCCAATGCCAGGGTTATAGAGCACCCCGCGCGAAACCTATGCAGGGTCTCTCCTCCATCCATCTCGCTATTAGTTAGGTGTGTTTTGATTCCTGCTTCTGCCGCAGAACTTGACAGCTGCTTATTGAGTACTTCGCCTCGAGGGGAGGTAGACCTAAACAGATAGCTACACAGAAGGTCGATCTTTTGCGACAGCGATGTACGTCTCGATTGCCCTGGCGGGACAAGTGTCCGAGTTCGGGTTACGCCCCAAACCAAAAGTATTTGACTTGCCATCTCTAAGAGTCTTGCCCCACTTATGGTTAAAGTGAAAACCGTTGTCGTCTGGGAAGCGCAGGATCTCCTGGGTCTTAACAAGACACAGGTCACCCCTATCTCCACTAAAGAAAAGGGCCTCGAAGAAAGCGCTGTCACGGGCAACGATGTAGATATCGAGGGGTGTTGGCTCTGAGGTCCAGATAGCGCGACAAGAGGAGGAGCTTATGGACACACATGGGGACTGCCTGCTTTGGAGTGAGCCTGAAGCTGCTTGGCGGTGGTTGCTTTCAGGTAATTTGTATCCTCCATAGGGGTGGCTGGGTTGCCCAGGCTTAAAGTGTCGTTCCAATCCCCTTGCCGACCGATGCTGTGGAAGATCGCCCTGAGCTTATCAATTTAGGAATCTATCGTGCAATAGGATAGGCGCTTCGGACAGTCACATTGCTTCGTTGTCTTCTGGCCTAAGGAAGGTCAGGAAGAGGCATGTATACTGAGGTTCGGGCGCCGGAGTCCTTCCAGACGAGGAAGCGGCACAGGTCAAAAGGGGTGGCGGAGAAGAAAGTGATTTTATCCGGAAGGGAATGCAAAAACATCTCTAGCTCGGCCTTTAGAGATGACTTCTGCTTTGCGTTCGGCATGGCGTGCAGAGAAGCGTCAAGAGAGGCGAGGCGGACGTCAATAGTCAGGAGGTCCAACACTATGCGCTCAAGCACGCGATGGACGCCGAGCAGGCGCCTATGGCAAAACCGGAACTCCGAATCATTAGCATGTTGCCATATGGGGCACTTGACCGCAGGCGTAAAGATCCTGTGACAAAGAGGGTATATGGGTGACTAAACGCCCTAAAAAGGGGTGGGTTACTAGCCCGAAAAATGAAAAAGGGGACCCATACTGAAAACCCTTGTGGGACACCGAGTGGTCTCCATGCTGAGGGGACAGGGCGAATAGGTATCGACTACCAACGGTTTTTATTACAAACAGATAAGCTTTCTTATCTTCTTTCTTCAACGTTACGCAGGAGCCGACATTAACTTTATGTTATACAGATGGCTAGGACATTTTTAAACCGTGTAGTCATCGTGCAAACTGAACTGTGTAGTCCTTTATAAATGTAATATAATATCGGGCACATAAGAGCCAGAGTCTAGTCCTCGCGCCTTGGTCAATGCCAGGGGTGGCTGTCAACGAAGGTTAACTAGGTGTCGCGGCCATATGTAACTACCGGCCCGCTGTGGAGGTAGGACAATGCCAGTATCACCTCGATAGCCGAGTTTGATTATGGAGGACGAGCGCGAGACTAGGAGAGGCCACCAGTATCGCCTTAGCTGTATGTCTGGTATGACAATGGTCCAGAGATGGGGTAGAATTCCGAGAAACTTCAAAAGTGGGCCCACGAGGTTAAGCGGGGTTAACACATTACGATTCCTGAACAACACTTCGCGATGGCTGCTTGGCTCTTGTGCGAAACATTAACCCTTGTACTGCCAGGGGTAGGGAAGGGGGCCAAAAAAGGCAAATCGCCCTGCGCAGTAGACGGCAGTGCCATCAGGTCCAGTGAATGCCCGAGATGGCCACGGAATGCTGCCTGGACCTGGTTCCAAGCCGTGCGGGATAGCTTGGCATTCAGGAGTGAAAGAGCTCGAGAGGGTGCATCTGCCGGATTGAGCTTCTAGGGGTTGTAAGACAAGCGCAGCTCCATATTATTCTTTAGCATAATATAGAATATACGCTTGACTGCATCGGAGAAGCTGTGGGAGCGAGCTCCCTGTGACTCCCAAGCGCTTACCAGGGGCTTACTGTCTACATGGAGTCAACGTGGCTGTCCTGTAGGGAGGCCGAAAAGGAGTCAAGGAAATTGGCCAGGCTAAAGCCTCTTTGACGACAATAGGATGTGTTGCGACGGTTCCCGGCCAATAGTCGGAAATTGATACTGGGTCCGCGGACGGAGAAAAGATGCCGCCCCAGGCGAAGCTAGAGGCATCGGAAGTGATTCCAACGTGAGAGTGAGTTTCCAGGTAAAATGATCTGATCACCCTTTCAGAAAGCGCCAATGCAGGAATTCTTGGCGCAGTAGCCCAGTTGCTGGGATTGGCCTGGACGATTTCAGGGTCAGGTTGATTTCATTTGTGAAAAGGCGTGCGCCCGGCACTTGAGATTTTCTGAAGTGTAACCAGATCGATGGCCTTGGAACCCAAAATGTGCTCCAGTAAGGACAGAAACTTCGCTTTCTTGCAGTCCGGGATTAAGAAAGCCCCAAGTAAAGGACTGACATAGAAGGGCGAAGCGACGACTTGCCAAGCCCGAGGGTGTAGCCGAGGTTGGTCAAGGTATGGCACACAAGGAAGATTGCGAGATTTGCTCAAGCTTTATCGCGATATCCGTGCGTGTGGGTAGCCGCGAATACAGCGGAGGGAGGTTGCCATGCGCAACCGAGAATTGGACTGTGTGATGGTCATCGATATAAAGCGAGCAAGGAATACCAATCGACCGGAAGTGGTGGGAAACTAACAAACCAGTCATGTGATAAACATGTGCTGAGAGCTTCTACCCAAACGGGATGGTGCTACTTACAAAGAACCATCCAGCCCACTCGAAACCAAAATAAGTGCGACTGTCCTCCGTCAAAAGCAGGTGGTCCTAACCAGACTTGTCTTCGCATACGGTCTGGAATTAGTTACGCGGTACGTAACGGGTTAGACTCACAAGGGTGTCCAGCGAAAACGGGCGGTCCTGAATCCAAAAATTCAGATGGCGATTGTCATTGCATAGGCGCGGCTTGTTAGGCTCTACGGCGAGGGGGCATAACCAATAGGGGAGGAGCTACTGCACCCACCTTGTCCCGAATAATGGCAGAAATAAAATCACAGAAGGGTGCGCATGAGCGGTTGTTGTACTACATACATACTTTATTTGGTATACAGTAGGTTAAATTATAGGCAGCCAAAGCTGATGTGGACCTACTTCTATTACACTAATACCTAATATATTAACATTAAAATGAAAACCTATATCTGTCCTATATACACAAAGGTGCTCTTATTACGTAGGCTATACTTGGGATTGATATTAAGGCTGAATAGGCTAGTAATCCTATCTGGAGTTAGATTATTATGTACTTTATAGATTAGGGTGAGTAATTTCTTTTTATAAAAAGGCTCCCATCCAGTGGCCGATAAGGCATTTTGATCTGAGATTTGATTTTAGCAGCCCTTACATGTACATGTTCTAGTTCATTCATTAAGGATGGCAAACACGTGCCCCATACCAAATTATAGTAAGTGACGGTAGGGACAATACTAGTAAAATCTAGGCAGGGGCCGGGACGATACTAGTAAACTCTAGGCAGGGGCCGCGTATCGGATGCATAATTGGACCCTTATAGCTACCCTGAAAGGGTCGGAAATACCGCTTGACATCAACTTTATAACGAATCCGATCCTGTACCTCTCGCGCGTGCGCGCGCTAAGTGGCTGCAATAGCGGCGATGTGCTCTGGAGTTAAGTGCGCATCGGCAGCTTCGATCCCCTGGGACGCGGACAAGGTGGAATAGGCAATATTCGTATTCTCACGGACGAGCTGGAACGAGCACTCAATGGAGGCTCATGCGGGGGAATCTTTTCTAATGCTAAATAGTTTTTAGCGAATTCCCCCGCACGAGCCTCCATTGAGTGTTCGTTCCAGCTCGTCCGTGAGAATACGAATATTGCCTATTGTCGCAGGTAACCCATGATGGAACGAGAACTGGGACGTCCCGCGGGTCGAAGAACAACGTGGGCTCCCAGTCCGGGAATGGTAATGCGACCTTGCTCTTTTTAGGGGGAGTCTGAAAGCGAATGGCGAGAAAAGAAGAAAAAACAATAAATGATAACAAAAAGAAGGAAACCTAAGTCCCAGGGGATGGCAGCTTTGAGCCCCAGTAATCCAAGAGGGCTGATTTAGTTACCCTTTCAAAACTGCCATCAAAAAAATATTACCCGTTACCCATTAGTAAGGCGTTGTAAGGAAATAAGATGAAACAAGCGGTAGCCTAGGCGTAAATAAAACACGAAAGACCAGTATATTGATCACCAACATAACGTTAATGGGTGATCACTAGCCAAAGTTCTCTTCAGAGAGCATCTCGAGGCAAAATTACCAGATCTGCCGCAGTAGTAGCAGTGGTAATTGTTGGCAGATTGCCGCGACTGGGAAGGCGCAGAGGGACGCTGGGGCTGCATGTGAACAGCGCGGCTGAGGAACTTCTCCAAACGCGCCACTGACTCCATTATCTGCTCAAAGTCCTTGTAGGCCAGCAAGGACAGGAATTACGCCTTGAACTCTTGCTTTGGCTTGGCGATCCGCTCTCGCAGGGTCTCGTGAACGAGGGCGTACTAGGGCGCCTTGTCGTGTTTCGTCGAGTGGGCGACCAGGCTTAATTGCTCTGCGAGGGCGAGCGCTTCGCATTTGTCAAAGTCCTCTGTGCGCCTGAAAGCGGTGCATGAGATCTTTGCCAACAATTATGCGACCGAGGGCTGTTGGGCCTCTTCTATCACCTTGAGGCGCTCTTGAATGGCTATAATGAAAGACAACTTGCGTGAGCACCGCACCTGTCACGTCTTTCTCTTAATTAAAGTAATAATAATACCAATAATGAAAGAAAGGCTGTCGCAATTATAAACTTCACGCATGATGAGCAAAAACAAATGAAGTGGGAACCGGATTAAAAAATATTTAAGTAAAACTGAATAGCCATGTAAATATTACAAATGCGAGAGTAAACGAAATAGAATAACAACAAAGTAAATATGTTTTTTTTTATTGATGCCAAGCAGTGGAAACGCCTCTATCGGGCGTATAAAAGGCAAGAGAGTGAGACTACATACGAAGAAGTTATACCTAAGCAAGACTGCCTTCGCCGGCCATGAACGGGCCAAAACAAATGGAGCCTACGTGTAATGCGAGGGAGCGAAACTACGAGGGGAGAGGAAAAACTGGCTAGAAAACTGCAATGGCAAACGACGAAGACCAACAAAACGACAATAGATGGCGAACCGGGAGGGAACAAATAACAAATTCTAGGGACAAACCTCGAGCTTCGTAGCAGTAGGCAGGCTCAAGCATGTTAAGGCATGGTTTGAACATGAAAACGAGGCTACAGCTATTTTCTTGAATAGAGTCACTTGAATTTGCTCAAATCCTAGAACAATTGTGGTTAGAACTAATCTCAGCGTTTTTAATCGTCCTAATATAAAATTTTGGTAAAATGTCTATCACGTGACCAACCACGTGATCACAAAAAGATGAAAATTAAACTAAAAACGGGGTGGTGCATTTTATATTTTAAGTAACGATTTTGTGTTTATCTGATTACACTTGTGGTTGACTTTAAAGATCAGTCCGGAATGGTTGAGGCGAAAATAGAGAAAACAGGTCACGTGACCTATTCTTGGAACCATTTTTCGCCATTTATTTCCTCTTCAGTGATAAAAAGTCAACCATTCCGGACACAGTCTCACTTCCCATAACAAGCTTAACATTTCGAATCGAAAATCTGAAACAAAACAATAACTTCCGCCACCCCATTTTGATTTCTTTGTTTTATCAGCCTTAAGGTCACGTGACCTTCAAAACACCAAAATACCGATCCTTAAATGTTAAGACACACGATTACCGTATTATTCCAAAGTTATAGGGTATTTCATATGTAAATGACAAAGATATCGAATTTTGAATGTTTTATGAGAACGGTTCAAAAACCATGCCTTAACATGCTTGAGGGGCCGCCGACGTATATACTAGCTAGGGCTGCAGAAGCGCTAGCTGGGGCCGTAGAAGTACTAGCCAGAGCTGTAGTCAGAGCCGTGGATGCTGAAAAGGTTGCTGGGTCCACAGCAGAAACTGTAGCCGTGGGCTCCGTAGAAGTCTTTGCTGCCTTCGGTACTTGCGCCATGATCGGGAGAACAAAGAAGCAACCCCTCTGGTTCACGACACTTTAAAGAATGTAAATGATTCTATTGTTGCTGGTATTTATACCTTACTCGTATTGGGTAAGACCGCTGTAAATAGTCTAATTGATAAGGTACCTATAAGCCCAATTTTTAAAATCATTAAAATCGATTCTACATCAAGTAAATATTTGAATTGTAAAATATTTCTTAATTTGAGTGTTGCGTCTATGAGTTCTAATGGTTTATATTCGAATATGCTAATGACGTTAAACAAGGAATAATTTATTATACAAAAACTTGCTGGTAGAGATAAATGCTCTTTTATAAACATCTCTGTTATATTTGAAGCTTATATCAGTGATTTTACCAAATATTTTATCTAAATCAGAAGTAAATTTCATTCACAAGGAGAATGAAATGAGGGTAAATTCCCAACAATAACAATGTTGTAACAGTATCTCGTGTGGTTTGAAATCATACGAGTGATTACAAAATTGTATAACCGCTTTGGTGACTAATTATTATTATTGTTATCATTAGCATTACTGTCCTTATCACTTTGCCATGTTTTCGTTTTCCTATGACGTCACTGTCGCCCTAAGGAATGATGTCATCGAAACATTCCTCGCATCTTATGATTTATGACAAACCCAGAATATATTTTTAATATTGTCCTGTTGAATTTTCAGCCGTCCTCAAACTAAAAACAAGACTAACATTCAATAGTACCGTCCAACCAGTCTGCATTATGACACCTGCGATAATATTCCCGTGGAATGAAACATGCTACATCTCTGGGTGGGGTCACACGGAATGGAACGGCGTACAGCCGGTCACACTGAACTTCGCCATGGTTCCACTCGTCTCCCACATGGATTGCAACAAGCCTAAGTCATATAACGGTACCATCCATGATACAGCTGTGTGTGCGGGTTACAAAAAGGGACAAATCGACTCGTGCGAATACGATAGTGGAGGACCGCTGGTGTGTGAGAAGCTCGGACACTATTACGTAACAGGCCTGGTTTCATGGGGCCACGAATGCGCAAGGGCGCACAAATATGGAGTGTACTCGCGCATGGAAATGCTCACGCCCTGGATGGTCGACGTCATCGGAAACGAAGAACTTGCAACGAGGAATGGCGGTTAAGCCGACGTTTCGTCCGCGCATGATGAACGATTTGTAAGATAATAATGCACTAGGGCGGCTCGGGATGTAAATAGGAAAGTTTCGAATGCTCATGGACGGGATGGAACGAGCACTCACTGGAGGCTCATGCTGGGTAATTCGCTCCGTTTTAACCTCTATTCACTCTTTTCACCTGGTGGCCATCTTGGATTCAAAGCGAGGCAATCCTTTGATTTTGCTAGGTTAGCATCGCACTGATCGTTCCATCTCGTCCGTGAGAATCTTACTTATTCGATTAGCTTATAAGCACTGCTACACTGATTGATACGGCTAAACGATACCAAGAACCGTTGGTGGAGAGCACTTATCGTGAAAGGCACGGAGGTATTTACCAACTCGAACTTGAGTCTGGTATACACTAGTGACGCAACATACGTATAGTGCCGTCATTGTTTGATATGAACAAGCGCTGCTAATGATCAAAACATTACTGCGTCTGTGTATCTTGCTAATGCTTACGTCGCTAGTGTGAACCAGGCTTTATGCAATGATTGATGTGAGAAACGTCTTCCCGTAATAGCAAGGTATTTCATGAAGTTATATTGTTGCTCGTTCGTCAGGGAGAAGGAGGAATGTCCTCAAGCATCAAGCCAAGTGATTTACTCAGATGTGGTCAGTGTCGGTATTTTTATACAAATGGAAAAGTGCTGAGTGAAGTTTGTAAATTGTGTTTGCGGCTCTGATCACGAAATACAAATTCGACAATAATGGTGCACGATACAATCACGTGGCTGTACTCGCGAGGACAAAATATATTCGACTCCATTATTTAAAGGCACTTGTACGAAATCGGTAGTGTTATTAGCAAAACCTGTTTGTAAATGCTATTTTCTACCTCCAATGGATGGATTATGTGTGATGTGTCTCGGTCCAAAATGCTATAAAAGGATTTTGAACTTTATAGATCTAGTTTAAGTCAATGTCATGGGTATAACACAATAAATGATTACCTATCAAGACTGTCTAAGCCGAACACTGAATGGGGAAGGAGGGTAACCTATTATAAAGCGAGTAACGATTGGTATCCCTCCCATGTGCTTTAAGAAAAACAATGGCCCGAATTTTTTTTTAGAGGAGGCTCAATGTTTTCTTAACCATGCAGTATTTGATTTAAAATTGTATATACGTTTTTATCCATGTTATACCATAGTTTATCTTTTAGTCGTTTCTTGTTTGTATATTTTTATATTCATACATATATTGAGCTATGGAGGACCTTCCTGAAAATATGGGCAAAGGAAACTTAGTGCGTCTTGTTAGTTCGTCTAGTATAACGTACTTAGTGCGTCTTGTTAGTTCGTCTAGTATAACGTACTTAGTGCGTCTTGTTAGTTCGTCTAGTATAACGTACTTAGTGCGTCTTGTTAGTTCGTCTAGTATAACGTACTTAGTGCGTCTTGTTAGTTCGTCTAGTATAACGTACTTAGTGCGTCTTGTTAGTTCGTCTAGTATAACGTACTTAGTGCGTCTTGTTAGTTCGTCTAGTATAACGTACTTAGTGCGTCTTGTTAGTTCGTCTAGTATAACGTACTTAGTGCGTCTTGTTAGTTCGTCTAGTATAACGTACTTAGTGCGTCTTGTTAGTTCGTCTAGTATAACGTACTTAGTGCGTCTTGTTAGTTCGTCTAGTATAACGTACTTAGTGCGTCTTGTTAGTTCGTCTAGTATAACGTACTTAGTGCGTCTTGTTAGTTCGTCTAGTATAACGTACTTAGTGCGTCTTCTTAGTTCGTCTAGTATAACGTACTTAGTGCGTCTTGTTAGTTCGTCTAGTATAACGTACTTAGTGCGTCTTGTTAGTTCGTCTAGTATAACGTACTTAGTGCGTCTTGTTAGTTCGTCTAGTATAACGTACTTAGTGCGTCTTCTTAGTTCGTCTAGTATAACGTACTTAGTGCGTCTTGTTAGTTCGTCTAGTATAACGTACTTAGTGCGTCTTGTTAGTTCGTCTAGTATAACGTACTTAGTGCGTCTTCTTAGTTCGTCTAGTATAAAAACGGGCTCAAGACGAATTATTTGACTGGTTGAACTAAAGCTCGATAGTGCGTCATTTTAGACGCACAACAAAACTTAGTTCAACCAGTCAAATAATTCGTCTTGTGCCCGTTTTTATACTAGACGAACTAAGAAGACGCACTAAGTTGACGCAGTACGTTATACTAGACGAACTAAGAAGGCGAAGTTTTCTTTGCCCAAATACGTCTAGACGCATTATGCGTCTCTAGTATAAACACGGCTAATAAAGTGATATATCAGCACGTGACAGTTTCCTTGTATTCATAAGAACCAGAGAGGCATATTGGGTCTCGGCTTGTTCCTTATATTGCTTTTGATCGGACAACGTTTTTGGAATTGTTGTATAATCAGATGAGTTTGTTCTGGGCAGACTGGGCAGTTTGTTTGGACTGAAACAACTATTCTCTATTACTAACTTGCAACCAATCCCCAGAGATCCAAATAACAAAGTCGTGACGGATAACGAGGAATCTTTTTTTAACGTCCACCAACATCGCGGCGATGACGTAACGTGCAATTCAGCAATATATTACATCAATTGAAGGTAGCATCACCTTTTACTCCCCATGCCCCCGGTTGTAAGGATTAAGCCAAAATTAGATGTCTTATGCTGACCATTCGCCACGAACCATGTGGGATCAACTATTTCATTGTGCGCATGCTCAGTCATGAGTTCTTTAAATACTTTGTGCTTATTATTCCTTATTGTTATTGGAAGTCGGGGTGGCGCAGTGGTTATTAGCGCTTCCCCTCTCACCTCTGTGGCCCAGGTTCTATTCCCGGTCCCTGCGACATATGCGAGTTGAGTTTGTTGGTATCTCGCCCTTGCTCAGAGGGTTTTTCTCCGGGTTTTCCGGTTTTCCTCCCTCCACAAAAACACGCTTAATTCCAATTCGATCTGTGATTTAACTGGGTCCTGGCTTTGATCAGCCTCTATAGCTGTCAGGTCCCGTTAGAAATTCAGGTGTTTTTTTTCATCCCTCGGTTCGCGGATAAATCACTAATTTCCTTCATGCCCGGAGATCATAGTATTACAATCTAATAGCATGACATTTCAGGAAATTAGCGATTAAATTTCTCTTCGAGCCTCGGGAGGGATCTGTAAAATCCGCTTCCGGCGTCGGGACTTCCACAGATCCTCCCTCGGCTCTCGGGGAAATTTAATCGCTAATTTCCCTCATGTCATGCTATTACTTATAATAATCACATGGGAAGATAACTAATCTGCGAGAAGTTTGGTTCTCTCTGCCAAAAGTAAACACGTAGCAGTTTAGTGGCTTTCGAAAACGTTTTGTTATTATACTCGATTGAGCGCAATAGATCGAATGAGACTGGCTTCCTCTGGGGACAAGTGTGTTGTTTTTGAGAAGAATAGCAGTAAAACACAATGTGATTATGTGCCTGACTAAATATTCAAAGGCCATACGTATATACTTTTAAGCATCCCATATGGAAGACGACGGTGCAAGGAATCAAGAGGGGTGCATCGCGCACACATAGATCAACAGAGGGCGCAGGGTTAGAAAATATAGTACTCACTCTAACCCGATGCGGTCAGGGGAACTCCTCGCCAGGGCGCATGCTCTCCTAAGTTTCCCCACAGGGTAACCATCCTCCCATTTTGTGTATTTGTCACTGATGTTTTAATAATCCAAGATTTCTTTTTAATAATCCATCAGTGACAAATACACAAAATGGGAGGATGGTTAGCCTGTGGTTTCCCTCTTGCCAATCTCGTTCCAGCGGTAAGACTGCGGGCTCTGGGAACGAGAGGTGAACGAGGGAGATTTAGTGAAAGTCTGCATGCTGATTAGAGATATTCGAGATTAAATATCCCTGAACAAACAAAGGAAAGCGAGGGGATCATGGTATTACGAACTTATATCATGACAATTCGGGAAATTAGTGATTAAATTCCCCTCAAGCCTTGCGAGTTTGTACGGCAGATCAGTACGAAATACGCTCGCTTCCGCTGCGTTCATGCCATGCCCAAAGAACCACTTTGACGTACAATGCCTTAATAGTTATCTTCAATCTTTTTTTTACAGTAGAATAGTTAGCAGTTGCAACATGAACTGAATGGGCAAATATACATTAGCAAACGTGCATGCCAGGTTTATAATCATCAGGTTAATAATCGGCATCAACCAGAGATCCAAACAGAGTAATGAGCTCGGGCCGGGTCCCAGTTTCCTTTTTTTTAGGCAGCAGGAAAGACCACTTTAAAAATAGTTTTCTAAAAATTTATACAGCCAGGGATTAATTAGTTCACTGCAGTCGGTAAAGTGATAATCCAAAAATATTTCGTTCCGAGTGACAGTTGTCATTTCTTCTGCTTCAGTTTTCTAGTAGCCGAATAAAAACGCCGCTGAATTCTAGTTTTAGAGCCCGGTCCAAGGAGTTACTATGTAATCTCCTTCGCAGCCGTTTTTAGTGTCGGTCCCACACTCCCTGCAAACGAGACCATGTGAAGGCGAGGCGAAAAAAGAATAACCGATATTACAGTTGCGTCTACGAACAGCAGTGTCAGCGGTATTGACCCAAATGCCTCACTTCAATGTAACGAAACACTATTCAAACCATCATTCTTGTGACATGAACACCCTCTTAAATTTAGAGTTTGAATAGCGCTTCATTACATTGGAGGATTTTGGGTCAATACCGCTGAAATTGCTATTCGTAGACGCAACTGTATATCTCCTATTAGTATATACCACCAGTGAATATCACTTTTCGCGCGCTCCGATTGGCTACTCAAACAGTGAATATCATTTCATATTCACCTCCGAGCGAAGCATCGATTACCTAGTTTTTGTCCATTTGGTAGAAAATAAAATACTATTTGGTGCTGGCTATTTACCGGCATATTTAACAATTATTCACCTCAGCGGCTCGGTCAATATCCACCACTATATTCACCTCCACTTCGGTAAATAATTGTTTTAGTATATACCACTCTCCAAGTGAATAGTAAGCACCAAATAGTTATTTTATTTTCTGTCAAATGGACAAAAACTCGCGCGAGATGATCGCTGCTTTGCTCGGAGGTGAATATGAAATCATATTCACTGTTTGAGTAGCCAATCAGAGCGCGCGAAAAGTGATATTCACTGGTGTGGTATATACTATAAAATAATTATTCACTGTCGGTGAATAGTGGTAGATATCAACCTCGCCGAATCGGCTCGGTAAATTTCCACCACTATTCACCTCCACTTCGGTGAATAATTGTTAATTGTCGCGAGCTATGCAAAATTTATATGACGTCATTCTGTTGAGAAACCGGTTTATCTGGAATTGTATGGGTATAATAAGTATCTGGAAATGTGTGGGCATAATAAACAGATCTGATTTGTTCAAGTCTAAACGCCTTGCAGAACTGGGCTCTTAATTTTTTATTGGCATTTGAAGGAGTCAATCGACTGCGGAGAACAAGCTATTAATACTGTACCCTTGGTATCACAATTCATAACCAAGCAGTTTAAAATGTATAACCTTTTGGACTAGGGTTAGAAGTCCGATGACTGAAAAATAAAAAAGTAAATAACAATAACAGATTCGCAGTCAATAGACTGGACAATGTCATTTTATAATATTTTGATTACAGGTAGTTTTTCCTCGACGAAAAATCTCGTCAACAAGTGCATGTTTACACGAGAAAAGTTAATCGTAAAGCTAGTTACCCTAGCAGGCGAACACAACATTGACTTACACGAACGTTTCTTCCTTCTACATGGCGAAACCTCCCGCGTGTAACTATATACATGACAAAATATACCAAGAACACAACTCTGGGGTACACCCTACCACCTTGATAAGGTAACCCTCTAACACTGGTATAATCAACTGAAAGTCGATCAAGGTATGCTAATCGTCGTGAGTAGCAACTGTTTCGATCTTTAACCCTTCGTCAGAACACTTTCGTTACAACGAAGCGCCAACACTCGAAACGTCAGCTGCTACTCTCTTCCTACGGCGGTTAGAATACCTTTATCGACGTTTAGTTGATTATACCATTGTTCAATTTCCCCGCCGACCAACTAGTTTTTACTGAAACTAGCCGCAATTATGCTCTCAATGCATATTTTTTTATTTTTAGTACAGCGGCGACACTTCCAATCTTAATGTAACATAGGTGGCTGGGGTAACATACGCGCTTCGAGAAACCCTCTCCATGTAAACAAGACTTTAGTATAGATAGATACATTAGTTCAAGCTGTACACTATGATATCGGATGTTTGGATAACCTTGTATGCGAGGTCACGTAAAATCTACGCCCTAAAAACTTTGGACTTCTGTAGCTCCCAATAAGGAATAAGCAGAATAATATTAATCTTTTCGATACCCTGTAGTTTGTTGACTCGGACTTCGTCACGGGATCAATCGCGGTTTCTGAGAAACCCCACCCCTCCCCCCTCAATTGTATGGTTAATCATTAATTACACATGTATACCCAAGGGAGGGGTGGGTGGATAGTTTAATGGTTAATCATTAATTACACATGTATACCCAAGCAAGGGGTGGATGGGCAGTTTCCCAGGAACCGTGATTTACCCAAGACGGATAAAACTTGGCAAGTACGCTTGATAAACACGATCTGGTAACACGAATAGAGGGTCTGTAGCAACACCACAACATTGATCGAAAATATAATATGGTTGTATTATAACTTACAAATGGTTGAGCGAATGTTGTTATCAAGCAAACATGGTGCAATCTTGTAGGCTGCATGTAGTCGTCAAAAATGTTCTGCTTGAATCGTCAAAGAACGGTTCCGAGAAATAAAGTGGTCTCAATCACGGTTTCTGGGTAACTTCCACCTACCCCACCTTCACCCCCAAAAATAATGGTTAATCATTAATTACACATGTATAGCCCGGGGGAGTGATGTTTCCAGAAACCGTGATTAATCCAAAATTTCGAGACTAGCTCTGGAGAAAAATTGGCCTCATGTAATAAAATGCATACTATGATGAACTGGCCAAAACTTATCAAGCGAGAACAACGGCTGCCGATAAATAGGTAATTTGCATCAATTGGTCACGTGACCTTGTCAATTAGAAATATTTGCGCCAGCACAAAATGGATGTCAGAAATATATTATAGATATATTACGATGAAACTTGGGTTGTCCCTTCATGTTTGACGACATGAATCGCTACCAAATTGTATTGTGTTCTATTATATTCTGTTAATTCTATTGTATTTTGATAGCAATTCATGTCGTCCTACATGAAGGGTGCGCCGAAACTTGCGTCAGTTGCTAATTTTGCTCGCTTTTCCATTTCTGGCATTCATTTTGAGCTAGTGCCAATGTTTGATTGACAAGGTCACGTGACCGTTGATGCCTATTCCCATGTTCATACTATTGGTCACATAGCTGTGCTTGCTTGGAAACAGATGCCATGCTGAGCGACCTACCAACGATTCAATGGAATCAGCTTTTATACAGTCTTGTACATATGGCTTGGCTCTAACGTAAAACTGGGGGCGCTTTCCATTCAACCAAAACGACCGGTTAGAAGTTTCGAAAATTTCGAATGTCGAACGGGATTTTTCTAAATAGACAAACTGGTCTGAAAAAATACGCGTTCCATTCGCAGAAATTACCCGGTTATTAGAAGCCTCGATTTCAATTCTCAAAACTGGCAAATCACAAACAAATCTAAACCGGGAATTTTGAATGGAACAGAAAATTTCGGTCGAACCGGAATTTTCGGAAAAAGAGGCCACCTCGCGAGGTGGTCCACAATTTCAGAAACTTCGAACCAGTAATTTTACTGTTCCATTTAATTTCTGACCGGAATTTTCGTTTTTTTTGGTTGAATGGAAAGCGCCCTGGGTATTAACCTCTTGCCTTTTCAGTGCACATTCAGTTTTCTCGAAGTTGAAATATATACAGCAGTTTCAATTAACATTGTCTAAAGAACCCTAAAACCCCATTTCACGACATTCATTCTGGACACGGCACTCTTAAATCTGGGACCACGGACCGATAAGTTTGGGACTGGCACTCTTGATTTTTGTCGTGTAAATGAAGAGTGCAATGCCTTATATTATCGGCACTCCTGATTATTGTCGTGAAAATCAAGTGTCCCGGTTCCCAAAAATATCGGCCCGTGCGGACCCAAATTTAGTAGTGCCGTGCCCAAATTAAATTGGGGCCTAAAATTAATTTGTTTCTGATTATAGACCTTTTAATCAGTTTCTTCTGTTAAATGCTTCTTCGTTTCCATATAAAATCATTTAATAATTCGTAAGCGTACTAACCAATCAGAACGCAGCATCCAAGTTGCATGGATACCCTGTAAACTCTATTAGTATATTAATCTGTATCAAATGATACAGAATAATAACTAAGCTAAGTAGAATCCTGTATCGAAATAATGATACAGAAAGCTAACCAATCACTGCCCCCCATATCCCGTGGTAAAATGACAAGGTGAAACTCCTGTCTACATGCAAAACGGCTCGCTATTGTATATCCGATACGATTCGTCGCACACATTGTATATAGTACTTTCCCTGTGACTATGTTCATTGAAACCGCTGTATAACAACCAAATGAAATACAATTCCGAAGCGACTTCAAGTGTACTCGGTGTCCAATAAACACACCCTAGCAAGCAGTATTTTAACGTGACCACTCCAGTTCTTCTCAAAGCCATATCGATCCTCCACTGAAAAACAAAAACATCTTGGATCTCATGACGTCACAATAGCTGTGTCACAATAGGCACAACCGTGTGACGTCATAAGATCAAAGATGGCGGTGCACGGGACATTCAGGAGCATCGCTCACTTAAGTAATTCATGAAATGATTATATAAACTAACTAAAACCGTACCCTGAACCGTAAAAAAAACCTAATCGGTCAGTAAACAAGATCTTACCCACCTAGAGCTAGGGTTCAAGAAAAACTTCAAGAAAATGTCGAGGTAAAACAAATTTGAGAGATTGGAACTCGAACTCGGCTCCGCCTACTCGTAAGGCAAACGTCGCAACCACTACACCAAACAACCATCGTCACTCAATTGCTGTCAAATTTTAAAACTACTGCTAATCTATGTATTTTTAGCCAATCAGAATGAGTGAGCGATTCATTCGAGGTTTATGGACAGGGATATCAGTCCATAAAACCTCAGTCAAACGGTTTCAACATCAGTTTAACATTCTAATTAGCCGGTAACAAAACGAGTGGGAGACTGGAACCGAGTCAGTAAAACTAATTCAATTAATAACTAGTCAAAGTGAGCATTATTTTCCAAAAGTACAGATCAAACTTAGCTAGTCTGGAAAGTTTGGTGAACTTTGGCTCAATATTGACGATGCTAGAAGGCATCAAATATGTCAATTTTCCCATACAAACTCTCTTATTATTTAACGTTGTCCCTCCAAACCATACATTCATTGTAAAATTTTGGAGGGACAAAGAAATTTCAATTGCTTATAATTCAGACACGATTCACTTGAATTACATCAAACTTGGCACAAATGCTAATTTCAACATGCTCTATGATGTGATGAACTTCATTTTAGAATTAGAGTAATTCTGATAAACTAGGTCCCAGTCCCCTGCTCGTTTTGTTACCGGCCAATTAACTGTCATTGTTGTTGAAAATCTTTTCTGGCTATGTCAAACGCTTTTGATGTTTAAGAGATGTTCACACCGTTTGATCGAGGATGAAGTTTCATCTAGTGTACAATTTACAACAAACAAACAGCAACAGATTTAGAAACATGTGGGAGTAAACATTGTTTTTCAGTAGAGGTTCCCTTTAAGTTCAATCCTATCTTCCCGTTCACGGAGCTCTCTCTTTCTCTCTCAATATATATATATCGTTAGGTGAGCTATGAGCTAATACTATAGTATAAAGTCAGCTTTTCTACTGTGTGTGTTCAAATCGTTTTGCTTCTTCTTGCATCGTTTCTTTGATCTTTAATATCGCCGCTGAGTCACAGTGATCCTGAAGTTGTTCAAAGTAAAAGAAATCGAAATTAGTACTTATGGAGTCTGTAGTTCAATATTTATGTTAGGTCATTGGGACTTCAGTTTTTTTCACAAGACGCGCGGGTAGACCCCGCGGGACGAGGTAATCGGGACTCACGAGGTACCTGAACCCAAGTCTCTCGGCCCGCGTGGGATCTAAGCCAGAGCCAGGAGCTCCTGTGTTCAAAAAGAGAACATATAAACGGTAATTAAGTTAGAAATCCCTGTTGTTTGGGCTTGAAGGAACACTTTCCATAAAAAAGGATAACATTAACGTCATGCTCCGCTGGCCGACAAGAACGGAGGCTCTGGGGAGGAGATTGTTACCGACTAATGTCCAGTGTACAGGAATATTCTTTTGAATGAACACCCTTGATATTCTATTTTAAGAGCCGAGAGATGTTTGGGGAGCGAAGTGGCGAAGTGGTTTAAGCGCTTCGCCTCTCACCTCTGTGGCCCAGGTTCGAGTCCCGGACGCGGCGCCATATGCGAGTTGAGTTTGTTGGTATCTCGCCCTTGCTCAAAGGGTTTTTCTCCGGGTTCTCCGGTTTTCCTAGCCTGAATTTCAGCCGTCTCCTCTGGTTCGTTCCTCGAACGAACCGGAGACTGCTGAAATTCAGGCTACGGTTTTCCTCCCTCCTCAAAAACCAACACGCTAAATTCCAATTCGATCTGTGGATTAGCCGGGACCTGGCTTTGATCAGCCCCCATGGTTGTTTCAGGTCTCGTTAGAAATTCAGAGTACACGACATGCATTTTGGGCGGCTCGGCACGGCACGGCACGGCACGGCACGGCATTACAAACATGCGGGCTGAGACTACTTTTTCACAGCGTACTCGGAACATTCCATTTAAACGACAAAATAAGGGCTACCGCCGAAACATTTTGGCACACGTACCCACGTACACACGTACCCAGCATTTAGGGGTAC
The DNA here is from genome assembly GCA_030867875.1 of Actinernus sp. WN-2022. NCBI lineage: Eukaryota > Metazoa > Cnidaria > Anthozoa > Actiniaria > Actinernidae > Actinernus > Actinernus sp. WN-2022. The sequence goes on along the minus strand of JAOWCC010001679.1, from coordinate 50,082,376 downwards.
CGTGCCCAAGATGCTTGTCGTGTAAACCGTGCTTTAATAAACTCGCAGTGAACTACAAAATGAAGAAAACTTGAACCTGTTAAAGGGGCTGTGTCACGGTAAGACTTTACATTCGTTTTTCCGGGCCGGAAAGAGCTATTTCCACCGATTTTGATATAAACTAACGAACCTCTCGGCCATGTGGGATGCTTAAAATGAAAGCAAATATTCAAAAATGACTAACAAACAGTGTATATAAACAGTCTACAGGGAAAATATTGAAAATCCTTTCAATCAAGCATTGAGGGAAGGAAGTTTAACTGTTTGTATCCAATTAACAGCCACTAAACCAGCGATTACTCGATACATGCGCAGTACCATGACATAGCCCCTTTAAAGTTTTAGAATATGCTTTGAGGTAGATTTGTTGTGATCAATTGCCTTTGTTTTCTTTCAGTTTGGGCGGGAAACTGGCGTTTCGCCTAACGTTTTGCCGCGGTGTGAACTACATGTACTCCGACTAGGAGAATGCCTTCCAGGTAAACTGAGATGACTTAATCAAGCATGGCAAAGATTCAAGTGGCTATCGGAGTCGATTGGCTATCGGACTCGTTTGGCACAAGCTATTTCCGATAGCCTGTACCTCATAGTCTTAATCTATCTCTTTTCTAAAACCATACATGTAATTCTCTTCTTTTTTTTTTAGGGGTACGAACAAACTTGTTGTTGATGTAAAAAAGTACTTTGGAGAGAAATTCAGATTAACTATTTCATTCCACAGTGAACCACATGAAGTTGCTAGAATAAGACTTCATAATCCAATTTAAATCTTTACCATCTTTATCAAGACAGTTTAAAAATCATTACAAAACAATCGCAAAGTATTTATCTTCTATCACAGGGTGTATCACAGGGTGTATCACAGGGTGTATCACAGGGTGTATCACAGGGTGTATCACAGGGTGTGTCACAGGGTGTGGTTCAGACAAGATTCTATTACATAGAGCTGTTTCGATTGAGTGTCGTAAAACAAAAACCTGACCAATCACGAGCAAGTTAAAACCCAATGAACCAATCACGAACTGAAGTAATCTACTATTGTTTTACTTCAACCAATCACGAGGCAAAGTAAAGCAATCATGGATAACCAACCAATCAAATTCGAAAGCAATCACCTAATAACTTTTCTACACTCAATTGAAAACCGCTTGGAGTGCTTGGAGTAACAAGTATACATAATGTTAATTGCATTCCAGTGTTCTAAAAAAACTTCGATTTTAATATGTTTATATTAAAAGCTTGATTATTATTTAAATGCAGGGTTTATTGAGTTTTAAATAATTTGGTAATTTAGCCTTCTTCATTCGAGACCTCGCTCAGTAAAAAGGCCAAGTCTGAAGGAGTCCACAACGAGGATGCATGGACTTTAACTTGTTAGTGTCAATTCAAATTTAGTGTCAAAAGAGACGATTGGATTTTAAATGGTCCAATAGTACAGAACCTGTTATTACAAAACAGCCAAAATGGAAAAAAGAAAGACTTGTCAATCCTCATTGACAACATAAGCAGCATGTGCAGACGCTGTAATCTGTGAAAAGAACAGTGTTGCTAACGATCAGTGCATTACTGCTTGTGCTTATTTTGCTAGTGAGCACTGTACTTGGCTTAAACGTTGTACAAACAATCCTAATAAGACTCCCTGGTCTCCTTGATACATTTCAGGGGATCCAGAACAGCTTTATTCAACCACAAGTCATATGGCTTAATAACCTGTGAATCTTAGACGAGCTCCACTACTCCATGCCTAGTTACAAACGTACTTGTCTTGCTGCATTTTAATAAGGTGTGCATATGATGGAAATGTTTCACTTTAAAATGTCATTTTGACATGATTGTCCTTCATGGAGTTGTCTCATTTCTTGACATAAATAAATAAATAAATAAATAAATAAATAAATAAATAAATAAATAAATAAATAAATAAATAAATAAATAAATAAATAAATAAATAAATAAATAAATAAATAAATAAATAAATAAATAAATAAATAAATAAATAAATAAATAAATAAATAAATAAATAAATAAATAAATAAATAAATAAATAAATAAATAGAGAATTGCAGGAGAAACAAGCTTTTCTGAAGGCACCTTGAGGACAGATTCTTCGCAGAACTTGCTGCACAGACATGAGAAACTATGATGTACGTCAACTTGGAAAGGGACTGTCAAAATGAAGATTCAAGCTTGAAATTCCCCACATAATTATGCATACATCCTAAAAGCAACTCACTTTTAGGGGCTTGATATGGTCACTTTAGCTTGGAAATGTCTGCAAAAGAAAAAATCATTACTAGAAATGAATGGCCACCTCACACCTGGCCTAGACAAAAACACAGTGATGAATGGACACATATTCAAGTAAGTGGGTGACTAAGAACATCCTGTTGCTTGGAGTGGTTATTACGTCAGATGACCTATGGCAACAACACCAACATTAAATCTGGGGACAATTCAATAGAACTTGTACACATGTCCTTTACAACAGGGCTTCTGATATTATGCGCTGCTGCCATTTGGCACAATTGCTCTTAAATCACATCCATGCAATTGCGTAATTTAGCAATTTTTGCATAATCAGAAATAATTATGCAATTTGAAAAAAATTAGCAAAAATCCTCCTAAAACTTAATATTTTAGAATTTTCAGAATATTTAAATGTGATTAAGCTAAAACTAAAACTAAAACAAGGAAACTACCAGCTGCAATCAAAAGAAATACTGCTGACACTAACCCTATCAGTGACCCACTAGAAAAGGCAAACCTATTCAATGACAATTGCCACTCAGTCTTCAATCCCCCCACCCCTCCCCAGCATCTCACCTATTGTTCATTTTCAATGGGAACTCTAAAATGTAGTCCTTTCTGCCTCGGATGTAGAAACTACACTATGAAACTTAGATCCAACAAAGAGACGTAGCCCAGATTGCATAACCTCAAGACTATTAAAAGAAGTTGTACTTAAGATCAGCAACCCAATTACATACATTTTTAATGAATCTCTAGCCAGCAGTATATTTTCCCCAAAATGGAAGGATTCTAACTTGACACTTGTCTACAAGTCTGACCACAAAGTAGTAGTTACTAACTACAGAGGTATTGCCCTGCTGGCAGTAATTTCCAAAGTGCTAGAAAGGCATCAACATTTCAATCTATCGTCATACTGAAGAACACTTATACTCTCTCCAACATGCATTCAGAAGAAATACTGTATCATGCATCACTGAGTTGATACAATATGTACACACACTAGCAAAAAACCTGGATTGTAGGGGACAAACAGTGAACTCAAATTTGAATATTACTAATGTATACAAATCTGGTGGAATTCTCGCTTTCTAATTTTTTCCTGTTTATATTTTTAATTAGTTGTGTTATTTTTCTATCATTGTCCTCTGTGTCATTAATATCTACCGATGTGTGAGAAGCCATTTCAAAGCAGCATAATTGTTTTTGATGTAGTTTCTAGATCCTCATTCCATAAATGTCACAGGCTATGCCCTAAACATTGCTCATGGCACTTGCATCTAGAAATCATGTCTAAAACAATCACTTGGCTCTGAAATATTACGTAAAATACATGTGTACAAGTTCTATTGTACAGATGCCTGATTATACAATCAACCAGGAACACTGCAGGATATGCCGATTTATTACACATTTGGCAGGAATAGAACTATGTCAATGCATGGTTAAATCAGTAATCTGAGATATGGAATGAAGAATTGTAATTATTGTATTCAATTCTGAAAGGTAATTATGGTTATGTATAAGCCACACCTTTTTTGACCTTTCAGATTTTGAAAGCAACAAAATTGCCTCTAAACCTTGATCAATTCACAATGGTTCATCATTTCATCTCCAAAGTTATAAACCTTACTGACATGCATGCAAATTTTAATTCTTTTAAATGGCAGTTTATTCTACCGAAAATACGGAGCTTCAAAGTTATGCAAATTAGTCGTGGCCACATTTGGATTTGATAAAACAATCAAGATTGGAGCAATGAATATCTGGTGAATAATTAGGCCAAACAAACTAAATGTTGTGTTTTCTGTAACCCAACCGACCTGGTTTGTTCACGCAGACCTCAAACTTTTTATTGCTATTCCCCAAGACTTGAAACATGAAATAAATATAAAACATTAAAAAATGAGAATTATGTAAACAATGACTTCTCACTACAGTGTGTCTTCAGCACGATCAGATGACAACAATGGAAGTACCGTATTCATTCATGGATAAGCCCCACCATTTTACTGGAAATCTTAGTTTAAAATCGGAGTATGTGGCTTATCTGCTAGAGCATCTACCATATATGAGGTGCGGAATTTTCCATAAATTAATTAACATTTAAAAGAAATACTAAGCTATACTAATAAATACTACATCAAACAAAAAGAAAGTAAGCACTGGCCATTGCTTTTGCAAGTTCAATTTGGTGGCTCCTAACACCAATGTGCTGCCTATTGTACTGAGTAACCAATCGTGGAGCGAAGAACACAGGTCACATTTTCCTCGGGAGCAAGTCCCCATGGGAAGAGAGTAAAGTACCTGGCAATTTATTGACTGTCCCTCTGCTGGAAAGAGGAATTTTGTCAGCAGGCCAGGCTACAAAGCAGAGTTTGCAACGGCCATGTCCGAAACAATGCAAATTCGTAGTCCTGTACGAAGAATGAGGGCTTTTTCAAAGAAATGAGTTCATTTGGAAGAGTTACGATAATGATTTCTCAAGTATGAAAACTTCTGGGGTAAGAAAAACTATCTACCTTCACCTGACGGAGGAAATTACGCATATCGGATGGGTTTTTGCCTGTACTCCTAACAGATCTGTTTATAAATACCATGCTAAATAGCCCAACGTTTCTTTGCAGTTTAGCACATTAAGGGAAGAGGTCAAAACAATGGATTTCGAATGGGACCCAATTTTGTCAGGGGAGGTGGTGGGTGGCGGGTAATACCCCCTACCCCTTTTTTCGAGGGTGATTTTCTCGCGTTGTAAAATAGGGACACCTGATTTTATTGCAGATTCACGTTTTTCTCTGCCTGTAGAAACTAGAAATATAGTTACTTCTTTAATAAGTATTTTATTCAAGAAGATATTTGTGGTCAAAAATCTAGATTTTGCCAAAATAGGTGGTGGGTTCCGGGTACAACCCCCCTTCCATCAAAATTTGGTCCCACCAGAGTACCATTGTTTTGACCTCTTCCCTAACAGTAACTTCGTTGAACAGATCTTCCACCCCTCTTTGAGTAACAAGTTTTTCTGCAATAGATGGCTTCTGGATATCCTTTTAGACATGATAACTGTAAAGTCTGTCTCTTTAATGTAAATAAACACACATACAAACTGATCTTGTGTCCGCCATCTTGCTTTCTCCCAAAAACTCTCAACTTCTGACTAATACGTCACGTGACCGGAAGTAGTCCAAACCGGAACTAGATATTACATTTCTCCCTTTCTTTGGAGATACTAAATATCAATGAACTGAATGTTTTGGTGTAATAACTGCTAACCTGAATAACAATATGTAAAGTCCTTTACTGAACTAAATGTTCAGTAACATCTAATCACAGGATCTATCTATTCACTCTACAAAGTATTTTAGTTAAAATGGTCTGCATCTGTTCCTATGTGGTCTTGTTCCAGTACTTTGATCCAACTGCTTGTTTGGTTTCAGCTTCTGGATCTGTGCTGCATCATCTTGCTGGATCATTTCTAGTTCCCTTTCAGGTTGTGCTTCATGTGACTCTTGTTCTGGGTTGGTGTCCAGAAGCACAGTTTCTCTCCAGTCTTCAGGTTGTGTTTCGCATCTGTAGTCAGTTCCTCCTCTTTCATGTTTCCAACTACAGCATTAGCAAGCTTGAAATGACTTGCATCCCTACGTACCTCCCGTCCATCAGTAACTCTCCTGGCTGCAACTGTTGATCCTTCTATCTTGAATATAACATAGAATGCTGGTTCATAGGCTGTAGACCATTTGTTCCTCTTCCTGTGTGAGGAGGACATAATCACCAACCACAAAGTTGTGCTCTTTTAGTGTTTCTGTATTCAGCTCCTTTCTTTAGTTTCTTCTTGTATTCGTAGTCTCTCTGGTTAATAAGATACTCTTGGATACTTTCATAAGAATTTTCCCTTGCCGGGTAGTCCAGCTTGGTTCGTACTTATCTATTCATCAAGGCCTCATATGGTGTGATACCAGTTGCTGGGTGTGGCGTTGAACGATACCCTGTCAACATTTCGTGTACAGCAAGGAGACTATCTCTCCCTTGGAGGTGTGCTATTTGCTCTGTTTTGTTTAGAACCTTCATGAAGCTTTCAGCTTCCCCATTCGCCCTGGCATGGTCCGGTGTGACACGATGGTGGTGGAATCCCTCTTCCTCTGCAAAGCTTTCAAACTCTTTTGAGTTGAACGGTGGTCCATTGTCGCTTTCTACCCATCGGGTGTACCATGAGTGGCAAATGTCTTCTTGAGTCTTTCGCTGGTTGGCTTGAATGCTGTTGAGTAAACTTTCTCAACCACTGGATATCTTGTCCTCTTGTCAATGATCACCAGATTGTAGTGCCCATCTGGGTATGGACCACCAAAGTCCACAGATAGCAGAACATGCAGTTATACTAGATCGGGTGGGAGAGGAAACCACAAGAGACAACCAACTAAAGAAACTGGATCACAGAATTATAAAAGGGCGACTGGGAACAGCACAGAAAGGATCCTGACATAATGATGTTCTATCCAATCAGACAGGAGCTGTACATGGTAGACAGAATCATCTTCAGAGGAAACCGAATCATCATACCCCACATGCTTGCCGAGGAAGGTTGTCAAAGCAGCGCACAGCCTTGGACATGTATAGGCATGAGCAAAACCAAGCAAATGTTGAGGAATAAATATTGGTTTCCAGGGATGAACAGTTTGGTCGAACAAATCATTGGTCAGTGTTTTGAGTGCCAGGTGACAACCAAGCAGCACACTCAGGAACCAATCAAGATGACATGCATACCAGAGAAACCATGGGATGTTGACTTGCTTGACCATTGCCTCCATCGTGTCAGTGCTGGTCTCTGGTAGTGGATGCCGGGACAAGAAGTCTAGCGGGTCATTCTAGTCTTTACCTGGCTCATATACAAACTCAAAATCCACATCTTGCATGTCCATGACCCATCTTTCTATCCTTGGTGGTAGCTTTGAGTTTCCTTGTTGAACATCGGCAGGAGTGTCTTGTGCGCTGTGATCACCTTGAATCTTGGAGCTCCTAGGAGGTACATGCTAAATCTGTTCTTAGCCCACTTCACTGCAAGGGCATCTTTTTCCACCCTCGTCGCCAATGTAAAGTCTGTCTCTTTAATGTAAATAAACACACAATCATACAAACTGATCTTGTGTCCGCCATCTTGCTTTCTCCCACAAACTCTCAACTTCTGACTAATACTTCAAGTGACCGGAAGTGGTCCAAACCGGAACTAGATATTACAATAACAACAGACAGCTGATGTAAAGCAAACTACTCCATGTTGTTTTGACTTCGTTCGGCGAAAACAAAACTTCTAGTGTCCAGTTCTCTCTTTTCCAACAGATGCCTGGTTATTAAGCTATGGACGGACGTGAGCACATTTTGACCTAAAAGGTAACCTGAATGAACAAGTCCCAGTAAACAAATACTATGGAAAGATAAATCATATATCTAAGTGTGTAGACATGAAGTTTATACTATTCCAGAGCTGAAATTACAGGTACAACTTTGGAGTTTTCTCCAGTTTGAAAGTCTGATGAAGGTTACAATGGACGTTTGATATTCTTCCAAAAAAAACTTCTTTCCCTAAATCAAGCTTCTAAACTTGGCGTGTGGCTTATCCGTGAGTGAATACGGTATGTAAACAATGACTTCTCACTACAGTGTATCTTCAGCAAGATCACATGACAACAATGTACACACAGGGTGAACTCACAAAATTAGTAAGCGTGTATATAAAAAAGCAAAAAAAAAAAAAATATTTTATGCCCTACCTGGCTTTTTTCCAGCTTGTTACTAGAAACACATTTATTTTGTTTGGCCTTAGTGACTTCACAGTACGTGGTTGAACTACTTGTACACATATTACAGCTTCAGCATGACATCTACATGTCTTGTATAGCAAGATATATACTTACATTATCCTGAGAATAAGGCAATAAACTTCCAAACTCAGATCCGTCTTCTCTCGGCGTTCCAGGGTGGTCATTAGATGTATCCTAAGTAATGAGACAACAAAATAATATTGACATTAATTTTATAAACCATAAAAGGATTGAACTTCTTTCAAAAAGATGGGTGTTTTTACAATTAATCTGGCTCAGGAAAACAAAATTATAAAAATATTGACTGTGTTTCCAGTTATAATTACCCAACCGAACCTACCAGTAGATTTGCCATATCAAATGATGGGCTGTATGCAACAAGGGTGTAAGTGACTCCTGATCACACTCTAAATTCTCCCTTAAAAACAAAGAACTTGAACCGGAGCATTTAGAATGTGACCAGGAGTCACTTACACCCTTGTTGCACACAGCCCTTTAAATGTCATTAGAAACTCACCTTCGACAAACCGTCTAAATCTCCAGGGTTAGTGTCTGAAATGAGCAAGAAACATTAATTCTATGAAATTTCAGAGTAAAAAGCTTTCACTGCTGGGAGGTGTGGTGAGGGTTAGTTCCACCACTCTTTGAGCTACCGTATTTTATTACGTATAACCCGCACCTTTTTTGACTTTCAGATTTTTAAAGTAACAAAATTGACACAAAGTTGGGGGTGTGGCTTAAATATATGTGAGTGTTTTCAGAATTTTTTTTTTGCAATGACCGTAAACAAAGCCATATGAACAATAGAAATAGCACATTCAATTCACAGAACACAAGTGTCAGCAAGATTTCTACTCAAACTCCTCTCCTTCGCTTTCCAAAGAAAACTAGCTGTCCAGTTGCCTGTCATCTTCTCTTCTAACTCCTCGAATGGTTCCTAGTGTTGTTAAAGGCCATAATTGGTCTTGGAAGCCTTGAAATTTTCAAATAAAGTATAATTCTCATAGAAGTTCAACTTCGGAGCTCATGCTCGATCGGACACTCCAGAAAACTCTTGCCCCAGGCCTCCTTGAAAATCCAAGATGGCGGACCACAGACTCGGACATGTGCTTATATAGTTTTGCCAGAAAATCTTAATTTCTTGTGCGCTTAAAGTGCTTCTAACCCTTCTTGACATTTTTCTACCTTTGAACCTTCGAAAGGTTGAGTACTTTTGCAAAGAAATTTTTGGTTTAGAAAGAATACTCTATGTTCTATGCTTGTTTGAAATGGTGAAAAATTGCCCTTTCTTGACCCATGACCACATTGGAAAAAGCCTGGGTCGATTACCGGGTAGACGTCATCTCATTAATTCGCCTTTGCAATAATTTGAATAAATACTTAGCATTTTGTCTAAAATGACTTTTCTTTACTAACAACTCAAAAACTGTGTAAATTTTCTATAAATCAACGCGGTCATGAGTCAGGAAAGGTCAATTTTTCACCATTTCAAACAAGCGTAGAACATAGAGTATTCTTTGTAAACCAAAAATTTCTTCTCAAAACCTTTCAAAGGTTCAAAGGTAGAAAAATGTCAAGAAGGGTTAGAAGCACTTTAAAGGAATGAAGTTCCTTAAATATGTTGTTGGTCAAAGTGGGAACAACAGCAGAAGAATTCTGAAGCGAGTTAAAGACAGCAGGTTAAAATATACACGAGAAAGGACAAGGAAAGTTGTAACCAATTCGTTGTTGTGATATGACGATCCCTTATGAAGAAGTTTTGCTTCGATTACGGGCATTTATGAACTCGAACACAAGGCTACTCTTACAGAATTTAGTGGTGCAGCTTATGCACAAGGTTTTTCCTTAAACCTTTCGGGAAAAACAAGCTTCTGTTTATCAGGCTGAAGTTAGGGGTGCGGCTTATATGTGAGGTGCGGCTTGTACGTGATAAAATACGGTAAGTTCTTTTAACACAAACTTACCATTCATTACAAGAGAAGCTTCTTGACCTCCCATTGACATTGGCGGTTCAGGACCTCCACTCATGCCATACTGAAAACCAAAATACAGAGAAGCAGGGCAGTCATTAAGGTTTTAAGTTGCTGGACAAAGTTGTTCTGTGAAAATTAGCCAGTGCCATAAGCTACAACTCTGGCATTAAATCAACCAATACGATACAATTAGTTATAATTTTATATAAATTCACGAACTGCAGCTTAGCCCTCGACTTTATGAATGAGCTTTATGAATGAGCTGCTACATGTAAAAATCAAATTGAAAATAAGAAGTTAGTGGGACACACTTCCTTGAAAACATAGTACGGTAAATGATACCCCACTCTTCACCACCACCACCACGGTCACCGCCACTGTCGCCACCACCACCCTTCACCGCCACCGCCACCACCCTTCACCGCCACCACCCTTCACCGCCACCGCCACCACCCTTCACCGCCACCGCCACCACCCTTCACCGCCACCACCACTGTTACCACCACCTGACTCTCGCCAGGGGTTGAGCCCCAGTAATATGCAGGACTGTCAGTAAGTTTAGGTTGCTGGACAACTGTGAAAAACAGCCAGACTTTTTGTGCCATAACCTACAATGTACAACTAAAGCCAAATTGTTTAACATTAAAATCTATTCTCCATCAAGTAAACAGTTGAACAGTATAATATTTTTGGATTAGGGTGTTTCCTCTGAGTTAGAGGTTTCTATTTCCAATATGCTAATTATGTGATGTCAGAGGAGGCCTAATTTATTATACAATGCTGGCAGAGATAAAACAATTTTCTACACATCCATGTTATATTTGAGCTTACGTAGTGATCAACTGAAGACATTCAAATGTTGAAGAGTGCAAGAAAATGATGTGTGTGTAAGTAGGTGATGACAGGCAGTAGCTTCTCGTTGCAGTTGCAGTAAACTTGTGAAGTTATAAATTATTGTAAAGGAAATCGTATTAAACTGGTTAATAAATCAGGAAATACTACAACTGGTGGCAGCGGTGGACCAAAAAACAAAAAAGATGGGAGATACGTAGGAAAAAGAGAAAGGAAAGAAACAAGCGGAGATTGAAACAGAAGTGTCAACAAGCGGCAGTAGTGCAACTGACTCGCCTATCACAGTGGAAAACTTAGTGCAAACGATGTTATCGGTACTCAAACTGACCAAACAGGAGGAAAGGTACGTAAGCTTACCTCAAGTGAAATCCCCAAAGAATTATGCCAGAACTTTAAATCCTGGTTAGCACAATTTCACCAATACTCAAGATTAGCGAGAATCTCAGCCGGTGATTTGAAGGATTTCCTGATGAATCCCCTAGAACAGCCAGCCTACCGAGCAGTACAGTTACGCAAGCTTCCCCAAGAGTTATCTTTTGACAAATTTGCTGCCAGGCTGACTAACAGATTTGACTCTAAGACACCCACTGATTACAAATTGATGCTGAGAAGTCGCTATCAAAATACGAATGAATCCCTGGAGAGTTTTGCCGACTGTCTGTTAGAACTGACCGAAAATGCAAATGTTGCTCCTGAGTTCAGAAGTAGTTTCATTCATAAGGAGAAAGATGTGGCCTTTTGTTGGCCTCCTGTGACATTGATCACATAATTGGCATATTGGAAATAGGAACCTCTATAACTCATACATGCAACACTCATATCAAGAATTAAATTACAGTTCAACTATTTATTCAATGGAGAATCGATTTTTAATGTTAACAAATTTGGGCTTCTAGACACTTCAAGTTTGACATCAAGTAGCCGGCAATCAGCAGCATAGTTGCTGGTGATAATCGCTGGTAGCTAATGAGACATGAACATGTGAGTGGAGTTTGTTGGTATACCCTTGCTCTGACGATTTTACTCCAGTTTCCTCCCTCCACAAAACCCAACATGCTACATTCCAGTTCGATCAGTGGTTTGGCCAAGCCCCTTGATTGATTCAGACCCCGTTAAATTCAATATTATATTATATTGCAACTTTAAACAAGAAGTTCCATTATAAAAGGGTAAGCCCCTCCTCTTTTCACACAACTCAAAATGTGAAATTCAAATTACAGAGCAGTGTAGAACGTAGGTGAGTGAATCGGCCACTCCTGTTAAAATGTGAAATTTGGTGGTTTAAAATCAAACAAGCCATGAAAACGTAAGCAGAGGGAATATAGCTGTTTATGAAATAGTTTAGATTTACTTTATGACTACTTACAAACTCTGTAGTCCTAGCAATGGAGTACAGTTTGTGCTTTATATGAATTTTGCACGATAAGCATCAGTAGGAAGCACTCAAGTGGATCATCACAGATGTTCATTCGACAAAGGCTGAGCTGACAACTTAAGGTGTCAGTGGTCTGGCTATGGCCCTTTTATATGGGAACTCCCTGTTTAATGATCATATTACTCACCCCTGGTATATTTCCTCCTGGAACGGATTTCATCATTGCATACATTGATTCACTGCCTGAACTGGCAGTGTCTGTTAAAGCAAGGACAGATAACTATTGTTTGTTTCCCACAAAATGGTAAACATTTCCAAGACCAAAGTCAAACATGTAACTCCTCTGGCAATATTGTGAGATGAAGGATGGCAAAGATTCAAGTGGATAAAAATACAGCTTAAGAAAGAATTAATTGATGTTAGCTAGTTCACTGTAACCATGGTTCATACAAATTTTAGAACTTTTTCTTTAAGGACTTATCAAGGACAATCCACACTTTGCAAGGACTTGTTTTCTACAGGTTCACACATTAATGACCTCGACATTCAATGCAATTTAGACCCAATGGAAGACTTGTTTGCACAACAAATCATTCAGTGCCGCTCTAACAATCTTTTTATGGTGAAAATGAGGCTATGTAGCTGTTTTATGTCTTTTCAAACATCCAAGGAGGTTTCAACAAAATTCAAGGAGGTTTGATAAGGTCTCTTCAAGGCCAAAACCTAATCTGTCAAAATTCAAAGACATTTCAGTGATATTATTTCAAAAATTTTTGAATGCCTGTGCAGAGTATATTGTGTAAACCAAAAACAAGTTTCTAGAGTAATGTTTTGTATTCCACTTCAATCTATGCAGTCTTTTATCAAAATAGTTTGGAAAGCATACCAATAATATTCACAAGGTGACATTGTATTTATCTTCCATTCCAAGACCCAGTTGTTCAAAGCAAGGATACCTTCATCACTAGGATAACACTCAATCTATAATAATTATTGTGATCTGTACAGCTTCACCTCAGGGTTAGCAATTAACTCCAGGGTAGCGCTTACCCTTAGTTTAAACAACCAGACCCATCATTGGTGTTATTATCGTAAAATGGTAAATGACACAAAACATATACTGTATATGCTAATGCCTCTAGGGCACACAGGCCACGTTGACAGTATGGTATTAACATTAATCTTTAGAGCATCAGAGCACAGTCAATATAAGCTCAACTTATTGAAATTTCTTCATCATGTAGCAGTGGCCTGGAAATGAAGAAATAAATGTACAACACAAAAACATTCTTTGAAGAAAGCCAACCTGGGAACGGAAGTCACAATCACAGCATGAAAGCGAGGATGTTACATGGGGTTACAAAACTTTATGCACATGCTTTCGATCTTTTCCGCAAGCAAACTTTAAAACTCCTACAAAATATTCCAGACCATTAGCCTGTATTTTAGGCAAGTTAGAGTTGTGTCTTTGACAATGGCATTCGCTTCAGTGTTTGCTGCATTCACTTTGGCCTCACTAGCCTGAATTTCAGCCGTCTCCTCCGTCTCCTCCTCCCGAGAGAGACGTCAGAATCCAATAGCCGATAATGCCGTCCAGTGACGTCATTACCAGAAAACCTGGTAGTGATCTTTGATTGGTTCATATTCTATAATTTCGCCTAATTATCTCATCCAAGAAGACTGAAGGGATTCACTTTGGACTCGCAATTGTTGATCGTTGAGTTTCAGTGGAGTGAGTGTTTTTGGCAAAGACCTTGAATTCGTAAGGAAAACATCTGGAAATGGATTGACAGTGTCCTGCACAATAACCGGCTGACTGTCCTGTAAACATGTACCCGTCGCGTCCGCGGGGTTGTTGATAATCGATTATTTGTTCACACTCGCAGTGGTAAAGAATGTCGCTACTCTCTTCAAGGAACTATTCTTTACCATAAAAGAGTCTTCATATTTCTTAGAAAATTCTCCATTATCCTTTCATGTTTTTCTACTTTTCTGTTGCATCATTTACATGGGTAATATCTCGTAGCTGTGTCAATTCGAACGGCAGATCGTGAGACAAAGGTGAACAGAAAGACAAACTGTACTTTGCCTTCAAATATAACATAACCCGGAATCTAGTGATTTGTTGCTTCGAAAAAGTTTTCACAACATAAGAGGCACTTGAGAAGCAAATGGGATGGAGATATATATATAGGTAAGGCTTTTATTTTGGCCAGCATGATCTCAACTAATTTCTCAAGGCGAGTGATGGCTTTGTTTTTGTGACCCACAAACTCTTACTACTGCCGTGACAGTATATTTGCATAAATTAAATTGTTAATCCGCCTTGACGTCACTGGATGGCATTATCGGCTATTGGATTCAGATGTCTCTCTCGGGAGGAACGAACCAGAGGAGACGGCTGGAATTCAGGCTATGGCCTCACATGTATTCTTTGTGTTTGCTCCATGTTCATGCAGATGTTCACATGTACATTGCCTTGTACTTGATTGACGTATACAATCAGGTTTCATTAGAAGCTGGTTACTGGCGGTTTCCCGGCGGTTACTTTTTCACCAACCGCTGGTTACGTTTCTAACATTCACAAGCTGTATGACCACCTACGTGTACTAATGAGCTTTGGATGTCTACTATTAATTAATGAAAACCCTATACAATATGTACACAGGTAAGCCACTATGGCACAAAGACCACATCGACAGTATGACATTAACCCCTTTATCTGCTCCAGAAAAGATGAAAATGCCTGTGCACCTGGTTATTATTGTAGTTTTGATTAACTTGTGGGTTCAATTGAAGTGCTGTGTGCAACAAGGGCGTAAATGACTCCTGCATGATCACTTTCTAAATTCTCCCTTAGAAAACAAATAATTCAAATGAAGGAGAATGTGATCAGGAGTCACTTATGCCCTTGTTACACACAGTCCACAGTTCAATTTGATTGACAGTGCCCCTTTAAGGCAATGTCAATCTTTGTACATTTATCTACAATTTGAAACTACCCCACAGGATTTAACTCACCTTGTGGACTGGGCATAATGGGAGTTCCTGGAGGGCCTGACACCTGATAAGGAAATTGGAAAACAAAGTAACAATTAAATTTTAAGTATTTTGCTTCAGAAATTCTTTTAGCCACAATATATAATTATGTATGTATATGAAACAGTTTTTTGTGTGGAAAACTTACCGATGTTGTTGGATTCCATGGCCGACTACCCCTACAAAGCAAAAATGCAAAAGAAACCTCAAAAATAATCTAAAAATTAACTCCACATCTGATGCCATTATAAATTGCATTCTTCATTGATCTCTTCACTGACAATGGCAATGGTTAAATATACCACCTCAAGTACACTATAAACACAGAAAGCAAACCAACTATATGTAGACAACTGGTCAATGGCAGTGTTCATGTGAATGTTTGGCTTCATTTAAAGGCCATTTCAAATGGTTTCAAGACAGATTTCAACAAAATGTTGAACCGATGTTGAAACTGTTTGACTGGGATGCTTTAGAATTAGAAGACAAAATATAATGAATATAATAACAGTAACACCAACAATGATGAGCATGATGATGATGATGATGATGATGATAATGTTTCCAAGCTTTAAACAAAAGTTTGGTAACAGTACTGGATAAGAACCTGTGAATCACCTGTGACTGAGAAACACCCCCTGAAAGAACCAGTGGAATGTTAACATTTTTAAAGCAAATATTCAAAACTATGGACTTTTTCAACCTGTGAACATTAGAACAGTTTTTATCACAGGTTCTTATCCAGTAGTACTTATTAGTTACTTACATGGGCATATTGACACCATGGCCAGGTGCTACAGCATTACTTATCACAGGTTCTTCTCCAGTAGTACTTATTAGTTACTTACATGGGCATATTGACACCAGGTGCTACAGCATTACTTATCACAGGTTCTTATGCAGTAGTACTTATTAGTTACTTACATGGGCATATTGACACCAGGTGCTACAGCATTATTTGGAGGAGGTCGCATTCCACCGTAGTTCTAGAAAATTGTACAAAAAATATTTTATTGTCATTGAAAAGTGCTGATAAAAAGAAATGAAATGCCCAGCAGAAAAAAATTGCTTTGATAAGGATGATACTGGATTTCCTCACATACATGTATGGGCCCCACCTTTTTCAACCTTTAAGATTTTGAAACAAATTGCCTCAAAGTTGAGGGTGCAGCTTATATGCGAGTTTCTCAAAAACGTTTTTTGCAATGACGGTAAACAAAGTCTAATGAACAATAGAAAAGGCACACTAGTCACAACACATGTCAGCACAATTTCTACTCAAGTTCCTCTCCTTCGCTTTTCAAAGAAAACTAGTCATCTTCCCTGCTAACTCCTCAAATGGTTGCTAGTATTGTTAAAGCCCATACTATTGGAAGCAATAAAGTATCATTCTCATCAAGTTCATAGTCAGGTTCGGCGCTCACGCTGCCCAATGCGTTTGATTGGACGTTCGAGAAAACACTCGCCTCAGGCCCCTCCTCTTGAAAATCAAGATGGAGGACCATGGACTTGGATGCGTGCACATATAGTTTCACCAGAAACTCTAACTTTCTTGTGTGCTTTAAAGGAATGAAGTCCCTTAAATACGTTGTTATTTAATGGGGGATTAAAATCAGAAGAATTCTGAAGTGATTTCAAGACATCAAGTTAAAATATACACAAGAAATGACAAGGACAGTTGTAACCATGTGCAAAGTTGTGTGAATTACAACAATCTTTTCTGAAGAAGTTTTGCTTCAAGTACAAGCATTTATGAACTTCAACAAAAGATTATTATTCCAGAGTTTGGGGTGCGGCTTATACGCCCTATGCATAAAGGACATTTTGATTACAACTGGATTTCTCCAGTCAGCAATTAATATTTGTGAAAACCAACATTGTCACGTAAAAGAACATGCAAAAATAAGTAATCCTGTGAAATTTGAGTGTCAAAAGTTACATTGCTACAGAATAATAAACTTTTGAAATAAGAGATTTATATGAAAATAGTCAGCCAGGCCCTACCAGCCTCACTTTCATGTTTTTCCTGAGCCTCAAATGGTAATAACTTTGGAGAAATGTGATAAAACTATTAAATTGCACATGATGAATAACTTGTACTTGCTCTTTCAGGTTACAGTGTTTTTTCAATGTTAAAAATCTGAATTTATGTAAATTAGGTTCCAGCTTTTTGCATAGGGCTATATGAGAGTTTTTTTCCTTAACCTTTTGTTTTGCAAGCCTGGTTCCCACTTGTCAGGCCAAAGTTACGGGTGTGGTTTATATGTGACGATCATTAATATACGTGACCTACGAACAGCCTTGTAATGTTATCATGGTTATGACTCATATACACACCTAGATGACCTTATAGTTAAAGACAAGAAGAACAGAGTGTGATGTCAAAGAGCGAAACTAACAATCAAGTCGAATAAGAAGTGAAGAACCGTGTAATACAGCTATAGCACTTGAGGGCAACATGGTATTCTTCAGGACAGTGGGGAAGTAGCCGACCGGCGACTTTACAGAGACCACTGGACTAGTCAAAAATGGAAAGAAAGTGAGAGAGGAGAACCTCGTGCCGTTAGAAGTGCTGAGGAACTGGGACCAAGGGTATGTTGGAGTAACACCGTCAAACATGTGCTCCTAACAAAAAGCACTGTAAAACCCTATTTAAAATGAATTCCAAAAGCAAAAACGAATGTAAAGGCAGAGGAAGCAGCTCTAGCAGCAACACATCTAATGTTTTGATAACTTTGCAGTCTCCCGACCCTAAAAAGCTGAAAGAAGTCAGTGCAGTAGTCGAAGGTTCAACAGCCGCCATTACACATGCCGAGAAGAAAGAATGTACAGACATTGTGTGGTCTGCTTTGGACCTTACAGGGTCTTTCGCTTCTAAAATAGACATGATTCTGTCAAAGATGAGCATGCTGGATAAAATTGATTTACAAATGCAGTCCCTTCAAGAAGACTTCCATCAAGTGAAATCTACAGTCGCAGAATTGAAATACAAAATGTACAACCTTAAAGAAACGACATTCAAGGTTAATAAAGTAACTGAAGACATAGAAGGCTCCATTAACTTCTTGAATAGTGAGTTAGAGGCTGAGAAGCAAAGGCTCAACCAGGTTAATACAAAGCACTCGGATGAACTCGAGAAACTTCGCAGACAACTACTAGGCTACGAAGTGTATCAGCACCGTGAAAATCTTCGCTTTTACGGCAAGCAGAAGAAGAGAACGAAGAAGTGACAACGAAAGATATTCTATATAATTTCTTGGAGAAAAAGTTGAAAGTCGAGGAGCCAAGGGATTTGGAGTTTCAAAGAATCCAGAGAGTAGCAAATAAGAAAGGAGCTAGCGGTAAACCAAGAGGTATTATTGCTCGCAGCCTCCGCTACATGGATCGAGAATACCTATTCTCTCTACGAGATACCCTGGAGAAGGATTCCTGTTACGGTATAGGGATTGATCTGCCTAAGGCAGTCAAGGACATGCGAAAGAAGTTATTGCCCAAGCTTGATGAAGCGAAAAGTCTTGGTCGAAAGGCTTTCTTCTCCAGAAAGGAACCATACAACCTGGTAATCGATGGTAAGGTTCACACGACTCCAGTTCCGCAAAAACTTTAAACCTTTCCCGGCAGACTCAAGAGTAAAGGTTGAAATGATTTAGTAAAACTTAAGGATGACTAGCAAATGTCCAAAAGTTAGAGCTGTTTAGCACTAATCAGCATATTTGTTCGGATAAATTCTGTCAGTTAGGAGCTCTGTTATGTAAAAATACTCTCAAACTTAAGCCATTTATCAAGGGCTCTCTTTTTCAGGCCCAAAGCTAATTTATATGTTAATTGTTGATATTTTTGTACAGCTTGTATGTGTGTTATTAATCCTGATGAACTCCAGATAGTTAGCCACTTTACGCAAATTTTAAACTTTTTCCTCTTATCTCGTCATGTCAATAGACTGCAATATTCTCTAGAGATTACTTAAATGAACCAATTGAGTGCATTTATTAACATAAAGTGCGTGTCTTTGAACGTCCGTGGTATGAACAAAACTATGAAGCGTATAATTTTTTTTAAATGGCTTCACCAACAAAATGTCCAGCTCACTTTTTTGCAAGAAACTTATAGCTCAAAGGAAGTCTAAAATGTCTGGCTAGCCAAATGGAGAGCAGAGGTGTTTTGTAGCCATGGCTCAAAAAAACAGCAGAGGCATTGTGATTTTAATTAACCCAAAATGTGACTTCAAAATTGAAAAGTCAATCCATGATAAAAAAGGAAGGTACGTATGTTATTATACAATCTAGAATAGACGATGACCCTTTCATTTTTTGTAACGTATATTTACCAAATGACAAAAAAGAGCAACTATAAGCATTTCTAGATGATTTATCAGAATACTTTTAAAAATTACAGAAGAAAACATTATAATCTCAGGGGACTTTAACTGCACTCTCACTGCCAACGATAAAAAGGGTGGTGTTACAGTAGATATAAAATCATCGGTCATTGAAAGAATTCATAAGCTAATGTCGCAATTTCATCTGACGGATATCTGGAGAGAGAAACATCCCTCCGAGGTAGAATTCACTTGGAGAAACACAAGCCATAAAATACAATGTAGGTTAGACTATTTGCTTATATCCTTGCATTTGGCAAGTAAAATTAAGGAATGTGTTATCAATTTTGCACCTTTTTCTGACCACTCAACAATAACTACTCACATACAAAGCAAGGAATATAAATCTAAAAGAGGACCAGGTTTTAGGAAATTTAATTGCTCACTTTTAAAAGACACAATATATATACACTAAATCGCTTAGAAATAACTTTACAACATATCTAGAAAAGTATGGCAAAGTGACAGACAAACGACTTTTATGGGCCCTTTTAAAAATGGAAGTTAGAAGTTTTTCAATTACCGTAAACACCCGTAGATAAGCCGCACCTTTTCACCCCAAATTTTCGTTCAAAATCGGGGGTGTGGCTTATCTACGGGAACACCTATAGAAAGGAGACCCAACATTAACATATATTTACATACCATGAACCCGTATGAAGCTTTTATTATGCGACGGTGCATATATTACAATCAGGTTCAAATCACATCAGATCGTGTAATATAGCAATTTAAACATAATCATTGGAAAAAAAAAAATTGAAAGAATTAAAGCAAAAACTCTTCTAGACCCACCTTAGACGTAATATATTAGAATTTTTCGTGAATATTTAAACGTGATTAAGCTTATTTACCTTCCAAAACACGCTGATTCGCAGCACTTGTCAAAGCATGTATCTAAACAACCAGGCATTCTTTGCAATTTTACATGTGGGGGATTGGCACTAGTTAATGAAAATCCAAGATGGCGGACCTCAGACCTACTCGTGCAAGTATAGTTTCGGCAGAAAACCTTTCTTGCTCTAGCGATTAAAGGAAAGCGGTTCCTTGGAATTGTTGTTAGTTAATTGGGGAATAAATGCGGAAGAATTCTGGAGTGATTTAAAGACTGCAGGTTAAAATAAACACAAGCAATGACAAGGCAAGTTGAACCATATCGGATTGAATTAAAGTTGCGATTATGTATTTACGACAATCTGATGAAGTTTTGCTTAAAGTACGACCGTTTATGAACTCCAACAAAATATTATTCTTTTTTAAAAAAGAAGTTTGGCATCAAGTACAAGCATTTATGAACTCGGACAAAAGATTTTCTAATTATTTTTTTGTATTTTTCCTAAATTCAAGCTTCAAAACTTGGGGTGCAGCTTATCTACGGGTGCGGCTTATACACAGGTGTTTACAGTAGTTATGCCAAAAAGAGAGAAAAGAAAAAATGCAACGAAGAAAAGTCATACCTTGTGGAACTAAATAAGTTACAGAAAAAAATAGAACAAGCTGTAGAAGAGGGCAAACGTGCAGCGCTCCTACAGAAAGCCGAGATATTGAAAGTTAAACTTGACAGGTTGATGGACTCGAAAACTAAAGGCACAATTATATGCAGCAAAGTTAGATGGTTCGAATACTATTTTTTTGCAATTCATAGGCTTAATTAATGCAATTAAAGGTTATAGTAAAAATCAGGCAAAGCCTAGTGAACTATATGAGAACCCACCTTGGTGGCATGCATGGGTTACAGACCTACAGAAAATTACTGTGAAAATAATTAGAATAGAATTTGCAAAACTACAATTTTGTGCCCCAACAGCAGAGACTAGGATTAAAAATTATGTTCAAGAGTGCAACTTAAAGAAAGTTTATAACCTGCCTTTCAAAATCACAAAAGAAATCAAATTAAGCATGTTTCAATACAAAGTTATACACAACATTTTAGTAACAATGATATTTTATTTAAAACTAGTGACAATTAAGTGCCCTTATTGTAGTGAAAAGCATACAATAGTTCATTTTTTCACTGACTGCACATATGCTGTTTCTGTCTGGAGCTGTTTCACAAACTGGTGGCATGTAAACACAACCCACAAGTGCTGAGGGAATCGGAAAAAAAAAACTGATCGGACAAGTCATGCATGCAATCGATGAACCGAAGGAAATCGTGGGAAAAAAAATGGTCGGACAAGCCATGCATGCACGCAAGCGATGAACCGAATGGAAGAGCCGGGTGGCTGGAGCAGCCTGTGAGCATGCAGTCAACAGTCAAGACTAAAGTGAAGCAGCGTATACCATAACAACATTACAGTTTACAAACTTGATATTGAGTAATGTAAGTTTTGGTTATGTCAGTTTTCAAGTGGATCGTATGTTTAAGTTTTCGAGTCTAAACTATTTTTGTGTTAAGGAGTAACCTTAGAACAGGATATGCGAATGAAGGTAGAGGAATTGTAAGGCATGCATGATTTTAAAATTGAAACGTATAGATTAGTTGAGGGCTGTGTGCAAAAAGGGCGTAAGTGATTCTTGATCATGTTCTAAATTCTTCCTTGGAAAACAAAGAATTTGAAGGAGAATTTAGAATGTGATCAAGAGTCACTTATGTCCGTTTTGCACACAGCCCTTCAGTTGTAAGCAAGGAGGTTCAGTAGAGATGACTGATGAGTCAAAGGCAGTTATGTTGGTAAAGTAAGTCTGTATATAAGAGTTTATATAGAGGTATTTTAGTATTTTCAGAGTTAAAGAGATGAGTCATAGTTCAAGAGTAGTTCCATACTGTTGACAAGTAGTATAAATCTTATCCTCACCGGTTGTACTGATACTCGCGGGTGACTTATTCTCGTCATTGGACCTGGCATTGGTTGGCCTGTTGGACAAGGAAGAAATTGTAGGAATGAGTGACTTTTGATCAAGTTCAAAATTTTCCCTTAGAAAACAGAGAACAAAGGAGAATTTAGAATGTGATCACAATGTAGTCACTTATGCTACTAATATGCTATAATACACCCATTCGAAAAGTGGATGCATAATTTTGATATCATTATTTTCTGAAGAACAAACTACACCATGTGAAAACTTTGTTAGTAACATGTAGCACATACATTTGAACCTCAATAACAGAAATACTCGGTGCTATGCTTCTTAATCCATAGCCAGGAAACAGGCCTTTTCCCTGTTTTACACTTTGGACTGGCTATAATTATAGACAAGACATGCCCCTATTGTTCAATAGACGTCAACCAAATCCCTAACTCAAACTGTAACCAAATCATAAAAATTACCCTAACCATTTTGAAAACAGGTTCCCAGGTAAATGACACTTTCTTACTCACCTAGGGTTCACAGGTAAACAAGAGAAAAATTAATAACCCATAGCCTTCTGTGAGTAAAGCAAGCATGATACCCACTATATAAACTAAGCGATCATCTACCCTTGAAGTGTGCAGCTCTATGCTTGATAAGTGCCCAGTCCTTTAGCAGCCAAGGGCAGTTTCGGTACCTGTTGAGCGATTCCTCTCCTAATAGGAACTCTAATAGACAAGCAGTAAATATTGAAGATAAATGTTGTGAAACATTGGTCTGCTCCCTCTTTAATAATTCTGCCTTGTCCTGCTTTCAACTTCATAATTTATGCAGATAGTTCATTAGAAGCCAGCTACTGCCAGAGTTCCAGCAGCTACTTGTCCTCTTACTGCCACCTACTCTGACTGTCACTGCTGATTAGGCTATTGAATTAAAGCAAATACAGCCATCTACTTTTCACTCACAGCCAGTTACTTCAAAAGTTATTGAAAGCCCTGCAGATCTAGACTCACCTGGATATGGACTTTGTTGACGAGTAGGGTCCATGGTACTGGGAAGGAGTGGCTGCGCTCCTGGCACGCCAGACACACCTGGGGACTGTAGGGACATACCATCACCATTAGTAGCTAAAGATTTGTTGTCACTGGACCAAACCAACTGAAGAGCCTGAGGTGAAACATAGAACAGAGCACAGTTGTACATGTCCAACATGAGGGAAGTAACAAGGAGGAAAGAAGTGTACAGAGGTTAGCCATCAAAGTACTGTATATCTAGGTAGCCATGTATATTTTAAGATTCATGATCTAATCTATACATTTAGTCAATAAAAAAAACTATTGTCAGGACTAGCTCTGTTTGCTGGACAAAAGTCATTACATACGTAACACAAACTATTGGATTTTTTTTGGCTATATGCCTGAACACATAGCTGCTTTAATGATCATTTAAATTCATGATTTTATTGCAACATATATGGCAAACAAAGGCCTTGCCCAGCAAAGGTGAGGGCAATAACCCAATAAACAAGCTATGAAGGATAACACATGGCAAGGATAAGGGGAGGTGGTGGGTTGAAAAGACACTGCTTCACCACCTGTAGATTACAGAATTCAACTGAGGTGACGACTGAGAGCACATGGCCGTGGTGGTGTGCAGGTAATAGCCCACTTTGACGATGTTGCACACGCATCAGAGAACAATAGATGTGGCCTGCCAAATAATCTGTGTAGCACGCCAGTCTCTTGTTATTCAAATTTTATGTACATTGTTCTACTTGCATGTGCAACATCGTCAAAGTGGGTTATTGCCAAGAGGGGTTGGCATTCTTTTGAAAGGCACTACCCCCTATTAATATGTTAATCGAGAGGCAGCATAAAACTTTTATTGCCAGGTCAATAATTTCTTTATAAAATGATTGGATCCATGCAGGTAACGAGCCAGGCTGTGTCATTGCACCATTCCCGCTTTAAAAACACATTTGTCCCTTGAAAGAATACGATAATGGTCAAATTGTCATGCTTTGTCTTGCCTTCCAAAGGAAATTAAATGCCAGATCACTTGCTAAACATATTAAATTGTCCCTTCCAGCTCAATCTCTGTGGATCTATGATTTTATGACCATGCAGAATTGAAATTTTTGCCATAAAAGTTATTTCAAAGAAGATGGGAAAAGCTAAAAAGCATATCACACCATGCAGTGGACTTTGTGCCATCAGTGGCTGGAACTTTCCTTGTACATGCGTTACATGTATATCATCTTGGTACATTCAAATATATCCCAATTGGCATTTTCAATATTATTGCAAATTTGGACCAAAATGAGTGTAAATATGCGAGTATGTTACATGGCTCATGAACTGGTTCACCAGTTTATTAAACACTCATCTACAAATGATTTTGTAAGTGCACAAGGCAATTGAAATGGGGCTGTTGGAGTAATAACCAATCAGTTTAAGTACTAGATAAAGAACTATCCATTTGATTCTTAAAAACTAGAGCTGAAAGTGAGAGTTTGTAAATCCCATTAAGATCGGACACAAATTCTTTATTGCACTTACATCAAATGTCTAGATGTAGAGAGTCTATGTTTTCAGTTATTTTAGCGATAGGACTTAAATATTTTGGCCGAGAAAATCAAAGCCAAAGTTTATGTAAATCAGGACAAAATGTCTAGTAGAATTAAAGACAGATGTTTTAATTACTTGGGCCAGGCCTTTGGCCGCCCGAGTCTTAATCTGCAGGCCGTTATTTTTGTTTTGTTTCATGCAGCAAAATTTATGCGCATGCAAATAGATTTCTCTCCAGTCCAGTCGCCATCTTGAGATTCTGCCGACGCTATTCTTTGAGGTACGTTTCGTACATTTTATGGCACATTTCATTTTACTCTCGGTCATTATACAATCCAGCGCAAACACCGTGATCGGTAGACCAATACTAAAATAGTGTTGACCGTGTTTTTGGCTGGTTTACCGATCTCGTATCGAGACCTGTGTACATTATACTATACAGGTATACTGAATAGCTGATTTATAGCGAAATATAGCAATTTACTAGCAAATATATATACTGTGCACGTAGTTGAGCAGTTGTGGGTTACTCTCCTCTGTCTAAGTCTGAAGACATCTGAACTCCTGAACTGTGAGAGCAACACTACTGTCACTCGCCAACACGAAGCCAGAAATTATACACACTCAGCACTGTCAGATTTATGATGAGCCAAGCAATATTCAACTCTCAAGGTAAACTTAAACAATAATCCTCTCACGGCCGAGGTTTTGGTTAGAGAAATTAAAGGATTCCAACAGTTTCCTTTATAGTTCTGTAATATAATGAGCAGACTGAAGTTTTGGGAATAAGGGTAAAGCTTTTAATTAGAGATAACCAACAGGCATTTAAATTAATAATCTTTTTAAAATCCAACAGAATACCAATATGGACGGGACTCGTCACGAACAGCAGCTGAAGTTACAAAGAGGCACACAAATTGACCACGAATACAATTAACATGACTTCCAGAGGTTTTATAGAGAGAACAGACGCCGTGGAGAAAGAGCCGCGAGGCGGCGATCAGCGAACTTGATAAAGAGCCACAGGGTAGAAAGAACAGTAGAGAAATATAGTGATAGCTCCATCACAGGATTGACAGGATAACTTATAATTTGGGACAAATATAAACATACATTTGAGACAATCATCTATTACTACTCGGAACCTGCAGGATAACAGAACAGCAGACTAAATTGCAAACGTGTGTTACATGAATAAGTAGTGTTTACAGTAAAAGGTCAACTACTTTAATTTACATACTAGAAAAACAAAAATATAAAATTACATATATATACTAGGAGAGCAGAGAATGAAAGTCACCATGCTACCGGCCACTCCTAAAGACTGCTAATATTCAGCTAATAATTCTTCCCTTTGGTTATTACTAAGAGGATTTCAAATGAAAGTGTATTTCATCTTCAATCTCATTGGGAACACAGGGCACCATCAGAAATCCGAAGAAGTGTAGTCCAAAATAAAAATCCTGGAATGCAAAATATCAAAGAAAATAACCTGCCCTGCACAACCAAGGGGCCAAAAAAATGTGCATTTTGAGGAAGTCTTACCTCCCCATCCACATTTCTAATGGTGCTTCCCTTGGACACTGAATTTTTTTTTTTATGGGAGTACCCCTTCCTCCATAAAGGTGAGACATGCAAAATGTCTCCTGGTGTGTGCTCACCATAAAAGAGTGTCTGACTGCATTGATGTACTACTCTTCCCAGTAAACTGCGACACCCCCAAGTTTTTTTACGGCCCATGTGATGTGAATATTCTGTACCATGGATTACTGTTTGGCATATACTGCCTGGTAGATTTCTTGTCGGCGGCAGTTGTAGTCTTTTGTAGACAAGTTTTGACTGCCTTGTCGATTTCAAAGTCTAGAAATTGCTGGGAAAAGTTTCCTTCTCGCTCTTCTTTGAGTTCTGGAGTTTATTATTACACGTATTTGAAGAACCACATAACATGGCTTAACTTTTAAGGTAACTGGAGGAAATATATTGCCAATTCATCTGAGATATTTTAAGATTTAAGATGGTAGTTCATATTTTAAGATCTCATTGTCAGTCGTTCTGCGGTTTTGAAATGTCAACCTTGTCTACAATGTGTCATTCCACTGTCTACAACGAGACATTCTTTGTCTACAATGTAGAACAACACGTCGCTTTTCTCACGCCGCCACACAAAAATCTCTACCGGCGGTATGCCAAACAGTGATCACATGGTACAGACCATTCACATCACGGGGGCCGTAAAAAAACTTGGGGTCTCACAGTTTACTGGGAAGAGTAGTATATATAGTGGCCCGAGTGAAAGCCCAGATGGGCTCTTGTTTCCTTTGTTTTTGCTTCATGAATTAGTAATGAGTTTGGTAAGTACAAATAAATCTCTTTTTTAAAAGAACATCCCGGCCTTACCAAAAATCAAGATGTACTAAGTATACTAAGTATGCTAAAAGTACTATTTTTGTACTTTGTTAATCTGCAGTACACTAAAAGTATACTGCAAATAAACTGCAAGACAACCCTTCCAGCTTGCAGTACAAATGAAGTATACTAGAATTATACTGATTGTACTGCAACTGTACTGCACACTTTCAGCAAGACAACCTTTCCAACTTGCAGTACAAATGAAGAATACTAGAAATATACTGATTGTACTGCAACTGTACTGCACACTTTCAGCAAGACAACCATTCCAACTTGCAGTACAAATGAAGAATACTAGATGTTTGACCCAAGTGCTTGAATGGTTGTATGTCAGGCCCAGTTGAGTCCTTTCCCATCCTCCCTCATGTCTCAGGCTACTAGCCAAGGACTGGTCAATAATTTAGTTTGCTGAATTTTTTTCATCTTTCTAGCCAAAAGTGCCAGAAACTTTCAAGTGTAACTAATTCCAAACACTTCCAGAGATGCAGGTAAAAGATAGGAATCTAGCTGTGGAATATTTAGAACGTGGTCAAGAGTCACGGTCATTAATAACAGGCGTGGTTACTAAGCCACCCAAACTTGAAATCATCCAACGGACCTTTTCAAGTTGAGTATGCTTTCTATCGTAACGAATGAGAAGAAATCAATCTGTCGATATCTCAGCAATCTCACGTTAGTGCACTCTAGTGTTAAGTCGGAATCTTGAAAATTCTTCAAGCAAGTGGCGAACTAAACAACTCCAAACATGTTTGCATATCATTAAATTGCTTAAAACCCAAACATGCACAGCTCATGACCGTACCCCTTTAATACACCCTTTTGGCACACAGCCTTTCAATTCATAGCTCCGCTCAAACAATAGTGCAACCAATCAGAGCATAGCCGTTTTCCCACAGGAATATACCATGTCCCACAAGCATTAATAGACTGGCAATTTTTATAAAGGTTTTTAGCATTTCATGGGTTTGGTGATGATCAATATATTATTAGAATACCGTAAATTTAAACAAGACATAAATAAGTTTCCAATCAATGTATTTTTTACGTCATTTTGTGGTAAAATCCAATATTATTGCTTATTAGACATAGTAAGAGTAACTAAGGTTGACTATAAGCATTGCTCCTTGTCAACTATCCACCACAGAAACTGAGAGTGAGTAGTCTAATAATTATTGTTATTATTGTTTATTTTGATGAACTAGCCATCTTTTTTATTCTTTTTAAAACCAGCTTTCCTGATACTTGCTATCTATCACAGAATAGACAGTGAGCAGCATAGCCAATCATATTCTACGATTTGTGTTCGAACACTCATTGGTTTCTATTAAAAATGGTGTAGACTGTAGAATCACCATGTTATTTGTACACAATTCTTGCAAGTCCTACAATGTAGCCACACCTTTAGCTTGGACACCAAATAATACATCCTCATGAACAACAAACGTCACACATCACGATTACACAAGAGATAAAATTTTACCTGTCCAGGCATTCGAACATTAGGAGCTCTACCAGCAGGATATCTGGACATGTATGGTGGCTACAGGGAGAAAATATGTAAAGATTGAGGTTTGTATTTAGTTACAACCAGGCTATCACAATGTTCTTCCCAGAGCATGGTTCCATGGTGTTCCACAATGAGTTAAGGTATGGTTACCATATATTGCATGCTGTGACATTGAAATGGTTTCCTTATTGTTTCTGTTGTCTCATCCAATCACAATGCAATTCAGTGTTCTCCTCAGAACACGGTTCTGTGGTGTTCTGGTGCTCTTCTCGGTATTGGAGTACTTTGAAAAATGTGTGTCACACCACTGTGTCCTGTGATGCAATATTTTCATTGTACAGACAGTGACACACATTAATCCCAGCAAACCATATGAATATTAATGAAACATTACACTGGAGAAAAAGTTTGGTAACAGCTCAACATTGATCCTCATGTCTCCATGCTTCATAACTCATTAACATTATACAGTCAAGTATACCTAATACATGTCCTTATTCATGCATGATTTTCGAGATCAGCAAACTGGGATCTCTAACATGGCAATAATCACTGTCGTCTCAAAGAGCACTTTCGTGTATGTATAAATTCCAAAAAGATATTAAGGATGGGATTTATAGACATTTGTGTGGGATTTTGCAGTCATGCAAAATTTAACAGTAGAGTTCTTTAATTCTCTTTAAAACCTTTAACTTTGATATTATGCAAATTATGCATATTTGGTGTGAACATGCAGAGGATCAACAAATATGATATTTCAACTGTTGACTTTCACTTTCCCAAGGCACTTTTGAACTAGCCCAAAGTTTAGTCAACAGTTTTAACTAGTTTATTTAATTTAATTGCCCTTTGGGCAAGTGACTGATAAGATTTACTTGCCTGACATGAAAATCTACTAGTCTCGGACTATTGGACACAACTTTTTTAGAGCCCTGAATATGGTATAAAATTATAGCATTAACTAATAAACACTTCACAGCTACATGCAGTTAAATTTGACATGCTCTTTTTGTGATAATATGTTTACATTAATGGACAAATTCATAATATAGCATATAACTCAGGGCTCATGCTTCAGCACGATTTTGCAAGGATTTGCACCTGTAAATTTCCCCCAATATTCCCTGAAAATCTCCTCTCTTGAAAACAGGGCAGACATGCTCCCACCATATTTTAAAACAAAAGTAAGCTCTGCAACTAATCCTTGCATGGTAAAACTATGAAGAGCAGAGACATTTGCTCAGTGTTAGTTAAATTCTGAACTTCAATATTCACAAATACCATGCGCCTAGCTACAGTACCGCCCAGAAACATATGTACATTTGTTTGCGAAATTTTCGCGAGCAGATCACGTGCAGTGTTCGCAATCTGTTCGCGTTTTTTTCACGAACTGTTCGCAATTTGTTCACAAATAGTTAGCAATTTCTTCGTGAACGCAAGGTGTTCGCAAACAAACATCGTGAGCATACAATACAGCTCAAAAATTTACATGCACAAGAAGTCCCGCAAGAACTTCTTGCGGCGCCAGAACTCGCAACAAGTTGCAAGAAGTTTAACGAGTTGATAACTGCCTTTTTGCGGCTACACTGCAAGAATGTGCAAGAAGTCCACAAAATGTATTAAAGAACTTCGAGATGCGAGTACAGCGCACGCTAATTGCTAATTCGTGTTTTGTTTACATTTTGCACAGCAAATTATATTGAGAGCCTTTCTGTAATATTTTTTGCTGAACTCATTTTCAAAGACAACGAGATGTATTTTAATATTTAGCTTTCGTTTATGGTAGTGTTTCGCTGCACTCTACGAAATATCGTGCAAAATTTTGTTTGGTTCTCTGCGAACATTCGCACAAAACTTCACTTCTTCGAAATGTTGATCCTTTGAAATTTTGATCCTTGCCTGTGCAAGATCAAGTTTCTTTTTCCAGCTCACTCGGTCAATTTGACCAACCTGAGTCGTAAACTTTATTCAGACTTTGACTAACTGAACTTTACGGCTCACTTTCGAATGGTACAGGAGGACAACTGTAGCGTTTACTTCAGTTCAGTCTGTATAATCAGGCTATAAGAATAGAAATCTGATGCTTTGAACCCGGTTTGAATCGAAGACCGAAAGGGTAATAACCAACTTGTTCAATTATTCAGTGTTCAATTTTGTAAACGGTATCCGTGTATCCACAGTAATATTCAGATCCGCCAGCCTTCCAGATCTTTGTAAAAGTCATTGCATAATTTAAGTTTTCAAGTAAATTCGGACCATGCAGTTATCGAAATAT
Organism: Actinernus sp. WN-2022; assembly: GCA_030867875.1. Taxonomy (NCBI): domain Eukaryota; kingdom Metazoa; phylum Cnidaria; class Anthozoa; order Actiniaria; family Actinernidae; genus Actinernus; species Actinernus sp. WN-2022. Next base: position 50,051,109 of record JAOWCC010001679.1, on the reverse strand, counting down.
CGTGAGCCGTAAAAATAGACAAAACAGCAGCTGCTTGCTTAGTTCCCTCACCGGCGGTGCGTGGCCTGCTTTAAAGGTTGACTCACTCGCTGAGCGCAAAGCATAACACCAAATAAACTTTTGCTTCAGTGTAGTTTCATATTTACGGCAGACCCTCGTCTTGTTACTAGGTTTCGCCAGAATTCATTGTAAATGTTTGCGTATTAAAATCTCAATTCTTCTTGGAGTCTGAATTTACACGTGCAATCAGTCAGGTGTGAACGTGTCAGTCTGATTTTTTACAGAACATCAACAGAGTTTTGAAGCAATGTTTGTCGTATTGAAAGACCTGCAAAAACTTCTACTGGGAAAGTGCAATTCCTTTTGAATAAAAAGAGCTTTAATGCATCGGATCGAATTAGTCAGTTCGCGTAAATGGAAATTAATTGCGGCTTCCCGCAGTATTTGTGTCAGAAATGAGACACACGTCTGGCTGACACTGAGTTACGATTGACAGGGACTTTTATTATATAAGAATTTTGACTTTTTTACGCCTCTGGCATGCAGGGTATTTAGCAAAACCATCTTACTGTACGTTTGTAAACTGTTTGTCATGAATTCGAATTTGTCACACGTTAATCCTGGTGAGAGAAAGGTTAAAATACGAAATTGTGAAATGAACACATACGCTTTCGAATCACGATATTTCGATAACCTGGTCCGAATTTTCGTTTGACAATAAGGGAAATATCTACAACACAAGCATGATGCCTTGATTAGTGATGATCCACGAAGTCATATGACAAGCAAGATGAATGTCAAGAGTTGTTCCGCGATCAACTGCGAACACAGAAGTTGATCGCGATCATTGCGCAAAATTGCGAGCAATTCGCGAACATGGTGCGAGCAATTCGCGAACACTGTTCGCGATCTGCTCACGAAAAATTCGCGAAAAATGTACATATGTTTATGGGCGGTACTGTACAACACTGCAATACAACAAATGCATCTATATAGTTGAAGGGCTGTGGCAATAATCATGTTCTAAATTCTCCCTTAGAAAACAAAGAATTTGAAGGAGAATTTAGAATGTGAACCAGGAGTCACTTATGCCGTTGTTGCACACAGCCCTTATTATAGTCATTGTGTACATGCAGTGGTCATTTTTTAATACAAAACTGCACTATTACCGAATGTAAAATTATAATTACCAACCACATACTGTATAAATGAGCAAGAATCAACCATGATCTCCTTATACACATACCTGATTAGGCATATATCCTTGTGGTGTTTGGTTTGGCATGTATCCCTGTGGAGTCTGATGGGGTGGGGGTTGTGGATGAGGGGATGCTTGAGGTTGGGATGACTACAAAATAACACAAGTAAAAGTATTTTAATTGGAGAATGAGAGAAAGAAAATGTGTGTGAAGGTAAAAATGAAAAGATTATTAATTTTGTCTGGTAGAATGAGTTTTTAATACTAAGTAATTTGTTCATAAAATCCTCAGAGCATATTCTTCCCCTTATTCATAAAACACTTCTAAGAAGACAACACTTTTTTTAGTACAGAAATCAAGTGATTTTTACTAAAAATAATGTAAAAACAAGACTGATGATATTATTTTGTGGTTCGATCAGTTACCTGCTGTTTGTGTGTTTAACTGTCTGTATATTATTGTTGTTTCAATTTCAATTAAATTTCAAGATTAAATCACGATACCAATCTCCATCTGATACCCATATGTAATGTTCTATCATGTACATGTTAAGTGCCACCTAACAAGATTAGCTTTTTAGTTATTTTTGGTGACCATTACCTCATTTCCTGTAAAATAAAGTTTATATCCATGATTCTGTATTGTATTTGTCAGGTACAAAATAAACTTCTTGTTATTAGTGAGTTATGATATTCACAGATCTATTACAGTACTCCTGGCCAATGGTAACTGTGAACTGCCAGAATGAGGCTTCAAGGAGCTGTGTCACAACGAGGTCCACACCTTTATGTTCCGGGCCAGAACAACATTATTTTCAGTGATTTTCATATACATGTAAACTGACAGCCCTAGCACATATGCAGATATATGAAATCAATGTAAATGTGCAAAAATGATTAACAAACAGTGTGTAGATCTAGTCTTCAAGAAAAATAATGCAATCCTTTCATTTAAACATTAAGGGAGGGGACTTTAATTGTTTGAAGCCAATTAACAGTCACCAATCGAACATTGATTACAGACATGCGCAAAACCATGACACAAAGCCTTTAGCACTGTGCTTACAAGTCCATACCTGTAGTTATTACAATCACATTCACTAAATAGAACTTTCAGTAAATTATGCTAGATAATCTTGTTCCCAGATTCTCTCAGTATTACCCATGGGAGAGAAACTGCAGGATATATTACCTGAAAATATCCAGACATTCCACCTTGCATCCCTGGGGCGCCTGCGCCAGCCTCACTTGACATCTGTGTGAATCCTGGGGAGGGGACAGCACCCTGCTGGAGGTTTGGAATAACCTAGTCAATGGAAAGAGCTCTACATAAGAGTCTATGTAAGAGGTCCCCACACCCCAAGGGATAATTTTGTCTCTGGTGAAATCCTCCCTGGGGTCACCCCCAAAGGTGGCAACTGGCCTCAGCCCTTAGAACTGATGTTAAAAGCTACTGTCACAGTGAGAATAAATTGGATCAAAAACGAGCAGGTTCATAAAACGTCTTCAGTTTTCATCCAATAACCCAGTTTCAAGATCATGTGCACCAGTTGTACAAATCCTTTGTTTCAACTGTCAGGCCACCACTGTCTAACATCTACATGCCCACCAAATAAACACAGAATTTGTACAACGGCACATGATCTTGAAACTGGGTTATCAGCATCTAAGTTTAAAACATAAACGCTCTCCCACATGTACCAACAAATCATATGGTCGTGTCAGGCAAAACGGGCCCAGACGACATTCAAGTTAAATAATTCCTACAATGGTGTTCCTAATAACAAGTTGAAGATTGTATTGTATTCTTGACGATTTCATTCCTAACAATAAATGTCAGTTTCAAGAAATTGACAACAATAAGGGGCGAAATGTACGTGATTTTGATGCAAGGGCCTGATTACAAATATGACCACAAAAATTAGGAATCCTGTCAGAGGGGTGATTTTGATGTATGACATTCATTTATACCTGCTGGCATTTAAGAGTAAAAAATAAATAAGATGAACAAGATGATCACTTTTTGGCCAAAATGTTTTTTTGTGCAGTCATTCTACTCCCAGCAGCTTATAATATGATTTGGGCAATGGTACAAGTTACACCTTGAAACAATCATCTGATGATAAGGAATCATTTGCGCCTGCAAATATCGTCTTCATTTCACTGGTCAATTTCATGAAATCAACACTACTTGTTAGTAGCACAATGTGGCACTTGCAATGCATACTGTAATCGCACCACAAGTATAAAAAACATGGTACAATTTCAAAAAACATTTACATATTATGTCATCTGGGCCCTTTTTGCCCAATGCAGCCCATATGGTTTTTTCCCAATTTTAATGGTATATGGTGGAAAAATAGAACGAAATAGTGGAAATTGCAAAAATTCCAAAACAAAATTGATTGAGTGATGATATTTTGGTTATCTCTTCAGTTTTGAAGTTCTCTCCACATGTTCTTTCAGAAGCAATCATCAAATATCTCACAATGGTGAAATTTGGAATTACGCGCCAACTTTTGGGAAGTCGTTGTCCCACCAAAATAGATTAACACTGAAAAAAAACTGGCACAATTTGTTGGTAGGAGGAGAGCTTTAATTGATACTGCAAACTTTGATGCAAATTGAATGAAAACTGAAGAAGTTTAATGAACCTGCTAGTTTTTTTTACTCAATTTAATTATGTCCACAGGTTTCTTTTCAAAATAATATAATTGCCACAGGGCAACATTGCATAGAGTCAACACAGTACTGTACTGTCACATCAAATCTACTCCTTCTGTTTTTAAAAGGTCTTTATTTCAGATTTTATAGCCAAGCTTGAACGAAATAATTAAATATAAATATGATTAACATGGCCATGATACATATATGTATGTAGCCAGAGTTTGAAGTAGGAGGGTTCGTAACCTCTAAGTTGTACCGCAAGCACAAGCTGTTAGGGGGTCCAGGGGCATGCCCGTGGTCTTAAATAGCATTTCCTGCATTATGAGAGTATAAAGAACACTTGCTCTTTCTTTCTCTTTTATTTATTCTATTTTTCTTCTGGCTTGAAAACAGTAGGGAGAAGAGGTTTTCCTTTAACGGGAAAGGGGGTCTCCGAAACCCCAGAAACCTGCCCCTGGCTATGCCCCAATACATTTTATATTACATGTATAGAAAAAGGGGTAAATCATGAGAAAGAAAAGGAATACTACAAATTACAGAAAAAATACATTATATGTAAATAAGAAATTAGACTGCTACAGAAAAAGAAAACAAGAATATTGTGTAACAGAATAATAGAAAGGTACATCCTATTGATAACCAGGTCTCAACAAAAACATATGTAAAATAAATGTAACCATTTATCAGCCTGTTTATCAATAGTAGAAGGCCTTAGGCTTAAGTAGTTTGTCCCATTTCTTCAAGTGCAGACAGAGTTTCTGGCAGCCTTTCATTCAAGTACTTTATTACCTCTCGAGTGTGTTAATAAATAAGTGTAATTCAGGAATTTCGCCTCCCTCTGTTGACTTGTAAATGAAAAGATTGAAGAGCAATATTATCAGGTTTATCAATTCCCAATCAAACTTCGATTCTACTCCCAAAAGGAATATTGGTTTGGTCTGATTCTGGTAAGAAAATCTGAAATTGGAACAGCTAATCTCTAATTTCGAAGTATCAATTTTTTTTGTTTCTACACATTCTATGAAGATATGATGAGCTGTTTCCTGGGAAAAATCAAGGCTATCAATTTGAATCTGAATAGGTTTCTATTTCAATATAGAAAATTGTTTACTATTTCATACTGAAAAGCTCTAATATACTGTATGTACCTATTTATAGTGGTACAATAATATGTTCATACAAGTCTACTCATCATTGTATCAGCTGTTTTCTCCAGAAAGCATTGCACAAATGAGTTTTTTATTTCTAACTTTCCAAAGCACAACTCTACTATTCATGTATTCTATGTTGCAGAAAACAGTTTCACCAGTCAGGGGAGCTAGGCTGTGCCATTGCACCATTCCCACTTTAAAAACGCATTTGTCCCTAGAAAAAATATATGATAAGGGTCAAATTGTCCTGTTTTGTCCTGCTTCCTAAGGAAATGAAATGTCAAAAGGGACAAAATTGTCCCTTCTGGCTCAATCTCTGCAAGCAAGATTTGCTACTCTTGCATTGTTCACCAAAGAAAACTAAAGTTTTGTTCTTCAAATCTTTCCCTGGAGTAATCCCATTCATGTATAATAAGATTCTGGTTTCATAATTATGTTCTTCTCTTTATGGCTTTAAAAACAACCCTTCCATTAGTAGATCACCACTGATGTGTCACTTTTCACTGCTCCTTACAGTCAAAACAGGTCAAGCATTTCTCCATAGAGCAAGAAATGAAGTTCATTATTCAAAATTTGATTCTATATGTTTCAAACTCTCATTATTAAAACAAAACTTGCAAATTCAAATTGAGCCCCAATCAAATTTTTATTGTATTTATGTGCAAAACACTTACAGTACATTAATTTTTATTCCATATATATATACCATATTTGAATTTTAGTCTCCTTCACAGCCAAACACTATAGCCCCTATGAATGGTTAGGGAAAATAATTTGAATTTAGGCTCATTTTGAATTTTGCAAGTTTCATTTCAACAATGGAAATTTGAAACAAATAATGTTAAAAATCAAATTTCAAATAATTTCTGGCTCTAGAGAGGAATGCTTGCTCTGTTTTGACTGTCACCATCTACTACAAAAAAATATTCAAATGCTAAGGTATCTCAGGGTCACATCAGAAACTCATTTCAGCAGAAGTTATATGTTGGTATAATCAAATCACTGGTATCTTTTATTTTATTCTTCAAAGCAATGGTTTGTTTTGAATCGAGATACAGGGAGCTGTTGGCAGGTCTCCCAAGCCAGTGGCTTGTGTTTAGGTTTCCAACAAATCCCAGGATCAAATTGGAAAGATAGTCCCTATGAGCAGCAAGGCATGTGTATAGATGTTGCAGTTGCACAGTATAGTTTAGCAGCTCCCAAAATGATTATGATCAGGGGACATCACACCAAGTAACATCATCCCAAAGCAACTTAGACACTGAAAACAATCTTCACATGGCCACACAGTCTTTTCTCCAAGGAGGCTACACAGAATCAGATATTATTTCCATAGCAGCAAGAAGTGTGTGCAGATACATGCAGGGTTGTTGCCAGAGGGTTAAGTGAGCGGGCAGGGAAACCAATGTCACCCCTTCCCCAAGGAACCCCCCCTCCCTCAGTCTATTAAATTAAGCCACTGGATGTCCCTCACTGGGTTACAATATTAAACACGCTCATCCTCAGTGTCTCAAAAAAAATTCCCCATTTGCTTTGTGATTTGCTTGACCTTACCCCTAAATCCTGACAACCACCCTGATATGTGCATCATTAAGTAACACTGTAAGTTATACTTTAACCCTAGCCAGACACACATACATATCTTTATCATTCCAGAGAGCCATGTGTAATACTAAAAATTATAATAAAACATTGTAAAATTCATTAATAATTCATGAGGGTGAAAACCAATCCAAACGCAGTATTCAGATCACATGGGTGCTGCTGTAAATCCCAATAAAGAATATTAATGAGGTACAATAACTTTCAAACAGATGTCTTACTGATCTAATTAATGCATTAACTTTGATACAGATTTCTTACTGACCTAATTAATTCATTAACTTTGATACAGACTTGACAAGACGCTAGAATGTGGACATTAGACCTACTTGTAGCAATTTAGCACTAAAGTGATATTTAAAGAAAAAAACTAAAGAAATAACAATGACTAGTACTATTTAGATTTAGTGTTTCACGGGTCAAATGTCCACAATCTATTGCAAGATGGTACATATAAAGAGTTAATGAAGCCGTAACTAACCTTCCGTCTCTTTTCACAAAGATACTCATTCCCTCCTCTCCTTTCAGCTCCAATAAATGGTGATTAATTCCGCATGTTAGCAAATATAGACAGACCTTTTTTTTGGGGGGGGGGGTAAAGCTCACCATTTTGCTGTTTTTGGTGGCCGAAAGCGTTGGGTTGACATATTTAGTTCACGACAACTCACCGCAACCACGTTAACTTTCAAATGAAATAGTGCATAATTTGAAAATTCAAATCAGATCTGCACGGGAATTCCCTGGATTGATGTATGAAAACAAGGAGTGGTTACTCTATTTTTCTTTATTTGTGTTGTTTACACACTTGAATAGATTTATTCTTATCCTATGGGACAAGTCAGCTCAGTAATCAAAACCACTATTGTTCATTGCTCCATCGCCGAAGCGGCTCGCCATTGTAAATACCCATACAGATCGTCCACTCATATTTTATCTATTACTTATCTACTCATTACAATCTAATTAAATATTCTTATGAAATAGAAATGTAAGTCCTAATTACAGTCTAAAAGTTACAGTACATTTATGTAAAAACTGATCTGTCGGGAGTAGCCCGAGCATCCTGCAACATATTGTTTCAAAGTACAGCCCCCCTGTATGAGAAGCTATTATCTGATCACCGTAAGTTATATTGATGTGTTTACCTGTCTACAACACTTTCCCAAGTTCTAATTTCATTTGAAAATTGCTGGCTGGTCAAGGATGTTGACCCAAAAAATGCAAATGTTAATACTGAAGAAGACTCAAGCAACTTGAATAGATCAGTCTAGTAAAGCTAAGCTACCAGTATGTTTGTCATCCTTCACCTTTTAACTCATGCTAAAAGAACAGATCAATAGAATATCACAATCTTATATGGTATTTCTCTTCTACCTCAGGCTGTTATATTTGTGGTTTTGTTCCACAGAAACTTTAAGGTTAAATTTGATTGTCAGTGCCCTTTAAGATCTGGAGAATACTAAGGAAAAAGGAAGTTAAGTAAGCAGGCAAGTTAAGCTGTAGAAATACTACTGCATCTTCAACTACTGTCTCTAAGAGTGATGGCAGTTGGTTGGCCAGAGTCAAGGCCTGTAATTTTCGGGACAGTCACATGTATATAATTATTGAGGTCAGTATCCTTTTACTCTGCCAGACTAGCTCTGGAAATGTTTCAGACATGAAAAGAAGAATTTAGTTTTACATACTTTGTTGAGAATTATCATAACCATATTTTCTATTCTGAATATAGCATTGTTTGATAACTGGTAAATTCCAACTTCCTATACATTGCAGTACTTGAACTCAGGGTCACTAACACACCTTGCCGAGTTATAAACAAGATGGACACCCCACCCACTGTTTTATAAACAGGCCAAGAGACCATCAATCAATTTTGGGGCAGAAGAACATGACCCCTCAAGCTATCATGATGTGACCACTCTCTACCAGCTAGAAAATAGTATCATATAATTATGTACACACACAGGTACATTGTACGTTATGTGTGTATGCATATATGTACATGTAACAATATGAACTTCAAATAACTATGCTGCTTTTGCTTTGAAAATAACCGATTGTTGTCTTAAAATATAATTATTACTGTATTTTATCACATATAAGCCGCAGGGTTTTTCAAGTTTCATTTCAACTTTTTGTTGATTTTACGGGTGTGACTTGTACACAAGATGTTTCAATTTTATAATATTTGCATCCTTCATAAGCCTTGAAAACACAACTAAATGTGTATACAAAGTAGGTACAATTTACTGACTCACATGGTCTATTTCTGTTTTATAAAATTGACCAGTATCCCTTTGCATCCACAGGCCACTGGGCCTGAAAACTTAAAGACAGAGTCGTAACTTATGGCACACAAAAACAGTCATCCAGCAAATTTAGTGACAGCCCTGTACATTGTAAATACTTGCAGAAACAATTGAAAGGTTGTGTGCGACAAGGGTGTTGCCTCCATCTAAATTCTTCCTTAGAAAACAAAGAATTTTAAGGAGAATTTAGAGTGTGATCAGGAGACACTTATACACACAGCCCTTCAATTTTCACAGTAATTTTTACATGTAGATTTTCTTGGATGAAGGTAGAACCTGTCACTCCACTACACAGTAAACAATTATTTGAAGTTGATCAATACTTTCTTTAATAGAAACAACCCCTTTCATAACAGTAAAAATTAAATGCATTTCAATGAAATTTTCCATTTTTTGCTTTACTACATAGACCAGGTGAAAACACATGCCACACTGGACACATGAATACCAATGCACTAATATACCAGAAAAACAATTCATGCGTATCTAAACCCAGGGCTCAAGATTAATGCTCACAAACTTGCAAAATGCTAGTAAATTTATTGGTTTGAGTGTGAAAAAATCTATTTTTGCTAGTATGAAAATCCTACCAGTAGACATTTGCTAGTGGATTTAGAAGTTAAGTTTGAGCCCTGAAAACAATTTCTCCTTGAGGGTTTCAGAGTACCAGCCCTCCTCTTAAGTTCTGTTTAAGATGCTGCACAGTATAGTTGTACACCTCTGGAGTTTTAGTCTAAAGGAGTCATAGAAAGCTAATGTTTGAAGAAGACAATAGAGAAACACTTAGTTTATATACACCTAAATGCAAGCAATTGGCCAAACATAATATTAAACAATAAAAATGTACATCAAGACAATGTAAGAGATCAATGGAGTGCAACACCATAGTTTTTCAGATTTCTAGACTATGTTATAAATTTCACATAAAAATGGTCTTGAAATAGAGTGAACACATAAATTTATTCATTTCTCTATTGTTGCCATGTACATCAATATGCTGTATTTAAAAAATCAGTGTGTTGTAATTTTAAAAATATATATAACTTCAATTGAAAATATTTTTTTAACATTGCCAAAATGTTGTTCCTTTCTTCCTAAATGCTTTGCATATTGGATGCTGATTTAACTAGAGCAAAGGCAAATTAATGATCCGTTTTAAGAATTGTCTCCAATAAAACATGCCTTTCACAATATAATAGCTATTGTTTTATCCACTCTACTAGACTTCTTCTAACAAGTCTAAGATACATCCATGCAAGCAAGAAATGTAATTAACTTCAATGCATGGTTTTAGAGGTATTTAAAGTTTGAACTCAATTTACACAAAAACATTTTATAGCACCTTTTTTTACTGAAGCATTCACACAGTTAAACATGTATATTTCCAGTTCAAAAATATCTTACACTCAATGTTTCTGAGAGTTTAATGTTTACGACACTACAAAACACAAAATCACTGTTTTCTACAATTTGCCTTCGCTCTTGTTCACTTCATTTTTGGCACTACCATTTTCCCATATCAAAACACAAGATTCATGATTCAAATTCATAAAAACACCTGGCAAAATGCTACAGTTAAAACTAATATGCAAGAAATAGTCATGGCAAACTAAAGTTTCCTGTGAATGAATCATTCTGCACAAATGCAGAGGAAAAACTAATCTAAACACAGTTAGGATCAGTGAAGATTTCTGGGAGCAGGTGCTAAAAAAGGTAGATGCTATTTTTAGCATAAAACATTACAGCAAACAAAGCTACATGGTTTGTCAAAGATGGCATTAAAATTCAGTTCTTCTTATATTGCGCAAGGTGTAAAGTTCACAACTATGTATTTCATTTAAGGAGCCAATTTAGAACATATCAGAACACACATTACTTTGGGTTGTTATTTTGTGAGGTAACTTTCATATGAGCCACAGCTACAGACTCCTATATTTCGTTTGTGTTGATGGGTGTTTGTGCTTTTGAGAGAGAGCTCATGATTTATTCAATAGATCACAAAACAAGACCATCAAACTAGGCACATCCTAACTCGTAAACAACCAGACAGCAGGTTATATCATAGGAAACAGTTGTAAAGCACTTCTTCACTGCTCTTTTAGGACCAACATTCTCAAATAAGAACAAATAACTACTCGGTTTTAAAAATTTCCACAGCTTCACAGTGGGGTCAAAATCTTTCCTTCAAAGGTCAATGTTTGAAATGCTCTGAAACAGCCGTCATAGCCGATGTTTTCCTAGTTTCTTTTTTATTGTAACATTAGGAATTAAGAAGCTCCGTTTCAGCATAGAGTTTAACAAAGGGGAAAAACAAAACAGATTTACACTAAAGGAAAATAGAGACATCAACTTTAACTAAAATGTCAACCAGGTCTGTCAGCACAGACAAAATCTCCCTTTCACCAAGACTGATTTATTCACTGTTATTGTACAATCACAAAACACCCTACTGTTTGATGCTACACACATTATATCTAGACTCCATTGAAAGAAGAGTTCAGGGAAAATCCTCTATGTATTGGCTATCTGATGAAGACTATATTACCCTTCAGTGTCACAGAAATTTTGATGCTTGGGTGCATGAAATAACAACTCAGGCAAATCAAGCTGTTTTCCTATAGGTCAAAAGACAATAGAAATCTCTGACAGGATTCCCAAAATGCTCCAGGGAGGAAATTTAACACCTGCGTGTTTCCTGATTTGCATTTTAGCATAAGGAACACAACTCGGATTTGGACCAATGCAAATTTTGTGACTTGACAAGACTCGAGCACCTTCAAAAACAAGACCACCCAGAATTTCAACTTAGCTGTCTTCCTCTCAGTACAATAAAAATATATTACTGTCTTTATGAGACGAAACGATGGACTATTCTACGTGTTACTCGGACGAATGTTCGAAAAACCCCTTCAGTGTTGTCCACAATGACTTTGAAATGGCTTCCTGAATTTCGTCGATGGATTTCCTGTAACTTGGGCTTGCAGCGTTGACTGCTTTGCAAATGTTAATCGGCGTAAAAGGCCTCCAAAATCTAACACGTCATGTGACGAAAAGAAACTGGATTCAATCTCGTTCTGTAAATATGTAAATATTTTCTTCGAATTAAGCGCGATCTCCCCCTCGTATCATGAGAACAATCAACGAACAAAGGCCCAGTTACAACCAAAAACTTTTGATAAATGTGTTCCTCTTTTTCGGTTTTTAATCCTTAAATATCCTTTTTAGTCGTAGAAGAGGGCTGTATTGAGGAATACCACACGGTTTCGCCTTTATCTCGACCATAATAACATACAGACGGTAACACTTTCGTATATTCACGTTTTTGCAATAAACTCTTGAATTTAATTTATTCAAGACGCGGGGGAAATGAAATCGAGGACGCTATATGGGAACATGGGATTTTCGGAGTCGAATTCCCGGCTCTAACCCGCGAACCGTTTAGTTTAATAAACAATCCGTGTGATCGCTGTTTTCAGGTAGTGTTCTTTAGTGAAAATCGGCTCCCTAGTCTAAACTGCCTGGCTTTGTAGTCAAACTCGACCGGTGGTTGAACCACAAAGAAATCGTATGCCCCAACAACCCCTGCATCCATTCATAAAAATAAGCAACTTAGGACAAAAACTGAACACAATTTTACCTGTTAATAAATGTAATCAAGATTGAATAACACAGCTTTCTTTCGAAGGGAAAAATTAGCGGGAATTTCGTGCAATTTCCAACGCAATTGTCCTAATAACTTAGTACTCGATTCCTAGATATATTTTAATAATCCGAACTCGGTGTCAGTAAACTAGTCGGAACAATGAGCTCACTCAGGGATCTTTTATATTCCCCGATTCGCATTAACTTTTACGGAACTGGGGTCCTAAATACTCACTCTAACTTGATTGGCTCTGAAATTTGAGATCTTAAGATTTTTGAATTTCATAAAGAAAAAACCCGCTTCTTCGCGCAAGAAGTACAAAGCAAGTCTAGTACACAAGCAGAATAAATTAAAGTGGCTCTTAGTTTTTTTTCTCGCATCACTAAGCCGGGAGAAAGTAAAGGACCTAGCAATCAGAACTACCAGAAAAATTCGAAGATCTAGAGGAATGGTTTTTTAACGGTTTAGGTTTTTTGAGATACTCTACGCGTGGAGTTCAATCGAGTAACAATGCGGTTCTGTAGCGTGACAAGAAATTCGTTCCTGCCAAAGGCAACAATCGTGCAGTTCTAGCTTAAAACCAGGAAATTGCGCTAGGAACTGGCAATAGAACTGGCATTATGGACTAAACGTGCACTCACATAATCGTGGAAAGCCTTCGCTTCGCTGGAATGATCACAACTGTCTCTCCTCTCCGGCGCAGCACAATAAAGATCCCAAAACACACTACAAGGAAGGGAAATCATAACTATTACTTGGTGAAAGAGCTCAAATTTGGGCGGGAAAATCTAAACACAGCTCAGTTTTAACCTCAAAGAAAGGTTAATAAGGTATCTGAGACGGTGCTTTGAGTTGTGGGGTAATAAATGATGTGTTGTGAAAGCATGAACGGCCATTAGAGTTGAAGGTCTCATTTACTATACACCGAATGTAATGAGGACCTACTTTTAGGACTACAACCTTACTTCATAATTAGTTCAGTCACTTTGTACCTACCACCACCATGAATGTAAAAATCCCGGCGGTTCTCCTAAAGTAATGTTTTTCTCCCATCTTATCTACAAAAGGAGAAAACACACTTATCGTGAGCCATGGTGAAAGATCCGAGAGTGCAGTTCCAAGCGCCCCTTTGTAACCCAAAGGGAATACGACTTGACAATGTTCACTGCTTAAATTCGACGTTCTATTGGCGGACTTACCTCGTTTAAGAAAGTCTGTGCACTCTTTTGTGCACCTACATGCAAGAGATATTCATAAACGTACAATGCCAGCCTGTGTTGAGATTAAAACATCCACAGAATCAGTGTATGATGGGATACAAGGAACGCTGGCCGACATGGTTAAAATAGGCGGCTAGTGCTCATCGAACAAGTGGTCGAGTAGGCTATAAAATCGCTCGATTTTTGTACCCAAGTCTATGTTTTCGGACCCGTAGATTACGTTTTTGGGGTCCATTAACACTGGAAATTTCAGGAACGCTTACTTTTCCCGTGCCTGGGCATCTGAAGGCACTGTATTCGCCTTGCCTTTGGAGTACATGCTGTGTAGAGGCTGTCAACGATGTGTCACTTCAGTTCGTCATGGCCAGTGGCTCGCACTGCGCCGCTCACTGCTGGGTCCAGCATGGTTACCATGGTGATCATTAAGGACCGGCTCCTGATTGGCTTAAAAGTGGCATCACGCTGGTGCGCTGAAATAAGGAATGGTCGCGCTGACGACGCGGAGTATGGATTTTTTTACTTATACTTCATACTTTATTCATCTTTCCTTAAAAAGGCTTTTCAAAGACAAAATACAAATACAATACAACTACAGTGTACATGATAATTTGAATTACATCTATTAATTTAACCTATTTTTAGTTTGATATAATTTGCTCTTCAGCTTTCGCTTGAAACTTAAAACGTCTTTACTTAATTTCAGATTTGTACTTTTTTCAAAAAAGTAACCAGGTGGTAGTAACCTGGATGCCAGAGGTTCTACTGCCCTCTCTAAGCCAAAGTACAGTGGCAGCTGCCAAATTATGAAGTATCATATAGCTGATCAATTCTGCACATAGACATAGTTCACTTTGAAAATGGAACTCATGGACGTGCGACTAAAGTTTCGTTACAACTATCCCAAATTCTTTTTTTTGGAGCGGTGTCGAAAAACATTTGAGATCTCGCTTGGAATTTTTGCATTCTCATTTGGCACTACCCTCGATTGCAAGCCAATGCTGACTCGTTTTAACTACAAATTGCATTATCTAAGGTTAATTCTTGCATACAAATAAAATTGTCAAACAAACTTAAAGAAAAAGTTTGGACAGGTTTGACGTGACTCAGTCAAACTTCAAAAAAAAATTGTGATTGCCTAAACATCTCGCAAAAAAATCCATGAAAATACGGTGCTATTACTTAAAGCAATTATAAAGATGGTGGCTTCGTTATTCAGTACGGTGTTGCGATCGTGACTCTAGCTATCTTAGTATACATAAATAAGTAATTTCCCTAACTTATGCAGGAAAATGCGAGAATATTACCGAAGCACTCATGTAACTCTAGCCTAGGCCTGAAGAAGGTTCGTTCTGCTGAACCGAAATATAGGGTACAATAACATGTCATCGTACAGCCGTCCGATCCACCTTGCAGTCTTCATATATTTCAACCCAGTGCCACACTACAAGCTACCACGTTACTGCTAAGTTGTTTCCGCTAGAGCAGATTTCATCAGAGTAGGACAAACTACTGCATGTCGATATTAGCCTTACCGTAACCGTACCGTAACCGTACTGTAACCCACACCGCGGCAAAGCGGTATGCTCCGCTGGCCAAAAGAACGAAGGCTCTGCTATCAAATACAAATTACCGAGGGTTTCAACTTTTTTAGTAAATAATTTTATAACTTAGTAAACTCACAATGAATTACAAATTAAGAAAACTTCAACCTGTTAAAGTCTTAGGCTTAGCTTTTAAGTAGTTTTCTTAGTTTTTGACAAAACAGTTCACAAATGAATACTTTTAAGCAGAAATTTTAAAATCACGGGTATGTGCCTGTTGTTTCATTTCGGTTTTCGCGGGAAACTGGGGGCGGCCGCGCGCCGACAAGAAATAGCAAATACGCATGCGCGTGACGTTTTGCCGCGGTGTGACTGTAACCGTGCTGTACCTTACTCTGTAATTTGATTGGATCAGCAGTACAAAAACAATAGGGAAACCATTTCAATGTCACGGCCGTACAGTAACGTGCTGTAGTCATTGCCGTAGTTTGTCCCACCACACGAAATCTGTTCTAGTTCGTATTCACAAACTCACTGAAATTCTGATTAAAAAGTTGATAAAAGGTAAAGCAGTGGATATTACAGTAATCAAGTGCTCGTGCGCAGGCTCCCGTGGTGGGGTGTGGGGGGGGGGGGGGGGGGGGGGGTGCATGTGCATAATATATCTTATTTTTCATACCCTTTTTCAGATCTAACCCCGAACATCTGTACCCTGTTTCATGCCCCACTTAAATCGGCCTTATATATTTTTCGCTGTGGTTTGTTCTTTTTCGCAATTTATTTTGAAGACCAATATCAAAACAACAAGAGAAAGTAAGAGACATCAATGAACACGTGTCATACTTCCATGTCAAAATCATACCCACACTAAAATGGCAACCTTTATAACCCTATTTAACTACTGACGGCTAAATCATCTCGAAAACCATACCCTTTGCATGCGCATGGGACGGCACATTCTATATATATGTATACAGTGGTAACCTCAAGTGTATTAAGGCCTGGGTCTCAAAATGGCCGCCGGCAAATCGAGAGGGGGTAGTCTATCTCTTTCTCGTTGTAATCGTTTTGCTTAAAACTTTGACAAACATGATGTTGTTATGACCTTAACAATTAAACATGACAGTTTCCATGGAAACTTGGAATGTGACCTTTGAACTCTAATTTAAAATATATATTCAAAAGCCTCCTGCATTATGGTCAAGTGTTTTCATATGCCGGGGATATTTATGCATATGAATCAGAGATAGTCCATAGTTTATAAATCCAACGAGGACACTAGAGAAACATATTATTAAACGGGCATAAATTTGGGGTATCAAATTTCACGTTAGCGTAAATGAGTCTTCCCCATAATATTTTCAATTGTCCTCGTTGGATTTATAAACTATGGACTATATCTGATTCACACGGCTATAAAATAAATGTTTTTCATTAGAGTTCAAAGGTCACATTGCATGTTTCCATGGAAACTGTCACGTGTAATTGATAAGGTCGTGACAAACATCATATTTTTTCAAAAATTACAAAGAGAAAGAGATAGACTACCCCCTCTTGATTTGGAGTGGCCATCTTGAGACCCAGGCCTTGATGTACCTGAGACACAGCGGACTAGTATGCCGAGGCCGTGGGTTCAAATCCCACTCAGGGCACATATTTTCTCTTTCACCTTTATTCTGATTATTTATATATAGAGATGGGTTTCTTCTTTATACTGTTTATATATATATATATATATATATATACTAAGGATTCGGAGTATTTAAATTTTTGGTTGATTCATATTTCGCTCTACAATACTGTTTCGTGGGGACCAAAGTCCTCACTCGTCAGGAGTTACTTCGTATATATATGGGAGGGGGTTGCGGCTTTTAGGACTTATCGGCGCATTGTCGAATGTAGGTAGTAGACCTATTATGTAAAAAAATCGTCAGCGTATGCTCCAGTTTTCCAAAACCCCTTGCAACGAGTGACCTCGATCCAGTGTAGTCAATTTATGTAAAGCAATAAAAAGTGAATAAAAAAGAAACAATAAACACAGGATTTGACGAGTGAATACTTTTTTATATCCCGTCGTCACAGCCCTTGGCGTCCTGTTATCTTAAAACCCCTATTTGGCGGTGGCTACACGGACGACAAATGTTGACAAGAAGGCCGCGCAACAAATAGAATACTGGTTTACAACCATTTGCATTACCCCGATTTCGTTCTTGCTCCTTATTGGATAGATACACTATTGCCACGTCACTACACGTGTGACAACTCAGCACTTTTTGTCGCGAAACTTTCCACTCATTGAATTTTGGGAGATTTTTCAACTGTTGCATCGCCTGTGCAAGAGTGCATCGCTACACGTGCGATTACCCATTTTTATATTAGAGACGCGCATAATGCCAATGCCATCCTACTGTCTACCATGCCATCCTATTGTCTAGGTTGTCCGGTCGCTTTGGCATTAAAGGGAATGCGTTGGAGTGGTTTAAGTCATACCTCACATCTCGTATGCAGTTTGTGCAGGTTGAGGATGGCAGGTCTTCTTATTGTCATCTAGCACGTGGAGTGCCGCAAGGGTCTGCGTTGGGGCCCCTGTTGTATCTGTTGTATACATCTCCTCTCACCGATATTATCAAGCAGCATGATGTGCAATATCACTTATATGCAGATGATACACAACTGTACTTATCTTTTAAAGCTGATTGCTCTGTCGAATTATCGCTGGCTAAGTCACGTGTCGAGGAATGTGTCAGATACATTGATTACTGGATGACTGTCAATGGTCTTAAACTGAATCAAGATAAGACTGAACTAATACTCATTAGCTCTAGATATAGACCTAGGCCTTCACTGGAATTCATTCAAGTTTGTGATGATGAGAAGATCTTTCCTACGAAATCGGCTAGGAACCTTGGAGTCATTGTTGACCAGAGTGCTACTTTAGATGAACATGTTAAGAAAATATGTAAATCATGCTACTATCACTTGTGGAATATCTCCAAGATTAGGAAATACCTGTCTCAGGAAACGGCTGAAATACTTATTCATGCTTTCATTAGTTCTAAATTAGATAATTGTAATTCTTTGTTGTATGGCCTTCCCAAGTACTTGTTAGATAGACTCCAACTAGTTCAGAACTCTGCGGCGCGCATAGTAACCTTAACGAGAATGTATGACCATATAACACCTAAGCTGATCAATCTGCACTGGCTTCCTGTACGATTTCGCATTACTTTTAAAATGCTTCTGCTAGTTTATAAAGCACTGAACGGCTTTGCGCCTTGTTATATTAGTGAATTATTTAGGTATAGGATATCACCGCGTCTTCTTAGATCCACATCGCAGAATTTGCTTGTTGAACCTACTGCAAAGCTTAAAACCTATGGAGATCGAGCCCTTTCGGTCGCGGGCCCTAAGCTCTGGAATAAGTTACCGCTGGATATTAGGCAGATCATATCAGTTAATTTATTCAAATCTAAATTGAAGACTTACTTGTTCAAGGAAGCATATCAGTATCGATCATTAGTTATCTATCTATATGTAGATATATATTTGTATTGACTTTAATTTACTTGACATTAACTATTTTTTATAATATAGATACGATAGTACGCGCGCTCTGATTGGCTAAAAAGCCATGTTTTATCAGAGTATATAACATGGTTAGCCGTGTTATATAGTTTTCAACTGGCGGTTTCCTTTCATCGCGCGCGTAAATCTATATTATAAAACAGATAAAGAAGCCTTAAATCCATGTTTTATACTATCATAAAACACTGGTCATTTGAGAACACTCTAGAAATGTTGAAAGCACGCGCCTTCGGCTTGTGCTTTAACATTTCTCTCATGTTCTCAAATGCCCATCGTGTTTTAGTATAAAACATGGCTAAGGCTTCTTTATTTGTTAAATTTAATATCCTAGGTTTTTTTAATATAGTAGTGTAAAGTGCTATGAACAATTCGTGAATATAGCGCTATATAAATGTTTTTATTATTATTATTATTATTATTAAAATTTGGTCAAAGAAAACTTAGTGCGTCTAGTATAAAAACGGGCACAAGACGCATTATGCGACTGGACGCACTAAGCCTTCTTTGCGGGCACAAGACGCATTATGCGACTGGACGCACTAAGCCTTCTTTGCGGGCACAAGACGCATTATGCGACTGGACGCACTAAGCCTTCTTTGCGGGCACAAGACGCATTATGCGACTGGACGCACTAAGCCTTCTTTGCCCAGATACGTCTAGACGCGTTATGCAATATATAACAAATCATTTTCACCGCGCTAGGGACGCGACAGTTTTTCAGAACTGAGTCGCGCCGCGTTGCCTGTGCAGGCAAAACATTGCTCGTGTAAACGCGGCTTAAAGCATACAGTGAGTTTGGCAGTTACGAACTTTTCGTATAGTCCCGTACGTACATAATACCTACTTAAAGGCGAGCCGGGGTGGCGCAGTACTAATAGTTAATCGCTTCGCATTGCCGGCCCAGGTTCGATTCCCGTTTACGGCGCCATATGTGAGTTAACGTTAAGTTTGTTAGTATCTCGCCCTTGCTCCGAGGGTTTTTCTCCGGCCGGGTTCTCCGGTTTTCCTAGCCTGGGAAACCAGCCGACTCGCGAGTGGGGAGCGATAAGAGTCCGCTGGTTTCCCAGACTACGGTTTTCCTCCCTCCTTAAAAACCAACACGCTAAATTCCGATTCGATCTGTGGATTAGCCGGGTCCTGTGTTTGATAAGCCCCTATGGTTGTTTCAGGTTCCCTGTTTAAAAAACAATCAATGTTTTTTTAAATGGTTTCCTTGCGCGTAACCCGGCCACTAACAAATCGCAACGCTGTCAGTGCAAGTGCACAGCTACTATATATACTATAGTATACGTGTAGTCTTATTTTGATTATACTAGTACTGGCCCGGATTCCTGAAAGGCCGATTAGCGCTAATCTTGCATTAAATCGCAACAGAGGATGTTGGTTGTCTTTGTAATTAACCCTGGCCCTGGGGACTGGGGTTCAATAATGGACAAGTTACATATGACATTCTCTGTTAGGTTGTCCTCCCAGTTAGCTCAGTGGTTAAGCGCCGGTCTGTCGTGCGGGGGAGGTCGCGGGTCAAACCCCGGCCGGACCAACACTCAGGGTCTTAAAATAACTGAGTAGAAGGTGGTGCCTTTGCGTAATCTAACAGTAAACGGTTCGACCTTCACGTATTCTCGGCCAAGGACGTAAAACCGTAGGACTAAGTCAACAGAGGGCCATGTGGAAGATTACTGAGCTACATGTTAGCGGTTAACGTGTTACCCTCTATAAATAAAGTGACTTTACTTTCTGTGTATCCCGTATGTGGAAGATTACTGAGCTACATGTTAGCGGTAAACCTGTTACCCTCTATAAATAAAGTGACTTTAATTTTTAACTTTTACTTTATTCGTATGATCCAACATTTGAATTTTCGGAAACGACTTGAGGATAACCACTTGATAGATAATCACTTGATAGATAACCACTTGATAGATAACCACTTGATAGATAATCACTTGATAGATAACCACTTGATAGATAATCACTTGATAGATAACCACTTGATAGATAATCACTTGATAGATAACCACTTGATAGATAATCACTTGATAGATAATCACTTGATAGATAATCACTTGATAGATAATCACTTGATAGATAATCACTTGATAGATAATCACTTGATAGATAATCACTTGATAGATAACCACTTGATAGATAATCACTTGATAGATAATCACTTGATAGATAATCACTTGATAGATAACCACTTGATAGATAACCACTTGATAGATAATCACTTGATAGATAATCACTTGATAGATAATCACTTGATAGATAATCACTTGATAGATAATCACTTGATAGATAATCACTTGATAGATAACCACTTGATAGATAACCACTTGATAGATAATCACTTGATAGATAACCACTTGATAGATAATCACTTGATAGATAACCACTTGATAGATAATCACTTGATAGATAACCACTTGATAGATAATCACTTGATAGATAATCACTTGATAGATAATCACTTGATAGATAATCACTTGATAGATAATCACTTGATAGATAATCACTTGATAGATAATCACTTGATAGATAACCACTTGATAGATAATCACTTGATAGATAATCACTTGATAGATAATCACTTGATAGATAACCACTTGATAGATAACCACTTGATAGATAATCACTTGATAGATAATCACTTGATAGATAATCACTTGATAGATAATCACTTGATAGATAATCACTTGATAGATAATCACTTGATAGATAATCACTTGATAGATAATCACTTGATAGATAATCACTTGATAGATAATCACTTGATAGATAATCACTTGATAGATAATCACTTGATAGATAATCACTTGATAGATAATCACTTGATAGATAATCACTTGATAGATAATCACTTGATAGATAATCACTTGATAGATAATCACTTGATAGATAATCACTTCTCGTGTATAATTTCCCCGCTGTTGACTACGTCTCTACCGATTGTGCTCGGCAACTTTCGAGCAACTTTTTGTGGTACGAGCAACCTTGAATAACGTGGATCAATCCCGGTTTCTGAGCAATCCCACCCCTCCCACCCCTCCCCCACATTTCACCCTAACCTGTAATGGTTAATCATTAATAAACATGCATATCCAAGGGAGGGGTGGGTGGGTCGTTTCGCAGAAACCAGGATTGAGTCAGTAATGTTTGGCTTCTGGAGCAACTTTTGAGCAACAAATGAGATTATCGGAGATATTGAACACGCATAAGGTAACATTTAAGTCTTACTTGATCGAATTTATTATGTTAATAAATTCATCAGACATTCGTAAATGATCTACTTTCTTCCATTCTCATCTCATTTAATCAATTAACTGATGTCCACGAACAAAACAGTGGCTATTTTTAAATAAATGCTGTCAACGAACAGTACCGTAAAATGTCCACCATTTTTTCCCCACCATTTTGTTACATGGTTGATAACTGCTACACAAAACGTAGCCTGTTCACAGGCTCTAGATACTGGGGAAAATGATGTCTACACCAGTTCTCGTCTTCTCTTTTGTTTTGTCAGATTTTTTAGTTTTTTTTAGTATCCAGGGCCTGTGAACAGGCTACATAAAACGCAACTTTTCGATTTTTTGGGCAACTTTTGAGCAATTAGCCGACAGCATAATTTCCATACTGAGCACATTCGGTACAGCTCTACTGCTGACTCCATACCTATGACATCCAACCCCACCCCTCCCCCTGTTTCACCCTAAATTTCATGGTTAATCATTAATTATACATGATACCCAAGGGAGGGAGGGGTGGCTAATTTCCAGACTGAACGGTGCGGATTGATCCGCTGAGATTTTGTCCCGCTCCAAAATTAGATTTCTTTGTCATTATAGCTTTACGTTTGGTAAGTTACATATTAATTAGTACTCTGCAGTTGAATAGAGAGAACAATCTCCTCGTGGGTTTAATTTATCTAAAGGGTTATGTCAGAGGCGAGAGGCCTTTATATTTACAGTCCGGGCTGGACACAGTTATTAGAGAGATTAAAGTGCATATAAGCCCTGGCCAATTATAATAATAATAATAATAATAATAATATTTTGACAGGAAAGCTCCACTCACAATTTGTGATTTTCAGGGAGGTCCTGTATTAAAAATATATATTTCACTAATATATGGAAAACAGAAAAGATAAATGGTTGAAATAAAATAGAAATAGAACAAGGATTATTATGAAATTAAGTTATGTGCCAGTAAGATTTAAAAATTGATAATGTAGTTGATTGTATATATTTCTTACGAAGAGCCTAGAGGCCATAGACAAAGGATTCCGTAAAAAAAAGTTAGCGCACGAGCAAGGAGGATTGGAAGGCCTTCCCACAATCCTTTGCGTAGCAACTATATTATCAATTTTCAAAACGTGTCTTGGGTTTGCCTGTGGACGAAAATCAAGCGCACGAGCAAGGAGGATTGGAAGGCCTTCCCACAATCCTTTGCGTAGCAACTATATTATCAATTTTCCCGGTCACGTGAGTAATTCATTCTGCGTTGAATTTCGTGGAGATCGGACCTCAGCAGCACAAATTTTCACAAAGCATCTCAAAACCAAAGTTTTTCCTGGGATTTTGACGTATGTTTAGGCTAGCTTTGATTTCACCGTATTTCTGGCCATTATTTTACAATGAAAGCCTACGAAATATGGGAAAATATGCAGAGAATTACCTGTGATTTGAGTGAAAAGTTTTCAATTTTAGAGGTTCGCGCGCGCTGCTGACGCAATCTGATCACGCCATTTTCGAACAATGAGCGCGCGCTCAAAGCTGCTTTTGTACGAGCGCGCGACTGAATAAACCAAAGTATTACTTATTTCTGCCCTTTATATCTTTTCAGGTAATCATAATTGTTTTTAAGTAAAATGATTAACAAAGAATCGTCTGGTTTTTTGGTATAATTAACAATAAACACCACTCGTAGTGTTCGCGAAATGCTTCACGAAAGATCGGCGTGAGTACTGTATATCCAGTGAGCGCGACATTTTGTGAATGGTATCGAAACAGCGTAAACAATACGCATTTTCAACGGCTTTGTAAACCTCTTAAACCTGGAGCCCTTTGGAGCCCTTTGCACAAATTAGACACTTAATTTATTTATGTCACTGCTCATACTAATTTCCAGGTAAGGTTAGTTGTCTAAAAGGTTTGTAATTAATTTCTTTCAGGGTAAGATTTACGACTTGAGTTCGCGGGAAATTTCTCCCAAACAACCTCTCGAAAAAAGTGTCCGATAAATATGCTCAGATTGTATGAAAAGCTTAAAATTGAAGATGTTTAGCGAGAAGTAAAGTTAGAAAGTATATTTGTGACTTCTAGTTTCTAGAGTTAAAAAAACTTCAAGAAATTTAGTTGGAAATGACAAAACTCGCGGGAAACTCCAAGTTTCTTGCCTTCTTAACAAATTTTCAAGCGCAAGTGTTCACGGGAAGGCCTTCCAATCCTCCTTGCGCACGAGCGCGCTTTACAAAATTGGCACTGGGTCTAGTTTGACGTCATCAACAGAACACGCTCGATGCGCCATTGCATTAAAGGCTTGCCGAATAAAGCTCTCCAAAACGTTTAGCGCGATATTATCATCTTTCTCGGTTATCTATTCAATTATTTTGCAAACAAGCCAACGCTTGAAACCCGCGAAGAGACGAGTTCTGTTGATGACGTCACGTTTTATTCTCGTCCCAGTCTCCGAACGTGCGCGGAAATTATTCTACATTTGGAAGTTTAGTCGCTAAAAAAATAATGAAAACATTTTTATTTATTTTTTTTGGAATTCATTTCCTACCTTTTAAGGTCTAAGCTGTCAAAAAAAGCATAACTGGCAGGGCTTATATGCACTTTAAACACCAGACCTTTTTGACAACACGGCCGTCACAAGACCGAGAGAAGACTGGATTGAAAACGGTGGTAAAATCTTACTAAGCTGGTTTCTGGCCGATAAGCATGGACAGGAAGACTCTTGATTTGACGTTTGTGACGTTACGTTACGCACGTGCTGGCGTTAAAATGCACCGTCCGTGACTCACGCACGTCTGGTGCTAAGCTCTCTAATATCAGCAATTTTCAAACCTCATTCGCATGTGGGATGGTACGTCAACATTAACATCAACATATCAACATGTCAACATATCAACTTTGGGAATCTATTCCGTTTAACTTAAGAGCCTTCCATATTTTGCATTCAAAAAGCAATACAAAAACTATCTCCTGGATACCCAAAAATAAATTAATTTCAATAATTTATTACCTAAATATATACATGCCAGTCAAAATGTACAGATATCTCTCTCTCTCTCTCTCTCTCTCTATATATATATATAGATGTATATATTCTTTTCTGCGCATTGATACATCAACATGCTAATAACAATTACATAGTTATCTAAATTAGTAATTAATTATTACTTATACTACATTATTATACCAACATGAGATCCCTGTAAACATATAGATAGTCTGATATACGTACATTATCTGTCTCCCCTCTTTCTTTCTTTATACATGTATTTTTTTATTTTCTGAAAACAACTTAGTCATTTTATTAATACTATTGTAAATATCATATTATGTTCCCTAAATCATTCTTTGACTCCGTCACCATTTAAATTCAACATAGACAGTGACCAACTCGAAAGCATATGCTACTTTGGTCACTGTGCACATATTCTGAAGTTTTTCTCTAGTCTTAAATCCTTTTTGCTTTTTTTGATAACATATTTAATATATGTAATATACACTCTATTATAATGTAACGTAAACAGTGTGAAACAATAGAAAAATAAAAATAAACTATCAACATATCAACATCAACGTACGGCAACATAAACATCAACGTATCACCATATGAACATATCAATGTAAACATCAACATACGTTAACATCAACGTATCAACGTATCACCGTATCACCATATGAACATATCAATGTAAACATCAACATACGTTAACATCAACATCTCAGCTACTTAACTCGATTAGCTCTGCTATTTTTAAGTAGCTGTGTTCCTCAATCTCTTTCATTTTTATTTATCAATACTAGAACTAACATGTATATTTAAGAGGACACGAATAAATAAATTGTTGTTGTCAAATTGTTGTTGTCAACGTATCAACGTATCACCATATGAACATATCAATGTAAACATCAACGTCAACGTACGGCAACATCAACATCAACGTACGTCAACATCAACGTCAACGTACGGCAACATCAACATCAACGTACGTCAACATCAACATATCAACATCAACGTACGGCAACATCAACATCAACGTACGTCAACATCAACATATCAACATCAACGTACGTCAACATCAACATCAACATCAACGTACGTCAACATCAACATATCAACATCAACGTACGGCAACATCAACATCAACGTACGTCAACATCAACATATCAACATCAACGTACGTCAACATCAACATCAACATCAACGTACGGCAACATCAACATCAACGTACGGCAACATCAACATATCAACTTCAACGTACGGCAACATCAACATATCAACATCAACGTACGGCAACATCAACAAATCAACATCAACATATCAACATCAACGTACGTCAACATCAACATATCAACATCAACGTACGGCAACATCAACATATCAACATCAACATATCAACATCAACATATCAACATCAACGTACGTCAACATCAACATATCAACATCAACGTACGGCAACATCAACATATCAACATCAACGTACGGCAACATCAACATATCAACATCAACGTACGTCAACATCAACATATCAACATCAACGTACGGCAACATCAACATATCAACATCAACATATCAACATCAACGTACGGCAACATCAACGTACGGCAACATCAACATATCAACATCAACGTACGGCAACATCAACATATCAACATCAACGTACGTCAACATCAACATATCAACATCAACGTACGTCAACATCAACATATCAACATCAACGTACGTCAACATCAACATATCAACATCAACATATCAACATCAACGTACGTCAACATCAACATATCAACATCAACGTACGTCAACATCAACATCAACGTACGTCAACATCAACATCAACGTACGTCAACATCAACATCAACGTACGTCAACATCAACATATCAACATCAACGTACGTCAACATCAACATATCAACAACAACGTACGGCAACATCAACATATCAACATCAACGTACGGCAACATCAACATATCAACATCAACGTACGGCAACATCAACATATCAACATCAACGTACGTCAACATCAACATCAACGTACGGCAACATCAACATATCAACATCAACGTACGTCAACATCAACATATCAACATCAACGTACGGCAACATCAACATATCAACATCAACGTACGTCAACATCAACGTACGTCAACATCAACGTACGTCAACATCAACATATCAACATCAACGTAGGTCAACATCAACGTACGGCAACATCAACATATCAACATCAACGTACGGCAACATCAACATATCAACATCAACGTACGTCAACATCAACGTACGTCAACATCAACGTACGTCAACATCAACATATCAACATCAACGTACGGCAACATCAACATATCAACATCAACGTACGTCAACATCAACGTACGTCAACATCAACGTACGTCAACATCAACATATCAACATCAACTTCAATATCAACATTAGACTTGCCCCAAGTCGAAGTAGCTTAGTCACTGGGTAAGCGATTACTGGGTCAAAAAGCGAGCGCGAGAATCGAAGCGAGAGGCGAGTTCAACTTGTTTCACTTGCAGAAAATTGAATCGGGGGATTATGTTTTGGGGCGAAAACACATTTCAGGGGCGGAGCATATATTTCGCGCCTTTGACAAACTCTTTACGAGTACAATCAAACTGTAAATACCACATCCACGGTCGACTGACTTGACACGTCAACATACAATGCCTGAAGAATTGACGCTTTGTGATTGGGCAAATCTTAGTACGTCATAAGCCACGCCTCCGGTTGAAAAATCAACCGGTAAATTTGGCGCGCTGCAAGTGGGAAAAGTCCTTCGTGCGGGGGGCTAAACAGGCAGAGAATTCAAAAACACCCAGTAAGTCAAGGTTAAACGACCCAGGAATCACCATGGACAGTAAAAGTAATGACTACAAGGGAAAGCGAAGGTTTTTGAAACATTTATAAGTTAAATTCCCATACATCGCTCATACGAATCGTAAGCTTGGGCTACCTGTGATAGCGCGTGACGATTAACAAACCACAATATATGGCGGGGAGTTGAGAGAATCGCATGGGTCTTTGAGTTTCTTAGGAGGCAAGGAAAGAATAAGGATTCCCAGTGTGGCAACGAAGCACAAGTCGTTTGAAGCTCTGAGGCGGCATATTATAACCAACCAACTCTCAAACGAAACATCAGTATACAATAATTGTAATAGTAATAGAATAAAAGAAAAAGAAAAAAGAAAAACATATATAGAGCATGCAGGCCACAAGGCCGAATCCGAGAAGCGTGGTATTGGATCGTCGATAGAGTTAAAATTTTGTCGGTTGATTAAGACATCAGAAGGAAGCAAAGCCTATGTAATAAATACACAGGCTCAATGGGTCATTGAAAGACCACTATTTGGAAATATAATGCTGCGGTCTTACAAGGTGAGTATTGCGAAGTTTGGGTGGTATGTATTTATGACGAATTCCGGGTGAATTCCATGACTCTTCCAGTCAATTAAGACGAAATGACTTTTCTTCGCGCAGTAACAACTAGGAGCGGAAGGACTGTCCGGGTGTCTTCCCAGCTATTTTAACTCACGTTCAGATACGCAAAATATTCCATTTTCGGTCATTTAGTAATATTTAAATTCTGAAAAGAAAGTATTTTTTGAAGAAAGCAGTTTCTGAAATATGCGTAAGAAAAGATTAAAAGCACGGGCTGCCTGACAGCGTATTACAAAAAAAATATGCAATATGAAGGCTGTATCAACAGTAATACAATGTCATTTTTCGTGAATCGTGAAATTGTGGTCATGTGTGGGTTACCTGTGCTTTCCCAGGCGAAAGAAATCGAGACTTGGTGTGGCACACATTCGGAATAAATTATCTCGGCCGGGAAACTGGTAACTACACAATGCTCGCTCGACGTTGGGTGCATGGTTTCCCCCATTCAAATGCAATGATGTTTAAAACGTTCGCCCGAGGAAAGTGGCAAAGTCTAATGCCGAACTATATCAAGTCAACCATGGTCTGTTTTGTCGGCACGGTTCGACGGTTGAAGACGCGCGTACGTGTATACGAAGTTCAACAGGCCATAGTTTGTGCTGAATTATCGACAAACCGAGTGAATCTGCGATCGAATATTCCGTTGGCTTGCTCGCTGTATTGGATTGTGCTTTTCGCTGAACAGATACGAAAACTGCAAACATCAAGATACTATAAATACACTGAAGTGTAATCCGGGAAAGGGGGGGGGGGGGGTACTCCTGTTTGTGACGTATTATGTATGTGCCGCGGGGTGGGTCCGGGGTTTGAGCACAGTTTGGGCAGGTAGGGTCAGGGTTTTGACCAGATTTGGGCAGATCAAGGTCAGAATTTGAGTTTAATTTGGGTGCAGTCAGGGTCAGAGTTAGAGCCTCTTGGCCTCACATCGCCTTGCGTTCGACATATTATTTTGTATTAGAAAGGACTGGGCTTCTTGTTGCGACACAAATTAAAATACACACCCTTTACTGCTACAGTGGTGTGGACTGTGTGTGCTGTAAACAATTAAAATCCTGATCAAAAATGTCTGTCTTTAAATAAATGTGAACAGTTTTTAATGTCTTGACATATAAATTATTCAAGGCTGGACTTGTTCAGTTAAATAGGTAATCAAATGACTGGAAATCAATGTGGATCTTGAGGAAAGTTTTAACAAATTTGGCAACAGATATAATATTGATTGTATAGCATTCGCATGACCAAGGCTGGCTCATAAAGTACAGAGCTATTTATTTAAAAAAATGAAATTAATGGAAGAGCTAATTTACAATCGGAAAAGTTGTCTCTTGGCGTTATTTTCAAGACTGACTTATCCTTATTTGTGTGAGCTACCCCGATAACACTAATGCGCATTACAGCGCGAATTACTAATAGGATTTTCGCAGATTATCTGCGTACCGTAGCCGGTACTGAAAAACGGTGAAATAAATAAAGAAACTCTAAATGTAGAGTGAGCAATAATGAAGTGAAAACCAAAGGAAAGTTTCTGTAGATCCCTCGTACTCTTCAGGCGATTGAGAGCTCTCTTTTTTCTCATGGGAATTGGCACAGTGCAAAACATTTTCCATACTGTTCATATATCGGTTGGCAATCAAGTGTAGCCCTTCCGGCTCTCTTTAATGCAGAGAACTCAAGCATGTTAAAGACTGCAGGGTCTACGGAGGCTACTGTTTAGGACAACAGTATTTTGCCCATTTCTCGTTAGTTAAACAAACTTGGCAAGACATAAGAATGTTGGCATTATGGTCCTTAGAATATCTGAATATTTTGGTTCCCATGGAAACCGATATAAGGGTGCTCCTTGATTTTCGAAACCCCCCATGGCAACCCCCCATGTGTGATGGCATGGCTTGCCCTTCAAGCTCATAAACTCCGTTAAATCAATTATGACATTCCAACAAAAAATGACCTTGCTTCAGTAATCGTTGCCATTAGCAATACATAGGTGAAACTAAGCGACGCCTCAAAGACAGATTTAGTGAACACAGACGGACAGTAGACAAGCCTAACATTAAATCTAAACCTACTACACATAACTGTATCTGAACATTTTCTTTCTAGACCTAACCACTCTTACACGGACATGCAACTTATCCCTCTAGAAATACTGAATATACTCCTCAAGAGACTCGATACGTAAAGCCAGAGAAGCGCACCTTATAGATAAAGCTAAAACTCTAGAACCATATGGTATGAATATACGTGATGAAACATAGTGATTATCTCTTATACTATTTTGCTAATTCAAGTTTTGGTCTACGTCACTTCCCGTTTCCGCAATTTCTATTGCGAAATTTACCACATTTATAGATCTTCTTACCTTAGAGCTCTTCACTTGTAACATCCAGTACCTGAAGAAGGCTGGTTTGGCCAGCCGAAATATTGTAATATTCAATATAAAATCCTACGTTGTGTCAGCTTTGCCGTACTCACGTTGGGTCGCTTTTTCGATTTCTGGCATCCATCAGTATGCTAGCGCCAATTTTTTTCTGATTGGCAAAACGTTTTGTTACATGGCTGAGCAAACCAAAAAAACATTTCGCAGAAATATTTCAGAATTCCAGTATCTCCCAAAATGGTTCCTCGTTTTCCCGCGCGCGCAACAAATAGTTTCCGTTTGCTAGATCCTCGCCGAAGCAAGTGGCGCCGGTTTATCTTACCACACTTAGAGTATTGTAGTCCGGTCCTCGTTGGCAAGGGAAGACTGAATCAAAGAAACTTGAGGATGACAACCACTATATTCTTAGAACGATTTTGCGTACAGCTAGATGTAGCACATATGACAATGTTCTTCAGTAAGCTAAAATGCAAACTCTAATTAACACGTCGCAGATATTTTCAGTCATTAGTTTTACTTTTTTTAATGTATCAAAGAACTAGACCGCATAATTCGCGGTTATAATTAAAAGTTGCTTAGCAAAGTAGAGCTGCACGTAAATATTTACTGTACATAATGTTCCTTCAGTATATATTAGATGACTTTCTTAAGTAGCTTAATTTTAAGGGCGTGTACACATACACTATATGTTTATGTGACACTATAAGTTTAAAGTATTGTAAACACATTTTAATCGTTTAGGAAATAATGCTTGTGTACATACTTGCGGATTTTTATATATTACTTTTATTAACAGGCATTACGTGTCTAAACTATGATAAACGATTGATTGATTGATTGAATGAACATTTGTTACGGAAGTACAATTTGCTTCTCGGAAGCAAAATATGTTTCGAAATATTTCAGAAACATGGGGGCCAGGGGTGGTGATGTATTTCCTGTAAAGGAAATGTACTGAATCCAGTGGCAGGAATAACATTTCTCTCGAGCTGCAACGCGGGCTATACAATACATGACAATTTTGCTTCCGCAACCGAAATGTTGCGCCTCGGGGAAACCAATCAATCAATCAATCCAACTTTATTTATCGAGGGTAACACTAAAAAGAGCAAAGCCCTAATAAGCCCGTGCCTCTCATACAAATATTCTAAAAATTCTAAAAAGTAAAATTCTAAAACTGATAAGTGCTAATATCTTATATTACAATTAAAATTCATAACTATCGGAGAGACTAAATAACTACTAGAAAATACTAGAACTAATGACCCTAAGAATAAATACATAATTAAGACTGAATATTTTGAAAAGTATCCAGCTGATTAAATTTAAAAGGAAGAAAGGAAAGGAGACGAAAGTGCTTATACAGACTTCTTTCAAAGACATTGATCGGTATAGAGGATCTTAGGTTAATTGGCAAGTTATTCCAAAGTTTAGAGGAAACGTTTTGGTAAACACTGAAATTGTCAAATGTTTCTGCAACAATGCTTGGCCTCGATCTTTTGAAAATAAAAATCCAACAGCTGAAGGAGTAAAAGTAACTTTTCAGTGTTACTTTATAAAGAAACTCTTCCATTCGACCATCAGACTGCCATACCTGTTGGAACTGTAGCAATGATGAGGGGCTGAATGGGGGGGGGGGGGGGGGGGGGGGGGTACCAATATCAGTTAACAGCTAAATTTTTAGCTATTTATCAGTTATCAGTTAAATTTTGCTGTTATCAGTTAAGTTATATAAAAAGACTACCCTAACCTGATTTGAATACATATTTGCTGGTATGAAATGAATAATAACCGCTAATTCAACATCAAACACTACATTTTGTCTATTCAATAGATTTTTCTAGTATCAGATAACTCTGATGTGTCATGTTTAATATTTGACTATTATCAACTGGATCAAATCTGTCGAAAACCATCCGAAAAGCCAATAATAGCATGTGACGTTACGTCATTTTAATAAAAAATAATGAAATATCAGGTAACAGCTATCTCACAAATATCAGCTAACAGCTAAAAAAAGGTAAAATGCTCAGTTAACAGTAATATTTTTGGCCATTTCTCAGTTATCAGTTAACCCCATTCAGCCCCTCAATGATGGAAGTAATAATATTAAAATAGTACGGTATAGAAATAGTTGTATAGTTACACTATATAATAAGGGTCTGAATGTCAGTTGTCAGTTAAAAGTTTGGCCATTTGTCAGTTAGCCCTAGTTAATCATTACTAGAGAAAATTTACAATGTTTGACCCACAAAAAACAAATTTGTCAGTTGTCAGTAAAAAATCGTCATTTGTCGTCAGTTGTCAGTTATTTTTAACTGAGGCCGTTTGTCAGTAGTCAGTTATCAGACCCTCTATAATAGTAGATGTTGTAATAGCAGCACTGATATAGTAATAGTAGTTATGGTAGTGTAGTGGTAGTGGTAGTATAGTAGTAGTTGAAGTAGTTATAGTAACATGCATCAGTAGTAGTAGTAGTAGTAGAAGTAGTTATAGTTATAGTAGTAGGAGTAGGGAAGTAGTTTAGTCTAGGAGCAGTAGAGGGACATAACGCATCAAGCAAACTAATTTCGATATCAATCTCATTCCCCAACTTAGTAGTAGACGGGGGAAAAGATTTCTTGTAACGTTCTGTACGGACAGGATATAGCGTGAAATTTTGTGCGGAGCACAAGGGAGAATGTGTTCTATCACAAACTAGCAATTCCTTTAGATAAAGCGAGCTTAAATTATTTGCAATCTTAAAATAAAGTGTGAGTTTGTGAATAGCACGCCTAGTTTTTATTAGCTCCCACCCCAGCTCTTCCATAAGACGTGCTCTACTTGTTCCCTTCATAGCACCCGTAACGATCTTTCCAGCTTCATACTGAGGTCGCTCTCGCCACCTGTGCGCATGCGTCCCATAAGACCTGAGTATATTCCATTATAGGACTAATAACTGATTTATATAATTTTATTAGTGTATCCCTGCCTACTTTATACCGAATTCCTTTAAGCATATTTAACCTATTACTTGCCTTCTGGTGAACATTCAAAATGTGGGCTCTCCAAGACAAATTTGAAGACAAGGTTACTCAGCCGAGATGAGTGTGGTTGGAAACTTCGGTGATATTATTGCCATCAAAATATATGTCCGGGTGTTGCGGTTTTATTCGCTTAGATGAAAATGTCATACATCCAGTCTTACTATGATTGATAGTAACTAGCCATTTTTTAGCCCAACTTTGGATTTTTTCAAGGTCGTTGTTCAATATTGATGCAAACTTTCCAGGTGATTTCACAATTTCGAAAAGTGAAGTCATCACTAGCGTAGAGTAAACAGTCTGCTTGAATATCATCGGTAATATCATTAATATAAATTTAAAACAACAAAGGTCCTAAGTCCGAGTCTGGGGCACTCCTTCTTTCTGATGACTGCCCGTCTATAACTATTCTTTGTTTGCGGTTAGACTTTCAAACCATTTTAGCAATAACCCTCTGATTCCTAGTGACTGCAGTTTGAAAAGAAGTCCCCTGACCTTATCGAAGACTTTACTAATATCCAAATACACCATACGAACTTCCTTGCCCTCCCCAAATGCCTCATAAATTTTGTGGACTAAATACACGAGCTGATTTACCGTAGAGTCACCGGGTCGAAAACCCGATTGTAAATGACTGAGATAGCATATCTTCATTAAAAAAATTATAAAGCATAATAAATACATTTTTTTCCACTTTGGAGAACTTGCAATTGGGTGTCGCTGTCCGAGTGGATGGTGAGATAAACGAAGTAGGAGTAGGAATGAAGTAGTAGTATACTTGTAGCAGTATTAGTAGTAGTTATAGTAGTAGCAGCAGTAGCAGTAGTAGAAGTAGTTATAGTAGTTATAGTAGTAGGAGTAGTAGTTAAAGTGGTAGTAGCAGTAATAATATAATTATAATAATAATAATGCACTTATATAGCGCAAATTAGCATTTGGAAAATGTTCAGATGCGCTTTTTACAAAGTCTCTACTTTTAAAATACACTAACAAACTAATAATTAACTAACTAATTAATTACGAATAACAGCCCAATAAAATGCTATTACTGCGAGTACTGATAAAGTTTGATCTCTACTAATAATAAGTTCAAGTTCAATTTTATTACACACTTATTTATAGGTTTTACATTTTTGAGAGAATAGACTTAAAACAAATTAATGATATACATACATAATAAATAGAGAGATACTCGGCGTAGAGGGTGTACGGTTGTCAAAGTAGCATTAAGGCTTCCGAGTTGACCCAACCGTTGCCATTTGAATAAATAAACTGAATAACTGAACATGTTGTGTTAGTATTGTATATATAATGCATACGTCGTCAATAAATAAACTGAATAACTGAACATGTTGTGTTAGTATTGTATATATAATGCATACGTCGTCAATAAATAAACTGAATAACTGAACATGTTGTGTTAGTATTGTATATATAATGCATACGTCGTCAATAAATAAACTGAATAACTGAACATGTTGTGTTAGTATTGTATATATAATGCGTACGTCGTCAATAAATAAACTGAATAACTGAACATGTTGTGTTAGTATTGTATGTATAATGCATACGTCGTCAATTAAATTTGGAAAGGGAAAAAAAAAGAAAAAGGGGAAAAGAGAAAGAAAAAAAGACAAACAAACAACAAAACAAAGACAATAAAAAGATTATGTATAAGTTAGTTCTATAATTCAATAGAAGTTCTAGAAATTCTATATTTGATTCACCATTAAATTAGCTTTATAATAATATTTTTTAAATTATTTGTTGTTGCTAATGCTTTCATACTCCCATAGAACAGAGGCCGAATACTTAAATGTAAATTTACCGGAATTAGTTCTGATTTTTTAGTCGATAAAAGTGTCTAGCTGCATGTCTAGTGTTATAGCTATGGACATTAATTACAGGTAATAGAAAATTGTGGAATAAGGAGGGAACACTAGTTGGGTTATTATACAGTTTATACGTTAATGTGCAAATTTTTAAAATATCGAGAAGTTGATAGTATAGGAAGGGCAGATTCTCTATTGTTGGCAAAGAAGATACTGCGAATACAATTGTTATGTTTAAGTGTTTAAGTTACTTGGATAAGTATTTCCCCAGCTTAATGATCCATAGTTTAAGTTTTAGTTAATAGCGATAATAAAACTAGTCGTAAATAATAGCTAAAGGTCAAAGACTTCTCTGAATAAGTAAGTCTTGAGCTGCTTCTTGGAATAGTCATAGGATTTGATTTCCCTGATACTAGCAGGTAATTTATTCCACAGAAAAGGTGCGGCTGAGGTAAATGACCTATCGCCAATGGTAGAAGTAATGTTTCAAGGCCTCCAATTCGGACCGGACCTGCCGGTTTAGCTTGACTACGCATGTCTGAACTGACTTGTTACCGCTGAATTCAAGTAGAACAATAAATTTCCAGTATTTTGATGTATAGATCATCGAGGTTTCTCGAGTTTAGAGTGGTACAAATCGCTGTTGAAGTTCCATTTCGTACTATTTTTTCTTGTGTGACCTTTGGTGTGGCGGGAGCTGCAGTAGGAGAGATTTTGGAGCGGTCAAAACGAAAGCAGAGAATTCTCCTTCGTATAGTTCGGTATCAACAGGTAAGCCACATTATAAACTAGCAATGCGACTGAAATTGTTATCTCTCTCAAATACAATCGCATTTACTTCAAAGCGATGACCAATACCAAATGTCCTCTTCTGTGTGCAATGATTTTGATATATGTGAATACATCCGTGATTTAAAAAAATATTTGAATGAATCAATATTTTTACCACAATTGCTGGTAATCTCGCGATCTGATTGGTCGATGTGCGGTGGTAAATGAGAGTCCAGACAACGGTGCTGACGCGAGAAAGTTATAGACAACGCTGGCTCTTTCAAAGCTGTCACGCTTTGTAACGAAACTTCCTTGTACGTTTTATAATATCGTTGTAAAAAAAAAAATTCCTCTGGTTTTCCGTGGTGTGGACTCTTATTTACCACGATTTACGTCATCACATGGTCAAAATTTGTTGTGGACACACTCGGCTGCGCCTTGTGAGTCCACAACAAATTTTGACCATGTGATGACGTAAATCGTGGTAAATAAGAGTCCACACCACGGAAAACCAGAGTAAATTTGCTAAATTCATTAGTATACAATCCATGGATAAAATTGAAAAGTATCAGTCAGTTCATTCAAATCAAAATTAATTATTGAGCTATTTATGAAATGAACACGACCTGATCGACTACGAACGTGTTGAGTCGGGATCAAAAGTAGTACCGGCTAAATTAGTATCAATTGTAATCTGATTGAAACTACTAGCGATCAAAAGCACTAGGCGGAGCTGAGTTAAGGACATAATTCCACAAATTCACGATTCTTCTTAAAAAAAGAAGAAAAATCACGAGTGAACAAATGAACATTTAGGGCCTGATTACATGAGGCGGGCGGACTGGCCCGGTGTTACATATGGAGCGAGCCAGACCGGATTGGGATATTGGCGCGAACGTTTTTGGCAGGAAAGTCGTTGTTAAAAAAATGGCTGCGACAAGGACAATGCGCGCGTGAAATAATTGTAATAATAATAATAAATAGTTTCTTAAAAGTATATAGAATTGCACCATAGGTGAAATACTTTATATTAACAATATTTAAAGGAATAAATAGGAGATAACAAGCTAATAAACATCTAGAAACTTACATTTATAAGAAACCACAGAGGACAGACCGGTTTACAATTTTGATATTAAGATATAAGATGAAAATAAATTTAGTTGAATTGTGTAAGAAAATATATAAAATTATGAATTGTAAAATTATGAATTATAAAATATGAATTGTAGAACAATATACAATAATCATAAATGCGATTAATGACAGGAACACGATCTGACTGGTTTATGCGATTCGTGAGCGCTGGGAAGAAACTGCGCAAGGAGAATTGGAAGGCCTTCCCATAATTTAATCCTTTGCGTAGCAACCATATTATCAAATTTTCCGGTTACGTTAGCAATTCCTTCTGCGTTGAATTTCGTGGAGATCGGACCTCAGCAGCACAAATTTTCACAAAGCATCTTAAAACCAAAGTTTGTCCTGGGATTTTGACGTAAGTTTATACTAGCTTTGACTTCCCTGTATTTCTGGCAGATATTTTGTATTAAAAGCCTAAGAAAAATGGGAAATCGCGCGCGCTGCTGACGCAATCTGATCACGCCATTTTTGAACAACGAGCGCGCTCAAAGCTGCATTTGTTCGAGCGCGCGACTGAACAACTGAAGTATTACTTATTTCTCCCCTTTATTTTTTCAGGTAATCAAAATTATTTTTAAGTATTTTTTTTAATAATTAACAATAAACACCGCTCGTACTGTTTCACGAAATGCTTCACGACAGATCGGCATGTGTACTGTATATTCAGCAAACGCGCCATTTTGTGAATGATGTCGAAAGACCGTAAACAATAGGCATTTTCAACGGCTTTGTAAACTTCTTAAACCTGGAGCCCTTTGGAGCCCTTTGCATAAATTAGAAACTTATTTTTTTATGTCACTGCTCATGCTAATTTCCAGGTAAGGTTAGTTGTCTAAAGGTTTGTATAGTTAACTTCTTTCATGGTAACATTTACGACTTGAATTCGCGCGCGGGAAATTTTTCCCAAACAACCTCTCGAGAAAAGTGCCCGATAAATATGCTCAGATTGTATGAAAAGCACAAAAAATGAAGATGTTCAGTGAGTGTTAAAGTTAGAAAGTATATTTCTGACCTTGTTGAATCCATCTGTAGTCTTTAGAGCTAAAAATCTTCAAGGAGAAATTCAGTTGGAAATGACAAAACTCGCGGGAAACTTCAAGTTTCTTGCCGTCTTGGCGTATTTTCAAGCGCAAGTGTTCATGGGAAGGCCTTCCTGAATCCTCCTTGAAACTGCGCTTGAAACGATCAGTGTTGTAATTAAAAAGAGAGAGATTGTTGCTGTTGCGAAGATGCCGGCCGTTCACGCTCGACATCGTCTGAGGGCTTGGATTCGGTCTGTGTTCTGATTTTTTTCGAAGACCTTTAGGCACAGGGGTTGTCTATTGTCGTCCAGCCGCGGGCAACCAGTGACAGACAGTGCCTCTCTATATGACAAGTATGGATGAATTATCCGCAGAGCTCTCTTCTGTATCCGCTCGATTTTTTCGGCAAATTAGGAAGGGAGGCTTGTGTGCCATACAGTGCAACTGTACTCCAAGATGGATCTGATGAAGGCATTATGGATACTCAGTAAGTCATCAGGAGGCAAACGGCTGCGACGAAGAACGCGTAAGATACGTATATACATTTGGGGGCCTTATTATAGTGATCGGCTACTATGGATCTGGACGCCGAGGGCTTTGTGCATGACTTTCCAC
This sequence comes from Actinernus sp. WN-2022, assembly GCA_030867875.1. Taxonomy (NCBI): domain Eukaryota; kingdom Metazoa; phylum Cnidaria; class Anthozoa; order Actiniaria; family Actinernidae; genus Actinernus; species Actinernus sp. WN-2022. The sequence goes on along the minus strand of JAOWCC010001679.1, from coordinate 50,011,720 downwards.
GACTTCAACTGAGGTTCCGTCACTAGAAAGCTGTTGTACAGTAGGTCGCTCACGAAGGAAGCAGACTCTTAACTCCTTGCACTTCTTAGGATTTAGTTTCATATAGTTAGTAGATGCCCAGGTTGATATCAGGTGATGGAGGTCAGCAGTCATGTATAGGACTAGGTAGCACCCCGAGATGGCGACGTCGTTTACGTACTTTCAGTTGTAATTGCTCGCCAAGGCGGGCTAGCCCGGGGATCGCGATTACATGAGGCCGGCTAGTGGCCCGATATCTCAAAACTGGGCCAGTCCGGCAAACCGAGCCAACCACCTCATGTAGTCGCGGAGTTAATTTAGCGACCAAAACTGAAACAAAAGGAATTTTACTTTATTTGTAGCTAATCACTTAATGACAGGCCCCTCGAGAATTAGTGAGTTTTGTGTTCTCTCAATCCTCAACGATACGATGCTTGCTCTTTCAAGAATGTTTACGCTTATGCTTACGTGTGAATCAGGACTTAAATTCATCGGAGAAAGCATGGTGTTTCTGCAATTAAATCGATCTGTCTGTGATGACTAGTAATGTCTAGTAGTAGTACGCCATTTATTTGTCTTTGTGGTCTGCACGTCAGGAGCCCATAACCTGGCACGTGTGTTAATTTAAACAGGAGTATCTCAAATCGTTGTGTCCTCAAATACCGAGTTATGACATACAAAATCAAATAGTGCTTGTACGTATAAAAATATATTTGATGCGTTTGTACACATTTTCATTAAAAGATCACCTGACCGATAACGAGTCCGAAGTCCATTCCAGTCCATTCCTGTATTTCCGAAACGATTTTGTTCTGTCTTGTAAGAACAGCGTAAGAGAAATGTTACGCGTACAAACTAAACTTAGAGAAATGCCAGAAAACCGAAATTTCGAAGCTAAGGCGGTCGCTATACTTACTTGCCCTTGGAATTCAATAACTGTTTGCGAAATTTTACACACAGGATCACCAAAATACCTTGAAATTCGAACATCGTTCGATTGAATTTAAAGAGAGTCCGTGTAAAATTCAATCCTTTCGCCGAATTCAAAACATAAATAGCATGAACTGGTCGAAAATATAGAGCATGTTTAATAAAACAGGGGTTTTATTTGACTCAGGGAGCGAGCGCGGTGATTTCGTATTCGCGTTCAGGGAATAAAGTAAACAGCATTTCTCCTGTCAACTGTGTGGAGTCTTCAACGTCCCGATTCGTGTTTCCCTCTAGATCTTATCGTCCGTAGCTGCACGTGGATGACCGAAAATTCTGCGCAGGTCGCTCTAAGAGCACTGAAAATAAATCAACACGAGTGGTATATCGTGTGCTAATGAAAACAAACAAAAAAACCGCAAGTTAGCAATTTTAAGGTAAAACTCGGTTCAGACAGAAAAATTAAAGATTTATGGATTAAGTACGTTTGGCTCCGTATCTTCTATAATACTATATGGGTCTTTTGTACAGTGCTGGCAGATGGTCGATCGAAATAGTCTAAACAAAGGACTTGTCACTCTTGATAAATTTCAAATAAAGAAGGACACGCCTACTTTGTGACGTCATTTCCTATTGGACCCGAAGGTCAACGCAATTCCTAACAATCTTTCTTAGCACTTTGAAATTTATTTAGTGAGTTTTATATGCCACAGAAAGCTTTTTTTCCCAGAAAATGATAACATTTTAATCCTTAATTTCATCTTTACGAAACAATTTGTACGTGCTTGTGCGTTCTTTTTTCTGTCAAAGGCACCGACCTTGAACTTGTCATTTGACAGATCTATTTACAACGGGCATTGTTACCGTTACTTAGCTTTATAGTATATGCAAAACTGGTCTAGTAGCCTAGCCGTCGTGTTCATATTTTCATCGGTGACGAAATTCTTATGGGATCAGTTATTTCTACACAATTATACGCTCAACAAAATGCAACCGATTTTAAAGTAATACTCATACAGTATGTTCTGGAACAGCAAGTTTGAATTGTTTAAAAGTGTACAAAGAAATACTTCAAAACCAAATATTTAAATTTTATATACCCATCACTGGATCTTCCTTGCAATAACGTTGAATTTGACGCAAATTTCCACACAATTCCTGGCCTGCAAACTCCCAACCCTCGTTTTCATTTTAAAACTTTATAGTGCTTCGAATATATTATTTTAAACGTCTCAGTCCAGTACTGATTCAAGCTCAGTTTAAATGCTTGCTGAGACCCCCGGGTGTTTTTAACTCCACAAGGCTTCTACTAAAGAGCTAAGAACCAGCTCCTAGTTCATAAAGATGTGTTGTACAACCAGCAATGGCCTATAAATAAATAATAACACTTTAGCAGTGTTTCAAACTATTCCACTGAATTATCCAGGGAGTTGATGGGCCCTAGATCCCTAACCCAAGCTCTGTCAATGGTAATATTCACTAGCATTTGTATGTCATTTTTTAGTCTTTCATTTTCAATGCTAATATTGAATAATAATCGACAAAACTTATAGGGTATTATCATGTTGTCCATGGGCTGTGTCGGTGTTTTGTATGATTCAACTCTTTGATTTCTTCGATAATTTCATTTTTTTAAATCGATATATATCTTCAACGCGCGACAGGTACTTGGGTACTTCATTTCATTTTGCGTCATTCTCTCTTTTGCTCTGACTAAGGGAGTTGCTTGAAACGTCACTGAGCCTTGTACTAAATAGTGTTTAACTTCCCTGCCGACGTCTTTTTCTAAGAAAAAAAGGGCAAATCGCATATAAACGTTAGTCATTTGTACTCTAGAAACTCGCAATTTTATTGAGAAAAAGTTGGAAAATAAATATCTCGTTAGACAGCTGAGTGTGTAGTATGGTTGATATTTTTACTCGCCAATTTGTATTTGATCAGAATCCGAGTACTGAATGGCTCGTAAAATATCCGGCCGTAACGTCTCTATCAATTCCAAACATGCCGATCCCCCCCCCCTAAAAAAAATTGGGCATACATGCATGTGGGTGGGGCATTTTCCAGCAAAGGAAAGTTGGGGCATCGATGGAGAATTGGTCATGAGAGTCAAAAATGGCGAATTTTACATCAATATTTATAAGAGATTTGCACTCATTCCAAAGCCCCTCGCAGAAAGGGAAAAAAGCCCAAATTGCTAATAAACGACAAAGGACAACAGACAGAGCAAATGTACGTTGATTTCAGTTGATTTTAGCCTCTCCGATAATGGTAAAATTTGTAATTTTCCCCGTTTATAGTAGCTCCCATACTAGCCTATATACTGACAAATAAACACACCAACAACTCGAAATTAGAGCTTGGATTGCCTGTGTTTAGAACAGATTACGTATGAGTACCTTACCGTAACCGTACTGTAACTTACTCGGTACCGTAACTCTGTACTTGATTGGATCAGAATAACAAAGACAATGGGGAAGCCATTTCAATGTCACGGCATGCCGTTTGGTTTAGTTAGAGCAGATTTCGTATGAGCTGGAAACGTATATTGTGACTTTGCCTTACAGTAACTCTGTAATTTGTTTGGATCTGTTGTTCAAACGGGGTGGATAACGCTATCCACCGGATAAATCCCTTTAAAATATCCTTGGATAAAATAAGCTAGTTTAATTGGTTAATAGTTAGCATTATCCACCCTTTGAACAACCGGGTCAAGAAGGAGGGCTATTGCCGAGTACCGCGGAATTTTTGTCAGTCAAAATTTGGAAGCTCGCAAAAAAGATTGTGTGTGCTCGAATTGCTCGTACTTGCTTTTTCCCAAGGTGCCCGTTTGCTCGTTTTTATGTAGAACCGTTGCTCGTAGCCTGCGTAGCAAGCCCAGGGGGAATGGGGAAGATTGCTGCTCGTACAATCTCTATCATGTTGGGTACCCTGTGTTAATGGCTTACAACCCACAATACAAAGCGAGCCTAAGCACGTGGTTCTTCCTCTTTGCGTCCGCCATCTTTACAACATGGAGAAACCTGTGAAACTCGCCAAGGTATTTTTCGAAATCTGAGGCTTCTTAAACTTATGCTCTCATATAAATACTTTATCACAATTCTAGAAATATGCCTCCTCCAGTTATGAATTATAATCGAAGTTTTGATTGCGTTTTGAGTGTAAAAATAGATCTTGAATGTCGCTTTTGAGCAACTAGAAATTCACTCTGATTTGAATATAAATTTTACGAGTTAAGACGCTGAAAGAGCAACTACCATTATCGTTCACGAGTTAGGGAAAAGGCGATATCAGGTACTTGTTCCTAAGGTTTTGAAAACCTGGATGTTAGCTGTTGAACTAAACAAGCAAGTCATGAATGATTTTGCCATTTTTAGGTAACCAAGGTTCTTGGACGAACTGGATCCCAGGGTCAATGCACTCAGGTAGGAAAATAAGGAATAATTTTAGTAGTTTCTGGATAAAAACAGTGAGAGAATGGCTTTAAGAAAAGGCTGACTGATAGGCAAGAACAAGAAGTTTATTTATTTACTCTAGACACAGGCAGCCCAATCTATGGGTTTGTGCATGAAAATAGAAGATATGTATGGGGTTTTATAAATTCCTTTTTGTTTCCATGTTAGGCTGTTTTGGGGAGTTTTTCATCCACCTCGACTCACCACTCTAAGAAGAAGAAAAGGCTGGAATCTTCCGAGGACTTCTGCCACAATCACCTACAATCTTCGCCTCCAAAATCTCACTTCTCGTTATTGAAATGCCACGAAACTCCTGTCGTCGCTAGAATGATAAATAAACTAAGCCCTGCCTGAATTACAGGATCCCTCATTCTGGAAAAAATCAAATACTATTTCGCGACTTTTGACCAACTACAGGGCTACATACTAATGAATATGGATACGGAGCGCCAACCGTCAAAATAGCCTCGTTATGGTGATTGACGATTAACAAGGATATTTTGACGGTTGGCGCTCTGTGTCCATATTCATTAGTATGTAGCCCTGTAGTTGGTCAAAAGTCGCGAAATAGTATTCGATTTTTTCCAGAATGAGGGATCGCTGGATACTGTAATTCAGGCAGGGCTTAGTTTATTTATCATTCTAGCGACGACAGGAGTTTCGTGGCATTTCGATAACGAGAAGTAAGATTTTGGAGGTGAAGATTGTAGGTGATTGTGGCAGAAGTCCTCAGAAGATTCCAGCCTTTTCTTCTTCTTAGAGTGGTGAGTCGAGGTGGATGAAAAACTCCCCAAAACAGCCTAAAATGGCTCCAAGACAAGAAAAACCACAAAGGAAACAACATGGAAGCAAAAAGGTATGTTTATTTATACATTGTACGGCAATTTGAAAGGATTTATAAAACTCCATATACATATATTCTATTTTCATGCACAAACCCATAGATTGGGCTGCCTGTGCTCTAGATGGTGAATAGTAATATTACAATATATCACTCACATGTATAGGAAAGATAGAAAAATGTAACAGAGTATCAAAGTTCTGTAAAACCCCACAAGGCTAAGGAGTGAGAACTACCCCAGTCCACTGTATTCCTAACACTGTGCTCCAATAAATCATTATAGTTTACTCTCATGGGGTACTGTGTCTAAGTTTGATATTTTTTTAATAGAAAGAAGCTTGTGATATTCGTGGCTACACGTCTATGCATAAAAATGAAAAGGACTGTGTCTAAGAAAATACATGTATTCAGTGTTTTTTCCAGACTTAGAAAAGAGGGGATCAAAGTCGACCCCAGTTGCTATTTCTGAGGGTCAAATCAATGCTCCAAGGGGTCAATACTAAAGTCATACCTTTTCTCCTTTCAAATTCAAAGAACCAATAAATTAACACCAGGAGAGGTTATATTTCCATGAAATTCTGTACAGCTTAGCTAAAAGAACAACAGGTCAATGACTTTGTGATCCAAAATGGTGGCATTGTCACGCTATGGGTTGAGGTGTACTGCTGACCTTCTATACTTCTGGCATATTAGCCACATCACCATCTTGAATGAAAGGAATGCAATATGTCCACTTGAGTGTTGGTGGCCATTTTCACAGCATTAGCTAGCAAATTTTAGTCCCAGTCAAAGATTTTCAATGGATATTTTATTTCGATTTTATCTTGAATATTGTGCATTATGGCTCAAAAGTATGTGTCAAAGTTGAAAATTAAGTGTAAATGGGTAAACATGCTCTGGGCAAAACACTATGTATTCATTAAAAAAGGATTTTTAAAATTTGTTTTAATAATTTCCAAAAAAACATAAGACCATGTACGGAACGACTCGTAGCTAGTAGACGGCTATACCAAAAGTAGGAGAGTGGAGGGGTATTCTGCAATCTAGCCAAAACAATATTACCATAAAGATCTGTGTACAAGCCATACCTTTTTACCCAAAATTTTGGTGCGGCTTATCTATGGGAACACCTAGAAATGAGACCCAACATTAACATATATTTGCATATCATGAACCTGTATGAAGCTTTATTATGTGATGGTGCATATATTACAGTCAGGTTTAAATCCCATCCAATTGTGTAATATAGCAATTTAAGCATAATCATTGAAAAAAATCATGCAATTTGAAAGCATTAAAGCAAAAACTCTTCTAAGACCTACCTAAGACCTAATATATTATAATTTTGTGAATATTTAAATGTGATTAAGCTTATTTACCTTCCAAAACACGCTAGATGCATGCTGTGACGAGCGCTGCGAATCAAACAACCAGGCATTCTTCGCAATTTTACACATGAGAGATTGGCACTAATTAATGAAAATCCAAGATGGCAGACCTCAGACCTATTCGTCCAAGTATAGTTTCACCAGAAAACCTTCCTTGCTCTAGCAATTAAAGGAAGAGGTTCCAAGTTGGAAATGTTGTTAGATAATGGGGGAATAAAAGCGGAAGAATTCTGGAGTGATTTAAAGACTGTAGGTTCCAGAGGTTCCAGAGGTTTTCTAGAGAGAACTGCCACGGCGAAAGAGCGGCGATCGGCGAGCTGCGAAGCGGCGAGAAGAGAAAACCTCTGGTATCGGTGGGTGCCAATCTCACTTTCATGTTTTGAAAACTGTCAAACATATCAACTGAGTAATTAATAAATCGACCAATCAGGAGAGAGATACCATGTGCGGGTCACATTATCATTTTGTTCAGTGGGGTAGCCAGAGTAAAAGAATGCTAGAAGTGTTCGGGTAGAGATGAATTCGTTAATATGTCAAATGCATGCGATTCAGTTCGTCGACCTGGGATGTTTTCACAGCAGAGAACTCCCCGTAAAATTGAAACACCACACGCCATCAAATCTCAGTCGAACAAACAACCATTGCAGAGTCTGCAGGATAAACATAGCCGATCTACAACGAATACCGACCTAAATGGGGTTTCACAAGTGTTCGAGAGTCAAGAACGTATGTTAGAGAGCACAACTATTCTAAAGTTCGAGAAGACCTTAGAGCAACGAATGATTTTAGAGGGCAAATAACAATAACTATTGCATTCCGTGGATAACTGAACCCTCTCAATGATAATTCTTTGCTTTAAATGTATGGTAGCAACTGAAAAATTATCAACTTGTCATGAGCAGTTGGTAGGATTTCCGATTTATAACGCCAAATAACGCTTTGTCTTGCACATCAGTCGGTAATGTTATCTTGGGAAAGCGATATTTTAGTACAGATGATACGATGTCTTCATAGATGATTTGAGGAATCGGCATACGAATACTATAATTTTCTACGTGCGAGATCGAGCGACTTCCATCGCAGCTGAGCCAGCAAACGTAAATAATTCCCGTCCCCTCTCTAGTTGACCATACGATATCACAATGATTACTTATCCCACAGTTCTTGTTGAGCTCATTAAATATTCCTCCAATCAGAAACTACAGTCGGATCTTGACCCTCATGAAAGTGAGATTGGCACCCACCGATACCAGAGGATTTCTCGCAGTTCGCTTCTTGCTGCTTCGTAGCTCGCTGATCGCCGCTTCATGGCTCTTTCTCCGCGGCTGTTCTCTCTCTAGAAAACCTCTGGGACCAGGGTAGTGTACATGCAATTCCTAATACCAATTCACATTTAGCAAGTTTGCAAGCACGAATTTCAAACCCTGTCTTATAGAGAAATTACCATGAAATATATTTTCTGCAGCACAGAAGGCACGTGTGATGAGTGACAGTGTACCAGACAAACTGCCAATCACAACACAGTGTTTGAACTACATTGTAGAGCGAAGAGTGGTTACAAAATGTGCAGAATTCTTTGTCAGCTGTTGACAGGCACACAGTAAAATAACATGCATTTGTGAAGTGGTATTGATCAAATATTTTTCTTTGGCTTAGGTCCGTGTAGAGTTTATTGATGATACAAACCGTTCCATCATTCGTAACGTGAAGGGACCTGTGCGAGAAGGGGATATCTTAACACTTCTAGAATCTGAAAGAGAAGCTCGGAGGCTAAGATAGGTAGGTTTGTCAATAAGTCATCTCGCCCTAGATGTTTAAACCCTAATAAAGCTAAATGTAGTCCAAAATTGTGGGTCATCATTATTTGTTTGATTTGCAAACTTGTTGACTATTGATTTGTGGCTAAAAAACATGGATCATACACAAATCAGGCTTAGAACAGTACTTTGGCCCAGTGCAGTGCTCAACACTAGTGGTAGTCCACTAGCTCTGGACTTCCAAATATTCAAGTTGGGCTAGTGAATATTGAGAGACACTAGCCCGTGGGATACTGTGGCTAGTAGATTTTACTTTTGTTTTGATTAATTTTGTACATTGACATCGCAGTTTTCTTTCACACCAGTGTGGGCTACTAAAATAAGTGTACTGGCTACTAGATCACTAGCCCAGGGTTTACTTCATAAAGATGTTAGTTTTGAGCGCTACAGTGTCTAATCTGATTGATTATTGGTTAAACAACCAAATGGTTTTAATCCAATCAGTTGGTGTTCTAACTTCTTAGTTGAAAGGAAGTTGAAATGTAGCTCTGTACGGAAAAGGCATTGATTTTGTTTACATAACTTATACCATCATGACAACAAAAAAGTAATACAAATATCATATCAAGGGACAGCACAACAGAGTATGGCTTCAAGTTAATTATTGTACCCTAACTTAACCCTTGTCCTGCTGGTTAATACATGTACACCAGTAGACTCCTCGCTAATGGTTCTTTTGCATAATCATGTAAAATTCAAAAATTCATGAAATAATTTGAATTCACCATATTGCACTAAGACTATACAGTCATGAAGCTGCACTTTAATGCTATCTATTTATCCTTCTCTGGTTGCCATATACTGCAATCAGCTGAAAATAAGTGGATCTCAGTTGGACATAATCCAAATGTTGAGGACCATGTTATTCTGTGTTATTGTGCAAAGTTAAGTTAGATTTTACATTGTAGGTTAATGGGTTTTTATGTTGAGTAAGGTGTGTGTTTAGGTTGGATTTAGAGGAGCAGTATGAAGGAAAGTTGATTTTGGAGGTAACAGTGTTCAGAAAAGTTAGCCCAACAGAACAATAGTCATTTTAAAATCACAACAGAGACATGTTTCTAGTTATACTGTGTAACAATAATTATTATTATTGGGTTTTATTATTTTTAATAGTGGATGCAGTGAATAGCAATGAAGAAGACAAGTCAAGGACATGGTGTTCAGTAAATAAAATACCACAAGCTACTTAATTTCTGTGTGTTATTGTCTTTGATATGTTGGTCATATATATGTACAGTTGCCAATTATAAGTACACACATTTTGCACTTTAAGTAATACATGCAATATGAACAGATGCATTGTATGGGAGTTTAATTTGAATACCCTATAAATTAATTTTGATGAAAAGCATAAAATCACAGATGTGCACAGTATGCGTAAAGATCCTATGATTGCATGCCATTCTCTATTATGACTATAGAGTTTGCCCAAAGATAGGTCCCATGATTGCATGCCATTCTCTATTATGACTATAGAGTTTGCCTAGAAACTATTGGCTGATATATAGTTACCCACTGAAATTTGACATTCTTAAGACAAATACTGTATTTCCTCGATTAAGCCAAGGGGGGTGCTTAATCGAGAGGGGGGGGGGGGGTGCTTAATCGAGGAAATACGGTACATTATATACTAGTTTTAGAACATAAAATTATCAGCCAATAGTCCTGAGACAGGCACACTATTGTTCACCACAAAATTTTGCTTAAAATGTGATGTTCTTAAAAGAAATAAGTTATAGAGAACAAAGGCAAATCTCCAAGGAAAGTAACAGGGCTTATACAGAGACTTGGAATTGACGCAGAAAGGACAAGTATTTTTGTGACAACAGTCTAGTTTGGTATTCATGGTACCAGATATGTAGTTCTATTTCCTCAGTCGTGGCTATTTTTGAATACCAAATATCCAAGGAAAACATACATTACTATCAGTCAATAGTTCCGAGACAGATGCACTTTGTTATTGTTCATCACACAAATTATTGACTTCCTCTCTGAGTGGACACTATTATACAAATAGTGTGTCCATTGAGGAACTATCGGCTGATAGTTGCCCATGGAAATTGGATGTTCTTAAAACAAATATAAGCCAGAGAATGAAGTTTGAGGGCTTATATGTTAGTTTTAAGAACATCAAATTTCCAAAGGAAACTATCAGCTGATAGGTCCAAGACAGACGCAGTCTATTTGCATTATTGTTCAACACAAAATTGTCTTTCGTGCTCAGCAGCCACTATCGCCTGAGTTTTCCTCCGTGGACAAAGACTATCATACCACGTGATCGCTCTTAGCCAATGAGCACGCAACAAAATTTTGTGGTGAACTATAACACGATAGAATCAATCATTTGCAGATGTCTGACGATAGTGCTTAGTGTGGCAAATGCAAATTTGTTGCATCACTTGGTCACGTTTGGCTAGTGAGAGGACAAAATATTTGTGTTGAACTATGAGCTTTAGCAGAATATTTTGCTAGTAATTAGTGGAGCCTTAACAGTATTCTGTATGCTGTTTGGGGTTTACAGTTGGAGATACCCTTCCTTGTGAATAGAATGCTGACAGTATATGAATTATTAATGATTGTATAACATATACTTCACAAAATATTTGGTTTCTGATTGGTCAATAACGAATGCAATCAACCTTGTTCCCAGGACCCTTTCGCATCGCTTGGGGCCCTGCCTCCAAACAAAGGGAATGGGCCCTGGGAACGAGGTTCGAATGCAAAAGCTGTTATTACGGCTGAGCCAAATGTACAGCTGTTTCAGCCCTCGGGAAAATGAGGCTTTTGGGTCAAGCATTTCAAAATGGTACAGAGATGGAGTCACGTTGAACGAAGATCACCAAGAAAATGATGCCCCAAACGATTATTTTCTAAAGAAAAGCAAGAATAAATGTTGAGTGGTGTTTGTCCTTGGCCACTGGAATGATTTGATGGAATGGTTTTACAAGACTTGTCTTCAGAAGCTTCTTGGGTCCATAAAGTCAACTACTCGCATGCCAACTCCTCTTCGCATTCAGCCTTATCAAATCGGTTAGTCCATCCTTAGGCCACTTGGTGTCTTACAGTTGCTACTAGTGTATCGAATGAAGAGACAAGAATGATAAAGCAGAGTAAAACGAGGATATTTCAAAGAAAATTTCACTCAAACAAGCTCTCGGCTAGCCTGCTTGCAGGCTCTGGTTGATTTGGGGTTCCTGTGGTGAGAGAGGAGTGGGAAGGGGAAGAAAGTAAAAGGATAGCCTGCGACAAGACCCTGTGTTTTTTAAATTGTGTTCTACAATCTGATTGGTTGAATCTGGAAGGGGCGCCACGCACACTTCGTTTGAAAATGGCGTGATTATGGTGTAAGCAGCACGCGTGCGAGCTAAAATTGAAAATGTTTCACTCAAATTGCAGTCAATTTTCTGCTGTTTTCTCTCTTTTTCTCAGGGTTTTTATTATCAAACATGCAGTAGAGATACAAGGGGTTCATGTTAGGGTACATTTACAACAGAATCTCTGCAAAAACTTTGATTTTAAAAAACTTTGTGAAAAGTGTAACTTACAATGCGATGTGACGTCATCAGGGGGCGAATTTAAAAAACATAGGTTCTTGTCGCAGGCTCCTTTCTTTTTCTCCACCTTCCCTGTCGATCACCCAATAAGATGAGTGAAACCGCTGACCGTTTCATGGTATTTGGCTCAGCCGTAATAACAGCTATTTTCGAATACAATGTTTTTGGTTTTCTCTTTATTTTTGCCCTTGCAGTAGTTTTTGAGTAATTTGAAGTTTCTGGTCTGAAATGAGGTACCAAATTTAGCCCTTCATAGTCTGAGATGGGGTAGGAAAATTTATTTTTTAGCTTGAGAAGGGGGGGGGGGGGGGAGGGTACTCCTGTTTGTGATGTATTATGTATGTGCCGCCCGGGTGGGTCAGGGTTTTGAGCTAAGTTTGGGCAGGTAGGGTTGGGGTTTTGACCTGATTTGGGCAGATCAGGGTCTGGATTTGAGTATAATTTGGGTGCAGTCAGGGTCGGGGTTCAGTATTTTTTAGACAGTTAGGGCTCAGTTTTTTAGCTACTATGTCAAAAAAGACTTTCTGTTGCCGCATTTTGATCGCCTGCCCACATGCAAGCACTCGGAGGCTCCCATACATCGTGACACCGCTAATTCGTACTTCAGTACTTATCTATGTACTTCTTCTGCTGATTTGTTTACCCAATGCCACGTCCCAACTTGAAATGTTCTGTATTTTGCATGCAATCCCGGTACGCGATATACCGGCCAGGATATATCTCTGACCGTGTTTTGAAAACAATTTAAAGAAGGGGCAATCAGTTTTTTTTTTTCCAAAAATGGGGCAATCGGGGTTTTGGAGCTCGGATTGGGTCAAACAGGGTCAGGGTTTGAGCCTCTTGGCCTACATACACACCCATTTTTCATGTAAGGGCCCCCCCCCTGGAAGAAGGGGTAGGTTTTCATAGTTCCCAGCGAAGCACCCACCCAAAAATAGTGGAATCATCCTCCCTCTGCACAGGGGTAACAGATATGATGGATGTAGTTGTATTTCCTGGGTCGTGGCTATTTTTGAACACCAAATTGGACTGTTGTCACCAAAAAAAAATTCTTTTCTGTGCCAATTCCAAATCTCTATAATACCAGTTATCTTGTTACCTTTGACACATTGTTACCTTTGACACCTTATTACCTCTTGACACCACCCTGTTACCTTGTTACTTGCATTGTGTCACTGTTACCTTTTACACCCTGTTACTTCTGTCACCTTGTTACCTCTGACACATTGCTACTTCTATCACCTTGTTACCTTCTGACACCCTGTGTTACTTCTGACACCTTGTTATACTTCTGTCTGACACCTTGTTACCTCACACCCTGTTACCTTGTTACTTCTGACACCTTGTTACTTCTGACACCTTGTTACCTCTGACACTCTGTTACTTCTGTCACCTTGTTACCTCTGACACCTTGTTACCTCTGATGCCCTTTTCTGTCACCTTGTTACCTCTGATGCCCTGTTACCTTGTTACTTCTGTCACCTTGTTAGGTCTGATACCCTGTGACCTTGTTACTTCTGACACTTACCTCGTTACTTCTGTCACTTCATTACCTCTGACACCCTGTGTTACTTCTGCCACCTCGTGACCTCTGACACCCTGTTACTTCTGTTACCTTTCTCACCTCTGTCACCCTGTTTCCTCTTTCATCTGGTTGCAAACTTTTAAATCTTGCTGTTTCCAGCTTTTTGTACTTTGTTACTCTGTTGCCTCTGTTACCCTTGTCACCTAGCTGTTACCTCTGTCACCTTGTTGCCTCTGTTACATTGTTGCATCTGGTACCCTGTTACCTTGAAGCAAGATAATAAGGAAACAGGGGTAATCACAGGCAGCCCAAACTCTGTATTTGCACTGTGACCACTTTTGTATATGTCAATCCCATTATTTAACTTAATTCTTAGATAAAGAAAATAAACTTACCTTAAGAGTTTCCTGTTGTTTCTCTGGGGTACAGAAATGGCGTTTATTGGGCATTTCTCTCACTTTGGGTTTGTCTCTCCTCTCTGGGATTGACATATACAAAAGTGGTCACAGGGTAATGCTGCCTGTGGGGTAATGAATAAAAATGTAACAAGGTAACATAGTAGCATATAAGTAAGAAGGTAACAAGGTAAATGCGTAAGGTAACGGGGGTTAAAGTTCGGGAAGTTCCATGCAGGCTTACATGAAGTACCCCACGGGTGTAGAGAACTAGAAAGCAACAACATCTCACAGGCAGAAATACGCACCGACGGAGACAAACCTTACCGTTTACGCCATTACGGTACAAAATGCCCTTGAGATAACGTTAACTTTATAAATATATAGTAAGATGGTAAAACAGAAAAGAAAGATTGAGAGGGAAGATATGAAGAAAAGGAAGAGAAGAAAGAAAGACTATTCTTCCCTAAATGGTGAGAGTAATGTGGAAGAGTTTGGTATTACTGACTATGTGGTTCAACCTGATGATAAACTACACACACAGCCGTGTTCTGAGAAAGGAATTCTGAAGTCGAAGAAGGCGAAGACTAAGAAGAAGAGAAAAGAGGACAAACTATTTCTACTGAAGAAAAAGAGAAGAAAGAAAGACGAGAATAATGTGGAAGAGTTTGGTATTACTCATTTACTGACTATGTGGTTCAACCTGATGTTAAACTACACACACAGCCGTGTTCTGAAAAAGGAATTCTGAAGTCGAAGAAGAAGAAGAGAAAAGAGGACGAACTGAAGAGGAAAGATAGGGGACTACATGTAATTGATGGTTGCATTCAAACGAAGAAAAACCGAAAGAGAAAAAAGGCCAAACGGGAGAGAATGAAAACGCCTGACAAGGGCTTTGAAGAGAAATCAGCGATTGGCAGTCAAGAGAGATGTATTAATGCATGAGTCAACTTAAACCCCCACCCCCCCCAACCCGGGACAAGGTGGGGATTTGTTTTCTCCCCTTCACAAAAAAGGACAAATACCCCACCCCCTGGGGCAACATTTTCACTACAAAGTTAACAAAATGCCCCCACCCCTGATAACACTTTGTTGGATGAGTATAAGAGACTCCTAGACATTCTGTTCAAAACCTCCCCAATGCCCCAGGGTGTGGGGCAGGTATATTCATCCAATCCCCTACTAATCCCCACGTTTCTCCCACCTTGTCCCGGGTTGGGGGGGGGGTGGGGGTTTAAGTTGACTCATGCATAACCTTCAAGGGTTGAGTAAAAAGAAGAATCCCAAAGGCTCCAAAAGCAATAATCATGGTAAAAAAGCCTCAAGGAAATCAACTGAGTCGGAACAAAATAAAGAGGGAATTTCGTACCATGAGCCTTCGCCAGATTGTACTGACAAGAGTAGTAGTAAGGCTACATGTCCAAGGCAAGCAAAGGAGGAAATGAAAGCTTATGGCAGCAGCATTGAAGGAAATTGTGAAACAGACAAATACACCCCAGAAAGTAGAGATTACAGGTGTTTCAAGGGGCATTGGTCTCGACTGGAACGTGAAAAGCTACAGAATAATATTACCAAGTTTGCAGAAAAACGTGTTAGGAGATATGTGGTCCAAAATGTTTAATGATGTGCAACTGGAAAATGGGAACATTGTTGATTGGAAAACCTTTGCTAGGGAAACAGACTTTTTTAGAGAAGTTGGTAATGGTATAAAGAGAAAAGTTAAGTCAATTTACAACTTTTTGTATTGCTTAACGAGAAACAGAGGTAATACAACTACAGGGACTTATTCCAGTGATGAGCTTAAGCAGATGAAGGTTCTACATGCCATTCATGGAAATAGATGGACAATAATTGGTGCTAAGATGGGACGGTGTGTAAAGTCCCTTGAACAAAAATTGTTAAGCTTGAAAGGAAATCGAGGTCCATGGACTGATGAGGAACTTAGTAATCTTTCTGAAGTAATGAGAATTATAACAGAAGGAGAACCTGTAAAGAAAAGCATTAACTGGAGAGTTGTATCTTCTTTAGTCAAGACCAGGAATATGAATCAGTGCTATGTAAAATGGATGTACTCTCCAAGTTTGTCTGTGAAAAAATGTAACACAGAGAGGTGGACAGTGAAGGACAGTCTTGGTTTAATTACCAAGGTATATGACTCTGCAGCTTCTGAAGAAAACCAAATAGACTGGGATGATCTTGCGATGGGTTGGAGTGGAAGCACCACTGTCACTCGAAAAAGACTGGTGGAAAAGTGGTGGACCTTAAAGGCTAGGTATTTGGTAGATCATAAAAACATGTACTTCGAAGACATAATAGATGAGTTGTACAATGTACATGCCAAAAGGCTGAGGTTAAAAATCCATGGAAATGTTCAGAACAAGAAGGGAGATTCCTAAGTAGAGGTATTAAACTAGTATAAGAAAGTCTGATATACAAAGTCATATAGGCTGACTGTCATGCAAAAATGGCCAGGACAACATGAAAATTAAATATCTTTTGAAGTTGTTCTATGTTTTGGATACATGTGGTACCATTAGAATCTGCATAACGAGCACCACAATCTGTTACTGATATGTAGTGTTGATTTCATAGCCTCAGGAAACCAGCCGACTCTTATCGCTCCCCCACTCAAGAAAGAGATGTCTGGGCAACGAGGCAGAAAATTCCACACTGATGACGTACATGTAGCAGATAGCCGTTTCATGATGCATAAATTAGTTGCAATTCTCAGAAGCCGAATGCGAACAACAGTTATTTTCAAGGTATATAACTACTGAGGCTGTTCATTTGCTTGGCAGTGGATCAACGTGAACAACCACGAAATTCAAGCCTATTTAGCGTGTGTCGGTAGCTAGTTTGCTTCGTTCTTTCAGCGGCTCGGCCCGGTCAAGTGAATTTGTCCTACGACTGTCAAAACATAATAGTTGTTTATAATTTGAAAACACAGCACAGAGCTAGCAAGAAGTGACCTGACCTGTACTTTACACCTACCACTTTTCAAGCCAGCTCTTGCCAGGTCAGTAGCCCAAGAGGTTAGCGAATGCAGTTATTTTTAAGGTATACTACCGAGGCTGCCCATTTGCTTGGGTGAATGGCCATCACGTTTGTGATTCATAACGCACTTTAATACATGCAGAGATTCACTGCCTAGCAAAAGATCTGGCTTGAAAAGTGGCCCTGAATGATTTATCCGTCAATAACAACTCATCCAGTGTTCTGTGATGGCTCAGTGTGTGTAGGTTTATATGAAATTATAAACAACTATTACCGTACCAGTTTTTGATCACTTGTAAATGTTTTGACAGTAGGTACAACATTTCACTTTACTAGCTGCTGAAAGAACAACAGCACCGACACATGCTAAATAGGCTTGAATTTTGTGGTTGTTCATGACTGTGATCCACTGCCAAGCAAATGAGCAGCCTTGGTAGTTATATACCTTGAAAAGAACTCTGTTGCTCGCATTCGGCTTCAGAGAATTGCATCTAATTTATGCATTGTGAAACAGCTATCTGCTACGTCATCAGTATGGAATTTTCTGCCTCATTGCCCAGATGTCTCTTTCGCGAGTGGGGGAGTGATAAGAGTTAGCTGGTTTCCCAGGCTATCGATTTCATGGAATGATAATAAATAATAATAATGGCCATATTTATATAGCGCCATATCAACCACAGTTTCATGGCGCTTTACATATAACTGACATATCCCGTCAGTGAATTATTTTGGACTGCTTCACGGCGCTAATAGCTGCCACGCAGTTTACAATGTTGAGTGTGGTTAGTGCAATGGCCAGGCTGCTGTACCGGGTGACAATCCCCTGCTCTTTTTCAAGTAGTACAACAGGTTCTTTCACGTCCCCTTCAAATACTTTTTATTTTTATTTTTTTATTTCACGGTATTGCTAACAGCATAACATTGATTTACATAGAATCCGTGGCTAAAAATACATCCGTAGTTTATAATTATAAGTAATTCCTCATACTATATATCTAATTATGTACTTATATACTCGTATAAACAATATTATATAAAATAGTAGTAACAATAACAAATACAAAACTAAAGTAACATATAGTAAAAAATAGCCTAAAAGTCAATTTAAGAGAGAGGCAGTCGCAATGTTGTTCTTAAAAGAAACCAACGACCTAGAAGTAGAAGACAAGGCCAACAGCTTATAAACGTCCCTGCCCAAGGACGCTGCCGGGATTCGAACCCCCGACCTCCTGCACTCTAGACCGTGCTCACCAACTGAGCTAACCAAGTAAAATTGCCAATGAAATTACTGATATGTTTATATGGGCAGTTGATTGCAATTGTAGCAAACACAAATGATAGCCTACTGTGAGATAGTTGTTTTTAGGTACAAATGTATAACTTGTACTGCTGCTAAAATCATATTACGAGCTATATGTGGGGCAGAATTACTGCTGCAGGAAAGGTATTTCTTGACGAAAAAGTGGGTCATGTTCATCATATTTTATTTAATACGCTTTAGTGCCAGCAGGTATACATGAATGTCATACATCAAAATAATCCCCAATGATAGGATTCGTAATTTTTGTAGTCATATTTGTAATCTGGCATTCCCATCAAAATCACATAAATTTCATATCAGATTTTCCTTGTCAATTTTGCAAACACTTATGAGTTATTTAACTTAAATGTTGTCCTGGCCTTTTCTGCATGATGTGGCCCATATGGTACTTTCATTGTACTGTGGATTCAGGTTGACCATTTAATGGTGTCTGATTTTGTGTTCGTTGTAATAGTAATGATTGTTCATGTTTCTAGACACCATTTGATATGTTGCTAACAAAAAGTAGACACTCATTTTACCATGTTTTGTGTTTCCGTTGTTTAATCTGTCAAGTAGGAATAATACTTGTGCTAGCCTTTAGTATTAATTTTGTGGCCAAATAATTTCATCGTTTTAAAGTATTTTTTTGTTACTTTCAAAATTTGAAAGGTCAAAAGGGGCAGCTTATATGTGAGCAAATACAGTAAGTAAATACATGTATATAGTGTTTGCCTTCAGATCATGCTTTGCTTACTCACATGACCGCCACAAAGCGAAGCCACCAACAGATGGCTAGCAACATGTTACATTATCAAAGTGCGTTCACACGTGTAACGCAAGTGCAGACTCAAGCGCAAGCGATGTTCACACGTAACGCAAGCGCAAGAAACATGACGCACGCATGCGCATTTGTAGTGCTTTTCCAAGATGGTGGAAGAGTCTGACATGTTGTTATTCATGCTTCTCATCCTTTGTCGTCGTCTACGTCGAAGAATAATGTAGATACGGACAAGAAGTGTTTGGGTGAGAGATATTTTTCAAAGGTGGCATCTTCAGGGCGATCACCATAACTTGAGATATTTTACCCCTTGGCGATAGTTTTATTTCCGGTAAGTACAACTTTATGTAGTTATGACTGGGATTTGTTATCGTGGAGGCTGCCATCTTTGATAAATGTTTAGCCGTGTAGGCATGGGACGAAGTTCCTTCTGATTGGTTCTCTGCTGATTTCTTTGCGTTTGCGCTTGCTTCACCAATGTTCACACGGGTGAATCCGTGAAGCAAGCGCAGATGCAAGCGCAAGAGAATGGAAAAGTTCCCATTTTCTTGCATTTGCGCTTGCATTTGAGTTTCAATTCAATTTCAATTTTATTTACAAATACTATAAGGGAGAACGTACAGAAGAAAGGCCAAAGCCAGAGGCTTAAATGGCTTATGGTGCAATGTTAACGCGTACTTTTGCTTGCGTTTGCGTTACATGTGTGAACCAGCCGTAAGAGAAAGGACTGATTGGTAACACAAAAGGCTGAAAGATTGATGCAATGATGTGGACGGTGTAGAGACGGACCATTAGAAAAGTTATGGGGGGGGGGGGGGGGGGATTCTCAAGCTGCATGCATTTTTTTTACTCCAGTTTGCTGTGTAGCAAATTTTTTTCCGGCTACGTTTTTTTTTTTTTATATATATTTTATGTACTAATCTATTCAAAATTAGCTACCTTTGCATATCAAAGTTATTGCGTACAAAAGCCTGCATATCGATAACCGGTGACTCACTTCTATTATCGGCCCAGTCATTTCACTCAAAAATACATAGATTTGGGAGCTATTTTGCCTTATAAAACAAATAAAATGATATATGATTTCCACTTACCTTCAAATCAAAGTTAAGTAATATCTAATCTGCAACTGATAACTGTCAGTTGGAATGATTAGGGGCTGTCGACATATTCGAAATGCCCCGCTTAACGCACAACGGACGTTTAGGGGGTGGGGGGTAAGGGCATGGACGTTAGTGTGGGGCATTCAGAACAAACACATTTTCATCAGTAGGAGTACACTTTTTAATCAAACGTTTCCAGTCAGCTAGATCTACATAGAGCGCAATTTCTGTTGAATTTCCCGGAAATTTCAACAAGGTCTTTTGATTAGAAGTATCATGAAATACCTCAGTCAAACCTCCAGGTAAGTGAAACTCAGTTTTATAGTCGTGACATAATGAGTATTTTAGTCAAGGTCCGAAATGAGCTGTACAGTTGCAGCTATTAAAGCTGTAAGCTTGTTTTATACTTTGTTTATAAGTGAACTCCCGTGTATTTCATTACTGTTTTTTCTGACTTTATAAAAGGGCATTTCGACGTTATATTAAGATTTCGACCGTACAAATTTGAATTTGCTTTCGCGAGTAAAGTGTTTTTTTACAAGGCGTTACTGGTTTAGGAACTACCTGGGTTTAGCTTGAATACTTACCGCTGAATTCAGATAGTAGAATAAATTTGCAGTATTCTGCTGTATAGAACATTGAGGTTTCTCAAGTTTAGAGTGGTACAAATCACTGTTAAAGTTCTATTTCGTCATGATTTCGTACTACTTTTCTTGTGTGACTTTTGGTATGGCGGGAGCTGCAGTAGGAGAGAATTTGGAGCGTTCAAACGAAAGCAGAGAATTCTCCTTCGTATAGTTCTGGTATCAACAGGTAAGCCACATTATAAACTTGTATTGCGACTGAAGTTGTTCTCTCTCTCAAATAAAATCGCATTTACTTCAAAGCGATGACCAATAGCAAATGTCCTCTTCTGTGTGCAATGATTTTGATATGACTTAATAATTCTTGTCCTAAGTAAACTTTAAGACCCATGCTCCTGTGAATTTTTTTTTTAATCAGGGCATCAGGGCTAGCGTGCCCATATTAAAAGTTATACTTTAATATTGATACCTATAAAAGTGTACATCTGCATCACTTTGCATGGCAAAATGATTGTTTATGATTCAAGCTCATAGCGAGACCAGTGAAAATTCCATTCAAACAAATATTTTTGAGAGACGAAAAATTATGTAAATTTCTCCTGCTTTTAATAGTGGATAAATCAAAGGATACATATGTGTACCTCTCACAAAAGAGTTGCTGCAACAAAAACAGTGATAGAAGGAAACCATTTGCAGTTGATGGCATCCCCTGTACATTTGTGCAGTCCCTGGCCTCTGCCTTGCCTCTCCCCCTCCATGTAGGAGTTATTTTTCTGTGTTGCTGGTTGTGCATGGATATTGTTTTTGATAATTTTCCATCGTATGGATTTTTTTTTGGAATTCCCCCCACCCCCCCCCCCCCCCCCCCCCCCCCCCCCCCCCATAACTTTTCTAATGGTCCGTCCCTAAGTAAATGTGATCAAAAAATGCTTGTTTTTTAACTAATGTGAAAATGTTGATGTCTTGACTCATAAGTTAAAGGGATACCCGAGTGAAAAACACATTGGGGCTCAAAAGAATCTTCAACATGTTCTTTGTTCAGAAAATGTATTAAAATTTGATCAAACGTTTTTAGTATTAAGAACGAGCACCTCAAAGTTGGCCCCGCGAAGACATGGGCGCCGCCATCTTTGTTTGCATTTACGGAAGTGACGTCACTTCGTCCCCACCATTGTATCGCGGCTACTTGTCTTTGTATGATTTTCACACGCTCGGAATTAAAGTGGATATATTTTCATCGAGATTGCAGAGGAATTCTTACAGAAACCGGAATTATGATGAAGACGACATTATGAGAAAAGTTCAGAAGACTGGGAGGAGGAAGAAAAAGCATTGGGAAGGCGAGAAATTATCAGACGAACAACCAGGTCTCGTAACTGCCATTTAATAACAGCAAAACAACATGGCTTAAAAGACTCGAGTGACTTCTGAATAAGTATAAGAACTACAATGTATGTGAGGTACAGTTAAGGCGTTTATCATCCTAAAAACACCTAATAAGTGAGAGAGTGAGAACGCTGGTGGGACGAAGTGACGTCACTTCCGTAAATGCAAACAAAGATGGCGGCGCCCATGTCTTCGTGGGGCCAACTTTGAGGTGCTCGTTCTTAATACTAAAAACCTTTGATCAAATTTTAATACATTTTCTGAACAAAGGACATGTTGAAGATTCTTTTGAGCCCCAATGTGTTTTTCACTCGGGTATCCCTTTAATATGAAGGGGTGAGCGGAAGAAAGAGCTGAGTGATGACGGATCAAGTTCTCAATTCTCCATTACAAAACAAAGAAGATAAAGGAGAATTTGGAATTTGATCCATCATCACTTAACTCTTTCTTCCGCTCACCCCTTCATATACAAGTGGATGCACCCTGGCCCGTAGCCAGACCAAATTTTTACCGAGGGCACTATTAATTAAAACGTCAAGAAATAATCGCTCAATAAAAAGTTAGAATTTAATAACGTACCTTTTTATATGGAAACCATTTTTTTACCGAGGTAACTGCCTCGGTTTTGCCTCATACTGGCTGCGGCCCTGACATGTGTATAAAGTACACCCCATGCAGTTCCTTCAGAGCATTCACATTATTTTTCAAGTGAGAACAAGGTTGCCGTTGTTAGTTGCAGAATAATTTATGGTCAATGTTGGTAGCCGGTTGCTGGCTTTGATCAGCATTGTTTCAGGTCCGTTAGAAATTCAGTATAGATTAATTGATTAGGAAACACGGCAATGAACTCGGTACTTTAAATTTCCCTCACCTTGTACTATGGGATCATGTTCATTTTGACCACCCGCGGCCGAGTGTCGGCCGATATGCTGTCGGCCGAGTGTCAGCCGAGTGTCGACCGACAGTATCGGCCGAGTGTTGGCTGACCGTATCGGCCGATGTACCTGTCGACAGTCGGCCGACACGACTGTCGGTATAGTGTCGGTGGAATAGCGGTATAGTGTCGGTGGAATAGCGGTAACATGTCTGTGAGATCGGTGACATAGCGATCATAGCGATTGTTTTACGATTGGTTCGGCAATCTAACACAATATATTTTTACACTGTAATTTTCACTGTAATAACTTTTTTTTGTACGGCATCAGGCCTGTCGTCAGGGGTGGTTCGAAGGTTCCAACGCTCCCCCCCTCCCCCGTTCACCCAGCCTTCTTCTTTATGTTTTCTTCTTTCAAATCCAATAACGTTGTACGTACTAGCTTGGCCAAAACTCCATGCCGGTGTTTACCTCGGAAAGTGTCAAAAAAAGTCCTTAGACCACTCCCCTTAACTCAGAAACGAAGTCGGTGACCCCCTTATTTTATTTCATATTTTGACTTCGATCAGCTATAAAGTACTTTTATTGGTAAAACTTTGAAAAAACATTCACCCAAGGTAAATCTCTGGGTCCGGAACTACCTAATGTGGAGCAGTAAGAGTTTTTTGAAATCATCCGCCTTAGCTTTACATAGAAACGAGAGCCCATAACTATGGGCTCCTGATAAAAATATATCATAGATTGGTAATGTGTCGGTCAAGTATTGGTCAAGTATCGATGGTGCGGTGGAGTGTCGATCGAGTGTTAAAGTGCCACTACGACGAAAATTTACCATTTCGATTTGCCACTTTTTCAGTGTCTATAGGTCAATCAGTATTAGAAATATCCGAAATAGTAAAAAATATTCCCAAATGGGCATCTTAAACCACAAATTTTAGGAGAGTTTACCGGTAAAATCCTGTCCGCCATTGCTGAAGCCGTGCCCTTTGTTCAGCTTTAAACAAAGGTTTATTCACCGGAAGTGATGTCATACACTTAACACGACAACCTCGTGGCGCGAAATAGCGTGCATAAAAAAGTAGCCAACCTCGCAAAGATAAATATAACTTTCTTCTTATGTACGTGAAGACGTTTTTAGTAGAAATATGCCTCCAGGCGTTGTGTTCTGCAGGCGAGCGTTAAGTGTATGACATCATTTCCGGTGAATAAACCTTTGTTTAAAGCTGAACAAAGGGCACGGCTTCCAGTAATGGCGGACGTGTAGATTCAATATTCGGAGCTAAAAAAATAAGACTTCCTGTCGTTGTATCGAAAAACAATTTGAACTGGTAATAATATATGAACTCTACTTTATGAATATGCAAAAATATTGATATGTCAAAATTTGATCGTAGGGGCACTTTAAGATCGAGGGTCGGCCGATCCTATCGACCGAGCATCGGCCGACAGCATATCGGCCGACAGTCGGCCGCGGGTGGTTAAAATGAACATGATCCGTACTATGTTGATATTCCTTGGCATATCAAAGTGTTGTTATAGATTAACTCTCTGCCTGAATGTAGTGTTAATTTGTGTAACCAAGATGTACACAGTGTCGCAACTCACACAAGATACGGCGATTATGGGTATCTTGCATGAAAACTCGGACCTAGATTTATCTTCAGCCAGGGGTCATCTTACTGTTTGTAGTTTTGGTATCTGTATACATGTACAGCGAAAAGCAGAATCCAATACGGCGAGCAAGCCAACAGAATTCACTCGGTTGTTACTGGATAGTGTCGTCTTCAAGGTGCAGACCGCGCCGACAAAACGTCATGTTTGACTTGATATAGTTTGGACATATCTATCTATTTATATATGTATACTCCGCAACACCTTGTGGGTAACACGCAGAGGTAAAAATTCAAAATTTAAACAAAAAAGAAATGTTCATACCGTATTACAAATTAATGAAAAAATGTTCATTGCGATAGAAGGATAAAAGAGAGGCATATTTAGAAAGAGAACATTGAAATAATAAAACAAATGTTTACACTAATGATAAAATCACGTATTCACAACTTCAAGGATTCTCTTTCATAACTATTTTGAAGGATTTTAGATTAGTTTTTTCTATGGTGTCTGCTGGTAACAAGTTCCAGTCTTTAATAGTTCTAGGCCAATAGCTGAACTTGTAGACATCAGTTGAAGCACTTAGTTGGGTTATATGTAGAGGGTGGTACTGTCTGGTGCGTAGTTTGATAGGGGTCGCGTAGGCTGGTGTAGTTATTGCCATCGTTCCTTGAACTGCCTGGTACATTAGGGATAGGCCTGCCTCTTTTCGTCTCAATTACAAGGAAGGCTATTCAAGTTCGTCCAGAATCCGGGTCACTGTTCCCAGTTCACGGACATAACTACGTTTGACAAAACAAGGAGTCTGCCGTTGTACCATTTCTATGTTATTGATGTCTTTCTTCAGATGGGGGTCCCAGGCGGCACTAGCAAACTCTAAATGGGGTCTCGCTAAAGCAAAGTATGCCGTTTCTGGGCAGCAATTCAAATTTCTTCTTAGAAAGCCAAGTGTTTTGTAAGCTTTAGTCAACTTTTCATTTATGTGGTGGTTAATTCCATGTCAGGTTAGACTGAAGCTGTACATCCAAGTGTGGGTGCCAGGTGGTTATCGACAGGTGTTAGTCTCTGCCCACATATTGTGTAGTTATGCTGCACCGGCTGTATTTTGCGATGGATAATGAGATTGTAGCACTTGTTTGGGTTGAAGTTCATCTGCCAAGATTCTGACCACTTGATTAACTTATTAAGGTCATCTTGTAATTTTTGTGTGTCGTCTTCATCAGCAATATCTCTAAACAGCAAGCATTCATCAGCATGTAGACGTATGTTAGAATTGATTCCATCCTCGATATCGACATCAGACTTTGTCGAATGCCGGCTACAGAGATAGCACACACTTTCCTCAGGCTTTGATATATCGTACTTGCTACCTTTTTAAACATTATTGCATTGGATTGGGAAAATAATACACTTACTCGACGTTCACATGGCGGTTTTTTTTATTTGGTGTAATACGTCTACGTCCACGGTTTTAATTTGCTCCGAGCATCGTGTATTTACCAGTTCCAATCCAGGCCGTTCATGATATCGAGGCATTTTGAAATACGTCTACGTCCACGAACTGAAACTTTGCCTACCGTACGCAAACACGTCACACACAGGCACAGGGAACTCGTCACCAGATTAGGTTGCGTTCTCCTTCGTCGAACGCAAAAATTGGGCTTTATAGTATGGGCACTTTTATCGTAATATTATTTTAATTCAATCATGTAATAATATTACACGATTGTATTCATCGGAGCAGATTTCAATTAAGTGGGCAGGTTGTTACTGAATGGTATGCTATCACATTGAAATGGTTTCTGTAATAAATTGTTTTTATCCTTATCTTTTACGATATGTGTACGTTATGTTTGGCCGACGGTATACCTGTGTTACGTTATTGTTACGCCCGCGATAGGCCAGCGGACAGCATAAGAGCAAACGCAAAGGCTGGTCGGATCTGGACCTGTATAAGCTTACATTGTATACTACTAAAGGAACTTACCAGTTACAAAGACATAACATGGTGTCAGAAGTGGCTGACTTTTACCTGTAGCCGTGTGGATCTCAGGAGAGAAGTTTGATTGCAACACGAACGATAAAAGTATATTATTTTGACCAGTTGAGTTTACATCGAGCCCCGCCATCTTGGATTTGTAAAAGCAAACTTTGCAACGTATCAGATTCCAGCGCCAGAAAGATGAACTGTAATGGAGACGTGCATGTCGAACAACTGGAGCTGAAAATATTCCGTGAGTATTATGAAGACTATCTTGTAGCTACAGTGCTATACAAAAAAGACAAAACGATCCAAGTAGCCACACTAAAGAGCCTAATGGGTACAGAGTGCAATAATATTCTTAAGCGACTTCAGCTATTAGGTGACGACATGAAATATCCCAAACTAATCATGGATAGGCTAGAAGAGCATTTCGTTCCAACAAGGAATATACTACGAGTGATATCTCTTTCACAACAAGGAACAACAAGCCCATGCATGAAACAGACCAGTACCTCATTAAGCTTAGGCAACTGGAAGAGCCTTGTAAATTTGGAACACTAGAAGATGAAATTGTAAGAAACCGACTAGTCTTGGGGTGCAAAGACAGTGCTGCGAGAAGCAGACTGTTCAGAGAAAAATAATGCGATCTAAAGAAAGTAGTAGAGTCACTGAGTATAAGTGAAGCAACCGGTGAACAGCTCAAGAGAATTGAGCGAGAGCCAGGAACACCGCAAGATCCTGTCAATTTTGTCAAGAAGGAAATCAAAAGTAAAGCAAGAAACAACCAAAGAAGCAAGGTGAAGCCAAACAGAAGAGAAACACAAAGGAAAAGGAGACTAAAGAGCAACGCGAAGTACTGCGGTGGCCAACACGAGCGAGACAAGACCACTGATCGGAAATTCGGGAAGTTTAACCATTTCCAGTCAGTATGTCAGCAAAAACAGAACATTCACCAAGTCCAAGAAGAAACCGACTCTGATGATTCATTACACAGCCTAGAAACCGTCGGAGCTCTAGACGACCAACAAATAGAGCGGTTCTTTGTACCCCTACATTTCTGTGATGAAACAGGAGAAAGCGTGGTTCACTGCCAGCTAGACACAGGCGCAACATCTAATGTCATGTCCTTTGACATCCTGTGCGAGATGGAAAACCAGCCATGCAGCCTACCACTGCGAAGCTCAGGCTTTATGACCATAGCCTCGTACAAGCCCTCGGCGAATGCAACTTCCAGTGTCAGTTTAAGGGTGAGCAACATCAACTTAACTTAAAGATTGTTAGCGGTTCCCAGTCCCCACTGCTGTCATGCAGGCGAAACCTGCATGTACCAATATGGGCCTCGTAACTGAAATGTAGTGAACACTGTCAACTTGACTCCAGCTACAATGCAACAAGATATCTTCACAGAGTACAAGGATGTGTTTGAGGGATTGGGATGTCTCCCAAGAGAATACCATCTTCAGGTGGACCCGAACGTTAAACCCGTAAAGCACACCACGAAGAGTAGCTGTTTCACTCAAGGCTGAGCTTAAGGAACATAATTAGTGAAGATAGAAGTCCTAACAGGGGTTACAATTACGCAAAAACTTTGACGTGTGGGACCGAAATTTTGACATATAGTTGTGTCCACAGGACTGCAATAAAAATGGCAATAGAGTGAAGTTAAGTTACAGCTCAACAACAGCTGATAAGATTTGTCAAGCGGATCTTTGCTTTCTCTTTTATAAAGCTGGGACAGAAGTGGAAACGTGAAGGACCTATTTTTTAAAAGGTATTTATGTCCCTAGAACTGAAATTTATGTGATACAATTGTAACCCCTGCCTAAATAAAGTCAGAATCAACCGACTGGATAAGCAGTGAAGTTGTGGTGCGGAAAGGTAACAAGCTGCGACTGTGTATCGACCCAAAGGATCTGAACAAAGCCCTTAAGCGTTCGCACTACCCGATGCTCACGATCGAAGAAATCCTACCGGAACTCTCCAAAGCCAAAGTCTTCAGTGTAGCAGATGCAAGAAATGGCTTCTGACAAGTAAAACTGGACAAGCCTATAGCAGCTATCTTATACCACCTTCTGGACGCCGTTCGGTCGTTACCGCTGGTTGAGAATGCCATAAGGAATAGCCACAGCGCCGGAGGAATATCAGCGAAGACAGCATGAAGTTCTACAGGGAGGGAATCCACGTCATAGCAGATGACATCCTCATCACGGGACAAGGGGAGACCGAAGAAGAGGCAGTGCGTGATCATGATCAAAACCTGATTGCCCTTCTAGATAGAGCCAGAGAAGTTAACTTGAAGTTAAATCCTAAGAAGTTGAAGTTCAGGCTGTCGGAAGTCCCCTACATTGGTCACCTCTTAACATCAAGTGGAGTCAAGCCAGATACGGAGAAGGTCCGTGCAGTGCAAGAGATGCCGTGCCCTGATGGGCACACGAGAGCCGAGAAAGTCAAGGCGGTACAACGTTTTCTGTGATTTGTGAACTATTTGGCTAACTGCCTCATCTGGCAGACGATCGTGAACCGTTGCGACGCCTCACTGACAAGGATGCAGCCTGGGCATGGGAAAATAATAATATAATAATACTGTACCGGTTCACTCCACACACGCCCACACTACACTAATATATTCTCTACTCACTACATTCAAGCTCACAGGATGCCTTAAGCTACTGGTTGCAGATTATCCTGTCTTGCGCTACTATGATGTGAGCCTGCCGGTCACCATCCAATGTGACGAGACTGGAATGGGAGCCGCCTTACTCCAGGAAGGACAGCCCGTAGTTTTTGCATCAGGAACATTGACGTCTACAGAGCGAGGATATGCCCAGATTGAAAAATAATGCTTGGCAATAGTCTTCGCCTGTGAAAGGTTCAACCAACACCTCTATGGAAGGGAGACGACCATCAGCATACAGAGCGACCACAAACCGCTAGAATCCATCTTCACCAAGCCACTAACAGCAGCACCCAAGCGGCTTCAAGGCATCCTACTTCGGTTGCAGAAGTTTAATTTAAAGGTCGGTTACAAGAAAGGGGCAGAAATGTCGCCGATACTCTGTATAGAGCACCGCTGCCTAGTGTCAGTCCACCTAACAACTGTCTGAGACCGGAACATGAAGATGTCTGCCGCCTAGACCTAGAGGACGTCAACGCTGCAGAATTCCTGCACGAGGATCTCACACGATGGTCTGCAAAACGTCCAACGCCTAACTGACGCAGACGAGCAGTTACAATGCCTCAATACGACAGTCTTACAAGGATGGCCAGAGACGAAGCAAGAAATTAGTGGCAGCTGACCCGGGGTGTTATACAAAGGAGATCGAGTCATCATCCCTAGTGCACTTCGCAGAGAAATGATGAAGCACGTTCATGCTAGCCACCAAGGAGAGCAAGCATGTCTCCGACGAGCTAGAGGTGTCTTGTTTTGGCCTGGCATGAACCAACAGATTAAAGACGCTGTGAGTAGCTGCAGCCTCTGTGCAGAGTAGGCACCAGCCCAGCCGAAAGAGCCACTGATGACTCCAGAACTGCCGACGCTCCCTTGGAGTATCGTGGCCCAGGATCTATACACCATCGATGGTAACGATTATATGATAACAGCCGATGCCTTTAGTGGATACTGGGAAGTCGATGAGATGCCACAGACCACGGCCCCAGCAGTCATCCAGAAGACCAAGCAGCATTTTACTCGGTACGGCATCCCGGACAGCGTGTACAATCCAACGGACTAATCGAAGCTGCAGTGAAGACTGCCAAAACACTCCACAAGAAGGTTGAAACAGCAAATCAAGATAAATGGATGAGTTTTCTGGAGTATAGAAATACACCTACAGAAGGAATGGACAGCAACCCAGTTCAACGACTGACGTCCAAGAGAACCAACAATGCCAGTAGCCCAGTACCTTCTAGAGCCTGAAATACAATCAGATGTGGAGAGAAAGCTAACAAATTAAGAAAGCGACGAAGAGCCAAGAAATACTTCGCCAGGGGTTCTAAAGAACTTCCTGAACTGCAAATTGGAGTTAACCCATTAGAATGAAGCCTACCCCAACTGACACGAGCAGGAAATGGAGAAGAGGGATCTGCATCAACAAGTTGGCTCCACGTTCCTACATAGTCGAGGTCGACGGTACAATATTTCGCAGGAACAGAAAGTTATTGCGCAATGCAAAGGACAGTGGAACGGAGCTAGCCTGATGCAGCAAAGCGGCACCTAAATCAGATATCCCCACATCAGCTTCACCTGCCACTAAACTGGAGGTACCGATGGATCCACCAACCGAGTGAGGAAGCATCTAAACAAGTGGAGCAATTAACCTTAAACTGAACATTTAAAGTGCCCCTACGATCAAATTTTGACATATCAATGTTTTTGCATATTCATAAAGTAGAGTTCATATATTATTACCAGTTCAAATTGTTTTTCGATACAACGACAGGAAGTCTTATTTTTTTAGCTCCGAATATTGAATCTACACGTCCGCCATTACTGGAAGCCGTGCCCTTTGTTCAGCTTTAAACAAAGGTTTATTCACCGGAAATGATGTCATACACTTAACGCTCGCCTGCAGAACACAACGCCTGGAGGCATATTTCTACTAAAAACGTCTTCACGTACATAAGAAGAAAGTTATATTTATCTTTGCGAGGTTGGCTACTTTTTTATGCACGCTATTTCGCGCCACGAGGTTGTCGTGTTAAGTGTATGACATCACTTCCGGTGAATAAACCTTTGTTTAAAGCTGAACAAAGGGCACGGCTTCCAGCAATGGCGGACAGGATTTTACCGGTAAACTCTCCTAAAATTTGTGGTTTAAGATGCCTATTTGGGAATATTTTTTACTATTTCGGATATTTCTAATACTGATTGACCTATAGACACTGAAAAAGTGGCAAATCGAAATGGTAAATTTTCGTCGTAGTGGCACTTTAAGCAGCTCTACATAACGCACTTAGTAGTTCAGTAGAAACCGTTTCGAACTGACATACGTTTATTGTTTACCATTTAGGATACTGTTTCATTTAGCAAAGGGAAGATGTTACGATATGTGTACGTTATGTTAGGCCGACGGTATACCTGTGTTACGTTATTGTTACGCCAGCGATAGGCCAGCGGACAGCATAGGAGCGAACACGAAGGCTGGTCATATCATTTCTTTCCAACAAAACCCAGATATCTCGCTAAATCTGATTGGATCTTTGCAGAAACATAAGGGAGTTAAAACGTGTAACAGCGGAAATGTTATGTACCATACCATATTTGGAAAATACAGTCTAGTCCAGACACAGAAGCTGGTTTATTCCATATATGGTCATTTTTGTTCACTGAATAATCCAGAGCATGGCACTAAAGCGAAGTATTGGCATTACACGTTTCAACTCCCTTATGTTTCTGCTCTTTGCCATTATAATTGAAGGGCTGTATGCAAAAAGGTCTTAAGTGACTCTTGATCACTTTCTAAATAAAGAAAATGAAGGAGAATTTAAAATCTGATCAGGGGACACTGCCCTTTTTGCATACTTCAACTGATCAATAAGGGAACCATAGAATCCCATGTATAGTCCCTGGCGACTCTCTATCCATCATAATAGGTCTTAAAGGGGTGTTACAGGCCATACCCTGGCATGGGGTCCTGGGATCAAATCATGAAAGAGAGGTTGATTGGTATAGCTGTCTTATCTTTGCCCACATTTAAAACTGTCACTGTTTTCTATATAAGTGCCCCCTTGCAATTGTGTTTTAAGAAATGTTAGTAGCATTAAAGGGGCTATGTCATGGTACTGCATGTATCAAGTAATCGCTTGGTTGGTGGCTGCATGTTAATTGGACTTCCCTCAATGCTCGATTGAAAGGGTTTTCAATATTTTCTCTGGAGACTGTTTACATACACTGTTAATGTTAGTCATTTTTGCTTTGATTTTAAGCATCCCACATGGTTTGTTAGTTCATATCAAAATCGGTGAAAATAGCTGTTTCCGGCCCAGAACACGAATGTAAAGTCTGTTACCGTGACACAGCCCCTTATTAAAGATATGCTGATCACATGCGTGACGTCAGTGGATTTTGACATCTATATTCGTCTCTGTAAATACTGCAACATACAGTGCGTTTTTGTTTAATTTTCATTCTAACTATGTCTTACTAGAGGGGCCTTGCCATCTGGAAACCTTGCCGTCGGCCATATTTTTATGAATATAAATGTACAAATCAACTGACGTCACGCATGTGATTAACGTATCTTTAACAGCATAAAAATTGTTGCATGATATTCCTGACTTAGACACGAAAAAGAATAATGTTCGTGCACTCCAATTTATTTTTAACTGCACAAAATGACTTTGGGAAGACTAAAATGTAATAAAATAAATTAACAATTTTAAATTCATATACACTTTAAAATAACAAAGCATAAATAAACAAAACTAGCATTACCAATCAAACTAATAGGGCAGATTTATTTCTTAGAATATATTTTAATACTAGAAGTGATCATAGATTATCAAAGTGCGTTCGACATATTTTTTCAGTGAAAGAGAAAGGACTGTGGTAACAGTCTGAAAAGCTGAAAAATTGCTGCAATGATGTGGACGGTGTACGTCATCCTGATCAAAAGTGTATGTTTTTAACTAATGTGAAAATTTTGAGGTCTTGACTTATATGTTAATATACAAGGAAAACCTTTACAGTGCTCTGTATTTATTCATAAGTTACTTACTTTACATAGCCCTAGTTATTACCATGTTCTTAACTTATGAGCTTCTTTTGTACATATTCGTACTCCCTCCAACGTCGGTGATAACGATTGAGTTGAACTAAATTTTGTACTAATTTAGTTGACGCCACCTAATTTGAAATTGCATGTGCCAACGGTCTTCAGATCCGGGAGGGCCGTTGACTCGCGGAATCGTCCAGACCAGTAATACATTTTTAAGGGATCAACGGTTGTATTTTCACATGAAGTTTAATTCAACCCCCCTGATTTCGCTGTGACCGTTGGTCTTGCGGTTACACTAAATTTAGGTGACGCCAACTAAACAGTTAACTAATTTAGTTAAATTTATCTAAATCGTCAACACCGACATTGGAGTGACTCTACACTGATATACATATAGTATCAGAGCAGTTTGCACACGTAATGTTATGCTTGTGCTCTAGTTGTACGTATGTTCGTACCCTCTATTTGTCTGTCTGTCAGTCTGCTTATTGGTTTATTCCTATGTCCGACCACAGGCTTCCCAGACTCGACGTGTATTTCCCGCTTATTAGTCTATTGGGTTACCTGTGGTTTATCGATTAGTTTCATAACGATCTCAGAAGAGTTTATATAATTGCTCGGTGTGAATTCTTTTTTCCGATTCCTACGAAACAAATCTTAAATAATAAAAGATTGATACTTAATGAAGTTGTGTGAGTGGTTTTTTGGCGATTTGGGGCCTTCTAAAGCAGTTTATTAGGATTCGAAATTTTGACCGTTATACAAGGTAGGCAACTCGACCTCTCCAAAGCACAGACTTACCTCAAAGATCACACCAAAATCGGCACTTTTCTTCCTCGCTCGCTATTCAGCTTTCGGCACAGGAGGCAATAGTTATCAAGCAACATCTGACCAGAGATTTAGGAAAATCCATCAAATTTATCATCGCCAAACGGCCTCCTCGAGACCCCAAAAGCGCGACCTTCCAATGATCTGTAAGAACCAGAATGACCAAAGCGGTCCCAAATTTTCCCGACCCTACCCAAAACGATGCAAATCGCCTTTTTTCATGGGGGAGACGCAAGCGCAAAATTTTGCTTCCGCTTAGGGAACGTATGCAAATAATATTTTTCATGGGAGGACCCCCAAGCGTGAAATTATACTATAATTTTTGGGTGATCTTCGAGGTAAGTCTGTGCTTTGGAGAGGTCGAGTTGCCTACCTTGTATATTTTTTTTAGAGCCGCGGCCAACGGTCAAAATTTCGAATCCTAATAAACTGCTTTAGAAGGCCCCAAATCGCCAAAAAACTACTCACACAACTTCATTAAGTATCAATCTTTTATTATTGAAGATTTGTTTCGTAGGAATCGGAAAAAAGAATTCACACCGAGCAATTATATAAACTCTTCTGAGATCGTTATGAAACTAATCGATAAACCACAATAGACTAATAAGCGGGAAATATACGTCGAGTCTGGGAAGCCTGTAGTATAACAGAATACTTGGAATACCGATTCCTAAAACAGTTTTCCCCCAAAAAGAATGATTTTGACGGAAGTGGCCTGAGAACTAACAACCCCGCCATTTTGAATTAGGAATAGTTTTTTCCGGCCAGAAGGGCGTGCGCCACAGGTTTCCCGCCACAAAATGCCCGCCATTTTACCTCTTCTGAGTAAACTGCTGTTCTGTTCATTCAGCTATTGGGAGCAGAATGAATTAACAGAACGCTGTTCTGTTCATTCCGTAAGTCCCAAAAGAACGCGTCGACAGAGACTCAACAGAAACAAAGCAGACAAGATGTAACGACAACTCGTCAAGACTGACTCGAAGGGGGCTCATTCGATTTTGTTAAAGCCACGCTGTGAACATTTGAGTACATAATTACAATCACAATTAGCTATTCCAGAACAAACTCAAACACAGATTACTCTCGGCAATTTTATTCAAAATATCAATAGGCCCTTTGCAGCTAACAAATCACGTGGTTGTACTGGAGAGCAAAAAATGTCTGACTTTATTTATCCAAAGGCCTTGTACGAGATCGGTAGTGTTATTAGCAAAACCTATTTGTAAATGCTATTTTCCAGCTCCAATTTATTGTCGATCTTTCTAAAACTGCGTTTTTAAAGATAGCTTGCTCTCCAGCATCCATGGCAACGCCTTTCCCATGGGGATCACGACCCCAATTCATTCGTTAACGAAGTATTATATCAGCACGTGACTGTTAGCTGCAAAGGGCCTATTGAATGATTCAACTTGCAATCCTCCTAAACTTAACATCTCACAAAAACAAGATTCGATTTGTACGACTCAGTTTTATTGGTCCTTTTCGGGGAATCTCTCTTTAAGTGCCAATGAAGTGGAATAATCGACCCTATTTTATTTTTTAAATTTTAGTCTTCCCTTAGTCATTTTGTGCAATTAAAAATAAATTTGAGTGCGCGAACATTATTTTTTTCGTGTTGAAGCCAGGCATAATTGTCATTTTTTATGCCGTTAAAGATATGCTAATCACATGCATGACGTGAAGTGGTTTGCACATTTATATTCACAAAAGTAAAAATATGGCCGACGGCAAGGCTTCTTCAAGAAAAATATGACAGATGGCAAGACTCAAGTAAGACAAAAAAATCGCACTGTATTTTGTATTATTTACGAAGACAAATATCAATGTACAAACCATTTGAAGTCGTACATTTAATTAGCACGTCTTTAAAAGCATAAAATTTGTCGCACGATTTTGACGATTATGCCAGACTTCAACACGGAAAAAAAATACTGTTAGTACTCTTCAAATTTATTTTACACAAAATGACTAAGGTAAGACAAATTTAAAAAATCGATTTGTTAACTTCATAAACACTTTAACCCCTGCCCAATTTCAAAGGCAGAGGGACGTTCCCACTTATTTTCCACATGGCTGTTTTCTTTGTTCTTTCGGGGGAGTCGAATCTCCTATTTTTACATCACACCTCACTTTCTTTGTTCTTTGCATGAGAATATGCTTTAATATATATTCCCCTTGTACTTTTACAATGATTTAACATATATTCCGCTTGCATTTTAATGTATATTCCTCTCGACTTATTCCCTCAGAGGGAGAATAAAAAGTCGAGAAATGAAAAAATATACAAATTTTAGGTTTTCTAAAAAACGCTCCAGATCATTTAAAAAAACGTTTGAGCATGAAATTCAATCTTTCATAAGAATAATACACCAAATCCTATCTGCCAGAGCAGAGTTTTTGGATTGTTCTTTGTTTACCTCTAGAACGGCCATGGCTGACACAAGGGATAAGTTATTTCTGTAAATATGTGTGCAGGTTGCTTACAGAAACTGGTTGAGAATTGTGCCTCCTTGTCATTATGAAAATTTGTCAACTTTTGAATACACGTGCCTATTCCGTCAGTCAGCTGTGGCCGCTCTAGCTGAAAACAGAGCACTATCCAAAAGAGTATTATTCTTATTAAAGATTGAATTTAATGCTAGTTTATTATTATTATAATATGGCATATATTTAATCATATTTCTAATTATGTCAAGTTGTGTATTGGTATGTACATGTTTGCAATTGGTGGTTTTTCGTAATAAATGATGCTCAAAAACATTTTAAAATAACTCGAGTGGTTTCATAGAAAACCTGAAATTTGTATAAAAAAAAGGTAAAGGTATTCATTTATATAGCGCAAATTTTATATGAATATATCCAGATGCGCTTCACAAGGTTAGTTTGTGATACGGACTGCTATTGTGGCACAATGTGCTGCCGTGCAGTTTACAATCATGAGTGATTGTTAGTATATCAGAATACCTGGCTGTTGTGTCGGGAGACAATCCCCTCCTCTTTCTCGAAATAACACAACAGGTTCTTTCACGTCCCCAACGACTTCGTCCCTGCCCAAGGACGCGGCTGGGATTCGAACCCGCGACCTCCCGTACTCTAGATTTTGAGGTTTTTGCCATTTTTCGGCATTTTACTCTTTCGAAAGATATATTCACAACTTTTTTTGTTTGTGTTAGCACAATTTTGTTTGATATGTAGACTCAGTAAGCTTTAGGGAATGCTTCAGGAGGCCTTCACCTCTCAAAACCTTGCATTTTATTGGATCCTATTTAGACCCCGTCTACACGTATCCGTTTTCGTATCGTTTTTGTATGGTCCGTCCTCAAGGGAAAAGAAAACAATGGTCTAATTACCTCAAACAATATGAACACGCTACGAAAACGGATACGTGGACGAGATTGACTGCACTGACAAAGAATTCCATTGTTTTAAGATTTGT
Organism: Actinernus sp. WN-2022; assembly: GCA_030867875.1. NCBI lineage: Eukaryota > Metazoa > Cnidaria > Anthozoa > Actiniaria > Actinernidae > Actinernus > Actinernus sp. WN-2022. The sequence goes on along the minus strand of JAOWCC010001679.1, from coordinate 49,974,206 downwards.
ATTGTTTCAGGGTTTGGCATTATTTGGATAGCCAGTACTATTCCAGGTTCCGAGGAGATGAAGGCCGCCCCATATGTTTAGGCAGTTTGTATTCTAATAACGTCTAAAGCTATTGGCAGAAAGCTTCAGTCCTTTCAACTTTCCAAACGTTAGTAAGGTAAGAAATTCAAAGCCCACATTTTTCGCCAACTTCCGCCAAAGGGATTTTGATCAAAATTGAACTGTGTATGTGTCAATGTAACATGTTTGAACCGTTTCCAATTGTTTGAGAAAAATCGTTCGACTAGATTTCGAATAATGGCTCAAAATGTAAAAAAAGGTGGTTTGTCACGTGACGATTACGTCATCAGTGTGTGTGATGAATGTCGACATATCAGTTGTGTCGATAAATTGTGTACTGTTTGTGAAAATTTGAGCAGAATCAGACAAAATCTTAACATTTATGACATTATATTTAAATTTGCAAAATGGCTTCGGAGTTTCGATCAAGACACCTTCACCTAGAAGTAAAGGAGGATGTTGATATCTTCCCATAACGCAGACTATAATGGCGTCGTGTTTTTCGCACGGTTTGGTGCCGTTACTTTGAAAAACATTTTTATCCTTTTCTTTGCTCTTATATTTCCAAAATCTTAGTATTCGAAGGAATAGTGTTGTATTATATCATCTAAGGAACTTGTTATTTCATTATTTACTGCAGATGCGATCGCTGATCATAAAACTTCTTATTTTGGTTGTCAGTTTTTCGTGTTCCAATGTAAACAGTTGTTCTCCTGAAAGTTCCAGTGATAGCGTTCAAAAATAGCGAAGACTCACATGGACAAAAAAAATTGAAAAAGAGAGCGAATTATAAACGTATAAAAAGTTTCCTAAGGTCTACAGGTTTGAGCTTGGTATGGATACACTGAAATAAGGGTAAAACAACATCAAATCCTTATCGTTACACGAGCTCCTTGGTAACACGATTTACTGAATTTGCAACAAATTGTGTACGCTGTCTTGTGTACTCTCCCTGTTTACCATCCTCAAAATTGGTTTTGGGCTTCCTGTGGCTACAATTTCAAACGTATATATTTTGCCTTGTTTATCGTTTACTTCAAATCTGCAGGATGAATATAGCATTATATCTAAAGTTGAAATCTTTAGACTTGTGTCAAACTAAACTTTTACTGATATTTACCCGTATCTTCCTATCGTCCGATGCATTTTTTAAAAGATGCTACAGGTAATATAGTCGAGTAAGTCCTTCATGTAGATGAATATTCACAAGGCATGCAAAATGAGGCCGTCAAAATGCCCTTTAAATCTAATCGCTTGCTCGTCTACTTCAGGAATATGGAAGAGCGATTATCCATGAACATCCTGACCAAGTTTGAGGTTAATTGATGCGAGAGAAGAGCATAAAAACGGCGAAAAAATAGCCAAAGAAATCTATTTGAAGAGAGAAGGGCAGATTCTCCTGTTCATGTACATACTTGACTTTCAGCCAAGAGAGAGATGAGGATGGACCCACTGCAGGATCGTATATTTTGAAGTTTTTCTTTGAATTTGAACCTACATGAAAAAAGCGAAACCAAAACTACATTGATACGAACACAAGACAAAATAACAAACTACCTCAGTTTGTCATGACCGAAGAACTAAAACTAAAGAACGATCAATCAGAACTAGATCTCGAGAGTTGGCACTATTGGAAAACAAATAATTATTAGACTGATTCTGTTTCGTATACATCTGCTGTCACGATTAAACTGATTAGGAAACTATTTTTTTGCCGCAAACATCTCGTCCGCGGTTAGTTCAAAACGACGGCAAATGTAAACAAGGTTTAGTACAAGGTTCAGTGAAACATAATTTTACTGTGTTGACCCTGGCGAGTTTGCATTTGGCTGCAAAAACATTCGCGAATAGGGAGGGGAAGGTAATTCTAACCGCCGGTGACCGTTAGATGTTGAAAAGGTTCTGATAGCTAAAATTCAGAATTCGAGTGTTTTCCATGCCCTTCTCTCGCATGAATTAACCTACAACTTGGTCAGAATGTCCATGGCTAATCGTTTTTCCATATTTCCGAAGTAGATGAGCAAACGATTAGATTTAAGGAAAATTTTGGTGAGGAATCGAATGGTGGTTAGCGGTTTGACGGCCTCTTGTTGCATGCCTTGTCAATATTCATCTACATAAAGCACGTAATACTACTACTACTACTACTACTAACAACAACAACAACAATGGTTTATTCAACAGTATATCCATTGCACTGGCTCTTCACCTGTTGAAGAAACTAAGACTAAACATAATTAAGATACTAGGGTCTATATAACTATTTTAAGTTATATACAATGCAATAAATACATAAGCAAGTTCCTTGGCTACTATGTGTTGGTTAAACAATGAATGCGACTGGGTTATGGAATTTAGAGTGTCAAGCATTAGATAGAACGCCACAAGAGGTGAAGCCACAAGAGTTCATTGTTTAATGTGTCACACCCACAAACAATTTTGTCAACAAACTTTTGGCATTGTGTGTCCCTGCAATCAGGTCTATTCAAGTTTACAACAATGTTTTTGTCATTGTTACCTCGTGATAATTTTGGGCCTTGTTAGCTTGAATTCGGTAAAGTAGAAATTAATATATTTTTGTGTGCTGTTATTCTGGTACAATATGGCGCAGTATTCAGAAATTGAAGAACTCGAAGCCCAAGTGGCAACACAAGATTTAGTTAAATTTCAGACTGAAAATGCAAACATTTTAGAGTACCTGACTCAGGCCGAGGAGCCCAAAAGAAAAGAGCAAACTCAGAGATTTACAATTGTTCTTCATTTATGTTAATCATGTTTCATAGTGGCTTTCTACATAGTACTTATTATGCATAGTGAAGTACTATATAATAATTCACTGGTGAGGTTGTAAAACAATGAAAAACAAAAGGTCTCATCAGTGGAATACTATATTGAACTTCACTATGCATAATTAAAATCTTTTTACCCCACAATTTCCCTGTGCTTCAGAGCCCACACCACTTGCCTCATTGAGACACTATGGAACAGAGAACACCTATGGAACAGAGAACACCTATGGAACAGAGAACACCTATGGAACAGAGAACACCTATGGAACAGAGAACACCTATGGAACAGAGAACACCTATGGAACAGAGAACACCTATGGAACAGAGAACACCTATGGAACAGAGAACACCTATGGAACAGAGAACACCAATGGAACAGAGAACACCTATGGAACAGAGAACACCTATGGAACAGAGAACACCTATGGAACAGAGAACACCTATGGAACAGAGAACACCTATGGAACAGAGAACACCTATGGAACAGAGAACACCTATGGAACAGAGAACACCTATGGAACAGAGAACACGTATGGAACATAGAACACCTATGGAACATAGAACACCTATGGAACATAGAACACCTAAGGAACATAGAACACCTATGGAACATAGAACACCAAAATACCCGGTGCTGATTGGCTGACCATATTCTAAAAATAAATATTAACAACTTGGCGATACTAAAATTAACCTAAATATAAATACGCTATTTTAGAAATATATACAATGCAGTAAATACAAAAGCTAGTTCCAAGGTTGGTTGATATAAAATATACATATTAAATTGTAACACTAATTGGGGGACGTGCACTTTCTATAGCTTTTGCAGGATCTGGTAGCAGCTGGTAGAGAGTTCAACAGTTTGGAGGCACTATCCTGGAAGGCGTTAGAATCAAATAGAATAACTAAACTAGTTGAGGAGCAGGAGTGAAGGACACCTGTATGACTGACCCTGTCAAGCTGGAAGTAATCAGACCAGTTAGGAGTATAATGTCTTATGGCAGCTTTTAATAGGTTCCAATCTCTACGCTCCCTCATCGAGAGCCAGCCTACCTTGAGAATAGAGTCAACTTTGTTAATATAGTGACCAGTGACAAAACTAGCAGCAGAGAACTGGATATGCTGAAGTCTTTTAAGAAGATATTCAGTAAGTGGATAGAAAACAATGTCACTAAAATCAAGTCGGGAGAGAACTAAAATTTCAACTAATAATTATTATTGTTTTCTAAGGTTGAAGGTGGTAAAGTTCTTAATTTTCCTTAAAAATAGCTCAGGTGCTGTAACAAGATAAAGCTAGGTTTTTATGTGATTGTCCCATTTTAGTTTAAACTCCGAGAAGTTTGGTTGATTGCACGAGTTCCAAGTTTTTATCCTCTACGGTCAGATGAACAGGATATGAGCCCAAGGTGTGGTATGAAGACATCTGGCTTGTATAAAACAGCATGCATTTAGTTTTGGAAGGGTCCAGGGCAAGGTTTGAGTCCTGTAACCAAGTGCTGAAATCTGCGAGTCTGATTAATTTCCGTTTCTTGTGCTTTCAGATCTGCTACAGTGCTGTGATTATAAAGGGTGGTGTTGTCAGCGTACTGGAAACACTTAGTAGTAGGCAGAATAATATCCTTTAGATCTGCTACATAGAGGTTAAAGATCATCCAAGGATATATCCTCGACTATAACCTGTAGCATCTTAAAAAAGCATTAGATGACAGGAAAAATAGAACTTGTAAATATAATAAGCAACGTTTATTTTGACACACGTCTAAAGATTTCAACTTTAGAATTAAAGGTAAAAAGGTAAAAGTGGCCCTCAACCCTTTTGCAATTTTTATATATATGAAACTTTGAAAGGCTTTGAGTACTTCTGCGAAGAAATTTTTGGCTTACAGAGGATACTCTATGTTCTAGGCTTGTTTGAAATGGTGAAAATGTGACCTCTCCTGACCCATTACCGTGTAAGAAAAAGCCTGGGTCGATTCCCTATCTTACGTCATCCAATTCATTCGACTTTGCAATAACTTGAATAAATATTTAGCATTTTGTCTAAAATAGCAGTTTTCTTTACTAAAATCTCACAGACTGTGTAGATTCTCTATATATCGATGCTGTTGTGATAGAAAGGCGTCATGGACAATAAGTACTTCGCAGAAGTACTCAAAACCTTTCAAAGTTTCATATAAATAAAAATTGCAAAAGGGTTGAGGGGCACTTTAATGTCAGTAACTCGTGACAGTCTGGTGAGACTGATAAACTTGAGGCCGACGTGGGATCTACAATTTAACTTCCTTATCCAAGAAGATGTGAAGGTCTAGCTGTTGTGTCTGTATGTCAGCGGTATACTATTACTTACGCATGCGCGGCAGTGTGAGAACACGTGTGTAAATCGTTGAGCAGCAGGGCGGCCATTAAAACTTATACAGTTGATTCAATTCGAGTTTAGTGTTTAATCCGATCCATCATATGGAAATATAACAACTGGCGACGAGGATATTAGATATTTGTGAACCCTGAATGTTATGGCTACCGCGATAAACACAGATTTAGGGGGAATTCAATCATTTGATTGTCACGGCGATCCTACAACAGTCGGTGTACGTTGGAAGAAATGGAGACGCGCCTTTGAGCTTTTTATTGCAGGAAAAGGAGTCACCAATGCAAACCAGAAGAAAGCACTGTTACTTCATTGCGGGGGTTTGGAAATGCAAGATGTATATTTCACTTTTACACTAGCTCAACAACCAGGTGAGGGCGAAACTGTATTTAGCGTAGCGATGGAACAGTTAGACCAGTATTTCACGCCACAAGTCAATGTCCCATATGAAAGGCATTTGTTCAGAAGTTTGAGTCAATTATCTACGGAGAGTATTGATCAATTTGGTTTCATCAATTTATTACAAGACTTCGGCAAAGAGCAGATTATTGCGAGTTTGGCGCTAACATTGATGAACAAATACGGGATCAAGTAATTGAGAAATGTTTGTCAAGCAATCTGCGAAGGAAACTCTTGGAAAAGGGCAGAGATCTAACCTTGAATCAGTTACAGTCTATGGCAAGAGCTAGGGAAGCTAGTGAACGGCAAGCAGGAAATATGGAAAATCCTTTTGAAAAAACGGATGTCAATAGGGTGCAACAAAAAGACAACCGAAGACCTAGCCATCAGCAACATAGGGCTGGAAAACCTCAAACCGTGAGTAAGAAATGTTATAGATGTGATCAAACTGGGCACACACAACATGATGAACGGTGTCCTGCTAAGGGTAAAGAATGTCATAAATGTCATAAGACTGGGCACTTTTCAAGATGTTGTAAAACTAAGGAGACTCAAAGCCAACAACATTCTAATGACCGAAGAGGGAAAGGACGGTCAAATGTACACATGATTGATACCCAGGATAATTTCGATGATGACTATGCTTTTACCATTGGAAATGATAAACAACCCAAGATACTAGTAGATATTGGGGGCGTGTCAAATGTGAAAATGATTATTGACTCAGGAGCAAGCTGTAATGTTATTGACCGTGAACTGTGGGAGGGGTTAAAGCAAAACAAAGTGAGATGTACCTCCACAAAATCGAACAAACAGTTGTATCCTTATGGAAGTAGTGAACCATTAGAGGTAGCTGGATGTTTTGTTGCAACAGTAACTATAGGACCTGTATCAGTCGAGGCAGAGTTTACTGTAATAGAGGGCAAAGGTCAAGCTTTACTAGGCAAGCAGACAGCTACACAGCTAAATGTCTTAAAACTTGGTGGTGGAATAAGTGTGAACACTGTTGAAGAAGGGGTCAGTGGAGATAATGTATTCTCAAAATACAAAGGCTGTTTTGAGGGATTAGGAAAGCTGAAGAACTTTCAGTTAGATATACCCATTGACCACAATGTGAAACCTGTGGCACAGCCTATGCGTCGTGTTCCTTTTAGCCTAAGGGACAAACTTGAGAACAAACTCAATGAACTTGAGGAATTGGATGTGATTGAGAAGGCAGAAGGGCCGACACCCTGGATTTCACCTGTTGTGGTTGTACCTAAAGCGAATGGTGATATACGCCTCTGTGTAGACATGAGACAAGCAAATAGTGCTATCGTCAGGGAACGATACCCCATCCCAACAGTGGATGAAATACTCCATGACCTAAACCAGAGCACAATATTCAGTAAGCTGGATATTAAGTGGGCATTTCACCAGGTTGAACTGAGTGAAGAATCGAGGCCAATCACAACGTTTACAACTCACAAAGGGTTGTACCGATATAAACGTCTGATGTTTGGAGTAAGCTGTGCACCAGAAATGTACCAGCGAGTAATTCAGCAAGCGTTAGAAGGATGTGAAGGTATGAGAAACATCCATGATGACATAATTGTGCATGCTTCTACAAAAGAAGAACACGATAGACGACTCGAGAAAGTCCTCCAAAGGATCGAAGAAAAGGGTTTGACACTAAACAAAGAAAAGTGTAAACTCTACATGTCAGAGCTAGAGTTTATGGGTCATTTGCTATCAGCACGTGGTATTGGGCCAACACAAACCAAAATTGAAGCAATTACGGAAGCACGGAGACAAGAGTCAGCGTCTGAGACCCGTAGTTTTCTCGGTCTTGTCAATTTTTGTGCTAAATTTATCCCAGACCTTGCAACTGTGTCAGAGCCATTGAGGAAACTGACAAGGAGAGATGTACCATTTGTATGGGATAAAGAACAGGAACAATCATTCAATGAGCTGAAATGCAGGTTAACAAATGCAGAGACACTGGGTTATTTTGACTTGGATGCGAAGACATGCGTCATAACTGATGCCAGCCCAGTGGGACTTGGGGCCATCTTGACACAGGAACAGAATGGGGAGAGGAGAGTTATTTGTTATGCTAGCAGAAGTCTGACAGACGTCGAAAGGCGTTACTCACAGACAGAAAAAGAAGCCTTAGGCATAGTGTGGGCCTGTGAGAGATTCCATATGTATTTGTATGGGATGGACTTTGAACTGTTAACTGACCACAAACCTTTAGAGGTTATCTACTCTAAGAAATCCAACCCCAGTGCAAGAATTAGCCGTTGGGTGCTGAGGCTCCAACTGTACCGATTCACTGTAAGGTACATTCCAGGGAAGCAAAATATTGCAGACCCATTGTCACGACTTACCAGAGTTAATGTGCAAGAGGAAAGTCAGAAGTTTGAAACGGAAGCTTATGTGAGGTTCGTTGCACAAAATGCAACTCCAAGAGCTATGTCAACTCGTGACATAGAACAAGCATCTGCAACAGACGAAGAACTGACTAATGTGAGGAAATGTGCTAAGAATGGTCAGTGGCAGGATCTCCAAAACAAGAGGTATCTCCTAGTCAGAAATGAGTTGTCTGTCATTGGCAAGCTAGTGCTGCGAGGGACAAGGATAGTGGTACCCTCTAGTTTGCGAGAAACAGTCTTACATCTAGCTCACGAGGGCCATCCAGGCATCGTGTGTATGAAATGTAGGTTAAGAGCCAAAGTATGGTGGCCGGGGATTGATAAGGAAGCTGAACAGTTTTGTAAAACATGTCGTTCATGCCAATTAGTTGGAATGCCACAACCCCCAGAACCTGTTAAGACAACAGAACTTCCAACAGGACCTTGGCAACATGTTGCAGCAGACCTGATGACTCCCTCGTTACCATCAGGAGACCATCTTTTTGTAGTGGTAGACTACTACAGTAGATATATTGAAGTAGATGTTTTGAAATCGACAACAACTGATAAAGTCATTGCAAGCCTTAAGAAGATGTTCCTAATACATGGACTACCAGTGAGCATCACAACTGACAATGGACCACAGTTTATCAGTGAAGAGTTTAAGAACTTCCTGACAGGAGAAGGCATCAAGCAAAGGAGAACCACACCTCTTTGGCCTCAGGCCAATGGCGAAGTAGAGAGGCAAAATCGTTCTTTGCTAAAGAGGATCAAGATTGCACAGATAGAGAGGAAGGATTGGAAGGAAGAACTAGCGTCCTATTTAATGATGTACAGAACTACACCTCACAGCACAACAGGAGTAAGCCCAGCAGAACTGTTATTTCACCGAAAGCTTCGCACTCGATTACCAGGAATCGAGGAACACCCAGTAGATGACCAAGAAGTACGCGATCATGACAGTGAAGCAAAGGAGAGAGGTAAACTGTATGCCGATGGGAAGCGCAAAGCATGTGAGAGCGATGTGAAACCAGGTGACACAGTGCTACTCAAGCAGAAGCCGACAAACAAGTTGACACCAACTTTTGAGCCAAAACCATACCAGGTAGTATCAAAGACAGGAAACAGTGTTGTAATTGAGTCACCAAGTGGTGTGATGTACAAGCGAAACACAACTCACATCAAGAAATTTCTAGAAAGAGAGAAAGGAGGAGGGATTGTTGTGTCTGTATGTCAGCGGTATACTATTACTTACGCATGTGCGGCAGTGTGAGAACGATGTGAAACCAGGTGACACAGTGCTACTCAAGCAGAAGCCGACAAACAAGTTGACACCAACTTTTGAGCCAAAACCATACCAGGTAGTATCAAAGACAGGAAACAGTGTTGTAATTGAGTCACCAAGTGGTGTGATGTACAAGCGAAACACAACTCACATCAAGAAATTTCTAGAAAGAGAGACTGTGACTAATAACAAACCAGCTACAGAACCTTATGTTTTAAGTGATTGTACTACAGGTGATGAATATGTCCGACCCACCTGTACCCCACTAGAGACTGCTAACCAAGAGAAACTTTCTCAAGAAAAGGTGGATGAGACAAGAATTTCTACAGGTGAAGTTTGCAGAGATACTGTTGTTAGGCCGACAAGGACGACGAGACTACCAGCAAGATTCAAAGACTTTGAGATGTCTCACAAGTAGTTGTACATTGTACTTTTTTAGTTTGGTCCATAACAACTGAGTTTATTGGACAGAACTTTGTGGCCAAAGACTTGCCAGGAAAAAAAACCAGAACTTGTTTTTGAATTTTAGTTATACTTATGGAACCGTAAACTTTACATTTGCTAGGATTACGTTTAGCAAAAAGAGGAGGGATTGTTGTGTCTGTATGTCAGCGGTATACTATTACTTATGCATGTAGGGCAGTGTGAGAACACGTGTGTAAATCGTTGAGCAGCAGGGCGGCCATTAAAACTTATACAGTTGATTCAATTCGAGTTTAGTGTTTAATCCGATCCATCATATGGAAATATAACACTAGCCATTTAAAGTTCGTGAACGAGATTGTTTCACAAAGGCAGCACCTTCTGCTCAGTTATTATTTTTAAGACCCTGAGTGTTGGTCTGGCAGGGGTTTGAACCCACAACCTCCACAAAACAGACCAGCGCTTAACCACTGAGCTAAACGGGAGGCAGTTGCTTCATCCTTAATGCTATATTCATTCTGTTAATTTCACAGCGGTAACCAAGGCAAAATACGTTTGAAATTGTAGACAAAGGAAGCCCAAAACCAATTTTGAGGATGGTAAGCCTGTGCTAAAACAAGCTGAAAGGGTCCATTGGCCTCTGTTGTGTTGCAAGTCCACTAGACTTTGCCATTTGTTTCGTACACTTGTAGCAATATACTGCTAGAGTTTCAGTCGGTATTACGTATGTGTTTTATGGTGTCTTCTAAGATGACTGGAGTCATTGAATGTCTTGCAACACTTGGTACACTTGGTACGCATAAAAGGTTTTTCACCAGTATGTTTTCTTCTGTGGTGTCTTCTAAGACTACTGGAGGTACTGAATGTGTTATGACACTTAGTACACTTGAAAGGTCTTTCACCAGTATGTGTTCGCTGGTGTTGTTTAAGATGACATGATTGACTGAATGTCTTTTTACACTTAATGCACTTGAAAGGTTTTTCACCAGTATGTGTTCGCTGGTGTACTCGAAAATAACTGGGGTCACTGAACATTTTGTTACATTCCAAACATGTGTATGGTTTTTCACCAGTATGTAATCGTTGGTGTATTCTAAGATTACTTGAGCGAGTGAATGTCTTTTTACACTTGGTACATATGAAAGGTTTTTCACCAGTATGTGTTTGGTGGTGTAATCTAAGATAAGTGGAGCGACTGAATGTCTTGTTACACTTGGTACATATGAATGGTTTTTCACCAGTGTGTATCCTATAATGTCTTCTAAGACTACTGGAGTAACTGAATATCTTGGAACACTTGTTGCAGTTGTAATGCTTTTCCTCAGTATGTGTTTTATTGTTAATATCGGCAGCACTTGATGAACTTACTGGTTTACTTCTCCTGGATATTTTTCCATCAGCAGGGACTTGTGACACGTTAAGCATTTCACCAGGTTGTGGATCTTCACTTTTTAAAAGACAGCATGGTACTAAACTTACGTTAGCACCCTTGAACTTAGAGCACTGAAAGGACAGAAACTGAACTTTAAAAACCAAACAGATATACAGCAACTATATAACTTTCTACTAACCATTAATTATTCAAGGACAACTAACCAAGGTTAAGTAATGCTCCTGCTAAGAACGATAGCATGAACAGCAAAGGAATGGAAAAGGTGCTAATTTTCGATTTTTCTTTCTCGTAATTTCATTGGCAGATACTCATAAATTCAATAGAAACCCATCGAAATAATGCATTTCCATTCGATAATTTTTGAAGCTTGAATTTATTTTTGATCAAACTATGGTTTAATTTCGGAGAACATCGTATGTGGGGAAAGTTATCAAATTTGAGATTGAAAGATTTTGTTTTCTCCCTTTCCGATTGGCTGGATGGTGGCTTCTTTGACATTACACAGTAAAAAGAACCCATAGCAAAAATTTTTTTTTTTTTTTTTTTTTTTTTTTTTGGGGGGGGGGAATTGTAGACATCTCATACAGCACTTAAGGCATATTCAAGCAAAATGGTTAAGTAGGGATGTTCTCATTGCCACAGCCTATTGCCTTTTGCTACAGTTCTTAGCTGAATCATTACTAAAATCAACTTTAGCTCAACAAGTGAATCTAAACACGAAAAGACTTGTACCAAAATTCATTTTACTGTGTTTTGCTTCAAAGTAAAGAAAATCTGCAAGTCTTCCTCCCAACCACCGCTTTGTACAGATGGCTCAATTCCTGTAATCTGTCACATATGATACAGGGAATAAATTAGTTTTGTCAGGTTGTTCTCGGCGTTGAATAGATGGACTTACAACTCATAATTAGGCACTATTGTGCTTTTTTTGTGCTGGAGGTGTGGTTGTTTTTCCTTGGTATGCATGACGTACGATACGGGGAAAAAAGCACATAATTGAGCCACCGCACAAACTAGCTTTATCAGCGGAGAATCTGCTATTCGGAAAGTCAACGGCATGCCGTCGATCCACAGAAAAAAATGTATAAATTATCATACACCCACCTAACCCCATTAACTAGGTTTAAATCAAATTTGAAGACCTTTCCTTTTAGAAACTATTAGCTAGTTACTTCGGTACATTTTATATATTCATGTAAAAATTTCTTTAGGTATAATATGTAAGAGCATCGAGACTTTATAGGATGCTACAAATACGTTATTATATCACGGTTCCCTCGGTTTTCATTGTTCCGAGAGGGACATTTAATCTCTAAATGCCCTGATCACTATTATTTATCGAACCTCATGCATAAGCATTAGGTACAATTAGTAACTACCGGTAATCATACCTAATGTTTATGCATGAGGTATGATTAGTAACTAATCATACCTAATGTTTATGCAAAAGGTTTGCTTATTAGAAGAGAATGCAGGCTGGACATGAGAGGGTCAAAAGCATCAACTCCTGCTCCCCTCTGACACGTAAACAAATTGAATCCACACTGACCCGTCTTCATCTTCACCTTCAATGTAATCCATGTGGGATGACCTATTTCAATCTGCACATTATTCTCTTCATTTCTCAAGCCTGCTTCTTCCATGTGGGATACTTAAAACCATAAACGTAATTAAAATCCTTGCATGCTCTTTGAATATTTAGTCAACTGCATAATAACTAACAAATAAATGAAGTGAACAATTAACGGATTCCCAAGAGTATTCAAAGCAACCCAAAAATATTTAATTTATTCATTTTGAACTTGTTGACTCAGCCAAAAGTGTTTTTATTTTACTCTCCTACTTCCTCGGAAACCGTAATAATTATTACAAACTGATAGCATGGCATTTCGGTTGATTAGTGATTAAATGTCCCTCGAGCCCTATTACCTATAATTATTATTAAGTTTACAAAGGAAAGTACCTCAACGTAACCCGAGATCAGCATCTGATAAGCAATTAGTTATTCCCACATATAATCTTAAATCCTATGGCTATAGGGCCTTCTCCTGCTCAGCTCCAGTCCTGTGGAACTCTTTACCTAAGGATATTAGCCGGCTATCTGCACCCCTGGACATCTTTAAATGAGGCTCAAAACTCATATTTTATGCATGGCATACAATCAGTTCTTGTTGATCGATGATGTACTTTTCATGCTGTTATTGTTTTTATATCTTATATTACTGGGTTAGTTTTTATTACTAACATTATAATAGATTACACATTTAAGTACAGACATATCGTAACAGCTATTTTTTTGTAAATCATACAATTTCTTCTGTAAAGCACTCTGGGAATTTATGGAAGGAGCGCTATATAAGTATTACATATTATTATTATGGTAACATAATAATGATAGATAACTACATGTAGATACATAAATACTATGGAAATCTATAGGAAGACAAGAAAGCTAGAAACTAAGCAGCTAGTTTAAAGGGGCTATGTCATGGTACTGCGCATGTATCGAGTAATCGCTCGGTTGGTGGGTGTTAATTGGATACAAATAGTCAAACTTCCCTCCCACAATGCTTGATTGAAAGAATTTTCAATATTTTCCCTGAAGACTTTTTATATGCACTGTTTGTTAGTCATTTTTGCATATTTGTTTTGATTTTAAGCATCCCACATGGCCGAGAGGTTTGTTAGTTCATATCAAAATCGGTGTAAATAGCTGTTTCCGGCCCGGAATGCAAATGTAAAGTCTATTACCATGACAAAGCCCCTTTAATAAGTATTATAAGCATTTATGCTCATCAATAAAGCTTTAGAAACGAATCTCTGAGAAGCCTTTTAAGGTCTCGATAAAGGTTTGATGTGTCATTTCAGAAAAACGCTCTTGCAACATTGGAATTAAATCCACATAGACGTACTATATTATACCGTTTTAAAGGTCTTAAATTGAATTGAAGAAAGTATATATTTAATCCGTTTTGAACAAAAGTTACAAGTGTAGATGTTTTACACATGTATGTATTTCTATTCTGTGTGTGGAGTCCTTCTGTTGTTTCCTGTCGTGGAAAGAACTTGTCCAATCTATCTACTGTAAAGAAAGACCTGCGTCCTCTCCCAGCAAGAAAATTACTACGATTTGCCAATGTTAATGCAAGATATGTCAAGAACAAGACTGCTGATATTGTTGATCACGTTGTGGGCAATAATATTAACATGTGTGTTGTAACTGAAACTTGGTTAAAGGATCTAGATACAGTTAGTGTTGCTGCATTGTCTCCTCCTGGATATTCATTCAAGAGCTTTCCAAGACAATCTGATAGGAGAGGCAGGGGCACAGGCATTACGTTCAATAACGACTATAAAGTGATGGCAGTGAAAAACGATCGTTTGAGTTCTCCAAATGGATCTTTCTGCGCATGGCCGTGTTATCAAGGTTGCTGCTGTATATCACCCACCTTACTCTGAAGCTCACCCTGTTCTTTCAAGTGTATTTTTTGAAGAGTTTTCCACCTACCTGGAGGACGTTAATTGTTATGTGCCCCAAAGTATTACTGATTACTGGTGACTTAATTTTTATTTCTCTGTGTCTATGAAGAGGAGATATCAAGGTCTTTTAGTTCGAAATTAAAATAACTGATTCTCTACTGATAAATGTAACTGGTGTGACAGTCCAATTCAGTGTAAATTTCCCATATATCATATGTCACACAGTCACAGATTGTCAAACATACCAAGGTAAAACAATCACACATGCAGTAAAGAGAAAACATACATGTAGTTTTATGCAATAGGAGCTATTACTCCAGCTTTTCAATGCCTGTATCTCATACCACAAATTACAAGACTTGAGTCGTCTGTACATACAATGTAGCAAGTTTTGTGAGGAAGGTTTTCAGATTTTCTTTTCTCGTCGATAGTAAGTATGGTTTCTTCTGTAGGGTTTCCAACGAATCTGATCTTATTTTGGAGAAAAAAGCCAGTACTGTAAGAGAGCTACATGTAGAGGACATCATTAAGTCTGAGGATGGCTGAAAAGTACTTGGCTTGCTTTTAGTAGGCTTCGTGAGGAGATTTCAGAGGGTTTTTCTGTTGTGTTTCTGTGTTGAGACACATCAAAAAATTATTCAATGAAATCCTTGAAATTCTGCAGTTGGTGATCTTTTTCCCCTGCTCAACCTATTAGGATGCATTTTTGTTACTTTAAAGCAATGGCTTGGGTCTAAATCACCACTCTTGGTTGTAGGGGCAAAAAACTTATTTAAAAAACCCTACAGGAGTCCCAGACAGTGGAGCCCTTGTGAGATTTTTGTTGATTACCCAGCATGCAATTGGTGGTGGGAGCAGGAAAATCTGGTAGAGTGAAATGCAGTGTAAACATAGCATGGTTCATTAAGTGGCTTGGCGTGTTTTGTGCAAACAAACCTGGTGGTTGGAAAGATTAAATACGGTACTGAAGCGACTGAGTGCTGATTTTGTGTTTGCTTTTGATTTCAAGTGCGAATGGGAATGGTTTCTTGAGCCAATTTTGAGCTCCTCAAAATCGTGAAAATCGACGAAACGAAAAACGATCTTCAAAACAAATGTGTTTTCTCCAAAGTGGGATAGTCAAGTGATTCCTGTTATAACTCTGGCTTTAATTTGAAGTCATTCATCCCTTGAAATACATCTAATATCGCAACATTGTATTTCTAGCATGTCTAGATTTGATGCAATATTTTTTCCAGTTACATGCTTCATATTGGCTGGTTTGGGTTCGCAAGGGTTAATATAGATATTACATTCTGAAACAACCAGGTTTTTCAGGCTGTCATTTATAAAGCTCAATTCCTGTGAATTGTTAGTTATCCTAAGATGGATACCAAATACATTTGATTTTTTTTATTGATAGCTGTGAACAAGATTCTTCTTTTATTAGAGTGTGTCTGTTGATGGATTATCCAGCTGATACTTGTAGTTGCCCACAGTAAATTGATGTTCAAGTAAAACTGAACTATTTGTGGCTTATATATGTTGCTTACCATGCAGTACTTTTTGGGCCATCTGTATTCCTCCGTTAAACTATTGTGCCAGTACAGGGTATCTCCTGATTTATCTTTGTATGCATACCAGCTATCCGATGCCATTCCAATATCTGTCATCACAAAAATGAAAGTCAATTAATTAAAGATGTGAAGATTATAAATATATGTATACTGGATTTATTTCACAAAGGTAAAAGTGTTGAGCTGTTTTGACTCAGTGTAACCTGCAGGACTGGAAATTATGTTTCTCAAACTCATTAATAATTCATGAGAATATTACAAAGAAAATCACAAGCGTGAAGGAGTTTGGATATGTGATGAAACACTTGCACAAATTATCCAAGCTTTCTTCTCCGTTTTCTCTTCAATGGTAAATTCGTTGGAGAAGCCATATGTACAACACTGTCAGCCGTGTTGTATCACATATCCAAAGACCGAGAACTGAGTTTAAAAAACTCCGCTTCGCGTCGTTTTTCAAGTTCAGTTCTCAGTCTTTGGATATGTGATACAACACGGCTGACAGTGTTGTATATATTACTTCTCAATCAGTAGGACATGACTGTGTCCTAGCTATTAGCTTCCAAACCTTTATTTCGTTCAGACATAATTTATTGCAAATAAATGTTTCCAAGCCAGTTTCTTACAATGTATGTACACACTTGATCCATGGACAGATGGTCATAATAGCATGCACTGTTACTCTTTCAATGTATGGTACATTAATATGTACAAGGAAGCCCTATATGCTACAAGTGTACACAAAATAAGTCTTCAGGCCATTACCCCAAATATTTTACATTCTACATTACCGTATTCAAACAAAAAGTTGACAGTACTTAGTCACTACTCAGTTGGCTCATACATACATACATGGCTTTTATTTGGATCGTGTACAAACGTTGTACATGGATTGTTTGTTCCAAATAACGTTAGTGTTAACATAATTTAAAAAGATAATTTTACAATAATTTACATTTGACTTCATAACTAGTTTTACAAATTCTATCAGAGATAACTACCGGTATATATCAAATTATATTAGAGATAACTACCGGTATATATCAAATTATATTAGAGATAACTACCGGTATATATCAAATTATATTAGAGATAACTACCGGTATATATCAAATTATATTAGAGATAACTACCGGTATATATCAAATTATATTAGAGATAACTACCGGTATATATCAAATTATATTAGAGATAACTACCGGTATATATCAAATTATATTAGAGATAACTACCGGTATATATCAAATTATATTAGAGATAACTACCGGTATATATCAAATTATATTAGAGATAACTACCGGTATATATCAAATTATATTAGAGATAACTACCGGTATATATCAAATTATATTAGAGATAACTACCGGTATATATCAAATTATATTAGAGATAACTACCGGTATATATCAAATTATATTAGAGATAACTACCGGTATATATCAAATTATATTAGAGATAACTACCGGTATATATCAAATTATATTAGAGATAACTACCGGTATATATCAAATTATATTAGAGATAACTACCGGTATATATCAAATTATATTAGAGATAACTACCGGTATATATCAAATTCTATCAGAGATAACTACCGGTATATATCAAATTATATTAGAGATAACTACCGGTATATATCAAATTATATTAGAGATAACTACCGGTATATATCAAATTCTATCAGAGATAACTACCGGTATATATCAAATTATATTAGAGATAACTACCGGTATATATCAAATTATATTAGAGATAACTACCGGTATATATCAAATTATATTAGAGATAACTACCGGTATATATCAAATTCTATCAGAGATAACTACCGGTATATATCAAATTCTATTAGAGATAACTACCGGTATATATCAAATTCTATCAGAGATAACTACCGGTATATATCAAATTATATTAGAGATAACTACCGGTATATATCAAATTATATTAGAGATAACTACCGGTATATATCAAATTATATTAGAGATAACTACCGGTATATATCAAATTATATTAGAGATAACTACCGGTATATATCAAATTATATTAGAGATAACTACCGGTATATATCAAATTATATTAGAGATAACTACCGGTATATATCAAATTATATTAGAGATAACTACCGGTATATATCAAATTATATTAGAGATAACTACCGGTATATATCAAATTATATTAGAGATAACTACCGGTATATATCAAATTATATTAGAGATAACTACCGGTATATATCAAATTATATTAGAGATAACTACCGGTATATATCAAATTATATTAGAGATAACTACCGGTATATATCAAATTATATTAGAGATAACTACCGGTATATATCAAATTATATTAGAGATAACTACCGGTATATATCAAATTATATTAGAGATAACTACCGGTATATATCAAATTATATTAGAGATAACTACCGGTATATATCAAATTATATTAGAGATAACTACCGGTATATATCAAATTATATTAGAGATAACTACCGGTATATATCAAATTCTATCAGAGATAACTACCGGTATATATCAAATTATATTAGAGATAACTACCGGTATATATCAAATTATATTAGAGATAACTACCGGTATATATCAAATTCTATCAGAGATAACTACCGGTATATATCAAATTATATTAGAGATAACTACCGGTATATATCAAATTATATTAGAGATAACTACCGGTATATATCAAATTATATTAGAGATAACTACCGGTATATATCAAATTCTATCAGAGATAACTACCGGTATATATCAAATTATATTAGAGATAACTACCGGTATATATCAAATTCTATCAGAGATAACTACCGGTATATATCAAATTATATTAGAGATAACTACCGGTATATATCAAATTATATTAGAGATAACTACCGGTATATATCAAATTATATTAGAGATAACTACCGGTATATATCAAATTATATCAGAGATAACTACCGGTATATATCAAATTATATTAGAGATAACTACCGGTATATATCAAATTATATTAGAGATAACTACCGGTATATATCAAATTATATTAGAGATAACTACCGGTATATATCAAATTCTATCAGAGATAACTACCGGTATATATCAAATTATATTAGAGATAACTACCGGTATATATCAAATTATATTAGAGATAACTACCGGTATATATCAAATTATATTAGAGATAACTACCGGTATATATCAAATTATATTAGAGATAACTACCGGTATATATCAAATTATATTAGAGATAACTACCGGTATATATCAAATTATATTAGAGATAACTACCGGTATATATCAAATTATATCAGAGATAACTACCGGTATATATCAAATTATATCAGAGATAACTACCGGTATATATCAAATTATATTAGAGATAACTACCGGTATATATCAAATTATATCAGAGATAACTACCGGTATATATCAAATTATATTAGAGATAACTACCGGTATATATCAAATTATATTAGAGATAACTACCGGTATATATCAAATTATATTAGAGATAACTACCGGTATATATCAAATTATATCAGAGATAACTACCGGTATATATCAAATTATATTAGAGATAACTACCGGTATATATCAAATTATATTAGAGATAACTACCGGTATATATCAAATTATATTAAAGATAACTACCGGTATATATCAAATTATATTAGAGATAACTACCGGTATATATCAAATTATATCAGAGATAACTACCGGTATATATCAAATTATATTAGAGATAACTACCGGTATATATCAAATTATATTAGAGATAACTACCGGTATATATCAAATTATATCAGAGATAACTACCGGTATATATCAAATTATATTAGAGATAACTACCGGTATATATCAAATTATATTAGAGATAACTACCGGTATATATCAAATTATATCAGAGATAACTACCGGTATATATCAAATTATATTAGAGATAACTACCGGTATATATCAAATTATATCAGAGATAACTACCGGTATATATCAAATTATATTAGAGATAACTACCGGTATATATCTAATTATATTAGAGATAACTACCGGTATATATCAAATTATATTAGAGATAACTACCGGTATATATCAAATTATATTAGAGATAACTACCGGTATATATCAAATTATATTAGAGATAACTACCGGTATATATCAAATTATATTAGAGATAACTACCGGTATATATCAAATTATATCAGAGATAACTACCGGTATATATCAAATTATATTAGAGATAACTACCGGTATATATCAAATTATATTAGAGATAACTACCGGTATATATCAAATTATATTAGAGATAACTACCGGTATATATCAAATTATATCAGAGATAACTACCGGTATATATCAAATTATATCAGAGATAACTACCGGTATATATCAAATTATATTAGAGATAACTACCGGTATATATCAAATTATATTAGAGATAACTACCGGTATATATCAAATTATATTAGAGATAACTACCGGTATATATCAAATTATATTAGAGATAACTACCGGTATATATCAAATTATATTAGAGATAACTACCGGTATATATCAAATTATATCAGAGATAACTACCGGTATATATCAAATTATATTAGAGATAACTACCGGTATATATCAAATTATATTAGAGATAACTACCGGTATATATCAAATTATATTAGAGATAACTACCGGTATATATCAAATTATATTAGAGATAACTACCGGTATATATCAAATTTTATTATACGACTTGGCGTTTTCGAGTGCAAATACGGGCTAAAACGAGTGCAAATATGAGACGGTATTACACGGGTCACAAACCGGTTTGCACAGGTTTATTCAACACTTAAAAGGTTTTGTAAGCGCGCGAGCCAATCGAAATGGGGCTGTTTGAGTAACAGCCAATCAGCTTTTAGCGCGCGAAAAAAAACTTTTCAGTGCGCGCCCGCCCCCGACATTGGGCTGAGAGATTTCTTCTCTCGAGATTTCTTCTCTCAAGATTTTCTTCAAACAGAGCAGTAAGGTAAGCGAAAACAAACATGTTTTGTTCGTGTTAGCTGTCGTATAATAAACAATTTATTACACGAAGAGTTGTGTAATACGGCTGGGAATTTTTACTCGTCAATTTTATTTTTTCTCGCCTTTCAGGCTCGAAAAAATAAAACTGACTCGTAAAAATACCCAGCCGTATTACACAACTTTCCGTGTAATAAGCTCTTTATATTAGAGATAACTACCGGTATATATCAAATTATATTAGAGATAACTACCGGTATATATCAAATTATATTAGAGATAACTACCGGTATATATCAAATTATATTAGAGATAACTACCGGTATATATCAAATTATATCAGAGATAACTACCGGTATATATCAAATTATATCAGAGATAACTACCGGTATATATCAAATTATATTAGAGATAACTACCGGTATATATCAAATTATATTAGAGATAACTACCGGTATATATCAAATTATATTAGAGATAACTACCGGTATATATCAAATTATATTAGAGATAACTACCGGTATATATCAAATTATATTAGAGATAACTACCGGTATATATCAAATTATATCAGAGATAACTACCGGTATATATCAAATTATATCAGAGATAACTACCGGTATATATCAAATTATATCAGAGATAACTACCGGTATATATCAAATTATATTAGAGATAACTACCGGTATATATCAAATTATATTAGAGATAACTACCGGTATATATCAAATTATATTAGAGATAACTACCGGTATATATCAAATTATATTAGAGATAACTACCGGTATATATCAAATTATATTAGAGATAACTACCGGTATATATCAAATTATATTAGAGATAACTACCGGTATATATCAAATTATATTAGAGATAACTACCGGTATATATCAAATTATATTAGAGATAACTACCGGTATATATCAAATTATATTAGAGATAACTACCGGTATATATCAAATTATATTAGAGATAACTACCGGTATATATCAAATTATATTAGAGATAACTACCGGTATATATCAAATTATATTAGAGATAACTACCGGTATATATCAAATTATATTAGAGATAACTACCGGTATATATCAAATTATATTAGAGATAACTACCGGTATATATCAAATTATATTAGAGATAACTACCGGTATATATCAAATTATATTAGAGATAACTACCGGTATATATCAAATTATATTAGAGATAACTACCGGTATATATCAAATTATATTAGAGATAACTACCGGTATATATCAAATTATATTAGAGATAACTACCGGTATATATCAAATTATATTAGAGATAACTACCGGTATATATCAAATTATATTAGAGATAACTACCGGTATATATCAAATTATATTAGAGATAACTACCGGTATATATCAAATTATATTAGAGATAACTACCGGTATATATCAAATTATATTAGAGATAACTACCGGTATATATCAAATTATATTAGAGATAACTACCGGTATATATCAAATTATATT
Source organism: Actinernus sp. WN-2022 (assembly GCA_030867875.1). Taxonomy (NCBI): domain Eukaryota; kingdom Metazoa; phylum Cnidaria; class Anthozoa; order Actiniaria; family Actinernidae; genus Actinernus; species Actinernus sp. WN-2022. The sequence goes on along the minus strand of JAOWCC010001679.1, from coordinate 49,951,573 downwards.
AGAGATAACTACCGGTATATATCAAATTATATTAGAGATAACTACCGGTATATATCAAATTATATCAGAGATAACTACCGGTATATATCAAATTATATAGAGATAACTACCGGTATATATCAAATTATATTAGAGATAACTACCGGTATATATCAAATTATATTAGAGATAACTACCGGTATATATCAAATTATATTAGAGATAACTACCGGTATATATCAAATTATATTAGAGATAACTACCGGTATATATCAAATTATATTAGAGATAACTACCGGTATATATCAAATTATATTAGAGATAACTACCGGTATATATCAAATTATATTAGAGATAACTACCGGTATATATCAAATTATATTAGAGATAACTACCGGTATATATCAAATTATATTAGAGATAACTACCGGTATATATCAAATTATATTAGAGATAACTACCGGTATATATCAAATTATATTAGAGATAACTACCGGTATATATCAAATTATATTAGAGATAACTACCGGTATATATCAAATTATATTAGAGATAACTACCGGTATATATCAAATTATATTAGAGATAACTACCGGTATATATCAAATTATATTAGAGATAACTACCGGTATATATCAAATTATATTAGAGATAACTACCGGTATATATCAAATTATATTAGAGATAACTACCGGTATATATCAAATTATATTAGAGATAACTACCGGTATATATCAAATTATATTAGAGATAACTACCGGTATATATCAAATTATATTAGAGATAACTACCGGTATATATCAAATTATATTAGAGATAACTACCGGTATATATCAAATTATATTAGAGATAACTACCGGTATATATCAAATTATATTAGAGATAACTACCGGTATATATCAAATTATATTAGAGATAACTACCGGTATATATCAAATTATATTAGAGATAACTACCGGTATATATCAAATTATATTAGAGATAACTACCGGTATATATCAAATTATATTAGAGATAACTACCGGTATATATCAAATTATATTAGAGATAACTACCGGTATATATCAAATTATATTAGAGATAACTACCGGTATATATCAAATTATATTAGAGATAACTACCGGTATATATCAAATTATATTAGAGATAACTACCGGTATATATCAAATTATATTAGAGATAACTACCGGTATATATCAAATTATATTAGAGATAACTACCGGTATATATCAAATTATATTAGAGATAACTACCGGTATATATCAAATTATATTAGAGATAACTACCGGTATATATCAAATTATATTAGAGATAACTACCGGTATATATCAAATTATATTAGAGATAACTACCGGTATATATCAAATTATTAGAGATAACTACCGGTATATATCAAATTATATTAGAGATAACTACCGGTATATATCAAATTATATTAGAGATAACTACCGGTATATATCAAATTATATTAGAGATAACTACCGGTATATATCAAATTATATTAGAGATAACTACCGGTATATATCAAATTATATTAGAGATAACTACCGGTATATATCAAATTATATTAGAGATAACTACCGGTATATATCAAATTATATTAGAGATAACTACCGGTATATATCAAATTATATTAGAGATAACTACCGGTATATATCAAATTATATTAGAGATAACTACCGGTATATATCAAATTATATTAGAGATAACTACCGGTATATATCAAATTATATTAGAGATAACTACCGGTATATATCAAATTATATTAGAGATAACTACCGGTATATATCAAATTATATCAGAGATAACTACCGGTATATATCAAATTATATCAGAGATAACTACCGGTATATATCAAATTATATCAGAGATAACTACCGGTATATATCAAATTATATTAGAGATAACTACCGGTATATATCAAATTATATTAGAGATAACTACCGGTATATATCAAATTATATTAGAGATAACTACCGGTATATATCAAATTATATCAGAGATAACTACCGGTATATATCAAATTATATTAGAGATAACTACCGGTATATATCAAATTATATTAGAGATAACTACCGGTATATATCAAATTATATTAGAGATAACTACCGGTATATATCAAATTATATCAGAGATAACTACCGGTATATATCAAATTATATTAGAGATAACTACCGGTATATATCAAATTCTATCAGAGATAACTACCGGTATATATCAAATTATATTATCGGACGTCTCCTCTCTTTTTTTAAAACAATCGTAAACATATTTAGCTGATGCCTTTTGCAGTATTTTTTGTGGGTTTATCAGTGCGAGAAACAATTGTTTCTCTGTCATTGTCTCGGGTTTTTTTTTGGCAAGTCTAAATGTTGAAAATAAATTTTCTCTTAGCTTATTATAAATTGGGCATTTAAAAAAAAAATCCATTTCGTCTTCGATATTTTTTTGACATTTTAAACAGATTCGTTCTTCTGGTTTTTTGTATGGCCTTGCGTGTCTGCCTTTTTCTATTGCTAGGTTGTGATTACTAATTCTTAGTCTAGTTAGGGCCATTCTGTGTTTCAGATTTTTAACTTCTGTAAGGTAATTCTCATATGTATATGTGGTTTTAAATAAGCGGTATGTTCTTAATTTATTTCGCTGTTGGGGTCTTTTCCTATCATCATTGTACACTTCGCTTAGCCAGTGTTGGAATTCGTTATCTCTTAGTCTCTGTTTGATGTGCTTAAGCCATACTTTTTTTTTAGTAATATTGTCTTGATCATACCAAAGATTTCCAAAGCCACAATGAAATAATATTTCTTTGACTTTCTTACTCCAGTACGCTTTGTTATTTTCGTTTTTTGTTTCACGATAGATACAGTAAGATAATTTTTGGACGTTATCTACATGTAGATCAACAAATTTTATCCATTATTTCCGATTGGTCTGCACCCCATATTTCACTTCCATAGAGGATTATAGGTTTCACTAATGTATCAAAAAGTGACATTGTAAGTTTGAGATTTGTTCTAAAAAAATGTCCCATTTCTTTTCTGAGTTTATAAAGTGCTTTCAGATCAGTCTTTTTTAACTCTTCTCTGGCTAAGGTGAAGTTACCATAGGTACTAAAATGGAGGCCAAGATATTTATAAGTCCTTGCATTCTCTAATTCCTAATCTTTATAGTAAAAGCAGTAATTGTTCATTCTTTTGCCGTTATTGTTAAAAATAAGCACTTTGGGTTTTCTCGAGGTTCACATCTATTTGAAATTCATTACAAAAGCTCTCTAGTTTGTTTAAGTAATTTTGTAAACCAAGAGCACTTTTTGACATTATAACTAAGTCATCAGCATATAAAAGACAACTTAGTGGTGCTCCACCGGCTGTGATATCATTATTATTTGCATCAATTAACGTTACAGGAAGGTCATGTAAAAATTAATAGAGATTAAACAGGGTGGGGGATACCATGCACCCTTGCTTGACACCTGTATAACATCTAAAGGCGGGTGTTACCTTATTGTCTATTTTAACTACTGAAGAGACATGGGAATACATCAAATTAATGGAATAGAAGCGTCCGTTCACTCCGGTTACATTGTCAGTAAATTTTCACGCGAAATTAGACCCGTTTTTACAGACAATGTATGGCAAACTGAAAACACGATTGCACGCTTCCCAGCACAGCTACATCCCTCAAATTTCGATATGTTAATCTTCTACCTGGTATCTTAAGTTTGTATCTGAAGAATATTTCAGAAATTCGATTTTACGGATTTTATTTGGCATTGGATTTGCATCAATTCCCATACAAACACTGTATTTCGCGCTATGTTTGCACCCTTTTCAAAATGTCGGAATTTACCGCAAACTGGTCTATGGGCCGGTAACATTTTCATCTTCCTCTGTATTCTCCATTGTACCTGTTGGTTCTTGCTCATTCGTATCTCTCCTCTCGTTTTGCTCTTTAAAGTAATCAAAACATTTTCTTATTCCTATTGATTGGTTTGGCTTTTTCTTCTTTGATAAGTCAAAAAGATTTTTTAGTTGTTTCCAAGTATCCCGGGATTTCGTAAAATCTATATTTTCTAGTTTATTTCTGTAGTGATAGCTTTTCTTCCTCCTGCATAGTTTCCTGAAGGTTTCTTTCTTTGTTTGTAAGCTCCTCTTTAATTCAGGGTTCTGTGGTTCGCGGCAAATCTGTTTTCCCAAAGATTCCAGATTTTGCCTTTCGGTTTGGCATTCTAGGTCGAACCACATTTTGTTTTCATCAGAACTTTTTTGTATTGCTGTTTTGGTAGCATAACTCTGCTTGCTTACTGATATCTTGAAGAATATTCGTAAAATTTCCTACCAGTTTTTCTGTATAATCTGTTTCACCTGTGCAATTTTTAAATATTTCCTCAAATTTGTCCTTCGTATTCTGATCGCACTCCAGGAGTGCTGGTATTTTTACTTTCAATTGGCTTCTTCCTTTCATATTATATTTATATGTTGTCACTTGCCTTATTTCAAAGTTATCCTTTGATGTGCTTTATTTTTGATTTGATTGCGTATGATAATTGGCAGTGATCGGACATGTGGTTTTAACGGATGTATTTTAAAGTATTGTACATTATCAAGTAGATTTGATGGGGCAATTATGTAGTCCACAACGCTACTTCCATTATACATAAAACATGATTGTTTTTTACCTACATGTAAGTGATCTCCCATGACTCTTCCGTTAAATATTCTCAGATTCTGTGCTGTGCAGAGTTCGATCAGCAATTTCCCTCGTTTGTCTGACATGCTTTTCTCCTCGGATTGCCTTTTATATGGTATGTCTGACTGATAGTTGTCTGGTAAATTTAGAAATTATCCATCGTCATTCAAAATAAATGCCTGTATTTCTCCCGTATGGGCATTAAAATCTCCATGTATAATGATATCGCCTTTCTGTGAGAACTCAATAATTTCGTTATCTACATGTAGCTCATTCATAAAATCTTCATCATTGGCTTGTTCATAATTAGTTGGGCTAAAATATACTGTTCCGATATACAATCATGTAGATGTCCTTTTGAATTGAGAAGTATTTTTTGTCTATCTTACACCAAATAATATTTTTCCCTGCTGTTGGTATGTACGATACACCTTTGTATATCAGTTTGTTTATATAAACGGCAAGGCCGCCAGCGTTTCTGTTTCCAGATTTGTCGCAGCATTTGATAAAGTGCTTACATGTAAATGCGTCCATTGATAGATCTGACTCGCCATTTGCGTGCGTTTCAACTATGCCAATTATATCATGATGTTCAAATAACTTTGTACTTTATTTTATTTTGTTGCAGAGTTCCTTGTGTTTAAAACCATGAATATTTCAAACGCTGATGCGTAGGAATCCTGTCATTTTGATTTGGTTTGAGTCTGTTGGCTTTATGAACGTGAGGAGCCAAAATTCCTGTTCTCTCTAAACCAGTTTGTAAGAACGTTTAATGCATGTTCGATTTGAGGTTTGGATTGATTATTGATATGCTGATTGTGTCTAGTTTGATCATAATGGTCTCTAGGGTTCCTATATCTAGTATCTGAAGGATTTCTATAGTCTAAAGGTCTTTCACCTTGGAAGAGAAGATTCTCCCCATGGTTTTCCCACCTGCGTTGTGTACCACTCTCTTCTTGTCTGTTCTGTGTGCTTCTTTGATAAGCTGTGTTCTGTGCTGTGGTAACTCTTGTCTTGGATTATATCTTGCTTGAGATCAATGCAATCCCATTTTTGCTTTAAGGTTAGCTAGCAGCTTTCTTGTTCCTATATTATTGTTCAAATGTAACTCATCGTAATACACATCATCGTTTATGAACCCATTGGGACAAAACTATTGTCTACAAAAACAACATTGTCAAGGTGTGCATAATTTAGAAGTTCATAATTGATTTTCTTTGTTATGCAATTTTGTAAATATTGTTAGTCCCAGTGTGGACTATGATGTGTTTGTATTGTAATGGATCATTCATTATTCGAATATGTTCAAGTAGTTCATCACTTCCCCCAGGAATGTATTGCTTGTTTACATATCTGTACGGTGCAAATTTTCTCTGGAGGACTCTGAGCATGGAGTCTGATTATATCAGAATTGGGCCCTGTTCTGACCTGGATTCTGTACTGGTTCTGTTTCCTTGCTTTTCTGGCTGGTTTCTTCTGTTTGTTCTAGGATGGTTTTGCCTTCGATTTGGCCACTGTTGGGCATTGTTTTCTGTGTCAGTTTCAGTCTGTCGATTTTGTCTTGACTGTGAATTAGACATGACTGTCGATTCGAATACATGTATATCTGGCGGGTTTGCTTGTGTCTCCTGGGTTTCATCTAATACTTGATATTGATTCGCGACTTCTACATTGTATACTGTGTCCGCTGAGCCATTGCTGCCATCTGGTGTCAGGGATCCTGCATCCTGATTATCGTCGGTACTGTCGGTAGGGGTTTCGGTTACTATTTCTATGTTGTGTTCAAGTTGAAAACTTGTCCATAGTTTTAGCTGTTTCATTTCTTCAACGTTCGATTTTAATTTTTTTCTTGTTGTGACAGTTTCTTTTTAGCTTCTTAATTTCTGCTTTAATCCCAGAGTTTGAGTTACTCAAGTCCTTCATGGATGTGTTCATTTTGTTATCAAACTGTCCCCTGAGTTCTTCTAAGTTGTTGTTGCAATAATATAATTTCACCTCGGTGGTTGCTCTTTTCACTTGAATTTCTAGATCTTTAATATCTACTGCTTGTTCATTGATCTGTATACTAAGTTGTGTGAGGTGTTAGAGTTTCTCGCTGAAATCTTTTTGCTCCTGGACAATATTAAGTAGAGTTTCATATAGACTATCATGGCCATTGTCGATTTCATCAGCTCCACTTTTCTTGTCCTTTCTTCTGGGTGATTTCGATACTTCGATTGTCGTGGCCTGTGTCATTGGTAACAGGTTCAATTTCGTTCTTGTCATCTAAGTTTAGCAGTTGTGGCGTCTTTTCGAGCTCCTTTTCTGCCTCTTCTCTGTTCGTGTGCTTTTTAAGGCATCTGCTTCCAGGTTGTAGCCTGAATTCCAGCCGTCCCCTCTGGTTCGTTCCTCCCGAGAGAGACGTCTGAATCCAATAATGCCGTCCAGTGACGTCAAGGCGGATTAACAATTTAATTTATGCAAATAAAACTGTCACAGCGGTAGTAAGAGTTCATGGGTCACAAAAACAAAGCCATCACTCGCTTTGAAAAAGTATTTGAGATCATGCTGGCCAAAATAAAACCTTACCTATATATATATATCTCCATCCCATTTGCTTCTCAATTGCCTCTTATGTTATTAAAACCTTTTCGAAGCAACAAATCGTTATATTATATTTGGAGGCAAAGTACAGTTGATCTTTGTCTTTCTGTTGACCTTTGTCTCGCTATTTCGAATCGACACAGCTACGAGATATTACCTAAGTATATAAATGATGCAACAGAAAAGTAGAAAAACATGAAAGGATAATGGAGAATTTTCGAAGAAATACGAAGACTCTTTTACGGGAAAGAACAGTACCTTGAAGAGAGTAGCAACATTCTTTACCACTGCGAGTGTGAATAAATAATCGATTATCAACAACCTGGCAGACGCGACAGGATAAAATGTACATGTTTACAGGACAGCCGGCCGGTAATAGTGCAGGACACTTTCAATCCATTTCCAGATGTTTTCCTTACGAATTCAAGGTCTTTGCCAAAGACAATCACTCCACTGAAACTCAACGATCAACAATCGCAAGTCCAAAGTGAATCCTGCCATCTTCTCGGATGAGTTAATTATGATAATTATGCAAAATTACAGAATATGAACCAATCGAAGATCACTACCAGGTTTTCTGGTAGTGACGTCACTGGATGGCATTACCAGCTATTGGATTCAGACGTCTCTCTCGGGAAGTACGAACAAGAGGAGACGCCTTTTAAAAGTAGTTCAGGCTATCCAGGTTGGCCTGTCATAATTTTTTGGCATTCTGGATAACTTTCTGTTATCCCAGCAGATTTATTTGTTCGCCAAAGGTAAAACATTCGGGTTAACTGGTTAAAGAGAACTCACATCATCATCCTTCATAAATCTGGAATTAAAGGCAAAACTGGTGGCATTTTGCCGAATTGGCTCTATCGATTCCAAACCCCAATCCCCCCCCCAAAAAAAAATATACATGTACATTTGACTGAATTTCTGTCTAGTTGGTGGGGTGGGAAATTGGTCAAAGGGAGTCAAAATAGCAATTATAGATAAGAGATTTACAGTCGTTCCAAAGTCCCATGGTGGGGCATTTGCATAGCTTAGTTGCCCACATAGTGGGGCATTTGTCTCCCCTTTAGTCAGCCTCAATCGTCACAGCATCCAGCAAGGAATTCTGTTTGATGGTTGGAAAACAGCTATAATAACTCCTATATTTAATAAGGAAGACAAAACAGACAGGGAAAACTACTGACCAGTCTCTAACCTTAGCATCCCAAGCAAGATATTAGAATCAGAAGTCAATAACGTTCTTGTAAATCATGCGTTCAAGGGACACCAGTTAGTTACAGAAAGGCAATGGGCTCACCACCCAGGATATTCAACCAAACTGTTGCTTGTTCACCTACCAGAAATGTGGAGAAAATCAATTGACTCAGGACTGGTTGTAGCAGTGGCCTTTATAGATTTCAAAAAGGCTTTCAATAGGGTGTTTCATCCAATACTAGAAACTAAACTTTGGCATTAATGGTCACCTCTGGACACCTCCTGTAAGTGGACACAATTCCACAGTCCCAACCATTTCTATAATAAAACACTACATTTGCCATCTCCTGTAAGCAGACACCTCTCGTAAGGAGATGCAGACACCTACATGTATCTCTAGGTCTGCATGAACCAAAATAACCAAAATTATGCACCTATCAATGTTAAGCTTGAGGGAGGGGGGAGGGGAGGGGAGGGTGGGCAAGGGGTGAAGATTTGACATTTTCTCCCAAAAAAATGTCAAATTCCCCACCCTCAGGACAATACGTTTGGTCAAAAATATCAAATATCTACCCTGTCTTCCTCATGTTTTCTATAAATAACCCCACCCTCGGCAGGCAGCGTATGTCAAAATCCCCACCCCTTGCCCCCACATTAAGTATTTTTTTTCAAATGTGTGCAGTTTTATCTTTGAATTCAAGCTAAATCAAGGTCAGCTTAGTAAAAAGACAACATATTTGAGCTATGTGCCTTTCATTGAACCTATATATATATATATATATACCCGTTTAGACTGTGGTTTAATTACAATTCCCGTAAGCGGACAGATACGCTAGGCCAAGGGAGGTTCGACTTTATATGAAAACAACAAGAAATAAAACTGTACCCCTTCTTCATGTGCGTATGAAAAAAATACCTCCCCTTTCCAACCCCCCATTTCAAAGTAATAGAAATCAGTTTCAAAGAATTTGGGAGCACAGAATTTGTAAACCGGAGAATTTAATCTCAAAAGAATTAGCAAAATAATACCCTACTGCCTACATCTGACCTACGGCCCGTGCTTGATCCGATTGCACGATGATGAACTACGACAACAAATGAAAGAAGCTTACCTCAAATGCTTCCTTTGCCAGGCACCGACTTACGATTCTCAAAGATTCAAGAATCAATTCAACCGAGTTGTTTCTGCATGCTCGAGGGAAACTTTCCCGCTCTTTGATGTCTCCCACCCAGAAATCCATGCGTAAATTGAAAAAAGGACTGGGAGCGAGGCACCAGAGCCTACCGTCGCCCACACCGCGGCAAAACGTTACGCGCATGCGTATTTGCTATTTCTTGTCGGCGCGCGGCCGCCCCCGGTTTCATACCCGTGATTTTAAAATTTCTGCTTAAAGGGGAACTCAACCCTAAAATCAACCCAATGTCTATACAAACATGTATTCGAAATAAATAGGTTCTGCTATTTAATTTTTCTGTGTTGCGCGTCTAGCAAGAGAAAATCCGAAAACCTTCCTCACAGCCTCCGGTATGTACAGACGGCTCAAGCCTTGTAATTTGTGACGTAGTATACGGGGAATAAATTAGTTTTCCCATGCCGTCCCCTACATTGAATAGCAGGCCTAATGGCTTCTAATTGCGGACCATTGTGCTTTCTTTGTGCTAGAGGTGTGATCGTTCTTCCTTGGTATGTGTGACGTACGTTATGGGGAAATTTGCACTGAATTGAGCCGCCACACAATATAGATTTTTCAGCGGAAAATCGAACTTGGAGACTAATTTTCTCCTCATAGACGCGCAACACAGAAAAATAAAATATCAGAACTTATTTCTTTAGAATACATCTTTGTAAAGACGTTGGGTTGATTTTAGTGTTTAGTTCTCCTTTAAAAGCATCCATTTAAGAAAAGGGAGATTAAAAGGTTTCTCCTAAAATATTCGTACGTCCCAATTCGTCTGATCAATAGACTCAGAACAACACATTTTCATTCCCTAAGAATTGCCTAAAGGAAAAAAGAATCCCTAAAAGATTCGTACCTCCACAAAACTTTGCAACATGAAGTTACTTGGGCTAGAAAATTCTTGTTTATGTTCTAGACTACTAACAAATTCGTAGGCCGGGAATATTTTGCCATACTATTTTCGGTTGACGCGATTTCCACCTAGAAAATCCGAACAGCTAATAGCTTTTTAGAATACGTCAAAAGACAAAGTAGGCGCCTTAAAATGGCTAGATAAGCTGCAGACAACTGGTTTCAAACGAATTTCAAAAAGTACTCGTTGGGTGCCGCCTTGATTTGTGAACTGTTTTGTCAAAAAATAAGAAAACTCTTAAAAGCTAAGCCTTAGACTTTAACAGGTTGAAGTTTTCTTAATTTGTAATTCACTGTGAGATTACTAAGTTATAAAATTATTTACTAAATAAGTTGAAACCCGCGGTAGTTTGTATTTGATAGCAGAGCCTTCGTTCTTTTGGCCAGCGGAGCATACCGTAATTTTGCCGCGGTGTGACCGTCGCCGCACCCGACCCATTTTTTTCGGGAAAAGTTAAACAAAATAACTACACCTCTTTTCAGAGCTCTCTACTTATTAGTTTCTTGCCTTTCTCATACAAATTGTCAATCCACAACTAGTAGAGGAAAAAGTGGTCGAGGAATTATATGATGATAACTTTTACCCGAGTCTTCAAGTAGACTTGATTCCAGATCCCCTATCGTTTTCCCCCCTCCTACCCACCGACCCACCATCACGAGAGAGAAGGCGATACGATTAAAAAACGAGGCTATAAATATAATTGAGCCTATAGGCGGAGCTCCAATTATTTCTGATCACAGTAGAGAGGCCGCTGATTTCTAGGAACTGTGTTTCATCATGAGCTCATAACCAGGCCAGGAGCGTCCATATCTCCTATATAGCTGTCACAGCGTTTTCACAAGTTGGGCTATTTTTAGATCATTTTCACACTGCCTCGTTAGCTACTTTTGTTATACCAGCAACATGGCTGCTACGCTTTTGTGATTATATTCCTTTAGGAATGATTGCAACCCAAGAATAGCGGGAAACCGTTCTAAAAATAACCTAACTTGTGAAAACGCTGTGACATTGGCCTAGTATGCGGGATGGACGCTCCTAGTTTTGGGCTCCTGGTTTTATTGATCATGCATGAACTGGTTGAAGGGTGTGAAGTAAGTTTTTCGATCGATCGCGTTGAAAGGCAATGATATTTTTAGTTTATTATTAAAATGATAATTTGGTAAGAAAGATAAATACCAGAATGAGGAAAGGAGAGCTAAAAGAAATGTTGTCCAGTTAAAAAAAAAAAGAGAAAAAAGGGTGTCCTCATCGAGACTCGAACCCAGACCTCATGAATGCTAAGCGCGCACTCTGCCAGGCATAATCAACTATGTCAATAATGGGAGTGTTTGCTACAAGTATTATATATAGCGATGTATTATATATAGTATTATATATAGCAATGTCTTATATATAGTATTATATATAGCGATGTATTATATAGTATTATATATAGCGATGTCTTATATATAGTATTATATATAGCGATTTATTATATATAGTATTATATATAGCGATGTCTTTTATATATAGTATTATATATAGCGATGTATTATATATTTAACAAATAAAGAAGCCTTAGCCATGTTTTATACTATCATAAAACACGATGGGCATTTGAGAACATGAGAGAAATGTAAAAGCACAAGCCAGAATACAGGAAACCAGTGTTTTAGAGAGCAGTAAAATCTCAAAAATTTTGGCTCGGGCCTTTGCCCCTCGCAATATTTAACGACATTCTGCTTTTTTCTTTCATACGCAGGACGGTATATTATCTAAGTTCATAATCAAAGGCACATTCCCATAGGACAGATAATGCATTCGTGTACAAGAGATTAGTTATATATGGCAATTCACTCTTCTTAATATTTATGCGCATATTTAATTAATTACTCGAAAACGAGGCTATCCCCGCATCGAAGATGCAACGTGCATCCGAGTTCGAAAGGACAATTTTGTCTCCAACGCAGAGGAACACAGCAATGCTCCGTCCGCGACGCCATTTTGCTTTTCAGCGAAGCAACGATGCGGGGATAGCCTCGAGTAGCTAATTATATGCGCATAAATATTAAGAAGAGTCAATGTTGAGCACTTTTTAATTTTTTTATTTGAGACTACGGAAAAATGCAATATGTACATGTATATCAGGCATGTTTTCACAAATTTAAAGGAGCCTTAGAACCTAAGACCCCCTTTTGTGAAAACATGCCTGATCTTGTGTGCCTTTAGCTTTAAAAGCCAGTAACTCGTGTTTTTGCCGTTTTCTTGAAAGGGCAAATGACAGTTTAAGACTTTTCTGGCCTTTCTATCCCATAATTGATCTCTAGGTATTTTATGTGGGGGTGAGGGGTGGGGAGGACTAGTTAAAACAAATTCGCGAAAAACCAACTTTGCCTGGTGTATGGCGCAACGATTTGCTTTGTGGAAGACGTACATTTCCCACTAGGTCTGAGAAAAAAGTGCATTTTTTTGATGAAAACGTTGATAAGTGAGTTACCGGCTTTTAAAGCCAACAGGTACACATTAAGTAGCGCCATTTCTCGAGCTTTTAATGGATTTCGATGCACTACACGGCAATACAACATTCTCTTCCTGTAGATCAAGTTTAATCGATGGAATTTTGCCGTATTTAGAGTAGAAATACCAGAAAATGAGGTTTTTCTAACCTAACCCTAACCACTAGCTCTCAAATAAAGAAATTATGGGATAATCTCACACAAGTAAATTATTGGATAGAAAGGACAGAAAAGTCTTACATTGTCATTTGCCCTTTCAAGCCGAAAAAGACAAAAAAAACGAGTTACTGGCTTTTAAAGTGCAACTAACCCCATTTGCAATTTTTATACATATGAATCTTTGAAATGTTTTGAGTACTGCTGTGAAGAAATTGTTGGCTTACATAGAATACTCTATGTTTTATGCTTGTTTGAAATGGTGAAAATTTTATCTTTCCTGACCCATGACCGCGTAAGAAAAAGACTGGGTCGATTCTTGATCTTACGTCATCTAATTCATTCCACTTTGCAATAATTTGAATAAATATTTAGCAGCTTGTCTAAAATAACTGTTTTCTTTACTAACAACTCACAGACTGTGTATATTCTCTATATATCGATGTTGTTGTGATGGAAAGGCGCCATGGAGGATAATGCATTAATGAGGTGACGTAAGATCAAGAATCGACCCAGTCTTTTTCTTACGCGGTCATGGGTCAGGAAAGGTCAAATTTTCACCATTTCAAACAAGCATAGAACATAGAGTATTCTATGTAAGCCAAAAATTTTTTCGCATAAGTACCCAAAACCTTTCAAAGATTCATATGTATAAACATTGCAAAAGGGGTTAGTTGCACTTTAAAGCTAAAGGCACACAAGATCAGGCATGTTTTCACAAAGGGGGTCTTAGGTTCTAAGGCTCCTTTTGTGAAAACATGCCTGATATATGTTTTCTACTAAACAAAGCTAATTAATGTACATGGAAAATACCATAAATCTAGAAACATTAAAGTTGTGTAAAATGTTCTTGATGTAAAACCAAAATATTGAATGCCTTAAAAAAATATCGTGCAAGGTCCGATGCCATAAAAAAAATTCTTGCAGCAATAGGAGTTCTAAAAAAATTTTCGAGCAAATACAAATCCGGGTACCCTCCCCATCAATTTTCAAATGGTCCGTCCGTTAGTATCTTTAGTAGTTTGAACCGTGTTAATTACAATTTAAGTGCATCCTGATTGGTTAAATGTGACGGCCTTTGTTTCTTCTCGCGGGAAACACAAAGCTAAAAATAGCTACATCATCTGTTCTACTGTTGGACAGACCTAATCTGAGAGATGCACGCTGCTAACGAGGCAAAAATGGCAATGACGTCAGCAAGGATTCGCGGAGACGTTCTTCTCCTTGTCAATCTGATCATGAAGCCAGCGGCAGCAAATTGAATGAATGAATCTTTATTTGAACACGAAATCTCTTCAAGTTACACTTGGTTTCCAGGAGAACCGTTTCAATAAGTAAATAATGTTTTTAAACGTATGGACTAATAATATTAATCTTATCGGTTAAATATGCACATAAAAATATATATTATAAACAGTCCACGAGCTAGTCCACAAATATCGATATTTCGGAGCTCCGTTCGAAATGTGTTTAAACTTTTGCCTCTTTTGTAAAACTGGGAAAAGAGTTCCAAGTTTAACCCCCCTGTTTTGTTTGAATGACGTACGTTATAGCTATTGTGTTGGGATCAGAAAGATAGCTGGGCGCTAGGTTATTTACAGTCTTTGTACATCATAATAGCCATTGCTTTTAGCCTTCTTTCTTGTAATGATTCCCAACACAATTCCTTACGAATGTCAACTGACCAAATTGTGTAATCAGATTTAGTTATTATTCTTGCTTGAATACTCATTAGCCCTCCTGATGACGTAATTAGCATTATATAAGACCCAACTAATTATGCTATTACAACAACAGCAAGTAAACTCAAGTCGTGATGGAAGGCCAAGCGAGTCCTGCCCTTCCCGCCAGACCAGACGAGAATGAAGTCCGATGCATCGCTCAATTAAGTTCTAACAGAGTTTTGCTAAAAGTTTCGAGATGGACACACTATTTGTCGTTATTGTTCACCGCAAAATTGTCTTCCGCTCTCAGCGGGCACTATCGTCTGATACCTTGTGTTTATTAAAGTATATTAAATTAACTCGACTTAAATTAACGCGAATGGAAGGGCAAAATCGTCCAAAATAAAGGAAATTAACGTTAAAGAGAAGCTAACATTTCTGGACGAAGGAAATTAACGCGGATGGGACAAAGAAACACTTTTCGTGACGAGAACAGCAACAGAAGTTTGCATCCGCGGACGACAACTACACGTTCCGTGATCGCTTTTGGCCAATGAGCGCACGCCAAAATTTTGTGTTTGAATATAACACCTAATCTATAACAGCATTTTGATGTTCTTAAAACAAACAAGCCCGAGAACGAAGTTCCAGGGCTAATATCCTAGTTTTAAGAACATGAAATTTCCAAATTTGCATCCGCGGACAACAACTCATAGTCGCCTGCGGAAATTTGATGTTCTTAAACCCGAGAATATAAGGAATAAAAAACTCTGAACTTCTAACGAGGCCTGAAACAACCATGGCGGCTGGTCAAAGTCAGGACCCGGCTAATCCGGCGTGTTGGTTTTTGCAGAGGGAGGAAATTATGCTAGTTTTAAGAACACCAAATCTCCACTGAGGGAAACTATCAGCCGATTGTCCCAAGATATGTGTCTACTTTATTACATATAGCAGAACCAGGTAAAATTATATTGGAACCAACCACAGTTTCACAATCTTTATCTTTATACAGTTAGTCTGTTGCCGGTCCACTGTTGGAAGTTACAGCTGGGGAAGTTCTTCAAGGTAAAAAGGGTATAGGGGTGACCGTCGGAAAACCTCGAAAAATACCCTAAAAAATCCAAACCGTAGCTCATGGTAAAAAAATCACCCTGAAAAATGGATTTCGCTTGGACAACCCCTAAAAAATACTAACTCGCCGATTTCAAACCCTAAAAAATACGACGACCACCCCTACCAGCCGAATATATGAAGAACCCCCCCCCCCCCCCCCCCCCCCCCCCCAGGAGTTACAGTCAGCGAAATGTGTAACCTTGTCAGAAGATAAGAAACTTAGGCAGAACCACAGGTAGCCCAAGCTTGGGATCTGTATAATATTTAACAGTATTTGTACGGGATTTTTTAGTTTTCTATGTACAACGTAAATCTTGAATAAAATTTGACAAAAACCTAGTGTCTTCTTGTGTTCCTTAACTATGTCTGTGCCATGTTACAGCGAACTTAGCAAAATTTTCCCTTAGAAGACACTGTATAGGTTTTTGTCGATTTTTGTTCAAGATTTACTTTGCACATGGAAAATTAAAAATCCCATACAAATGCTGTTAAATATATACAGATCCCAAGCTTGGGCTACCTGTGGCAGAAACTTGCAAGAAAATGGCATTCAGTAAATATTAATTGTGTATTTGTGTTGTTGAGTTGCAGGGTTATGTACAGCACTGCAGTACCCAAGAGACAGATCCAGTCCTACAAAAGTCCCACTGACCATGTCACTAAGTAGTTATGTAATACAGTAAAATAATATTAATTTTCTATTTGTGTTGATCAGGATTCTGTACAGTGCTGCTGTAGCCAAGAGAGAGATCCAGTCCTACAACAGGACCCACTGAACTTAACCATGTCACTAAGTAGTTTTGGTTTCTGCAGAAAAAAAAAAAAAATTCAGTAAATAGATCATTAAACTCATTAATAATTCCTGACTGAAAACAAAGGAAATCAATGTGCGATAAGTGATCGGTAAATATGATACAGATTCGTTCTGATTTGCATAAACTTTTGCTTCGATTTCATCAGCCGAAATAGGTCGATAATCGCCAAAATAACTGAAAAACACGACTCTACAAATCTAGACGTTGGATAAGCCAAATATATTTTACAGAATTCGTGTTTGTGCTTTATTGGATTTACAAACTCTCGCCTCCGGCTCGAGTTTGTAAATGCGATCAAGCATGGCTACTGTATCTATTGACCGCCTCACTCGTTAGCTCAGTTGGTAGAGAGTGCAGGAGGTCAGGGGTTCAGATCTGGTCGCGTCCTTGGGCAGGAAGTACAATGTATAAGCCATTGGTCTTGTCTCTTTCCTCTTCTAATCTAATCTATATGAGGGGGCGTGAAAGAACCCGTTGTGTTATTTCGAGAAGGACACAACAGCCTGGTATCTGAGGTACTAACAATCACTCATGATTGTAAACTGCACGGCAGCACATTGCGCCACAATAGCAGTCCGTATCACAAATATAACCTTGTGAAGTGCATTTGGATATATCCATATAGAATTTGCGCTAAATAAATGAATACCTTTTTTTACCTTTATTACTTATTAGTCGGTTAACCAGCTGATCGGTATGGCTGTGTAACTATACATTCAAGTCATATGTATTTGTTAAGCCTTTATAGGTGAACCACAATGCAAATAATGATGAGTAATTTAAATACATAACTGTAAATGTATAATTAGCTGATAAATAAGTTGTTTATTTTTAAATTTATATAAATCTGCAAAAATTTGCAACTTTTTTGATAGACATCAGTATTGTTTTTATTCAATTTCTATTTCTTGTGTTCTTGTGCATATATACATGTGTTCTTGTGCATATATACATGTGTTCTTGTGCATATATACATGTGTTCTTGTGCATATATACATGTGTTCTTGTGCATATATACATGTGTTCTTGTGCATATATACATGTGTTCTTGTGCATATATACATGTGTTCTTGTGCATATATACATGTGTTCTTGTGCATATATACATGTGTTCTTGTGCATATATACATGTGTTCTTGTGCATATATACATGTGTTCTTGTGCATATATACATGTGTTCTTGTGCATATATACATGTGTTCTTGTGCATATATACATGTGTTCTTGTGCATATACATGTGTTCTTTGCAGATTCATACAATAATGATTAGGATTTTAACAATACCAAATAAATTATATTTCTAGAGATACTGGAGTATTGTACCCTAGACTCCTAATGATTGTGTGTAAAGACTACCTGAACTGAATTCCAGATTCGGCTGTGTCCCCTTCTTGTTTCCAACATTGCATAATGCATTTCATCATGTTGGCAGTATGGCAGGGATGAAGTTGATAAAATGGTGTTCCAAGAATTGGGTGTTCCTGTATTAACAGAAAAAGAAGAGTCAAGAGTTAAATCACCATACCGGTGTACAAGCGGGGGCGAAATCGCTAGTGAATTTGCCCACCCCCTTCCTTGCCCCCCTCTAGCGATTTTGCCGCCCCCCCTCCTCCAACCTTTTAAAGGTTATGAATACATATGTTTTCCTAATTATTATTACTATAATGTATGGGACGTGGAGAATAGTAATGCAGAAAGCTATCAGTAATGTGTAAGGCATGCAATTCAATTCTATTTTAAAATTCACGCTTCACTTTTCTCTGTGGTAGCTACGGTAAACACTGATTCGCGCGAGCAGTGCAACAAGAAACTGGCTCAACAAGGGATTCTGCAATCCACCTACAATCTTCGTCAATCTTCGAATGATTAGTTGTTAGTATTTCTTGCCTGAAGCTAACATATACAGTAGATGATGTAATTATTGTGGATATTTAAAATTAAAGTGCATATGAGCCCTAGCCAGTTATCTTTGATATCGTTTGTACATGAAGTGAATAGTCCAACGGTAGAATATTTCTTGATTTGGGTGTTGCGTCTACGAGATATAAAGGTTTATATTTCCAATATGCTAATGATGTGATGTCATCACCGACATTTGCTGAATTTCTTTGTCCTTGTGAATTAATCTATTTTCTAATTTAGATTTTTTATTTTGGTAAAATCACTTTGATAAGCTTCAAATATAACTTAGAATTTAAAAATAGGTAATTTGTCTCTACCAGCATGCTTTTGTATAATAAGTGATGTCGGTAATGACATCATATCATTAGCATATTGGAAATATAAACCTTCATATCTCGTAGACGCAACACCCAAATCAAGAAATATTATACCGTTGGACTATTCACTTCATGTACAATCCATATCAAATATAACTGGCTAGGGCTCATATGCACTTTAAAGGTTTTAATAACCCGTAAATCCGCCTACTTTGAAAAGACGAATAAAGGAAGTGTTACCGACTTGCGTGCTTTGTTCTATTTTCAATTGATCACTTTTAAATGAAAACTTCCTGAATAAACTAATGAACCGAGAATTAAGATCTAAAACAGCGGGCAGTTTTAAAACTTACATTAGGGACGGACCATTTGAAAATTGCTTTGAAATTTTTTTTTGGCTCAAGATTTTTTTAGGACTCCTTGTGCTGCAAGAATTATTTTTCTGGCATATACTAATAACTAGAGATAACTTTACTTGTTATATTGTAGTATAGCTACTGATTGTCTATGTAACGGATATATATAAAAGCTTAAAAATTAGTTGTAATAAAACCTTATTTTATTTATTCATTCTGTCTTATGAATTACTCCTATTTCCAAAACACTCCAAAAGACTGTCAATAATTGAGTATTAGTACTAATAGCAACATCAGATTTCAAAAGGCTGATATAACTTGCTTGTCATACTAATTCTTGTACGGTACTCGCATATAAGGGGGGGGGGACCAAATCCACTGTGACACCAGTACCTAACCCCTCTGTCCTTGAGCAGGGATGTACAGCTGTTGACCTTGTCTCCCAACACTTAATGTCATAAATGGGGGATGTTAACCCTTTCACCACTGGAAGTGTTTGGGCTGAATTGGTGAAATTCAGAGTGCTAACTCAACCCTCCTCCCTCAGTTCCAGTTTGGCTTGCCCGGGGTAGTTAAATACTGCTGACTTTTTAAACCAAGGGCTCAAACTTTCTCCATGATGCCATTCGGCAGAATTCTACAGACTCGTCGGCGGTCAGTATGATTTCTTCTGTAGGATTTCCAATGAAATGTGCTCTAATTTTGGACAAATAAGCCACTGTCAGAGAGCTTGAAGACATCATTAAGTCTGAGGATGGCTGAAAAGTACTTGGTTTGCTTTTAGTAGGCCTTGTGAGGGGTTTCACAGGATTTTTCTGTTGTGTTTGTGCTTTGAGACACATGAAATAATTCTTCACTGAAACCCTTGAAATTCTGCAGTTGGTTGTCTTTTCCCCCTGCTCAACCTATTAGGATGTGTTTTTGTCACTTTAAAGCAACGGCTGGAGTCCAAATCACCGCTCTTGGTTGTAGGGGTAAAAGACTTATAAAAAAATCCTACAGGAGTCCCAGAGGAAGGGGCCCCTTGTGAATTTTTTGTTGATTACCCAGCATGCAATTGGAGTTGGGGAGCAGGAAAACATGGTGGAGAGAAGTGCAGCATTAAGAATAGCACGCTTCACAGTCGTTTGGTGGATTTTATGCAAACAAACCTGCTGGTTGGAAAGATTAAACAAGGTACTGTAATGACTGAGTGGTTATTTTGTGTTTGCTTTTGATTTCAAGTGCGAATGGGAAGGTTTTCTTGAGCCGATTTTCAGCTCCTCAAAATTCGCGAAAATCGAAGAAACGAACAGCGATCTCCAAAACAAATGCGTTTTTCTCCAAAGTGGGAGAGTCAAGCGATCCCTGTTATAGCTCTGACTTTGAAGTTATTCATCCCTTGAAATAGTATCGCAACATCGTATCTCCAGCATGTCTAGGTTTGATGCAATAATTTTTCCCAGGTACATGCTTCATATTGGCCGCTTTTGAGGCCTGTAGTGGTGAAAGGGTTAAAGCTGAACCTGTGTTGTTCATGCTCAAAGAGAAAGGGATTATTACCAACCATATCCTTGGGAAAGAGGTTACATTATATTAACCTTGGTCAATTAGCTGATATATATAGCTAAAGGACTTAATAATAAGCCTAACACCATACCTGCTGAGTAAGAAATGTCCATTGCTCCTGTTGTAGTCTCTCTTGGTATACCTGTGGTATGTTTGACCAGATGGCATTCAGGCCTATGAGACTGCCATCTGGGAAAGTAAATAAAAATACAATGTTCATTTAATTACTGTACAATACAATACAATGTTCAGTTAATTACTGTACAATACAATGTATCAAAGTTCATTCAGCAGATTAATAAATGGCAGTCATGTGAACACTGCATAATGCTCAGATTGGTGGGAGTAGAGTAAATATATTTGAAAATTTGAATAGAAATATACTGTAATGGCCCTTTGCAGGAGTGCAATCACATGGCTGTGCTGCATCAGGCAAAAAAATACATGTAGGACTTATTTCTTTAAAGGTACTTTTACAAGATCAGGAGTGTTATTAGCAAAACCTGTTTGTAAAATGCTAATTTCCATCTCCAGTCGACATTGTCGATCTCAGCATTTTTGAAGATAAAGTTTGCCATCCAGCATCCATGGCAACACCTTTCCCATGGGGATCACAAGTTCAATTCATTCGTTGATGAAGTATCATATCAGCATGTGACTGTATCCATCATATACTAGAGGTTATTAGAAAGCATTTGCTAATAAGTTAAATTTGTTAAGTGTATAGCTGGTTTCTGACCATGCCATACATTTTTGGATTTGTATGCTAAGATAATTTTACCTTCCATATAATATATGCGTTGCCAATCTGGGGTAGTTTTACGAATAAGGATGGCTTTCATGCCTTTGAATTGAAGGGTTGAGCATGAAAACAGCCTATGTGACTTTTTAGTGATTTTTTTCAAATCGTCCAGTTTGCCTGAAAACCTCTATAAAATTATAACCAGTTTAACAACTGTTTATTTCTGTTTTGGCATTTATATCGTGATTACACCGCTAAAAACCTAAAATTCTTCACATAGAAACGGTCAATGTTTGCTTGACAACGATGCTTTCGTCTCCCTATGGGACTCTAAAATTATGCATAATATATTTATATCTAGTACTGGTTCATATTCGGTTGAGCAGTTAGACTGTTATTCTCCTGTTTATCGGGATTTTCACTTTCTCTTGATCGAAGACTAAACCCGATCTTGTTCTGTAATGTGTCTGTGCTGTAGAGTTTTAGTTTATGACTGGACTTTGTCACTTTGAAGTAAACAGATTTCATGTTTAAAAACTATTCCACAGAAAAACGAAAGATTGTTCACAGCTGTGATAATCACTTTAGTAGAAGCGCTCAACTGAACACGAACTAGTACTAAATATGCGTAATTTTATAGTCATTTCTATGTGAAGAATTTTAGGTTTTTACCGATGTAATCGCGATATAAATGCCAAAACAGTAATAAACAGCTGTTAAACTGGTTGTATAGAAGTTTTCAGGCGAATTTGACGATTTTGAAAAAAATCACTAAAAAGTCACATAGGTCGTTTTCATACTCACCTCTTCAATTGAAAACTCTTGATAGCCAACTTCGCTTTTTGATCGAAGAAAACCTGTAATTTCCAATCTAGAATGTTAGCTAAGGATATCACTTGAAATAAATGAGAGAATAAACAAACTAAGCAAGCCATCGAGTCATTTCTACAGCGAAAAGAGTTGTTATTGTTTTGCAATTCTAATACTAGGTGGGGAGGGGGGGGGGGGGGGGGGGAAGATAGGTTTAGACATAGACATAACTCTATTTTAGAAAAACAAAATTGTCGCACCCGCGCTCATTTGTTGTATATTGGGCGGGAAATTGCTAACCGTTCGGACAGACATTCGCTAGCCGCCAAGCTGGAGAGATGGTTGAAACAGGTGGATAGAAGGTTCTTGTTGGAATGGTGGACTAATTAATATTTGGGTAGAGTGACTCTGTGTAAAGTGCTGTTGGACATCATTAAGTCGCCGGCTTAACTCATGGTTGAACGAAGAACTGTTTGACTAAAAGGCAGTTTGTTATCGCTGGAGATTTACATAGAGTCGCGTCTTCAGGTGAAGGAAACTGAATATTTTGGAGCTAAGAAGGCCATTTCGGTAGGTTTCGTGGTTTCGAGCTTTCCAAAGATAGTCGTGTCAGGCCTCGTTTGTGCTTGACGCCTGGGGACTTCTAAAATATTGTTAAGACAAAACCGTATAGAGTTTCCCTGTCAAAATTTTTGCTGTGTACCCATAATTCCTTTCGGCCCATGTTAAGTCCGAATTGGAGCCAACAGGTCTCGGGTCTAATCCATGTCATGCCTGAAATACATGTATAATTTTTTTTACCATGATCGGCATTTTCACATACACGAACGTCGTAACATTTGACTTCATTCTGCATAAAAAAAACTAAACGCGACCGTAAAAACGAAATAGAGCGACTCAAATCGTCATTAAAATTATTATTATTAATGCCCATACCTCGTCTATTGGCTGTGAAATACAGCACAGGGACCCCATAACTTGGGCTGAAGATCACATGGTATTCATACTTGGCATAGCTGTTGTTTGTAGACAAACTTAACTCGCATTCCTAACAAGAAAAAAAAAACAAGAATATTTACTATCTTATAGAGTGCAACAAGTCAATTATATGTATATGTTGTAGGTTTCAAACAACCTACTGGAGAGGTCGTTTTTATTTTAAAAAAATTACCTAGGTCATTTTTACATTTTTAGGGTCTTTTAAATGTTGGATAGCATTACATTTGTCTGTTGTTTAGTGACTTAGCCACAATTATTGATAATCATTGTAGCTCTAAACACCCAAAGTTAGTGAGCACCCCTTGTTGATGGGTAGGGTGTTTTTAAATGTAGGACCATTGAACACCCAAAGTTAGAACCATTGAAGTTAGTGAGCACCCCATGTTGACGGTTTGATTACCAGATGTGAATTTTTTTTTCCAACAATATTTGGTCAATACAATTGCCCAATGAGCAGATTGCTCATTGATGGGTTTTGTACAGATACTATTACAATCATGAAGTGAAGTGAAAGTTTACAAACACGAAACAAAACAGTACAAATGTCTGGAGAAAATACCAAACAGTAATGGAGAAGCGAGAAGAGACGACAATAAATTTCTGTATGTAGCCATAAATAATAAATTACAAAGTCAGCATCGTTACAACCACAAAGGAGGAAAATTAACTTCACTGCATGAGTCATTGGCTTTGGTCCAGAAATCCGAAAGACATTCTGCAGCCGAGGTAAGTAAAAGGTATTTTCGCAACCTGCATGGGGCCGAGATTAGGTGTCCATTAATTGTCTGTAATAGGGAGGGTCCATAATATAGAGGTTTTTTTTAACAAATAATATAAGAGGATTTTGCTGGGACCTAGAGATCTGTCCATAATATGGGGGTGTCTGTATTATAGAGGTGTCCATACGGAAAGGTTCCACTGTAAATAAATAAAATTAAAAGTTGTTCATATCAATTCAATTATGCTGACAGTTAATTATGTATTTCATTATAAATCAGTATTATGTTAAACTAAGAACATGCCATGTATATATGTATGCACACAACCCTGTTACAGACATCCACATACATGTACAGTACAAAATACATATAATTATGCAGATTGTCTATATAAGTGTTGATGACTTCGAATTCACGGCAGCTTTGACTGTATGGTGAGCTATAAGTCCTCCACATGCACATAGGTTGTAAACGTTTTTGGTACAAAGTATACACAGTACGCATACCAAGCTTACACCCTATTATTTCAGATTATAATATTGGCTTGTTGAACATTGTTGCATGCTGCAAATTTCATGCAAAAGGTTGCTGCTGTAATTAAATAGGCAAATCACAATCAATGTTAATTATTAAGCACGGCTTATTGAAATCCCTTCTCTCAAAAATCACATGAAAACTCACATCTTCCTCTGAAGTTAATTGAAGCTCATTAACATCCTCCAGATCTTGATCACTACTCCCTGTTGCACCAGTACAAGTAGTTTTAGTATAACCATTGCCAGGTATCTTCTGGAAGGTTTGCTTGACCAGATACCTTATTGGTGTTCTTTTGACAATCTTTTGAGGAATGAGAGTATTTTTAATTAGTCCAGGGAAGACGTCTGAGCGGCAGTACACAAATTAGAAGCAAATGGTCTAGTACATCATGTTTTGTGTGTGATACAAGTGCTACTGAACAGTGGATTTTGCCTGATCTTACATCACTCGACCAAGCGCTGAATCCAAACTGCACAGTCATGAAACAAAATTCCCTGGACTAAATTAATCACGATTTAAAAATCAGGGATTGCATCAGTTTTCATATATAGCCTTGAAAATAAATAAAACTAAAATGTGGAACACCTTACATGCACTAATTAAGCAGGGCACTAAGAATATGTTGATGGTCCCTAATGCGGGGGGGGGGGGGGGGGGGGGGGGGACCCCAGGCAGAGGTGGGGACTTTGATCCAAAATTGTTTTTAGGTGTCAAAATTCCCGACACACAGGCCAAATTATACAGTCAAATGTCCCCACCCTGGGCTGGTCAGTTCCATTTGTCCCGAGTTTTTCTGTCAATCCTCGTCTGCATTTGCAGCGCTTAGTGATCCAGATATCAATATTGAACTCTATTTGGCCAAGTGTGAACGTTTTTTAAATATGAATATTAGCATTTGTCTACCTCTCCCTCTAGTGTTTGCACATCAGAAAACTAAAATCTACTTAACTATTATAACAAACGTTCTGGGTAACAATTGAACAAATTAAATATTAATTGCTTAGCGCATTAAACAATAACTGTTTCTCTGGTACCATGTATCAATTCCTAACCATTTTCATCAATTATTATATTTTTGACAAAGTGATGGTTATGATATGGACAAGCACGACTGACTAGTGGAGATATTTAAAAAAATACTTGATACCACTACTCTATGCACTTAATACACAAAAACGTGTCCTGCATGTTATTTAGGCCAACCCATGCACAGTGATGGCATGACAGGTATCCATCACAAGCTATCCACGAAACGTATTCTGCATTGTCGTCTGGTGGGTCAGCCATTGAACAGGTTGAACAAATTCCATCATCTGTCGACCTTCTCCTTATCAGCATTCTTCTTTCTGGAATTGTTTTTCCAGGAAGTACCCTGCAGCTTGTTCACTGGTTTCTTGTCTTTCTAGTTTTAGCTGCCTTCGATTCTCTGTGCCTTTTCTCCTATTTTCTTTAATTGTAAATAACTTGGGTCCCAGGTTTTTTCGGCCTGTTCAAACTTACCCCCCCTCGGGCCGAGTCTTTCGCTCAACCTTGGTCATAATCCCCACCCTCGGGCAAGCAAAGTGAGTCAAAGTCCCCACCTCTGCCCGGGGTATCCCCCCCCCCCCCCCCGGGCTTAACATTGATAGGTGCATGCATAATGCAGGTATCAGCGGCCATCCCGAGGGGGCGGCCCCCAGGCACCCAGTGGCATTTGTCACAGCAGCCATGACAAATACATGCTAAAGCCCCTCGGGTGGGGCAGAAAATTGTGACAAAAACACCCACCCCTGGGGCAACCTGGGCACCATATTATAAGTATTAGAAGCTAAACGTTTTAGAAGTGTCAAAAATCTTAATAGTTTTATACAAATATTATCCTTTATTTCTTTGTTCTGTCTTCCGACAGTGGTGGCTTAATTTAATCGCTTAATTTGAATGATAATGATATGACTTACCTCAAGGACAAAGAAATCGAAGAACGTCGATCGATCGAGCGAGTCCTGTGGCGAAAACCGCTGAACGATGAGACAGCAGATTACGTGCAAATCCCGTGGGTATGTCCCCAGGGTATTTTTACGAAAACGCAAAACCGCTCTAATGCCCCGCGTGTGCGGCATGTTTTTGCTACGAATCCCCTGCTAAGCCCCTGGGTTGCCCGTGGGTTGCCCGGGGGCCGCCCCCTCGGGATGGCCGCTGGTACCCGCATAAATACCACCCCAGGCCCATGGACATTGCCTCACAATAATAAAAAAAACATTATGCTGGGGAAGATTGACAAGTTTGGAATTGATATACGTAAATGTATGTTTGGTGCTCCAGACCTATAAGGGCTCAAAATTCACATTTATTTTCTGTGTAACGGTTTATCCTTAAAGCTAGTAAATTAAAATTTCAAAGGTGCACTTCATAAAATTATAATTTATATCAAAATGAAAGCATTAGTATTTAAAAAGACCAAAGTTTCACTACCTGTAGATTTTCAGCTGCCTCTCTCACATCCCAATTATCTCCAAGAGCTTTAGATCTTGCAACAAAATCCTCTAAATCATGATTAAACTGCTCTTGACTCAAGCCGCCATCTTTCCACATAACTCAAAGCTCTACCACAGGAAGCCCACGACAACAATTTTCAATACTTGTGGGCTTCCTGTGGTCCCATAATGCCCCTGGGCGACACAAGGCAAAACAAGATGGCGAACGTCACTAAAGCTATGGAAGTTCTGAGGAACTTTCTGGTCGGGGTGAGTGCATTGCAGAAGTTTGTAATGTTTTTCTTTGTTTGGTATATGCTACGTGAGTTTTTCTCACTAGGCATCTATATCGCATAATAATATTACAGGAGACTGTCTTTAATTCTAACTTTATATCTAAGGAGTAAGGGTCTTCACCTCGACATGAACTGATGAAGGGAGTGTCGTTATTTGCTACTGCTAGTTCTAACAATTTTAACAAGCCTGATCGACTATGGACACTGTGATTAATAATGACTTGAGCTCTACTTGTAGCCAAAATACTCAAACCAAGTTGTTAGAACAGAATATACTAGACACACTAGATTCAATTCTTGCTTTCCAAAGAGGCTTTAAATAAAATTGTAGCCTGCGTCGCATCCGAACTGAGCCCCGGTTAAGTCCGTCTGCGAATTTGTTTTGGACCCCCAGCAGAGTAGCACGATTATATGTACCATCCTCTGATTGGTTTTTACAAATGTTCATTCTTACACGTCTTCTGAATGGCCATTCAACTGTCACCAGTGTGACTTACGGCTAATTTACATTTCAAAATATGGCGGATTTTATACACGTCATTTATGAGAAAAGCAATGGCATCTGTACTGTATATCAGTTTGAAATCAAGATTTGTTTGCAAAAACAAGAGCAGTTGACCGGAGTTGAGTTCAGATGTGGCATGTACATACTAGATCTTTCCAAGCTGCATGGGAGATTTGTTTGTGTGTCCCTCGAACGAGCATTTTGTCGTGACAGATTCTATTTATCTATTTAATGTTCAGTAATGTGTTACCTTACTTCAAAACCTGACCCGAAATTGAAATAAACCTAGCCTTCTCTGATAGTAAAACACAGGGAAATGAGGACTGAGCTCGTCTAGGGCAAGAAATTCCAAAGTAAACAGCTGACTCCGCATGCAACAAACTGCCCATCATAACAATCTCGGAGGCTGGTGACAGTTGAATGGCCAGTCAGAAGACGTGTAAGAATGAGCATCGGAGGAGGGTACATATAATCTTGCTTCTCCGCTGGGGGTCCAAAACAAGCTTTCGTTCGTTAATTCGCAGACAGACTTAACCGGGGTTCAGTTCGGATGCGACGCAGGCTATAAAATTGCTGCTATTATAGATTTGTAGTGATATTTTTATAAATACTGCGAGTGATATTTCAAAATTGTTTGTAATATCACGAGTCACTTGGGCAATCATGAAATATCATGTCATATATAGCTACAAATCATGCTATTACTGTATTTGTTGATAATATGACCTTAGAAATTGACTGAAAAAGACAATCAGATGTTTTCTCAGGTGCACCAATTCAAGTTTGTTTACTTGTTTGAGCTGGAGTGAAAATTTAAAAATACTGTTTATTAAGGTTACTGGATACCTTGAAAAGTGATTTCCGCAAAAATGCGTTTACGCGGGCGCTCGGTGAACAAAATATGGGAACCTATATATCAATGGAAAGGTTGATAACTGAAGAATACCAGTAAAAGGTTATTTTATACGGAATTACTCTAGATTTAAAACTACAGTCACTTTAACCCGATGTCGAAGACGTTTATAAACGCGAATTACCAGCGCCGGGTTTTTATACTTACGAAGTAATTACACTTGTGTAAAGTTAAGCGGTCATTGATCTCCAAAAGCATGTGTGCAATTTTTGATATCTATTTTCTATGCGAAAATATTGCAGTTTAAAGTCGAGTCATCGATTATTTTTGCCAAGCCATCACGCTTGGACCGATATCTTTAAAACTAAAAACAAATCGGAAAAAAGCACACACGGTTTTGGAGATTAGTTATCGTAGAATCACTGGACGAAATTTCAAAAATTTCCGGTAAATTCTTATATGCAATCAATTCACTTGAAGACTGCAGAAACGTTGAAAAATTGTAGCCGAGAAATCGGCATTATAAGTTCAGCAACTGATTCACACCTACTTAGAGCGGCTTTCCGGACCCGACACCCATTCTCCAATCAGAAGCGACCTCCTGGAGTCTCCCAAAATTCCGCGGGAAAAACTAAAGGTAGAGTTTCAATATGTAAATATAATTACAATCCATAGTTCTCCTTGTAGTCTCTTGTTTTAATATCTGGGTTCCAGAGGATATTGTAATCTAGGAATTAGAGAAATATATATATTTGCCGAGATGAATATTGTATGTTGATTTCCGATCAAAGGTACGCGCCGTATCTATAGCCGGCTCGTTTGACTTGAAAAAAAAAGACGAAAACGTGAACCGTCAGACTTTACGTTTCCATCTTAGCTTTCTTAAAAACTACATTTCTGTGCGGGGAAAAAAATTCACCCTCTTTTTCGTTTTGAAGGTATCCAGTAACCTTAAATTGAACAACAAATCTTATACCATGCATATAATAGGATGTATTTTTTTCTTCTTCGTACAGCTGAACAACGTACTATGGCTATTATTGTTTTATTTATTTTGTACCAAAGGAAAGTAGGATTATTCTAAGGACTAAAAATGTAGAGAAAGACAACTAGTGCCTAATACTAATGTACTAAGGACTGAAAATGTAGAGAAAGACAACTACCGGTAGTCCTCGTACTAACGACTGAAAATGTAGAGAAACACAACTAGTGCCTCATACTAAATGTAAACTTGGCTTACTTTGCTGGTATTTTGTCCTTGTACATACATGTATAATAATGTCAGCTGTTCCTTGGCAGTTGTTTGATTGACAGAGATGAATGGGAATTTTCGGTTCCGTTTTCATTCATTGATTCATTGCCAGTCAACTAGTCACTCGAAGACTTGAAAATCACTTTGAACTTTCTCTAATCACCCCAAGATTCATTAGCAGAGGTACATGAACAGATGATCAGTCTAATATACATTTATTTTCATGTCTATTCCAAACTCTTCAATTTTAGCCATCAAAATTAAGCCAGGCATTTGCCACCATAAGTCGACTGTAGCTTTGTAGTTTGTTGCACCCACTTGGCAACCTGTGTGTACCGAGCTTCAAACCAGGGAGGGGGGGGGGGGGGGACGGGCTCTTGTTTAATAAAGGTAGGTTCATGTACATGTATGTGAGGTATTGTGTTTAGAGAAAAGCTATGGCTACAACTGTACGTTGGGGCTAAGGTATGGAACTTACTATCAAAATCACTCAGACGGAGAGAGTATAAAATATTTCAAAAAAGAGCTCAAATATATTGATCTCTGTGGCCTGTTAAAGTGAGATTATTTTTAAATCCATACCTTATATTTATGAACCTGTAACTAACTTTTATACTTAAGAGTTTTTATTATAATATTTGTATACATGTACTGCTCTCGTGGAAACCAGAATTGTTTTTATATATAATCCATACATACATGTGTATGCCTGATGAGTACATGTATCTGTCTTGAAATAAAGATTCATTCATTCACCTCTTCTTCTGTAGAAGAGGCTTATTGTTCCCCACAGATATGCAGATTTGATGGCAAAAAGGTGAGGGTACATGTTATAAAGATGTCAAACTAGCCTATGCTGATGGCTATGCCATGACATTTCAGGTCCTGTTAGAAATTCTGAAATTATTTTTTCAGAGTTTATTAAAGTTTGTCTAGGTATACATGTACACTGTATATTTCTTTAATTTATGACCTATTAAGGTTGCTTGCACTGCATCTACCCTGCAAGCTCCCTTCCAACTCTCAAGACGAAAGGGCTGGAATAGAGAGAAAGGAACCTTTGTACACAACTGACAGCTTTTCTATCAAGCATGCGCAAGTTACGTCATACATTGACGTCACTTCCTCTTGGTACGTCAAACCAAAAGAAAGTTGGAAAAATTGACTAGTAAAGAAGACAATGAGAACTGCTTCCCTGCCAAAGGAGATCAAAACTTTATGGCTATCAATTCCAAACCTGCCCACCACCCATTTTTTAGATAAAATTATTGATTCTGTGGGTTACAATGCAAGCAGCAAAATCTGTTGTTGTGAAGTACTTCCCCAGGTGAAATATGAAAGACCCTTAATATAATTAACATGACTAATTTTTGTCAAAGGACTCAACCCAATCCAAACCTGCCAGATGGCCCAGCACATAAGCTAAATGCCAACTACTACCATGACAGAGATCTACGACGAGAAGCAGCCCCACCCACTGTGGTGTACAGTCTGCAGAAGCTACTGGAAAACAAGGAAGGAGGGTAAATAATTCCATTTTTTTTTATATTGTCACTTTTAAATTGTTATTGGCTACAGTACTTTATTACAATACCTTCAGTTGAACAAGCAAACAGAAAAAAGATGTGAAGGTGTAACCATACACTGTTAGCTAAGAGAATAGTAACCATTATATATGTAGTATATTGTATATGCAATGTGTATAGTTATATGTATTATATATGTACTATACAATATAGCAACACAATATTTGGTGTATTTGTTAAGAACTCTGAGCATACAATATTATTTCTTATACTTTTGTTTGATCGGCTTGCTTCACAGTGTGACAGAAATAAAATCTATAACTGCCAAGTTACCTGGAGAGCCATATTCACCCCACTGACATCAAAGAAAACAACATGTTGTCTATTAAATGGATCTCTAAATACTAATATTTTCTTTACTTCCTCTTAGTACAAATTGCATGTACCTATCTCAAAGTAATTTCTTGTGTAGTGAAATAGTTAAACAAATGTTAAGAAAGCTGGAAATGACTAACTATAACCATGCAAGGTACTATATTTTGTGGAAGTTTATTGTACTCTCACTACAATACTATACAGCTACAAACTGACTACTGCTTTTAATTTGTTTGTATTTTATGTTTTCTTTGTTACAACATATTCTTATGTAAATATTAGAATTTTGAAATGATGTTGAATAAACATTGATGAAATGAAAGAAACTACATGTATAACAGTGTTTTAGATACACCTAAAGGCCCTGTTACATGGTCTATTTTTATACGAAACTTGCATGCAATGGCATTGTGAGAAAAGTTTCATGATGGGTGTTACACAATGCTAGCCTCCTCTGCAGGCAGCTCTATATCAGTCATGGAGTCATAGCTCAAATCCAGGGTCTGGGAATGAGAAAACAGGATGAGACTGGGGGTGACCAATGGAGACTTGTATACATGTACAATGTACAGTTGCCTGCGGTGGAGGCTAACATGATGCAGTCATTCCTACATGTATTGTTTTGTTGTGGCTGTTGCCTGAATAGAAGGCAGTTTTACTTTTCATAAGACTGTCTCACAACGTAAAGCTGACCATGTTATACGGTTCAGTTCTTGGTGAAACCTTCTTGCAATAATGCTGTTGCATTGCAGTTTCATGAAAACATTACATCGTGTAACATCCCAAACTTGTTTGGAATTGTTGATCCAGACAAAGAGAAGAGATCCGAGAAAAAACATCTAAACAGGCTAAAATCGTTAGAAAACCAAAGATCAATCAACTTCACAAGACAAAGGTAATATTTCATGACTTTATTGACCATTTTAGTACAGTTTCTGATTTTTCTAAAAATTCTCATACATTCCTTCTACAAATCATTAGCTTGGGCTGCCTGTGGTTGATCTATATAATGTATTGTTTATAGCCAAGGTATTCATGTAGCTACTAGTGACCTGATTAATATTTTCAGCCCCAAAAGTAACATTGAAATTCTCTTTATTGATCTTTATACAGTTCTTGTAGTGCTGGTTAAGAGAATTTGGTGTCACATCAAAAACATTTCCCCAGGTGATCAACTTCAATATTCTCATGACCTGTCTGCTTCACTTTGCCTTCACTTGGTCTATCAACTGAATGGCTGTGTGCAACAAGGGCATAAGTAATTTATATAACTCCTGATCACATTATAAATTCTCCCCTTATAGAAAACAAAGAATTTGAAGGAGAATTTAGAATGTGATCAGGAATCATACCCTTCAATATTATTGGTTGGAATTCTTGTTAGAGTTTAGGTCACATTCACTCGTTGAATAACACCAAGTCTACCTTGTTTGATAATTAACACAGAGGGTGGTCACCTGCACCAGAGATTTGAATTGCATTCTCAGTGGTTCTTTTTACGTCCCATTTCTGGAGACGGGACCGCCATTTTACATGGTCATCTGAGCCATGAGGGATTCACAGTCCCAAATGTAGAGAGCCAGGTTTTTACACCTTGAGAAACTGGCTGGGGCAC
Organism: Actinernus sp. WN-2022; assembly: GCA_030867875.1. NCBI lineage: Eukaryota > Metazoa > Cnidaria > Anthozoa > Actiniaria > Actinernidae > Actinernus > Actinernus sp. WN-2022. The sequence continues at coordinate 49,917,991 of JAOWCC010001679.1, read as the reverse complement.
ATCGATACTAACCACTATGCCACTGGCAGCAGCTCTCAGTCAATTAAGTCGGATACCACCAGTACTTCTCTTTTTTCTCCAGTACATCGTGTGCATTTATTAAACGAAGGGGTGTATAATCCAGAGGTAAGACATTATTTCTAAGATTCTTATTCTTTTCAAACTCAATTTATCTGGTATTAAGCATCTTCGTCCATCTCTTCCTCATCCTCCAGTAAGATGTCTTCTGCTTCATACTTCAGTTCTTCCATAAGTTCGTTAATGTTTTGTATTGTTGTCTGTAAGCTGGCATATAAATGGTATTGAATAATTGAGAAACATGTATACCAGTAAGTTGTGGTTCAATTTTTACCAATTTTGAACTAGTGGCAAAAAAATTAACAACATATATTATATATACATGTATATATAACTTGTCTCATTGCTTACTACATGTACTTCATTGATTATTGCCGTTTTCGTTGAAGTGCAACCCTGAAAATTTCATTTAGCTGACCATCAATCAAAAAAATTATGCAGACATACATGTATAGCCTAGATTTAATTAAATTCTGATTTGATGATCAGCTTCTGGTAAATGCAATTTTCCAAATGAGACTTGAAACTTTTAGGGTCACACTGTAAATGAAAACGGTAATAAATACATGTCCTCGCATCAGCATGCCATAGCTTAGTAATTCTCAGGCTGAATGGGAAGGGATCCACCTAGCTTTGTGCCCTTAGCTAGGGACTTTATATATATATATATATGCTCTTGCTTACCAGTTCGAAGCCCCGAGTTCAAGTCTCAGTATTGGCATCTCATCTTTTTTTTTCACTGCGAATATTTTTTTCATTTCTTTTTCCCCTTTTTTTTCTGACTGCATTCCTTAAAAGCTTTTATTTCAAACGTGACTACGAGAACGGAGTTCTTTTTAACCTTTGAAATGCCTTGGACACCAATCATCCACATATATTTTATTATTAAAGGATGTTCGAACATTTCTTTGGCAAAAGCTTCGACTGCCGCAGGGAATGTAGTATTTTGAACATCGACATCGTCCATGGCGATTATAAGCTTCAAAAGTTTGTGATCTTTTGTCAAACACTTGTAAACCTTACGCCGAGTACACGCACGCAGCTTTAATTTCTCCATGTACATGTATTGCGGCCGATGTTTTCGAAATCTAAAAAAAAGTCAGTCTGCCTAAGTTCAGAAAATCAGTACGAATGAAATTCATAACACTTTCTGGTCTTGCTAAAATCGCTTTCTACTTCTAAACAAGGATATAATACTTTGAATCAGTGGGTATCTAGTATTTTCAAAACTGTTTCTGGTATTAAAACAGTGTAAAATAATTATGCTTATTCAAACCCACAACTATCAACAGAATCGCTACACCGTTCTAAACGAAAATAGCGTAATTTGGGCATAATCAGTCACTGTGCTGGTATAATTATCTACTTTGAAAGTCGGGGGAAAATTGAGACCATTTCAGGATGGCAGTATTATTTTAGCTACAGCGTCCATTCTTATCCAATGTCAAAAAAGAAACTGCAAAAAGAAACTCATGTAAACAGAACAAAAAAACAAGGGAGAAAAACAAGAATAAACAAAACAAAAAACAACAAAAAGATATGATGCCGATACTGAGACTTGAACTCGGGGCTTCGAACTGCAAAGCAAGAGCGTTAACCATGAGACCACCGTGGTTCTTTGTTACCAGATACAAAGGGCGCGTTCACGGCTGATTACCATTCTTTATGTAAAAGGTGCGAACTGAACAAAGGCTATATGTGCATATATGTCTAGGACAACCTTATTTTAATGGCAACGACTATTTTTTTTCCCTTATGTAAATCAATACTTATAGTAAAATTAATTTATACTACATAGTCCATGAGCCGAGTGCCCCAAAATGGCAAATTAGTACCACTCGAGGGGGCAAATGCTATCATACATTTTCTGAAAGCTATTGACCTGAAGATCAAGAAAATATATGATAGCCCTGTCATATTTGTAGCTTAAGGGTGTCACGTGACCTTAAAGTCAAAATTATGCATAATGAGCTGATATACACCATCAACTCTTTATTTATTCATATCTCTTGTAAATTTTAATGTAATGACGTTGTTATAGTTGCAAACAGTTGGTTTCTCAATAGGCTTTATTGCATGTATAAAATTGTATTAATATTCCTCATTGTGGTCACGTGACAATGAAGTCATTTTCAAAAAGAGGTACAAATTAAAGATAGCGGAAATAAAATATTATAATTAACCAATAAATACAAAATTCCAATTGTAAACAGTAAAGCTACATTAAACTAAGTCTTATAACGAAACTTGACCTGTTTTTCTTTGAATTTGTTATATTATCACGAATGTTACGATATTTTTGTAAACCGGAAGTAGTTTTGGGTACCCTGTGGTAAATTAGAAAATTTGGATATTTCAGAGTTTTTCATCTTTCCAAGCAAATTTCTTCAATGTAAGACATACAACAACGGTGTCAATGCTATTGCAGTCGTTGTATTTCTTTAAGAGCCATTCATTAAGTTAAGTCAGGAGTCAATTTATTTCTTTTGGGTGCTATATCGAACGTTATATCGATACTATACCGAAGGTTGGCATTATTATATCTGCTCTCTGGCTATCGACAGTAGGTAACACTAGACCTCATACACGAGTAGCTAGAAACCTACTGGGAAATACATGTATATCAATTATCATATGTAACATTATATTGTGAAATCACTCCTTATCTTCATAATCGTCATCTATGACTTTCAGATTATCACTGTCCTCGTTTGAGCAGTTCTGTCAATCCTTAAGTTTGCACATGTCAGTGCACTTCAGTCCATTCATTAGACACGAACAACCAGGCAGCTTGCATGAGCGCACACATCTGCAGGACAATAGCTGCAATACAGCTTTTGGAGCTGGGTCAACATCCATCCAGTCTAGTGCAAGACTTTGGCATCATCAGCACCATCCGACACCAGCCTGATCCAACCGGTGATGGAACGTCAGGGCATCCGACAAGACTTTGTCGCCATAATCTTGCCTGGTAGTTGGCGCATTGACAGTGCTTATGCAGACAGTCAGCACAAGGAGGAAGTTGATTCGAGTCAAGGTCACCTTTCCTGTACCTCAGCTCGTTGACATCCTCAGTGCCAGGTTGGAACTGTACATCAGACAGGTAAATTTGTGTAAATGACAGAAAAGCTCCTCAGAGAGTTCTGATTGCACTCCTAGCTGCTGCATTATTTCTTGTGATGACTGATTGCACTCGAGATTCTTAATTGCACCAACTTTACCACGTCCGGGACAAGCGCTAACGGTATCACAAACAGTGAATGCATGCAAACCTGGGAGAGATTTGCAAAATGACTCCCCAGGTGCCTGTGCAACCTTTTCGATGTCGACGTACCTTGTTCGTGTTTGTGTACCGCATTTCTGATACATAGAACAAGGGATAGTGCTGTTGAAGGCAAGGCAAAGTACAAAGACATCTGTAACCTGTTGTAGCAGCGTGATCTGCATGGAATAGAAGCGACGTGTGTCTGCTTCCTCCTGTGTTAACATCAGGTCGTCTGCTTTCTCTACCTTGTCTGTGGTTATCTTACCGAACAATCTTCCTCACGTGTGACAAACGAGACTTTTCCTTGTAGCTTTGCTCTGTATTTGTCTTGCTTCCACTCTGTTGCTTGGATCGGCTATGAACTTTCTCCACTGCTGTACTTTGTGTCCAGAAGTAATATTTCTGAATTGCGTCCCAGAAACAGTCGTTCTGTTTTGCCTTATGGAATCCAGCCTGTAAACATCAAAGACGATATCAATCCGCTCACTGTTGGGACATTCATGAAGGACCATGCAGAGAAGATCTTCTGAAAATGTGATCACCCTTGAGGCTTTGAACAACACTCATACCATCGATGATGCATGCACATGGTCCAGGGATTCTTTCAGCTGGAGGAACATTATTCTGGAGTTCTTTAGCGAGTGCAGCCTTAATAGTTTTTCTTAACGAACCGTCTGACGTTGCACGCAGTGACCATGGCAGTGGACCAAGAGGATGGGTTAAAACAACCCTCATCTTGAGGCTTCTGCTCTCAGCTATCACGATCATTTGCCCAAATAAGATGCGATCTGCTTTCAAGAGGATGTCTTTACCACTTTCTTTGCGAACTTACATCTTCTTGTCAAGCTAGCTGAACGTTTTTAACTTCTATTTTGTCATCTTATCGTGGAAGTTATGTTCGGGTGGACAGCTTTCAAGTCCCTGGTCGCTAAATTCTCTGTAGGCTCGTTCTCCGGTATCTCTGGCATGAAGCAAATCTGCCTCAACGTGAGATGGAGCAATCTTCCCTGTGGAGAGACAAACAAGGTCTTGTTGTTCACTGCAAAATGGGTCGATCCAATTACTCTCTAACATTTCCAACAGTGACTTCACATCTGCTTCATCCTTAGCTACGTATTCTCGTACGTTGTAGATCTGCATGGCTAAAGTGGTATTTCAAATCCAACATGTCTCTCATGAGTTGTCTAAGAAATATGCTCCTGTCCTCAGCAACCATGTAGTATCTGCTGACTGCTCCCGGCTTCAAGCTGAATCCCTTTGTCCCTCCTGGTGTTTGAGTGTCTTTATTGACAGTTTCTTCACATGCCTGATCAACTGGAATTCTTCCTAATGGGTTTTCTGCACCAATGGCAACCGAAATACTCCAGACATAACATACTCATAAACATCAGGATGTTCTTGGTCGAGGTACGACATCTCCTCTATGTAGGCTGACAAGTATCTTGCGTAGTTCAGATTATCATATGCAAAGCACCAGGGTATCATTGCTCTGATACATGACAAATGTAAATTCCAATCTCCCGCTATGGAACCTCTCAGAAGCCCTCCATGTCGATGTACGACATCCAGAAGGCTGCAAGGTTCCCATTCTCACAACGAAGGTAATCTAGGTAGACGTCAAATAGCTCTATAGAGCACAAAATGAAGGGCCCTCCAACACTTCTTCCAATTCCTTCTTACAAACGCTGTTGCGAAGGTCCTCAAAATCGTTAACCACATCTTCTACCAGTTGTATCTTGTCTCCATGGCAAACTTGCAACCACGATTGGAAGCCTTTCCACGCAAGGTGGAGAAGTACTTCGTACATCAGCTTATGAAGTCGGACAGACGGCCGTCTAGGACTCCGGAAACCTTCAGCAATTACTCCAGATTCTATACAAAGGTCTCTAAATCCAGCATCTTGGAAGCGCTTTCCAATAATGGAGAGCAATGTGCATATTGTATGGAACACGCCCATCCTAGGAACAATGTCCCGAAACTGATCACTTCTCTTCCAGATGACTTCTGCAGCTTTTGCATGAAGTGCCTGGTCAAAAACAAGGATACATTTTAGAGCTAATGCATCTTTTATCTTGACCGACTGCAGCAGTACCTCATAAACAGTTGATAGATTAGTTGCTGGTGCATCAATCGAAGGAAGGTATCCCACGTTATCTTGGGACACAGTTACATCATCACGACTGGAAATATTAAACCCTGTCCAGCCGCTAACCCTCTGATTTTCGGCTTCATGAAGACGGGTAAACACCCACAGCAGATTCTTCTTCCAAGCATTTTGTAATACCTCTGCAGATGTCACCTCTACATATTTTCGCGCAGGAGGTCCAACACGGGCACCAGCATTATATACTGGGAGCAATGATGGAGGCAGCTCTACACTTCTTTTTCTTTCTTTCACGACAACAGGATCGGGTGGGAGTTGTGGACTAAACACTTTTGCCTGTACAGCAATTCCGTTTACCTTGTGAGAGGTGCCACCACGTACCGGAAAGCGTCTCCTCAAACCTGTCGATATAATCCCAAGCCACTGTTGTGCGGACAAATGGCTGAATATGTTCTGGAAGTGGAACACTCCCATCTGATGATCTAGCCATCTTGTGTAAGCACAAGGCTGTGTCAATCTCTTCGATCTGCGAGTAGGAAAGCCCATGGCCGCAGCGATTTATAATTTGTATCAGCTCTACGTTGTTGGTTAGAGACTTAATTGCATAAGGCAGAAAGATGTGCTTTGGGGGTTTCTGCTTCCTACAGCTTACCCCATACACACAGTCTTGGCCAAAGGAATTGATGAGACGTTTAACCCTAGAAGATGCGTCTTGCTGCATGTCTAGGTTACCAGTCAGGGAGTGTACGTATTAAAAAAGAACATTCTTAGACAATCGGGGATATCGACAGCACTTTCTTGCAGCTCTGATGGCTTTGGGGGCCATGAAGTGCTTGTCTCAATCTAAGGACTTTTTCATGGTAAAAATGCTGCGAAACTTACGATGATATTCAATTCTTGGGATTTCGGATTCACCTGTAGCAGCTGCGATGTCAAGAAGCGGTTTATGATCTCTAATTTGTGCTGCCTTCACCAATGTTCGCCATGATTCAATGTCTTTTATTGTAGACAAGCTCTGACTGTCAAGGTCGTTTGTGCAATGTATTATGCATTCTGCCGTGTATCTGTTCGGAAGCGCTTTGTAATATTATTGTGCACCTCCTCCCTCCCTTGTTTTCGCTTCTCTGAAATCAAGAGACCTATTCTGATTACACATTTTTTCAGGTTCATTTCGAAAAAACAGACTTAAAAGACCATCAAGTTTATCATAGTAATGTCCTAAATCAGGAGCCCATTATCAGGAGAGTCCATCTCCCATACTTGGTCTGTGAGTCAGCATATGACCGGATTGAGCTATATTTAGAACAGGTCCCACGGGAGTTCACGTGCCCACACTTTAGGAATCCAATTAGCCTGCTTGCCGGCTCTCCTGTAATTTTTTTCGGTCGTTTCTTTTCGGATTGGGTCACCTGTGGCACGCGGTCAAAATGGGGCGAGGACAAAAATGAAGGGAAGGGGAGGGGAAGGGGAAAGGAGGGGAAGAAAGGAGAGCCTGCACGAATGTCATTGTTTTCGGAGTATTTACCGTTCGTCCACGAACGGAAAATTCCCATTGGTTAGAATGTGACAGGTGTCAAGTTTGACATTAAGCACACACGAAACCGAACCCGCGTGACATATGTAGTTACATCGGTCGTAACACGAACGGAGACATTTCCATTCGGCTGAAGTATTACTACTTTCACACTGGTCTCCTTCGTTTCTGTAACAACATCAATATTTAAATGTTGAGTGAGCACTTCATCGGCACTTTACTCCTGTTGAACTTGAAACAAATACTTTCTCAACGACCGCGAAGAAGTCGTTTTTATTGGTAAATATTCAGACCGTGGTTGTTTTCTTGCCAACGGGCTTCGATCGGGTGTCAAAACTGTTGTTGGTAGCTGGCGTTTGCTTCGAATGGCTTCAGGACTAGGACTACTGCAGCTTTCTCCAGCTCCACATTATTTACAAAGTTTTTCACGTAAAAGTACAAATCATTGAGAATTCTAATCTTCCTCCCACAGGGATTACAAACTCGACTCGATAACCAGGAGAATTGACAACACGGCTTCCTTCACGTTTGCATTTGGAAGGAATAAAAAGATTATCCTTAGAAATAACTCCAGAACAACCTGGATCAACACTTGCAAAGGCGACAAAAATCATCCACGGATGTTTCGACCTCTCTTACTGGTAATTACTTTCTTTGGGGTTTCTTCTTGGTCCATATGCACCATTTGTGTTATGATTACAGTAATACCGCAAAAATTTAGAACGTGGAGCGCTGAACCGGAGGGCTGTCATTTTGAATCGTGTTGACATTAAGCGCGATTTTCATTGGCCATTTTTTTTACACTTGGAGCGTGACGGGCTGTCAAGCGTGGTCAAGCGTGGAGGGGCGTAATTCTCAAAACAATGACATTCGTGCAGGCTCTCCTTTCTTCCCCTCCTTTCCCCTTCCCCTCCCCTTCCCTTCATTTTTGTCCTCGCCCCATTTTGACCGCGTGCCACAGGTGACCCAATCCGAAAAGAAACGACCGAAAAAAATTACAGGAGAGCCGGCAAGCAGGCTAGAATCCAATCAAACCATAGTCAGGACAATGCAGCGTTTACTTAGTAAAATCACCCTCAAAGAACAATAGATCATTCTTAATCTCGATAATTACGGCAAGCATAGGCACGATCGCAGCAGAGTCAGAAGGCAGTTACCCGGGAAACATGTTCTAAAAATAGCTCAAACCGGTCATACGCTGACTCATGGGTATAGTATATATGGACGCTCCTGGTAATGGGCTCCTGCCTAAATCAATAATTTGTATGAACTATAAACAAAACTGGACTATATTACACAAATGTTGCCTATCAAATACCGAAATAATAAGAATTACAACATTCATAACAGTGGAGAGGAATGGGTAGTGAAATCTCACTCCTCCCTATTTTTTTCCCACATTTCTCCATCCTCCCTAGTGAGTTTTAAAATTTCTCTCTGAAGCATGTATGTAGATCCCATTTTCTCCCTCCTCTCTGTATGCTAAATTCTTCCTCCTCCCTAGTTTTTCTGGACATTTCACCCTCCAACCTGATTTTTTTTGGCTAATTCTCCCTCCTCCCTGTTCTGTTCCTCCGCCCTCTCATAACACACTGACTTCTCTGTAAAATGACCGTAATAAACAGACATAGAAGACCTGTAAGTTTATCATAGAAATGTTCTGAATCAATAATTTGTATAACTATAAACAAAACCGCTTCATATAAACCTCTTTTTGTTAAAACAATTATAAGATATTTGGCACACTTTTAACATCACAATACAAATATACTGCACGAGACTGGCCACGAGATGGTCACTGACGCTCTGCAGAAGAAATAAAACATAACTTGCCATATTGATGGCTCTTATATAAAGACTGTCATAATATGGAAACCAATGTAACATATCTTAAATTTAAGGAATTTGTTTCGAAAGATGAAAAACTCCGAAATATTCATATTTTCTGTTTTACCACAGGGTACCCAAAACTACTTCCGGTTTACATAAATATTGTAAATTCGCGATAATATAACAAATGTATAGAAAAAAAACTGGCCAGGTTTAGTTATAATACTTTAATGTAGCTTTACTGTTTACAATTGGAAATTTGTATTTATTGGTTATTTATAACATTTTATTCCTGCTTTACCTTAAATTTTCAGCTCTTTTTGAAAATGACGTATTGTCACGTGACCCCAACGAGGAATATTAATAGGATTTTATGCATGCCATAAAGCCTATAGTGAAACCAACTGTTTGCAACTATAACAACATCATTACATTAAAAGTCAAAAGAGATATGAATAAATAAAGAGTTGATGGTGTATATCAGCTCATTACTCGGGCTGCCTGTGGCAGCGCCGAGTCTTAAAATGCAAGTCGTTATTATTATTTATTATTTTTTTATTTCATGTCGGACGGCTTCTGCGCATGCGTTAAAGGTCAAATTCACACCAATCAGATTGCACTGTGCTGGTCACGCAGTAAATCAAAATGGTCGATCCGCGAGGGCGAAAGCCTTCCAACAGACTCAGGATATTTCAACTGGCGCTCTTGTTGATCATAAAATTACATGAACAACCAGGAGCCGTAATACATTCGATCAGCGCTGTTTGGACAGATCCAATGTACATTTAGAAACGTAAGCGAAATACAATATCCAAATCATCAAAGGTTAGATCTCGTCAGGCGCGCTCAGATAAGAAAGTTCAAAGCTTTCAGACTAGGCGAGACAAGGAGATATCACTTTCAATGAGTCATTGTCAGAAATCTATTCCATCGTGGGTGGTCTTGTACAGCTAAGGCATGTTTTACGACAGAATAACCAGAGTCTTTCTACTGGATTGAGAGCTCGAGACATTATACATGTTGGCTAATATGGGGAAAACTGAAACAAAAAATCAATTGAGCCAAGCGGAATATTTACATGATCCGCTAAGATTTTTACAAATCTTAGTTAAGCAGATGTTTTCAGTGTATGCCAACTGAAATGCGGCAACTACACGAACAAGAAGCATGAACTGCCAGCAAAGAGAGAGGAAAAAGTATTTGAAATGCACAGCGCTAGCTGAAATAGGGCATATACATGTATATAATATCTGAGACGTTAAATTACGTTACTGTGAAGAGGATCAAAATTCAAGTTTTGTAGCTTCAGACTGTCTTCTGCCGTGACTCGTGAGAGAAATTGGAAAAGATCTAGCTGTTTCATTCAGACACTGGCAAATTTATTGAAAGCTACGGGCTTACTTTATGAGATTATTATTCATTGTGGAATGAAAGGAAACAGGTTAGCTGAAAGTTAAGTTCAAGGTAGGCTTCGACTTTCATTCCGATTTAGTGCATAAATTATGTGCACGAAGGTGGGTGACAACACTACCAAAAGATCCAAAACGAAAGTTCAGTTACGTAAGTACTGTAAGTAAACTCTTTTTGATTTGAATAAATTTCCTCTCAGTTTGTCTGTTAATGTACTTTTCCTTCTAATTATCGCTTTATTTAACATCTGTGATTTAGAGTATGCGTACCTCAGAATAAATTATTTGAAAGGTCAACTGAATTCTTGTGTCGATAAGCGCAAATGTTTTTTGTGAAACAGTCTGTGTATATGAGAAGCGGCTTAATAGAAGAGCTTTCTCATTTATAGGAATTACAATTTTTTTTCTTGCTATGAAATTTATGTTTCATTTCACATTTATTCATACAGTTTTAGCCGGACATTTCCCCGAGTTTTTGATCTATTTTCAATCAAATTCAAAGTCTCAGAATATGTCATTGTATAGCATTTATACACTTGAATTGCCAGTATTCTGTTGTTCGAATCCTGCGTTATCATAGTCATGCCATAAAAGCGATTAATAGACCAGTCTGTTTTTTTGACGTTCTCACTGGCGAATTAAAGCACAACTTGATACTAAGAGGATTTCAAATGAAAGTGTATTTCATCTTCAATCTCATGTGGCCCGAGTGAAAGCCCAGATGGGCTCTTGTTATGCATAATTTTGACTTTAAGGTCACGTGACGCCCTTAAGCTACAAATATGACAGGGCTATCATATATTTTCTTGATCTGCAGGTTAATAGCTTTCAGAAAATGTATGATAGCATTTGCCCCCTCGAGTGGTACTAAAAAGTGCCTCGGCTCATGGACTAACAGTAGTAGAGATTACTAGTCGTTACATTTAGCATAATTATGTAATGCAGTCATGGCATTTGTTTCATAGTTTCCAGCATACAATGTATGTGTGTATATATTAGTAACCCAATTTACTGTATTTTCAGTAAGATATTTTTACCTTGATTTCATGTTTGGTTTTTCTGCACTGATGTCGTGCTCATGATGGGCAACACAATTCTGTTCTGTCAACTGCAGCTTAGCTGTCTTGAGTAAAGAAAGTAAAATGCGCAATTCAATAATATGTACAAACGTAAAGTGGAACCTGTTATATAATGAAGTAAATGGACCAAGGGACTGGGAAAATAAGTTACTTTGTTATCTCAAGGATCATTCTATACAAATTAATCCATACAATGAAACTACAGTACTACAATGTATATGTTTGCTGGGCTGAAAAAGCATGTTTGTTATTATTATTGGAGACTTTGTTATAACCAGGTTCGTTATAATGGGGTTGATCCACTGCATGTATTTGCATTTACGTATCTAAATGTTATGTAATGGCAGTATAAATACGTAATCTCAGCAAACAACTGTTTTACTTAATGCACGACTGTGTACCTACATGTGTGTACATGTATTCGGGTATTCGGAGCCGGGTGGCAGAGTGGTTTATAAGCACTTCGCCTCTCACCTCTGTGGCCCAGGTTCAATTCCCAGATGTGGCACCATATGTGAGTCGAGTTTGTTGGTACATGTATCTCGCCCTTGCTCCAAAGGTTTTTCTCTGGATGGCACGGTTTTCCTACCTCCGCAAAAAAACAGCACACTAAATTCCAATTCGATCTGTGGATTGGCCAGATCCTGGCTTTGATCAGCCCCTGTCATTATTTCAGGTGCCATTAGAAATTCAGTAATCCAAAGTCATTGGTTGGGCTTATATTCAAGAATTTAACAAACATTTTATTTTAACACTGAATTTTTCAGGGCTTCCAATAACTTTTGGAGTACATTTGTAATGAAGTGGCTGCATTGAGTGAAAAGTAGGTGGCTGTTTATATCAGCAGTAGCAGATGAAAGTAGCCAGCTTAAAATAGTACTGTAACAGTCTTAAGCCAATGATTTTTGCCAGCTACATGTACTGCATGGCCTGTAAACAACACTGATTTTGTGTCCACAAATGGCGACCCTAGTATTGTATTTCTTTTAAATGGGGGCAGATCAAGTATTTCCACTCCTATGCTTTTAATTTAGAATCTTTTCAGACTTTTAAACATTTTCTTTAATGTAACCTTACCAGTTCAAGTTTCTCCTTTTCCTGTAATTGCACTTTTCTTATGATATCTGCCAAGTTTAGTTTTCCATTGTCCCTCAGTGATGTTTCAATATCTCTAATCTCTTGGGATAAGTTGTTGAACTTCACAGTAACTTCATTGATGTGCAGACGATAGGTTGGGAAGTCACCTTTTGGTGCATCTATTAGATAAGCCTTGAAAACCCTACATGAATTTTAAAAATCCATCCTAAATTTCTAATGCAGGTATCAGTGGCCATCCTGAGGGGTTGACCCCAGGCAACCCACATGCAGGCATCACAGGGGATTTGTGGCAAAAACATGCCATGGGGACACTGGGGGCATTACTAAGAGTGCTTTTGTGTTTCAGGCAAATCGTCCCAGGGGCTTTAATTTAATATCCCACCACAGGATTTGCACAGAGCATGCTGTCATGAGGTTAAGTGGTAATTCATTCTATGCTGCAAGTCAAGTGCTTGAGCACTCGTGCAAACTTAAACTGCCTAAAACTGACTAGATTTTTGAGGTGAATGTTGATCAACATCTCCACTTTTATTATGTGCCCGGGGATTTTTAACCAACATTTGAAGATATTTCGGACCAATATTTCTGCTCTAGTCTGACACTCTGGCCCAGGGGTGGGGAATTTGTCACAAATTCTTTGCCCCATTGAAGGGGTGCTAACATGTATTTCATTTTGTCAGGGTTTCCCTAATGAATGCCCCTGTGTACACAGGGGTCAACCCTCGGGACCTGTATATAACAAGTATAAGGCTGTGATACTGGTATAGCGATACTTACTGTTTGTAAACACTGACCTTTATATATTTGCATATATAATGTGTGTGTTTGTATGACTTGTATGGCACCTAGCGATAATTGGGCCTCACAAAATACATGTACATCTAAAGTCTCAATTCTGCTTCCAAATCTTAATAAATTATAAGTTAAGGGCATATAAGACTTCAATGAAATTAGGGCTTAATTTAATTTGCTTGTATTTTGGAAGAACAAGAAGAGTAATTTGGTGATGAATAAGCACCAACCTGTGATATTTTATAAGCAACTGACTGCGTTCACGCTTCGTTTCTGCCAACCACAGAATCCAACAAATGTGGCATGACTGGCCTGTGTGACATCACAGTAAGTATCGCTATACATGTACAGAAAGTGAGAAACCAAAAATGACTTAATTATGATTAAGGGGTTTAGTCGCATGATCGAAATGCACAAAACTCGTCAACAACAACTCTATTCGTACTCTTATAGTAATGATTTACATGTAAATATATAGAAAAATTAAATAGCAAGAGTACTGGGACACCTGAAACAGTAATACAAACTAATCGAGTCAGGCATCCCAGGAATGTATAGATTAAAATTGTTGAATTGGGTCATTAGCACAAGTAGGGGGAAAAGGCCGATTCTGGTGCAGTTTTTGACATATTGTGACATTACTGGCGCAGCGCCAGAAATGACAAAATATGACAAAGACGTCGCCAGAAGTCTGCCTTTTCCTCCTACTGTTAATTTATTCAGCCTGTCTGATACTTAATGAAATTATTATATAGTTGATCCAATAAACCGGTTTAAAGTGGTATTCAGGAATGCAGTTAAAAGTGGATTCTAGGAAACCGGTTTAGAATGGGATTCGATCACGTGATCACCTCGTGGAATTGACCACGCCCTAATTGACCACGCCTATGAATGGAATGCCAATGTCACATAATATCTTTTTTTCTCGATGAAGTTGATCACGTGATCACCTCGTGACCTTGATCTTTCCATGCTCCTATGCCTGCTATGTGCAATGAGAACTGCCTTGACGACGCTATGCTGTGCATCCAGTGCCTCCACACACACCTCCATGCGTGCCATACTCTTACGCATGTTATCTTCGAAACGTTCTATCGTGTCGATATAGTTGTGCGCTTTTGTGCTTTGTGCTTTCGTGTTGATCACCATCGTACTATACTAGGTCGAAATATCTTTAAGTGTACTGCGTGCTCGACATGTGTGCTTGTGAGGCATGCGCACGTTTTTAAGGTGATTATTTATGTGCTCACATGAAAGGGGCTTAAAGGAATGGCGCGTTAAGATATTATTGGAATGAGTGGCAATGCGCAAAACGTTATGGATATGGAAGTATCTGAAATCAATGTGCCGATCTTGAAGCCAGTGGCATATAGTAAGCCAAAAGCATCTAGTAAGTCAACTAAGAATGCTATGAATGCATTCGTTGACGAGATTCTATCACTCGTTCCAGAGGCTAATAAGAAAGTGGATGAACGCATCAAAAAAATAAGGGAGGAAATAAATAAACTATACGATACCAACAAACCACAACCACAACCTAGGCAGTACAAGACTGCAATAAAAGGATTCTTGAAGACATTCAGAATAGAAGGACAAGAGATCGATTACAAGACCTATGTCGATAGCAATAAACAAAGAGTCATCAATTTAATAAACCAACAAGACAAATCGATAAAGATAAAATTCATACTCACGTGTGAGTTCACAAAAGAAGATGCGAATACGGGATCACCTGTTACTACTATTGGAAACTTCCATTCTAGAATAGAGATAATTACAGAAGCAACAAACGTATCCGATATATTCGATAATATGACTGAAGAAATAATCGAAAAAATCGAAACGTTCCAAAATGAGGGATCTGGATGGAAATTCGCAAGAGTATCATATTTAGACATACATATCGACAAGCACGTACCTATTAATGCAAATTCATATATGCCTCTTCCTAAGGATTTAGTCGTAAAGAAAGCAATTATAAATATGAAAAATATGGATAATGAATGTTTCAAATGGTGTGTGACTGAAGCAGCATATCCTAGGAATAGAGACAATGAACGTATTACGAAAAGACTAAAGGAGAATTCAGAAAGGTTAGATTGGAGTGGTATCGAATTTCCAGTTTCGCTAAGACAGATAGACCATTTCGAAAGGAACAATGTACTATATTCAGTAAACGTTTTTGGATACAATAACAATGAAGTATATCCTCTAAGAATTAGTAAATTCAATAGAGATCAAACCATTAACTTATTAATGATATCGGATGGTGATATAAATCATTATTGTTGGATTAAGAGTCTTAGCAGACTATTGTCATCACAGGTTAATAAGCACCGTCATGAAACGCATTTTTGTAATAGATGCTTGAACTCATTCAAGTCGGAGGAATCACTAAACAAGCATATAGAATATTGTTCAGACCACGACGCTGTTAAGATAGAGCTACCAAAAAAGGGAACCATGCTAACATTCAAGAATTATAATAGATCTATGAGAGTTCCATTTGTAATCTATGCTGATTTTGAATGTTTTACAGAGAGTATACCAACTTGCAGCCCCAATGACAGTGAGAGTTATACGAAACAATATCAGAAGCATAAACCATCGAGTTTGCTATTTGATAAAATGTTTTGATGATGACGTATTGAAACCAAAGCTAGTTACATATACAGCTGAGTTTCATGGTGATGACGTTGCACAGAAATTCATAAGTTGTCTTGAGAATTCTATAAAAGAAATCTATAATAAATTTAAATTCACCAAGAAGGTATGCATGACAGGAGAAGATGAGACTACCTATAGGGAAGCCATTAGTTGCCATATCTGTGGCGGAGAGCTAGTAGGTGATAAAGTACTGGATCATTGCCACATAACAGGTAAGTATAGAGGTGCAGCTCATAATGATTGTAATATTAATTATCAAATTCCAAAATTCTTTCCTGTCGTATTTCATAATCTGTCTGGATATGATGCACATCTTTTTATTAAGAACCTAGGTGTAACGGAAGGTGAGATAGATTGTATACCAAATACGGATGAGAAGTATATTTCATTTACAAAGAAGATAATTGTAGACAGCTTTGTGAAGGATGGAAAGAATAAGAATATTACACGAGATATCAGATTCATTGATAGCTTTAAATTTATGCAAATGAGTCTAGCAAATCTTGTAGGTAATCTTGATAAGTCTAGCTGTAAGAATATGGAAAAATTCTATAAAGGAAAGCAGTTAGATTTATTATTGAGGAAAGGAGTCTATCCTTATGATTATATAGATAGTTTCGAAAAGTTAGCTGACACAAGTCTTCCACCAATAGAAGCCTTCTACTCAAAGCTGACTGACACATTGATCTCGAAAGAGGATTATGAACATGCTAATACTGTTTGGAAGAACTTCGATATGAAATCTATGAAAGACTATCATGATACGTATCTCAAATCTGATGTCATCTTATTGGCAGACGTATTTGAGAACTTTAGAGATGTATGTTTGAAGAATTATAATCTAGATCCCGCATGGTATTATACATCACCAGGATTATCATGGGATGCCTGTTTGAAAATGACTAAGATTAACTTACAACTATTACATGATATCGATATGATAAATATGGTTGAGAAAGGTATTAGAGGTGGAGTATCAATGATTTCAACCCGCTATAGTATGGCTAATAATAAGTACATGGATAATTATGATCCATTGAAGCCCTCGAAATATATTCAATACCTAGATGCGAATAATTTATATGGGTGGGCAATGAGTAGGAAACTACCAACACATAATTTTAAGTGGATGAATAAGATGGAGTTGAGGAAGTGGTATAAATATCCTTCTATATTAGAAGTAGATCTAGAGTATCCAACAGATCATCACAATCTACACAACGACTATCCTTTAGCTCCAGAAAGACTGATGATAAATGAGGTAGAGAAATTGATTCCAAATCTGAATAATAAAACCAAATACATTATTCACCATGATGCACTGAAATTATATGAGAGCTTAGGATTGAAAATTACTAAGATCCATAGAGGTATAACATTTAGTGAGAGTGCTTGGATGGCTCCATACATAAACTTGAATACAGAGCTACGTAAGGAAGCTAAGAATGAGTTCGAAAAAGACTTCTTCAAATTGATGAACAACTCAACCTTTGGTAAGACTATGGAAAACATACGTAATAGAGTTGACATCCAACTCGTTACATCTGAGAATAAGGTAAGGAAGTTAGTATCCAAACCAAATTATCAACATCGAACTATATTCTCTGAGAACTTGGTAGCCATACACATGAAAAGAATAAAGGTAGTATTTGATAAACCAATATACTTAGGTATGTCTATCTTAGATATTAGTAAGTCACTAATGTATGACTTTCACTATAATTATATTAAACCTAAGTATCATGAGAAAGCAAAACTCCTTTTCACAGATACAGACAGCTTGATGTATGAAATAGAAACAAACGATTTCTACAAGGATATAGAAAACGATATACTATTAAATTTCGATACGAGTAACTATCCAAATGATCATCCATCAGGTATAGGAACAGAAGTCAATAAAAAAGTTATAGGAATGTTCAAGGACGAAGTAGGTGGCAAGATCATCACTGAGTTTGTTGGACTGAGGGCAAAGTTATATGCATTCAAATACTGTGGCATAGAAGAGAAGAAGTGTAAGGGTATTAAGAAATCAGTTGTTAAGAACGACATCACATTTGACAATTATAAAATGTGCTTATTTGATGGTATTCCTCAGATGAGAAAGATGAATGTAATCAGAAGTCACTTACATGAAATTTATACAGAAGAAGTCAATAAGGTAGCATTATCTAGAGATGACGATAAACGAAATATCAGTCCTGATGGTATTAATACTTTAGCACACGGTTATAAGGAATCCCTTGGGGTAGTACAGACAAAAAACGAATTGATAGTATGAGTCGTATAAATACAATAATACCATCAATATGAGCTCATAAAACACTGTTTGGTGGTAGTTCAGTATCATATGGTACAGTTTGTAATTCTTCTCTTACGAAACCTCGTTTTGGACCAGCTATTAAAAAGTATAAGACAGGTTGATTCGTAGAGATGATGCTACGTGAAATATCGTACATGTCTAGACTCCATATTGGATCAGTTGATCTATATCTATCACCACCTTCAAGTTCTCCTGGAGCATATAAGTATCTAACCTTCACTCCTGCTGGTAATATCTTTTCATCTAATCCGACAGGCCTTTTATATTTATCTTCTTTATTTTCGACTTCTTTAGAGCTTATCGATTTTATAGGTTCTTTACCAGTAATTCTTCTAACGGAACTATTAATAGTTTTCAGAACACCAGGTAGTATCTTAACCCACTTTCTTGATCGATCATTTTCCATTATCATTTCCTGAGCATATTGGTGACTAAATAGTTTTTCAGAGATAGTTCTATTAGCTCTTTCAACTAATGATTGTGCTCTATGATTACCAGCTTCACTTCTTTGAATTTTAATATTGTGTTTTTTCATTTCACCCATGAATTCTGTTCCAGGATCTACCATTAATGTTTGAGGCCATTTCAATTTTCTAGAATAGATCTTAGTGAAAGCTTTTGATACTTCTGTTGAATATTTAGATGTTAAGGGTTCGGCATCGACATATCTAGAAGCTATATCAACAACAACCAAAGCGTATTTATAAGTTCTCCTATTGACAGTATCATGTGGAAGGAATAATAGATCAGCTTGATGGATCTGATTAGGTTTCGATATATCCCAGTGAGGTCTTGGAACATATGTGGGAGCTGATAAGTATATTTGCCAAATCGATTGTTTCTCAAGCCACTTTTTTGCAAGGTCTTCACTTACACTAGCAGCCTGTGCTAATTTATAAATAGCTGAATATCCTTTCCAATAACCATTTGTTGAATAATATATTTTACTAAACATATATAAATAAGAGAATAGTTTATTCCTTATAGTATTATGTCACAACAAACGATTTCAGAAAAGCTAAGTGTCAGTCATATTTATAAACACCCATTTGGATTGAAAGCAGAAAGTAGTCTAAATCGAATAACTATGAATCCATCTTCTGCAAGTCCAGGAGAAACTCTATATGTCAATATTCCACAATTAACAGAGAATGTCGTTATTGTTCCTGGTAGCATAGCTCTACTATTTGATATCGTTATCACAGGACATGCAAATAAGAGACTTGTGAATAATATAGGTAGGAACCTAATATATAGACAAAGGGTAATATTTGGTGGAGAAACTATTCAGGATACACAACGTCATGATCTTTTCCACACATATCATGATTTATACTTATCAACAGAAGAACGCGAAAATAGAATAAAACAAGGTATATCTTCTGAAGCTATGAGAAAGATGCGAGCAGGCGCTGGTGATAAGCCTTCTGATGTTGCTAAGGATACTGCTCTAGCAGCAATACACGGCACTAAGTATAAAATCCCACTTGATCATTCCATTTTGAACAATCATGGAGTATTCTATCCAAAGGCACTACCTCATCCACTAATATTTGAGATTACACTAGCCCCAGTTGCTGATGTGTTAGTATATTCGGATACTACGATACCCCCTAATTATGGACTTACAAATATAGAAATGGAGTATTCATGTATTTCAAGTGAATTACTTGCAGGTGAAGCAGCATCAACATATCGAGGAGGTAGAGGCTTCTTCTATGAGAATATAATTCTATATAAGACATTCAATATCAAGACAACGGATATTGTTATTAATGAACATATTAATTTACCACGGAGGTCTATGACGGGAGTATTATTCTTGTTTACAGAAACGTATACTGCAGGTACGAGAGATTCCGAAAAGTTTGCTAACCCAAAGATCACATCTGTGATTATCGATATTGATGGAATGCCAAATCGTCTATACTCAAAGGGTATGCTACCATCAGATCTGTGGGATTCTATAAGGAAACGCTTTCCAGGATTAGAAGGTGTGAAACAAAATGACTTCTATGCTAGTGATAAGTTTGCATTGTGGGTCGATTTGAGAACTTTTGCAGATAATGACGTTCATGGAGGAGGATTGACACTGAATAACACACGAGATGGCGTAAGACTAGAGATTAGGAGAAAGTCTGGATCTTCTGCTGTTACCTGTTACATGTTCGTAGTGGCTGATGCTCTATTCACTCTTATGAATAACGAACTCCAATCAATTATGTATTAAGAGGTTGGGTATTAATATATGTATATGGAAAAATTAAATGATAAGACACCTTTTCACTGTATCATTACAGGACCAACAGAATGTGGAAAGACAAAGTATCTAATAGATCTTCTTAGAGGCTCCTTTCGTTATATATTCGAATACATAGTACTATTTTGCCCAACATACATAAATAATAAAACATATCATGGATTTGCAAAAGGTGATCCTAGATTTATTGTTTTATCACCTGATGCAAGTAACATAGATGAGATAAATAATTTATTATCGTATTGTCAACAATTATTTACAGGTACTAATACATTAATAATATTAGATGATTGCGCATTTAGTAAGGATCTAAAACAGAGATCTAATAAGTTTATCAATCTAGGATTTTCAGGTAGACATGAAGGAATATCCGTTTGGGTACTAACTCAACAATTAACTTCAATAGCTAAACCATTTCGTGAAAACGTAGCTTGCGTTGTAGCATTTCATAGTTCATGTCAAACGGCAACTAAAACATTATTTGAAGAGTGTGGAGGAGACATGGATAATGAAGATCGTAAGAAATTCGTAAAGCTACTAAAGTCTGAAAAATATTCTAGGATATGTTTTTGTTTACGATATCCATTTCAATGTTATCTTGAGATACCTAATGCAATAGACTTAAAGGGTAGTTAACATATACGATTATAATGTCGCTAGTAATCAAGAGATTCGAAAACTACGAACTAAACTTATCTATTAATTCGTATATCGATAGTAAGCAGAATGTCTATTTCAAAGGTATAGATATTGCTAGAGCACTGGGTTATAAAAACACTGCGGATGCTGTTTCAAATCATGTAGATGAAGAAGATAGGATAGAATATAGAAAACTACAAGGTGCGCGTTTCACGTACCTTCAAAGGGGGGTCACGTTTCGTTACCCCTTGAATAATATGCATCCACAAACGATTTTCATAAAAGAACCTGGCTTATACTCCCTCATCTTTAGATCTAAATTAGATTCAGCAAAAATATTCAAAAGATGGGTATTCTCCAAAGTGTTACCATCTATCAGAAAGTATGGATATTATAAGATGTTTGACAATCCCAACACACTAACATTCAAGATAGAAGATGAGTATGACCTACACACAAAAGTAGTTAGTTATATTAGACGGTTCTATCCTAATGTCATAATGACAGCTGGATTGGGTGAATTACAAGATAGTTCAACTAAACGAATTGATTCTTATAAGAAAGGGTATATGAAAGGGCAACCAGATATCATAATAAATAATTGTCACAAAACTTACAAAGGTCTATGTATAGAATTCAAAACTCCTACTGGTAATGGTGTCCTATCTAATGCACAAAAGAACTTATTAGAGAAGTATGAAGAGAATGAGTTCAAGTGTTTAGTATCAAACGATTACGATCTAATAATAAAAGAGCTAAACGATTATCTAAAAGATATTAGAGTAAGGTGTAAATATTGCAATAGGAAATTCTGCACAAGTGAAACACTAAGAAATCATAAAAAGTACTTCCATAGAATAAACATAGACTAAGGCTCCTCTCAAACAATGTGAGGGAGTTTAACTCTTCTATTTTCTTTATAGCCATCTCTCACCGTAGAGATGGCTATCAATAAAATAGAAGAGTTAAACTCTCTCCTAAGTTTAGATACTATAGATGATAAATTGAGTATAAGTACGATGACAATAGTGTGCAAGTTCAATGTAAAATTCAATACTGAGAATATATATAGATATCTAAAGTTGAATAAGGATGCCATAGTTTCCATCAACTATAACAACAAAGGTATTCAGCAAGTGAGATCTTTACTGAATGAAAAGAAAAAGGTTAAGAAGAGTTTCCTAAATCAAATAACCATTATTATAAAATCAAATTATGATGATAAATATATAAATATGAAGTTGTTCAATAATGGATCAATACAGATGACAGGTTGTAAAAGTATCAATGGTACTATTGAAGCTCTTAATAAAATGTGTATAGAATTGAGAAAGAAACCTTTTGTCGATTGTCCAAAACTTTTAAACATTAATAATGTCTACGATTTTAAGATCAGCATGATCAATTGCTTGATGAATATTGGATTCCAAATAGATAGACAAAGACTACGCGATTACCTAGTGGAAAGAGACGTTGAGGTCTTCTTAAATCTTGACAGGCATGCATGTGTTAATATAAAGCTCGATAACGATGCAGGAAAGCAGACATCCATTTTCGTATTCACAAGTGGTTCCATTATAATTACTGGGGCAACAACTGCAAAGCAAATTAATGATGCATTTAGTTACATTTCAATTCTCCTGCTTAGCAACTACGTGGATTTCATCTTAATCGTTGGATATGGATCTTACTCGTTGGATACATAAACGATAGTTGACAATTACAATATATGGAATCAATCGTTGAAGAGTATATCGATAATAATGAAGAAGATATCCAACCAATAAAAGCCCCAAAAGAGAAGAAGGTAAGATTCAAGAAGGAGCCAACAATAACCCCAACAGATATGGATGATAAAAGGGAATCCTTAGCAATCCTAGCAGTGTTGGGAACTATCAATGAATTCGTTGGAGTCAATATGAGTCTTGGCGATGTTAAGAAGTTGTCAGTAAAAGATGTTGAGAAGTATTATAATAGGTACCAAGTCATAGTCGGTAATAAAGTTACTAATGGCTTAGTAGATACCGCTATAAAAGCTACTGTGGAAATAATCTCCCACATGGTTACTATAGATAATAATGAGGAATTATGCAATGATCTACAAACCAATGAATTAGTCAAACAAGAACTATCAAACGCTGCTGGATATTTAGTATTGAAGGGGGGTAGAATAGTAGCTCTAGCAAGTGGCTTACTTCAAATAGCAAAACACGTTAAGATTTCTCCTGAGAGCAAATTGGTTTAAACATTAAAACATATTATTTATAATATGTCGAGTGATAAGATATTTGATGATGACTATATCGAACAAATTACTAAGGAGGTAAAAAATAAGAAATCAACTCCGAAAGATCCTAAGAAGGTCGAAGCTGGAAAGAAGTTAGCAGAATACCGTAAGAAAGCTAAGAAAGAGGTAAGTACGGATGAGGTGGATCCTAAGTCTTATATACCTGAGTTATCGTTTACGACAGTATTAACAATAGTTGGTATTGGCCTAACTGCTACAGACTTGTATTTTAGATATAGAAACAATAAAGTTGGAGAACCTAACGTAATAGAAGAAATAAAACCATCTATAAAGTCATCCATTCATAATATAGGTATGTAGTGAATTGATTTAAACCTATGGTAAGATATGTAAGTATCATGGTAGAAAATAAACTTGTTAAAACATTTACAGATGCTGCTGTTGTAGTTGGACTTTCAGCTGGCGTTGGTTATCTAAGCAAAAAGATGATGAAAGAATCATTCCTAAATGATCCCTCATCAAGTATCACGAATTATGGTAAGTGGGTCTTAGTCTTATCTGGAAGTATGTATCTGAAAGAGTACCTTGAAGATAAGAAGATATTACCAAAGTCACTTTAACAAATGTATATATAGTATAGTATGGCAACTATAGCAATAATGATTGGTGGAGCTATCTTAAATGCAACGACATTCGTGGGAGGATCGTATCTAGCGAAGTACCTATCAGGTAACAATTCAGATGAAGAACGAATTAGACACGATAAGGCTCTAGAAAAATATCAACGCGATATGGGTAAGTGGCAGAAAAGAAGACAAGGATATCAAGATTGGTTATCAGAAAAATATCAAAACAAAATCCACGCAGATGATAATGACAAAGAGACTGACAACGCTTTTAGACTATATGCTCAAACACATCCAGATTTCAATTTGAATGAACCACAATTATCTAACTATTATAAACCAAGTAATAATCAGAAACAATATGAAATGGCATATGTGGGAGGTGGTATTATGGCTATAACATATATAGCTACTAAATTGGTATAAAAGATAACCCGCATTATAAATCATAAGATGATGGAAGCTGGCCCAATAGAAGAAATTCCAGATGATAAGAATCCTTTTAATCATGATAATATTGGTTATGACGACGATGATTACGAAGCTTTTGAAATGACTCAATCGACATCAACTAAATTGCCTCACCATCATACCACTGAAGAAACGTCATTTGGGGGTGGCGACTCTAAAACACAATTAATAATTATGGAAGATAAAATGGATGTCGCTCTGGAAAGGATTCAAGATATGTATCCTAGTTTCGACCCAGATAAAGCCTCATTCTTTGCTACTATCGATGAACACGATAGAATCATAGTAAGACCTAAGAGAACAAACGGAAAATGGCGTCTTCTGTCTAATGCGGCAGGCGAATTAAAAGGAAAATTACTCAAAACAATTGTTAAAGATCTTGGTCCACCTGCTGCAAAAATTGTAGACGACATCAATGAAAAGATATTAAAATCCAAACAAGAAGTTAAACAATTAGAACGAGATATAGACAATATTTCTCAAGCTGAAACTGATATCGTTAGAGAAAGGTTAAATAAATCACTTCGAGAACAGATTATGGAAAAAGAAGATGAGATCGAACAGATGGAACACGTGAATGAAGTAATAGAAGGGCGCATGTCTCTAAGGGATCGTATAAAAGCTATATTCAAAAAATATGGTTTTACAGTCATTGCTGTCCTAACAGCTGTTGGGGTTATTATT
Organism: Actinernus sp. WN-2022; assembly: GCA_030867875.1. NCBI lineage: Eukaryota > Metazoa > Cnidaria > Anthozoa > Actiniaria > Actinernidae > Actinernus > Actinernus sp. WN-2022. Next base: position 49,892,884 of record JAOWCC010001679.1, on the reverse strand, counting down.
GGAGTAATCGTTAATAGTCTAACAAGTGGACTATCATCTGTTGCAAAAGGTATTGGAAATGGTTTGAAAACTATTGGAAAGAAATTAGGTGAACTATTGCCTGGAATGATTGGAGCAATTGCATCCTTTATTTTTAGAACAGCTGGAGAAGTCGTTAGCTTTTTGGCTAAGAATGCATGGCTCCTTATTGTAGCTGTAGTTGTTTATTTTGTAGAAAGATATAAAAATAAAAGATAGACTGTATAGTATAATGGTAGTATTATATATTGAAAAGACAAAATGTGATGAGACCACATATCTCAAGTATCCAATTGAAGTTAAGAGGTATATTTCACTGATTAGCTGTAATTTTAATAATAATTTATATGATCTTATGAGCGAAGGTATAGTTTCCGATATGCAAGGTAACGTAAGACTTCGTATTCCTCAAGGAGACTATACTATAGAAAGTTTTAAAAAAGCCGTAAGTGGAGCTATTTCCATTGGTGATAAACCAATCAGTATAGAAATTTCAAATGGTAAAGCCTATTTCATTCCTACAGTTGGTGTCATACTAAATGATAGTTTAGCTAAATTACTTACTATTAATAAGAGTTTAAAAATAAGGTCTCGAAATGAGATTAAGATTATGAAGAGCCCTAATGCTATATACATCCATTGCGATCTCATCGATCCAACACAAGTCATGAAAGAAACTGAATATTCACAAATATTAACATCATTAGAATTAAACGAAATAGGAGAGAAGATAGCCTATACTCCAAATAGTTCGCCTAATACTAGTATTAGAGAGGCTGATTATATTAATAGCATTCGTCTATGGGTAACAGATAGTGATCATAATATGATAAATTCTGGAATATATCCAATGTTAATCAAACTAGAAATTATTTAAATGAGAGTGTATAGATCATACATATAATGGTAGTACTATATATCGAAAAAACAATATGTGATGAGACGATATATCTAGAAAATCCTATTAAAGCTATGAACCAAATTTCATTGATTAGCTGCAACTTCGATGATTATCTATATAATCTTACTAGTGATGGTTCAATTTTCGATAAAGAATTTAATATGATAGCTAGATTCGTTAAGGGATACTACGATACACGTAAAATCATAACCACTATACACAAATCTGGAGCAGTAAATAATGGCTCACTATCATTAGAAGCTGTAAAAGGCGTACCATACCTAGTACCAAATAAAGACATCAAATTAAACGATAGCTTAGCTAAACTACTTGGACTTGATACGATCTTAAAAAGTGGATCAAGAAGTGTGATTGAGGTTGTAGATTTATATGAAGCAATATATATCCATTGCAATCTAATTGATCCAACACAAATAATAAAAGAAACCAAATGTTCACAAATTCTAACATCCATAGAACTAAATAAAAAAGAAGAAAAGATGTCCTACAATCCTAATAACTTACTATATGCTAGTATTAGAGGCACGAACTTCATCAATAGCATTCGCCTATGGGTAACGGATAGTAATCATAATATGTTAACCTCTGGAATATATCCAATGCGAATTGTGTTAGAAATCGTTTAAACGAAAGATGCTACTATTAATCATATGGTTGACTACGATTCGATTTACCCAGATATACCACTACAAGTCACTGGAGAAAACTTTAGACTTCATAAGGTAAATACGGTCCTATCAGAATTAGGAGCCGAAATAAAATATTATGAGAAGGTACGGAAGAAATATGTTAGAATACGAGGAATAACCCACAATCTTTCCGTAGGTGCTGGCTTACTTTCAGTTATCTTAACGAGTTCTGCAGTAGCAACTTCTTTGACAGGGTTTGGTGCTGTCATTGGACTCCCAGTAGGAGTAGTTGGTGGTTTGTGTGGTCTAATTTCAGCTTCTTCTGCAACGGCTACTAAAGCTCTAACTAAGAAGGTCTCTAAACATGAAAAAACAGTAATGTTAGGCAAAGCGAAACTAAACACAATACGCGACCTAGTATCGAAAGCGTTAAATGATAACAAAATCAGTGATACGGAATTCGAATTGATCATGGTTGAATTTAATAAGTATGAAGACTTGAAATGTGAGATCCGACAAAATACTCGAAAAGAGGAATTAAAAAAAAGAACCAATACTATAGAGAAAACCGATACACAGAAGATACGAGAGGAAGTAAAACAGGAACTATTAAAACGACTAGAGAAATAACACACTCCTATGATGTAACACCTTATGGAGGTTTCATCCATAAATTTAGATATGAAAAATACTAAATGATATAAAACGTTGTCTCATATCATAAATATGGCTTCAAAGAAATTGATTGAAATATGGAATAGTTTCAAACAACGCTATCCTAATGCCGACCTAAGTAGATTCTATAAGGAAGCCACAGAAGAATATGGTACTACTTATTATAATGTATACTTCAAAGGACCAAATATGGATCATGGTATTTGGGGCGATAAGAAATTCATTGATGATCCTAGTTCTTTAACGAATGCTGATAAGAAGGCTATGAGAATAGCTCTAGAACCACCAACATCATTTCCAGATTCCTTATTACCAACTACACACAAGTATCCAATCCCTGGAATCTCATTTACACAAACAGCTTTGGACATCGCACCATCATTGAAAGAAATGAAGATATACGTTTCCCCAACTCAGTACTTTATCATAAAGTTTAGAAACATCTTCAAAGATTGCACAGTGACTTTCAAATCTGCTAAACAGTCAAGACGTTGGTTGAGTAAACCCGACTTTGGATATTGGCCACAACAATTAAACTTTGCTGTATGGTGTGCTACTTCTGGTTGTGGAATAAGTCTACAAGAACAGTATCCTTCAGTCGTTCAAGGATTTATCAAGTTTCACGTTTACTATACTATACGAAGAATTCTATATGAGTTGGGAACACCATTACCAGATGATCATATTTTCAATCAAACAAATAATCGGTATAGTAAAGTTACTTTCGAACGGTTATGTAATGAATTCGATATTCCTTCCAATCCAGACTTCAGGTGGAAAGGAGGACGCAATAATGGACTTGGTGATATATTTCTATATTATTCAGGTGAGGGTTATGAAAATGTTCATGAAATTCGTGGATACGATATAGACGCTAATTTATATCCTAGTCCAGATGGAGAACTATTCTCTGATGAGGGTGGTAAGGTTGACCAAGGAAATCTCATTTCATTTATTCGTAATGATGACCACGATGGTAAACAATATTCCTGGTTCATTCCAAATAAAGATAGTGGATTAACAATAGCTGGTATGGGTAGATTAAATAGATCAGCAGAGGCTTTTGTTTACTGCATATTAGGTTCACAAGTGGACACACGATCAAGTATTATTGGTACTGGTGGAAGTGCTATTGAAACGCAACAAGAAATGCTATCGCTTTTTGAAAGCGCTGTAATTGAAGGTAGTATATCAATGAGTATACAACGATATCAATTAGCTGTTCAAGGAGCGAAATTGAGACTAGACTTAGCCATTGCTCCAGGAATATGGTTGATGCCATCTAATCTCATTATAAATACGCAAAGCGTAGTAGGATACAATAATAAATTATTGAAAGCTACGAATGATATGACATTTGGAGCTAACGACTCAGTAAATAAAAAAGTAGAACCTATAGTATTAAAACATAATATAGGTAAAGTTAAACTACCTCACCAATATGGAAACAAACCAAAAGTGAAACCTATAATAAAGAAACCACTAATAACACTTACATCATCCTCTCATGAAACTAATTTAATTGTACTAACAATAGCAGCAGCAGGAGTAGGATGGTATCTATTTACCTAAGTGCTTCTTCATGTGAACATACTTACTACCATTCTTTATTACTGCATTACAATCGGGACAAATATATTCTTTTTGTCGCCATTCCTTACTTATTAACTTTCGCATTTCCTTTAGTTCAGATTCTGGCAATTTCTCTTTCTTTCGCTCGTAAGACGATTTCTTACAATCTTCTGGTAGTTCATCTCTTTCTATGTATTCGAATATATATCTACATTTGTCTATCTTCGATATGCCACTTTTACAATTATTTAATCCTTCACAAACCATCTTGACTATGCCAGCATTGATTCCAAGATGTTGTTGAATAGCATACATACTATTGAAGTATGTTACTTTATCCGTATCGCAATTGGTAGTTCTTATGCTCTTCTTATTCTTATGATTATCTTTAACGAATGAGTAATCTCTAATCTTTCCATTAATGATGGCTTCATTAATAGGAGGTATTTCTTTATTATCATTCATCTCAATAATACATTATGACGTCGTCTCTTTAAGTGTCAGACAAGCTCATTTCTATATGGCTCTATTGCTTTGTAAACTTTAGATATAGTGGTTTCTGACACTAGGAACTTATTAGCTATCTCTTTCTTTGTAATTGCTAAATTGTTTATATTTATTGTTAATAGGATACATCCAATAGCTATAGAAAGTGGTGTGTGCATTATTGCGATATTTAACTTTTGAACGTTTCTTGTGATTTTCACAACTTGATCTATGAGTTCTTGTTTAAAGTTAAGGATCTTGCAGAATCGTGGAATGAAGTCATCAGGAGAGCTATAGTCTAATTTTCTAAAGGATTTAATATTTTTAGTTAATTTCGTAAAGACCTTGTATCCCTTTGCTATATCTTTATGATTTAGTTTAAATAGTATAGCTATTTCTTTCGATGATCTAGTGTTATTATTCTTTTTGCATGCAAAGAGAACACAATTTGCAATTACACTTTTTCTATTCGTTCCTCTCATAATGACACTCTTTTTTACATTAGCATCATTAAAATAGTATTGTGAATTTATTTCTTTGAAGATAATTTTAGCATCATCCACAATACATTTTAGAATACCAATGCTTCTACATTTCTCTTCAATATCTTTGAAAACCATATACAGACTCCTCTCTCTATATGGCATTTGTAACCATCTATTTAGTGTTTGTAGTTTACCATATTTGTTACCACTGATACTCGTACCGAGAGATGATTGGGGTAAGAGTGTATTTATTGGTCCACTGCATCTATTCATACCCGAATTGTCATTTCCTTCATACGTAGTCCATTCAGGATTGTTATCTAGGATGTATCCTTGCACTTGACCACATTTGATGCAGACGTCTATGCCTTTTTGCTTGTCCCTTACTATTTCAGTACACCTCGTATTCGTTGGTTCATCATCTTCTTCACACATGTCGAAATAGTATAACGCATCCGAAGTATAAGTAGAATCGAATCTTTCCATTTCTAAGTTTAGAAAATGGAAAGATTCGATTCTACTTATACTGCTTGATAATTCGTAATTGTCTATCTTGTCCTTGTTTTAGTTGTTCAAGTCGTTCTAATTGTTTAGTTTGCTTTTGCTTTAGTTGATCGATTTGCTCTTGCTTAAATTGTTCGATTCGCTCTAACTGCTTAATTTGCTCTTGTTTAAATTGTTCAATTAGATTGGGTTGTTGCTCTAATTGTTCAATTGTCTCTTGATTGGGTAGCCTAATTCGCTCTAACTGTTCAGGTTGTTTGATTGTCCCTTGATTACGTAGTTCAATTTGCTCTAACTGTTCGAGTCGTTCAATTGTCTTTAGTAGTTCAATTTGCTCTAACTGTTCGATTGTATTTTGATTGGGTAGCCTAATTTGCTCTAACTGTTCAGGTTGTTTGATTGTCCCTTGATTGCGTAGTTCAATTTGCTCTAACTGTTCGAGTCGTTCAATTGTCTTTAGTAGTTCAATTTGCTCTAACTGTTCGATTGTATTTTGATTGGGTAGTACGATTTGCTCTAATTGTTTTGGTTGTTCGATTTGCTCTTCCTCAAGTCGTTTCTCTTTCCTACGTTGTCTAACTCGTGCATTTCGTTTGTCTTTCTTAAGTTGTTCCTCAGATTTTTTAGGTTGCTCTTCCTCGACTTGTTCTATCAGTTCGATTTGGTCATCTTCTTCAGATTGCTCTTCCTCGATTTGGTCTATCAGTTCAATTTGATCATCTTCTTCAGATTGATTGTCTTCTTCAGATTGATTGTCTTCTTCAGATTGATTGTCTTCTTCATATCGTTCATCTTTCTTGGGTTGTTGCTTTTGTGGATTAGGTTGTTCCTTTTTCTTAAGTTGTTGCTTTTGTGGTTTAGGTCGCTCTTCCTTAATCATTTCTTCTAAGTGATCATGTTGATGCTTTTCTTCATGGTATCGATTCATTTCTTCTTGCTCCATTTGTTTTAACTGTCTAGCCTCCCTATATAAATCTCTTACTGATAGACCACTAGATATAACATCTAAACCAAATACACTAATATGCTCATTTATTAATTTATTATTTAAATCATAAGCAAACTCAATATCATCATAAGCAAATGCGAATTCCTTTCTTCGTTCTATACTTTCTATTATTTTTTCTTTATCTCTCTTATCCTTTGGTTGTTCCTTTTGATATGATAAATATTTATTGAGCCCGTAAATACCATTACTTAGTTCTGATAATTTATACTTAAGTTCATCCCTTCTTTCTATCATTCTATTGTATCCTTCCATAAGCATCCTCACTACTTTCATTTCATTATCCTTTATTACTACTTTTTCTAAGGATGCGGTGTCACTCTTTGATAGTATAAGCTTGTCGTTTGGTTTACTCTTTGGTGGCATACATTCATCTTTTGGTTTACTGCTTTTATCAATTAGCGTAGTGTCTAGATTATGTTCTTCAATGAAGTCCTTCAATTCTATTTCGATAGTCTCTAATTCTTCTTCCAGAATCTTTTCATCGTTTAATCCTATCTCTAAATCTTCCTTAATTCGTACCATAATCTCTTTCTTTCCTTTTCTCTTACTTTTTCCTACTTTCTCCATGGATCTAGATGCTAAGGAAATATCCTTTCTTACTTCTTTTAATTCGTCTTCTTTTTTAGACTTTACTTTTTTGATATCTTTGTATCCTTTTATGATTCCCTCCATTTCGATATTATTATTAAACATCACCTACTTATATAGTTTGAGTATATTAAAATAATGTCAAGGTCAAGGTCAAGGTCAAGGTCACGAGGTGATCACGTGATCGAATCCCATTCTAAACCGGTTTCCTAGAATCCACTTTTAACTGCATTCCTGAATACCACTTTAAACCGGTTTATTGGATCAACTATATAATAATTTCATTAAGTATCAGACAGGCTGAATAAATTAACAGTAGGAGGAAAAGGCAGACTTCTGGCGCCGTCTTTGTCATATTTTGTCATTTCTGGCGCTGCGCCAGTAATGTCACAATATGTCAAAAACTGCGCCAGAATCGGCCTTTTCCCCCTACTGCACACATACACAGAGCACTACATATGATGCATACATTACAAGTACAATATACCGAATAATCGGTGTAAGAGACGAGTCTTAGAGGCTAGATGTAGAAAAAAAGAGAAAATAATAATAAAAATAGAAATCAATATTTTGAAATAAGTTTTTGTTTAATTTCATTTTTAAAGTCTTTTTTTTTGGAGGTGAGATTTCTAAGATTTTCACTTAATAATCCAAATGATGACGCCTTTATATCGTAAACTAGATTTACCATAATTTGTCAATAGCGATGTTTCGTGTGTCGTCATCTATTGTCATTAATGTACCAACCAGAGATCCATTGGTTCCTAACACAAAGCGGGCTTTACAAATCATGGTTGGACATTAGCATGACAATTGCAATGTTTATCAACACGAAACATCGCTATACTCCTTATTAACACAAACAATTTTGTTTCTTAGGGAAGGTACATTTAATATGGAAGGGGGGGGGGGGGGGGGGGGGCATAAAGATGTTGAAATTGAAACTGAAAAATGTTCAGCACCTCCCCTTAGTTTGTAACTTCAGTATTTTTTCGACCCTCCCCCTACATACCCTAAAATATTTTCAGACCCCCCTTCCAAATACAAACAAAATGTCGTACTTACTCATCAAACAGTTTGTATGTCCTAACTCTTTCTTCTTGATGAACATAAAACTGTTTCAGCAGCTTTTTGAGGCGACTATCACTGTTGCCCGGACTGCTACCTTCCTGAATACAACGACAACATTGTAAGATAAGAGTGGGGGAAAGTGAAGACTACATGACTTGGTTTGGTCACCCTAATTTCTCCTATATTTCTAAACTTTTTAGTCTCGATAAATAAGTATAAATGACCTGCAAAGGTACATGTATTCCGTTTTCCATGATATAAATGTGCATAAAGTTAGAAAACAGTCAGGCGTTCTCTTTTCGTAATCCTGTCCGTAAGAGCCTGGGATTGAATAAGAAAACCAATGACCACACAGACTGCAGGCTCGTGTGGAATCCAAGATGGCGGATGAGGCGGGGAATTTGAGTTATAAAGACTTACAGCATCATTTTATCAGTAATCTGAATGGAACCACATTATCAGAGATTGCTCTGGTTGTATCGTCGGCTCCTCTAGCTGTGATGCTAAGAACATGTCTTGGACTGTCGTTGTTTGGCAGCATGACATCGGCTTCTGCGTTGAGATCAAGGTGAGCTAGATCAGAATAATTTCAGCTGTACTACAAATGTATGTACATGTACTATGTCTATGATGTAGTCTAGAGTAGCGAAGAACCACTGGTAGCCCAATCTGTGGATGTGTAGGGTTTTATAAATCCTTTGTCTATAATATGTTGTTTCCTTAGTGGGTTTTGTTTTTCGGAGTTTTTACATCTACAATGTACCTCGGCTCACCACCTAAGAATAAGAGCAGGCTCAGGAATCTTCCACAGACTTCTGCCACAATCATCTACAATCTTCACCTCCAAACTCTGGAGTAACTGCAGAATACCCCCTCTGAATAACGAACCTCACAACCAAAGATACCACTGATACCCATGACATGTTTGATAAACGTGACATCCCTGACATGTACAATGTATAATAAATGAGACATGATACACCTAATACGTCTGATACGTCTGATATGCGTGATACGCATGATATGTCTGATAACCCTGATACGTCTTCAGACGTATCAGGATACACATGATACGTGTGATACACATGATACACCTGATACGAGTGATACACAAGATACATGTACATGTGATATGTCTGATACATGCGATATGCCTGATACAACAATTAAAACAACCCTCACCATCAGTAAAGAAGTTCCCAGGTAAACGTTGAGATTTTAGAACAGCCTAGCAGGTAAAAGTGCCATTTTGCCATTTACCAAAAAGTCCTTCCAGATCACAATATTCTTCAAGTTGGTTCCCTTTATTCTTACTAGTTTGATATTTTTTTAAAGTATGTTTTCAGTTGAAAATTGTAACAAATTAAATGATTATTGAAATTTACCTATTACCGAGGAAGGTATAAATTTATGGATTCCCACACTGATGAAGGAAAGCATAAATTTATGGATTTCCAGATGGCAAAGGAAAGCATAAATTTATGTGCTCCCTGAAGAAAGACCCAAATTCTTTAGTTTTTGTTGAAAAAGTCTGCATTTTTCTTCAATTTCTTTATTCAAAAGTAGCCAAAAGATAAGGCTGGTATTTTCAAAAATGCCACTTGTCATGCTTTTTCCCTAAAACGGCAAAACGGCATTTTCTCCTGCTAGCCTGTTTAGGGCTAATAGGCCTTTTGCAACAACAGGTCACGTGACCTTGTCAATCAAAAATATTGGTGCTAGTTCAAAATGGATGCCAGAAATGGAAAGAGCATACCAAAATTAGTAAACAATGCAAGTTTCAGGTTCATAACTTTCAAACCGAAAGCAAAATGATTTTCTGAAATCTCGAAATTTAACAGAGTTTGTGAGGCTGGAGGCCATTTCTGGCATCCATTTTGAACTAGTACCAATATTTTTGATTGACAAGGTCACGTGACCTGTTGTTGCAAAAGGCCTATTGGTGATTCAAGATCACAGGTAAGCATGTGAGTTTTTTTTGTATTTATCGTAATACATCAGCTTACCCAACAACAATAACTACCCTAACCATCAGTAAAGATGTTCTCAGGTAAACTTTGATTTGATATACAATAATATATTATTATCAGAGTGATACACCAGATACGCGTATCTTGATACCAGTAACACACATCTGGAAGGGAGTATTCTGCAGTTGTGTCCAAAATCTCACTTTTTGTCATTAAAATGTCACGAAACTCCTGTCGTTGCTAGAATATTAAATGAACTTAGACTTACCTGAATTTCAGGATCCAGCGATCCCTCATTCTGGAGAAGATCAAATACTATTTTGCAGCTTTCGACCAACTTCAAGGCTCGAGATCCATACTAACAAATTTTGACATTGAGTTCCAACTGTCACAGGAGCCTCATGTAGTTGGCTTACACCATATCAAGGCTTTCATGACAGTTGGAGAATTTGGAGGTGAAGTTTGTAAAGTCTTCGTAAGATTCCTGCCTTCTTGCATTGAAGACATACGTGTAGGTGCATGGTGAGCCGAGGTGGATGAAAACTCCTAAAAACACCCTAAAATGGTTCCAAGCGAAGAAAAACCACAAAGGAAAGAATATGGAAGCGAAAAGGTATGTTTATTTATACATTGTACACAATTTGAAAGGGTTTATAAAACCCCCACACATATCTTCTCACAGTCATATTTTCACATAGATTGGGCTGCCTGTGGAAGAACTTGACATAATTTAATTGTCTATTTCTCAACCGGTAAAATACATACAGAGTCTTACAGTCATATAATAATACAACAACTATAATATAATATATCATAGACAGTATATATTGTAAGTTATAATAAGTGTAATAATTGTCTAATTTAAAAAAAGGGAGGATTGTTTTCTGAGGTTCCTGGAAGAAAGTTTAATTTTAGGCATAAGCTGAGTCAGAGGTAGGCTCGGTTTCCAGCCGTGGGGGTTTCGGTGAGCCCGCGATCCTCTCCCCACTCACGGCTGGGCGCGCGAGCTGAGGCATTGTCGGTTTTTAGCCAATCAAAAACTTGCCACTCAAATCCTGTCGCTGAATTGATTTGCATAATTTATATTGTAAACTTTTCAAAACCGGACTAGAAGCTTTGAATCGCTGTTCCAAAAAGCGTTTAAATTTGCTTTGGAAAAGTTTGCTTTCGAATAATTCAAGGATTCAAACAAGGAAGCAGTGGGTGAAGACACTGTGTCAGTATGCACCGGGTTTGGAAAGTCACTTGAGAAACCGTCACTTGTACCAAGCTCGAAGGTCACGAAACCCGTAATGTTCGGTCATTTCTTTGTCTATGCAAGACAAGATAGCCATTCTTACTTCAAAGAAAATTAGTACTGCCTTTATCGGAGACGAAAAGACAAACGACTCCATATTAAAAGAGTTATAAGAGAGGAAATCACGTCTGACTCAGGCCACGTTTACTTGAAAATCGCTGCATGAAACGAGTTTTACAATTCTTTAAGTCTTATGTATTTTTTAAGGTCTCCAAAACATACTCTACACAAGTACTGAGCGGGAATACTCGACTCTAGCTCAGAATAGTTCCGAGATAATATCTGAACTTTATCTCCGTATTTCGGCTTTTAATTTCTGTCAGCGAGGTGTCTTGAGCGGCACTATTATATTATAGAGTAACAAATAATTTAGCCTAGTTTCTCAATAATTTTAAATGGTGTTTGTTCTTGAGAATTCATTTCACACTTGGAGTTTTAGTTTACTGAGTTCCAGTGTGTTTTGAAAGTCTAGAGCCTACGCTACAGTCGTGAAAGGAAAACGGCTTTTCTTGTCAAAACACGTAAATTGGATAATATTGGATTTTAATTAGCTGACGTCACGGACATGGTGTGTTGACCGTGCGCCCAGCCGTTAGTGGGGGGAGGCTTTCGAGAAACGACACCCCAACGGCTGAAACAGAGCCTAAGTCAGAGGGTGATTAGAATTATTGCGGACTTCATGGAAAATCTGTCTGTCACATCTGAAGTAGCCTGCGAATACAGCCGCCTCACATCGGGTGGAAATAAGCCCTGAAGTAATTCTCTGATTTGTAAATAAAGTGACTATAGTAGTGTATTTTCTCTTAAAACATCTGTATAGAAAACATTAGATGATAGATAAGTCAGGCTCAGAAGAGCTGTATACTGCAGGTAGTATCCTTCCCTAGTCCCCCACAACCAACTTTGTAATTCACTCATTAATGACACATCATTGCTACTTTTTGTTTCAATTTTCATTCACCGGTAGTGGGACTTGAACCTGCAACCCTTCAAATGGAAGAATGCCTTGGAAGACCAGAGCTTTACCAACTGCACCACAAAGACTTGCGTTGGAGATCCAGTCAAGTTTTTGGAATAATATAGCTTGTTGTCATTTCAAGTCATGACAACTGATAAAAAAGTTTTCTCAAAACACGCTTACCTGTAAGCCACATCACCAACTTTGAGACAATTTTTTGTCTCTTTCAAAATCTGAATGGTCAAAAAAACCTGTGGCTTATACATGTATGAGACAGAGTTTGATAATATATGGTAGTTTATTTTGTTACCAATTAACCCACCAAAATTTCTTCAAATTCAGTTTACTAAAGAAATGGTGTTAATATTGATTATTTTCTCACGCTCAATGGTGCTGCTTTTGATGTTTGCTTTTTATGCCTGCTGGGAAGGGAGGTACAATTTAGCATCCATATCCGAGAAGACACGTACAAAAGTGCTGGTCTAATCAGTTACATTATATATTTTGTGTGAGAATGAGATTAGGGATGAGTTAATTACACAATACAATAACTCATGTACATTTGTACATGTGACAATGTATGCAGTTGCCTACATTTTGAAAATTTATCAGCAAAAAAAACTGAAAACCCCAAATTTCACATTTAAAAGAGAATGTGGCAGTGCAGTTGTTAAGAGAAGTAATAAATAGCTCTATTTTTCATTTGGTGTGAATGGAACTCTCCCAGCGGGGAACATTAACTCCTGTTTATGATGTAAAATATATGTGCTGTGGGTCAGGGTTTGGTCAGGCTAATTTGGGCGGTCAGGGTCAGGGTTTGAGCCTAATTTGTGCTGTCAGTGTCGGGCAATCAGGGTTCGTTTTTACAAAAAGTAGGTCAATCAGTGTTTTGGAGCTCCCTTTTGGGGTCACAGGGTTTGGACCTCATGGCTTAATTTACCTACCCATTTATCACATAAGTACCCCCCTCCCCAGGGGAACTCTATGCTTTATCTTATTGTTTGAAAATCTGTATGTGAAAAGTAATTAGTTTTTGTAAATTAAGGCAAACAAAGGAAATAGTAAACACCGAATTTCGGGAGAAAACACTTCTACATCCAATTGTCTCTTATGTTACCAACCTGGGAGGTACATGTACCTCTATGTGGTACAAACATCACTTTTAATTTAATTTAATTTAGTAGCCCCCTTCTTCCATGCTGGTATACCAGCCTATGTTGCTTCTTTCAATGGTTATATTGGTGTTTATTATATTATAATTATTATAATTTTAAAAACACCCTAACTGTCAACAATGGGTGATCACTAATTTAGGGTTTTTAGAGCTAGTCACTAATTTAGGCTCTTTAGGGTTTGATCACTGAACAACACAGAAAAAATAATGCTTCTTCAATGGTCCTGTGAACTACATTTGTAATCTAATTTAAATAAACCTAACCTCAGTAAACATAAGTTCCCTTTTTAGAATCTTGAAAAAAATGAACCAGTTTGAAAATTTTGAACTGGATTAAAAATTTTAAGCCACAACATTAATTTACCAGCCATTTGAATGAGTACCATGTTACTGAAATCTTATTGATTCATTCAGAATGATATTTTCTTTCAGCTCCATTATCCTTCTAGATTACACCACTCTAGTCATACCAGTACTTGCTACCTTCACTTTCCTGGCCAATAATGCCCTAACGACCCTTATCACTATGGCAACAATAATATGTGGCATCATTGCTATGGTAACCACTTTTATGAAGAACACTAAAACCAAGGACCATCTCCTTGAAACTAAGATGTCTGAACGACGACCTTTCATTTGTAACTTCAGAGCATATGTCTTAGTTGCAACTGCAATATGCATTCTTGCAGTGGACTTTACCATTTTCCCTCGACGATTTGCAAAGGCAGAAACGTACGGCAGTGGTCTTATGGATGTGGGAGTAGGATCATTTGTGATATCGAATGCTCTAGTCTCTCCAGAGGCAAGGCAAGGTAACAAGTCTACCAAAAGCCTTTTGGGGTCTGTATTGAGGTCTGTAAAGTCATCTTCACCACTGCTGGTTCTTGGGATCATGAGGTGTCTGGCCGTGAAGAGTACTGATTACCAGGAGCATGTTAGTGAATATGGAGTTCATTGGAATTTCTTCTTTACACTTTTTGTTGTGAGGGTAAGTTTATCAAAAAAAAAAATCTACAATCATGCACTTCTACCAGGGCTTGCAATTAATTTTGAGTAAGAATTAAAGCTGCAACTGAAGTGAAATATACAGTCCCACTAAAATAATTTGCAAATGCCAGGCAGCATCTCGAGATGATGTCAGTGCCACCTGGCATTTACCCAAAAAAATATACCATTGGTGGCACCAAACCTCCAGGACCCGATTGTTTGAAGCAAGGGTTAAAGCACTTAACCCCCATGTTGAATCGTTAGCCCCAAGGGTAAACTGAACAGATTACAATTAAATATTTAGCACTATCCTAGGGATAAAGTTACACTTGTTTCAAACAACCAGGTCCAGACAGCTTTGAAGTATTGCTGGCTAGTTGCCAGATGGCTTTGAACTGTTGACGGCCAGTGGCAGAAGACTTTTGACCATTGACGGCCAGCTGCCTGCGAGTGGTGGCTTATTACTGCCCATGCATGGCTCACTGTCCAGTGTTTACCATTGCTGGCATTGAAACACCAATGTTTAGCCATCAAAGTTTGGTGGCTCTGGTGCTGCCAATGGTTGCAAAATGTTGAGCCAGACTGTGCTTGAAGGTACATTTGTATTGATCAGTATTTGAGTAATTTCAATGATCACAGAGATACACAGTGTATTAATTATAATTTGCAAATGAAAATAATTGTATTAATTTTATTATTATATAAAAATAATAATGTAATGTACATGTAGATCACTCAGAGCACTGTCTTATCTATTATAAGGGAAAGTTTATTTAATATGAACATATTGGGGGGGGACTTGAAAAGATGGAAAGGGGCTTTAATGGACATTTTGGATCAATTCTGGTTTCTGGGAAACCCCCACCCCTCCCCCACACTTCACCCTAACCTAACCCCACCCCTCCCCCACACTTCACCCTAACCTAACCCCACCCCTCCCCCACACTTCACCCTAACCTAACCCCACCCCTCCCCCACACTTCACCCTAACCTAACCCCACCCCTCCCCCACACTTCACCCACACTTCACCCTAACCTAACCCCACCCCTCCCCCACACTTCACCCTAACCTTTAATGGTTTATCATTAATAGAACAATGCATATCCAAGGGAGGGGTAGGTGGGCAGTTCATTAATATATATGTATTTATTTAATGAACTTTTCCTAAAGACAAATGTTTTCTACATTTTGTAAGGTTTTGTCAGCCATTATTGTGAGGTTGATTCCTGGGTCAAGACTCTATGGAATTGCTGGCCTTAGCATAGCAATATTGTACCAATACTGTTTGACTAATACTGGACTAAGGCAGTTCATCTTACATGGAAGCCAGGGAGATGGGTCAAGGAATGGATTGGTAGATGCTAATCGTGAAGGACTAATCTCTTGTACTGGTTACCTTGCTCTATACCTTATGGGGTTACAGATTGGGACATTCCTGTTCATTAAAAGGTACATCTACTGTGGATTCAGGTTGAGTGTACATTTAATGATGTTGGATTTAACAAATTGAAGTTAGTTTTTGTGTGTCTGAGGTAAACTTTTGACAATTAAAACTCTAAATTTCTAACAAGACCAGTGAAACAACCATGGGGGCTGATCAAAGTCAGGACCCAGCTAATCCTCAGATTGAATTGGAATTCAGCGTGTAGCAACAAATAGCAACATAAAAGGAAGTATAACTCACTGATTAACTTCTCCTAGTGATAAAATCCTCATTTTCTTGGTTTTTGGATCAGAAGTTTACTCAATTTAAATTCACAAACCTCTACAGAGCACTTCAAAAGGCATGCATGCAGCACGTACAGTTGATGTCAGCTGTGCCTAACCTCTTATTGATGATGAAAATTAGCCAATCAGATTGTGAGAAAATTGGCGGTAACGTTGTAAAATTCAAGTTTGTTGCAACTTAGAAAATATTTAGTTTACCAGTAAGCGCAGTCACATTTCTTGACAAAAAATGGATATGTTGCTAACACACAAAGTAGACATTCTCATTTTGCATGCTTTGGGTAATCTACATATGTCATTCAATCTGTCTTATCAACTGACGATTCAAGTACATGTACATGTAACCAGAATATAAGTACTGTTGTGGTCAAATAATTTCACTGATTCTTAATGAGGAGAAGCTTGTAAAACACTTGACTTCAGTTCAAAATAATATAATTGTTTTAAATTTGCTTAGTACTTCAATACTACATGTACATTGTATAAAGGCAGGTGCTATCCTGCCAACATGAAGATGGAAACATGGTTATATTCATAACTTTGAAGCACAACTTAACCAATTAAGCTTAACCAATTAATTTAGCCGGACACTTTGTCCAGCTAAACCACAGATCGAATTGGAATTTAACATAGGTTTTTGTGGAGGAAGGAAAACTGGAGAACCCAGAGAAAAACCTGTGGAGCAAGGGTGAGGTATCAACAAACTAAACTCTCAATCGAATTCTGGTCACAGAGCCAGAGGCAAAATGCTTACATTTTGTACCACTTACACTACCCCAGCTAGACTTCCCCATGTACCACCCAGGCTGCCTACATGTATGTACCACCCAGGCTGCCTACATGTATGTACCACCCAGGCTGCCTATGTACCACCCAGGCTACCTATGTACCACCCAGGCTGGCTCCCAATGAATGTTATGGGGCTTGAGAGGATTACCAATCTGACAAACTACATGTATACATACTTTAAAGCCAGAGTGGTTTCCATACTTTAAAGCCTCACTGTTTACATACTTTAAAGCCTACAAAATGTCAAAATGTGTCAATGTCTCATGCACTAAACCCATTGCACCACACACCTGCACCTGATCCTATCTCCTTGTATGAGAAAACACACACAGAAAAACAAGAAAATGCTGTATGAGGCCCTGTTAGGGGTAAATTCCAACAAGCGACACAGCGTTGAAACAGCGATATGAATGAAATGAAATAACGATGAACGTCTGAAATTGCAAGTGCAACAGAGAGAAATAAGAAAACAAAAGACGAAATTCCGAAAGCAACATGCCCTCCTTCCAAGACTGCGACACAACTAGTTTTGAAACTCGGACAGGGGACATGCATACCCCTAAAAGGGCCTCCTGTATGGAACCAGGCTTAACTCAATGGAGAAATTCACATACCAGGGGCGTAGCTAGGCATTTTCAAGTTGTACGCACAAGTGCAGTAGCTACCGGTTTTAAGGGCCCCCTCTCGTAAAAAAATTACAAGACCAAACAGAAAAGTTTCGTCTCAAAGTGTACGCACGTGCGTATATGCGTACAGGAAGCTACGCCCCTGCATACATGTATACTTTATGAACCAACACATGTTGGGCAACTGTCTGTCATTATTGTCAGCTGGGCAAAAAAGAACTAACCCAATACCTATTTTATGGCGTTATGAATGCTTGCAAGTGTTATTCTGATTTTATTGTTATATAATGGTATAATAATTATTTTCATCACCGTCTTCTTATTATCACCCACACAGAGACACATTTGGATTGTGGCTTAGAGCCTTTGTTGTCATGGTGTTTGTGGATGCTATATTTTGGATTTTGACGGCAGCCTGTGGTCACTACATCAGCCATGTATCCAGGAGAATGGGAAACCTGGCATTTGTACTCTGGCAGGTAAACATAAATAAAACTGCCATATTGTATGTTGTAGGCCAAAATGAGTTGTTTATCATGTGAAATCTGATCTAACCTACATGTAGGTCAAATTGAATCAACCTACAATCCTGATCAAAAGGGTTGGGACACTTACATTATTTGTAGCTATTTTCATAAAACAAAAACGTTTTGTGTCACAGCCTCCTCCCCCAATCAATGTTGTTTTTTGTTTTGGACAAAGTCATGATTTATCATTACAACATTTATTGGAGGAAGGTACGCCCACTTGTTGCCTGTGCCTCACAGCTGCTCACTACCCACTTGTTGCCTGTGCCTCACAGCTGCTCACTGCCCACTTGTTGCCTTGCCTCGCCTGCTCACTGCCCACTTGTTGCCTGTACCTCAGCTGCCCACTTGTTGCCTTGTCTCACCTGCTCACTTGTTGCCTTATCTCACCTGCTAACTGCCCACTTGTTGCCTGTACCTCACCTGTTGCCTTGTCTCACCTGCTCACTGCCCACTTGTTGCCTTGTCTCACCTGCTCACTTGCCTGTAAATCACTGCTCACTAGTTGCCTTGTCTCACCTGCTCACTGCCCACATGTTGCCTTGCCTCACCTGCTCACTGCCCACTTGTCGCCTTGCCTCAGCTGCTAACTGCCAGCTTGTTGCTTGTGCCTCACAGCTGCTCCTGCCCACTTGTTGCCTGTGCCTTACAGCTGCTTCCTGCCCACTTGGTGCCTGTGCCTCACAGCTGCTCCCTGACCACTTATTGCCTGTGCCTCACAGGTGCTCCCTGCCCACTTGTTGCCTGTGCCTCACAGCTGCTTCCTGCCCACTTGTTGCCTGTACCTCACCTGCTCACTGCCCACTTGTTGCCTGTGCTCGCCTGCTCACTGCCCACTTGCTGCCTGTACCTTAGCTGCCTGTACCTTAGCTGTCCAGTTGTTGCCTGGTCTCACCTGCCCACTTGTTGCCTTGTCTCACCTGCTCACTTGTTGCCTTATCTCACCTGCTAACTGCCCACTCGTTGCCTGTACCTCACCTGCTAACTTCCCACTTGCTGCCTGTACCTCACCTGCTCACTTGTTGCCTTGCCTCAGCTGCTGACTGCCCACTTGTTGCCATGCCTCAGCTGCTGACTGCCCACTTGTTGCCATGCCTCAGCTGCTCACTGCCCACTTGTTGCCTTGTCTCACCTGCCCACTTGTTGCCTTGTCTCAACTGCTCACTTGTTGCCTTGTCTCACCTGCTAACTGCCCACTTGCTGCCTGTACCTCACCTGCTCACTTGTTGCCTTGCCTCAGCTGCTCACTGCCCACTTGTTGCCTTGCCTCTGCTGCTCCCTGCCCACTTGTTGCCTTGCCTCACCTGCTTACTGCCAACTTGACGCCTTGCCTCACCTTCTCACTGCCCACTTGTTGCCCCCTCAGCTTCCCACTTGTTGCCTTGTCTCACCTGCCCACTTGTTGCCTTGTCTCAACTGCTCACTGCCAACTTGATGCCTTGCCTCACCTTCTCACTGCCCACTTGTTGCCCCCTCAGCTGCCCACTTGTTGCCTTGTCTCACCTGCCCACTTGTTGCCTTGTCTCAACTGCTCACTGCCAACTTGATGCCTTGCCTCACCTGCTCACTGCCAACTTGATGCCTTGCCTCACCTTCTCACTGCCCACTTGTTGCCTTGTCTCACCTGCCCACTTGTTGCCTTGCCTCACCTGCTCACTGCCAACTTGATGCCTTGCCTCACCTTCTCACTGCCCACTTGTTGCCCCCTCAGCTGCCCACTTGTTGCCTTGTATCACCTGCCCACTTGTTGCCTTGTCTCAACTGCTCACTTGTTGCCTTGTCTCACCTGCTAACAGCCCACTTGCTGCCTGTACCTCACCTGTTGCCTTGTCTCACCTGCTCACTGCCCACTTGCTGCCTGTACCTCACTGCTCACTTGTCTCACCTGTTCCTTGCCCACTTGTTGCCTGTGCCTCACCTGTTCTTTGCCCACTTGTTGCCTGTGCCTCACCTGTTCCTTGCCCACTTGTTGCCTGTGCCTCACCTGTTCCTTGCCCACTTGTTGCCTTGCCTCACCTGTTCCTTGCCCACTTGTTGCCTTGCCTCATCTGTTCCTTGCCCACTAGTTGCCTTGCCTCACCTGTTCCTTGCCCACTTGTTGCCTTGCCTCACCTGTTCCTTGCCTACTTGTTGCCTTGCCTCACCTGTTCCTTGCCCACTTGTTGCCTTGCCTCACCTGTTCCTTGCCTACTTGTTGCCTTGCCTCACCTGTTCCTTGCCCACTTGTTGCCAATGCTCACTTGCTTGCACCTCTCCTGCTCATGCTACCTAAGGTATAATTACATTGTGTCCAAACATGCGAGATGGTGGAGTGGACTAACTGTATCATTATATGCTATTATGCCTGAAATAACCGCTTATAGCCAAAAACGTTTCAGAATTTTGTTAGCTTAATATAATTATGATTTTTAACAATAAGTAATAATTACAATTATAGTACTCTGGACAGAACAATTGATGCATGACATATTATCCTACAACAGCAACAAAATTAATCCCAAGAAGTTGAAAATCATACCAATAATAAAGTAAGAATTTCTATGCATGGCAAAAAATGTCGATAGTCAAATTCTATTTTACAGTCTAAAAAAGGCGGTAAAACATGCGCATGCGCTCCAGCATTTTCGCGCCAAAATTGTCAACATTTTGAAAAAAAACTTTATTTTGGTTTGTTTACAACAACTCATTTCGATACATTTTTAAAGGTACATGACAACTTTCTAGCGTTTAAATCAATACACTGTTGATTACACTGACTCAAGTATAAAATATATATGCCTTTCAAAAAGGGGGATTTAAATAATCCCTCCTTTAAGCGAAAAGGACGGAAAAATAAAAATAATCGTGTCCAAGAAAGTAGAAGCAAACCATTCTCTCCAAGATTGAGACGGGCTGTGTTAAAGAGAATCGAGTCTGGAGTTGAAGTGCAAACTGCACTGGGGGATGCCAGAGTTTTAGATAGAAATGCCGCCAATCGGTGGAGGTGTGTGAAAAGAAGTACAGGAGATGTTACTCCACTAAAAAGATCTGGTGGGAGTCAAAGAAAGGTAAAGAAATGCTCACCCGAGGAGAAAACACTCGAGCGCTTGGCTGAACGAGACCCTTACGCAAACAATCGCTTGCCGTCTACTAAATAGAACCGGGATTGACATTAGTAGCCGAACTGTTCGTCGCCAGTTATACCATAGAACAGAAGATAAGTTCACTTTTAAAGTCCCCAATAAGTCTTGTAGTGAAGCCAACCTCGAGAGAATTCTCGATATGCAGATGGAGTATCTAGAAGGCTTGAACCGTGCGATTGAGGAGGGAAAATGTACTCCTGGTGAATTCTATTTCGCCGATGAATGTCCAATCTTGATTGGCGTCCTTCTCAGAAAGGGTCGCTGTAGAAATGGAGAACAACTGTATGGCAGAACACCATACCGACCTCAGAAGTTCACACTTCACTCTGCAATCGGCCCTTGTGGATACTGCAAAGTATTATGGCTTTCTGAGAACAATGCCAATGACAGTGAGGTCAAACATTTTGTGCTCGATAACATCGAATCGCCAGTGCATGCAACAAATCTTGGAGGTCCTCCACTGCCAGTGACTATTCCATCCCATAGCTATTTTATTTGGGATCATCTTGGTAGAGCTGGGAGATGTATGAACCCATCCAAGCAACATTACAACATGGAAATCCACGAGCGCTTTCGCCAGGCTGAAGTGCAGGTAGTCATGCTACCTCCAAAGGGCCATGAGGCTAACCTGACAGAGCTATTCCAAGCTATAATCCAGGCGAATGCCGTGAAGTCCTGGAGAGCTTCCAATCAGTCATTTGACAAATGTGGGCCAAGGAATTTTAAAGAAGCACAGCAAGCCGTATCTGATGCTCTTGGAAGGCTGAGGTTTAACACTAATGCCTTCCATGATTGGTACGAGGCATGAGCCACCGGCCGCCATCTTCTGTGTTGCTGGGCCAAGGATCGCATGGCGAAAATAGTCCTCAGATGCCGTGAAAATGAGGAATCACAAGTTTTCCTTTGGCCACAGAAACTGAGTAACTTTTACTTACTGAGGTTTATTTCCCAGATTCAAACCATGCATAGCTAAAAAAGTGACATGATTTCCCTGTTTTGCAACGAACGTCAATTCGAATCGAGGCCATGTTGATTTTCGTAGAAATCACGTGATTTTAGGTTTTACATCATTCGAGTTTCCATATTTAGAAAGGCTGTAAAACAAAAACCGTAACATTGTTTTCGACAATAATAAAATTCCATGTATGGAATTTAATAAGGTTTTTAATAAAAAAATTATGCCGAAAAATAAGTTTGTAGTTTTTGTGTAAAATCGTAAAATGTCATGCATCAATTGTTCTGTCCAGAGTACTATTAAAACTTTTAACAATTGATTGTCCCCAAAAAATTGGTTATCACAGACGGCTTACAACACACAACTTTTAGCAAGTTTCCTGTTGGTAGACATGGTGATGACTGTTGTACACAAAATAGCAATGACAGAGGGCTCACAGTCAGCTGGGTGTCCAATTTGTTACCCAAATGACGACCAAACAGCTTTGAAGCGTGAACCAATCAGAAGACACCACTGTGCATGCTTAGTTGCTGCCATTAATCGTAACCAGCTGGTGTACTTTCTGCTGGCGAATCTGTTAACTGGGTTGGTAAACTTCTCAGTGAAGACTTTATTTTGTGGTACTGTTATAAGCCTTGTTATCATTTGTGGGTATATGTTTGTATTGAATTTAGTGACCTTAGCATTGCATGTTCATAACATAACAATGAGATTTCGTTAAATATGTCACTGAAAATATTATGTTGTTGGGTGATACCAGACGAAGACCTAGTGCTTGAAACATCAGCTGCTATTTGCTTCCCATGGTAGTTAGCATACCTTCAAAAACTCATGAATAATTAATGAGCATGTTGTCCAATCAGATGAAGCAAATCAGTCACGTGTATGCTCCTTTATACCTGATAAAATCTCATCATTCTAAAAGCCCGCGGAGGGATTTGAATTCTGTCCCAGGGGGAAACGGGGTTAATGATTGAGACAATGGAATTTCTATTGATGTTTCAGCTTTCTCATTGAATTGCTAATTAGGATGAACGTTTTATATAAAGAATACTAATGAACATGAAATTTTATATAAAGTTTCATCCTAATTAAGAATTCACTGATAAAGACCCAAAGATAGCAAAAAGTACACGGAACATAAGGTACCTAGATAAAAAAATTTGCACTACTAATATCAGCAAACTACCGAGATACACAGATAACATTTTTAAAATGAAGTTATCCAACTACCATTACTTGTTTACCGAGCCACTGTTTAGTTCCAATTATTAAACCAAACTCAAAGCCGTAAAATAATAAAAACGTACATTAAACTTACATATTTTGTGCCGGAGTCAAAAATGTATAGTCTGCCGTCATGTCAGTCACATCGCTTTCCAAGTCTTGAACTTTATCGAGGTAAACCACGACACCAAATCCTTCAAGTGCAGGTTCTTGTTGCATTGCGAAACGCCGCTTCAAACAACATAATATGGTAATTTCTTCATGTCATTCCCTTGAGATATTCGTAATTGCAGGCGGTGATTACTCGAATATTTTGCATGGCGTTCTGAATACAAAGGTTCAATGGTTCATTAAGTAACCTTTCCCTTGAGATGTGCGTCTTTCTTTCATTGCATTCTTAAAGCGTTTTTGAAGCCGTTTAAAACACTCACAGCACGTGTTTTATCAAGTCTAAAAATTCTCGGGCTTCGCCCTCGAATTTTTAAACTTGATAAAACACTGCTGTTCGTGTTTTAAACAGTACTTAATCAACTTTAGTTGATTATACCAGTGTTTAACTTGCCTGCCAACACAGACCAACACTAGTTTTTACAGGAACTAGTTACCCATCGTGGTACAGTACTGGTCTGAAATGCATAATATCTTAATTTAGAGCGTGTTACAGTCATAATTTATGTCTGCATCATATCTTCTTGGATATATCGGTAAGCCAGGATGTTATAGTGCCTATAAGCCCCATTTTTTTATCATTTAAATATTTATTCTATGTCTAGTAAATAGGTAAATAGTAAAATATTTATTGATACATGTACGAGTGTTGCATCTATGAGCTAGAGGTTTCTATTTCCATGCTAATGTGATGTCACAGGAGGCCTCATTCAATATATTTCTATGCACATCGATGTTGTAAGATTTCCAAAGAGTTGTAAGATTTCCAAAGAGTTCCAAACGTTTTCGGGACTGTATTTATTCCACGATTCAACGAGAATTAACAAAGAGTTCAATCACAAGGAGTTCAATCCGTTCACTCGCCATGAGCACGAGGTCTTTTTCTTTCAAAACCTAAGTTCCCGTGAGCCCTAGCGGCCCACAGGGTTCCCAATAACAATAACTAATCAATAAAATGTCTAACACTCCCCCCTTGACAAACAGTCTAGACTGATTGGTCAATGACAAGTTTCTTTATACGGTACCTTGCATGCAAGGATGCAGCTCTCTGCTGGTAAAGGGGCTTGAGACAATCGTCCTCTACATCTTAGAACATTGCATTCATCTTCAAATAGCCCAAGTTGCCCCTGCAAGTCCTTGAAGTTCCTTTGTTCTTTGAGCACCTTCTGCAGCTCAATCATCCACAGCCTCTTGGCCTCCGTCATTTCTTCTAGGGTTACAGCATCCCGGTAAGTCTTGCAGTTCTTCTTCCCTTTCTTGAGATTGTTAACAAACCTTATCACTAATGCAGTTACTCTGATTAACTTGTGGTAGTCACTGTAGTCTGCAGGTTGGATGACCTCTACTAGTCTCAAGGCCGACCTTGCCTTCTCTGTCATTGCTACAAGTGATGTCGTAGACATGCTGTTGCCATGCTCTGGCTCTGTGTGACTTTCTGTTACTCTCTCATCCACATTCTCCAGTTTCAGAAGTCTTCTAGGTTCCACTTTCATTTCATCCAATGAATCAGTGGGAGCAACATCTAGAGTTCGCTGTGGAGGCCAACTCTCCCTTGACAATTGTAACCAATTAGGACCATGCCACCACTTGGGGTTGTTGCTCAATTCTGAGGCCTTGGCACCCCTCGAAGGGATGTCGGCTGGGTTTTCTGGTCCCGGGCAGATGTGCCATGAAGATACGGGTACATTCCGTCTTGTTTCGTCAACCCTATTCTGAACGAATTGCTTCCATATTCTGGTCTCTCCAAGTATCCAATATACAGTCAACAGTGAGTCTGTCCAGCAGTACAGTTCACCGATTGGGAGATCTCTCTCTAGAGCTCCCTTCACACAGCTCATCAATCTTGAGAGTATGAGCGCTGCAAGAAGCTCAAGTCGTGGGATACTGCATGTGCTTCGCAATAGGAGCCACTCTTGTCTTGGAAGCAACAATTAGCCTCGTTACACATCCTGATTCGGTAGTGATTCTCAAATAGACGACAGCAGCATAAGCAGAGTTAGACGCATCACTAAAGCCATGGAGCTCAGCACTCAGCACGTTACCATGTGTGGAGCCCAAATAACATCTAGGAATAACAACTTGTTGAGTGTTCCTTAGTTCTGCTAGCCAATTCCTCCATTTCATGTCAGTTTCCTTATCAAGTGGCTCATCCCACTCACATTTACTCTTGCACAGCTCTTGAAATAGAATCTTCATTGGAATCACAATTGGTGAGATCAGTCCTAGAGGATCATAGATACTTGCTGTGATCTTGATCAAGGTGCGCTTTATTGGTGTTAGCTTCGAAGCTAGGTCAGTGAAGCTCTCAAATCTCATAATTAGGTTGTCTTCTTTGTAGCTCAAGATAACCCCTAAAACCTTATACTCATCCTTGTGCTTTGTCACTTCATGAGATCCTGACACAGACTTAGCATAGCTTTCGTCTTCTTCTGATACAGACTTACTTGTTACTGACCTTACTTCCTCCTTGTCTTCAATCATCTTCATCAGCTCAGCAGAATTTGACACCCATTTCCGTAAGTTAAATCCTCCAACTTGCATACATGATTTCGCTTTGCAGTAGAACTGAAATGCTTCTAGAGTGTCATTCGCTCCAGACGTCAAGTCATCAACATACAAAGCACGAAGCATCTTATCAACAAACTCTGGGTCAGATTCCATGTACCTCGACAGATGATGTCTTATAGTCCCATTCAAGAGAAAGGGGCTCGAGTTAACACCAAAGACCACTCGAGTGAACCTGCGAACAATCAGGTTAGGATCCTCCTTGCTTATATCATCTATCCACATGAAACGTAAGGCATCCCGGTCCTCTTCATTAACACCCACCATTAAGAATGCTTTCTCTATATCTCCCAGCTTTATGCTACTCGATGCATGCGGAATCTCATAAGAATCTCCATAAGGTTTGGAAGGAGAGGTGGTCCTGGATGCAAGCATCTATTCAGAGAGACACCCTTGGTTTCTGCAGATGCATCATAGACTATTCTTAGCTTAGTTGTCTCTTTATCCTGTCTGATCACTGCATGATGAGGAAGATAGTGAACATTTCCTTGTAAAGACTTGGGTTTCTCTGGGATTTCTTCAATGATGCCCCGTTTTTCTTGCTCTTTTGATCACATCATCATACTGTTTGAAAATCTTGGGTTGTCGTTGCAACCGCCATAGCAAGAGATCAAGCCTGTTGAGGCTTAAATTGTAGTTATCTGGCAGAATTGGGCGAGAGTCCCTCCAGGTCAACTTCACTTCATATCTCTCCCCATCAAAGTTCAAATTATCCAGGAAGTTGTCATGCACAGGGTCACTGTCTGACATAATGCCTATTGATTCGAGTTCCCAGAACCTTGACAGTTCCTTGTTTAGGCTATCAGATATCTCATCTACATCAGAGCCTTCCTGTACCACATTTGTATCAATTTTGAGGGTGTGTGCACTGGCATGATTGACTACAGTGGTTTGCATATCTTCTAAGTCTTCTACAGGGCCTGACAACACCCACCCCAGCCTTGTACTTACTGCTACAGGTCCCTTCTCTCCTCTTCTAACCTCTCCAGTGACAAAATTCCAATAGAAGTCAGATCCTATTAAGATGTCAATCTCAGCTGGTTGCTCAGACATGCTATCAGCAAGTGTAAGTCCATTCAAGTGAGGGTAGCTCTGGTATGCTACTTCTATGGCTTGGTTCTTCACTGGTGCACAAATAACTGGTACCACATGAGTAGTTACATGTAGGTAAATGTTGAGGTCATCTTGCATACCGTTAACACACAACTGCACCACATCACAAGTCTTAATCTGCCCTTTCTCTGAACCAAATGCAGCTATCATTAACTTCTGAGACCCCAGGACTGGTAACTTCAATGCTTCCTTCAATTTGACTGACACACATGACCTTTGACTACAGCTATCAAAGATAACCTTGACCCTAACAGCCTCTGAGGGGTTGTCGGTACTAGAAGCTAATGCCTTGGCTGTCTGTAGTAAGACTGATGTTCTGGAATCTATCAGCATAGTTGCAGTCTGGTTACCTTGACCTTGAGTTGTACCCAGCTGTGGATGGGTATTTCTAGGGGGAATGCCTACAGAGTTCTCTGTTTGGCCTGCATGACGTGATGGCTCACTTCTTTGTTGACTACTACACTGCTCATTGCCCCTCCCTTGGGGTTCCCCTTGTTTCCCACAAATGCTGACATGATGTCTCCCTCCACAATCTCTACACCTGTACCTTGATACTTCCCTTCTGTCTGAAGTGCTTAACACTATGGGACAGCTTGCTGAAGGGTGTTGCTGTCTACAGTAGGTGCAAGTTAAACTTGCTTGGGTTGTGGCAGAGGATGCTGAGACCAGGGCTGCCGCTGTTGAAGGTCCTCGATCCCTAATCATGCTGGTTTCAGTTGTACTAGACTTTGACATGAAGTTGCACCTTTCTCTTGCTACAACCTCTTCCTTAAACACTTCAAGCAGCTTGTCTAGGTTCCAGACCCCTCCCTTAAACTGTCTTGATATAATCAGTCTAAGTTCCTCTGGTAACTTATTCATCATGACAGGAACTAACAAACCCCCATAGGAATCAGATGATATTCCAAGGGCTTCCAATCCCCTAACATTTGCCTCAACCTTGTCATAAATAATGCGTATTCTCTTTATGTCAGTGACAGACGAAACAGCTGGCAGTTGTAAGAGGGAATCCATATGAGAATTGACAATCAGTTGCTTATTACCGAATCTATCTTTCAAAATGTCTACGGCACTCTTATAATTAGATTCTGTGAGTGAGAGACCCATGATCGACGCCAAGGCCGACTCTTCCAATAAGCTTCTCAGGTAATTGAATTTATCAATGTCTGGTACCGATGTGTTTGTGTGAACGGCTGAATTAAATGAATCCCAGAATGACTGCCAACTCTTTGGGTCACCCGAGTACTTCTTAATGAATAACTTTGGTAATTTTGCTCTAAAAACTGGGTTTGACCCACCTGAATTACTTCCGTGTTCTTCATGCCCTTTATCCACAGTATCCTTTGGCTTCAGGAATAATTCCATACTTCGAATGGCGTCCATCATATGGCGGGAAAACTCACTCGCCTCCTCGATTTCTTTCTCTAAATCTGCCGACTCATCGTCGCAAACCAACCCGATAATAGCATCATCCAGCTTCTTAATGACCGTAATCTTTTGCTGCAGAATTCCTTTATTGGATTCTAGTATTTCCCTTGAAAAGGGTTCGGCAGGATTCTTCAGGATTTCTCCCGTTGTGTCTAGAACTTTCTCCACATACATTTTGTACTTTCTGTTCGCCGAACGCATTCGCTCCTTCTTCGAGAGTTCTGACATATTTTTCGCTCATTAATCCGTATCCGGCTCGAAGGACCAATGTAAGATTTCCAAAGAGTTCCAAACGTTTTCGGGACTGTATTTATTCCACGATTCAACAAGAATTAACAAAGAGTTCAATCACAAGGAGTTCAATCCGTTCATTCGCCATGAGCACGGGGTCTTTTCTTTCTAAACCTAAGTTCCTGTGAGCCCTAGCGGCCCACAGGGTTCCCAATAACAAATCAATAAAATGTCTCACAGATGTTATATTTAGGGCTTATTATCAGTGATTTTACCAAATATTTTGAATAAATCAGAAATACTTTCACAAGAAAGAAATGACCTTTTGTTGGCCTCCTGTGACATCACATCATTAGCATATTCCAAATATAAACTATTATAACTCCTAGATGCAACACTCAAATCAAGAAATATTTTACTATTCACCTATTTACTTGATGTAGAATTGATATTAATGAAAAAATAGGGCTTATATAGGCACTTTAAATAACATGATTGTAATAAGTATTAAAACATCAGGAGCTGTTTTAGAAGCAATTTCTAGTATTAAAGGTAATCTGTTGAAAACCAAGGCATTAACCTGTACATAGCTTCTCAAACTCTACTGTTAGTAATGATAAAATCAGCAGTCTGAAAAAGCTGTATTTTAAAATTTGTAACTATTTAAAAACAACTTGTCATGGTCATGATTTCTATTGTTTGACTTTGCAAATAATTCATGAGATTGATCTTATAATCCATCAAATATTCTCTATCCCATATGACTGATGCAATCTTAAGTAAAACCAATCTACCAGTTCATGTTTTGACCTCCCCTAGCCATATTTTGAATCTATTGGACCCAGTTGTATGAATCAAGGGTATATGAGGTTAAACTGGACAGATTACAATATTATACAAAAATTATAGGTTTAAAATTACCCTTAATTGCTTCAAACAATTGGGCTCAGGTGTTTTTTATTCTATTAATTGGCATTATTAATACACTTGTGATTTAATAGGGCAGTATGTTTTATTTTTATTGATCATAAGATTATAGTAATGAAATTGTGGAGTTAAATTCTAATGTTGCAGTTTTCTGACAAGCAAGAAGTATAGTAAGATGAACTAAGCCAGAGTATCCATCAATAGCAATCAAATTGCTTTTTTTAATGCCTTTGTTTAACTAACAATTAAAAGGGTCCATGCAAAACAGCTTATTACTATTAAAGTGACTTTTGATCAGGTTCCAAATTCTCCTTGAGGATGAGGAAACAACAAATATAAACGAGAAGTTAGAATGTGATCAGAAGTCATGCTGTTTAAAATAATTGCTGGACCTCATGAATTGAAAAATACTGGCAATGTTTTGTAGATACAGTAGACTCCTGTTTAAGTGGTAACTTGAACACCTAGCTTATCACCATCTCGAACTAAAGGCATTTTTTGCTGGATTGGCTAACTCAAACTTTTTGCTAACTTTGAACAAGATTGTGGATGCCTTCAGGACAACTCCAACCCTGCTGATCAATGCCAGCCTGTTAACTCAAACTCATTACTTTGATGAGTTTCTCAGCAGGACAATGCCACGTCTTGATAAATCCACTTCTCTCTATATTCTGTAGAGATGAGACTTCCCGTGCCTTTCAGACATACTGTATTACAGTATACATGTATGCAGATCAAACAAAATGCGTTCTGTCATTGGATGCAACATTCATTAATGCAAACCAATTTTTATTTACCCTGAGTGTTTAAGTTGACTGGAGTCTACTGTATCTATAGACACTTTACACACCATGTCACACATTAGGTGAAAACATCTTCTTAAGGGGTTTAAGGAGCTGTGTCTTGGTGTTGCTTATGGAAACAGTGTTCAATAGGAAACAGTTAAAGTCCCCCTCTCATAATGCTTGGTTGAAAGATATGCAGTGTGTTCCTTGAAGACTAGATCTATGCACAGTTTGTTTGTGATTTTTGAATATTTCCATTGATTTTAACCATCCCACATGTGCTAGGGTCGTTAGTTTCTATGAAAGTCACTGAAAATAATTTTGTTCTGGCCTGGAACAGAAATACAGGCCCCTCACCCTGATACAGCTCCTCCTTCAACCTGATGCTGACTTATTTCTGCTGTCTGTCACATTTCAAGTAGTTGGTACCCCCCTAAAATGCTGGCTCTGCAGACTAAGTAGCCTGTAGTTCCAACTTTTTATTTTATAAAATAGACACAAGTCTACTGTTGCATACTAGTGAAAGTTCTTCTGGAAAAATCTTGATGATGCACATACCTGCTCATTATAACAAACAAGATATAAAAGCGTATTAAATACAATTTTTTTAATCCCATTCTTGTGCTAGAGAAAACTTAAGTAATGCTCCGGCTAAGAATGATAGCACTTAATGGCAAGGAATGTGAAAAGGTGTTGATTTTTTATTCTTTCTCATTATAATTTCATAAATTCAATAAATTGATAATTAATAAATTCAATAGAAAACCATCAAAATAATGTTTTTATTCAATAATTTTTGATCAAACTTGCTATGGTTTAAGAATATTATATGTGGGGAAAGTTCTCAAACTTGTGATTGGAAGATCTTTTGTTTTCTTCCTTTCTGATTGGCTGAATGGTGAGTTTTCACAGTAAAAGGAGCCAATATACAGTATGGCATAAACAAATACTTAATTTTCTGGGTGTAGTTAATTGAAAGTCCTGTAGACATCTCATGCATATTCAAGCAAAATCATATGTTGGATATGCCCATTGCTGCAACCTATTTTCCTTTGCTACAGTTCTTAGCTGAGTCATTACTTAACCAGTATAGTCTCCATTGTTAATAATATTAAATAATTTCATGCATTTACAATATTATAATTCTGTATTTGTGTGTGACTACATAAAAGCTTGGCTTATAAATAAAAGCATATACATGTACTTATAAATATTGATAAATTAATGAATAACAGTATATTTTAAATGGATATGGTGAATGTATTTGTTCACACTTTTAGCAATGTAGATGCAAAAAGGTGTGACCTAATTAGCATATAATTATTCTTTGTGTGGAACCATTAATTAAGACCATTGTCTTGGTATTCTGTATGAAGTTTTAAAATCTGAATAAGAAAAATAATTTGAAAAGGATTCTGGTAGTTGTAGTTAAAGTTGATCACGCAAATTGCCTATTAAAACATATCTCCTGAAAGAGCAGCAAGAATTTGTTTATAGTACAGAGTTTCATAGTTTTATAGCTCTTTGTTCCAAAGTTATTAGCACTTAGTACATGTACATGTAACATGAAAACAAGGCTGGGGTAAAGGCCATTGCTGACTGATTTCATACAAAGTAATCTTATTTCAAATCCTAATTATTATGTGGCAATGAAAAGTTAAAACACTCATGTTTCATAGGATTGACTTTTTTTGCATGCCATTTTATCTGACAAAGTTGATTTTCTCATGTGATCATTACTGACCAGTATAAATAAAAGCAGTGTCTATTCTCTAGAGATTAATTCTGGTGAAATGTATGTGCATTAATTGTTGTAATGTACAAGAGAAACCTAAAAACACCTTGCTAAACTACATTCCATTAAATAAGTGTATTCAAACTACTAGTAATAAACATGGATCTCAAAGAGTTGTTTCCATGACACTTGGGTCATTTTGAACTTTTCTGTCACAATCTCTGAGCTCTCCTGAGACGCACCCTGCTGGTCCATTAAGTCTGGCTTGTTTGTCACACTGCCCATCCACTTGGTCACACAATCCAGCTTGCTTTAATGATTTCATACTAGCCATGTCACTCCCCATTGAAGCATCTACAAGCTTATCTCCAATGTCCTCAGCCTCAACAAATTCCTCCCCACCACCCTCTCCCTCAGAAGCTGTACTGTAGTCAGACCCAGTCTCCCAGGCATCTGAACGACTTGCCAGGTCATTATTGTTTGACATAGTTGCACTGTTCTTCTTGGCTGCCTTTTCTTTCTTTCTGATCTGTTTTAGGTTGTGTAACGCAGCGTGGATACGGAAATGCAGACGATTTTCCATGAAATAGCCTTGATAATCTTTCCTGTTGAAAACAAATAGAGATATTAAAACACACATCACAGCTTGAACAAAGGACTGACTATTTAAGGTAAGTTTTTTGCAAATTCTAAATCTAAAAGCCCTAATCTAGCATAAAAAAAAAGAAATGTTATTTCATTCTCGCTATCCTGTGATTTTGTGCTACTTTTCATTCCTAAAGATTTCAACATAATAAATGCAATGCCCAAAAGTGTAAAAGTAGATCATTCTTCGGGTGCCATATTCAAAAAAGAAGAAAAGAGAAAAGCAGCACAATTTAGTTTGTGTATATTTGGCAGCGGGTGGTTCTTACGACAAACAATGGCTGGGGGATTTATATTCAAGTTCCAAGAAGTTAGAATCATTGAAGACCGAAAGTCCACAAAGATATCAAGCAGTAAAGTTTTGTTATCTTCAATTGACCAAAAATTCAATGCAGGAAGCTAAGGTTTGCTGGTTTTGTTTCAGCAAACAGTCTGCCGTGTACATGGTGTGCATGGATTGAGCTGCCAGCACTTCAATGGTTTCCCTGCCTGATATTAATTGTCTGCTTACTGTCGTGCCATTTTACTGTACTCCTAAGGGATGGGCCATTTGAAAATTGATGGGCTGCCGCAAATCCCCCCCCAAAAACGAGCAAGCCGAATTTGCACAGAAAAAAAATTGAGTGAGCCAATATCACACAGAAAAAAGGTCTGATGCCAGAAAAATTTGTTTGCAGCAATAGGAGTCCTAAAAAAAATGAACAAAAAAACAAACAGGTAAACGGGCTTAATTCTCAAACTTCACAAAAAAATAGTGATCTAAAAGTCTTGAAATGCAAGCTGTATTTGGAGACGATTTCTGAATACTTGTCATGGTCCTGAGGAATTATGATTATTAATGAGTTTGAGAAATATACATACATGTACATGTAACTAATCTTTCTTGACAACACTCTTAATTTACCTATGGCTCGATCTACTCGAAAATCCAAACAACTTATTTTAACTATTTCCAATTCAGGCTTATTAATGCAAGGTTTTAACCAATACTGACCTAGCATTGTTGAGGTATTTTTTGGCCAGCTCATAGTTGCCTTCATCCATATACAGTAGTCCCACCTCGGCATTGGCATATGGACCCAATTGATGATCAGCCACCACATCCTTGGATCTGTAATTTTTCAATAGATATTAGAAACCTCATACAAGACTACTAGCCTATATGTAGCTGTTAGTTAACCCATCCTCTGCCAGTTAACGGCTACATGAACATGTAGGCTAATCTCACACTTGCAACTTAAGGGCCGAAAAAAAAGAAACTTTTTTTGTTAATCAAATTAGTGTCCAAGTCTAATTAGAGATAAGAGATGCATGCTAATCTATTTTGAGAGTCCTCAAAAACCTTTAATGGTACAACAGACTTTATTTTACCACTTAAAAAGATCAACAAGCTCCTCCTTCTTAAAAACATGAATAATGAAGGTGATCTCACTGAGATCCTCCCAGGAAACAACTATAACCAATACAAATAGAATATATATAAATAGACCTTATGCAATAATACTGTTTTTATTTCATTGGACAACAATAATCACATGAGGAAATCAACCTTGTCAGATAATAAAACAGCATGCAAAAATAAGTAATCAAGTGAAATTTGAGTGTCATAGCTTTCATTGCTCCAGAGTAATTAGGGTTTGAATAGCCCACTTCCGCGATATGCTTTACTTGTCACGCACAAAGGTTTCAATACGAGGCTCCGTGCTAAATTAAATTTATTCTTTTCACAGAGAAAATAATAAATTTAATTTAGCACGGAGCCTCGTAATCAATCCTTTGTGCGTGTCAAGTAAAGCATATCGCGGAAGTGGGCTATTAAGAGAGCTTTGTATGGAATAAGTCAAGTTCAAGTTCGTTTTATTTTGCACTATTTTTTTAAAGATAATTACACAAGAAAATAATTGTAGAAAGAAAAAGGGAGATACGGTAATAATAAAATAGTTATGAATTTCAAGAATGTGCATAGAGGTCAAAGGAGCCATAGGCTTTCTAGTTGACCTCTATCACAAGAAAAATAAATGAGGATATTTGGAGCACAGAAAATACATAAATATATATTGTACATGTTTGCTTGAGTGGTAAGCGGCTAGAATTAATATTAAGGTTACCGGATACCTTCAAGGCATGTTTTTTTGTAAAAAAATATTATTGATTATTTGGAAAGTTTATGGATTGTTCTACAATTTAGTAAAAACATTATTTCAAAAGATATAAAAGCTTGCGAGATATTTGGAAAAAACGTATTTAGAAGGAAACTAAATAAATCACCGAGGCGTTGTAATCCCTGTATGTGCCACGGGCACCCCGTGGACTTTTAGCGGGAGCTGTTATCCGAGTACCGTAATTTGCATACTGTTGTTGTAGCTTCCCTTCTTCGAAATAACAAACGTGCATTTAGAGTCTTTTATCAATCGTTTGTATGGGGAAATCCAAAAGAGAAAAGCAGAGTCCTTGAGTAAAACAAAGCGAACCCTGGACCGAAAAAGAAAGGAAACCGGCGATAAGGAGGAATTCGGTAAAACGAGCCGGTTGAGCTCGCGAACAGCGACAAAGGCTCGTGCTTCGAAGAACGCGCGAAAGGCAGCGAATAAAAACCTTCAACTTCAGTGTCAACTCCAAATATAAGCAGCGCCAGCAGGCTTAAACTGTCGTTTGGCTTACTCGGAACCAGCAAGTCATTTGAAGAGACTGAGGACGCGAGCAGCGATGAATTCACATCGGAGTCTATAATTTCCAGCGAATTTCACTACTGCTTTGAAGCTCCAGGGTTCCTTGCGTAGTCATTGGCTAGTTGGTTCGAAGTGTTGACATTTGCCTTGATGAGGTGTGAAATGTTCACAAAACCTTACACGCCAAATCTCCGACTAGGTTTTTCTTCGTATCCCCTCTCTTTGAACGAATTAATAGGGTATGCAGACTTGCCAGATTTTGATGAAACTCGGCCAAAAGACAGATAAGTTACTGACAAAGAAAAGGGTGTGAGCGTTTAGCAATATTCAAAGTATTTTTCCTCGTAGATTATCCCGCGTGATGTGACTCGGACATTATGGAAGACTAAAACTTTAGGAATGAATTGCATTTGAATGAAGTAAAATATTTACAAATTCTCACACCCTTTTTTAGGCTGTCATATGCTGATTAACATTATGCAGTTGAATTGTTCTTATGCGTTAACCCGAAGGCTGCTAATTCACTTTTATAAACCTTGTCAGTTTTGCGTTTGTTGGCTTAGCATTGCTTTACAATAAAATATATTTTTAAACATCCATTCAGCGTATTCTACACTTCATAAGCTTTACAGAGGTATATAGGTTTCTATAGTTTTCTTTAAAACAACGCGCGTACAAAATTATTAACGAGAGAGACCCGCGAAGGTATCCGGTAACCTTAATAGGAAGAATAATTTATTTACAATATTGATACATAATTATATGGAAACGTTGACAATATATTTATATATATATATGCAAAGAATAAAGATGGTATGAATATATTAATTCGATCTTAGTTATTGTTCTATATTTACAATTTTATACAATAAAAATAATTTGTATTGTTTTTTAAAACTATTGTGTGGGAGGGATTTTATTTCTAACGGTATTTTTTCCCATAATCGTGATGCAAGAGATTTAAATCTCGATAGACCATAATTAGTTCTGGAAGCTGGTCTGTATAAGTTTTGGTTGGTAGCATATCTAGTATTATAATTATGAATATCAGTTGCAGAGGGGACTAAGCCGAAAAAAGCAGGTGGTACACCTATTTTAACATATTTAATTTTGTGAACAAGAGTGGAGATTTTCAGATTAAAGGCATTGTCAAGTTTTAGAATTTGCAAAATTCTATAATATGGGGTGGCATTTTCAAATTTGCTAGCAAAGAAAATGCAGCGAACACATTTATTTTGCTTTGTTTTAATTTTACTTAGTCTAGTCTTAACGGCAGTACCCCAGGTCATTAGGCCATAACTCAAATACGAATAGATAAGAGTATAATAAAGTTGCTTTAGAATAGTAATGGTAATATGGTATCTTAGCTTACAAATAATTCCAATATTTTTGGCAATTATATTATTAACATGTGTAATTTGAGTGTCCCATCGTAAGTGTTCGTCAATAAAAACCCCAAGATATTTAATATATGTTTTTTGCTCAATATTGCAAGCAGTTATTCTTATATTAGGGTTCTTCTTAGGGGAGGTTATCAACATTTTTTTATTTTTATAATCGATAATTTGTTTGCTGCACAATGTTTGAAAACATTAGCAAGCTCATCATTAATAACTCTTTCTAGTTCTTCAGCCATGGCCTTACCCGCCATGGCCTTACCCGCCATGGCCTTACCCGCCATGGCCTTACCAGCCTTGTTTTCATGTTTCCCCAAAGGTTTAAATGCTAATAACTTTGGAACCAATTGTTATAAAACTATTAAACTACATACTATAAACAATTTCTTACTGCTCTTTCAGGAGTCTGTATCAATTTTACTGTATAAAAGATTCTAACCCGCCGTTAGAGTTCTGAATGAAGGGAAAATAAAAGATTCTAAAGTTAACAGCGGTGTTGAATAAAGAATGAAAAGAACGCCGAGTCATCACGCCAAACTCGCACGTTTGTGATCATGACTGCTCCATGAACATACATTGTATTCTTATCTTCACACTAAAGTCAATTATTTCGGCGTGATAAAAATCTCGGCGGCTGTGGCCGCGGCCGCGTCCAACTAATTACCGCAGTTGACCGCGGTTTTACCGAGGTATTACCGCGGTAAAACTGGTCGTTCTGAGGTCAAACCGCAGTATTACCGTGGTAAAACCACGGTAAATGCTTCAATAATTCCAGGCGGTACTGTATGTTAAATTCAGAATATATGCTAATTAGGCCACACCTTTTTGCATAGGGTCTATATTGGTGAGTGATCCACCTGCAGTAGGTGTCATCAGCAAAGTACTGTATTTTATCAATTAAATGCCAAGGCTAAATTTCAAATAAATGCTTCGGACATTAAAATGAGTTGCTTCAATCTGAACTTCAGAACAACAGTATTAGGATGCTGTTACTTGCAAAACATCAACCAGAAATGTCTCAACAATACATTAATTTACATAAGTTTTACCTGTCTACTGCACCTAGTAAGCACTCGAGTGCCCGCTGTGGCTTGCCAATACATTGATAGGACATCCCCTCCAAGATCTTCCCCAAACACCAATCGTCTACAAAGTATTCACTACCTGAAATATATAAATTTTTGTAGCTTAATTTGAATGACCATCAGAAACATTTGTGAAGATCAGCCAGAGGTGGTTTTGTCAAAGAGAATCAAGGCTGGCAGAGGCAAGGTCCGCCCCTTTTTTTTCCCAAAGATGTGATGTGCCCCCACCACTGGGAGGGAGGGGCTGGTGGTTGATGAGATATTGAAAATGGGTTATTAGAGGGTACAATTATTGAAGAGCCATGTGCAAAAGGGGTGAAGTGTCGATTTGACTGAGTGACAATCTGCTCTTATTTATATGTTTGCTTTACATTTTATGAAGTTAAATTTTACACAGATCGTGACGATTCTTGTATGTGAAAATGCTGATAGTAGAAAAAATACTCAAGATTTGAAAAAAGAAATTATTTCTCAGTTTGCTTCGCCTAAAGACACAACTCTGTGAAAATCTCCAGTGATATATTAAACAAATCGCCTTTTAGTCCAACACAGCTCTTCATTCAACCGGCGACTTAACAATGTCCAACAGCATTTTACACAGTTTCTTTTTCCAAATGTTAGTCTGTTATTCCGACAAGAATCTCTGCTCTTAAACGCTTCAGTGTCGTCTCTCCTGCTAGGTTTCCAAGGTGAAAAAGAAATAATCATTCTTCCACCTTATTTTAGACGGAAAGCATTTCCCCGCCAAAACTTCAAGCGCATGCGCGCTCTTCAAAATAGCCTTCTTTCCCATCCCCCCTCGAAATAACAAACAATGACAAATGTTTTCTATAGAGACGGCTTGGTTACTTGCTTGTTTTGAGCTGTCATTCTTAAAGGCTCTCTTATCTAGCGAAAAGAGAAAATGCGGGTTTTCCTATTCTTAAGTCAAAGTTAATTTGTCGAGTTATTGAAAGCAACACTCACGCCCCTTTTGCACACGGCCTTCAATTCATGTCTCAGAGAATATCAGGGTGGCCACCCACCCGGCCACAGCATGTTCGGCTGAATATCTGTTCGGGTGGAAGGTTGTCTAATGAGCTAATTTCAAGCTAATAAAATGGAAACAATTACAAACTTCTAACATGGGTCAAGGGCACCCAATGAGTACTTTTTGAAATTCGTTTGAAACCAGTTGTCTGCAGCTTATCTGGCCATTTTAAGGCACCTACTTTGTCTTTTGACGTATTCTAGAAAGCTATTAGCTATTCGGATTTTCTAGGTGGAAATCGCGTCAACCGAAAATACTATGGCAAAATATTCCCGGCCTACGAATTTGTTAGTAGTCTAGAACATAACAAGAATTTTCTAGCCCAAGTAACTACATGTTGCAAAGTTTTGTGGAGGTACGAATTTTTTAGGGAATCTTTTTTCCTGTTCTGACGTACGAATATTTTAGGGGAAACCTTTTAGTCTCCCTTTTCTTCTATAATTTTCTAGGGATTGAAAGCAAATTTTCTAGCCAGTATTTCAGAAAACAATTTTCTAGGGACAATTTTTTCAAATCCGAAAGTTTTAGGCTAACTTACTCTCCCGAACAGCTTTTTAACCGAAGGTTTCGTTGGGTGCCCTTGATGGGTAGAGGTTCGACTTAAAGTTGCTGTGCCTAATGCCACCACTAAGATTGTTCCAGTCCCTAACAGCATGATATGCTAGGCATTGTTTGCCCCAGTTGGTTTTTACAGCTGGCAGACGAAAGTCATCACCATTGCGTGCGTTATAATTATGCTGGTCATTCATTGATATTAAGTCTAAATGGATGCTAATAGACTGTTTTTACATTTGAAAATGTATAAGTGTCTGTGATATAGTCTGCGCTGGGACAAATTCAACCAGTTAAGAGACTGGCGGGCATCAGTGGCCGAAGAGTGTAGAGGACAGTCGAGAATCAGCTTGGCGGCTTTATTATGTAGTATTTGTAAGCTCTGCTGCATTAGAGTAGAGTTATCTTTGTCTCCTCACACTACGTCGCCATAGTCGAACAAAGGTAGGACTAGACTGTTAAAATATAATAGTCTAGCAAACCGGAGTAGGGGATGCTTTATTCTCTTTAAAAGACCTAAGCGTTCGTTGATTTTGGCCGAGAGCTGTACGATGTGGTCCGACCAGGTCATATCAGAGAATATAACACCGAGGTACTTAAAGTCCTCCACTCTCTCCACGTCACTGTTGTATACTTTGACTGAGATGGCGGTGACGTTACGAAGTTTCCTGCTACTACCAGCCAGTCACCAACTTTTTGAAGATCTGCATTTAGCTTTACTTCCAATTCATTGACATAGGCTGAGTAGTAATACAAAACGGTCTCGTCCGCATAGAGGGAAACCTGCGCATGCTCGACAACCGGTCAGGTAGGTCGTTGATGTATATTATAAATATTAGTGGACCTAGGATGCTGCCTATGGGACGCCTAGGTTACAGACAAGGGGGTCTGACAGTTCAGGAACACAGGATGTACGACGCAGATACCGGAAGGACAAGTATGATTTGAACCATGCAAGATCGTCATTGCAGACTCCAATAGCAGACAGCTACTTGAGCAGAATCACGTGGTTGACAGTATCGAACGCCTTCGATAGGTAAAAAGAAAACAGCCCCGCAAAGTTTTCCCTTCTCCATATTACATAGAATCTCATGCGCGATGCTTGACAATGTAGATACTGTAGAACGTTGTGGACGAAAGCCAAACAGGCATCAACTACGTTACGGCTAAGTGAGGGTGGGTGGGAGGGTCACATAACTACCTGTTCGTCTTATCGTTAGTTAATTCCCTAGGCGTTTTTTACATATTCAAATTGAGTTTGAATAGGCATAATATTCTCTTAGCCAAACAGGCATTCTCTTAGCCACTCTGGCATTCTTCTAACCGCCTAAGCACAATTATTTTTGGTCACCGATAGGCATTCTTTTATCCGCAGAGGCACAATTTTTTTTAAAAGCTGCATAGGCATTTTTCTAACCGCCTCTGTACAATTCTCTTTAGCCACACAGGCATTCCTTTAGCCCCATAGGCATTCCTTCAGACAAATAAAAGTCAAAATATAATAATTTTATAACCTAACCAAACACGAATTCTGATGTCGGCGCGCATATCAGTCACATTGAGCTATAATAAAACTAGAGGTTTCTAACAAAAGTGAAGTGCTGCAAGCAGTAGAGTATATGAAATTGTAGTTTAATAATCTGACTCCTAGCGAGAGCCGTGTGATATTAGCGCACAAGTAAATAAATTGCCTGAATCTGCCATTGACACTTCATGTAGGGGAGACAACCATTTCAGAGGTTATCTCAAAACCTTTAGTTGCTTAATTATTGATAATGTATTTGACTTCTTAAGTTATAATGCGCTGAACGTCCATGCTGCATTGAATAGTTTAATATATGTTCGCAGCAATACATTGAAATGGGATCGCTATCGTCGACAGCGTTCATTCAGTTTGTTTTTTCAGTGTTTCTCTCATTAAAAAAGCTTGGCAATTGTTATATAAAACAAATAGATTATATTTTCCCATTTGTTTGTTGTCATATATGTACAGAGCACGTCACAGCGTGTGAAGATCGACAGTCACGACTGTGCGACGACCCATTTCATTTGTGATTGTTTCAGTTTGATCATTTGCATTAAATGCGTAAACACAATGGGTCAAGCAGCTGTTCTTCAGTTCATTAAAGCAAGGAACATCCGTCAGACCGCTTTATTCCTTCTAGTCTTCCCACATCACCGGGAAAACATCTGATCGTATCGTCTGTTACTCTGGTGAGAAAAGAATCAAACACAGAAACTCTGCTCGGGATACAAGCCGCATTCGCCGAGGAAACAGGGTTTTCTTTCACAACCCAAAGCAGTAAACAGCATCCGAATGTTTTGATAAAATGCTTTAATAACTTTTTGTGCAATATCCTACCACAGG
The DNA here is from genome assembly GCA_030867875.1 of Actinernus sp. WN-2022. Taxonomy (NCBI): domain Eukaryota; kingdom Metazoa; phylum Cnidaria; class Anthozoa; order Actiniaria; family Actinernidae; genus Actinernus; species Actinernus sp. WN-2022. The sequence continues at coordinate 49,850,866 of JAOWCC010001679.1, read as the reverse complement.
CAGCCCAATCTATGGGTTTGTGGTTTGTGCATGAAAATAGAAGATATGTATGGAAAAACGATTCTCCATCTTCGGCAGCGAATGCGATCAGCAAAATGCGAGACCAGTTGGCGTCGACAGAAGATAATGATGCCAAGAACTTGGTTCACGCATACATCAGAATCAAGGTGATGCAAAAAATCGAGGAGAAGGAGATCGCAGCAAAGAAAGAGGAAATTGAGATCATCTCCCTATCAGACATCGATAACTACTGTGAACGTTCAGTTGTCAAGACCTGGCTGTTTAGCCAATCAGAGCGAGCGTACCATTGATCTATATCATAAATATACATAGAGTAATAAATATCGGGTTTGGTAGAAGAAGAGAAAGGGAACGTAGTTTTGTTTTAGAGATTCTAGTGACAGTACCCCTCTTGTGGACAAACAGAACTATCACGCGTGTCTGTACTATATTTATTATAGATATTTATTAAACCGCCTCCCGGTTAGCTCAGTGGTTAAGCTCCGGTCTGTTGCACGGGAGGTCGCGGGTTCAAACCCCGGCCGGACCAACACTCAGGGTCTTAAAATAACTGAGTAGAAGGTGCTGCCTTTGTGAAACAACTGCAAATGGTTAGACCTTCATGTCTTCTCGGATAAGGACGTTAAATCGTAGGTCTCCCGTCGGCCTCCAGTTTATCAGTCTCACTAGACTGTCACGAGTTACCGACGGTAAATAAAGTAGCTTTGCTTTACTTTTTGCTTTACTATAAAGAATACAGACCAACCATGATGCTAAGCTCCACGTAGTTCGCACACAGAGAGGGTGGCAGCTGTACCGACGCGCTGTTATCCATTCAACATAAAGTGTATAGTTATCTCGATAATCCTGATTGCAAGGCCGTCCGTCTCTTCGCCAGTAAGGCCTAATTGACTCTGTCAATCATGATCTACTTTAAAATAAACTTAAACAACTACCTCTAAATCCATACATCAAAAATTGGTTTCTTAGCTTTCTTAGTGATAGGCAGCAAAGGGTTGTATATAACAACTTTTTAGGTGAGTGGATAGATGTAAAAAAAATGATTTAGAAATTAGCCTAGGCACCGAAACAGCCCTGTACAAATATGCTGATGATTCTAATATTATAGTACCAGTCTGGAAAAACGGTGACAAGTGAGCCAATTCCTAGATTGGTCCAGCCGTAATTCCATGGCTAGTAATCCCAGCAAATGTAAAGAGCTGACGTTTCGCAAGAAAGGATGTACAGAAGAATTTCCCACAGTAGCTAGCATACCACAATGAAAGAACTCACTTTACTGGGAGTTACTTTCCAGGACGACTTAGATTCACCTCACACGTGCATAGCAAGCTAATTAAGGCCAATAAATGTTTATTTATTCTTAGATCTTTACGTAAAGAGGGTTACAATCAGTCAGAGGTAGATCACTTATTATTCGGGCTGCCTGTGGCAGCGCCGAGTCTTAAAATGCAAGTCGTTATTATTTTTAATCCATGTCAGACGGCTTCTGCGCATGCGTTAGAGGTCAACTTCAAACCAATCAGATTGCACTGTGCTGGTCACGCAACAATCGCCAGGTTAAATGTATTTACATAAGTGAATACAGTAAATCAAAATGGTCGACCCGCGAGGGCGAAAGCCTTCCAACAGGCTCAGGATATTTCAACTGGCGCTCTTGTTGACCATAAAAATACATGAACAACCAGGAGCCGTAATACATTCGATCAGCGCTGTTTGGACAGATCCAATGTACATTTAGAAACGTAAGCGAAATACAATATCCAAACACGTTTGGATATCAACGGGTATCGAATTATAATCAAAGGTTAGATCTCGTCAGGCGCGCTCAGATAAGAAAGTTCAAAGCTCTCAGACAAGGCGAGACAAGGAGATATCACTTTCAACGAGTCTTCTACTTCTACTTCTACTTTATTGACTGATAAAACGGTATATCCGTATCACATCAGTATAAATAAAAAAAATCCAAATTACAATAATAAAAAATAAATAAATAAAGTAACAATACTACAATTTATATTAAAAAATAATAATAATATAATAAAAAAATTTAGGTTAAAATCATTCCCCTAATTCAATAAAGTCATTGTCAGAAATCTATTCCATCGTGGGCGGTCTTGTACAGCTAAGGCATGTTTTACGACAGAATAAGAGTCTTTCTACTGGATTGAGAGCTCGAGACATTATACATGTCGGCTAATATGGGGAAAACTGAAACAAAAAATGAACTTTGACGGCAGAAACCCTCAATTGAGCCAAGCGGAATATTTACATGATCCGCTAAGATTGTTACAAATCTTAGTTAAGCAGATGTTTTCAGTGTATGCCAACTGAAATGCGGCAACTACACGAACAAGAAGCATGAACTGCCAGCAACGTTAACGAGAGAGGAAAAAGTATTTGAAATGCACAGCGCTAGCTGAAATAGGGCATATATATAATATCTGAGACGTTAAATTACGTTACTGTGAAGAGGATCAAAATTCAAGTTTTGTAGCTTGAGACTGTCTTCTGCCGTGACTCGTGAGAGAAATTGGAAAAGATCTAGCTGTTTCATTCAGACACTGGCAAATTTATTGAAAGCTACGGGCTTACTTTATGAGATTATTATTCATTGTGGAATGAAAGGAAACAGGTTAGCTGAAAGTTAAGTTCGAGGTAGGCTTCGACTTTCATTCCGATTCAGTGCATATGTGCACGAAGGTGGGTGCACTACCAAAAGATCCAAAACGAAAGTTCAGTTACGTAAGTACTGTAAGTAAACTCTTTTTGATTTGAATAAATTTCCTCTCAGTTTGTCTGTTAATGTACTTTTCCTTCTAATTATCGCTTTATTTAACATCTGATTTAGAGTATGCGTACCTCAGAATAAATTATTTGAAAGGTCAACTGAATTCTTGTGTCGATAAGCGCAAATGTTTTTTGTGAAACAGTCTGTGTATATGAGAAGCGGCTTAATAGAAGAGCTTTCTCATTTATAGGAATTACAATTGTTTTTCTTGCTATGAAATTTATGTTTCATTTCACATTTATTCATACAGTTTTAGCCGGACATTTCCCCGAGTTTTTGATCTATTTTCAATCAAATTCAAAGTCTGAATATGTCATTGTATTGCATTTATACACTTGAATTGCCAGTATTCTGTTGTTCGAATCCTGCGTTATCGTAGTCATGCCATAAAAGCGATTAATAGACCAGTCTGTTTTTTTTGACGTTCTCACTGGCGAATTAAAGCACGACTTGATACTAAGAGGATTTCAAATGAAAGTGTATTTCATCTTCAATCTCATGTGGCCCGAGTGAAAGCCCAGATGGGCTCTTGTTCTCCAGTATAGTTTTACCTAATATAACTTACGGATTGCCAGTGTATGGTGCGTCTAGTGCGGAGCTCACTACAATTCAAGGCTTTCTAGATCGCTGCTTTAAGCGTAGATACGTATCAAAACCAAGTAAGATAAAGGAATTGCTAGAGAAGCAGGATAGAAGGTTTTTAAGAAAGTAGCTAATTTAGATATGCATCCTCTCAATAATTTAATGCCTAAACAAAAAGCCACTCAATATAAACTACGATCCAAATCAAACCTACGGCCCAAAGTGAATACAAACCGTTTTCAGAACTCTTATATAAATCGATTGATTTTTAACTATAACATAGCTTTATAACTTATAATTATTCAGTCTTAGCTTTTTATATGTATATATTTCAATTTTAACTGTAACGTAAGATATGTATTTTTATCTTATGATTGAAATAAAGACCTTTATTATTATTATTATATATTTGCGCGCTATGACGGCCATTTTGTCTTGCAATCTTTTGAAAATCGTGACAGTCTTCCTGTTTAGTTTGAAAGTTTCACGAAGCACAAATAAACTAAAGGCCGCTAAGCATCACGGTTGGGCCATATTCTTTAACTCTGCACTGAATCTCATTGGCTGAAAAGCAACGAGGGCTACGTTAATAGGATTTTTCTGATTTTCGGTCAAATAAACATTCTTATTATTATGCGAAGAATACTCCTTAACACTCAGTTATACATAGCGATATTTTTCTATGTTAAAAGTTTTGAAGAGTAAGAGATGTAAACCACGTGGGAGGCGGCCAGCCTAGTCCCAGGCGTTCTGGTTGGTATTTTTTCTGAGTCGGTTAATGGGATCCCTGTGGTTTGTGACGTCACAGCTCGTTGCTAGAACGCCCAGCAGAATTCGATCAACTCCGACAACTCAATTCTGCCAGGTTTTACTATTTGAAATTACACGAACGTCAAACATTTCAGAATAAGAAAACTCAATATAATTTTCCTATAATCTGATGCACGCAAGTCTGTCTTCCCCATTGTCATCAAGAGATGCCGCCTTCTTGGGCCCATTTTTGCGATTCTTGGGCCAAACCAGTACAAACCACAGGGATCCCATTAACCCATAAGAAAAATTACCAGCCAGAACGCCTTGGGACTGGACTGGGAGGCGGCTAGAGTAATAAAAGCGTAATACACGACTTTCATTATGGCCGCCTCCTAATTTGCATATGTGATTTCCCGTTTCGGTAGTTTATCCACACATATAGAAAAAAATGAACATTGCCACATGAAAGAGCATGTCGACATTAACGAACTCGTGAAAGTTGAGTGCTGTAGGTTATAAGGCAATGAAATTACAGCCAGTTGAAATTAGAGAGATTTGTAGGAGAACAATGGAGGCCTTTCTAGCCTCGCGTTCATGTTTTTTTCTGCATTAGAAATGCTCGTAGCTCAACAGCAATGTTCCACATTACTCTAAAACTCAAAACAGTTACTAGTTTTAATGTGATCTTTCATGTGGTAGCATTGGTTTCCCCCAACAGATTGATCTACCAAATTATGCAAATTAGGAGGCGGCATTATGAAAGTCTTGTATGGTATACGTGATGTTACAATGAAATGTTTTGGGAGGCAATGTACAAGGTTAACACCCTCCTAGCCACAGTGGCCGCTTAGAGCTCTACAGTGTCTATAACTGTCACTGTATACACGCATCACGTATACTATTACACTTTTAAGTTTTGAAGAGAAGCCTTTAAGCTGATTAAAGTTCAGGCTAATATCAAAGACACCAGCTAAAACTTGAAAACATTGGCGCAACGTATCATAATCATAATCTATTTCCATCCTTGCCATCTGTTGCCAGATAAACATGTCTGTAGTTTCATTTCACTTATAAAGAAGCTTTTAATCTAGAACTATATACCATTATTTTAAGTTTCTATTACTTTGAATGTGATTTTGAGCTTTTCAAAATAATGCTGATAATAGCTGACATAGTCCCTTTAAGTACTATTTACAATATGAGTGGCCATAATTCTGGATCTGACTTATCAAACGTCTAGATGGAGAGTCATGTTTTCAGTTATTTTGACGATACGACCTATTTTGGCCAAGAAAATCGAAGAAAAAGTTTATGAAATCAGGACGAAATCTGTATCAGATTCACTGATCGCTCAGTGATTTCCTTTGTTTTTCCTTCATTAATTATTAATGAGTTTGATCAGTACTATGGGAAACCGTACAGTAACCGTAGCATATCACGGCTCGTCCTTTCCGTAGACATTCAAAATCAACTCCACTTTTAACGGAAAGTGTTAGAATTGAAACTTCACAGCAGTAAATTATAAGTCATTTCTGAATATTTACCTTAGAAGACACTTAGAAAGCGGCATATCTACAGCGCTGACCAAATCCTTTCGAAAGCTTCGACGAGTCTTTTCCGATAAAAGTTTGTTCCTCACAGTCACAGCGAGCACAAACGGCCGTCAATACATCTTCGGAAAAGGATACGGCATTCGGAAAAGGATACGCGGATACGGCACATTCGAAAATGAAATCTACCTAACCCCTGCACATGCGTGCATCCACGAGTTCCAATGTTCCTCGTTACACTTGTGGCAAAAATAACTAAAGTCTAAAGTCGCCAACTCTCTCCCATATTACTTTATACGAAAACACATTATTAAAAGCACTTTATGCAAAATTCGATTTAAAAATAGTCAATACCCCGCAAAGAAGCTTCAAGGTCACCCATCATGAAGGTCATCCATGAAGCGTTCCAGCTGAACTGAAATTATTTCATTCAAAAACATACCCGAGTTTCCGCACCACGAGGTGAAATGAGCCAAAACGGTCAGCAGCTTCCATGTCTAATCCCGGCCCAATCCCCCGCTCAAATCGCCACGATATTCTAAACAAAGCTAATGCCCCAGTCACCGGGCACGGGAGGGGAGGGGAGGGGGGAGCGTTTTCGTCGGCAATCAGCAGTTGCTAATGAAATCGATTTCATTAGCAACTGCTGATTGCCGAAAACGAAAACGCTCGCAGAATTTCCTTTAATTTTATTGGGTGAGAACTCAAACGATGGGCAAAAACGAAAGTGAAACGCAAGCGGAGAACGAGGTATTTTCCCCTTTCATAGCATATATTAGGTTGAAAGGAATTTCATTCTGTAGAAAAACGTCGGTGACTTCATCAAGATTCGTGACCACATTTTAGACAAATATTAGCTTTCGTAAACACATTACTATTCGCGACTTTGTAAAAATTAAAGCACTGGTTTCATTTATCACGGTTGTCTCGGACTGAGCAGTTTCAGAACGAGTTTAGACGGGCAAAAACAAAACGTCAATGAAATGTTATTTAATGCTGGTAACCAAAAAAAACAACACTCGTAGTGAAAAGCATAATAATATAAAACGAAAGTACTTTTCAAAGCATTTTCAATTCAAGTCAACAGTGAATGTTACGTTACAGTATTGTGACAAGCATGTAAGAAGCATGGACAAGCATGTCACAGTTCCTAGAAATGCAAGGGTTTTCCCCTTCAGTATTAACATATACGAAGGTATAACTTGATTTTCCCTGTATGTGTCGCAGCAAAGCATTCAGCTAGCCGCTCATACGAGAAACGAGCTTCTCAAATGGGTATAGCGGTAATTCAAAACTCGGCATTGGTACGTTTGGCGAAGTTCACAAGGCTAAGATAAAGGGTAAAATTGTTGCGGTGAAAAGATTTCGCCCTGATGTCTTTCAGAACAGCAAGGCAGGAACACCGCGCGACATTATTCAAGAATTTTGTCGCGAGTATGAAGCCATTGGCCGTCTAATATCTGACCATCCAAACATTGTGGCAATTTCAAGAGTTGACTGCAAGATCGGCCGAAGTCCTAGTCTTTGCATGGTCACAGAGTTTCTGGAATTTGATCTCCAAACGTTTCTCGAACAGTCTATCTCGAATCCTAAGATTTATGTAGAAGATGTGGCGAAAATAACAGGTCAATGCGCTACGGCGTTGGACTTTCTGCATAATTTGGACACTCCTATAACTCACCGCAACCTTTCCCCACAGAATGTATTGCTTCAGTGTGATGAGAATTCTGTTCTTCGCGTGAAAATCGCGGATGCTGGATTGGCTCAAACTTTTCAAGCGACACATGGCAGGGACGGCGTTAGAATCATTGCAAGAGACGACAGATACATGGCACCGGAAACGGTCGGTTACGTGTGTTCTGGAAGAATGAGATACGAACCCAAGATTGATATCTTTTCGCTAGGGATGGTAATGTTGGAGATGATAAACGGCCATTCCCCCGAACCGATGTCAAATCCTCTTGAAAACCAGCAAGGTGAGTTTCTTGGTAATGGTTCCGATGTTACCCTAATGATCAGTAAAACCGCACGCCAAAAATACCCTGAACCATTGTTTATGTATATATTGTATCTTTCTTTGCAGGAGCAAATGGACAACCGTTTTTGCACAAAGATGTTGAGGAAATGGGTGATCAGCATCCCTTGAGACAAATTGTCCTCTCCTGCCTGGCGAACGACCCAAGAGACAGGCCGACTGCTGCCGAAATTTTGGAAAAATTGGAAGACAGCAGGACAGGTAGCGATTAATGTATATTTTATAGCCATTACTGCTACCATCACCGTATCTAGTTATGATTTGAGACAGCAAAGAAAGCAGCAATGTTGTACCTTCAGCCAATTTCATTATTATTTCTTATTTCTCCAGAGATTATTCGCTATGACTTCCAGAAGAAGGTTAATCTACTCGTAGAGGCGTTTCAACGCTGGATCCCAGTACGAAGACGAACAATTCGTGAACTTGAGGAACTCGACTTAGACGAGATGGTAAGAAAATTGAACTCTCTCCATCGTTACGCCAACATCGCTACTGCCTCAAGCTCGTCCGTAGCTCTTGTAGCAGGCCTGGTTAGCATTGGTGCTTTTGTGGCTGCATTCTTCACTGCAGGAGTCGCCATACCAATAGCTGTGGCTGGCGGGGTGGTTGCCGCAGTCGGTGGCTTCGGAACTATCGGAGCCAAATTCACCGAGAGGGGCATATCAAAGTCCGAAATGAAAAAAGTCGGTGACGTCATGGCACTAGACATACGAGAGAGTGAGGAGCTTCGACAGCTTCTACAGGAGTTTGACGAGCTATTAGAGAGAAACGCTGAAAGGTAAAGCACTTCAGAATCTGCCATACCGAAACATTAAACGTTCCTCTCTTTTCTCTAATTGATCTAACTAAAAAAAGGCCAACCCATACCGCCCATCAGTCGACAGCGTTTTGAAAATGTTTTCTGCAGATAAAATATGTTTTATTTTTCCTTTAAGTTGGCCAAATTATTTAAGCATTTCGATGGTGGTCAGTACGAGAAAGTGAGGAATTAAGGCGCTGTTACTACCCTGAATTTCAGCCGTCTCCTCTGGTTCGTTCCTCCCGAGAGAGACGTCTGAATCCAATAGCCGATAATGCCGTCCAGTGACATCAAGGCGGATTAACCATGTAATTTATGCAAATAAAACTGTCACGGCGGTAATAAGAGTTCGTGGGTCACAAAAACAAAGCCATCGCTCGCCTTGAGAAATTATTTGAGATCATGCCGGCCAAAATAAAAGCCTTACCTATATATCTCCATCCCATTTACTTCTCAAGTGCCTCTTACGTTGTGAAAACCTTTTCGAAGCAACAAATCGTTATATTATATTTGGAGGCAAAGTACAGTTGATCTTTGTCTTTCCGTTGATCTTTCCCAGGATCTTTGTACGCGTGTCTCACGATCTGCCGTTCTAATCGCCACAGCTACGAGATATTACCTATGTAAATGATGCAACAGAAAAGTAGAAAAACATGAAAGGATAATGGAGAATTTTCGAAGAAATACGAAGACTCTTTTACGGGAAAGAACAGTTCCTTGAAGAGAGTAGCGACATATTTCTTTACCACTGCGAGTGCGAACAAATAATCGATTGTCAACAACCCCGCGGACGCGACGCGATAAAATGTAGATGTTTATAGGTTAGTCGGCCGGTTATTGTGCAGGACACTTTCAATCCATTTCCAGATGTTTTCCTTACGAATTCAAGGTCTTTGCCAAAAACACTCACTCCACTGAAACTCAACGATCAACAAGTGAATCCTTCAGTCTTCTCGGATGAGTTAATTATGATAATTATGCGAAATTATAGAATATGAACCAATCAAAGATCACTACCAGGTTTTCTGGTAATGACGTCACTGGACGGCATTATCGGCTATTGGATTCAGACGTCTCTCTCGGGAGGAACGAACCGGAGGAGACGGCTGAAATTCAGGCTACGCTGTTATATCATTTCGTGCAATTTGTCTCGCAATGTTGTTGCGACACAGATTTCATGAGAAATTGCGCATTTAAATTACCATATCTCGCGACAGTTTGGTTGCACCAAGTTCTACTTTTCGCAAAGATTTGCAGCAACGCTACAACATTTTTTTAAGCGTTGCCCAGTGTAACACCCCTCATGCAACTTGTGTCGTAACGGTTTGTGTCAATAAAACTACTCATTTCATAATTTGCGTACACATGACAGTCATCTCCGTCGCGAGACAAGTGCCTTGTGTAACATCCCTTTCATGCAACTGCAACGCTGTTTCGCTTTCCGCCGTTGCCATACTTGTTGCAAGGAAAATTCCAGTTTATAACAGCAACTTTAGCCGCCCAACAATATGTTGCCCTTTATGATTTACATTTAAAAGTACTTTTTCTCTTTTTGAAGATATTTTGCAGACCAAGAAGCGAGAACTCAAGGAAAGGATGACGACCGATTATTGGAATATTTTAAACGCTTGACAGGGTCTCAGATTTTCCAGGCAGATCAGAACACAGATCTTGCAAGTGGCGCCCGCGGGATTAGCGCCACTTTAAGTGCTGCAGCCGCCATAACAATGGGCGCGGCAGATGGGGCAAGAATAGCCGCCTCAACGTTGGAGGGATTATCTTCGATAAGCAGAGCATCCCACATTGCTGGCGGCGTAGCTGTGATACTAGCTTTGCCGATCGATATCTACTTCATAGTCACGTCATTAAGAGAGCTGAAAAACGATTCTCCATCTTCGGCAGCGAATGCGATCAGCAAAATGCGAGACCAGTTGGCGTCGACAGAAGATAATGATGCCAAGAACTTGGTTCACGCATACATCGGAATCAAGGTGATGCAAAAAGTCGAGAAGAAGGAGATCGCAGCAAAGAAAGAGGAAATCGAGATCATCTCCCTATCAGACATCGATAACTACTGTGAACGTTCAGTTGTCAAGACCTGGCTGTTTAGCCAATCAGAGCGAGCGTACCATTGATCTATATCATAGATATACATAGAGTAATAAATATCGGGTTTGGTAGAAAGAAGAGAAAGGGAACGTAGTTTTGCTTTAGAGAAATATGGAGATTCTAGTGACAGTACCCCTCTTGTACGTAACTATCACGTGTCTGTACTATAACTATCACGTGTCTGTACTTTAAAGAATACAGACCAACCGTCATGCTTTGCACGCTATGGCGGCCATTTTGTCGGTTTTGTACGAGACAGTCCTGTTATTTTGTGATAGTTTCAATTTGAATCTGTTTTTGTAAAGTTTCTTTTGCAGTTTTCCTGTTTAGTTTGATAGTTTCACGAAGCGGAAATAAACAAAAGGCCGCTAAGCATAATAATAATAGGCCATATATATATAGCGCCATATCACCAGTGTCATGGCGCTTTACATATTACTGACATATCCCGTCAGTGAATTATTTCGGACTGCTTTACACTGCATCATGGTTGGCCCATATCCTTTAACTCTGCAATCTCATTGGCTGAAAAGCAACGATATTTAAAGGGCTACGTTACTAGGTAAAATAAACAACTTTTTTTATTATTATGCGAAGAATACTCCTTATACACTCAGTTAGGAAAACCTACGGCGTATAGGATTTTTTAATCAACTGAGGCGGCCAGCCTCGGTCGCAGGCGTTCTGATTGGTATGTTTTGTGAGTCGGTTAATGGATCCCTGTGGTGTGTGACGTCACAGCTCCTTGCCAGAACGCCCAGCAGAATTCGATCCACTCCGACAACTCAATTTTGCCAGGTTTTACTATTTGAAATTACACAAACGTCATTTTCATTTTCTTATCACCTAATGCACGCAAGTCTGTCTTCCCCATGTTATCAAGAGACGCCACCTATTTATGCGATTATTGGGACCAGCTTGGTGAATTCTGCTAGGCATTCTGGGATCGATATGAGCCATGACAGGGATCCCATTAACCCATCAGAAAAATTACCAGTAGGAGGCCTTGGGACTAGACTGGGAGGCGGCTTGAGTAATAGTATACGTGAAATGTTTTTTGGGGGCAATGTACAAGGTTAACACCCTCCTTGCGACAGTGGCCGCTTAGAGCTCTACAGTCACTGTATACACGCATCACGTATACTATTTCATTCTTAAGTTTTAAAGAGGAGCTTTTAAGCTGATTAAAGTTCAGGCTAACATCATGACCATTTACATCCTTGCCATCTGTAGCCAGATAAACTTGTCTGTAGTTTCATTTCACTTATAAAGAAGCTTTTAAACTAGAACTATATACCATTATTTTAAGTTTCTATTACTTTGAATGTGATTTTGAGCTTTTCAAAATAATGCTGATAATAGCTGACATAGTCCCTTTAAGTACTATTTACAATATGAGTGGCGATTGTATAATGGCGAGTCAAATGATACAGAATACTAATAGGCTAACTAGAATTTTGTATGGGGTTTACAGTGTATCGACGTGACCCGAATGCTGGGTCTGGATTGGCTAGTACCCTTATGAATTATTAATGAATATTATAAGTAATAGATACAGAATGATTGGCAGTGCTTTATGGATGGCTTTACAAACTCGAGCTGAAAGCGAGAGTTTGTATATCACATAGAGCATGGAGCATAGAGCATAGATATATAGAGTCATGTTTTCAGTTATTTTGACGATACGACCTATTTCGAAAAAAAAACGTTTACGTAAATCAGGACGAAATCTGTATCAGATTTACAGATTCACTTATCGCTCAGTGATTTCCTTTGTTTTTACTTCATTAATTATTAATTAGTTTGATCAGTACTATGAGAAACTGTACAGTACCGGTAGTACATCACGGCTCGTCCTTTCCGTAGACATTCAAAATCAACTCCACTTTTAACGGAAAGTTAGAATTGAAACAAACGGGTTGAAGTCATTGCTAAGACAATTACTGACATCCTCCGTTGGAAATTATATGGATTTCTAGTTATGTTGTCATGACAACAGTAGGCAATTGCAGGTGAATCACAAATAAACTAACAAAAACATAGATTAGGTGTCTGTTTGATAATAATATTTCTCAAATAAATACCTTATTAACCGAGTGCGAGGTAAGTTATGGACCGAGTCCCCCCCCCCCCCCCCCCCTCCCCCACCTCCTCACTATTTTGTGGCCCATAACTTACGGTACGGACCAAGCAAACGAGGTTAATAAGATGGTTGTTACTGGGCTGCAAGCTAACCAGCCCTCTTGACAACCAACAGAGCGTGACTGAGTCCGTGGTATCATAGCTGGACTTCGAAGCGTTTTTCTTTCTGTCTCACTAAATTCATCTCGAAATAAGTCTTATACAGAAGAATAGTAAGGTTTTTCTTTACTTTTGATCCAGCATTTCGTCAAATATGCTGACCAAAATAGAGTTTGGAATCTCAAACGAACTGACCTCGAATCTCTGGCATTTTCCAAACATGGCAGCTGCTCAACCCGCATGAATACAACATGACATAGCCCCTTTAACTCTTTGTAGCCAATTAACAATCACCAATCGAACACTGACTCCATACATGTACAACAACATGACATAGCCCTTTAACTCTTTGTAGCCAATTAACAGCCACCAATCGAACACTGACTCCATACATGCACAACACCATGACATAGTCCCTTTAACTGTTTGTAACCAATTAACAGCCATCAATCGAACATTGACTCCATACATGCACAACACCACGACTAACGTACCGATCAGGAGCGAGTAGGTGAACACCCAAGCGTATAGATGTCACTAAAGAATATAATTCCTAACGATAATCATAGAAATAATACAATCATTAAATAATTAATTAATGTTTGCTATGTACTCTAATGTATTTTTGCCCAACTAGATTAAATGTTTGCGTAATTACTCGCGCAAATGAAGTTCAGAGGGGGTTAAGCCGTTTTGAATTTTTGTTTTGGCTGTCATTTCTCCCCTGAACTTTAATGTCAACCAAATTACGAGAAATCCCTCCAGTTTTCTATGGGTAACATTTTGGTGAAAACCCCATGTCTCTACGATGTTGCTTTCTACCCGTAAAAATCCATCGCCCTTTCCGTTTTGGCCGCAAAGCATGGGACAGTTTCATTTGCTATTTCCGAATCCAGAACTGGATTAAATGAAGTTGCAGCTTAAAAATCATAGTTTTGGTAGTAAACACGACGAACACAACATATTGGTGGCAAATTTGGAGTAAGAAATGCGAACCTTGCAAAACTGAGGGGGAGGGGTGGAAAATCCTATGCATTTTAGTTTTGTTAATAATGGAACCCTCCCCCATTAGAAGTGGCTAGAATGAAGTTGCAGCTTAAAATCACAATGTATTAAGTGATGTGGCAGAATTTTAACCATGGTTTCTGTACTCGACGCGACGACTGCCATGCGGCATGAATTGCGGAAGGCTGTCGGTTCGCGAGCTTGTGATGACATTCAATGCAATTGGATGGAAAATAACAATCATTTCAAGGAGAAACTTTTTTCGCGGAAGTTTAGGCCACTTATTTCTACGAGAAGTGGTCCAAAATTCCACTTGACCCTTAGTAGGTGGAAAATAACCATACCCCATGATCACTACCATGCAAGTTGCATGGCACTACCCAAAACGCGCTATGACCTAGCTAGCGTCTAACACGCATGTTGGATTATCGTTAGCGGTATCTAATAATAATAATAATAATAATAATAATATATTCTTTAACCAGGGTAAACCCTTCAGCCAATGCTGTTATCAGTGGGTGCCCTGGGAGATCAAAATAAGCTAAATAACAAAGTATAAAAATATCAGTAAAAGTATATATATGTACAAAGTAATCCTATAATTAATTTAAAAGTAATTACATTAAAAAATAAAAAAAAATAAAAAAAAATATCTAAAAAATATCTCCTAATTTTGTTTTAAAAACTGACAATGGTGTTTCTTTTCAATAGCATTATCTGCAATAAAGTTATATTCTATACAGGTTGTTGAACGAGTTCCAGCATTTCAATTTCTCAAGATTTTCTCACTTTTATCTTGGCTCATTTCCTCCAATTTATTGCTTTCTGAATGCGCTGTGGCTACATACCGGTATAATCAATTTAAAATGAAAACGTTTTAAATTCCGTCCTTTAATTTATCGACAATAACACTACATCAAGACTGCGTGTATCCTAACGAAAAAGTCTCCGGATTCATATTGTTCTTCTCTATTCTCAGGAGAACGTAAAACAATAGCGGGAAGCTTTAGATTTGAGTATGAGCACCGACTACGACTTTTAGACTCGAAATATCTCAGTCGCAAGAAAGTACAGATCTTCCATTTCTGCCAAAAAATGCTGCCGACACGGCAACAAGCTACTAAGAGTATTTGTTTGTTCATATATATATTTTTAAGTGTTCGTCGATTGTGAAAAGTCGTACTCGTTGTCGTACTCGAATCTATACTGAGCTCTCTAATATCAATCCGGAGACGTTTTCCTTTACTGTAAACGTAGTCCAGAGGTGTCTTCGTTTACATGTTACTGGTCGAGTTTCATTTCGGAACGAAAGTTTCTATCCGGTACAAGAACCGAAGTGAACTCATTCTGAAATTACTCGGCGTATACCGGTACCGAAATGACATGTAAACACCCACTAAATATCAGCCGACTAATTAAAATACAAAAATGTTGATCGAAGCGATGTTTCCCTGCAAGCAGGGAAATGGAGCGTCAAAAACCACAGAAAAAACTTACGAAAAGCAAACACAACTTGTAAATGTGTCAACAACGGCAAGAAACTTCACGAAACTGATCAAAAAAGCGTGCCTAGGAAAGAATCCAAGAACTCTTCAAAGTAACTGTTCTGTGATAGCACTACTTCTTCTGTCGTCATAGCAGTCATGTATTTATAGTTTTGTGTGAATATTTTTATATTTTTCGACATTTTACTCTCGGGCAGTCTTCTAACTACTCATAAGACAGTGTGTTGTTGTTTTTGTCATTATATTGTCTTAGCAATAGCCTTAGGGCGTAATTAAAACTGAATGAAGTTCTGTCTTGCCAAGCTTGTGTGTTCTTTATACTGTTGATAACAATTGGGAATACTGGTGCCAGACAGAATGAGACTTGTTGTTGAACGTATACTAGTTCCAGCATTTCAGCCCTCGGGATATTCTCACCTTTTCAACTGGGTGCGCTGTCTTAGCTAGTTTAGCTCGTTTTCGGACTTTACTGATTCCTTCAGTTGATGAAAACGTTTTAAATTCGGTTCTTCATCGAGAATAACGCTACATTAGGACTTCGTTTAACTAAGGAAAAGTATTCGGATTCATATCATTATCTATTCCCAGGAGAATTTAAAACAATATGGACCCGGAAACGTTTTCCTTTACTGTTAACGTACTAGTCTAAATATCATAAACTGAACCAAGCAGTCGGGTATTTACAGTTTTGTGTGAATATGTTTATATTAATTAAGGTAGACCACGAGTCGACGCTATACGATTCGCGAGGCCCGGATGACCGGAAGTAAAGTAAAACTACTAAATCACTCTGGGCCAGGTTGTTCGAAGCAAGGATAACTTTATCCCAACGATAGCGCTAAATCTGTAATTGTAATTTGTACTATTTAACCTCGGATTTAACCCCGGGGTAGCGCTTACCCTTACTTCCAACGACCGGGCCCTGGGCGGCAGTTCAACTTGTCTCCTTCGCAGCCGTTCGTGTTGTGTGTCCCATACTGAGAACGTCTGCGACTACAGTTCGATCAACACATAAACAGTTTTTTAAAAGTCTTATATTAATTACTCGGGCTGCCTGTGGCAGGCACGAGTCTAAATTTTGTTTTTGTTTCATGCAGCAAAATTTCTGCGCATGCGTTAAATTATGCATTAATTGTATGCGCGCACTCGTGGCACTAATAGATTTCTCTCCAGTGCAATTCTGCGGAAGCTATTCTTCTTTGTGGTACGTTTGGGTTAGGGTTAGGTTTTATGCCACATTTCATTTTACTCTCGATCATAATACATACCAGTGCAAACACTAAAATAACGTTGACCGTGTTTTTGGCTGGTTTACCGATCTCGTACGATCTCTCTGATTTATAGCGAAATACAGCGATTTACTAGTAAGTAACTTTTATTTAAGTGTCAAATGTATTTAGCTTTGCAACTAATTGGGGACACCAGTCCTACGATTTTACGTCCTTATCCGAGTTGACGTGAAGGTCTACCATTTGCAGTTGTTTCACAAAGGCAGCACCTTCTACTCAGTTATTTTAAGACCCTGAGTGTTGGTCCGGCCGGGGCTTGAACCCGCGACCTCCCGCTCAACAGACCGGAGCTTAACCACTGAGCTAACCGGGAGGCAGTTATGGGTTACTCTCCTCTATCGAAGTCTGAAGACATCTGAACTCCTGAACTGTGAGAGCAACACTGTCGCCCGCCAACACGAAGCCAGAAATACACACTCTGCACAGAATAATTTATGATGACCCAAGCAATATTCAACTCTTAAGGTAAACTCTCACGGCCGGTGTTTTGGTTCGAGAAATTAAAGGCTTCCAACAATTCCCTTTATAGTTCTGTAATATAATGAGCAGACTGAAGTTTTGGGAATGAGGGTAAAGCTTTTAATTAGAGATCCAACAGGCATTTTAGTTAATAATCTTTAATCCAACAAATACCAATATGGACTCGTAATGGCTCATCATGTATAGCAAGAACAGCAGATAAAGTTACATAGAGGCACACAAATTGACATAGCTAGCTCCATCACAGGATGGACAGGATACAACTTATAATATGGTACAAATATAAACATACATTTGAGACAATCATCTATTAGTACTCGGAACCTGCAGTATAACAGAACAGCAGACTAAATTGTAAACGTGTGTTACATGAATAAGTAGTGTTTAAATTAAAAGGTCAACTTCTTTAATTTACATACACGAGAAAAACAAAAATATTAAATTACATATATACTAGGGAGCAGAGAATGAAAGTCACCGCGCTACCGGCCACTCCTAAAGACTGCTAAATTCAGCTAATAATTCTTCCCTTTGGTTATTACTAAAAGGATTTCAAATGAAAGTGTATTTCATCTTCAATCTCATGTGGCGCGCCCGAGTGAAAGCCCAGACGGGCTCTTGTGTTTTTTGCTTCATGCAGCGAAATTTCTGCGCATGCGTTAAATTATGCATTAATTGTATGCGCGCACTCGTGGCACTAATCGATTTCTCTCAAGTGCAATAGCCCACTTCCGCGATGTTTTACTTGTCACGCACAAAGGCTTCAATACTAAATTGAATTTATTCTGTTCTCTGTGAAAAGAATAAATTGAATTTAGCACGGGGCCTCGTATTGAAACCTTTGTGTGTGACAAGTAAAGCATATCGCGGAAGTGGGCTATTCTGCGGACGCTATTCGAATATTCTTGTTTGTGGTACGTTTCGTAGGTTTTATGCCACATTTCATTTTACTCTCGATCATAATACATACCAGCGCAAACCCTAAAATAATTTTGACCGTGTTTTTGGCTCGTTTACCGATCTCGTATCGAGACCTGTGTACGTTATACTATAGCTTTTCAGGTATACTGAATAGCTGATTTATAGCGAAATATAGCGATTTTCTAGCAAATATATATACTTCGGTTGAGCAGTTATGGGTTACTCTCCTCTATCGAAGTCTGAAGACATCTGAACTCCTGAACTGTGAGAGCAACACTGTCACTCGCCAACACGAAGCCAGAATACATACTCAGCACAGTATTCTGCAGAATTCTGATGAGCCAAGCAATATAATTCAACTCTCAAGGTAAACTTAAACAAGAAACCTCACGGCCGAGGTTTTGGTTCAAGAAATTATTAAAAGGCTTCCAACAATTTCCTTTATAGTTCCGTAATATAATGAGCAGACTGAAGTTTTGGAGCAAGAACAGCAGATTAAGTTACACAGAGGCACACAAATTGACTACGAATAAATTAACATGACTTCCAGAGGTTTTCTAGAGAGAACACCCGCAGAGAGAACAGCCGCGGAGAAAAAGCCGCGAGGCGGCGATCAGCGAGCTGCGATACTGTAAACACTACTTATTCATGTAACACCCGTTTACAATTTAGTCTACTGGATGATCATCTTCAATCGCATTGGGAACACACCATCAGAAATCTGAAGAAGGGTAGTCTAAAATAAAAAATACAAATCCTGGAACGCAAAATATAAAAGAAAAAACCTGCCTTGCACAAACAAGGGGCCAAAAAAATGGCTGCATATGAGCTTCGATGAAAGGGTTTGCTTGCATTTTGGAAGAACAAGAAAGTAATTTGGCGATGAATAAGCACGGACCTGTGATATTTTATAAGCAACTGACTGCGTTCACGCTTCGTTTCTGCCAACCACAGAATACAACAAATGTGGCGTTACTGGCCTGTGTGCTATATAGTGGCCCGAGTGAAAGCCCAGATGGGCTCTTGTTTTAATTTAATAACCCAACAAACGTCACACTCACTCCAAGTGTGTTGTCATTTATATCACTCTCTTAAAAAAAATATCTTAGGTCGTAATAAAGATTGTGAATATATAATAAATCAATTATTGGATTCGGCCTTCGTGGAACATCACAAATTGTACAGACCTCGGTTTTTGTTGTGGCTTCGGATGATAACACAGACAGTGATCTGTACAATTCTTGACGTCCCACGAAGGCGCGGAATCCAATAATTGTTCAACATTTCATTGAACCGTTATTACTGCTTTCGTAGGGATATTCAAAGCTTTTTATTTCATTCATAGAAACAGACGAAACCCGAGAACCATCCGGCACTACTCTAAAAAATACATTTTAACCACATTACAACCACACAAACTACAATTTATAACTATTGCAATGGTAAACGACATCAGGGGAAAATAGCCATAAAGGTTAATGTTGTAGTGCACCAAGAATATTTCCGTACACGTTCCTAATATACTGAATAGCTGATACACGAATTTCTCTCATTCGCCAGCAGTACAGGAGTGGATTCAAAGTGGAATTTAGATAAACCAATGTTACTGTCACTTGGTAGCTTATGTATACTTCAACTGTAAAACTGACCCACCGTTGCACTATTAAATAACTCATCATAGGTAGATAGCACACAATAAACAAGAAAATAACGATAAACATTAATACGACTGACTTCCTAAAGTCTGGTGAGTGTTGATTGCCATCGGTAGATCCTTGGGCGTGGATCTGTAGTACATGCTTTCGTAAAGTAACGGCGATTCTTACATTGCAAAATATAATAATAACAATACAGACTGTGAAAAAGAAGATATAGAAAACATCTTTGGTAATAGTCAAAGGACGAGAAGAAAAACTATAATTCATCATGCAAAACACGACGACTACAGATTTTAGAAAGGCGAAGCACCACAATAGTAGAATTACTTTGACGATTCGACGGAACGTAACAAGTTCTTGATATCTCAAGTGAAGATGTATAGCCAAGTATCTCTCAACTGAAATGCCCGTCAACGACAGAACAGATACACTACTGAAGAAAAAAAGCCAGCCATCCTTTACAATGCGAATGACATTGATAGCATCCGCATGGGAATCCTCTTGATTGGTGTACAGTTGTAACCGCATTGCAGTGTAAACTACGTCAGTAAAATGGCTGTGAAAGGAGACCCACTCCAAGGTCAGACACAGCCATGCTGAACAAGAAGCAGTTAGGAATTGTGTGAAGGGAGGCTGTCTTCCAGATTGTTAGTATCACCAGCGCGTTTTCACAAGTAGCCAACACAGCTAGGATAGAGTTCACCACACATGAAGCAACTTCACTATATAAATATAATAATGAAAAGTAATCGACTGTCTCATTCATTCTACTGGTTGTATAATCGATTTTTCCTTCAGTTGGAGGAGATACGAGCTAAAGGTTAGGAAACACACTGAAGCAACTGTTGTTTACTGCTTATATATACTCAGTTAGGAACTACTTGATTGGTCCGGTTGTACAATTGAACGAATGCTACCTGTCGATTTTCCTGTCGTCTATATTGATTTTGAAATATAATGAATGGACTACACACGAATAACACAAGACATTCAGACGAAACGCTGAAAAAACTCATCAGAATTGGATAACTGAAGAACGTATTTAATCGTTTCTAATCACACCACCATCCAATCGTAGAGACCTAACGTGGTCATTTAAAAACTTTCTTAATCAATTATGCTTTAACCGAAGCCGGGACAGGGAAACTCGGGAGGAACGTTAACGCTTCCCGTTGTGAAGCAAAACAAAAAACAATGGTAATGCAAAACCCTGTGACAGTACATTTTAATGAAATTCTTATCCATCTTGGGGTAAAACAAATAAAACGTTTGTAGGAAAACCGGCCTCATGATATTAAGAAAACAGGGCAATAATAACTAGGCAGATGAGGCAGAAAATGAATATCAGAACCATTTCACTGAATAAGAAATCGAAAGAAACACCGCCATCTGGTATTTTTTTTATTTAATCGGACTTGTGAACATCTTGTAAATTTAAAAGATGATTAATTTTATTGGAATATTCACTCGTAATTTGAAATCAACGGGAAACTGACTTACTTCAAGCCAACCACTTTTTTCCCGATGAATATTTTTATTGGAATATTTGGGATAACCATCTTGATATTTTGCTCTTCAGTTTAAATAATAACCTTAGCATCTGTTTCATGTTAAATACATTTCTCATGAAGTACTCATGACAGCCTAAGCCAATGGAATCATTCGAAATGGTCACGTGCATGAACCTTGACACAGCGTGAAACACAAACTCACTGGTGTTTGATCCAATTTCCATCCTCTGTGATATATATTTCTTAATTTACATATTTATGACACATGAAGTTTAACTAATAAACAGGGATCCCTTGGTAACTTCTCGTTAAAATTAGACATTTGTAATTAATTGTGCGGTGCCATAGATCTATCCACTCGTAATTTGAAATCAACGGGAAAGACTTACTTCAAGCCAACCACTCTTTTCCCTGGTGACAAGTTAGCGACAAAGCCGCAAGTGGTCAACTTGTTTCTCTTGCAGGGATTCGATTTGTGTTTCACGCCAAAAAAACCGTCGAGAGAACGTCTCATGTTTTTTTGGAGACGGGACCAGACAGGGCAGTGAATCTATACTATCCATAAATGATTGACAGGTGCGCACTAAAGCTGTTTTGATTGGCTACTAGTTGTTATAATTTATTCACCGACTGAAAAATCGCGCGAATAAAGCTGAAAAGACAATCGCAAAAAGAAGCGGGCAAAGGACTTTGAGAAAGAATATCTATTGCCAGGATATTCAAATGACAAAGACATGCTAAAATGAGAAGTTGACGAGGAGGTTGTTATGACGTCATCAAACATGGCGGTAATGAAGTCACGTGAGAATGACGAACCATATATAGTGGAGTCCATACCTTTGTTCTGTTCTAGGGATCTTAGCGAGTCCTGCACAAGAGAGAGCAACGCCTTGGCGAGATCAGGTCTTCTGCGTACCAATCGAAAACCATTCCACATGTGGATGAGTTCCTAGAAATGAGTCCAAAATCCACCATCAACCGTTTCATCTTCAAAAGGATTTCCATGATTTGAAATTCTAATAAATTTTGGTTATTATTTAACAATTAGTAATCGAAATCGAAGGGAATATTGGTGATTAGTATATACCACACCAGTGAATCCTGCTTTTCGCGCGCTCTGATTGGCTACTCCGGAGGTGAATATCCTTTGCTATTCACCTCCGAGCGAAGCAGCGATCACCTCGCGCGAGATTTTGCCCATTTGACAGAAAGTAAAATAACTATTTGGTGCTGGCTAACCTGATCTTCAGGGTCTAATGTCTGAATATTTTCAACATGCATTCTCTGACAGTTCACGGCACCATTTATCAAAGCTTGGTCATGAACTTGTGCACTACATAGAGTACCGAATAGCACACACTTTACTGCTATCACGAGTCTTCAACTTCGAGATGCACGCCGACAAAACAGGCCGTGTCGGCTCGCTTTAGCTCGCTTTAGCTCGCTTTAGCTCGCTTTAGCTCGGACGTCGGACTTTCTAGATGCTCCAGACGTGGTACACACTTCCCTCAGGCTTTGATAAATCGTACCTGTGATTTTTAATAGAACATTAGACAACACCACCGATCCTTATCACGAGACACTAAATAGTTGCGTGCGCATGATTACACAATGGTAGTTTCCAGTTCCTCCCAACCACCATAAAATGAATTAATTAAAAATGGCGATAAAAAAGACGTCCAACCAAAATATCTAGCCTCCTCCGCGCGCAGGTATCTCTTAATATTTTTTAGATCCGGCAATCCGCGAAGCCAGGACGTCCTCAGACCCATGCTCGGCCCTCTCTTACCACAGGAAGCCCGGTTTCACATCTTCTTTCTCGATTTTTTCGATTATAATAGCCCACTCCCGCTATATGCTTTACTTGTCACGCACAAAGGTTTCAGAGAAAAGAATAAATTAAATTTAGCACGGAGCCCCGTGACAAGTAAAGCATATCGCGGAAGTGGGCTATTAGGAGTTGCGTTTTCCTGTGAAGGCACAGGTAGTCCGCACATGACCACAGGGTAACCACTGCAAGATTAGGATTGCGTTCGACGAAGGAGAACGCAATTATTATTATATATACGAGCCTTCACTATATTTGGCTCGCAGTAACTAAAAAAAGTCACGTAATTTTGAAAAAATCGGAGAAAGTCAGGAGAAAGTGAGAAGAGAAACTCTTAAGAAGAAAGTCAGTCGAAGGAGTCGAAACAGAGTGAAGGCATGTAAAGTGCAGATGAGTACCTACTATCCCCGCAACAAGGTACCATCTCCGCAACAAAATAATCTCCGTAAGTCGTAACACTAAGCAAGGGAGCACGGCAGACTTACCTGTTTTGTTTCACTCACGATCTCTTCCAGAATTAGTCGCCTTATTACAATGCGACTTTCCGCTGACCCTAAATAATGTAGCAGTTTCCTAGGAAACGATTTCGGCAGTAGCAAGAATGTAGACAGGATTTGAAAACCGCAGACCGACTGCCTTGTTGATTCGCTGGGAAAATGTTTTTCTCTCAACGTATTTGAAGATCCGTTAACACTTAGGAACAACCTACAAACGGGGAAAATCCTTTGAATTCAGCTGACCGGATATTATTAATAGGTTCTAATACTTCAGAAGTTTTCAATTATAATGGCAGTCGTTCTGTAGCAATAAACACAACCCAACCTTCAGTAGATTATTAAATTTGCCTCAAAATAAAATACAACTTCGCAGTTTCTGTCCCGAAACGTAGCTATCCTGAATCGCTTGATATCCTAGTCGTAAGGCCTAGTCCATACAGCGCTGGTTGAACAAGAAAGGCCGCCATTTTCAACTGCCTTCGCACACAAAAGCGAGAAAATTGATTTCTGCATGGATTTTCACCAAATAAAAACTCTCTGAAAAAATCTGGGTATGTATACTAAATTTCCAGCGGGAAATTTTGGCTTAAACATACGATTTTCGACACGAAATAATTCACAAGACGTTCGATTAATCGCACACCTCAATTTAATTTAATAGTTTCTTCATCCGTATGTAATTCTCCCACCTCCCTTCTAGTTTGTATTGTGTTCACAGTACTTTGTCCAAATCGGTGCCTAGCAATAGCTTCTTCATCCGTACGTAATTACTTGGTTTAGGTACTCGCACCTTCCCTAACCTGAGTATGAGGCCCTTCCCCTCCCCCCCGCGTCGCGTTTTTTTTCTTTCTTTTTCTCGGGGGAAAAGGTAAGCCTGATACTCGGGTTGCACCTCCCCCTCTAGTTTATGTTGTGTTTACAGCCGATCCGTGCCTAGCAACGGCTCCTGTGCCTAGCGATACGCATCAAGCTCGTAGCGTCATGTGGGCTATCACTTCACAAACCAAAACTTATTTTCTGCTTTGAGCTTTTTTTCACCTCCTAAAATGGTTTACTTTACGTCGAAGATATAGGAAACCGTTACCGGGTCTCCCAAACCAGTGGCTTCAGTTATATTTAGGTATTCCGACGAACTCGAACATCACTTGACTTTTAAAAGAGGCAACACCATCTTGAGCAAATTTGTTTAATTTTGACTTGGTTTGGTTTGACAGGCTTTTAAAATATAATGAAGTGTTTACCCCAAAAGTACAATTAAATGACTTATCTAGGGGGTTCACACTAGATATTGTAAAAATATTTACGCGAACAGACACATTGTGGTGACATGTTATCTTCAAAATAATAAATATAAATGCTCACCGGGCGGTTTTCACGTAGTAAAAAGTGAATTACATGGCTGCTTGGAGATACGGAATTCATATTCTCGTGTTTAACCCTCGTTCGCTGCGCTCACTCGTGAGGGATCAAGCTAAACACTCGAATATTAATTTGGTATGTCCACGCGGCCATGTGCTAACCTCTATACAACATACATATACTTGATATTTAGCCTACCATTCCAGGGAGGAAGAGCCAATTGTTCTGTTTGAAGTACCGTTTCGATTTGTGGATGCAGTATTTCTCAAATGGGATGGATTTCCCAGCAATTCGCTGTTTAAAGTCAGGAAGATGTCTAAAAAAGACAACAAAGAGAACAAGCAGTCACGGACGACTCCTAGAGCATGGGATTTTAGCTAGGTTTACACGACAAGTATTTTGGGCACGTCAATCCTAAATATTTGTACGCGTGCCTTTTCTTTTCGGTACGGCAGAATGGCAATATTCCGGGTACGTGTGCCCGAAAATGTATGCTGAGATCCTGTAAAAAGATAGTCTGTTTGGAATGCCTTGCCCAAGTGAGGAGTGCCTTGCCCAAGTGAGGAGTGCCTTGCCCAAGTGAGGAGTGCCGTGCCCAAGTGAGGAGTGCCGTGCCCAAGTGAGGAGTGCCGTGCCCAAGTGAGGAGTGCCGTGCCCAAGTGAGGAGTGCCGTGCCCAAGTGAGGAGTGCCGTGCCCAAGTGAGGAGTGCCGTGCCCAAGTGAGGAGTGCCGTGCCCAAGTGAGGAGTGCCGTGCCCAAGTGAGGAGTGCCGTGCCCAAGTGAGGAGTGCCGTGCCCAAGTGAGGAGTGCCGTGCCCAAGTGAGGAGTGCCGTGCCCAAGTGAGGAGTGCCGTGCCCAAGTGAGGAGTGCCGTGCCCAAGTGAGGAGTGCCGTGCCCAAGTGAGGAGTGCCGTGCCCAAGTGAGGAGTGCCGTGCCCAAGTGAGGAGTGCCGTGCCCAAGTGAGGAGTGCCGTGCCCAAGTGAGGAGTGCCGTGCCCAAGTGAGGAGTGCCGTGCCCAAGTGAGGAGTGCCGTGCCCAAGTGAGGAGTGCCGTGCCCAAGTGAGGAGTGCCGTGCCCAAGTGAGGAGTGCCGTGCCCAAGTGAGGAGTGCCGTGCCCAAGTGAGGAGTGCCGTGCCCAAGTGAGAAGTGCCGTGCCCAAGTGAGGAGTGCCGTGCCCAAGTGAGGAGTGCCGTGCCCAAGTGAGGAGTGTTGTGCCCAAGTGAGGAGTGCCGTGCCCAAGTGAGGAGTGCCGTGCCCAAGTGAGAAGTGCCGTGCCCAAGTTAGGAGTGTCGTGTCCAAGTGAGGAGTGCCGTGTCCAAGTGAAGAGTGCCGTGTCCAACTAGGAGTGCCGTGTTCAAGTTACGAGTGCCGTGTCCACGTTAATAGTGCCGTGTCCAAGTTAGGAGTGCCGTGCTCAAAATGATTGTTGTGTTAACCGGGCTTTAGTTTCATTGAAGGCACCAGGCATGATATGTCAGGAGCACATTACCCGAAGCGTCCATCTGTCATATATTGGTGGTTTTCATCGTAATGACATGCGATCACAAAATTGGTTTACATTTATGAAATCAAATAAACCATCTTGGTTCTTGTAAAACTACCAAAATTACATTTATAATCCAAATTTTGGAACATTAGAGTATTTCCTAACGATCTGAGGGCCAATGAATGTACGACAATTTTACAGCACTTTGTATGCGGCGCCATCTTGGTGTCCCTCTCTGGGGCCATATAAAACGAAAATACAAATAAAGCTTAATCTCCCATCAAAATCATTGGGCTTCACTTCAAAACTCTTTGAATCCAACTTTTAATGTTTTATCGAGTTAAAAAAAAGAAATTGATACAATTACATGGATTTTTATGCCTCCCGGA
This sequence comes from Actinernus sp. WN-2022, assembly GCA_030867875.1. Classification (NCBI taxonomy): domain Eukaryota; kingdom Metazoa; phylum Cnidaria; class Anthozoa; order Actiniaria; family Actinernidae; genus Actinernus; species Actinernus sp. WN-2022. Next base: position 49,824,060 of record JAOWCC010001679.1, on the reverse strand, counting down.
AAATACGCAGGGGTCGTTCTGTCATAAAATTCAAAATTTATTTACTCCGGAACAATACACCCTATCGACTTGAAATTTTCTGTGTAGACTTTTGTTATCGATGTCTAGAATATATATAGCCTCCTCCGCAGGCATCTCTATTGTTTGAAGAAATCAGATTATGGGCTCCCTGTGGCAGGTGAAGAAAAGAGAGGGAGACTGGAGCCGAGAGAGAAGAGAGAGAGAAAGGAAGAGATGTCTGCCAAAAATCGACATGTTGTCGCCACTTCGCGCAGATTTTGGTGCGCATAACAATATGTGTTTGGGGAGGGGTGGGTCACATTTTTTGTGAATGAAAGCAATCAAATCGCTCATCGCCGTACTGAAATACAGCCTCCTCCTCAGCTTGGAGCTAGCCGATTTTACGCTATCATCGCCTGATCGAGCTCGCAAGCCCTGAGGAATATTAAAATTTGAAGCTCAAATTTTCAATCTGCCGTAAAACTGGTGTATCATTTGCTGGCTTCGAGTCTTCTGGGCCGATTGCAATGTATAGTCTACTGAGCACGAAGTAATACCCGGGGAGTAATAAAATAAACAAGTTTTAGTTGTAATAATGGACACAATCGAGGACACGATTTCTTCGGTCAAATTGCAATTTACATGGCTTTTGGTTGGTAAGGGTCTCGTAAAGGTTTTCGACTAAATCAACTGCAAAGGTTTTCTTCGCACTCGATGTCTACACGGTATAAAACACAACAAATTTGCATATTATGGCTCCGTTCATGTGTTCACGCACTACCGCTAAAACTGTGTAAGTTCCAGATTCAATCAAACCCGTTAATCAAAACATAAACGAGTGATTTTCGATCTACTTCAGATACATATAAACTGACATGCGACTGTATGAAATAACCCGTGGAAATAAGAATCAACGAGCGCCCATCAATGAGCAGAACGAGCGTGTTTGTGGTAATTTCAACTGAGATTTTAACAGCTATTTTTTCACAGCTTCGCCATGGAGTATAAACGCTAACGCTCCGTATATAATAAAAACTAGCGGAGTAACTGCAGAATACCCTGCCACATTGAAATCGTTACTGGAAAAAGGCTGGCTACGCGGTACGCAGTGACTAAATTTATTCCAAGTCTCTTGTCTGTATTATGAAGTGGCTACGCGGTACGCGGTACGCAGAGACTAAATCCCAAGTCTCTGTCTGTATTATGAAGTGGCTACGCGGTCGCGGTACGCAGTGACTAAATTTATTCCAAGTCTCTTAGCTGTATTATGAAGTGGCTACGCGGTACGCGGTGCGCAGTGACTAAATCGCAAGTCTCTTAGCTGTATTATGAAGTGGCTACGCGGTACGCGGTACGCAGTGACTAAATTTATTCCAAGTCTCTTAGCTGTATTATGAAGTGGCTACGCGGTACGCGGTACGCAGTGAGTAAAATTATTTCAAGTCTCAAAGGTGGCAAAAGCGGAAAACATCTGTTCTGTTGCATGGAAATTTAAAGAACGAGATAAAACTCAACGAATGCAAAAACGAAGAAACCACTAATGGCACCGAATTATGTATATGATTCCTTGACGTTCTTTGCGATGTCCGTGAGAAAAACATGATTACAAAAGCGTAAAACACTGATCTGTTCAGTTGGAAATTTAAAGAACGAGTCCGCTTTTGTAAATAGAATATTTTGCCACCTTTGAGACTTTGAATATTTTTAGTCACTGCGTACCGCGTACCGCGTAGCCAGCCCTTTTCCAGTTAACGATTTCAATGTGGCAGGGTATTCTGCAGTTAAGCCAAACTAGCTACCGCTTGCGGGTTCCAGGGCAGTTGTCTTGGCATTTCTTCTTGCTCGGCTGGTTTTCGAATAATCGAAATATCTTATAAATTTTCGACTAGATCAACGGAAATGTTGGCGGTGCCGTTTGGAAGCAACTCTGCCTCTATTTTACACTCGATGGAAATTTGATTCACTTTGACTGTCTTTAGGGTCGCTATATATATATATATTAATGGTGACTTTTGTCCCAACGGTATCTAGAAATCTTTGATCTCCTCAGTTATATAAATTGTTCGGCTGTGGTTGTTTGGCTGTTCGACATGACGACAATTCCATCGGTTCGACATGTACAATTCCATCGGTTCCTCAGTCAAACTTCTCTCGCCTTTTCGATATGAAGTTCTTCAGTTGCTGTCCTCAAATTGTTATAAACTTCATCTTCTTTGTCCTCAATATTTTGTCGTTTCTCCGCCTTTAATAACTTCCTTCAAAGTCTTCAAAGCCTTTAACATATTCGATGCTGCAATGAGTTGAATACAAAATTTCCGCAGGGGACCCGTTTAGTTTTGGGAGTTACAATTCCCTCCCTAGGGTACCCCGGGTCCAGTGACAAGTCCTTGGGGTACAGCGACATGTCCATACCCTCCCCAGTCCTCTTCTTCTCTCCCGGAGTCACAGGTAACCCAATTCACGATTTCTTCGAAAATTAGAGATGCCTGCGGAGGAGGCTAGAATATATACAAAGAACAGCTTTGTAGGACTTTAGATTTTTGATGACGTCATGTAAAAACCAACAATTCGTTATGCAGAGCTTTCCCATACTGGGTTTTATATTTCATTCCTAACTGTTCACTTTCAATGCGGCATGTTATTAACAAACGACTCCTCGTTAGCTTCTCTTGTTTGGTCAACCAACATGGCTGCAACATCATTAATCATTCCAATTAAAATTACGCAAACGCTTGTGACTGGCTAGCGGAAACCGAACTTGCGGGAGACGCATTCTGAAAATAACCTGGTCTGTAAAAACGCTGCAGATGGACGCTCTGGGTAATGGGCCAGGAGATGTAAAGTACACGATGTTTCATCTTACGACAGGAATGATAGAATAGCATAATTGTATTGAGAATAATTTATTGATTTTAAATTATTATTATTATTATAAGAGTTATATTAAAACATCATCACTTCTACGAAAATAGATCCTATTTAAAACTTAATACCGTTGTCTTACATCACTATAAGTTTCGATAGACAAAAACAATCACGTAACATTGTACGTAACATTATCGAGTTAAGTTTTTTGGGTTACCTGTGGTGAGCAAAGGAGCTGGAGACGAAAAATAAGAAAGAGGGAGGGAAAGAGTTCCCAATGTAAATAAGCCATTATTTAACGGCATAACTGATGATTTTACCGTGTATAAATAAAGCTATATGTATGTGTGTATGTAATCTCTAACCAGCACAACAGGAAGACCAAAATCAATTTTCCCCAAACAAAGTTACGGCTATCACACCGCGACAAAAGGTCACGCGCATGCGCTTTTGGCAAGCCCATCGCGGGCGCGTCTCCCCAGTTACCCGCCGAAACTACAAGAAAACAGAAGCAACCAGCCCTGTTTCTAATTTTACGTACGCACGCGTGTATACGTGAAATGTTTCGCGAAAAACAAGAAAACTACTTAAAAGCGAAGTCTAAGACTTTAACAGGTTGAAGATTTCTTAATTTTTAATTCACTGTGAGTTTACTAATTAAGTTATAGAATTGTGTACTAAAAAAGTGTAAGACCTCGAAAACGTGTATTTGAAACCAGAGCCTGTTCTTTCGGCCGGCGGAGCACAACGTTCGCGGTGCAGTGTGGGTGATGACAAACCTGAACATGTACTCCTCGCTGTCCTTTTCTCCATTGTCATCGTCTTTAGTAATCTGCTGGTTTGTGATTCTCGCCATGAACTTGAAAGAGGCCTTGAGGTACATATATGTCGTCTGGAAAAAAGTAAGCCTTAGACAAAGAGATAGCTCTAACAGATTGAAAACAAGTCGCTAAGGCTGTACCCGGTTATAGAAAGCTCTCACTCTCATCCAAGTTCAATTTCGGGAGCGATGACTTTGGAATACTTTAGGTTAGGTTTTTACCTTTACTTCGAGAGACTTTCCCGTCAACTTTTCACGTTTTTTTAATTCCTTAAAACCATCAAATCACCCAATTTTAGTCGCCCCAACTCTTAACTTTTCCTTTAATTTATGACAAAAAAGACAAGTTTATCACTGCGAGGATTTCGATAAATTAGCTTGAGAACATTTTGAGACGAATTTCTCAGTATCAAAGACGCGCAGTGAACACAGAAATGCAAAACGTGATGTTTTATGTAACACACGTGTTATCTGAGATTGTTCTTGTTACTTTTTCTTTACTAAGACACAAAAACGTTCATATAAACGGCACAAAACTTTGTCCAGTATTTCGTGACACTCGTATCAATTTGTTACTTAGCTGCTAATACGATTAAGAAGCGTGTTAAGCCTAGTTCTTAAAGTATTCTTCAATATGGGAATGAACAACTTTTGGACAAAATGTTTTTTTAAGTCCGCGCGGGTACGCTCAGTAGGACCGCAAATGGTACTACAACGGCGCCTGAAAAAATCTATATAACCCGACAAAAGTCATATTATTAGTATTATCATCAAAATACGAGGCCAAATGAATTCTGGCTATTTTCACTGATATCGTTCCGTGAGTGCTTCAAACTTTTCAAAAATACTCGCTGGCGACTTGTTCGCGGGATTTCCACCTGAATGGCTTCCGCGTCAGCGCCAAAATCTGATTGGTCTAAAGGGATAGGATGACGAAGCAAGAGCCAATGAGAATACAGGGCTACATTTGCAGCCCGCCAGAGGTTTCATGATGGCGGTTTTATATTTGGCCGCGTATTTTGTCAATAAAACCTTACAGTATCCTGAATATACCTTTGACCAGCGGCTTTCCTGAAGAAGAATAGCGGCGTAGTGAAAAGCCTTGGCCCAGTCACTCTGAAAACTAAAACCATCTTTCGTTTTATCTATAGTTCTAAATATATCAACACAGGTATCCCAAGCTCACTATGCGTGGTTTAGAGATTATACTGAACGTACAGGATGTTTCGTAATAAAACTTCGCTCATTTGTTCTTTGTGTTGTTCTTCATCTCTGAAGAAAATTTGAAGCCATTTCGTCTGAAATTGTGAGAGTTAGAACGGTTTGATAAAAATAGCAAACCGCTCAATTTCAGGCGAAATGGCTTCAGATTTCTTCAGAGATAAAGAACACAAAGAACAAGTGAGTGAAGTTTCAAGAGTCGACTATATTTATTTCTTTATTACGAAAAATTATGTACGTTAACTATAATTTCGAAACCACTCATAGTGAGCTATGTGTTTCAACCGCGAAAAGAAGATTCGCCGTAAGCTTTCCCAACCTGTCAATCACGGCAGTACTTCACTGGGTTCCACAAGCACCCCAGCGTTTTTATCCAATCGCAGCAACTTTTACACGAAAGCCATACAACTGTTGCTCTCATTAATGAAATCCTAAAGTGCAAAATTGTCGCAAAGTTTATTTTCACTGTGCGTACATCAAAGAAAACGAAGACAAAAGCCCACATTCGATATAAACTTCACTTGTCACGCACTTCACTTGTCACGCACTCCACTTGTCACGCACAAAGGTTTCAATATGAGGCTCCGGGGTAAATTTAATATATTATTTTCTCAGAGAACAGAAGAAATTTAAGTTACTCTCAGCCTCATATTAAAACCTTGCCTCTATGTACAACTATTTCAGAAAAGGTTGTCTCAAGCACGTTGCGTGTTTCACTTTAATATTCCATCTTAGTGTCCCGCTCGCGCAGACGCAGTAAGATCTCGAGCGTCTACTATTTTGATAAAGAACATCTCAAGCATGTTAGGGCCTGGCTCATTTAACGGAAAATAGATTTACGGTAAATAAATGAGTAGTATAGGTGGAGTTAAAATGATACCCGTTTTTTTCGTTAACGTAGTGGAGGCCTTCGTTTAAACCTCAGGCCTCCCCTACGTTAACAAAAAAAATGGCATCATTTTTCCTCCACGTATACTACTGGAAGCATAATTGGTTGAAATGCTGTCTTACAGCGATAACATTCTTTGACCTACTTATCCATTTTTTGACTTCATAGACCGTGAACAAGAAAGAAAATAAGGCTTGAAATGTTGTCAGTTTTTCCATTCGTTGCCAACAACGAGGCAAAAAAAAAAAAAATGAAGAGAAACTGTCAGTTCGTCTCTCTTCATTTTTTCCTTTTTTTTTTTACTGCCATTCGAAAGCCCTTAGCGAGCCCTCTACTTCTCCATGAGTCTTACGGTACTTCGATTCTGCCAGTACTTTCGAGAAGCGATTTTCTTTTGATAAGTTCACGTCGTAGTGGTGCACTACACGTTGTACAAAGTCTGTAGCTAGTTCGACAATCACGATCGCATTTACGACATGGATATGTGGAATCTTTTAGCGAGCCCTCTACGTTTTTACGAGCCTTACGGTCCTTCAATTCTTCCAATACTTTAGAGAAGTGATTCTTGATTTTGCGTTTCTCTCCACTAAGTTCACGTTGGCGTCGTGCACCACACGTTGTACAAAGTCCGTAACTAGTTCGACAACCACGACCGCATTTATGACACGGACCGAATGGAGTGGCTCCTCTTCGTATCTGATAGTCGTGTTGAGCACAATATTCTGACACCTTCGAAATCTTCCTTATACATTTCGTGTCCTTGCCTCGCATTAACCAACTACAAGTTATCGTCTCAGGCATCGCGCGATGTATACCTTGTACTAGTTTATTTCTAAATGCTTTTTTGATTTCGACCTATCCTAAATGACTAAAAGTCCTTTGAGAGCGGAATTCGTATTTACGTTTGGCAGAGCAGCTGCCGTATGTTAATTATGGCTGGCAGAAATCTACATACGAACCACATCCATTGCATAAGCCAAGGGGGATGAATACATACATTCCTGAGTTCCCCCTAAAATTCCTGAGCGCCCCGATTTTGCTCGAACAAGTGAAACTGGGGCGCTAAGGAATGCAAAAAAGTTTGGCGACCCTAAAATTTACGTACGACTCAGACAATTTTTATTTCACCTGCCCCCGTGACATAGTTTGACGTGACTAGACAAAAATCTACATACGACCGCAAAACAACACGGTAATTTATACGAACTAAGAGCATCTGTTCTTAGCACAGTAATTTATACGATTTTCTTAGTGAAGTTAAAATAGACTCCGTGATGGTTTCTTTCATAGGAGATGTTGATTCTTATCCCACTAGACTGCCAAGCTTTGCTCTCATTTCCTTTCGGATCTCCGAGCGAAGTTCTTCTACGTTTTTTGACCCTCTTTCTTGCCTATTTTTTTGTCGTATTTCGAGCTTGAGTGATTCGTATTTCGATCTTTCATCGATAACACTTCCGAACTCGGCTTCTGAAATATTACCATCGGCTAGAGCCTTTGAGACTTTGACTTCCACGGAATTGGCCTTAGCCTTTGCCAACATAACGGTCTTTTCGTGCTTCGAGACGCGAATGCCAAGTTTCTTACTTGCGATAGACATCGAGGCCGAAATGACGGCACAAACAAACCCAATACTTCCTAATGAAATACCCACAGGTATCCCGATCCCTGTAAACGTCAAGCCCAACGCCATAGCGGATAATGCACCACTCAAGCTACCTGTGGCCACAGCAACCCCGTGAACAATACCACGCGCTCGGGCATATTTCTTACGAACTACTTCGTAGTGCTTTGCCTGCCGTTCGAGTTCAGCAAGTGTGTCACATACTTTTTGTAGCCGAAAGCTATCTCCAGACAAAACGGTTTCAGATGAACGTAGATTGGGATAGATCGGCGCCGTTGGAATTGTTTGAATCGAATCGCTTGCCATCGCATATTATACGTATGGCTTACTCAATCTTCAATACGTATCGTATGGGTCGACCACGGAAGTCTACCACGTTGCCTTTCTCATCACGAATCGTCAGACGAAGGCTGTTTCGTGTTGTACCTAGAGCTCGGACAGGTAGTGGGAGCGTCGCAGAATACGTTGTCTTTGCAAAACTCTCACCTCGGATCTCAATGCTAGCTAGGACTTGCGATCGCTTTCCCTCGAGAAGTGCGAAAGCGGAATTCACCACATCGCAGTGGACGTACGCTGTGTGGATATCCTTGATTACCAGGTCGTAGTGTCCAACTTTTAGCGATACGTTTCCCTCCGCATCTTCATTTCCTTCGATACCCAATAGTTCGCAGAGATTCTTACTGAACTTGATTGGTTTCTGTATCTTTAGGATCCAATCCCTCTTACCGCTTCTATTTATAAAGCTTACGACTTTATTCGACATAGCTTCATTGAAGAAGGGCTGGAGTTTACGTATGTTATGAGACCCCGGATAGATTTTGTATGGGAACCCTAAGCCTCCGGTATCCCACTCGAACGTAGCCTCCGTTTCTAGGTTCCACCAGCTATTCTCAAAAGTGACCTCAACTAGCGAAATATTGTTGATAGGAATAGGTCGATCGAAGTAGACCGTATGGTCAGCCGAGGTTGTGGTGACATTTAAGATTACCATATTAAAGCCTGAAGTTTACTTCAATGATACTAACGTATATTCTTTACTTCACGATATTAACATATGTCGTAACTTTAATACGTATCAATATCAAACAGATTAGTCAAGTGAATGAGTCGAACGGATTGGTTGAAGAAATTCCCATTTGCAGATCCTTCTCAGACAATAGCTTGGCCCGGCGCCGCGGATAAGGAAACCCGTGATACTATGCCTAATAAAGTTCATTTCGTAGGTGATTGGGGTAACTATATTGCACCTCGCAATGCGAAGGCTTTAGCGGCCTTCAAGAAAAATTATCCTCATGCGGATTTCGATAAGTTCTCAGCTAGGACAACGGCATCCGACATACATGATGAGTCTACATACGAGACTAGAATCATGTTTTACGATGGTGGGCAGCATTGGAATATGAGTGGTATCATACCAGTAGATGTCAGAAATCGTCTACACGAAGCGTTACGCGTGACAACGCAAAAACATGTGACAGTTGTGGGTTTTCCACTTCCCTTCAGAAGGACTGATTTTAAGTATCCAGTTCCAGCTGTTCCCTGGAATATCGACGCCAAAGACATAGACCCCTTTATGCGAATTCTCAAGATCTACGTAACGAAGGATCAGTTCTTCATGTCGGAGCCGCGAGATATCTTACTAGGGCTGGGGTTTGCTTTTCCTACGGACACCATTAACGACAACGACGACGAAGAAGACGATAAGTCCGAAAAAGCGCAAGAATGGTTAGATGCTCTACCAATGAGGCATTGGCAGCAACAATTCTGTTTCGTAGTTTGGTGCGCAACGGCTGGCTGCGGAGTGTCGTTCGATGACCATCTTTCAGATGACGCACCAATCACTGATTACATTCGTAGCTTTTACCGCTTCCACGTATACTACACAATCATGCGATTACTGTTCGAATTGGGAGTCCCCCTCCCCAGAGAAAACATCTTTAATAAGAACAACAACGTTCCATGGAACTCCATCGTATACGACAGGCTCAGGAGAGAGTTTGGAGTTGCCAAAGTTAACTTCGCCCTGCGCCGAGCAAGATTTACTGATAAGTCGTTTGGGTTCGATACGAATGGGCCACTCGATATTCCGACGAGGTTCTATCGCAATGAAATGGCGAAAAAGCAGCACAATTGGTTCGTTCCGCAGCAGGGCAAGGGACTGACTAAGGCTGGGGTAGTCCGAATTAATACGTCTGTAAAGGTCTACGTGTTCTGTATCCTAGGAGCCCAGGGTGTGGGAACGGTCCCGATCGTAGGGTCGCCAGGCTTGTCACCCGGTGTCCAGAAAGACTTCAAAAAACTGCTGAGAGATACCATCATGGAAAAGGATTGGGATAGTTTAGTGCAATATAACAAAGTCCTGAATGACACGAACTCTCGTCTCGACCTAGCGATCGCTAAGGGTTGTATGTTAATACCCAGCAATATGAATATCAATAAGAAGAGCATAGTGGGTTATAACAACTACCTGAAAATGTCGAATAAGCCAGGCCTAAGTTTAGGAATGAACGATAATATCAACCTCGATGAAAAAACTCCGCCACCAGACCACATGGAAGGCTCGAAACCAAAAACGCATAAACCTGCTATGGAAGACTCGAAACCAAAAACGCATAAACCTGCTACAGACAGCGGAGCCACAACGGATAAGCCACATAGGCGACAAAGTCGCGGTGTATCACCAACGAGTCACGAAACCAATTTGGCAATCGTGGGTATTGTGGCCGGCGTAGCCTCATGGATGATATTTCGTTAGCGCCGTTTCGACGATTTATATTGCTCTACTAGGAATATGACCACAGCTACAATGAGTAGCCAGGCATTCTTGGCAAGGAAGCCGAAAACTTCTCCAGCGGTACGGAATATGAAACTCGCAATAGCGCCTATCGCCCCAGGTAGCACGTTAGCCAACTTTTTTCCAAGATCCTTCAAAGCCGTACCAACTCCCTTAGCAACGGAAGCCAAGCCTTTTGTCAATATACTAACGACAGTAGCAATTACGGCACCTGCAACGGCTAACACTCCAATCACCGTAAATCCATGTTTCTTGAAGATGGCTTTTATGCGGTCTCGTAACGACATACGATCTTTGATGGATTCGATTTCTTCATTGAGCTCCTGTACTTGATCCTCTAGTTCTATTACCTTATTCTTTGCGACCTCGTACTTTGGCGTCCCCTTAGTTAATGAATCCATCTTGTTTGTTTCGTCAGTCTTTTGTTTCTCCTTTCCAGCGACTGTATCCTCTTTCGTACTAATCACTTCTTCCGCAGTTGGTCCCAGAATATCTCTAATCGTTTTTGGAAATCTTGAACCTTCGAAGTCATCCAGCAAGTGGCCTTTGGCATTCACCTTATTCATTTGTACCACGACCCTACCATATTCATCCAAACTAGCGGTGAACTTAGCCTTCTTTGAGTCTACCTCTGGAAACTTATCACGGATCTCGTCCCAGGCCTCTGTGGCTTGTCCTTCCCTTTCTGCTAACGTAGTTCCCGCGGCATCACCTTGATTGACTAATTCTATATACTCAACTGAGCTGCTTCCCCAATTACTCCGATTTTTCCATAACCTATCACGTATGGCTTTCGTCGTATTTCTGAATCTATGCTTAGCTCTATGCCACCAATCCATTTCTGCCTCGCCATCCTCAGGTCTAATCGCAGCCCATTCTTCGGGAGTAAGATCATTCACATCAGCGCCACCTTCTTTGGTTGTAGGCTCGAAGTCTATCACATCTTCCATATTGAACAATCAACGCACTATTAGTATTGACCATACATTCAACAGGAATGAATATGTTATCAACGAATCTCAATCCCGACTATGCTCCTAGGGAAGGTAGATCTCTCAAAGCCAGTCGTGTGTTCCATCGCGTAACTTTCACCCCATCGACGGCAAACCCCGGGGAAACCTTGATCGTAGAGGTTCCAGCGATAGGCGAAAATAGACTTCTAGTACCTGGTAGTTTAGCTCTCAGTACCAATATGACTCTATCCGGTGGTCACGCAAATAACCGCTTGGTGGCCAACGTTGGACGCTGTCTAGTCTCAAAACGAGTCGTAAGAATGGGCACTACTGTCTTAGAAGATTGTGGTCGACCTGATCTACTGCAGGTATATAGCGATCTCTACCTATCTGCCTCAGAACGAGAGAACCGCATAGAGCAGGGCATTCAATCTGACAATGTTAACAAACTTCGCTCTGCTGCCGGTGATAAAGGCACATCGGATGCAGCCGACAATGCAACGCTTGCCGCATATGGTAGCGCGTATAAGATACCTATCGATCACGACATTATCACAACTCATGGTGTCCTCTATCCGCATGCGATTCGAGATAAGTTGGCGTTTCTTTTAACACTGGCACCAGCTATTGACGTCATAGTCGGATCTGACACCACGAAAGTAGGGACATACAAGCTTTCTAACATTGAGCTCGAATATGAAGTCATCGAAAGTCTCGATCTTGCGGTGCAGGCCAATAGTACCTACGACAGCGGAAAAGCTTTCCTGTACAACCACGCTGAGTACTACAAAACAGTCTCAGTCAACCAAGCAACCGACACACTCGTATCTGAAAGCGTGAACACCCTTCGTATCTCTCTCAATGGCATCCTTCTTCTATTCGTGGATCCCCATGTGGCAGGCACCAGAGATAGTGAGAAGTTTGTAAATCCAGGAATCACCAAGGTAGAGGTACACGTCAATGGTATTCCTAACGCTCTATATTCTTTTGGGATGCTACCAAAGGATTTATGGAAGTCTGCAAAGAATTGGTTTTGTGGATTGTCGTCCCATCAAGCGACCACATCCATGACACATAAGAAATTCTTCGAGAACAAGTTTGCCGTACTCATCGATTGTCGCACCTCACAAACCAGCGTAGCTCATGGAGATGGTCTTTCCCAACAAGATGCTGGAGCATCCATTCGCCTTAGGATTCATCGCACTGGAGGCTCAGGTATCGTGAACATGCACATGTTCGTGCTTTCCGATGCGCAGGCAACTATTGAACGGGGGATGCTACAAAATGTTTATAACTGATGGATACATTGGCAGAACAAATTCCTTTTAATGCACTCATAATCGGCCCCACGAATTGTGGAAAGACTCAGTTCATAGTCGATCAATTGAGAGGGCCATTTCGCTTTAAGTTTGAATATATCGTATTGATTTGTCCCACCTACGATAACAATAAGACCTATGAAGGCTTCGGCAAGGGAGATCCACGATTTATTGTCCTAGCGCCTTCTCAGAATGATATCGACGCCACCTTGGGTGACTGCGCATGTTATTTCGAAGGAACGAATACGCTCATTATCCTCGATGATTGTGCGGCAAGCAAGGACGTTAAGGGAAGAACCAATAAGATATCCGATTTAGCCTTTTCTGCACGTCACATTGGTATTTCAATTTGGGCATCATCGCAAACGCAAAAAAGCATATGCAAGAACTTTCGTGAGAACTGCGCAATCGTCGTGGCATTTCGTATCGCAAGTGCCCCGGGGTTGAAGGATCTATTCGATGACTACGGGGCTGGCATATCATTGGATAATAAGAAGATGTTCGTATCAGAACTTGAAACTAAGTTTGCACATATATGTTTCTGTTTACGACATCCCTTTTCCACCGTATTGAACATACCTTCGCCTACGACATGTCACGGTACGTTGAAGTAAGATGGATAAACATTTGGATGACGAATTAATGGATGCACTCAAATCCAGCAAGACGGATGTGGCATCGACGGTGGATGCGGCCTCAAATGATCATCGGGAAACCCTCGCTATCTTGGCCGCCACTGGTACAACGAAGGAATACCTCGGAAAGGCGTACTCTCTAGGAGACATACATAAACTATCCGAGAAAGACATAGAAATACTATATAGAAGGTATCATGCCGTTGTGGCCCAACAAGTGGCAGGATGCTTAGTCGACAACGCTATGAACCTAGCTACTCGCGTAATCGCGTATCTTATACCAATAGATTCCCAAACGGCCCTGTCAAAGGACTTAAGAGAAGATCGCATAATTCGTAATGAAATCTCTTCTTTAGCTGGCATGGTGTCTCTTAAGGCAGGTCGCTTCGTAGCCCTAGCCAGCGCTATATTCCACGTAGCTAATCACATAGAAGTCGATAAGTCGTCATCTTCCGTTACGCCAATTGAAGTAACACCGACTATCGACATACAGCAAGATGTCAAACCAGAATGAAGACTCGGATTCACACGACGAAAGAGAAATATTAGAAGATCGCATAGACAAAGTCGAGATAGACTCTCGCATAATTGAGATAGCTTTCGAGATCGGAGCGGGCGTGGCATGGGTAAGTATCATCTACGGATTCATCCTCTCAATGAGGAGACGTAGTATGGTAAGGGAATTAGAACGCTTCGAGGTAGTAAGCGATGAACCTCTAAAAGACGCGCCACCTAGTAGTCATGCAATTGAAGTCACTCGACCTAACAACATACGGCAAGATGGAAGCCCCACCGAATGACCTCATCACGAAGGAACCAAGCTCGTCGGCACCTAAAAAAGAAAAGAATCCAAAACGCGTCGCGGCCGGTAAAGCCATAGCGGAAAGAAGGAGACTACCTAAAGAAGCCCCCACCGACACAGCTACTCCAGTAGACAGTCAGAACGATGAACCAAGCTGGATAGCCAATATATCAGCCACCACCACGTTTGCAGCAGTCGGAGTATGCATAGCACTGGTGAGTCTATTCTACCAGTATAAGCGATACGCTCAAACACAACGAGTCGGGACTGGTGACTATCATACATCTACTGGTGGCAACAAAGGAACTAAAGAAACCACCAAACGTAGCGACCTAAAAACTCAAGGCATGATATAGCATTTGAAGTTACGCAACATATCGGTGATGTAAACGTTGTTCCGACAAGATGGTTAGCGAATTTATGAATACAATACAGGAAGCTGTCATATTGGTTGGACTCGCCTCAGGTATCGGTTGGATCGGAAAGAAAGCAATCAAGGAACCCTTGACTAACGACCCTTCATCTAGCGTTTTGAACTTCGTGAAGTGGATAGCAGTGTTGTCTGGTAGCCTGGCTGCTAAGAAATACCTAAAGGACAAAGGGTATTTGAAGCCTGCTGAGTGACGGGTTTGAAGCCATGGGAACGATAATAGTTATGGCGGTTTCTTTTGCCGTAGCAAGCGGTGCCGCTGGTATTGCCGCACACGAAATCGAAAAAGCAACTAGCGGGCCGAACGCGACTGCCGCAGAGATTGTAAGGCATGATGAGGCCCAGGAGAAATTCAATGTTGACATGGCCGCCTACGAAAAAAAACAAGAAGAACGACTAAGAGCCTTAGCCACCTGGAACCACTGGAAAGAAAACAATGCACACATCGGTCTTCAGGATAGAATCTACGCAATGAAAAAACTCCGCATATATCACATACTGCAAACGAAATTGGAAAAGCCAAAGCTCTCCGATTCCTATAGACCCTCGAGTTCAAGGAAAACTGCCGAATTGGTGGCCTTAGGTGGTAGTGTGTTCGCAACTGGATACGTTGTCACACGATTCTTATAAATTTACTATGCATTACCACTAAAATTACTAGATTTACTACGAGTAATTACTAATTTACTAAACTACTACGAGTAATTACTCCGCATAAGTGAGATTACTAGGTAATTACTCCGCTCCTCAAAGTAAGAGAAAACGACCTACTGAGTAAATTAGAAGACTTAGAACCAAACACGAGAGTGGCAACTAATCCACCTAACGGACCAGAACGTGCAATAAGTAATAGTTCGGCTCGTTAGTAAGGGTTGTGAAAAAAAAATCGAATCCAACAACCCTATTAGATAAAGACACATGTATATATATCAAAGACGATGGCTAGCCAAGTTTCCAATGCAACCAACGATGCCCCCTCAACCAATGGTGCCATCTCAACCAACGATGCCAATACCACGGCGACGGCAAACAAATCCTCTGTGTTCAACGCAGAAGACATCCTCAAAGCCTTCGAACAGGGAAAGGAGGGAATAGTTGTGTTCGACTGGGACAATCCTCGAAGTGGTCCAAACGGATGTAAATACATCCCAGTCTACTTTGATCTTGGGGAAGGACAACGTCCAGCAATCTTTCGCTTCAAAGACGAAAAACATGTTGGTCAAATATGTCCACATGAGCAAGAAGACCTTGCCCGATTGAACCTCGCATCGGGACAAAAGGATAAGTACAAGAAGCGTGATCGCAATCCCTGCCTACAAATTCAAAAGTGGTGTGTGCCAGTATTGACTCAGATGGATGGAATCACCTTGAAGACCGACAAGGATGGAAACCCTGAACTTCCAAGTCCAGACAAATTGAGTACCCTCTTCAAAGTGATCCAAGAGTTGGACTCTGCGTTCGAAAACGAGGTTGAGGCGTGCCTCACAAGTGGAAAGATTTGTGCACGCAATCTGCGTCGCCGTACCGCACCAGCCGAAGGAGCTCTCGTTGTCTCCAACACTAAGATCCATACACTGGTTCAACGAACTATCTCCATGGAAGCCTCCAAGAACGCCGGATGTGCATTGAGCAATCCCATTGCTAGGCTGCGCATGAAATGCAACATGCAGACAGGTGTACCCAACTGCCTATTCTTCGACAAGAGTCGGCCGTTCTCCGTAGGAAGCCGCACTTCTTACGAAGCTCTCGTAGATGCGAATTCCAACCAAGTAAATGCTTCCAACATAAGTAATATGATATTGCCAGGTTCCATACACGATGGCGTTTGCGACGCTAGTAGTGTCTGCACGAGTGGATTGGGAATATCCTACTTACTCGACGCCGCCGTCCTAGTCGTAACGCAACCGCTTCCAACGAAGACTCGGGCCACTCTCGAGGACGTATACGAATAGGGAGATGTAGAAGAAAAAAAAAAAGAAAAAAAAAGGAATAAGGACCGATGGGTCTTTATTCTTTTTTTTCACGATAAGGACTATACATATTAAAGTCTCGTTGTTAACACTATACGTAATGGATGCTATCTTCTATGGCCCTGAAGGATATTGGAAAGGTTACTCCGCAATTGGTAAACTATCGGCGGCAGCAAAGGTATCGGAAGACACGGCTAAGAGTTGGTTAGAGAAGCAAGCACTATGGCAAATTTATTTATCACCACCACGATATGTACCACGACCACATTGGACCGTATCGAAACCTAACGAAGTCCACCAAGCTGATTTGATATTCTTACCACACGATCGACCTGGGCGTGGACGGAAGCTATACAAGTACGCATTGGTGGTAATCGATGTGGCTTCTCGATACAAAGAAGCCGAACCTTTAGCTTCGAAAGATAGTGGTGAAGTTTCTGCGGCATTCGAACGAATCTACAAACGTAGTCCACTCGAATGGCCAAAGACGTTGCAAGTAGATCCTGGTAGAGAATTCATGGGACGTATGTCTGAAACGTTAGAACTACATGGTACGAAAGTTCAACGAGGCGAGGCTGGTAATCATAGAGCGCAAGGCTTCGTCGAACGAGCGAATAGAACGCTAGCTGAGAGATTGTTTGGATACCAATATGCACAAGAGATGGTACTTACTTCGGAAGGCTCAGAGGCGCGTAGTAGAGAATGGGTAGTTCGTTTACCAATGGTTATCAAAGCCCTGAATGGTGAGGTGACTCGACTTACAGGAAAGGAGCCTTCGAATTCCGTAGTGACGCAACAAGTAGATCTAAAGACTCCTACATATTCACGCACTGTTGGCTTGAGAGAAGAGCGCCTACCATTTGACGCCTTAGTTCGATATCTCTACGCCCCAGGAGAATTGGAAGGAGGTGAAAAACGTAGAGCCACTGATCCCGTGTGGAGTTTACAGATATACACCATTTCGCGAAGTGTAGTATCTTCGGGACAGCCTGTGCTGTACTACCTCGCTAAGCGAGAAGGGGGGAAGGATGCACCCAAACGTGGATTCGTTCGTGAAGAGCTACAAGTCGTTCCTAGGGATACGGAACTACCACCGAAAGATGTTCTGTTCGTATCCAAGCGCTAGACAGCATACTCTATTGGCTCGGTGTGGATTCCATCGGGAAGAACGCGTCTTTTGTCGTAGTAAGCCGATAGCCCAAGTTTCTGCTGTTCGTAGGTTGCCATACCTTCCGGCACTAGACGGAAGCCTCGGTTTTTCGCCATGTCAATACTACCCTGGAGTGCTGCTTCGAATCGAGCCCACGAAACGTCGTTGTGCCGTCTAGACATACCTTTGGTGGAATATTTCCTGCTGCCACCCACATCGACATACCAAGCTTTAGAACATAGGGCAATAGCGCGTTGACCTTCGAATTCGAGTTTGAAGAGTCCTGGCGTACGACTACTCCATTTGTCCCAAGCTAGCCATTCCTTTCTGTGGGCTGCGAAATCCTCTCGTAGGTCTGATCTTACAACTTCGTCGAGGCTGTTTCCAGAGATGGCAACGTACGCGCTGTCCGTATCCATCTGTATGTATTCGAAATCCTTGCGATCGACGTACTTATCAAGGAAGTCGTAGTAGAACTCGAGCATGCGAAGTTTGGCAAGCTGATATACCGCGATACCTACTTGGAAAGGGCGTTTGATTCGGATCTGGGCCTTTCTACTCTCGAGTTCGTATGCCTCACCAACCTCTTCCAGATCTTCGAACCAAACACTTCGCAATGCTTTGTCAACAACTTTCTCGTCTTTCGTATAGGTGACATCTGTTTGGCGTCCCAAGTCTTCGAGCAACTTTCCATAGGCGCTGTTTCCTAATAGCTTGAACACATCTGCCAGCAAAGCTTTACTTTTGTCTACGTCTCCCATGCGTCGCGCCTCAGTGACTTGGTCCACGAACCATTCGAAGATTTCTTTGGATTCGTAGTCTATCGTGCGGTAGACAGCAGTAATCACTGCGCCATGATCGAGATACCAACGTAGTAGGGGCTCGTAGAGTAGCAACCTCTTTCCAGAGAGACTCCCAACTAGCTTCTTTTCCTCGCTGAGCTTTCTACCCGTCCTTGCGAGGTAGGCCAACATTTGTGGAGAAATTGCTTCCTTGGGGATTTTCTTGTTGTAGAAGAAGGGGGGCATCTCCTCAAATTTCTGCCACAATTCTTTTGGTATCTCGATGTCTACCTCCGCGTAGCCAAACCACTCACCGTTTCGTAGACATTCGACGAAGTCTTCGGCTTCTAGATCTGGCTCATCATAGTGAACGACCTCTTCTTTTCCACAAGGCATTTCGAGCTCCATGGTAGAAAGATATAGGGCGTTGGCATCGTATCCAAGAATCTTACGACAAATTTTAGTTCCTCCCTGATGACTGCGAATCCTAGTCACTCCCGCTTCGTGGCGTCTAGTGAACACTATGCTTGGACCTCCCACGACAGCGCCTTTCAGCATGTGGTAGGCTTCCTCACCTGGAGCGTACATCTCAGCTCCCCGTTCTACACTACCTCGAAACAGGAACTGTAGCGAGACTCCTGGGATGGACACGGCGTCTTTCAGCATGTCTACTCCCTTCTCGTGGTAGAAATCTCGCATCTTTTCGAGTGCCTCTAGGAATGGGACTACGTCTAGGTCGTTGTAGTATCGTAGCCAATCTGCGAAGGTCTCCATTCCTTTGTCGTGAAAGGTGCACTTACAATCTTCGAACTCTGACCTAGATAGTAAGTGTTCTCTTTTCAACTTCGAACCCCACTCTTGATAATCTGGTAATCCAACGTGATCCAACTTGTCGGGAGAGTCGAACCACTCATATGGGAAGAAACTCTTTTGCGATTCACATCCGTAAGCAGTGATCCAACGTTCGTAAGAAGTTCCAGGTCCAAGGTAGTTTATCACATCGAGGAAACGGAAATCGGGAGTCAAGAGAAACATAGTAGAATTGTCTTTCTTCGCTACTCTGACTTTCTTGCATGTATCGGCAATAGATTCTACGAAATAGTTTCTGATCAAATTCAAATCATACCGGCCAGAGTTGAAGCCTAGAACGGGAACTTGGTTGACCCATTCGTCGATTCTCATCCGTTGTTCCTTTGGTAGTGTGTCAAAGGAGAATTCAGGTGTCTTGGGGCAGAACTGTTCCGCAACGCCTTCTTGGATGTTCTGCGCTCTTAGCTGGAGTTCTTCGACGAAGGCCGCTATAAGTTCCTTTGGATCACGTCGACAGAGATGGGTTGGTGTTCGATCGTACGTGTCGGCAATTGATACTGATATGGGAACATGAACGTTTTCGATGCTCAATCGGTCCGTTGGTTGTCGACCTTTCGTTCTATCGAGGTAGGCTTCAAAGTCGTACACTATGGCGTGTGGGTAGGCGGTTTGCGTTGGCGTTGGAACCGGTTCGTTCGTCTTCTTTGTAGAGCAACCCCAAGCCTCCACTACTACGTAACCTGCCTCACGTAGACTCTCCGTTCTTTTGCAGGTCTTACGATACAGACATCTCTCTTGAGGGAAGCATTTTGGGCAGCCGTGGAAGTAGCATCCATGAAATTGGAAAATGGTTTTCGAAAGAGGTTCGTAGCCATCAACCGCTGCTCCTTCGAGCCAATGCTCTCCACCATGTCCACAAGCTGCGTGATGAATGTGTTGCCCAATCCTTTCGGCTTCGCGTTTCAACCAGCGTAGAGCGGCTTTGCTGGCTGTGCTCTCTGGCCAGAAGGCTTTTTCGTATGCCGACTGAGGTACCGTAATTACTTTTCCAGGGCAAACAATCTTCGTTTCGCCACGACTACAACGATCTGCGTGGCGTTGAAGGTTCGAGGCATTTGTGAACCGTTGCTTACAAGCATTGCATACGTAGACGTGCCCTAGCTTTTTGACGTCCTTGATATAGACAACAACAACAACAACAACAACAACAATTTATTGTACCCTTTGAAAATACAACAGTTATATGTGTTTAAAAGTTTAAAATAAATATAATTAGGGTACTGGCTTCCAGAAATAACCTTAAGGGGCTAAAAATGCCAGGAAGCCAGTTTAAATAGAATAATTATAATTACAAGGTCGGAAGAAAGCAAGGGGTACACACACAACGTAAACTATGTTAACATACCACACATACACACGCAGACAAAAACAGCAGTAAACACACATACACACAGATCTACACAAATGTTATAATAAAATAATCTTCGAGAGCATAAATAGTATTAAAATTCGGGAGAAAAAAGATCAAAACAGTTTTATCAACTTTAGAAGTGGTAGAAGAAATATCTTTAATATTTCTCCACTAAATCACTTTTAAACTTTTCTTTAAATTTTGAAAACGAAAACGATTTCATGTTTTTATCCATAGAATTCCATATTTTAGATCCTTGAAATCTGATGTTAAATATACCGTAATTCGTTCTTGCTTTAGGAAGGTAATAACACTGTTTTGATGCAGATCTTGTATTATGGCTATGGATTCTATCAATTGGAGTAAAGAACGTTTTAAAAACTGAAGGTAATAGTTGATGGTAAAATTTAAACATAAAAGATGCGATATGGAAAGTGACGAGATCGAGTAACTTAATTATATTCAATGACTTAAATAAAGGACTTGAGTGTTCATCGAATTTAGAAAAAGTTATAATACGCATAGCTTTTTTTTGCAGAAGAAAAAGTGGTTGTAGAGTGGAGGGGTATGTATTACCCCAAACAATTATTCCATATGTTAAAAAGGGATAAATCAGAGCATAATAAAGATTAATTAAAATATTAATATGAACGTAATACCGTAATTTAGACAGGATACCAACACTTCTCTTAATTTTTTTTGCAATACTTTCAATTTGGGATTTCCAGCTTAGGTTAGAGTCAATCAGGATGCCAAGGTATTTAATACAATAGTCTTGTTTTAATATCTTATCGTTAATGGTTAATTCAAAATTGATACTTATTTTCCGTTGAGGTGGATGGAAGAGAACAAAGTTAGATTTTTCTACATTGAGAGAAAGCTTATTTGCACTTAACCAAGTATTCACATTATTTAATTCAGAATTTATATCTGATTGAAGGGTATTTATATTTTTATGTCTATAAAATAAATTAGCATCATCAGCAAATAAGTGGAAGTCAAAAAGATCAGAGCATAGGTGGAAATCATTAATATATAGCAGAAAGAGTATGGGGCCAAGTACTGATCCTTGAGGCACACCACAAGAAATGTGTTTAGTCGATGATGTAAAATTATTAACTGTGACCGTTTGTTGACGGTTACTGAGATATGAGGTAAACCAAGTTTTGGCTACACCCCTTATTCCATAGTACTCTAGTTTTTTAATTAAAATTTTATGATTAACCGTATCAAAGGCTTTACTAAAATCTAAGAATATTCCACAAGAAAAGTCTCGTTCATCAATTGCTTTCTGGATTTTATCTATTATGCTAAGGACTGCATGGTCAGTGGAGTGTTTTGCACGAAATCCAAATTGGTTGTCAAACAGAATTGCATTCTTTTGAAGAAAATCAAGCAATCTGTTACACATAAGTTTCTCTAAAAGTTTATTGAAAATAGAAAGGAGAGAGATTGGGCGATAATTGCAAATACTAGTCTGGGATCCTTTTTTATAAATTGGTAGGACGTTTGCTAATTTAAAATTACTTGGGACTATCCCAGCTGAGAAAGAAGCATTGAATAAAGTTTCCAGAGGCTTTGAAATTACAGTTTTAAGAATTTTAATGACTGAGACTGGAATACTGAAAGGACCAGTGGCCTTTCCAGTTTTTAAATTAGAAATTTCATTTTCAATTTCCTCAGTAGTAGCAGGAAAGATATAAAAGCTATTGCATGACGTGCCAGATAAATAATCTAGCGGTGATTTTTGAACATTAGGTATTATACAGGCTAGACTATTTCCTATATTAGCGAAATAATTGTTAAAAGCATAAGCAATTGTCATTGGATCAGTTATTTCATTATTCCTTTCAACAATTTTCGTAACTCTCTGATTCGCTCGGGGCTTAAAATGAATTATTTGTTTGATACCATTCCAAACTCTCTTGGTATCTTTAATGTTCTGTAAAAAATAGTCATTATAATATTTTCTTTTACTAATCTTCAATATGTGGTTTAGTTTATTTCTATAATGTTTAAACTTTGAGTGATAATAGGAGGACTTTGTCTTTAGAAATTTCTTGTATAATTTATTTTTCACAAGAATAGATACTTGAATTGCACGTGTTATCCAAGGTTTAGATTTTAATTTTATTTCTTTTCTAGATAATTGCTTAATAGGAATATGTTTATCTATTATTTCAGTTATTTTAGAATAAAAAGAATCAAACATGACTGATGGATTAGTATTAGATGCAAAGACTGTTAGCCAATTTATAGATTGGATTTCATTAATAAGGGCTAATTCATTAAAATTAGAATAGTCTCTTTTATACATCTTAACATTTGAAGGGAGAGAAGAAAATTTATTAAGTATAATAAAATTTGGTAAATGATCAGTTAGGTCATAAACGAGATTACCACTGATAACAAAGTGATCAATTGAATTAAAAAATATGTTATCAATCAATGTTGAAGTGTGATCGGTTATTCTAGTTGGCTGCAGAATTTGTGGTTGAAAGAAGAAGGAACCGAGTGTGTTAATGAAGTTGTCTGAGCCAGAGTGTGAATTAATTTTCAAAAGGTCTATATTAAAATCCCCCATTATTAAGCAAAGTTTATTTTCTCGGTGAATTAGTTCAACTGTAGAGTTGATGTAATCCATAAAGTGATCTAAGTTACCGTTTGGGTGTCTATACACTACACCACATATTAGATTAGGTTTACCATCAGACACGATTTCAATCCAGAGAGTCTCAAGGTCTGATTCAGTAACAGATATTTCATTTCGTATGTTGAAATTAAAATTATTTTTAACATAAAAAGCTACACCTCCTGCATTAGAAAGACTAGGTTTAGAAACAAACTCATATCCAGATATATCTATGTTTGTCAAGGGATCCTGATCAACTCTAAACTTAATTTCAGAAAGCCCAATCAATGAAAATGGAAAGTACAATACAGATAGCATATCAACAAGACTGTCATAGTTGGCTGCCAAACTCCTAATATTACAGTGTAATGCAGAAAATGATTTGGGGTCAGATAAACACTCATTAATATCGTAATTATTATGAAAATCATGCGAAGTATAATAAGCGAAATTATTATCAGAGGGCATATTAAGATCAATATCAAGGTCGGTTAAATGAGGAATATTAGATATAGGCGATGTAATATTCAAACATGGTAAGCTACTAAGTTCCGAGAGTCTATCAACAGAGAGAGCTGCAGATGTTAAACATCTAGGACAATTCGCACTTGAGTCGCACATGTATTTACATTATTACATTGTTCGATGAGTATTCTAAATATACAATATACTTATATTTGTACTTATCTCGATAACTTAGTAAGTTCGTCTTTATTCTTTATAGAGACCACTCGACTGTCCTCGTTCTTCCTCAGATAAATCCTGCCATTAGAAGTCCATATGAACTTATAGTTTAGCTCTTTCTTGGCTTTCAAACAGCACTTAAATATATCTTTGTTCCGCTCGGTAAGACTTTCATTGATGAATATGCCGTTTGAAGCACTATATCCAAGATCCTTGGTTGTTATGTCCCTTAGCTTCCTTCTGGCACGATATAATTCCTCTTTAATGTCGCGACGAACAAATTTCACGATGATTGAGGGTTCCGGACGCTTCCCTTTATATCGGCTGGTGACAGGCATGCCCATAGAAGGCATGTCCTTCGTATATCCCAATCGTCATCGTATGCTTGTAGTGAGCTGCATGTCGCATCAGATGCCAAGCGCCAGCCTCCGTAGGTTCGTACACCCGAATGCCGATTCCAAAGTGTAACTCGACTTTCTCCAGCTGGTCTAAGGAAGTTCTGGGAACGTCTTGCGTGGGCGCTGTCAGGCGATAGAAGTTCTGGGCAAGTTTTCGAGCTGAGGTGTTGCACTTGTCTGCACGGGCTCCTTTGCATACGGCAAGGCAACGCCAAAGACATAGGTTGTCACCATATCGATCAAGGGCAATCATTCCTTTTTTCTGACGAAGCCATTGGGGTAGTGGACCTGTTCCCAACAGAGGCTGACGATCAATCACGACTTTGACATCCACGTAGATCCAACGCACGAAGGCCCATTGGGTATTTGGTCGATTGATGTTGTCGGGATTCAATCGAGCTGTCTCCTTGCTATTGATCCACTCCTCCGCATTGCCTAGGACATTCAACCATGGAGAACTGGGGACAGTCTTGGAGAATAGCATCACACGTCCGTCGTTGACATTGCGAATGCGATAGGTGTAGCCGTAGCGCAGGTAGAAGCTGGTGGTTACCTTTGCAACTAACTTTTCCATGATCCTAGGGGTTAAATCTCCTGCCACACCTTGGAAGAAGCGCCACTGGATAGTACGGCGGCCGATCTCCACTCCCTCGAGCATTCCATCTCTCTCATCGAGAATAGCCTCGGCCTCTCGAGCTAGACTCCGTGGAAGTGGCTCACTACGAGGCTCTTGCAGGAACCGTCGGAAGGCTCGGCGTTTGTGGGGCAAGCGGCTTCGAGGGTTTTCTATAGACCTCTCTTCGTCAGCTTTTGCCCTTAGACTTGCTGTGATCTCCTCATTCAACTGTTTGGTTTCCCGCACGCGTTGAGCTCTTTTGTGAGGATTTTCCGAATCGCCTCGAAGAGCTGGAAACCTACCTGTTCGATCGGCTCGTTCGATTCTATTCTCCCATTCGAGAGCGCGAGCCTCAGCTATTGTCTGGGCTAGCTTGGATTTGTCGAACCTAGAAAAACCTCGCAACCCAAATTGCTTCGCTTGAGTACGTAGTTCTTCTAGGGTGACCATCTTCTATGTCGCGGGACAAAGAACACACAATCGGTGTCGATATACTATACATGTGCGGCTTTCTCTAATATGGATATCGAAATGCAATAGTGTTGGCAACGAATGGAAAAACTGACAACATTTCAAGCCTTATTTTCTTTCTTGTTCACGGTCTATGAAGTCAAAAAATGGATAAGTAGGTCAAAGAATGTTATCGCTGTAAGACAGCATTTCAACCAATTATGCTTCCAGTAGTATACGTGGAGGAAAAATGATGCCATTTTTTTTGTTAACGTAGGGGAGGCCTGAGGTTTAAACGAAGGCCTCCACTACGTTAACGAAAAAAACGGGTATCATTTTAACTCCACCTACACTACTAAATGTGTCTAACAGCAACAACAGTTTAAACAAAATCTAATCAAATCATAATACTAATATCCACTTCCTTAAATTGTCGTATCACGTGATTGATGACGTCATAATTAGAGAAAATCATTTAAGTGAAATGCGGTTGCGATGATAACATATGAATAGAAAGTAACCCTGCTGAAATCAGTGTTTTAGACCACGTTTAGAAAACATAGGGAAATATTAATGGTACAAAACGTCGCGTGACCTATTTTGCATATTTTCGCCTTAAAGAGGCCGTCTCACCCACAGTGCTTAGCGCGCTCACATAGCATAGCGGCCATTTTCGATGCCATCGAAATCCAGAGTTTTATGGCAGTGGTCTTAATCTTCTCTACATCTCTGCCATCCTTCCAGCTATCATAAAAAAAATCATACTAGGTTGAACCTTTTTTATTGCTCTTCCTATCGAGCCTCTTATTTAAGTCTTAAATTATTTGGTCATGTAAATTTTAGTTTTATTTCAGGTGGCCGTAGTTCTCTGATGGATGCCTGAGTCTCGTTCGTCCTCAACAAAAGGAAACAATTGTCCGTTTGTGTCCAGGATTTCCACCTACAACATGGAGAAGCTATCCTGACCATTAATCTTTATATTTAAAGATATATTAGCGCTTAGTTGGAGTATCTACTATCTTTGAGCCGATTTGGGTTGTTGAACTGACACCGTGGCTGGCTTACGCGACCCGACCCCAAAAGAACTGAGCAGTTTCCTAAAATCATTTTCAGGGCTTTGGCGTTTAACTTGTGGAAACAGGTCTCTCTCTGGTTTCGAAGGACTTTTAGACAGTGATTTCGCCGAGATTTTCGGATTCACCGTGTCGATCAAAGTGTTATTTGACAAACAAAGCCGCCGAGATAATAATTTCCCATTCAAGCGAGCTCTTGAACTGGTTTTCTGCTACTGCCATCAACGAGATTGCTTGCTAGTAGATCTCTCTCTCACTTTCTCTCTCTCTGCAGGGAACAATAAAATCGAGGAGAGAAACCTCTCGCTTTAATAATTATTAGTATTATCTGGAAAGATAGCACCGAGATAGTACGGAAGCGACGGGTGAGCGGTAATAGTCAACAAACTATAATAGGCAACGAAACTCCGCTTGGTCGACCCGAAAAGAACTGAGCAATTTCCTAAAATCATTTTGAGGCCGGGCTTCGGCGTTTAACTCTCTATCTGGTTTCGAAGGGCTTTCACGCAGTGATTTCGCCGAGATTTTCGGATCAAAGTTTATACTCGCACGAAATTTGACAACAGAGCCGCCGACTGGAGATAATAATTTTCTATTAATTGAAGCGAGCTGTAATTCGTTCACTGTTCTCTCTTGAACTGGTTCTCTGCTACTGCCAGCAACGAGATTGGAGCTTGCCTGCTAGCATATATATATATATATATATATCTCCCTGCAAGTAAAAATAAAACGGAGGAGAGAAACCTCTCGCTTTCATAATTATTAGTATTACCCGGAGAGAGTGTTCTCTGTTATAGCACTGAAGGGAAGCGACGGGTGAGCGGTAAATATTATAATGCAGCCAAATACTGCTGTATAACACTTTGCTGACTTCACATTCAATTTGTAAGGTACTATTAGTTTCATCAAGGTCATCCATGTTCAAGGCAAAATTATCATGTCACCAACATACAGAAATATACGCTCAGTTCGTGAGGTTCCGCCGTGAACAAGGGGTCAAAGTCCCGGATATAAACAATAACAAAGCACGCGAAGCACTGTGGGTGAGACGGCCCCTTTAATATCTCGTTAACGAAACATTGTAGTCAACTTTTCTAAGCTGAAATAGGTAAAAGGCTATAACCTTTACAAACACATCCACTTATTATCCTCAGTGTTTCTGTTAAAGTCGGAGCCGCGTTTTTGATTTACTGATTTCGTGGTCTAAGTCACATGACAGAAGACATGACATATTTACTGCACACAATCCACTTAAGGGAGTCGAGAATGACGATATCTATTATCGTAAGAAACTTGGCGCACTTATCGTTGTCGGATGTGCTCAAATAAGAAAAAAAGGTTTTTACCCGAACCATCTTCTATTTGTTAAATAAGACACACACCCAGTCTCTAACCCTCAAGTACCTTGAAGTACCCTCTATGGTTATTCACTTTTATCACGTGACGGCCATGTTGGCAAGAAACAATAGATTTACCATGTGTAGCCTCGTACTGAGCAGTTTCAGAACGAGGTTAGACGGGGAAAACAAAAGATTTTATTGTCCTGTGTCTCAACATGGCCACCGTGTGAATAAGGTCTATTGAACCAAATACCTATAACACACCGCGCACTTGATGAAACAGACACAAAATAAATGAAATTAACTTCTGTTTTGGAAAGAGCAATGTAATTTGCACAATGCAACATGCACGCGACAACCTATTTTAAAATAGCTGTATTCATATTATGGAAAGCAAAAACAAAAATAGAACTCAAGAACCTGTCGAATAATGCTATGACCAGTAATTATTTATGTCTGAGGGAGAAACGGCAGAAAAGAGGAGGTGGAGGGGGCCATTACTTGGAAAGTAATAGAAGTAGTGTTAAAGTGGCCGTATCTGCGAGCCGTGTGTTATTAGAGGGCATACAGTAATGTTATTTTCAGCGATTGTTTCAAACGAACTGACGAACCTTGCGCACATATGGGATTGTTAAAATCAAAGCAAATATACACTCTACACATGCGCAATACCATGACATAGCCCATCTAACTGGTTGTAGCCAATTAACAGCCATCAATCGAACATTGACTCTACACATGCGCAATACCATGACATAGCCCATCTAACTGGTTGTAGCCAATTAACAGTCACCAATCGAACATTGACTCTACACATGCGCAATCCCATGACATAGCCCATCTAACTGGTTGTAGCCATTTAACAGTCACCAATCGACCATTGACTCTACACATGCGCAATACCATGACATAGCCCATCTAACTGGTTGTAGCCAATTAACAGTCACCAATCGAACATTGACTCTACACATGCGCAATACCATGACATAGCCCATCTAACTGGTTGTAGCCAATTAACAGCCACCAATCGACCATAGACTCTACACATGCGCAATACCATGACATAGCCCATCTAACTGGTTGTAGCCAATTAACAGCCACCAATCGACCATAGACTCTACACATGCGCAATACCATGACATAGTCCATCTAACTGGTTGTAGCCAATTAACAGCTACCAATCGAACATTGACTCTACACATGCGCAATACCATGACATAGCCCATCTAACTGGTTGTAGCCAATTAACAGCCACCAATCGACCATAGACTCTACACATGCGCAATACCATGATAACTGGTTGTAGCCAATTAACTGGTTGTAGCCAATTAACAGTCACCAATCGACCATAGACTCTACACATGCGCAATACCATGACATAGCCCATCTAACTGGTTGTAGCCAATTAACAGCCACCAATCGACCATAGACTCTACACATGCGCAATACCATGACATAGCGCCTTTAACGGCTTTCACCTTTTTAAAACCGTTACCAGTCCCACTCCCTCGAGAAATAAATAACGAATGGTTTCTTATTTTGTTTCACCAAAGTCAAGCAATCGGGCGAACAAACAAGAAGTTACCTGGAACACCACATTAGTTCCCAGTAGCAAATGTGATGGAACTGTTTCCATTCCGACTGCACTTTGATGGAATAGTTATAGCGCTCTTCCGCCTGTACAAAAACAAAACACGAATTAAATTGGTAATGCTGCAGTACTCTGTATGTCTGAATAGTTCAAAATATTCCACAATCGTTTGAAATCGTGTTTTGTCAGAGTATAACATATAACAGATGGTCTAATATAATCGTAACCATAGAGCCCGTGTTCCTTTTGGCCTGTAAGAGCATGCGTAGTAAGTAAGAGATGA
This sequence comes from Actinernus sp. WN-2022, assembly GCA_030867875.1. NCBI lineage: Eukaryota > Metazoa > Cnidaria > Anthozoa > Actiniaria > Actinernidae > Actinernus > Actinernus sp. WN-2022. Next base: position 49,794,521 of record JAOWCC010001679.1, on the reverse strand, counting down.
TAGTAGTAAGGTAGGGGTAGTTGGGTGCAGGGGTACATTTATGCAAATGAAGCAAAGAACAAAAGAAATGACGTCAAAAAGGTCAAGGTGTTGACCCCGATGTCAGCCTAGGTAATTTTACTTCCGGTAAAAAAATGACCTGACCTTTGACGTCATCAGCGGTTTTTGCAGCGTGGGCTCAAGAAATGACGTCATTCCGGAAATACGTCATAGGCAAAACGGGGAAAAGGTCTTGGAAGCGCAAGGGACGGTGGGGGTGGATCAAAAAGCGGCGGAAACGCGTCAGAGGCGCGCGGCGCCGCTTTGGGGTGGTATAACAAAGCGCGCCAAGGGCGGCCCCGGCATTATTGATGGTGACGATGGAGACAGTTCATAGAGCGTTAGGCTTTCAGGGTTTTACGAACGCTCAATTATTGCAGGACTATATTGTCTTAAAAAATGGCCCGAAGAAGAGAATCGGTGAAATCGGTCAATGTAATGCCTTTGCATTCCGTATCACCAAACTAGGACGGTGCAACAAAACCATAAGTCTTAGCTTTCCCCCAGACATACCAGGGGACTATGTGGAAATCATGCTCGTGAAGGAGGGAAAACAATTCAAGAGTAAAGAAATGGACTACCACGATGGGATTAAAGTGGTCCCGCAGGCCGACGTGTTGGATGAGATTCTTGATTTGTGTCAGATGCAAGTACCGGAATGGGATCCTGCTATCGAGAGGGGCCCACAAGAGTCAAACCCTCCCCAGGGTACGAAAGCATGATTCGAATCATGACGCATTTCCGGTTTTGTTTTGTTTTGCAAAAAGGTATATAATCTGACTGTAGTCTGAAAAACAATCTTTTTTTTTGTCACGATGGTTGTAACCGATAACGCCCTGGGCTGGCGTCCCGCTTGTTACCAGTCCATTCTTTTTAAGCCTATCCGCCGAGGAAAGTGGATTGTGAACGATCCTCTGAAAGGGTTAAATAAGACATTTTGGCATAAGAGGGTGCGTAAGGAGTACAAGTTCTTAAACGATAGAGATCACTGGAATGTGCAAGAGATTATCCGTCGCATGCAAATAGAGTACAAGGTGTTGACTAGCTACGAGTGGGCCTGCTATGTTTACGAATCAAACCGTGAGGACAAGACACGTGGCCAGTACGGGGGTATGGTATGGGCATTGTTGGACGAACCCTTCGGCCTTTATCATAATCCTAGATATTGGGATGAAGACTGGTGTCCGATTCGGAAGAGGTGGGTGAGCATGAAAGAAGAAAGGCGGCTCAAACGTTTAAACCGGAAACACGTCATGAACACCAGTCCAGCACCTTGTAACAATGACGTACTTCCTACGCATTAATGTTGCCTATCATAAATAGAACTGTACAACCGTAGTGAAATTACTTCTGATCAGTTTTGAAACATGGAAGGTGTGCCGTCAAAAGTTCATTGTTTTTGTTGTATGGTTACTAGGAGTGGGACAGGCTTGGTAGAGGCAAAGGCTGTGAATGTGAAAGCGCGCGACTTTTTCCTGTGGGCACTGAGTCAACCGTCAAGTATGTTAACATGATGTCGAAGACGTTTATAAACGCGAATTACCAGCGGCCTTTATAGATTTCAAAAAAGCTTTCGATAGCGTGTCTCACCCAATTCTAGCAACTAAACTTAAGGACAATTTTGGCATCAACGGTCCCCTGTTTGCCTGGCTGAAGAACTATTTGAAAGACAGGAACCAATACACAAACGTTAACGGAACAGAATCGGCGAAGCTTCCAGTTACATTTGGTATACCCCAGAGATCAGTATTAGGCCCAACACTATTTGTTCTCTATACAAATGACCTTCCAACATCAGTGAAATCGGGGTCTGTCTACATGTACGCTGACGACACTACAATATTTTGTTCCGGTAAATCAGCGGACGAGGTCATTGAAGAACTTAACCTCGCGTTAAAGGAACTCTATGAATGGTGTATTAAAAATAACCTTACACCACACCCTAAGAAATGTGAAGCCATGTTGTTAAGTAGAAGTAGCTGTATGGGCCCTATGGCTCCTGTGTACGTAGGAAGCTCGGTCATTAAGTGAGTTTCACAGACGCGCCTACTAGGGATGACTATAGATAACAAACTTAGCTGGACAGCTCACACGCTCCAACTCAAAAAGAACTTTGCAGGGAAGTTAGATCTTTTGAAGCGATCAAGATTTTTATCAACAGACATTCTCCAATCGTTTTATTGTAAAGTTATTCTGCCATCCGTTACGTACGGGTTAGTAGCCTGGGGAGGGTGTAATTGTATAGATAATTTTAACTCTCTTGAAAGATTACACTGTAGGGCTGCACGAATAATATTCAACTTACCAAGGGATATGCCTTCTAAAGACGTACTAAACCACGCTAAATGGTCAACGCTATTCGATAACTATAAGTTAGCTATTGTTAAATTAATTCACAAAGCCTACCTAAATAGGTTACCTACAGTTATGTCGGGCATAATTGAAAAGCGCCAACCAAAATATTCTTTCCGTGCTATTGACCAACTTATTACGCCGTTTCAATACACGTTACATGAAACACTCCATTGCCTATAGAGGCTCAACATTGTGGAACGCATTAATATCAAAGAACACTAGCATTGTTACTTCAAGCACCAAGGCACTATCAAACAAAGTAGTAAAGATGGATACTTTTAAAGATTTTAACTTCTCCACTAATTCAGTGCAGACTACTAAATTTAGACTAGGGGAATATTTATATACATAATTCATATTTTAACTTTAAAGCATTATCTCTTTAAATTATTGTAAATACATTTAGACAGTAGTTGTTTAATCGTCCGTTAGATGTTTTTATATTATTATAATCTTATAATCATTGTATATATATTTAGTTATACACGACCCCACAAGCTGTAAGCTTTAATAATTATCGTGTTAAAATAAAGGTTATTGATTGATTGATTGATTGATTGATCGTTTACCGGACACAAAAGATAAATACCAATGCGCCTTTTACGCCAACCGTCACGAAGATGCAAAACGCCTAGAGCGCTGGTGGTTAAGTCTGCTCCAGATGGTCAAACCTAACTGCAAGCCGGATCTGGTGGTAAGAGACGTGATGAAGAAATGTAGCAAACACAACCTGATATTGAAGGCAGGCATTTCGCATTCCGAGAAAAATCCTAACCGCATGTACCAAAGTTGTGCTGCCCCACCCCCTAATGAGACATGTGACTTCATTTGGTTGGACGAGGAGTCTGCAGGAGGTCCACAATCGACCGTGACCGAGTACCAGTATCACGTGGAAGGTCCCCCAACCTAATTATGTTCCCGAACGCTCTGTGACAGTTCCCTCGATGGCCCCTTATACCTTGGCACCCCCATCCTACTATGCCCCGCAGCAGCCTACACTCCCCCATGCTACAACTACCTACGCCCCTATGGGGCAGTGAACAGTGACTTGAGACATTCTAGTATATTGACTTGATCCATGTTTTTTATTAGCCTATATTACATTGACTCGATCCATGTTTGATATTTACATATTGTGAACACACCACTTAGAGAAAAATAAAAAAAGGAAAATTACACAAGCCAGCCATTATTATTGGACATTAGTTGTCACTGGAAATAGTTGTCACTTGAAATGTGCAAGTAATAATATTAGACAATAGTTGTCATTCAAAATAGTTGTCACGTGAAATGTACAAGTAATATTATTAGACAATAGTTGTCACTAGAAATAGTTGTCACTTGAAATGTATAAGTAATTTAAAAAAATGATTTGTAGTTATAATAATAAAAAAATATGAAATTTTATGAAATGGCAAAACTATTTGTAAGAAAATACCGGAGTCTCCCATAGAATTCATAAATGCCATCGCTGGTGTCTTTGAAATAATAGAACATAGCCGTAGGGGCACTAAAATAAGACCAAGGGTCAAACAGGGGTGGCTCAAAATGGCGAAGTTCGGCCGGAAAAGAAAACCCATAAAAAATGGTAAGGTAGGTTTCTAATTCATCATGCGGTGTGACACGAATAATGAAACGCGAAGAAGAAGAAAAACCAGAGTGGGTTGGGGTATGCTCACAGACTTCCCAATGTGTCACAAAACACGATAAGACATTTATGACGCGGTAACGATGTGCAATCGGTGTGCATCTCATGGAGCAAGAGTCCGGAAAGTATTATCGCAAAGCATCATCTTGGAATGGAGAGGCTGTTTTGCTAGGAGCTAAGGTTGACGGTTACCATGCCGAGTCAAACGAGGTAGTTCAAGTCCATGGCTGCCTATTTCATGGGTGCGAGACCTGGGGAAGACAACCCTCCTCTCGGTAACGGGCTTGGAGATTTGACTTCTGAATTACCAGTGGAGGATCACATTGTTCAATTTGTGTCCACAGGTCCAAAGTCGTACGCTTACAAAACATGGCAAGGGAAAGTTGATGTCAAATGTAAAGGAATTCGCTTGAATGTCTCTTCTTCCCAACTCATTAATTTTGAAACGATGTTGGAGTTGGTGAAGGGGGTCTGCGAGGAAAAGATTGTCACCAACCCTACCAAGATTCGTCGTGACACGCATCGGCGCACGCTTCACACGGTCGTCGAAGAAAAAGTATTTAAACTGGTGTACGACAAACGGGTGCTATTGGACAATCATTGGACGTTGCCTTACGGTCATCAAGATATAAGTCGTCACGGTTGTACACAACATGAGTAGTAGTATCGGGTACCCTGCTTTAAGCGACATTTGTCAGAGGTTGCGGTGCATGATTGCCTGTCGTGGTGGTCGTGTGGCGGTGAACACCGATGCCTATGGATCTAAGAAAGAGGAAGACGTCGACGGTACGCTCGACGATACCACCCTCACAGAAGAAGCATCAGCCAAAGAAACCGACAAAGAAGAAGAAGAATAAAACCTCCAAGAAAGAAAAGGAGGAAGAGGAGAAGGCATTCCGTAGTGTGGCCAACGTGTTAGAAGATTTGTACTACGACCCACGCAATCCTGGAGCGTATTCTGGAGTCGAGGCTCTCACCCGGTCAGCACGAAGTTATGGCATTTCTAAATCGCAGGTGCGTCATTGGCTACGGACGCAACCCACCTACACTATGCACAAACCAGTGAGACGTCGTTTCCCCACGGGAAAGACGATCGTTCAAGGCATGGACGACCAGTGCCAATCTGATCTTGTCGAAATGCAGCCTTTGGCTCACGACAACAAGGGATACAAATACATGATGTGTTGTATCGATGTCTTATCCAAATTTGCATGGGTCATCCCTATCAAGAATAAAACAGGTACCGAAGTGAAAAGAGCTTTTGAAACTATTTTTGCCACAGGACGTAAACCCACCAAAATGCAGACCGACCAAGGAAAATAATTCTTGAATAGTATTGTACAAGATTATTTCGACCAAGAGGGCGTTCATTTCTTTACCAGCAATTCACCCTACAAGGCCGTGGTCGTAGAACGTTTCAATAGAACCTTGAAAATGATGATGTGGCGGTACTTTTACAAACACCACACAGCCACGTGGTGGCGTGTCTTACCCTCATTGGTTGATGCGTACAATCACAAATGGCATCGAACGATAGGCATGCGTCCCGTGGACGGATGTATGACAAAGCTCTAAAACGTCCCTCATTGCTACAATACAAATTCAAACCTGGCAATGCGGTACGTCTCAGCAAAGTTGCGCATGTTTTCCAGAAGGGTTACAAGCCTAACTGGACTGAAGAAATCTTCACCATCCTGGCCCGTTTGCCTGGACGTCCTCCAGTGTACCGTTTACAAGATACGGCCGGGGAGTTACTCCAGGGTCGTTTCTACGAACAGGAAATGCAGCGGGTGATCAGTAGAAAAGATCAAGCATTCAAAATCGATAAAGTGATAAAAAGGCAAGGTCCTAAAGGTCACAATCAGTTGCTGTACGTGAAGTGGTACGGGTGGCCTGACAAATTCAACAGCTGGGTCAAAAAAAAAGATCTCGTCTGAAATCATGTCCGTTTCTTTGCATGATGATGATCACATGACCGTGTGGTTGCCTAGCGACTCCAACTTAGATTTGCATCCTAACAATCATGCTGGAGAGTACGTTGTGGATGTGACCGACCCTATCGTCTTGAAAGAACCTGAACTCTGGTACGCCCGACTGTCTTGTATGATGACGCCTGCCTTTCGATTTCCAAAGATGTACCCTCTCATCGAAGACGATTTTCATTATTTCATCGGTTATGAAACACAAGTAGGAGAGCCTGCCCTCTTAGACATTCGGGTGTTGCATCTGATACCTTTATTACGATTCTCTACGATGAGAGAGCTTGTGGACTACATTCAGAATGGTCCCCAGAACGTTACTTGAATTTGACGTTTGATGAAAATACACACCAAGTAACACTGCATTGGGACACGCATCGACAGTACATGGACGATGCAGTAGTATTTTCTAAAGACTTAACTAAAGTCTTAGGATTGGAACAGATTCTACATTTACGCCTCACCGAACTGGCTGGCAAAATTAGTAAAGATTTGTGGACCACGTATTCGTTTATCAAAGACAATGAGATCGACTTTAATGTCACAGGGGGTAATTCTTTGAATTTACCGGCGTATGCCACCAACCATACTGTAAATAAGCACCGTCGACCTAAAAATAACCCCTCTACATAGGTCATAGAGTGAACGGGCACATCACAGTAAAGAAGAAAAACCCGCCACACCCTACGGTATAGGGTACCGCGAAGGCATTGTTTATAAAGGCCTCTCCATAATGTGTACCACCCATTAACCACAGGATATCTGAAGAAAATACATATTACTCTCAAAGATCAAAGCGGGACTCCTTTGACGTTCGACGCTGGACGTACTGTGGTCGCTATACACTTACAGCGTCGTACAGGCATGTCTTCTCCAGGAAAGGTAATCGTCATCTCCAACAAGGACAGTCGCCATGCACATCCCAACAACACAGCGTATGCATTCAAGAGCGAGTTGCCCTCCGAATACGATGTGGAAGCCGGCAGTGTAGAAATGGCGGCCCAAATCATCAGCCTACCCACTCTGCATCACAAATTAGCATCTGATTCTCCTCTAGGAGAATTTGGCATTGTCGAATGGAAACCGACCGTGGCCGACATAGCTTTGCACAACCCTTGTAGCGCAAACAGTCTGTTCATCACAAACAGCACGGGGTGGAACACTTATGAGTGGATCCTTAAAGGGATACCCGAGTGAAAAACAAATTTGGGCTCAAAAGCATCTTTCAGATATACTTTGTTCAGAAAATGTATTAAAATTTGATAAAACGTTTTCAGAGTTGAGAACGAGCCCCTCAAAGTTGGCCCCGCGAAGACCTGGGCGCCGCCATTTTGTTCACATTAATTCCTGTGACGTTTTTTATGTCACTTCGTCCCACCGGAGTCTTGCAGCTAACTTGTAGCGACTTATTTTCTTTGTAGAATTTTCACACGCTCGGAATTAGAGTAGATTTTTATCGATATGGCAGAGCAATTTCGTACTAGAACAAAAATATGATGAAGACGATATTGTGAGAGAAGTTCAGAAGACTGGGAGGACGAAGAAAACCATGTGGAAGGCCAGAATATCAGACGAACAACAAAAGGCGACTACCGAGCTAGTGGAGTAGTGCTATACTGGTGTTGTGCTATGATGTAAAGATTCGCTGTGTGTTTTTGTATGGAACTTGTCAGCCTTAAATGCAAGACTAAGGTACATTATGACAATATTAATATTGGCATTGGTTTCGAAACTTATGTATTATTGGAGCTATATAATTTGCGAGTTATCCGGGTCGATCTGTACTGACTGAATGGCTTTGTGCAAGTAAAACGAAACACCTGAAAAGTTAAAACCTCCCTGTAAAAACCGATCATAACTAGCCCAACATAGCAGAATATATGCAATGACACAAGAACGAGACACTGGGAGCAATTATATTGCAAATATAATTCCATTCCCTTATTAAATTGTGTGAAAGCATTGGCGCGATCAAGCCCGGCATGTTTGTGGTGGAACTTGGCGCGCGCGCTGATTCACAACACATCAGTTAGGTAAACGAAATTAAAATTATGTGGCTTGCTACACCCTGATTATCTCTCTGGGTCAAATTAAACAAGTTTCGATTGCTATGCCGATATCAATATTGTAATAATCTACCTTTAGTCTTGTGTTTAAGGCTGACAAGTTCCATACAAAAACACACAGCGAATCTTTATAGCACTAGCTCGGTAGTCGCCTTTTGTTGTTCGTCTGATATTCTCGCCTTCCACATGCTTTTCTTCGTCCTTCCAGTCTTCTGAACTTCTCTCACAATATCGTCTTCATCATATTTTTGTTCTAGTACGAAATCGCTCTGCCATATCGATGAAAATCTACTCTAATTCCGAGCGTGTGAAAATTCTATAAAGAAAACAAGTCGCTACAAGTTAGCTGCAAGACTCCGGTGGGACGAAGTGACGTAAAAAACGTTACAGGAATTAATGTGAACAAAATGGCGGCGCCCAGGTCTTCGCGGGGCCAACTTTGAGGGGCTCGTTCTCAACTCTGAAAACGTTTTATCAAATTTTAATACATTTTCTGAACAAAGTACATCTGAAAGATGCTTTTGAGCCCAAATTTGTTTTTCACTCGGGTATCCCTTTAAAGACTACCAACGTTACAGTTGGGCCATGGTTCACAAGCAGAATGTGTTCGACAACCGTCTCGCCTTACCCCAAGAAACATACCGCGACCCTGACGAATTGATCGCCGACATTCAGAAACAAATCGATACAGTCATCCCCTACAATGTAACCAAGTCCAACAACCAGTTGAAATATCAAACCGATGCCATGGACGTTGCGGGGCAATGGACTGTGGCCTACATGCCTCCTGGAGCCTACATGTTGTGGGAGATAGGCGCCTGGTTGAATGGGTTCGGGTATAATTTTAACTTTCGTATAAACCAAGTGTTACCAGCGGCCGGACAAAAAATGTGCGCTTTCACCATCAAGAAAGGACATGCCATCGACATTAATTCCATCAGCATTTTAAAACTGTTGGGGTTCAACGAAGATATTTACGGGGCCGATCGTAATGACAACAACGTGGTGGCTCAAAGGGAAATCGATGGAAAAAAATTCAAAGGCTATGTGCGTGTCTCGCGCAACATGTACCACCAGTTCTTAATACAGCAGGCGGGTAATTACATGATGTACGTCTCCGAGGAAATGCGTCGAGCCCTGGGCATGGAAACAGCCGTTTGGAGTTGGAGAAAGACGGATGACGGGTGGATGGCGGACGGGTCAAAACTCAACCTAGCGCGTTGGTTTAAAGTGGTTTTACGTCCGGTTGGTAAATACCCCAGGTTTGTGGGATGGATACTCCCTAACAAGAACTATGAGCTCGAACAATTTGACAGTCCACCCGCGCCATATGCGATGGTGACACAAGTAGGGCGGTTAGGGTATGGAAAAACCACCATGCAGTCAGTGGCCGGGACCGCCAAGTTCAATAAGTCCTTCTACGAGTGGTACACACCCGCTTACGACGATCTGTACATCTATTGCCCTCAAGTCCAGAGTTCCCCCATCGGCAACGTTCTTGGGCCTGTCCTGGATGTTGTGCCGGCCGTGCTGTCGTACGATAAGCAAACGGCCATGGAGTTTGTTCATCCTCGTTACCATTCACTAGCCCTCAGCAGCTTCAACGCCTTCGAAATCTATATAATCGATGGAAAAGGGCGCTACGCTCAGTTCGAAGACGACGGCGAAGTCAACATCAAGCTGCACTTGAGAAAGCGTTCACGTCGGCGATGATAATGATGAGACCTTTACCACGATTTCCTATCTGGCCGATTACAATTACAGATCTGGCCGAAAAATGGGGGCGGGGTTTGGAGCTGTAGTGGTGCGTGGCCTAAGCCATAAGGCTAAGCAGATGTTGCCTGCGGTGGCAGGGACGTTGATGCAGAAAGCCGCCGCGGTGGGAAAGTCCATGCTTCAATGGAAAGAGATGAGCGAGGCCGTGAGGGACGGTAGCCTGGATGCGGTGCGCGATTTGAAGAGGAAAGCCATTGCCAGTGACGGTCCTCTCAGCAAGAAAGCAAAGAATAAGAATAAGAAATTTACCAAGTTTAAAAATAACAAGAACAAGAAGAACAAAAAGAACAATAATAATAAAGTGGTTATGAAAGACCACCCACCCGTGCTCCACAAAAAGAGACGGTCTAAGAATGAAACCCGGAAAAAAAGCCTCCTCCTTCTCTACCTCTCGACATCTTTGACGACAGCGATGATGAGTAATGTATAAATAGCACCCACGCACAACCGTCACTCTCACTTTTGATTACACCTTCTGTACAACCCTTGGAAACGGCCCATCACCAACCAACATGCCTCAAAGAGGAGGACGTATGACCGTCGACGATGTGGAGGTTCTCCAAACACCCCCTGTCCGAGTAGACAATGCCACCAAGACAGAATTTGTCCACCTTCCTCAAGTGACGGAAATCTTTGAGGAGTATCCTGTAGAAACCTCCTACAGAAATTCGGTGTACAAAAAAATCAACCCCATTAACGATTCTTGGACTCCACTGTCCTTCCACACCGATGGCTCGAACGGTTTCCGAGACCTATCCCAAACGTATTCCACATGTGGTTTAAAGTGGTGGCGAGCGATGGAACCCCCATGGTGAATAAAAAAGTAGCACTCGTGAACAATTTCGCCCATGCTCAAATCGCTTCCATCGACTTCAAATTGGGAGGCGTCAGTGTGGAAGAAATCACAGGGAATTACGCTTACAAAGCGTATGCCAGAAACCTGTTAAACTTTGGCAAAGCTCAGAAAAAAAGCGGCCTCGTTCTAGAAGGATGGTACGACGACTCCCCAGGACGTATGGATGCCGTCGACCACACGCTCATCGCCACCGACCCCGGTTACAATGGGGGTCTGGTAAGACGGCAAAAACTTTGCGATGGTCAAATCATTTACGTCGTGTTTCAACCGGCCTTGGACATATTTTTTCTCCCCGCGTCTTATCCCCCCCTGGAGTTCCCATCCACATCGACATCCGATTCAATTCCGACGACTTCAGTCTGATGGTGGGGGAAACAACAGGTGTCGAAGGCAATCCTAAGATCGTGCGCACCAAAGCCCAATTATGGATTCGTGAAGTAGAACTCACTGAAAAACTCCACACCGATATTGAAGCCAAACAATACCAAGGCATGTAAGCAGTCAAGTTTCCACTACGAACCATTAAACCGGTGGTACGGGTCGGCATTCAAGGACTGAATGAATTGCTCTTTTACAACCTCTTCCTAGGAGGCTCTCCAGACAAAATCACCGGTTTCATCATTGGTCAAGACGCTTACAGCGGTACCAAGAACAAAAACTACTGCAACTTCAAGCATCATGACATTGCCAGTATTCAATTCACTCGAGACAACCGTGAAGGACCTTTGCCTTGAATTGATTTCATTTCCGGCGATAAGGCAGAAGCCCTGGCCATGATGTACCGTGCGACATCCAACCTGTGGTATGGAGAGAGCAACGGCATAAAAAGGGGAGACATCAAGAAAGGATTCTTCATCTTCCAAGTGGATATGACTCGTGATGGGGGTGGCGTGAAGGACTATACCTATGCCAAAAATAACGGTATCATCGACTGTTCCATCAATTTCAAGAATCCTCTCGGCGAGACTGTCAAAGTGGTGTTCCTTCCAGAGTTTGAAAACGTCGTGGAGGTGGGGGGTAAAAAAATTGTCTCTGTACGCAACAACTACTAGATAACCTGAAGGGAGAGAAAAAAACAAACATGAAAGACTCCAAACCAAGACGCCCACGGTTTGAAGGGTTGAGTGACCACCAGCTGGATAGTATTGCCAAGGCCCAACCACAACCTCTCAAGAACGCGTGGCAAGGAGTGTACTCAAGGAACACCATGCCATACCAAGATGAGTTAACGCAATACCCTGCTGCGTTCATCGTTAATAATGAACGCAATGACCAACCCGGTGAACATTGGTTGGCTCTGGTGATCTGGGGTCCGGACCAATCGTCCGACTTCTTTGACAGTTTTGGGGAACCGCCTCGAAGATCTGGGAAATGGAAACACCACGTACGCCAAGGACGTCTGCAAGCGAATACGTCGGCCGTGTTTGGTCATCATTGTTTGTATTTTCTGTACCATCGGCTCGTGCGAGGGCTGTCGAGTCAGAAAGTGGTTGACTCTCCACATTTAAAAACAATGACTTTAAAGCATGTTCGTTTGTCTGTCGTCATATGATTCAAGATAAAATTAAAACAAAGAGACTGCGTAACCAGCCTCTAGGGCAAGTGTGTCAAAGTCGCGTGTGTGCCAAAAATCGATGTCGCTTGTAATGTAGTAGTAGTAGTAGTTTTAAAAAATATAAGAAAAACCGCTGACGTTGTGAATGATCACAGTGTCCTGCAGAAACTCGTTCTCGTCCATGTACTGTACTTGGATCCATCCATCCTGTGGTAACATCACAATTCCGTCTTGGTTCAGCAACTTAAAGAAGAGGAAGAAGTGTGCTAGATCAGTCACGTATTCTGTCTTAGTCATCTTGGTAAAATAAAACATTGTTGGGCCTACCATGTGTGGTAAAACAACCTTGACCTTAGACCTCATACGCCAACGTCACAATGCTTTTCAAAAACCCATTCACCATGTTGTCTACTGCTATGGTGCATGGCAACCGACTTTCGATGCCTTGAAACAGGAGGGCGTTCAAATGGTCGAAGGCCTGCCCAATAACATTTATGATTATGTCCAAGCCGGAGAACCGACCCTGCTCGTGTTAGATGACCTCATGCAAGAAAGCAGTGGGAGTGGGGACATTGAAAAATTGTTCACCCGGGGAACACATCATCATAATATCACCATTCTCTACCGGACTCAAAATATGTTCGCAAAAGGTAAACATGCGCGCACCATGTCGGTAAACTCGCATTATGTGATCATGTTCAACAATCCCCGAGACCGTCTTCAATTCACCAATTTAGTCAAGCAAGCTTTTCCAGGTCAACAAGCCCGATTGCAGGAAGCCTTTGAAGATGCCACAGGCCAACAAAACACAGAGTATAAGTACATGCTGTTTGACTTCACACAACAAACGCCTGAAGCCTACAGGCTCCGTGCACACGTACTCCCTAGCGATAAACAGAAACAAGTGATTTGGATGTCCAAAAAAAATCCGACGACCATGAGTTTTAGATATTATCCTATCCAAGATGTCTGGTACCCCATGGCTATACTGCCCGACACATGGGACCCCACTGTGGACTTCATCCAGGAAAGTAGAGAACAGTTGGCTGGGGCTTCGGAAGCGCTCGCGGTCGAAAATGTGGAAGCTGCTTCAGAACTCGTCAACAGTGCCCGTGCCAATCTAGAAACGTTATCGAATGCTTCGCAATCACCCTCCCTCTTACCGCCGCCGCAACGGATCGTCAATGAGGGAGAAGAAGATGAGATCTCACCACGACCTGCCGACATTTCCCCAGCCACCGCACGTGTGTACGATGCTCTGGATGGTTATCGTGCCCACAGAACTTTACCCTCCACATCATCATCACAATCACCACCACCACCGATCTCCCAGCAGCAGCAGGCTCCAACACCACAGGCTCCTGTCCAACGTGTCGTCAGGCCAAATGTTCCCCCCACCACTACGGAAAACCCACCACCACCACCATTCGCCACTCGTCTCAATACCGCCATGAACTCCTGCCTGAACACCGATATCCCACCTTCACAGTCTTCACCTGTAGGTACTACTCCCACCGCCGCCGCCGCCGCCGCTGCGGCCGAAGAAGGGTCGAACAACCAACCATTAAATGATCTGATGGACCAATCGGACATGCTGTTCAACATGATCCGTGAAACCAACCCACGTCTGTCTGACCCCGAACGACGACGATTGCAAGATCGTATCAACCGCATCGAACAACGTATCGTGGACTGGTTGACCCATCACCGTAACCGCGGAAGTCACTACACCAGTCGCCAAGGTCACAACACCCACACCATGGCCAGTGGCTCAGAACGGACAGATCTCGGAGAAGGGGACCATTGCACCACAACCACCACGAGAACCAGCACCACTGTGAGAAAAGGAGGACCACAAACGGTAGAACGCGATTCGCAAAGCGTGACCATGACTGGGAATCGTCGTTGTCGCCTCCACCGCCGTCCGTCCAGGGTCTCTTTCAGGACTTCGTCTAGGGAACCTTCCCACGCCTCGACACCTTCCTCCTCCTCCTCCTCCTCCAGTCAAACAGGGCATGGTCGGTGGTGGATGGAAAACGTGATCCAAGACATGTTAAAGAAGAAGAAGAAGAAAACTATAAAAAGCAGTTCTTGAAAGCACCACCACATCATTGTTTCACCAAGGCACGTGGCAGACGTCGTACACGGCTAATCAAGAAAAGTAAACGTTGTACTATGGGAGGTAGACGACGACGCAGTCGACGTCGACGCGGTAGAGGTTTGGTCAGTAAACTGGCCGGCATCAAAGACTACCTAAAAAGCAAATCCATCAATTATGCGGGGGACAGTGCAGGGCATACCCTCAAAACCATGCTTGCCGAACTAAGCATGGGGAAGACGCGATCCAATTTGCAAAGGAATTGGTAAAAAAGCTATAAAAACGCAACTCTTACTGGTGACTGACCCATATTCCTCACACGATGGCGAAGCCAAAAGGAGTCCGTTTCTCAAGAAGAAAGAGTCGGGTGAAACGTCATATTGGAGCACGACGTCGACGACGACGAAGAGGAAAAAAGGGAAAAGGTTGCTACTTGGACCACGTTCCCATCCTAGGCGCGATTTTATAATCCTATATAAGGTGTGAGTTCTCCCATTAGGGAATGTCATTTTTTTTCACCATCCTCATCCTCCACAACATCATTATGGCTAGACGCGGACGTAAGAAAAAATCGTCAAAGGCATCTGCAAAACTACAGGGAGCTCGTAATCTATTCACCAAACATGGCCCTCCACGCTACGATGGGTATAAAGCAGTGTTTCCACCTCGCACCAGGGGTAGTAACAACCAACACAGCCCACCGACCTTCATCACTGTGGCTGGAAGACCTGTCTACTTGAACAAACTTAAAGGCCGACGTTAGAAAAAAACAGTCATCATGTCTTGTAGACTCTATCGAAATCGTAAATTTCTGACCGCATTAGGTCATGGGAACAAGCATCAGTGCCATAAATTGGCTTTAATGGTCTCCCCGGAACAAGTCAATGCTTGTAGCGAGGTGGCTCGCAACTTCCTCCAGAGGAGAACACCGACATTACATCCAGGACTTCTACGATCCATTCGAGACAAGCCCGACATCGTGAAAGCTATACGTGTCTTGGGGGATCCCGGACAGCCTTTGGCCAAACGTCAACGTGCTTTGCGACAACGTGGCGGTGGTGTGGGTCCTATCCTTGGGATGATTGCCTCCTCCGTTTTGCCTTTAATTCTTAAACCGCTTTACAAAACCCTCAAAAACAAAATTACCAAAAAATACTGTGGAGGCCCATAAATACAGTTGATACCATTCATTCCAAATCAGTTGAAGTATCAAGTACAACGAGCGGGCCTACGTCGTCCGCGAAAGAGACATGGGTAATCTACAATCGGTCACGGATGCTGAAGAGGCACCTCAAACAGGCGGGGTTCGTGACACAGATCGTATGGCCAAAATTACTGCCATTCAACAACAAGAACGTATGACACCTTATACCGAGAATTTGGTCGACGTCAATGACAATATCTTAGGTATCATGAAGAGCAAGCTTACCTCGGAAACCAAAATCGACCTTTATGAAAATATGTTGAAACGGTACAGACGTCTCTTGACCGATTCACGCGATTGGCAGAAGAAACAACGTGACCCTACAGACGGTCTACCACCACCACCACCATCCCCATTGGTCCCATCGTCGACGTCACCACAGCCTGTCAGACCCGTTCCAGCACCCCGATATAAAACAAAAACCGTCCCGACACCCCTTGATTCCCAGGAGACCCCTAAAACCTTAAGATCCAAAGCCAACGTGAATGTCAGACTTAATCCACTTCAAAACAGATCACCGACGCCTGCTCCTGGAACACCCTACAGACAGAAGCTTCGTATTCAGTTACCTCCCTACCTAGGATTACCCCCACCCAGCGAAGATCCGTCTACGATTCGTCATCAAGCCAAGACATCAATGACTGAGAAAGAATTGAACGCCCTCTTCCTTCGATTAAAGAAGCATGAAAAAAAGATTAGAAAGAAGAAGAAAAATAACACTAGTATGGAAGGACAAGGACATGTCCCAGTCCCATCCTGGTTGAGTGTAACATTTAAAATAAAATAAAAACACATTCATTCTTAATTCATTTGTCACATCCATGTTTTATTTCCGACACTTAGTTTTTTTTTACATTGAGATGGTTGGTTCCCCAACCCGTTCTCTCTCTCTCTCTAACTTGTAGTAGGACCTCCTCCTCCTCCTTCATTAAGACAGGACCCTGCTTGAATGTCCGTCAACAGCTTTTGCAGATCTTTCTCTGCGTCCTCCTCTAGTTTCATAGACTCCTGCAGTTGCTGTGGTTGTGGTGGTGGTAGCTGAAATTCTAGTTTATCTGAGGCTTACCACCATGGTAAGGTTGTTTAGAAAGGAAGTCGAAAGAATTTTCGAAATGTTCCACGAACGGTGTCGGTGGTGGCTGTGGGTAGCGCTCTATCAGCTCTCGTAGGGGAATATGAAGATTGAGTGCCGGTCGTACTTTGCCTTGTTTTTTCCCCTTTGATTTTACAGGGGCCTTGGGAGGCTCTTGGACTGGACTGGGTGTTTTGGGTTCGGGCGTGTCACCACCACCACCACCCCCTATTTGGGCTAGGTCCTGACTCATTGTTTCTGCCAAGGTACGGTACACACTGCTGTATTCTTTCTTACTTCTCTTGTTCTTCTTTTGTTTCTTTTTCTGCTCTTCCACCTCCTCCTCCTTCTTCTTCTTCTTCTTCTTCTCGAGACCACATTGATCTTCTTCTTCTTCTTTAAGCAAAGTCTTCAGTTCTTTCTCTTTATCGGTGATCTTCTTCTGACGTTCCGCTTCCAGTTCTGGATGCCATTTCTGATGGCCGTCCCTAGTAGTCATCAGGTCATAGATCCTCTCGATCCTCGCAGGACGTTTATCCTCGAGGATTTTGCGTTTCACGACTTGGCTCCAGGATGTCCAGTAACCCTCATCGTTGTCGTCGTTGTCGCGCTGAGGCTCTGGTGGGGGCAGAGATTCAGGGATCACTTGATTTTCTTTCTTATACACACAACCTCGAACAACCTTGACCTTCTCGCTTTTTTTCTTATCTTTGTTGTTGTTGTTGTTCTTCGTCTTATCGTAAAACTTTTCTAGTCTTGCTTTCTTTTTTTCATCCGACGCAGCGGGACTCTTCCAAGGACGATCTTGTACACTGTCTGAAAAGACACCGTACGACAGATGCACGTCCATCAGTCGACCCATGCCTACTTTCATCATCTCGCGTAGACGTCTGTCGATGTCTTCCACATAGAGACGCATCTTTAAACGATCCATCATGCTACCCACCAGTGTAAATGAGGGTTCACTGAATTCACGCTCGATCCAATTGGGCAGCTTGCGCTTCACCAACGTCAGCTTACACAGATCTTCTGCGGTCACATCTGGTTTGCCTACCGCTTCCAAGTACTCGAGAATTTCATCCAAGTCCTTTACCATACGCCGTAAAACTAGAATCTTGGGTTTGGCCTTTCCCACCAGAAGATGTATATCATGGTCAAACTCTGACACAGTCCTGTCCTCTACAACTTTACGTTTCAATGTCAAAATAGGGCGCAATTGTATTCTCACTCCTACAGATGATGATGATGAGGCCATGCTTCTCTCCTATTTTTTTTCCTTACAGTTCCTTACAGCTCCGTGGTTGGGAATGAATGGTTAGTGTGCTCAAACCCTCCTAAATAAGCCACTTGTTCTGCCGTGTCGTACATCCGTTGCACATTGGGATCTGTAACGTATTTCCGGTGCACCAGATGATGCACCAAAAACATACCCAGTCCCAACATCATCCCTAACAGTTTTTTAGGAGACCACGACATCCAAAACGTCGATACCAAATCCTTGAGCTTTTACGTCACGTTCAAACTCCAACAAGTCCTTCTCTTGCGATAGCAAAGCAGTCTCTGCCTCTCGTGCAGGATACATCCACTTTAATAACTTCTTGTTCACCAGATCGCCTTGCGTACTCCCAGAATATTTTTCTACACGATCCGGCAAAATCTTTATCGTTACCTCGGACAACTCCTTTCTTAAAAAAAAAAACGGTCGATTAGTTTCATCCGCTCTTCCTAACGTTGTGGAATGGTTACGGTCTTCTGAGGGTAATTTTGTGAACCATTAAGATGGTGGGGAAACAAGTGCGACATCGTCAATGATCCTCAGCACGCTACTGACTAAACACATGTTAGATACAAGTCCTATTTATATGGGGAGGTACTCTCACCAGAAAACAACATCCTTCTCATCACCATCAAGGCTTTCTTAATCTCAATCTGGCCTTCTTAATCTGATTTGCCACATTCTGCTCTTTTATCCTTTTCCAAAGCCGTCTCTTGTTTCTTTAAATCCTCCACCCTAACTTTGATATCACATTGTCTCTTTCGTTCTTGTAAAGACTGTTGTGTTTCTTGGTTGACTTCTCTTCCAACATCCATCATCATGAAGCCATGTGCGGTAACACAAGATAATCTCGGTCTGTGGAATGCCATAATTGCGGATGAAGGTCTTCATGAAATCGCGGCACTCGATATAACAGCTTCTCTGTTGTTGGGGTCCGTTTCCACAGAGTGCTTCGATATGAGATAGAAGATGTGCAAAGGTGGGTTGAATATGATGCACCAATTCCCGGAAAGGATGGGTCAAATGGTTCAACAACCAGACGGATTCTGCATGGGGTACACCTCCTAGAAACGTCTGTAGCGAGATGATGGGCGGGTCCATGACCATGGGTCTGGATTGGATCTCTAATGCAAATGTATCTAACCTCACGGGTCTGGATAGAATCTCCAATCTCGCTTCCAAGTAGTGGATCATATTCTCATTTCTCGCCATCTTGCGGTCCTCGGCCATTCGTTCCACACCTAGCTGTCGATCTACCTCCTTTTCCTTCACATACTTGGCATGGACAATGTTAAAGTCCCAGTCCTTAGTTACTATACGATTGATAGGGGCTCCATACCGCGACCTGTACAGGCTGTTCTGCTCCATTTCTTGAATGCTGAATTCGTGCCGACCCCCATTGTAGCGGTAGAGACTAGGTAGACGTAGAGTCTATGGGTCATGGTGAACTCATTTATCTGTGCTGTACATACCGCCGAACTTCCACACCGCTCTTCTTTCTCAGTCAAGTAATCAAGGTAGGCTTCGTAGGCATTGTCATGAGTGGATGTAAACTCACGATCCTTTACATCACAGTCATTCGTCTCCCAAGTCTCGTCAGGGTCTGAGATTCTCCACACATAATGTCTTGGCAGAGCCCCATCCAAAGGACCAAAATTAGTCAACCTGGCCTCTATTTTCTTCTTACCATCCTTTCCAATATCATGCACCGCAACAATCTCACTGGTCACACTCTCCATCGCGAACCACAACCACAGCACAATGTTTTTCCCCGCTGTTTTTTGAGAACCTATATACAACATTTCTACCATGACGTACTTCCGTCTTAGATGGATGCATGACGAATCTCCGCCTCGCCATCGCTATTGTCCCGCTCTGGTTAATGTGTCATTTCCTGCATGTCACACCAATGGTTCATAGGTGTCAGATACTTATCTAGCCTATTACCGCCATGGTGGGCTACGTATTCGACTTCGTTCAACATGTCTATGGTATCCCACAAATCATCCCTCTGACGAAACAACTTCCACAATGGCGTTCCAGGATCGAGACCGCTCTCTGGTGTGCTCGCTGTCACGATCATCTCTTTCATACGGTTCTTCAGAGAAGTCACCAAGTTAGAATACCATTCATGTAGACCCATCAGGACTGCGTAGCAGGCCTGGCGGTCTTCTAGGGTCAAATACGTCGAGGCGGATTCGTCATACATCCATTTTGGAAGATCACAGGGCTCAAGCGCAATCATGTCTCCTCCTTCTTCTTCTTCCACAGAGTCTATGTCTGAATCAGATTCGTAAATTTTTTTCAACACGTTAAACACCTCGGTAGTTCCTATCATCCTGATGGCTATGAGGGATTTGATTCGTACGAGAGAGAACTATTTTTCTAACTCTAGTTTATCTACATGACGCACTTCCGTTATCGAACGCTTCCTACAATAGTAACCTCAGTTTTTTATTCTACTTTACACAAAACGGAAATGCGTCATAGGCCTACATCACTTAGTCGGAGTCTTCGTTGTCGGTTGTCGTCGTCTTTAAGCACATCCCATTTTATCACCAATGCTGCCAAAACCACTGCGTCGTTGACTTCACTCATAATACTAAAATCCAAATGAAAGTCTGTCATGGCCACTAGCAATCGAAGCCACTCCTCTGGAAGTAATGTGTCCTTCATTGCTTTAACAATGTATCGGAAGGTACTACTAGCTAGGGTCTTTTCATCACCCCGGATTCAATATACTTCCTTAAAGGTATATAACCCGGTTGCGTCCTATTCTCTTCAAACCATTTATCCATGGTAAAGTTGTGTGTGAGCGTTCTTCAAAACTAAATATTATGTCCTGTCCTCAGTTATTATACTTCACAGAAACCGGAAATGCGTCATTGGTCCAAGCTTCGACAGCACATGCCACGAGGGTTCAATGACTTCTCCTGATCCTTCTTCTTCTTGGGATAATCCCACTCCGGTACTTTTGACAACCGGATCAACTCTTCTATCAGCTCTTCAGGCTCGATCCAGACCGGACCATAGTCGTAACCTAGCTCTTCATTGGCGTAAACCTCGTCGTTCTTGATCAAAGCAATTTCTAGATCATCCTCGTCGCCCTCCTTTTCTTTACCATCACCAGTTTATAGATTCTGAAACAATTTCCCTCCACGGGACCAACTTCGCCAAAGGGAAAGAGAATGTTATGACTGCATAAACTGTGATGCAGTTCTTTAGCTTTCTGAATAGAATGAGGCATACTCCTCATCCATGCGGTAAAGTTAGTGGCCATGTTATCGTTGGGTGGGGAAGCTGATCGTCCAAGACCGTTTCACGATAAGACTAATTTAATGTTATGTTACAGATCTATATATGCGGCGCAACCCCCGCGTGTCGGATATGCGTCACAGTCCCTACATGTTTTTCAAAGAGGTGCTATTTTTTCGTTTTGTTATACCACCCCAAAGCCGCGCCGCGCGCCTCTGACTCGTTTCCGCCGCTTTTTGATCCACCCCCACCGTCCCTTGCGCTTCCAAGACCTTTTCCCCGTTTTGCCTATGACGTATTTCCGGAATGACGTCATTTCTTGAGCCCACGCTGCAAAAACCGCTGCTGACGTCATAGGTCAATTTTTTTTACCGGCAGTAAAATTACCTAGGCTGACATCATCGGGGTCAACACCTTGACCTTTTTGACGTCATTTCTTTTGTTCTTTGCTTCATTTGCATAAAAGTGCCCCTGCACCCAACTACCCCTACCTTACTACTGATGATCTAGGTCCACATACCCACCTCGTCCAGTTTTCCTTGTACTTGTTTAATACGACCAGCATAATACAAGAAGATGGCGCCCTACAAAGTAAAAAACAAAATATACATCTGCTGGCCGTTCAGTGAGATAAGAGCGCCTCTCGAATTCTTGGTTTTTCGCATGACGTCATCAAATTTAAAATATAAGTCCTACAAAGCTGTTCTTTGTATATATTCTAGACATCGATAATAAAAGCCTACACAGAAAATTTCACGTCGATAGGGAGTACTGTTCCGTAGTAAATAAATTAATAATTAAAATAATTTTATGACAGAACGACCCAGCGTGTTTTCCGGAAGGCATACAAATCCATGTAATTGTGTAAATTTCTTTCTTTTTTAACTCAAATTAAAATTAAGCTTTCTTTGTATTTTCGTTTTATGGCCGCCATCTTTGTGTCCCTGAGAGGGAAACAAAGATGGCGGCCGCATACAAAGTACTGTAAAAGTGTCGTGCATTCATTGGTCCACAGATCCGTTCCAAAATTGGTATTTTTGGTAGTTCTACAAGGACCAAGATGTTTTATTTGATTTCATAAATGCAAACCAATTTTGTGATGACGTGTCATGACGAGGAAACCCACCAATAGCTCTATGGTGTCTGAATAGTCCTCTACCACGGGGCGGCCATCTTGGAATAACACCATTGTTCAGGCCCGTCCAGCCTCGATTAAACACGTTTGAGAACGAGGCTGGGCGGGCATGAACAATGGTTTTATTGAAGTGAGATGGAATGCTGGCAGGATGAATACTCAGGACTTTAAAGGAGCTGTACCACGATCAGAGGCCTTATATTCGCAGTCCGGGCCGGCCACAGTTACTGTCAGCGATTTTCATATGGACTGACGAACCTCGCGCAAATGTGGGATGGTTAAAACCAAATCAAATATGCAAAAAGGCTAACAAACTGTACATAGACGTAGTCTTCAAAGAACATAGTGCATATAATTTCAATAAAGCATTGAGGGCTAAGACTTTATACTTGAACTGTTTGAAGCCGATCAACAACCACCAATCCGTCGTACATCGACTCAAACAATCACATATTGACCTCAGACTGCAAATGGTTAGATTTCCAGGTGGCTAAATTGTAGGCATCTCAGATGAGTTCAGATCTCGGTATTCAGAGAAAGCCACTAGTTACTGACGCTAAATTAGTTCACTTTGTGTGTAGAGCATATTTCGGATGAGTGGCAAAGAAACACGGCAAGACTGTAGCTGTACCGCAGAGTAACTCTGTAATCTGATTGGACGAGAAAGACAAACACAATGGAGAAACCATTTAAATGTCAGTAACAGTACAGTAACCGTGGTGTAAGTCGTAACTTGTCCACTCATACAAAATCCACCCCTATCGTTTTGATGTCCAAGCATAGTAACTAAGTACCTTGGGAAAGGCTTTGATAAAAGGCTCTAAGACTTCTTCAGCATATTCAACGTCACCATCTCCAATTCCTGAAGCGAAATAAAAAATAAAACCAATAAGACACATGATAGTTTAAATAGTTAACCATCTCACACCTGACTTTCTGTATCAGCTACTTCCATCAAAAGTTAGCGAACGTACAAAAACATCCCAATGGTGACTGCGTGCATTTTCACGTGGTTATTGTGTTTGTAATTAAGGCTATTGTTTTACGCCGTCGTTCTAAACGTTGTCGTCGTGGTTGCTTAATCTCTGTAATAGCCAAGGATCATGCGTATGACTAAACCAATAAGATCACGCCTATGATAAACCAATAGGATCACGCCTATGATAAACCAATAAGATCATGTCTATGATAAACCAATAAGATCACGCCTATGATAAACGAATAGGATCACGCCTATATAATAAACCAATAGGATCATGCCTATGATAAACCAATAGGATCATGCCTATGATAAACCAATAGGATCACGCCTATGATAAACCAATAAAATCATGCCTATGATAAACCAATAGGATCATGCCTATGATAAACCAATAGGATCACGCCTATGATAAACCAATAGGATCACGCCTATGATAAGCCAATAAAATCATGCCTATGATAAACCAATAGGATCATGCCTATGATAAACCAATAGGATCACGCCTATGATAAACCAATAGGATCACGCCTATGATAAACCAATAGGATCACGCCTATGATAAACCAATAGGATCATGCCTATGATAAACCAATAGGATCATGCCTATGATAAACCAATAGGATCACGCCTATGATAAACCAATAGGATCATGCCTATGATAAACCAATAGGATCATGCCTATGATAAACCAATAGGATCACGCCTATGATAAACCAATAGGATCACGCCTATGATAAACCAATATGTTCACGCCTATGATAAGCCAATATGATCACGCCTATCATAAACCAATATGATCACGCCTATGGTAAATCAAAAGGATTACAAGTAATCGCCTTGCTTACCTAGATAGTAGGTTATCACACTATGATAAGCCAATAGGATCATGGCACACATAGGTGACCGCAAGCTTTTCCCCTTACACCCCCTATCCAAATGATCCAGACCTGTAGCCTGAAACAGCAAACACACAGCACGAGTTAAATTCGAGTTTATTCCACACGGTTGACAACTAAAGTAGAATAACTATACGTAAGCTACACAAATACTTAATGTAATGAAGGAAAAATAGTAAATGTCGGATGCACTAGCCAACAGAATTACATGTCTTTATCACGGTAATATCTCTGGGCTCGGTAGTTGGAAGCAATTAAGGGTAAGCGCTACCTTGGGGGTAAATCACTAACCCGAGGGTAAACTGTACAGATTATAATTACACATTTAGTGCTACCCTAGGGATAAAGTTACCATTGCTTCGAACAACCGGGTCCTGGATCCCCCACCCTATAAATTCCCCACTGGTACTACATACCTTATCACCTGAAAAACCAATCCATTCCAGGATTTTTAGTAGCTTTGCTGGGAGAAGAGACAGCAACTAAAGACGGAAAGGAGGTGAATCAATTTAGCGATATTTATTGCCGATTTGATCGGCCGTGGTCACACTTGCGCTAGGCATACGTACCTAGCATGCAATTAGCCGTGTTTATTTTGCCTCGCGCTTGAGTGAACAGGGGTGAAACACATTTGTGTTAATTAATTATTGTCACTTCATGTGTCAGTGGCAATCAGTCGAGAGCAGTGGGTTTGTTGTCAAAAGAAAAATCATGGATAGCCAGCTTAAGATGAATTTGTTCCTTTTCTTGCTTCTTTTCTTTACTCTGCGTCGACATCAAGCAAGCTGACTGCGACGGAGAATTTCTATGAGACGCCAAGTTCGATTTTTCATGATCAGGAGTCTTCAAAATAGAAGACAAATGCTCCTGTCTGTTTAGAAGCCTTGTTAAACCACAATGGAATGGAGGTATACTGGAAACGACATTTCCGCATGACGAAGGAGACTTTTCTGCGGATTGTACGAAACAGCGTGGCATGAAGTTCAATTCTGACTGAAATTTGCATAAGGAGTCTGACAACCTGACAATCATTATGACAGCTCTGTCAAATTTTGTTTGCATAGCTCGCTTCTAGAGTGGTTGTACTGGAGTTGCTAGCGCACGTCGGTATGGTTGGCGAAATGGTGCAAAAATTCAACAAACGTAATGTATTCACATTCAACATTGATATGCATTCACATTCAACGATGTTATTCTTGTTCAACGATATATTCATTCACGTTCAACGATGTTATTCTTGTTCAACGATATATTCATTCACGTTCAACGATGTTATTCTTGTACAACGATATATTCATTCACGTTCAACGATGTTATTCTTGTTCAACGATATATTCATTCACGTTCAACGATGTTATTCTTGTACAACGATATATTCATTCACGTTCAACGATGTTATTCTTGTACAACGATATATTCATTCACGTTCAACGATGTTATTCTTGTACAACGATATATTCATTCACGTTCAACGATGTTATTCTTGTACAACGATATATTCATTCACGTTCAACGATGTTATTCTTGTACAACGATATATTCATTCACGTTCAACGATGTTATTCTTGTTCAACGATATATTCATTCACGTTCAACGATGTTATTCTTGTACAACGATATATTCATTCACGTTCAACGATGTTATTCTTGTTCAACGATATATTCATTCACGTTCAACGATGTTATTCTTGTACAACGATATATTCATTCACGTTCAACGATGTTATTCTTGTACAACGATATATTCATTCACGTTCAACGATGTTATTCTTGTACAACGATATATTCATTCACATTCAACGATATATTCATTCACATTCAACGATGTTATTCTTGTACAACGATATATTCATTCACGTTCAACGATGTTATTCTTGTACAACGATATATTCATTCACATTCAACGATGTTATTCTTGTACAACGATATATTCATTCACGTTCAACGATACTTTTCGTGTTCAAGAATATATTCATTCACATTCAACTGTATTATTATTGTTCAAGAATATATTCATTCAACAAAAATATTCATTCACATTCAACGATATTATTCTTGTTCAACGATATATTCATTCACGTTCAACGATACTTTTCGTGTTCAAGAATATATTCATTCACATTCAACTGTATTATTCTTGTTCAAGAATATATTCATTCAACAAAAATATTCTTTCACATTCAACGATATTATTCTTGTTCGACGATATATTCATTCACGTTCAACGATACTTTTCGTGTTCAAGAATATATTCATTCACATTCAACTGTATTATTCTTGTTCAAGAATATATTCATTCAACAAAAATATTCATTCACATTCAACGATATTATTCTTGTTCGACGATATATTCATTCACGTTCAACGATACTTTTCGTGTTCAAGAATATATTCATTCACATTCAACTGTATTATTCTTGTTCAAGAATATATTCATTCAACAAAAATATTCATTCACATTCAACGATATTATTCTTGTTCAACGATATATTCATTCAACGAAAAATATATTCATTCAACAATTCGTGCGCACCCAGCTGTACGCATCATTGTGCCCAGTCTCCCACGGCACTATAATTCGTAACGAGGACATCACGATTTCACTGTTTCACACGATTTCATATTTCACAAGATGGCGTCGAATTTAATATTCGGCGGTGTGTCCGCGAAGAGGTGAGAACATTTCGGGGTGGAAGTACGCAAAGCCTTTTAACACCGAATTATGGCGGGAAACGGAGTGTGCCCGGCCATCCATTTCGGCCCCTGTCATTGTCAGGCAAACGAAAAAAAACGTGCAACCCCCGATACCGAAAAGTGTGTATCTAATCGACTGTGTAGCACAAGATAGCGACGATGAGGAGATGGCGGAGATGGCACATTCATTTGCATTTCGCGAACAGTATGTAATCATTAAAGGAGAGTTTGATCTGACACCTGGACACTCTGAAGATGAAATACGAAACGAGCTTGTGGAGGTGTTTCAGACAAAAATTCCAAGCATAACGAAATCAGATTTTGATTTTCTTAAAAGGGAAAAGAATGTTGTCGTCTGGCCATAAGTGGGACTTTGCCCATGTGAAAAACCTTTGTGGCCAGGGCCGCTTGTATGTGAAACTGAAAGTTCCCAAGGCTGAATTACTGTTCGCAAAATGCAAATTAATCTGCCGCCGATGCCATCTTGTGAAATATGAAATCGTGTGAAATAGAGTGAAATCGTGATGTTCTCGTCACGAATTATAGTGCCGTGGGAGACTGGGCACAATAATGCGTAGAGCTGGGTGCGCACGAATTGTTGAATGAATATATTTTTCGTTGAATGAATATGGCCGTGGTCACACTTGCGCTAGTCATACGTACCTAGCATGCAATTAGCCGTGTTTATTTAGCCTCGCGCTTGAGTGAACAGGAGTGAAGCACATTTGTGTTAATTAATTATTGTCACTTCATGTGTCAGGGGCAATCAGTCGAGAGCAGTGGGTTTGTTGTCAAAAGAAAAATCATGGATAGCCAGCTTAAGATGAATTTGTTCCTTTTCTTGCTTCTTTTCTTTACTCTGCGTCGACATCAAGCAAGCTGACTGCAATGGAGAATTTCTATGAGACGCCGTGTTCGATTTTTCATGATCTAGAAGACAAATGCTCCTGTCTGTTTTGCCGGCATTAACGGTTTTGGCGGGCAATGAAATGGCACAGGCGGGAATACGGTTTTGGTCAATCCCGAGACCACAAATGTGGTTTGAAGCCTTGTTAAACCACAATGGAATGGAGGTATACTGGAAACGACATTTCCGCACGACGAAGGAGTGTACGAAACAGCGCGGCATGAAGTTCAGTTCTGACTGAAATTTGCATAAGGGTCTGACAACCTGACAATCATTATGACAGCTCTGTCAAATTTTGTTTGCATAGCTCGCTTCTTGAGTGGTTGTACTGGAGTTGTTAGCGCACGTCGCCGGCGCATTAGAAGTGTTGTATTAAGTAGCGTCGAGTTACAGAAAGCGTACGTTTGCTTCATTTTGAAGGTCACACATGCTAGCGCGGGCAGAATACGATATTTCTATAGTAACAACGAACGTATTACTTTGCGTAGCGCAAGTGTGACCACGGCCTTAGTATTAGCTATGGCCTAAACGTAGGCGACTGCGTGCATTTTTACGTGCAGTTATCGTATTTTGTAATTAAGGCTATTGTTTTATGCCGTCGTCCTAGACGTTGCCCCGCTGGTCCTGGGCCGGGTTGTTCAAAGCCCGATTAGTGCTAATCCAGGGTTAATTTCCATGACAACCAATAGGTTTTATGCAGAGTTAATCCAGGATTAACACTAATCGGGCTTTGAACAACCCGGCCATGCTTAGTATCAGCATTCGAAGCTGAAAGCATGTACTAAGGAATCTTAAAGGGGAACTAAACTCTAAAATCAACCCAACGTCTATACCAAGATGTATTCGAAAGAAATAAGTTCAGATATTTTATTTTTCTGTCTATGAAGAGAAAATTAGTCTTCAAGTTCGATTTCCCGCTGAACAATATATATGGTGTGGCGGCTCAATTCAGTGCAAATTTCCCCATTGTTTTCGGATTTTCTCTTCATAGACGCGCAACACAGCAAAATTAAATAGCAGAACCTATTTATTTCGAAAATATGTCTGTATAGACGTTGGGTTGAATTTAGGGTTCAGTTCCCCTTTAAACAACCACGACGGCAACGTCTAGGACGACGGCATAAAACAATAGCCTTAATTACAAAATACAATAACTGCAAGCGAAAATGCACGCAGTCGCCCTCATTTGAACCGTTGTCTGCAAAAAAAAAAAAACGTCAAAGCTCCAAATTTTACGTTTTAAAGAGAACGCGAACGTACGAAAGATAATCAATCCGTTTTTCGCTCGGCGTACACGAAATTCTATATTCATTATATTTTTCGAAAATCTGGTTGTGAGAAACTATTAAAGGCGAACAAAGGAAAGAGTAAACACCAAATTTCGGCAGAAACACTTCTCTACGTCCCATCGTCAATGCCGTCGCCGTTCTGGCTGCTTAAGTTCCTTTAATGTTCGAGCTCGAGCAACCTTTATGCTCTTCGAAAATTCAAATATGTACAAGAAACAACCAAAAATAATTGTATGACATGAAGTGAAAAACTCAAAACAAAGTAAATAATGAACCTAATGAGAAGAACAATGACCCTAATTAATGACTTAAAATGCAGAAGTAGAAGGAAACCGAGTGTCAGTCAGAGGGTAACAGGTAGCACGTGACAGAAGGTGGCGCGATCTCGCATGTTTTAGTTTCTCTTTCTGTTTGATACCCGGTAAAGCTTGACGCATATAGAACCGAGGTTGGTACTGGAAAGGTGGGCAGTTTTAAAAATATTTTCGGTTTGCTTTTTCTCTCGACAATATATGGAATATAATTCTTATGCTATAAAACAAGTCACTTAATGACCCTCGGGAAGCCAGTGATTTTTGTTTACCTCAAATCTCAATGTTTCCCTCGACTTTGTCTCGGTAAACATCGAAATGCTCGGGGGAAAAAACTCCCTGTTTCCCTTGGGACAAGCTATTAAGTGTTTAATATGCACTGAGAAGTACTGAGGTAAATAGTTATTGAGTAAGATACCAAACAGTAAGTCGATGGTGGAAATCAATCTATTACGTAGTTCTATAGATCGCAAATTTACCATACTGAACAAAAAAAAATTCACTACCGACATACAGTACTTAACTTATACAGAATTACAACCTCTTAAAGTGCACCTAACGTTTATTTTTTTAATCATTAATATCGATTCTACATCAAGTTTTGAGTACTTCTGTGAAGAAAGTTTTGGTTTACAGAGAATACTCTATGTTCTACGCTTGTTTGGAATCGTGAAAATGTGACCTTTCCTGGCCCATGACCGCGTAAGCAAAAGCCTGGGTCGATCTCTGGGTTGACGTCATCTCATTAATGTATTATTCCCCATGGCGCCTTTCTATTACAACAACATTGATTTATAGAGAATATACACAGTATGTGAGTTGTTAGAAAAGAAAAAAGTCATTTTAGTCAACATGTTAAGTATTTATTCAAATTATTGCAAAGTGGAATGAATTATATGACGTCACCCTAGGGTTATAGAGATTGGCAGGGATCGACCCAGGCTTTTACTTAGGCGGTCATGGGTCAGGAAAGGTCACATTTTCACGATTTCAAACAAGCGCAGAACATGAGTATTATCTGTAAACCAACACTGTCTTCACATAAGTACTCAAAATTTGATGTAGAATCGATATTTATGGCAACAAAATAAACGTTAGGCGTACTTTAAATGAGCACTTTAAATGGTGCTGCGCATATATTGAGTCAATGTTCGATTGGTGGCTGTTAATTGGCTACAAACAGATAAAGGGGCTATGTCATGGTGTTGTACATGTATGGAGTCAATGTTCGATTGGTGGCTGTTAATTGGTTACAAACAGTTAAAGGGGCTATGTCATGGTGTTGTACATGTATGGAGTCAATGTTCGATTGGTGGCTGTTAATTGGTTACAAACAGTTAAAGGGGCTATGTCATGGTGTCGTACATGTATGGAGTCAATGTTCGATTGGTGGCTGTTAATTGGCTACAAACAGTTAAAGGGGCTATGTCATGGTGTTGTACATGTATGGAGTCAATGTTCGATTGGTGGCTGTTAATTGGCTACAAACAGATAAAGGGGCTATGTCATGGTGTTGTACATGTATGGAGTCAATGTTCGATTGGTGGCTGTTAATTGGCTACGAACAGTTAAAGGGGCTATGTCATGGTGTTGTACATGTATGGAGTCAATGTTCGATTGGTGGCTGTTAATTGGCTACAAACAGTTAAAGGGGCTATGTCATGGTGTTGTGCATGTATGGAATTAATGTTCGATTGATGGCTGTTAATTGGCTACAAACAGATAAAGGGGCTATGTCATGGTGTTGTGCATGTATGGAGTTAATGTTCGATTGGTGGCTGTTAATTGGTTACAAACAGTTAAAGGGGCTATGTCATGGTGTTGTACATGTATGGAGTCAATGTTCGATTGGTGGCTGTTTTTTTTAATTTTATTTATTATTATTTTTATTTGCGCTTTGCCACACATAGAATACATACATTAACAATATATATATATATATATATGTAAAGAATTGAAGTTCGATTGGCTACAAACAAATAAAGGGGCTATGTCATGGTGTTGTACATGTATGGAGTCAATGTTCGATTGGTGGCTGTTAATTGGTTACAAACAGTTAAAGGGGCTATGTCATGGTGTTGTACATGTATGGAGTCAATATTTGATCGGTGGCTGTTAATTGGCTACAAACAGTTAAAGGGGCTATGTCATGGTGTTGTGCATGTATGGAGTCAATGTTCGATTGGTGGCTGTTAATTGGCTACAAACAGATAAAGGGGCTATGTCATGGTGTTGTGCATGTATGGAGTCAATATTTGATCGGTGGCTGTTAATTGGCTACAAACAGTTAAAGGGGCTATGTCATGGTGTTGTACATGTGTGGAGTTAATGTTCGATTGGTGGCTGTTAATTGGCTACAAACAGTTAAAGGAGCTATGTCATGGAAATCAACGTTTCTAAACATTGTCGACAAACATGCTCCCACAAAACGACGAAGAGTTAGACCTAAGAGTAGTCCCTGGATTAACCGCGATCTTAAGTTAGAGATGTATAATCGGGATAAGCTTAAGGCACATGCCATTAAATCAAACCGATCTGATGACTGGTTGGCTTATAAAAACGCTCGGAATATCGTCAATAACCACATTCGAAAGGCCAAGGCAGATTACTACAACACTTGTATAAATGATACAAACGGTCGCGACCAATCTAGAATGTGGAAAATCGTGAACGAATTAACCTCGAGGAAGTCGCCCGCGACTGTTATCAATGAGCTTAAGTACAACAACAGTCTTCTAACCGATTCTCAAGATATTTCTGAGGCTATGAATGACCACTTTACTAATATTGGTCTAAAACTAGCTGATGCCATTCCTAATAGCAGAATATCGTTTAAAACTTATCTTGATAGAGTAAATAGTACCTTTGAAATAAAACCGGTTGGTAGTGCAGAAGTCTTAAAGGGAACCTCGGCTGAAAAACAATGTTTGTTCTCAAGTGTTTGCTATGCATGCCTAAGTCTGTTTCTGTGTTTGTCTCCAGTAAATTGTACACTAGATGTTATTTATGCACCGATTTTCCTGTTGATAAAACTCATTTGAATTTCGTGCGCGCCGCCATCTTGGATCTTATGACGTCACAGTGTTGCCCCTATTGTTACACAACAAAAGAGCTATTGTTTTCTGACAATAGGGCAACACTTTGACGTCATAAAATCCAAGATGGCGGCGCGCAGGGAATTCAAATGAGTTTTATCAACAGGAAAATCGGTGCATAAATGACATCTAGTGTACAATTTACTGGAGACAAACACAGAAACAGACTTAGGCATGCATAGCAAACACTTGAGAACAAACATTGTTTTTCAGCCGAGGTTCCCTTTAAATAATCTAAAAAAGTTATGTGTTACCAAAGCAACCGGCCTCGATAACATTTCATGCAAAAATTTTAAAGAAGCCTCTGACTTAATATGTAATTCTATTACGGATATTTTTAACACCTCTATTAGATCAGGAATCTTCCTGAACGAGTGGAAGCTAGCAAGAGTAACTGCTATAAAAAAAAAACAGCAGATCGGATCCGAACAAACTACTGTACAGACCAATTTCTGTTATTCCGGCTATTTCAAAGGTCTTTGAACGTTTAATTTTTGACCAACTTTACGATTATTTTCAGTCAAACAATCTCTTAACGGAATGTCAATCCGGATTCCGGGAGCTACACTCAACAGTTACGGCGTTGCTAGAGGCGACCGATGATTGGTACGGAAATATTGATAAAGGGCTTATTAACGCTGTCACATTTCTAGATCTCCAAAAAGCCTTTGACACTGTAGATCATCAAATACTCTTACAAAAGCTTTCATCGTATGGAATTAAGGGTGTATCACTACAGTGGTTTCGAACATATCTATATAATAGACAACAAAATTGCCACGTTAATGGTAAGTTCTCTAGTACCAAAGCCATAACATGTGGCGTCCCTTACAGTTCTATCTTGGGACCACTATTGTTTTTAATTTATATTAACGATCTACTCGAATGTACGCTGACGACACGATCCTCACCACCACCGGAACCGAACATGACCAGATCCAACACTCAGTTATCGAAAATCTTGAAGAGGTGAGCAAATGGCTTGGTGCCAATAAGCTTACACTGAACACATCTAAGACAGAGATCATGCTTATAGGCTCCAAGCAAAAGCTACAAGCTCTTCCTTCGGATATGGTGTTTTCTGTTGGGGATGGGGATATCAAAAGGGTGTCGTCGGTTAAGTATCTCGGAATACACCTTGACGATTCGCTGTCTTGGAACACTCATATAGAAAAGCTTACAAAAAAAATATTGTCTGGCCTTGGTGCCCTTAAACGCCTAAGACCGTTCATTCCATACTCGGCACTGATGAGTGTATACAAATCCCTAGTTCAATCTCATTTTGACTACTGTAGTTGCGTCTGGGGTAACTTAAACAAAGGGTTGGCAGACAAACTTCAGCAACTACAAAATCGTGCAGCCCGCATACTGACAAATCTCCCATTCCAGACTCATATCGATGATCTCTTGGGAACCCTCAGTTGGAAAAGGCTCGACAGTCAGAGAGCCACCCAAAATGCTATCCTAATGTACAAAGTCCTGCACGGTCTGGCTCCCACATATTTAACTAAAAAGTTTGAAAGACGAAACTCGGCCCTAAAATGTGATCTGAGAGGTGCGAGTTCCAAAATATCTATGCCACAACCCCGGACTAACTTTGGCAAAAAACCAAATTTGCTACAACGGGGTTGAACTTTGGAATTCATTGCCTGAGGATATCAGATTATCTGATACAATTAATATTTTTAGAACTAAACTACGTAAACATACACTATTGTAATTACAATCTTATAAGACACGTCAAACATGTAAAGCAGTAGGCATTCTTTTTACGATTTTAAAATTCTACTTTTAATGTTATGCTATTACTGATGGTTTCTTACGTGTATAAATAAAGTATGTATGTATGTATGGTGTTGTACATGTGTGGAGTCAATATTCGATTGGTGGCTGTTAATTGGCTATGAACAGTTAAAGGGGCTATGTCATGGTGTTGTACATGTATGGAGTCAATGTTCGATTGGTGGCTGTTAATTGGCTACAAACAGTTAAAGGGATACCCGAGTGAAAAACACATTGGGGCTCAAAAGAATCTTCAACATGTTCTTTGTTCAGAAAATGTATTAAAATTTGATCAAACGTTTTTAGTATTAAGAACGAGCACCTCAAAGTTGGCCCCGCGAAGACATGGGCGCCGCCATCTTTGTTTGCATTTACGGAAGTGACGTCACTTCGTCCCACCAGCGTATCGCGGCTACTTGTCTTTGTATGATTTTCACACGCTCGGAATTAAAGTGGATATATTTTCATCGAGATTGCAGAGGAATTCTTACAGAAACCGGAATTATGATGAAGACGACATTATGAGAAAAGTTCAGAAGACTGGGAGGAGGAAAAAAAGCATTGGGAAGGCGAGAAATTATCAGACGAACAACAAGGTCTCGTAACTGCCATTTAATAACAGCAAAACAACATGGCTTAAAAGACTCGAGTGACTTCTGAATAAGTATAAGAACTACAATGTATGTGAGGTACAGTTAAGGCGTTTATCATCCAAAAAACACCTAATAAGTGAGAGAGTGAGAACGCTGGTGGGACGAAGTGACGTCACTTCCGTAAATGCAAACAAAGATGGCGGCGCCCATGTCTTCGTGGGGCCAACTTTGAGGTGCTCGTTCTTAATACTAAAAACCTTTGATCAAATTTTAATACATTTTCTGAACAAAGAACATGTTGAAGATTCTTTTGAGCCCCAATGTGTTTTTCACTCGGGTATCCCTTTAAAGGGGCTATGTCATGGTGTTGTACATGTATGGAGTCAATGTTCGATTGGTGGCTGTTAATTGGCTACAAACAGTTAAAGGGGCTATGTCATGGTGTTGTGCATGTATGGAGTCAACGTTCGATTGGTGGCTGTTAATTGGCTACAAACAGTTAAAGGGGCTATGTCATGGTGTTGTACATGTATGGAGTCAGTGTTCGATTGGTGGCTGTTAATTGGCTACAAACAGTTAAAGGGGCTATATCAACTTTCCATTGTTACTCCTTATCTCCTGCTATCCCGCAAGGCCCCTAACATCTCTTCAATGACACTTTTCGTACGAGATGCCATACATCCCAATTAAAACTAGTGGCTGTGCACAGTCTGTACTCGGGCTGTGTGGACAGCGTTTAACACACCTGTCCAAATAGACATTCTGACAGTTTTCTGGGAAGTGCACATTAATTGTTGCAGGAATGTAAATTTTGGCCTATACAAAGTCTGTTACATACAACGATTTGGTTCAAGTGGATAACACTTCTGGAGCTGTGAGAAACTATAAACCTTCGCCTCGCTTTGTCTTTTCTAACGAAGCCGGTACTTAGTGCAACAAACCTCCCGGGAAACCCACATACATGTAGTATTCCTTTTGAACCGCAACTATTCTCTTGTAGACCTATTTGTCGAGTCGCTTTGCCTCTCGGCTACTCTCTCTTCGGCCTTCCTCGCCGCTCTAGACCGGGATTTCGAAGACATCGACGAATATTACAGAAAGTTATAGTTTACAATTAAGAAGTCATTGCGGGCGCGTACGTGAAAATCTATTTTAAGAAAGAAAGCCGTTGATGAGTGTTTGTAGAATGAGGAGAGGTTACATGGACATCGACAGTCAAAATGGCGGACGAGCTGCTGTTTTCAACGTCCTGCGCGAAGGGAAATGTAACAGCTGAACGAGTCGGGTCTGTCCCTTTAAACTTTGTACGTTTGGGAAGGAGAGTTTTGGCGTTAAAATGCAATTATTTACAGGACGTTTGGAACCACCAAAGCAAGTATTTCAACTCGTTTTTCTGGCGTTAGAATCTACTTTGGTATCTGCAGAACAGATTCAAACTTGTGGACCTCAAACATGAACTACTCGGAGGTCTTTGTGATTGAACTTTCTGACTGGCCTTTACAGTATTTAACAGAACTAGATGTATGGCGGCTCTAGCTAATTTGGGTCGTTTTTTAGCAGAGCATCGGGAACCGGTCTAATCATCCACAACTTGTTAGCAATCATAGTCGAGGGCAGGAGCAGGCATGTTAACTGAATTTAAAACTTGTGGACCTCAAGAAATATAAATATTAAAGCAGCAAATTGGAAAATTGCGAAAAGGTAAGCCTTATCTTCACTGTTTTCACTAATTTTGGAACGACGTGTAATGCATTCTACGCATGCGCGGCGGCCATGATGTACGATATTGTGCGCCATGAGTCTGTAACATACAATGATTTGGTTCGCAGTACAATGCGCAGTTACGAGGTCCTGACCGCGAAAGATAATTAAAACTACAGAGCTTAATGTGTTTTCCACATGACATCCGAAGAGCTTTTAAAAATTTCGTCTAATAATTCTGACCCCAGCCTTAATCTTCCTGCATAAGTCTGCGCCGTCTTAACTCTATAATCTGTTATGTCTGCGGTACGACAGCTGCGTAAATGTGCTGGGGCAGATCACTTTGTTCAGTTGTCGTCACTATTTGAATGTATCACGTTTTTCTCTTTAGAAAGCAAGAATTACAGCAAATTCTGAAAGTATTCATGTATTTTTGGGGTCAATAAAAGTTCTTTTATAAGAATCATAATCAGTTAAGAAGAAGTTAAATGGTAAAGAGTATTGTAGTCTGACGCGTCGGCGCAGTAGCTGTCTGACAAACTAATTCATCCCAATCGATAGCACGATAATGGATCTGTTATGCAATTTCCCACTTGTGACACCAAAAATATAACATATGAATAAGAACAAACAGAGGTGAATATATGATGATGCCTTAGGAAAGCTAAGAGAGAATCGAATGAATGGAAATTTGCATGTGTATGGTACGCGTTCTTACTTACAAGATTAAAACTTCCAATGCCAAGATGTACGCCTCCTTCGAAGTCGTGTCTTTGTGGAGATTTCTGTAGATTATCTGACTGGTTCGTAACCATATTCATACACGTCCTAAAGGTAGAAACAAGTAATTATAAAATGGAAAACATTGTTCAGGGGTAGGTTTGCTAAGAACGTCAAGTTATACACTGTCTAACAAATCGATTTGTTCATGATGAAATTCATTACCACACTACCATGAAAAACGAACATTTAGCGACGTTCTTGCAAGCTTTGATGTTTTACGACAGCTAAAAAAACCTGCTAAACCCTGCGGATTCAAAATCACGTTAAAAATCTTCGAAGGATGCTTGCTACATGATGACGTAGAAATTCACCATTTTGGTCAGGCGGGTGAATCTTGATACCCAATGAAACATCGGATGAAGATCACACTGGTTAGTTCAAACACAGACCAAGACACTGATTAGCTGCGCTCCTCGAGATTAGTTTTCTTTCTCGGTGTTTCGATACGGCGGTCAAACACTTTAACTCGTTTTTGATTTATAAACCTCATTAATAGATCATCAGGCAACACAATAGAAATCATGCCCATGACAAGAAATCGTTTACAAATACAGCTCGCATTTCAAGACTTTTAGATCGCTATTTAATCATTAACGTGTCGTTTGAGAAGACACTTAAAACACTTGGAGCTTTAATATTCTAAAAGCAAGTTTTGGCTTTGCCACCGTTTTCAATCACTCTCACTGTACAAATGAATGTTTTAGAAATCACTTCTAAAACAGCTCCTCATGTTTCACACATTAACATTTTAACGAGAGATAAAAAGAACCGTAGACCACCTACATGTCTCAACCAACTTACTGGTTTACGAAATATTCAGTCAAAATATAAACAACTTTGACATAAGGCCATTTTTCATGAAATAAAGGACCAAACACTAAGAACATAAGATTCTGCAGAAATTTTGAATCTTTTCCACATTTTGTTTGTCGTGAATTTGCGTTGCAATGCGTTTTCATAAACGTACCTATAAGATTGGTAGCAGGCGCGGATTTTCAGCGCTCCCTTGATAAAACTGATTAGGTTCTCATCCTAGAATTTAAAAAAATATATGCATAATAAGTATAAACATAGGGCCCTTAAGGGCAACTCGCGGATGGTCAGTGAGCTATTTTGGCATATACTAAAAATCACGTGACCGATGTCGTCATCGTTACATCATCGCCACTAATTGATGTGTGGGGACCCAATACAATGCCTGTCAACGTTTGAACTGTCTGGCATTGGAAATGAGGGAGATATGGACATGTACTTAAAATCACGTGACCGATGACGTCATCGTTACGTCATCACCACTTAGTGATTGGTAGGGACCCACTACCATGTCTGTCCAGGTTTGAGCCACCTGCCAATAATATTAAGCGAGTATTATTAATATCAGTTAAGCCGGAAATCGCATATCCCATTCACACGCAATGATGTCAGTGGAAACGTAATGATGTAACTGGAAAACGTAAAATTGTAACTGGAAACATAATGGAGCCACTAGAAAATGTAATTATGTCACTGGAAACGTATTGATGTAACTGGAAAACGTGACTGTGTTACTGGAAACGTAATGATGTAATTGGAAAACCTTACAATGTACCACAGGAAAACGTAATGATGTCACAGGAAACGTAATGATGTCAGTGGAAACGTAATGATGTTACTGGAAAACGTAATGAATTCACTGAAAAACGTACCCATGTAAAAATCAAAGGCGGGATCCCGCCAATCCCACCTGGGATCCCACCTTGATCCCACCTGGGATCCCACCCGGGATTATGGAACGTCCCAGGTGGGATCCCGCCATCCAATCCTGTGTGGGATCCCACCCGGGATCCCGCCCTCCCACCCGGGATCCCGCCCTCCCACCCGGGATCCCGCCCTCCCACCCGGGATCCCGCCCTCCCACCCGGGATTATGGAACATCCCAGGTGGGATCCCGCCTACATCCCAGATCAGGGATCCCGCCTACATCCCAGGTGGGATCCCGCCTACATCCCAGGTGGGATCCTGCCTACATCCCAGGTGGGATCCCGCCTACATCCCAGGTGGGATCCCGTCTACATCCCAGGTGGGATCCCGCCTACATCCCAGATCAGGGATCCCGCCTACATCCATCCCAGACGGGATCCCACCTACATCCATCCCAGACGGGATCCTGCCTACATCCATCCCAGGACAGCACACATATCACAAATTAATGAAGCGAATTTGTTTTATTATTATGAAATGGACTCCTTAGCTGGTACATAATGCATTCACAAAATGTCAATACATTTCAACACAGTCTGTTGAAGTGCAAAAATGTAGATTTTGAAAATGATGTCTTAATATTATTTTCATTGTTGCACATATATAATAATTGATAATAATTATAATATCCAGAGTTGCAGATAGTATTAAGAGCAGGTAAGATTTCTGCTGCCCTGGTATATATATAATTATAATAAATCCTGTTTATACTCTCTTCTGGTATGATTAAGCCGCTGGCTATAGACTGGTAACATAAAATCTAATAAAAGACCTCTACCACAAAACATGGCAGAATTTTTGCAAACTAACTTGATGTCCATTATATTTCATGGTCTCGTACTGCACTGGCTCACTAAAACTGAATCCACACAATTTCTAACTCATGTACTTGATCTGATCTGCAAATCGATAGACCTCTCCTTGTTCAAGCACTTGCGAGAGATCAAGTGACAAAGTGCTGTGCCGAATGCGCTGTGCCTATGATGGAAGACAGTAGAGTGTTATAACTAATTTTATTGAATACGAGGGATGTACGTAGCACTAGTTATTTTCCAAAATTGTAGTGTTCTATTTATACACACACTGTTCGAAAAGATTGTAATGTGGTGAAGTGAAATAAACCTTAAAGTGAAATTTTACTTTTGTCAAGTTTTGAGGTGAAATTGTATTTACCCTCGAAGTGCAATTTCACGATGCCACTAAATTACAGAAGAACTTAAAGTATTGACTGAATTTGTTTGAATTGCAATGTATAAACACATGCAATTTCACTTCTAAAAAGCAACATTACCTTTTGTTGTATGAACTAATGAAGTGTGAAATATCACTGACACTCAGTGACACAGTCTTAAATTAAAAGTGAGACATTTCAGTCTCTTCGAACGGATTCCTTCGAACAGTAGTACTCCATGACTACAAGATTTCGATCTATCTTTTAGCTAAAAGATTCACTCTACACTCTACATAAACTTGGTAAACTTTTTCTATGGATTTCGTCATTGAAAATGGATAAGATACAACTACAAGCAGCTAGGGTTTCGCAGCTAGACCACGTGCACGAGCATGATCGAACCCGTTCAAACAACAGCTGAACTAAAAGTATGATAACCAAGTGCTATATTCCATTTTCTTGTTACAATCCACAACAATTGAATGATCACATCTTACCTTTATAGTTTTCTTATCTCACATGTGTTTTGAAAACCCTTTGCTCAGTCTGGAAGCCATATTATACAAGAGATTGCATGTTGTGCCGCCGAATCGAGGTCGTTAGTTTTGAAAATGGCACGCTGTGCCCGCACAATCAGGTCAGTGGTCTTTAGATAAGCAATGCATCTTGGGATTATTTCACGGCGGCCATCTTTGTTTGTTGTTGAGAACTTTACCTGAGCTTCATTCATTCATGCGAAATGGTCTGGCTATAATATTCAAGGAATCTAAATGCTAATGAACT
Source organism: Actinernus sp. WN-2022 (assembly GCA_030867875.1). Lineage (NCBI taxonomy): Eukaryota > Metazoa > Cnidaria > Anthozoa > Actiniaria > Actinernidae > Actinernus > Actinernus sp. WN-2022. Next base: position 49,753,480 of record JAOWCC010001679.1, on the reverse strand, counting down.
GGTCAACCAACTCCTCTTCATCTGTTTTGCTGTGTCTGCATGGGAAAGCATGTAAGTCATAAGGCCATTTTAACACCTGATGCTGCATGCTAGCTGGGCCTGTCAGAACTGGTTCTCACTTTTATATTAGTTTTACACAAACACCAACCTATATGTTTTCTTCTCCTTTTCTGGTTGCATGAAACCTTGACATATAGTGCAACCAGCAATGAGTTATAATGTATCAGGACTTTGCTGTTTCTAACGGAAATTATTATACATGTATCATAAGTCGAGTCCACTCGATCGATCGCTGAGCATGTACCTGTAGACATCAAGTTTAAATATACTGCCAACTCACGCAACTTGTACTTCATTTCTGTATAAATCTCATAATGTTTCAGCCAGTCATCAGCGTTCCTCTTTCCCAGAGAAAGTTATGAAATCTGCGCTTCTTTAAGTAACTTTAGATCGTTTGAAAGCCAATTTATTATTGGTTTGAGTTCCAATTTGTTCTATCAAGAATTGTTTGGGTGTATGTTTCCTCTGGACATGGATCTGTCAGGTGCCAAATAAACTTTGCCTTGTGAAATCCACAACAATTTTTACCATGTGATGGCTAATAAGGGTGTTCATGAATGTTCTAGCTGCATGCAAATTTGGAAGCAAGTGCTGCATATAACTTTGCATATGTACAATGTGTATCCTATGATAAGATTTATATTAGTATTTACACTGTAACATACAGTTTTCATAGTACCTTAATTTCATAGCCTCTTGTTAAAGGCTTCCAGGTGTGATCCTGCCATTCCCACCTGGTAGAAGGGATTTTCTAAGGCTTCCAGGTGGGATTGGCAGGATTTTACTTTACCACCTGAGATCCCACTCGGGATACCAGGTGGGAGTACGTATAGGTCCACAAGGTGGCCTGTCTGCTGGTAGAGAGGATCATTGTCTAAGGATTCATGGTGGGATTCCGCTTTCCAACCTGGGATCCTGCTATTCCCACATGGGATTCCACTTTCCTACCTGGGATCCCGCCATTGCAACCCGGGATCCCGGGTGGGAGTACATATATCCCACCTGATAGGCGGGATCCCAGGTGGGATTGATGGGATCCTGCCATCCCACCTGGGATCCCGCCATTCCAACCCGGGATCCCGGGTGGGAGTACATATATCCCACCTGATAGGCGGAATCCCAGGTGGGATTGATGAGATCCCGCCATCCCAACTGGGATCCCGCCATTCCCACCCGGGATCCCGGGTGGGACAGGTGGGATCCCGCCTCGATCCCACCTGATAGGCGGGATCCCAGGTGGGATTGCCTAAGGATCCCAGGTGGGATTGGCGGGATCCCGCCATCCCACCTGGGATCCCGCCATTCCCACCCGGGATCCCGGGTGGGACAGGTGGGATCCCACCTTTATTTTTACATGGGTAACGATGTCACTGAAGAACGTAATAATGTCACTGAAGAACGTAATAATGTCACTGAAGAACGTAATGATGTCACTGGAAAACGTAATGATGTTACTGGAAAACGTAACGAATTCACTGAAAAACATAATGACGTTACCGGAAAACGTAATGATGTCACTGGAAAACGTAACGATGTCACTGAAGAACGTAATGATGTCACTGGAAAACGTAATGACGTTACTGTAAAACGTAACGAATTCACTGAAAAACATAATGACGTTACCGGAAAACGTAATGATGTCACTGGAAAATGTAATCATTTATGATGTTACTGGAAAACGTAATGAATTCACTTAAAAACGTAACGATGTCACTGAAGAACGTAATGATGTCACTGAAGAACGTAATGATGCCACTGGAAAACGTAATGACGTTACTGAAAAACGTAATGAATTCACTGAAAAACATAATGACGTTACTGGAAAACGTAATGATGTTACTGGAAAACGTAATGAATTCACTGAAAAACGTAACGATGTCACTGAAGAACGTAATTATGCCATTGGAAAACGTAATGATGTCACTGGAAAACGTAATGACGTTACTGCAAAACGTAACGATGTCACTGAAGAACGTAATTATGCCGTTGGAAAACGTAATGATGTCACTGGAAAACGTAATGACGTTACTGCAAAACGTAATAAATTCACTGAAAAACGTAAATTTGACGTTACTGCAAAACGTAATGTCACTGGAAAATGTAATTATGTTACTGGAAAACGTCATGAATTCACTGGAAAACGTAATGATGTCACTGGAAAACGTAATGATGTCACTGGAAAACGTAATGAAGTCACTGTAAGACGTAATATTGCGATGTCAGATACCACACAGGACATCAAATGATTCAGGCACTGCAACCATTTCATTAAATGTAACAGATTAATACCTAGCAAGGTATTTCGTCACGATTTTACTGCACGCGAGTGCCCCTTTAGACCAAAGAACATTTCCCTAATTAGATCTTTACACTTCCATACCTGAATGAATGTGAGTAAAGCACGCTGTAGAAGGCATTCAGCATAGCACAGCTCAGCATGCCTCTCCTCCTCAGTGAGTGAGTCATAGGATGGGTTCCATATCCAACTGGAAAATGATTCAGACCAGGAATTCTTGTGCCTTTGTCTGAGAACAACGTTGGTGAATGAGCAACAACAGTGTGGGGAAATTATGGACAAAAATATTGTTTAATTAGAGCAATGTAAGTATAATTTATTTTCATAGGGTGACCCATTTAGCTTGTAGGCTAGTATCCCGAGGGGCCTTAACCCTTTCACTCCCGGACGTGTTTTGGCTCAATTGGTGAAATGCAGAGTGCTAACTCAACCCTCCCCCCTCAGTTCCAGTTTGGCTAGCTCGGGCTAGTTAAATACTGCTGACTTTTTAAACCAAGGGCTCAAACTTTCCCCATGATGCAATTCGGCAGAATTCTACGGACTCGGCGGCGGTGAGTATGGTTTCTTCTGTAGGTTTTCCAATGAAATGTGCTCTAATTTTGGACAAATAAGCCACTGCAAGAGAGCTAGAGGACATCACTAAGTCTGAGGATGGCTGAAAAGTACCTGGCTTGCTTTTAGTAGGCTTTGTGAGGGGTTTCACAGCGTTTTTCTGTTGTGTTTCTGCTTTGAGACACATGAAATAATTCTTCACTGAAATCCTGCAGTTGGTTGTCTTTTACCCCTGCGGCTCAACCTATTAGTAGGGAGGTCAGACCAAAATTTACAGTCCTTCAAATCACAAAACAAACAGCATCATAAATGAAGAGATCTCACCCTAATGAGAATTTTGGTGGTAAAATTGGCAAGATCGGCCAAGAATTGGCAAAGTTATTAATTTTTGAATATTCAGATTTTGGGGTATTATTTGGACAAAGGATGACAAAGGATTGAATGGGCACCAAATAGGATTGAAATCATATGTTGATTGTAAAACTAATTGTGTCATAAAATTAGTTCTCATTAACTAATCTACACCAAATTTGGACAGGCGACAGGTCTCGTCAAGCCGCACACTGTAACATCGCTAATGAGATTATGACGTCACTGGTTACCATAGCAACATGCTAATTAGTGTTAAAATTTGGTATTTCTTCTAGATGAAAGGCAGATTAAATGGTTCGATGGAAATATATGCGATATCTCACGTCTTTAAAATGTTGTTCCATTGACACTAATGAGATGATGTCATTGGTTACCATAGCAACACACTAATTAGTGTTAAAATCGGTTATTTCTTCTAAATGAAAAGCAAATTAATTGGTTTGATGGGACTAATATGCTATATCTCACACATTCGTTAATTGTCACAAGTAACTCTGAATTTTAATGAGACGATGATGTTGTTGGTTACCATGGCAACAAGTAACCCATATAAATATGGTGGATTTTACACATTAGCATTGTAAGTGGTTTGATATTGATATTTGCCAGGTATGCAAAATATATTCTTATGACGTCACTGGTTGCTATGGCAACACTTAATACATGACCTTTTTTGTTAGCTGTATCACTTCTCACAATTTGTTTTCTAAAAAAACATGTAATGGGTATTGCTGTGTTAACCATATGAGCACTGTTTTCACTAATGGCACATGGAATTTCTGCTGTTGCCATGGTAACAGAGAACGTTTCATATTTTTTAGCCCCCTTAATTATGATAATCATGCTTTTAGGTTGTGCAGAGAATATTCAATTAACTTAATTTGTTGTTTTAATCTATCATAAGCCTCCTTAATCTTTTAATTTTCAGGAACATTCAACAAACTATGGTCTTTTATGTTGATATCACTTAAATTGCTGTACCATATCAATTGCTTAGCTACAAAATAACATGTATATACATTGTCATATAGTTTCCAGATTGCTCCATGTGGAGGTGAATTTCAATCCTTGCTTTTTATATATATGAAATGAAATAAATGGCACAGCCTAGTGACAAAATAAATCCCATCTAGCCTGTCATTCACAACATGCATTAACTATAGTAAGTGATCTCGATAGAATCACAACAAAGGCTCGTAGAGATTGTAGCAGTCTTCTTATACTGGACTACCGGTATGTAACGCTCAACAATGAGTGATCCATACATTATAAGCTTATAGACACATTACAATTACCAGCTGCCGCCAAAATGAAAACAAAACAAATTAAAACTTGTCCATCACTATGCCTGGGGGGGGGGGGGGGGGGGGGGGTACTTACATGAAAAATGGGTATGTATGTGAGGCCAAGAGGCTCCAACCTTGACCCTGTTTGACCCAAAATCCAAGCTCCAAAACCCTGATTCCCCCCTTTTTGGGGGACAAAACCCTGATTGCCCTTTCTTTAAATAAAAACAAATAGGCCTTGTGAAATAAATTGTTCGCCTGAAAATGAATAAAACAAAAAAATGATATTAAAATACTTTTAATGCACCCAAATTAAACTCAAATCCTGACCCTGATCTGCCCAAATCAGCTAGTCGAAACCCTGACCCTACCTGCCCAAACTGAGCTCAAAACCTGACCCACCCCCACGGCACATACATAATATGTCACAATAAACAGGAGTACCCCCTTTAATAAGTCAGCAAATCAAATTCCAGAGTAAAACCAATCGTGGTTTTGGTCCATCACGGCATCAATCCACGATTGCATTTACTTTTCCTCCTGATTGGTTGCTTTCCCATACCAGTGAAACCAATCGGTATTCACTTTAGTTGGTGATTGGTTCGTTGTAATTGCTTTGGTTTTACTACAATTGAAACCTCCTCCTTGAAAAAGTGACTTCTTGGTCCCACAAAACTTAGCAATCACTCTAGCTTTGCATTTCTGTTTTCGAGGTTAACTCTCTCAGATCTTCCACTCTATAAACACTTTCCTTTTCTCCCCCTCCCAAAAAAGAAGAAGAAAGAACCACACACAAAAAAAAAAAACATGCAAAGCCGATTGCAAAGCCACAATATGCCATGTCGGTCCAGGTAAAAATATTAACATGAAGAAAACAAGAGTGCTCCCAAACTATATCAACAGATAACTTGCCTTCCCTCATCTCGATCCTTCTATTGACAGACATCCAACATATGCAACAATTCTCTTATAAAAAACAATTACATTACACCAATAAAGTTACCAAGACTTAACCAACAAAACAGTCTACATGTATAACATAATCCAAACATTCAAAAACAATTCTCCTCAAATTCGACACCTGCATGGGAAATCCTCAAAGAGTATAACACAATTAGGCTTCTACAATTCTTCAAAATCAAAGCGAGCAAATTAAACAACTGATTTAATTCAATAGAAAGTTCCTTTTTCGGGGCTTCGATAAAATCAACAACTTACAATAAAACACTGCTGATTAGATCCAATAACATCTCCCCCCTTTCACAATAAAAAGAAGAAGAAAAGATCCCGGTAAAACTGTATAAAAATACCCCAACGGCAAACCATATTTCGGTCAGTTTCATTCACGAATTCGCGTGCGCCTTCCATTTCGATCAAAAGACATGACCTGCAAAAGAAAAAGTGGATTTACAACATGACCGACTCATATATTCTCGGTAAAAACGACTGGAAAGCATTGATCAACTGTTCTATTTGTTTCATGAGAAATTTGCTGTTCTCAAATTCGATTTTGCTATGAATAATTAATGAAAGAAATATTCATATTGAACAAAACTTGCCTTCCTCTCAACCGATCAGCAGCAAATGGTACCGCTGAAAAGATTGGTTTCCTGTCTTTCCTCTGGTGTCCATAGCAACAAGCTGCCATATAAGGCTCAGGTTGTTTTTTTCACTTTTCGGGGGTAGGGTCAGTCAAAAAGTCGGTGCCGCCGCCATCTTGGAAAAGTAATTTGAGCGCGAGCTCATGTTTGACAACCGATATCTCGACAAAACAACAAGGTACAGGGCTGAAACTCCTCAGGTTTGCAGACGATCTAGATTACTTTAATAATGTGAAAGAAGAGCAATCAAAAGTGTACAATAGATTTTCTGTGATATTCTAAAGTTTGACCCCACGTACGATTTTATCTTCGATCCAAAGCGGTGCGGCCTGGGTCTGACCTCCCTACTATTAGGATGTGTTTTTGTCACTTTAAAGCAATGGCTTGAGTCCAAGTCACTGCTCTTGGTTGTAGGGGTAAAAGTCTTATGAAAAAAAAAAACTACAGAAGTCCCAGAGGACCCTTTGTGATTTTTTGTTGATTACCCAGCATGCAATTAGAGGTGGGAACAGGAAAATGTGGTCGAGTGAAATGCAGTGTAAACATTGGCGTGGTTCACCGTCGCTTGGTGTGTTTTGTGAAAACAAACCTGCTGGTTGGAAAGATTAAACAAGGTACTGTAACGACTGAGTGGTTATTTTGTATTTGCTCTTGATTTCAAGTGCGAATGGGGAGGTTTTTTGAGCCGATTTTCAGCTCCTCAAAATTCGTGAAAATGGAAGAAACGAACAATGATCTCCAAAACAAATGCGTTTTTCTCCAAAGTAGGACAGTCAAGCGATCCCTGTTGTAGCTCTCGCTTGGAAGTTATTCATCCCTTGAAATAATATCGCAACATCGTATTTCCAGCATGTCTAGGTTTGACGCAATAATTTTCTCCAGGTACATGCTTCATATTGGCCGGTTACGGCCGGTTCAGGAGAGAAAGGGTTAAGGTACTATCGGTCAGGACTCTGATCACTCTTGCTAGCTGCTTAATTGACAATATCAGACCAATTAACTTCACTGTTTACTTTTAACTAAAGAACAAATTATTCCAAACCTGTCGCACACATCCATAGCAATCTTGATGCTTTCACAGGCCTGTTCTATGGCTTGCTATAGGAATAGAAATGTATATATACATTTGTATACATGTATAATTATTATATATTAATCATTGCATAGGGTATATACAATGTATTTATGGTAGTTTTCATTAGCAAGACGTCTCTCTCCATCACTATAACCATGGATCTAACTGGGATGTGCTATGAGGTGTATTAGTAGGCAATTAAAAGAATGCTGCCACTGTATGTGGCACATTCTGCAGCAATTAATACAGTTGAAAACATGATAAATAATTTAAAGTAAAATTAATTGATGTCCTTACAGAACCACAGGGTCACAGGTCTCATAGTGTTTTTTTTTGGGGGGGGGGGGGGGGTATGTTGATGCAGCCGCCCAAAAATAGGCATTCTAAAACTTTAAAAAATCAATATATAGAAATAGTGTGGAAATGCCTGGATATACATGTATAAACTGTGTAACATTACTGCTCATGCCATCCGGTTTTTACGTTATAATTGGTGAAATACTTACTGGTTCAAAAGTCATAATAGCCTGTAAGTACATTATTGTCCCATATCCAAGAGCATGATACATGCTTTCTTTAGCCCTGTAAGTTAGGGAGAAAAGCAGATTAAAAGATACCTGCATGCAATTAACAAACAATTTATAGCACCTGTCTAATTTAAATAACTTAAACTGTAATGGTGACAACTACATAAATATATGACAGACAGACAGACAATCTTTACTTAATAATATACAGTTGTACACGAAAGGTGTACCATTGCTCGTTCCTGCACTTGCATGCATCCACAAGTTAAAAATTAAAATAATGAGAAAATATGTACATGTACTTTAAGTCCAATCAATTAAACTTTGAATTCACATGTCACTATATATACCTTCACCATTGCTCAGGAACCCCCAATATTACATTGCCACTAGTGTACATGTACATGCAGTTAGACTGCAGCTGCTACCAAGTCCCTTCTGTTCCACTAATTTCTATTATATAAGCATGGATATATAAACATGGCATAACATGGTTCAACATGGCTGCATGGGTTTAGAGCGGTAAGTAAAACTGCTCTAAACCCGGCCATGTTGAACGATGTTATGCCATGTTTTGTCATCTATGCTTATAGAAAGGGACTTGCTAATTAGCAGTCTAACATACAGTTACCTACCATGGCTCTAGTTTTGCTTGTGCTTTGGAAAATTTATTGGCAAGGCAAAGATTAATAGCAACAGCTGTTGTTCTGATTGCATCTGGAAGAGCTCTCTGATCTCCATCTACATCTGTCAGACCTGTGCTGGAACTGCTGAATATCAGACAATGACAATTTAAGTTACTCATTCATTCTCGCAAAGATATACATGACATGTAGCGGTAGTAACAAAATGTTAGTTGCAATTTGCTTCACTGCAGTTACATGTACAAATTAGTTGTAGCTGCAAAACCTTATCAACTCATTAATATTTACATGTACCTGTTATCTTCTTTACCCTATTCCCTATCTCCCAGACAATGTTAACTGATTTCCCTTGATTGTTGTTCAGTTATTTTTGTTTTTATCTTTGTTTTCTTTATAAAATTTATTGTTTTTTGGGGTTTAACCTCTGAGTTCAGATAATTGGGAGCTCTGCTTTTACGCTTGCCTATATATATATATGCACAAGTGTTTCACATGGAAGAAGCATGCAAGCACTTGGGAAAAAATTAGCATAACCTGAGCATGAAGCCACCGACTATTGGAAAACTGGCAATCTGATTGGCTATGCTGGCACTGTCTATTGATCAATAGCTGCTGACAAATCAGAAGAATGAGCACACAGCTATAACTGTAGCTATAACTTACGACATTCAAATACAAACCTTCATATCCCAAGACCTCCAACAGAATTAATCACTAAAAAATACGTTTTTCTTACAGTGGGGCCAAAATTTTGAACTCTTTGCCCAGTTTTACAAAACAGGCAAACAGTTTAACCATATTTTGAATGGAGCTCCAAAATATTGATATTTGTGGACTCATGGACTGTTTATAATATATTTTTAATGTATATATTTAACATAAGATTTGTAATTATTTTATTAGTCCAAACGTTTAAATACTATTAACTTATAATTTGTAATGGTTCTCTTGGAAACCAAGTATAGTAACTTGAAGAGATTCCGTGTTTTAAATAAAGATTCATTCATTAACAGAAAAAAATTACCAAGTCAAGAAAATTGTTTATTTTCCAATGTTTTTTTTCACAGGTTTTGTTGCTATTAATCGACAGTAATTAAGTTGGAATGAACCATACATGCATGTAGCTTGCATGATTATATGCTAAAATGATTAGACTTCTAGCTCGCTCTACATTTCTATCTGAAACTGCATGCGATAGTGGACTTAGGTCTTTGCGCCAGTTACCACTACATCGGTAACAGCTGACACTCACTAAACCTTGAGCTTTGTAGTCTAATTGTTAAATAAAAAGCAACAACCTCAGTGCTATTTATAGATAATCTGGACAGTCTATTCATTGTGTGAACTGCAGCTGTATTTTATTTGGGTTTGTTTTAATAATCAAACATAATTTCCAACAGGGTTTCTTTTGAAATTTTAGAACATGGAAATTGTGTTCAAAATTATTCATTAATATAGCTCGGCTGAAGTATACCTTTTCATTGTATTCAGGATTTAAAGTTCCCCACATTATTTACATAACAGGGAATTGAACATGTAAATTACTATTCTAAGCGACAGGGCTTGCAATCTCATTTTATTCAGCACTATACTCAAACAAAAAATTAATCCGTATTAAAACATGATTTGTGAAAGCTGTTAATATATGCAGTTGTTTATCTAAAACCACTTGGAAACATATTATATCATTAATGTTGTAAACAATGACAGAACACATAATATCCATCCCATTTTTGCCTCGAATATCGATCAGTTGGAATTATGAAACCCCTTTTTAAATCGGAGCAAGCAATTGTTTTCGCTTTTGCTAAAGTTCTGTAACTCATCCAAGCTAAAGGTGAAACTAATCGACATAAAGGGAGGTATTCTATTATAAAAATAAATTGAGTCATGATCAACTACCCTCAACTACCACGAATTTATCGCGTTGTTAATTTTGGCGGTAAAATGCAAGGTTTTTACCTCGATTCCGAGCATATTTCCTCTGTCTTTGGTGTCTCCATTTCCCAAACGTAGTATCTCTTTCAAACAGACATAAAATCGAAGGAAGAGAATGCAGAAGGATTTAACCAGAGGTCCGTAAATCCCTAAACAGCCGGCCAGCAGCCATGATGTGATCACCTGTGCACAATCACCTGCGTCTTGAACCCAGGCTAAAGCGATTGACTGCTGATCACTTTCACTCGCGCCCGCAGTCAATTATCTGTTGATGTGTCTACCTCGTTCCCAGGTGTCTTTACGCGCCTAATCAAAGATGGCGTCGAAAGTTTGATTAGGCGCGTAAAGACCCCTGGGAACGAGGTTGGTGTTCGCCTTGACTCTCAGCCTCGCAATATTTGGTTAAAATTATAACTAGCTATTTCCTTGGAGATAAAGAAACGCAAAACTGATAACCGGTTTGACTGCCCGTCCCCACCCTTGAGCTCCAGAAACTGTCACAAGGGGCGTGACCATGTGTCATGTTGACTTGTCACAACACCGCGCTCGCCAACAAAGAAACTCCACGAAGAAAATATTCTGTCTGCTTCTCAGCTTGGATTTAGGCCTGGAGATTGCAAGTATGGTACGGATAACCCCTCATTTACTTTACCCAAGATATTTCAGACAGGTTTTGTTTCATATATGAGAGAAAAGAGCCGCGAGAAAGTGTGTTGAAGAGATTTGAAAGACGGCAAAATGGCGAGCGAGGGGAAAGGAATTATGGTGTTTCGCCCCTCGCGCTCTGAATTCACCAATTTCTCAGCTTTTATTCACAAGATGGAATCCCAAGGAGCACATAAAGCTGGAGCTGCAAAGGTAAAATCCAAGAGCGATGTTTATTGTTGTTGTTTATAACGAATTTGCTACAAAAAAAAGATTAAAGTTAGCTAGTCTATTATGAATGTCACGAGTCACGAACTCTTTGCAAGACACGCTGTCCAAATGCTTTCTCGTAATTTTATTTGCACTTGCAGATTATCCCACCAAAAGGATGGATTCCCCGAAAAAACTACGATAATGTTGATACTGAGATCCCTGCTCCGATTCTTCAGCTTGTCACTGGAACTCAAGGTTTGTAACTGAGGCAAAAAAAAAGTGAAAAAGTTTTAAGCTTCGATTCAGTTCATGCGCTCAGACGATCAATATTATAAGCCCAATAGGCAATATTATAAGAGGTGATATATTTATTAACGTCCCTGTTCACCCATTCGTATCTGCTGAACTTTGTTGGCATTTTCTTCAGGTCATGAACATAAAGATCGAAAACTTTATGAGGATAATAACGGATTCTTGTTTCCTGACCTTGTACATGTACTTGTCAAAATTTTCACTATTTCTTGTGTTTTGTATGTCGAAAAATCCTCCTTTCAGATAAAATTACCTAACAATTTTGACATACAAAACACTTAAAAGAAATAGTGAAAAGTCCTAGTTATAATTAACTTTGTAGAACTTTACACGATTTTCAAAATACTTTGAATAAAACTTAGAAAGAAATAAATGTTTCGCCGGCTTTGGGACGTGCCAGCGTCTAAGTTACCTCACTTCAGGGGTATTTCCGCTGGCAATATGTATGCGGCGTTAGGGTTTATTGTGGTTTCAAGCTCTCTGACACTTTTCCCGCAACCGGAAATTAAAAACCCAGCACATGTCTACGGCTTTAACAGTGGTTGCATTGTCAGTAGTCGACATATTACAGGTCACTAAAACAGTTTGTATGCACGTATTTTATTCACCAAATAAGACAATATGGCTATGCTGTTTTTTTTTGGCTTACAGTTGCAGAATACTCCCTCCACTCAAAGGATCGCTTGAAAACTGTGCTAAATTCTCCACTTTAGTTCAGGTGTATTTAGACTCGTTCTATGAATGATTTTGGGTCGAAAATGGTTAGGTTTTTTTATTAATTCAGGGTTAGGTTTTTAGAAGGTTTGTATGAAAAAGTTGAGAAATGCATTATTAATGAACCAGTACTGGAGGGGGTATTCTGCAGTTACTCCGCTTAATATTACAAAAATAGGTAATTTAGAGAAAACAGTGGGTTTTTCAGAGTCTCTAGATTTCAAAAAAGTTATTTTTTTGCAATACTTTCTGACTTGCTCAACCCCCCTTTCTGGATCCACCCACTAATGCAGATCTTCATGTATAGCTAGTACAGACTGTTGTCTATTATTAATCCAGTTAAACCTGTTGTACCCGTTTCAGGATTGTTTCAACTCTTCAATGTACAAAAGAAGCAGATTTCATTCAAGGAATTCAAGAACATGGCTAACAGTGAGAGGTAATTTGTATGACAATGTTTCATGTTTATTAACATTACAATGTGCCAACTATGATTTTGAAAGGCTGCTTTCAGGAACCAGCTGTGGATCTCTGGTTAGCACACTTAAGAGGTGACATGGCATGAAACACTAGACTGATGTATATGTTGTGGTTGGAAAAATTTTTTGGTTCAAAATATTTAAACTAGTTCAAAAAAATTAAACCAGTTCAAAAAATTTAAACCAGTTCAAAAAAATTACACCAGTTCAAATTTTGAAAACTCGTTTATCTTTTTCAAAAGAAAAAAAAAATCTACCCACCCCTCCCCTGCAAAAAAAAAGCCAACCTATTCCATTCCCATTTTTCCCTTGCCCCCCTACCTACTTACCTTACTGTACCACTTACTTAAACCACTTTCCTTGGCGGTCACCCATCCACTCACTAACCCTGCCCGATCGGGCTTAACTTCAGCTACTCGATGATCCACTCGCCTAACGCAATGCGCCACAGAAGCAGTCGTTGATTTGAACACCACCGTATATTCTATAAGTGCTAGTCGTTGAAGCCAGTCCCTCTCATTATGCTAATTTGTTTCCAGTCTCTTAAATTTATACGCGAATGCGCACCGGATTCTTCAAAGATGGCCGATGAACCGTGCGTAAGTAAAGAGGCCTTCTATGATGCCATAAACGACTTATAATCCAAACAAACAAAAAACATTTAAAAACACCCTAACCGTCAACAACGGGTGCTCACTAATTTAGGGTGTTTAGAGCTATAGTCACTACACTTAGAACTAGATTACTGAACAACTCAGAATAATAATGCTTCTTCAATGGTCCCGTGAACTAATACAAACCCTACCCCTACATTTAAAAATACCCTAACCATCAACAACGGATGCTCACTAATTTAGGGTGTTTAGAGCTATAGTCACTACACTTAGAACTAGATCACTGAACAACTCAGAATAATAATGCTTCTTCGATGGTCCTGTGAACTAATACAAACCCTACCCCTACATTTAAAAATACCTTAACCGTCAACAATGGATGCTCACTCATTTAGGGTGTTTAGAGCTAGTCACTAATAATTTTGGGTCGCCTCGCAGTGCCCGTAAGATTTGCTCCAATTTGCTACTACCTTCACCGACAAAAAATAGAACAAACATTAATAGAACGAAGCAAACAATAACATCTAGTAGTCACTAATTTAGGATCCCAAATCCAGCATTTAAAATAACCCTAACATCAGTTAACATAACTTCCCTTTTAGAATGTTAAAAAATAAACTGGTTTTAAAATTTTGAACTGGTGTAAAAAAAATTGAACTAGTGTAAAAAAATTGAACTGGTGTAAAAAAAATTGAACTAGTGTAAAAATTTTGAACCGGTTAAAAAAATTTGAACTGGTTTAAAAAAAATTTGAACCAAAAAAATTTTGAACCACAACATATACATATACAAGTTCATGCTACCTCATGGCCTGGGTCATTGACTGAAAATAGGAAAAACCCATTTTTCAAGATTATGAGCTAGAACCTTGACAAAAATATGTGAATCTCAGTAGATCAATAAAACTTCACGTGATAAAGAACCTTAACTAGCATTTTTGAATTTTGGGTGGTCACGAATATCAGAGGGGGAAGCTTCTTCTAAAATGGGGTTGCAAGTTTTCACCAAGTACAAACAAGTTACTATATCCAGTAGTTGAGTAGAGGAAATCGATGAACTCCTACAATATGCATTTTTGAAGTAGGTATATAACAACGTTTGTACATGTAGCCTAGTATTACATTACATGTGAGCTCTTTCATAATTCATTTTATTTAACGATTGTGTCAAAAGCATACAACTACATACACAACAGACAGTAGTGAAACGAACTGTGTACTGAGCACACTTAACATACAGTGTATATGAGAATGCACATACATGCACATGTCTAGCAGTACCTTATTCATTGGTAACAATGGTACCAGAATGAGGCCAGTCGTCCCAAAGATTGCAAAATTGGAATTGGTCAGAAATGTCTTAGTTTCTATAGTACTGCACTGTTGTGTTCTTTTGTGTCATAAGGAAATTACAGTGCGGCAACTGAAACCAGGGCCACTTAGACGACGAGAACCAATCACATTGCAGAACGAAAATAAAGCATTCCAACCTACAGTTACTTGAGCCAATCAGTGTTGAGTACAAGACAATAACATTTCGACTTATGGTTACTTGAGCCAATCAGTGTTGAGTACAAGACAATAGCATTTCGACTTATGGTTACTTGAGCCAATCAGTGTTGATTACAAGACAATAACATTTCGACTTGCTTGAGTTACGATCTGGTAAAATGCAAATTTTGTTGACTAGTTCTGAAGTCAAAGTCTTTTGAATGAAGAAAATTGCATGGATATATGCTAGGATTTATTTTCGTTTTGCAATATGTTTAGTTGTCGTTGTCTAAGTGGTTTCAGTAGTCGCACTGTGAGTGTGACGTTATTTTCCGCCATCGCCTGTAGTTTGTTCTCTTCCTGTGACAAGCTGGAACAGCTGGCCTCGCTTTGATGCCTTTATGAATAAGGCCAATGGGCCGGGTGCCAAAACATTAGAGCGGATTTCATATGAGTAAAAATACAGCATGTCCGTAGCCTTACCACAACCGTACTCTAGATTTGTACCCGGTAACTCTGTCATTTGATTGGATCAGAAAGACAAAAACAATAGGGAAACCATTTCAATGTCACAGCATATCATACAGTAACCGTGTCATAAGTCATTGCCGTAACTCGCCCACTCATACGAAATCCACTCAAATGACAGTTACATTGTATGGAATGTCATACCGTAACACTGAAATGACTATTTTGCTACAACAACAACAAGTTTATGTGTACCTGACAAATACAATACAAAATTATGGACATAAACTTAATTTTACAGAAAATGAGTTACTGGCCACCTAAACTAACTAAAAAGCTAATCTAGTTAGGTGGCTTTTCTTTTCCCAATCAAACTGCAGAGTGCGGTAACATCACTGACAGAAGATTGCGTATGAGTGGGAAAGTTACGACAATGACTTACGGCACGGTTACAGAAAGGCATCAGGCGTGCCATTTGATTGGCTTCCTCACTGTTTATGTCCTCCTGATCCAATCAGACTACAGAGTTACGGTACGGCAAAGTTACACTACGGTTCATCTTCAGCTGCTCTTGCCGTATTTCGTTCCCACTCAACCAAACTGTGCGTAGTATGACGGAATGACGGCAAAACCAACAATGTAGTCTTATCAGAACCGTGCCATAACCGTGCCGTATCGTAAACCACAATTTGACTTCACTCCAGACATACTGCCATTTACTTAACAAAGAGCTGTCATTTTGCCGTGCAGTGATGACATCAAATTGTGACATACGCCACGAGACACACAAACGTGACGTCGCCTGTACATCTGTACTCTAATAACACATGGCTATTGACCAATCAGAGCGCGCCTGTCACACTGTTTATTGTATACATTGTGATACTATAATATCATTATACGTTTTTCTCTCAACTTCGTAGATACAAACCTCCGAAAGGCGACTTCGATGAGCTAGAGCGCAAATACTGGAAGAACGTCACCTTTAATGCTCCAATCTACGGAGCCGACATCTCAGGGTCGATATTTGACAAGAATGTCAATGAGTGGAACATTAGTAGACTCGACACTATCCTGGATCTCATAGACAGCGAGTACGGAGTGAAGTTAGAGGGCGTTAATACACCTTACTTGTACTACGGTATGTGGAAGGCGACGTTCGCTTGGCATACCGAGGACATGGACTTATACAGCATCAACTATATCCACTTTGGGGCGCCCAAGACATGGTAGGTTGAGAATATCCAATTGGTAAAATTTGCGCAAAGGAATAAAGGTACAGACACACACTCCAACATTGTGCACAACATTGTGCACAACATTGTCGGCAATTGATTTGACACATGCTGCAACATTGCTCGCAACATTGCCGGCAATTGATTTGACACACACTGCAACATTGCACGCAACATTGCCGGCAATTGATTTGACACACGCTACAACATTGCTCGCAACATTGCCGGCAATTGATTTTACACACGCTGTAACATTGCGCGCAACATTGCCGGCAATTGATTTGACACACGCTACAACATTGCTCGCAACATTGCCGGCAATTGATTTGACACACGCTGTAACATTGCGCGCAACATTGCCGGCAATTGATTTGACACACGCTGCTACATTTTACGCAGCATTGCCGGCAATTGATTTGACATACGCTGCAACACTGCGTGCAGCATTGTCGGCAATTGATTTGATGCACGCTGTAACATTGCGCGCAACATTGCCGGCAATTGATTTGACACACGCTGCTACATTTTACGCAGCATTGCCGGCAATTGATTTGACATACGCTGCAACACTGCGTGCAGCATTGTCGGCAATTGATTTGATGCACGCTGTAACATTGCGCGCAACATTGCCGGCAATTGATTTGACACACGCTGCTACATTTTACGCAGCATTGCCGGCAATTGATTTGACATACGCTGCAACACTGCGTGCAGCATTGTCGGCAATTGATTTGATGCACGCTGTAACATTGCGCGCAACATTGCCGGCAATTGATTTGACACATGCTGCTACATTTTACGCAGCATTGCCGGCAATTGATTTGACATACGCTGCAACACTGCGTGCAGCATTGTCGGCAATTGATTTGATGCACGCTGTAACATTGCGCGCAACATTGCCGGCAATTGATTTGACACACGCTGCAACATTGCGCGCAACATTGCCGTCAATTGATTTGACACGCTGCCACATTGCACGCAACATTGCCGGCAATTGATTTGACACGCTGCAACATTGCCGGTAATTGATTTGACACACGCTGCAACATTGCGCGCAACATTGCCGGCAATTGATTTGACACGCTGCAACATTGCCGGCAATTGATCTGACACACGCTGCAACATTGCGCGCAACATTGCCGGCAATTGATTTGACACACGCTGCAACATTGCGTGCAGCATTGCCGGCAATTGATTTGATGCACGCTGTAACATTGCACGCAACATTGTCGGCAATTGATTTGACGCACGGAAATTGGCTTGACACACGCTGCAACATTTCCTGGAACAGCAACATAGAAGTCGTGGCTACAGTATTTTGGTAAACTATAATATTATAACGTCGTCTGTAATACTTATAATATTAAGAATTGGTCCTTAATTAATCGAATGACATTTAGTTTTACTAAGAGATGGTGGTAAGAGGCAAAACAACTAAACCTCTCCCTGATCCTGTTGCTGAAATAGAGCGCAAAAGCTGGCTTAAGCTATTAGGAGTTACTTATCAAGAAAATCCATGTAACTGGGATCTTCAAATAGACTACCTCTAGCATAAAGCTAACGGTCGCTTATATACCATTAGAGCATGTACATATTATGGTTACCACAAAGATCAACTTACTGCACTACTTGATAGTCTAATTATGTCACTATTTTTATGCCATTGAAGTATGGGATAGCGCATGCGAAGATAAATACCTTAGCCGTATTGATCGCTTTTGCGAACGCACTTTTAAGTTTGGTTTTACTGCTAAATATGGCACATTCACTGATGTAATTAGAGATAGAGATCTGAAAATGTGGAGAAGAATCTCTAGTGACCCGAATCACTCTCTGTATGAACTACTGCCTCCTAAGAGAGGTCGAGTCTTACGTAATAGAGGGCATTATTTTATACTTCCTCGAGTACGCACTGAACGCTTTAAGAGAACTTTTATCAACAGATGCCTTTTTACCTTTATTGAATTTAATTTACATATATTGGAACGTATTTTTAGCATGTCATAAGAACTTGTTAGATCATACCTATCTCTATTGTATTTCATTAGCACTATAATTAATATCATTTTACTATACTGAATGTAAACTCACACGTCTGCTGTTGAGTATTTTTATTAAAATAAAGACTATTATTAAACGGTTCAAACGAAAAGAGTGGCATTTCATTGGCTGAAAGCGCCATTCCATTACCAGCAATATTGCAGGGATGTTCACACGGTGCAAGTTGTTGCCTACAATGTTGCAGAAGTAGAAATCGAACCTACTTCTGCAGCATTAGCGGCAATATTGCGCGCAGTAATCACAGCATAAGGAAGCACAACGTTTAGCAAGAGAACCTAAATCCTTAAAATTTAATCCAGGATTAACGGTAATCGGGCTTCGAGAAACTCAGAGAAAGAAATATGATAAGACTGCAGCTGTATCGTAACTGTACTGTAAATTATAATGTAATTGTATCCTACCTTTACCGTACCTGTACCTGGTCCGTACCTTTACCGTAACTACCGTACCGTAACTTGCGGTAACTTTGTCATACAGTAAATCTGTATTTCGAGTGGAGCAGAAGGACAAAACCAATGGGAATCCATTCCAATGAGCTAACATGGATTTCTATGGTAAGTGCATACTGATTTTTCTTGCAGTTACTGCAAGTCAATATCGTAGTACGGTAGCGGCACTACATTGTATTGCAGTCGTATTTCTTTACACTCGTATAACAACCGCTCTTTACTACAGAGTAATGGCACGGCTGTAGTCAAAACCTGCTCGGCTAATATAAATATTGTGTTTCTAGGTACGTCGTGCCGCCAGAACACGGTCAACGCTTGGAGAGACTTGCCGCAGGTAAATAGGCAGTGGCCCCCACGTGCGGCGCCGGCGGTCAGTTTTGTCAAATCCAATTCAGCGATAGTGACAACAGTGCGCTAGGCAAGAGAAACCTAAAATGACAGAGAAGAATGAACAAAAATAAACTGACTAGTACTAACTGCTGCAGTGTACTGTCATTCCAGTTTTATCATTGCTTTGGTGTTCACCAGTTCTTTTTGCCACATGGACTTCACAGCATAGATCAAACAGCTCTTGCAGTTTGAATGGTGAACCACATGTTGCTGTACTTGCTGTTTTAGATTTCTAGTTTTAACTCGTAGATGAGCGATGCAGAAACGAGTTATTGGTATTGGAGAACTCGTGTGTATGTTGTGCCATTAGAGCTTGTTAGCTCGCCAAAGAGTTTGGGAAGGAGCTTGATGAGAGTAATCGATATTCTATTGATTCAATATTTAGTTCTGAAGCACCAGCTACTTCAATTGGCAACATTAGAATAAGTTGGTTGTGTTGAACATAGATAATGTGTTGGTACCAGATCCGTCACTGAAAAATGTCTGGAGAACACTAATGGCGCGTTCGATTGACCGTATTCCAGAATAAGAATTGATGGAATTGTCTTTGGAAAGTCAGTTCAGGCACATTTTGCACTGTAAGCTACAAACACTTGCTGACTGATATTCAGCATACATTTAGTATTCCAGTGGCTAAAAATCACGATGTTAGCGATTTGTAGTGATCAGTCTGTGTATTATTATTCCGGTCAATCGAACGCATCCTAAATGTGGACTGACTCGTCTTGTTTTTGCTTGTCTCTTCTTGTTTTATCTGTTTTACTCATCTTGTCTTGTCATGTCTTATCTTGTCTTATGGTTTGCACATACGTATTCGTACGTATTCCTCGCTGTACTCAGTATGGTTCTATAGAGATTTATCGTAATGCAATCAAACTGTGTTGTCTTTCAGGCTTTTTTCCTGGAAGTCACCAAAACTGTCCCGATTTTCTTCGACACAAGATGACTATCATCTCGCCACAAGTTCTCAAGAAATTCTCGATACCTTTTGACAAGGTAAAAGGAGATGTTCCAACTGTCAATTGCGCAATTGTTGGAAAAGTTGTTGATGGTTTAACCTTCAGTTCTTCCATAAGAATGTTAAACTAGAGTTCTTCGAAACCTTTCTGAATGGAAATACCGCTCGTCGAGGTCTTATGTAACACATGTCATTTTACCGTGCGTCTGTGTTACTTCTTTAGACGCAACGGTGACGCCACAACGTGACGAGAACAAAGAAGTACGGCACGAGACGCAGTCGAGTAGAGTGAATGTTGTTCTCGTCACGTTTTGACGTAAGCTGTGTATCTGTAAGAGGACAGATCCACGGCAAAATGACAACTATTTGTTTTAAATATACAATAGTTAATGAAAAAAAGATAACGAAATGATTTGGTGTAAAGCGTAACGTCATCTGTGTATCTGTAAGAGGACAGATCCACGGCAAAATGGCAACTATTTGTTTTAAATACCTTATTGTAACTAATTTTCGCGGGACTTAAATTTCGTGATTTTCGCGATTTTCGCGATTTAAAAAAGATCGCGAACTTAAAGTCCCGCGAATAAAAGATACCGCGAAAATTAACGACGCGAAATGTAATGCCATTCGGTAAAACCCTTTTGTCTTTTATCAACTTTAACAAACGCTTACACGAGTATGCATAAACTAAAACGTGTCTAAGAGTCCAGAGTCCGAAAAATCAGCATGGTATCAGCTAAGAAACGACACTCTCTTCATCCTCTTCGTCAACTGCCAGCTCAGGATCGCTATCGCTGTCTTCATCTAGAAGTTCCTTAAGCACCTAATCATGATGTTAGTTTCGTTTTGTTAAGGGTAGGCGATTTTAAAATTGAAATGTAACATAAAGCAGTGAAAAAATTAAAATGTGGATCTTCATTTTCGCGAAATTTAGTTCCCTTTAACTCAACTTTTTTGCGAAATCGCGAAAATAAAGTCTCGCGAAATCTGCCGCCTAATTTTTCGCGAAATTAAGTAACCGCGAAAATTAGTTACAATAAGGTATAAAATAATTAGTGAAAAAAAGATCACGAAATGATTTCGTGTAAAGCGTGACGTCACTATTGCCCATCAGAGCACGCGTTTCTTACTGTTTATTGTATAATTTATTACTATTGTATTGAGGAACTGATCATAAATTAGCGAGGGGGGAGGGGCGGGGGATTGAGAAGGAAATCAAAAAGTCAACCAATAATAAAGTCCGACAATAAGCATGAAATATTATATCCCTCATTTGCCCCTTCCCCCTATAACCCCCTTTTTCAATGAACCTCCATTTTGGGGATTTCAAAAAATTATGATGACCCTCCCCCGCTCAACACCTTCCCCCTGGTTTATGAGCAGTCTCTACTTTGATACAACATGCTTTTTTAGCCAATCAGAGGCGCATTTGTTGTGTGACGTGCTATAAAGTGGGCGTTACTCACGCTGTTCTCGTTATTTTGTACTTGCTAGATTACCCAAGAAGCGGGCGAGTTCATGATCACTTTCCCTTGTGGCTACCATTGTGGGTTCAATCATGGCTTCAACTGCGCTGAGTCCACAAACTTCTGCTCTGAGAGATGGATCGATTATGGAAGGAAGGCACGCGTGGTAAGAACTAAAGCTCCCCCTCCCCCCCCCCCCCCCTCTCTCCCTGCCGTGTCTAAATACCGTCGTTTCAGTACCGCATCATTCTTGTTTCTATTCTGAACCCCTGACTAGTCCGTGCCGTCCCCATGTCCAATTCCTACCCTTATCGTACCATTCTCGTGTCAAATCGGTACTCATGTTGGGTCTGTACTGTACTCGTGTCGGGTCTGTACTGTACTCGTGTCGGGTCTCTACCGTACTCGTGTCTGTACCGTACTCGTGTCGGGCTGTATCGTACTCGTGTCTGCACCGTACTCGTGTCTGTACCGTGCTCATGTCTTTGTACCGTGCTCATGCCGTATTATGCACGGTAGTTGTCCATAATGTACCGTTGTCGAATTTCTACCATGCCTTTGTTTCAGAAGCGCACCCTTGCTGTAACATTGCTCTGCATTTCAATGTCTTAAACAAGAAGTTCTGGTATAGAAGGGCTAGGCCACCGACACCTTCAGTTGTTACTCAACCTTTGTGGAGTGAACATCTCTGTGATGCTCCGCTTGAGTACTCCCTACTGATTGCTTATGGCACGAAATTCAAATCAAACAGATAAATGTTAAACTTCTTCCCTCGGTTCCCTTTTTTATGGCTTGTTTATTTTTAAACCTAAAAAAATTTGGCTTTCTAACAGGAGAGGACCTGTATACTCATTTACTTTCTACACTGCTCTGCAATTTGAATGACAATGCTCAATTTCCAAAGGCATGAAAAGAGGAGGAGCTAAACCTGTTATACCGGAATTTCTTGTTTAACGTATCCTAACCGCATCACACTAATGCGAAATCCGCATTCGCCTTATAGGACTCCTAAGTTTTTGATGTATTTTTTTCTCCAGTGCCAATGCAGGAAAGACTCTGTTAAGATATGTATGGACGCATTTGTCAAGAAGTACCAGGTAAATAAGACATACATGTGCCATCAAATTTAAATTTTTCATTCATCTGAATTTTTGAGACGTGTGTGAGAGTGATGTGAGTGCATGCTGCTACACGTTCTTATCTAATAGTCCAACGTCGTGTCTTTGGAGACTTGTTCCAGCTACTTGTTCCAGAAATTAGAATACTTCGAAATCCTGCATGTGTCCTTCGTCTGAAATGTGGAAAGTCGTCGCTACTTCATGTACTTCCTGTAGGAATACTATTTTGTGTCTCAGATAATGTAAACAAGATTGGTTTTTATGTGTTCCTTTTTCGGAATACCTGGAAGATGTCCCAAAAATCACGCCCCAATCCTTAGCTGTTTTAGTGTGATCAGCATTAATCCTAAATTAACCAAGGGGTTTGGTTCTCTTGGTATAAGGTGTCTTTCTATAATCTAGGATTACAAGTAGAAAAGTACTACTCATTCCTCAGTGATAACATGGGAGGTGTTTGGTTCTCTTGGTATAAGGTGTCTTTCTATAATCTAGATTACAAGTAGAAAAGTACTACTCATTCCTCAGTGATAACATGGGAGGTGTTTGGTTCTCTTGGTATAAGGTGTCTTTCTATAATCTAGGATTACAAGTAGAAAAGTACTACTCATTCCTCAGTGATAACATGGGAGGTGTTTGGTTCTCTTGGTATAAGGTGTCTTTCTATAATCTAGGATTACAAGTAGAAAAGTACTACTCATTCCTCAGTGATAACATGGGAGGTGTTTGGTTCTCTTGGTATAAGGTGTCTTTCTATAATCTAGATTACAAGTAGAAAAGTACTACTCATTCCTCAGTGATAACATGGGAGGTGTTTGGTTCTCTTGGTATAAGGTGTCTTTCTATAATCTAGGATTACAAGTAGAAAAGTACTACTCATTCCTCAGTGATAACATGGGAGGTGTTTGGTTCTCTTGGTATAAGGTGTCTTTCTATAATCTAGGATTACAAGTAGAAAAGTACTACTCATTCCTCAGTGATAACATGGGAGGTGTTTGGTTCTCTTGGTATAAGGTGTCTTTCTATAATCTAGGATTACAAGTAGAAAAGTACTACTCATTCCTCAGTGATAACATGGGAGGGTTTGGTTCTCTTGGTATAAGGTGTCTTTCTATAATCTAGGATTACAAGTAGAAAAGTACTACTCATTCCTCAGTGATAACATGGGAGGGTTTGGTTCTCTTGGTATAAGGTCTTTCTATAATCTAGGATTACAAGTAGAAAAGTACTACTCATTCCTCAGTGATAACATGGGAGGGTTTGGTTCTCTTGGGATAAGGTGTCTTTCTATAATCTAGGATTACAAGTAGAAAAGTACTACTCATTCCTCAGTGATAACATGGGAGGTGTTTGGTTCTCTTGGTATAATGTGTCTTTCTATAATCTAGGATTACAAGTAGAAAAGTACTACTCATTCCTCAGTGATAACATGGGAGGGTTTGGTTCTCTTGGTATAAGGTGTATTTCTATAATCTAGGATTACAAGTAGAAAAGTACTACTCATTCCTCAGTGATAACATGGGAGGGTTTGGTTCTCTTGGTATAAGGTGTCTTTCTATAATCTAGGATTACAAGTAGAAAAGTACTACTCATTCCTCAGTGATAACATGGGCGGGTTTGGTTCTCTTGGTATAAGGTGTCTTTCTATAATCTAGGATTACAAGTAGAAAAGTACTACTCATTCCTCAGTGATAACATGGGAGGTGTTTGGTTCTCTTGGTATAAGGTGTCTTTCTATAATCTAGGATTACAAGTAGAAAAGTACTACTCATTCCTCAGTGATAACATGGGAGGGTTTGGTTCTCTTGGTATAGGGTGTCTTTCTATAATCTAGGATTACAAGTAAAAAAGTACTACTCATTCCTCAGTGATAACATGGGAGGGTTTGGTTCTCTTGGTATAAGGTGTCTTTCTATAATCTAGGATTACAAGTAGAAAAGTACGACTGATTCCTCAGTGATAACATGGGAGGGTTTGGTTCTCTTGGTATACGGTGTCTTTCTATAATCTAGGATTACAAGTAGAAAAGTACTACTCATTCCTCAGTGATAACATGGGAGGTGTTTGGTTCTCTTGGTATAAGGTGTCTTTCAATAATCTAGGATTACAAGTAGAAAAGTACTACTCATTCCTCAGTGATAACATGGGAGGTGTTTGGTTCTCTTGGTATAAGGTGTCTTTCTATAATCTAGGATTACAAGTAGAAAAGTACTACTCATTCCTCAGTGATAACATGGGAGGGTTTGGTTCTCTTGGTATAAGGTGTCTTTCTATAATCTAGATTACAAGTAGAAAAGTACTACTCATTCCTCAGTGATAACATGGGAGGTGTTTGGTTCTCTTGGTATAAGGTGTCTTTCTATAATCTAGGATTACAAGTAGAAAAGTACTACTCATTCCTCAGTGATAACATGGGAGGTGTTTGGTTCTCTTGGTATAAGGTGTCTTTCTATAATCTAGGATTACAAGTAGAAAAGTACTACTCATTCCTCAGTGATAACATGGGAGGTGTTTGGTTCTCTTGGTATAAGGTGTCTTTCTATAATCTAGGATTACAAGTAGAAAAGTACTACTCATTCCTCAGTGATAACATGGGAGGGTTTGGTTCTCTTGGTATAAGGTGTCTTTCTATAATCTAGGATTACAAGTAGAAAAGTACTACTCATTCCTCAGTGATAACATGGGAGGGTTTGGTTCTCTTGGTATAAGGTCTTTCTATAATCTAGGATTACAAGTAGAAAAGTACTACTCATTCCTCAGTGATAACATGGGAGGGTTTGGTTCTCTTGGGATAAGGTGTCTTTCTATAATCTAGGATTACAAGTAGAAAAGTACTACTCATTCCTCAGTGATAACATGGGAGGTGTTTGGTTCTCTTGGTATAATGTGTCTTTCTATAATCTAGGATTACAAGTAGAAAAGTACTACTCATTCCTCAGTGATAACATGGGAGGGTTTGGTTCTCTTGGTATAAGGTGTATTTCTATAATCTAGATTACAAGTAGAAAAGTACTACTCATTCCTCAGTGACAACATGGGAGGGTTTGGTTCTCTTGGTATAAGGTGTCTTTCTATAATCTAGGATTACAAGTAGAAAAGTACTACTCATTCCTCAGTGATAACATGGGCGGGTTTGGTTCTCTTGGTATAAGGTGTCTTTCTATAATCTAGGATTACAAGTAGAAAAGTACTACTCATTCCTCAGTGATAACATGGGAGGGTTTGGTTCTCTTGGTATAAGGTGTCTTTCTATAATCTAGGATTACAAGTAGAAAAGTACTACTCATTCCTCAGTGATAACATGGGAGGTGTTTGGTTCTCTTGGTATAAGGTGTCTTTCTATAATCTAGGATTACAAGTAGAAAAGTACTACTCATTCCTCAGTGATAACATGGGAGGGTTTGGTTCTCTTGGGATAAGGTGTCTTTCTATAATCTAGCATTACAAGTAGAAAAGTACTACTCATTCCTCAGTGATAACATGGGAGGTGTTTGGTTCTCTTGGTATAAGGTGTCTTTCTATAATCTAGGATTACAAGTAGAAAAGTACTACTCATTCCTCAGTGATAACATGGGAGGTGTTTGGTTCTCTTGGTATAAGGTGTCTTTCTATAATCTAGGATTACAAGTAGAAAAGTACTACTCATTCCTCAGTGATAACATGGGAGGGTTTGGTTCTCTTGGTATAAGGTCTTTCTATAATCTAGGATTACAAGTAGAAAAGTACTACTCATTCCTCAGTGATAGCGTGGTTTGCACAGGCCTTGACATAATGGCAAGTCCATGAAAAGTCCTTGAATGTTGACAGATTAGATTTTGTCCGTGAAAAGACATTGAATGTTTACCAGAAGTCTTCGAATTTTATTGAAACCTTCTTAGATGTTCGAGAAGACAGTAAAACAGCTTCATTTCGCCTCAAAACGATCGTTAGAGCAGTACTGAATGATTCGTCGTGCAAACAAGTCAAACATCAGGTCAAATTGCGTTGAATTTTGAGCTCATTAATGTGAACCTGTGGATGCTGAAGGACGCACAATTTTTACTGGAGAAAGGGGTAAAGACGAGCGGACCTGTAGTTGATTCTGAACTTTCGTTGTTTTCTCTTTCCTAGTCTTTCTCCGCACATTCTGCTTTCTGACGTCTCAGTTTGTCTCAGACTCCATACTTCGTATTTAACTCGCTTGCTCGGTCCGTATCGTAAGTTATGGACCGAGGTTTTCCTTGCTGTATGGCCGAAGCACGCGGGACTTAAAAATATTGTATGGCGCAAAAGTATTGTTGCGCTCCGTACGGGAACTTATGGACCGCAAACTGACCAATTACAGACCGCGAAGTTAACTAGTCGTATAATAAATATCAATACCCATGCTCTTGTTACAGCCAGAACAGTGGGAGGAGTATCTTGCCGCTAAGAAGAAGGACGAAGACCTCGAGAGCACGAGCGAGGAAGAGAGTGACGACAGCGAAGACAGCGAGGAAGAAGAAAGCGACGAAGACGAAGAGATCGAAACCAACAAAAAAACAGTGACAAAGAAAAATGGGACTCTAAAAAGCTGTATTCCTAAGAGAAAACGGTATATTTTTGTGCCATAATAGTATTTATTTAATAATAATTTAGTGAATCATTGTAGACCACTTTCATAATGGCTGCCTCCGAATTTGCATAATTTGGAAATGCTACACTTTAAAATTCACATTAACACTTTTAGATCAATTTGGAGAACTGCTGTTGAGTTAGGAAGGTCCGGTATAAAAGGGTTAGCCCTTCCTCTTTTCACACCTATGGTATTCAAAATATGAAATCCAAATTGCAGTCCTCTCCTCTTAGAATGCTAAATTTCTAAGGTTAAAATTAAACAATACAAAATAAACTGAACAGAGGGAAGATAGGTGTTCATTGGCTTAAAGGCCCACAATCACCCTCGACGCATTGTGGCTGTTTGTTTTGTTTTGAAAATTGTACTATTGTTTTATATATGCTCTGATTGGTTGGTTGTCAAATCTTGCTCCGCGTGTACCAATTTTCGACTACTGAACGGGTGAGCGCCCGCAAAGCGTCTAGGGTGACTGTGGGGCTTTAACATAATATCCTTCTACTTCCAAATATTACTTGAAAGACCCTTGTAAACTATGCAAAATTCTCCATTATAGCTCAGGTGTATTTATACTCATACTATGAATGACTTGGGGTTGGAAATGGTTCGAGTTTTAGTTTTGGCGACTCCCAATCCCCCACTTTCCCCCTCCCCCTGGCTGGTGTACCTCTCTTACTTTATTCTTTCATTCACTAAAGATCGGCCAGGAGTAACCAGAAGGTTGTATCTACCCGGCAGGCCAAACGGCAACCTCCAGTCACAAAATCTGTAATATTACCGAGCTCCAAGAGAAAGGTTGAAGAACCAGGAAAGGATGGAGGTGACTTGTTAAAAAAGACTTGAATTCGCGATCAATCACGGTTTCTGGGAATCCTTCTACCCTCCCACCCCCCCCCCCCCCCCCCCCACATCCCATCTCTCTTTCACCCTAAATGTAATGGTTAATCATTAATTACCTATGTATACCCAAGGGAGGGGTGGGTGGATAGTTTAATGGTTAATCATTAATTACACATGTATACCCAAAGGAGGGGTGGGTGGATAGTTTAATGGTTAATCATTAATTACCTATGTTTACCCAAGGGAGGGGTAGGTGGATAGTTTAATGGTTAATCATTAATTACCTATGTATACCCAAAGGAGGGGTGGGTGGATAGTTTAATGGTTAATCTTTAATTACACATGTATACCCAAGGGAGGGGTGGGTGGATAGTTTAATGGTTAATCATTAATTACCTATGTTTACCCAAGGGAGGGGTAGGTGGATAGTTTAATGGTTAATCATTAATTACCTATGTATACCCAAAGGAGGGGTGGGTGGATAGTTTAATGGTTAATCATTAATTACACATGTATACCCAAGGGAGGGGTGGGTGGATAGTTTAATGGTTAATCATTAATTACCTATGTTTACCCAAGGGAGGGGTAGGTGGATAGTTTAATGGTTAATCATTAATTACCTATGTTTACCCAAGGGAGGGGTAGGTGGATAGTTTAATGGTTAATCATTAATTACCTATGTTTACCCAAGGGAGGGGTAGGTGGATAGTTTAATGGTTAATCATTAATTACCTATGTATACCCAAAGGAGGGGTGGGTGGATAGTTTAATGGTTAATCATTAATTACACATGTATACCCAAGGGAGGGGTGGGTGGATAGTTTAATGGTTAATCATTAATTACCTATGTTTACCCAAGGGAGGGGTAGGTGGATAGTTTAATGGTTAATCATTAATTACCTATGTTTACCCAAGGGAGGGGTAGGTGGATAGTTTAATGGTTAATCATTAATTACCTATGTTTACCCAAGGGAGGGGTGGGTGGATAGTTTAATGGTTAATCTTTAATTACACATGTATACCCAAGGGAGGGGTGGGTGGATAGTTTAATGGTTAATCATTAATTACACATGTATACCCAAAGGAGGGGTGGGTGGATAGTTTAATGGTTAATCATTAATTACCTATGTATACCCAAGGGAGGGGTGGGTGGATAGTTTAATGGTTAATCATTAATTACACATGTATACCCAAGGGAGGGGTGGGTGGATAGTTTAATGGTTAATCATTAATTACCTATGTATACCCAAGGGAGGGGTGGGTGGATAGTTTAATGGTTAATCATTAATTACCTATGTATACCCAAGGGAGAGGTGGGTGGATAGTTTAATGGTTAATCATTAATTACACATGTATACCCAAGGGACGGGTGGGTGGAGAGTTTAATGGTTAATCATTAATTACACATGTATACCCAAAGGAGGGGTGGGTGGATAGTTTAATGGTTAATCATTAATTGCACATGTATAGGGAGGGGTGGGTGGGTAGTTTAATGGTTAATCATTAATTACCTATGTATACCCAAGGGAGGGGTGGGTGGATAGTTTAATGGTTAATCATTAATTACCTATGTATACCCAAGGGAGGGGTTGTTGGATAGTTTAATGGTTGGACAGGTGGACAGTTTCCCAGAAACCGTGATTGCACGATCCTGCATTCGTGAAGTTGTTGCAGCCTTGTCTATTTTCTTTATTTAGTGCGGTCACTACCTGTGAAATGAAATCAAAAGTTAATACAAAAAACATATCATTCAACTGGAACATGATTTGTTTTGTGTGTGCTATACTGTATCTATATCATTATTATGTTCGTTGACTATTTCAAACTAATACAGCTATTTCAAAAAGGTAGTCCCGGACAAAGCGATAGACCCAGACCGAAATGGATTGTGGGTGTAGCTGAAAGTCTGGTGAATTCGTTTGTGGGATCACAAACTTTTAGACGAATATTAATGGTCTCCTGCGAATCAATTTCGAATTACCCTGTAGTTTATCTGTTTCGCACAGCTGCACAACAATAACCACAATGCATTGCGGGCTGGGAATGTCGTTTGCGGTTTGTCAGGGACAACCTTATTTGAAATAGCTGTATACAGTAAATTTGATAATATGAAATCATTAATTACTAATGAATAAATTAATGCTCTTTTACGTAACAAGTATGAGCCTTCTTTACGGATTCGTTACAAAATCGAAGTAAAGAGAATTGGAGACTTGAAGAAGTAAGCTGTAACCAAAACACTGCCATTTAATGAAATATATGATGTGTACGTGTTATTTTAACCGTGCTCTGATCGCGAGGAAGTGTGATCCAATGTACAGTCGTGATATTTTTCTCTGCATCGCTAACAAGTATGTTGTCTTATCCTGATTTCTTTTCATAACATAGGTGCTGAAGACAAGCCCACAGGTCCTCTGGTAGTGGATGTATTGGCCGGACTGTGGCATCACGACGAACCTAACTTCAGACTAGAGCGAGCATTCAATATAGCTATGGCTGAGATCAGTCCCTTTTGCTCGATATGTCAGTTCTTCTCTAAGCTCAAGGTGGGTACTGGTGGTGATTATGAGGAGTCATTGTTCGTCACCGCATGGTTAATATGTTGACCATGAGATGACAGAACACATGGTCAATATGAGGACATTCTACGGTACATTCTATGGTTAACTATCGTAAATGTGTTAATTGTCACTTTTTTAGTGTCAACAAGTCAACCAGTGTTAGAAATATCCAAATTATTAAAAACTATTCCCAAATGAGCAAGTTAAACCACAAAATTTTAGGAGAGTTTACCGGTAAAATCCTGTCTGCCATTACTGGAAGCCGTTCCCTTTATTCAGCAGAAGTGTTGTCATACGCAATACAACTTCGCGTGAACCTCGAAAGGATAAATATAACTTTCTTCTTGTGTACGTGAAGACGTTTTTAGTAGAACTATACCTCCAAGGCGTTGTGTTGTGCAGGCGAGTGTTGCGCGTATGACGTCACTTCCGCTAAATAACCCTTGTTATTCTATACACAACAGTGTTTTACAAGGATTTCCAGCACTGAGAAACATCGTATCTGAACACACGTAAAAATACGATAATTTTACGTTTGGATATCGCCTTTCAGCCAATCAGCGATTCCACGCCACACGCTTTCCCTTGCTTCGAACAACCGGGCCCAGGTCCAAGAAGTGTTTATAAAATAGTACATGGACGCTTGGAAATATGGAATTTATCTTCTCGTGTTGAACTCGACAACTCACGAGTGAGCGCAGCAAAGATAAATCCCATGTCTCCGCGTGTTCATGTATTATTCTGTATGTATAAAGCTGAACAAAGGGAACAGCCTCTATTAATGGCGGATGTTTAGTTTTTAGTCGGAGTTGAAAAATAAGACTTCCCATCGTCGTATCGAACAACGGTGTGGACTGGTAATAATATAGCTATTATGTTAGGTATTAGGGAGAGTTTGTTTAGCAAGTTCTTTTAAGTTGTGTCTCCAGTGATGACACGTTAATTAGGTTTTGGCATTGCATTGCACTTGTCATTCGCCGACGAGTTCGCACGCCTTTTTCGTTTTAAGACGCCAGCCCTGTCAATCGAACGCATGCTCGAGCATGCGCAGTAAGAAACAAATGGGGTCTGGGTTTGAGATTGAATGGAACTGAATTTTGAAGTTGTTCTAACACTGAACAAAGGAGCACCCTGGACTGTAAATAAAACTTATGTGAATGTGTTGTGGCATGCTTTCCAGACTGTTTGGATAAAGGATGGCGAACATTAAAGTAGTTTGAGGGGATTGCATCATCTAGGAGTGGTTTTCGAATGTTGTAAAATCAAATCCAAAGTAATTACAGAGCCAATCACAGCAGCAAGTAAAACTGAACACACTGCGCCAATCAGGGAGCAGGTAATAACACAATGAGCCAATCAGGGAGCAAGTAATAACACAATGAGCCAATCAGGGAGCAAGTAATAACACAATGAGCCAATCAGGGAGCAAGTAGCAACCCAATTACTTGAACCAGTCACGAGGAAAAGTAAACCGCGCGGATAACTCTCACTGAAACGAAAATTGATTGTGTGACGGACCCAAACAATGTTTTGTTTTAGTTTAGATTATATCCTCGCTCTCTGAAGCAGTATTTTTCATCCACTCGAACCTTTATCATCCTTCATCAAAAAGGTCATTTTGTTCATTATTACTCTGCTAGAGCGATTTTTAATTGAGTGTGGAAAAGTAATTAGGTGATTGCTTTCGAGGTTTATTGGTTAGTTAAATCCATGGTTGCGTTTGAGTTTACTTGAACCAATCACGAGGAAAAGTAATCACGAATTACTTCAGTTCGTGATTGGCTCATTGCTTTTTTACCTGCTCCTGTGATTGGCTCATTGCTTTTTTACCTGTTCCTGTGATTGGTCCATTGCTTTTTTACCTGTTCCTGTGATTGGCTCATTGCTTTTTTACCTGCTCCTGTGATTGGCTCATTGCTTTTTTACCTGCTCCTGTGATTGGCTCATTGCTTTTTTACGTGATTGGCTCATTGCTTTTTTACCTGTTCCTGTGATTGGCTCATTGCTTTTTTACCTGCTCCTGTGATTGGCTCATTGCTTTTTTACCTGTTCCTGTGATTGGTTCTGGTTTTGATTTTACGGCGCTCAATCGGTAAACCACTCTAATTAAAAAAAGTTATTTCTGTCTTCAGTCATGAGAAAGTTTCTCCTTTTACGCCTGACAGTGCCTCTTGTTATATAATTTGCATACTTCTCTATTCAGGTTGATCCGTGCATTCATCTAAAAGAACGTTTGCCTAAGATTGCCGAGTCATTAACGAAAGCATCACCCGATATCAAAAACGCCGGTGTACGTACCCGGTCTAAATCATCCATACCCATAATACCAGAGATATGTTTCATGTCGGAGGGATCAAGCCCGGAGAGCATGAGCTCGTGGTTAGATACCCGGTTTACTGGAGACACAGAGAGTCCTCTGTTACGATGTGAATCATGCAGGGTAGTCGTTCATGCAAGTAAGTCAAAGTACTTATTTTATTGTACGTAACTTCGTGGGTTATGATTGGTCAGTTTGTGTTCCATAACTTCCCATATGGACCGCAAAATTGAAGCAAAGCTGGTGTTGAATACTTTTGAACCATACAATAAACATGTTATTAAACTCGCTTGCTCGGTCCGTACCGTAAGTTATGGATCCTTGTTTCGCTTTTTTTTATGGCCAAAGCGCGAAACCTCGGTCCATAGCTTACCATACGGACCTCGCGCTCGTTGAGGTATGTAGGTAACGTTTGACAGGCCTGATAACCTGGTAGCCCTGGTCGTGTGGCTGTATGCACTTTTAACTGTAGATCATATTGTATTCAATCTGTGATAAAGTATTATAAAATAACCAAATGGTACGCGCTCTGATTGGCTAAAAGGCATGTTTATATAAGAGGCTAAAGACATGCAAACAGAGTGCGTGCATTATCTCCTTTAAATTTTCTTGTATGTTGTCGTTATTTATAAAAGCAATATAACACGCTTCCCGTGTCCTTGTTCTCTGTTTTGAACACTCAGAAGAACAAAGAAAAACCTGAAAATCAGTAAGGAGAATTTGAATGTTACTTTTGGGACTGAAAGGGTTGATAAGGAAGTAATTAGTGAGACAGAAACTAAAATGAAAGACAGCTAACCAACCAAGAGAAATGGCAGCCAAGTTTGTAAACTCTTCAACTTGTCTTATGTTGTATATCTTTTAAATATAGGCTGCTACGGCATTCAAGACGTTCCGTCAAACGGGACGTGGAAATGCAACAGATGT
This sequence comes from Actinernus sp. WN-2022, assembly GCA_030867875.1. Classification (NCBI taxonomy): domain Eukaryota; kingdom Metazoa; phylum Cnidaria; class Anthozoa; order Actiniaria; family Actinernidae; genus Actinernus; species Actinernus sp. WN-2022. The sequence goes on along the minus strand of JAOWCC010001679.1, from coordinate 49,719,281 downwards.
GTCCAGGAGAACGACGACGATGCCCTCAGAACAACGGTAAGTTGGTCACGTGTGAGGGGAATAAGCTTGTGTTCTTGCTATAAAATATCTTGGCAAGAAATCACATGGAAATGATTCACCATAGTTTATTACACACAGTTCTAGAGCAGAGAACAAACTACAGCCGCACTGTTACCGTGCTGCACCGTACTGTACCGAAACACAATAGAGAAACCGTCCACAATGGGTGCTCACTAATTTAGGGTGTTTAGGGCTAGTCACTAATTTAGGGTGTTTAGAGCTAGTCACTAATTTAGGGTGTTTAGAGCTACTCACTAATTTAGGGTATTTAGAGCTAGTCACTAATTTAGGGTGTTTAGAGCTAGTCACTAATTCAGGGTGTTTAGAGCTAGTCACTAATTTAGGGTGTATAGAGCTAGTCACTAATTTAGTTTTTTAATAGCATGGCCTCGTAAACTGCCCGTGGATTAATAAAATCCTTTATACCTACTGTGGAAAGGGAGTATGGACATCGACCACTAAATATTAAGACATCAATATATTGACCATGCTGCGAAGAGGTTTGCTAGGGTGCCATATGCATGGTAGAGTTTCTCGGCATGAGAATTTTAAAATGGCTCATGCTTTCCTGTTTTTAAATATTCAGTGATACTCGTACTACTTGTTGGTTTTGTCGCGTAGGTTGAAAACTTTTTTAATGCGCGTCAGTGCACAGTCGTAAAACATCAAGTTCAAGAGCACATGTAAATACGTGTAAATACTATTCCTGTATATGCGCAATATTAAAAACATGACCTGATCGGATACCTAATGATTTATTTTCCTCTGCAGCATTGCTCCTTGTGCATCCTTCGTGGAGGCGCTCTCAAGAAAACGACAGACGATAAGTAAGCAAACATTTTTATCTATTAAACAATTTCCGTTTTAAAATATATTTTTTTGTTCATTGTTATTTTAATAGTAGTAGTATAATAGTAGCAGCAGCAACAAAAGTAATAGTAGTAGCAGCAGTAGTAGCAGCAGTAGTAGCAGCAGCACAGCAGTAGCAGCATCCGCAGTTGTAGCAGTAGTAGTAGTAGCAGCAGCAGCCGTAGTAGCAATAGCAGCAGTACCAGAAGCAGTAGTAGTACTAGTAGTACTAGTAGTACTAGTAGTACTAGTAGTACTAGTAGTACTAGTAGTACTAGTAGTACTAGTAGTACTAGTAGTACTAGTAGTACTAGTAGTGGCAGCAGTAGCAGCAGCAGCAGTAGTAGCAGCAGCAGTACTAGTAATAGTAGTAGTAGCAGTAATAGTAATAGTAGTAGCAGCAGCAGTAGTATAGTTATAGTAGTGGCTGTATGGGTAGCAGCTATCGTTGTTGTTGATAGAAGTTAGGTAGATTCTGCTGCAGGCGCAGTCATTCTTTGTATCTGTTTCTCATTCTTTCTAATATTTTCTATGCAGGTGGGTTCATATCGGATGCGCCGTTAGCATCCCTGAGGTGGTTTTCGAGGACGTGGGCCAAAGAGCAGGCATCAACACACACAAAATACCACCAGGGAGAAGCAAGCTGGTAATGATTTACTTGTAGTAAATGAAACCGCACCTGTTACTAGTAGAATCTTGTTGAACTATTTGTAGTTGCTATTTGTTGCTGCTAGTGGATCAGACCATGTTGGTACATGTCGTAATAATTAGTGACAACTAGAGACAATTACTGGTGGACAATTACTCATTTTAAGCCCAGCACAGCTTCGCCTTTCCGTGGGAGAAACACACAGAAAACCTTTCCAAAAATACATCAATGGGAATTCATAAATAACCCAATTCTTTCCATCAGGCCAGTTTTTTGCCTGAGGATGTAAATCTGCCAACTTCTCACTGTAGGTATTCAGAAATTACTTGGTCACCAACAATGTTAGGTATGTTAGACAATGTTGGACGAACATTCTTGGTCACCAACAATGTTAGGTACGTTAGACGATTGGACGAACATTCTTGGTCACCAACAATGTTAGGTACGTTAGACGATTGGACGAACATTCTTGGTCACCAACAATGTTAGGTACGTTAGACGATTGGACGAACATTCTTGGTCACCAACAATGTTAGGTATGTTAGACGATGTTGGACGGACATTCCTGGTCACCAACAATGTTAGGTACGTTAGACGATTGGACGAACATTCTTGGTCACCAACAATGTTAGGTACGTTAGACGATTGGACGAACATTCTTGGTCACCAACAATGTTAGGTACGTTAGACGATTGGACGAACATTCTTGGTCACCAACAATGTTAGGTATGTTAGACGATGTTGGACGGACATTCTTGGTCACCAACAATGTTAGGTACGTTAGACGATTGGACGAACATTCTTGGTCACCAACAATGTTAGGTACGTTAGACGATTGGACGAACATTCTTGGTCACCAACAATGTTAGGTATGTTAGACGATTGGACGAACATTCTTGGTCACCAACAATGTTAGGTATGTTAGACGATTGGACGAACATTCTTGGTCACCAACAGTGTTAGGTACGTTAGACGATTGGACGAACATTCTTGGTCACCAACAATGTTAGGTATGTTAGACGATGTTGGACGGACATTCTTGGTCACCAACAATGTTAGGTATGTTAGACAATGTTGGACGAACATTCTTGGTCACCAACAATGTTAGGTATGTTAGACGATTGGACGAACATTCTTGGTCACCAACAATGTTAGGTACGTTAGACGATTGGACGAACATTCTTGGTCACCAACAATGTTAGGTATGTTAGACGATGTTGGACGGACATTCTTGGTCACCAACAATGTTAGGTATGTTAGACAATGTTGGACGAACATTCTTGGTCACCAACAATGTTAGACGATGTTGGACGAACATTCTTGGTCACCAACAATGTTAGGTACGTTAGACGATTGGACGAACATTCTTGGTCACCAACAATGTTCGGTATGTTAGACAATGTTGGACGAACATCCTTGGTCACCAACAATGTTAGGTATGTTAGACGATGTTGAACGAACATTCTTGGTCACCAACAATGTTAGGTATGTTAGACGATTGGACGAACATTCTTGGTCACCAACAATGTTAGACGATGTTGGACGAACATTCTTGGTCACCAACAATGTTAGGTATGTTAGACGATGTTGAACGAACATTCTTGGTCACCAACAATGTTAGGTATGTTAGACGATTGGACGAACATTCTTGGTCACCAACAATGTTAGGTATGTTAGACGATGTTGAACGAACATTCTTGGTCACCAACAATGTTCGGTATGTTAAACGTTGTTAGACCAGCATTATTTTTTGGGCGAAATATGGGTTGCTAAACAGTCTAACATTGTTGGAACCAGCAGTGTTGGTCCATGTTGTACAACAATGTTCGAGCATGTGGCAAAGGTTTATTACCGTTTTCGTTGAAGTGCTACTGTGAAAGTTGCAAGTCGCTTTTGGAAAATTGTATCCAGCTGACCTTCATTCAAACGCGGAGTATAGTCTCATACAAAGCTTTCAAACGCTTAATCCAATCTCTAGAGGCGGTACTCGTTTGATTGACGGTCGGCTGAATGCAATTGTTCAAACGCGACTTGAAACATTCACAGTAACCCTTCAACAGAAACGGTAATAAGCGATAAACTAAGACGACAACTCGTATATATTGTCTCTTGGACAGAAATGCTCACTATGTCGATCATTCACTTCCGGTGCCCACGGCACATGCGTGCAGTGCTGTGCCGGAAAATGCGCCGTGTCGTTCCACGTGACGTGTTGCTTTTTGGCGGGAAATCACCTGGAGCCTAGCGACTGGCCTCAGCCGGTGGAGACGTTCTGTGACAGACATCGGCGAGATAAGTTTAAGGTTTGTACACCATATTATAGGAATATCACATGTCTGATGAGGTATTTTGCAGGAAACAGTCACGTGCTGATACATCACTTCAATGACCAATGAATTGAGCTCGTGATCCCATGGGAAAGGCTTTACTGGAAACAGTCACGTGCTGATATATCACTTCAATGACCAATGAATTGAGCTCGTGATCCCATGGGAAAGGCTTTACTGGAAACAGTCACGTGCTGATATATCACTTGATTAACCAATGAATTGAGCTCGTGATCCCATGGGAAAGGCTTTACTGAAAACAGTCACGTGCTGATATATCACTTCAATGACCAATGAATTGAGCTCGTGATCCCATGGGAAAGGCTTTACTGGAAACAGTCACGTGCTGATATATCACTTGATTAACCAATGAATTGAGCTCGTGATCCCATGGGAAAGGCTTTACTGGAAACAGTCACGTGCTGATATATCACTTCAATGACCAATGAATTGAGCTCGTGATCCCATGGGAAAGGCTTTACTGGAAACAGTCACGTGCTGATATATCACTTGATTAACCAATGAATTGAGCTCGTGATCCCATGGGAAAGGCTTTACTGGAAACAGTCACGTGCTGATATATCACTTCAATGACCAATGAATTGAGCTCGTGATCCCATGGGAAAGGCTTTACTGGAAACAGTCACGTGCTGATATATCACTTGATTAACCAATGAATTGAGCTCGTGATCCCATGGGAAAGGCTTTACTGGAAACAATGATTTGTGCTCGTGATCCCATGGGAAAGGCTTTACTGGAAACAATGATTTGTGCTCGTGATCCCATGGGAAAGGCTTTACTGGAAACAGTCACGTGCTGATATAACCAATGAATGGGAAAGGCTTTACTGGATGGCAAGCAAGCTTCCAAATGTTGTTTTAGAAAGATCGACGACAATCGATTGGAAATGGGAAATAGCATTTACAAACAGGTTTTGCTAATAACACTGTCCAGTACAACCACGTGATTGTATTCCTGCTGAAGACCAATTCCACAGAAAATTGTACGAGCAAATCATATCGCCCGATTTTTCGAGTGTAATTTTGCGTGGAATTACCGAGTCAGGCATGTGATTTTTCTTCAATCGCACAGTCCAATGAATTACTTTTGTTCATATTTCGCTAAATTATAACTAGCACGTGTAAGCCTACAGTAGCGATTCCACTCTGAATCACCACTCGTCTCAGTGAATCAGTGTCTGACTTTGCAAATGCACTAGTGCAATTCACGTTGTTTTTGCAGACAAGGAACAAAATATGTGCGACTGCATGTATCTTCACGTTCAGTTATTGTATTTTGTTATTAACATTTTTTTGGTAGCGCGTTCGATTGACCGAATTCCATAATAAGAATAGATGGAATAGTCTCTAGACATATCTGGTTCAGGCACATTTTGCAATGTAAGCTACAAACGCTTGCTGCCATATGATATTCAGGATACATTTAGTACTCATGCGGACAGGGTGGGTGTTGAGCATGTGATAGTAATTCTGTGTTGTATCTGCAGGCGAAGGAACGAGATTTCTCTGAGATCAGTTGTGGCGAATCCGTTATAGCGAAACACAAAAATGGAAGGTAAGAAACAATACGTTACGTCCATCGCGTAGTTTGGATGGAAAATAGATACGGGAAAGAGCAAGATAGGGTAAAGATGAGGTAGCGATAGGGTTATAAATAAAATATAGATAAAATATACGCCTAAAGACAATGGTCAAACTCGTTTAATTGAGTCACCTATCACAGTCGATAGCGAGAAGTCTAATTGTTTTAGCGTAATCAAGCTACGGTTCCTCCCGACTTAGCTTACGATTCATGTAGACAAAAACTTGTACAAAACGTTGGGAAATACTCCATTTTCTGGTTGATTTTTATTTTCGAGTTTACCGATAGTAGGTGGCTTGGTTATGCTAAGTAATAGATACAATATGAGTGGCCGTGCTTTATCGGATTTATAAACTCGAGCCGAAGGCGAGAGTTTGTAAATCCCATAAAGCACGGACACGAATTCTCTATCGGACTTATCAAACGCCTAGATGTATAGAGTCGTGTTTTCAGTTATTTTGGCGATACGACTTATTTTGGCCGAGAAAATCGAAGCGAAAGTTTTTGTAAATCAGGACGAAATCTCTAGCAGATTTAAAGATCACATCGCTCAGTGATTTCCTCTGTTTTTGCTTCATGAATTTCATTAATGAGTTTGTTAAGTAATAGATCAACATGCCAGGGAATGTACGAGTGTCACGATCTCGTATTTCTACTTCAATCAGATATTACCGAGGAACGGTACTGGGGATGACATCAGAGGAGTTCTATGCTGTAACGTTCGATGATGGGTCGTTTTGTGATAACTTGCCGCCAAAGGACATCGAGGTACACCATAACCAGTCAAGACCATCTAGAGCCCTCGTACAGATACAGTCCATGAAATAGTTCAACAATCGTTACTGGTTATTTCATGGTTTCTTATGGAATACGGGTGAATATTTCACGAGAAAGTTATATTATTTGGTATCACAACGGGCCTTTAGCCGAGTTGTGTACCAAAATAATACAAATTTCGAGTGAAATTTTTGCCGGAATGCCATTAGAAATCCATGAGGTAACCATATCATCCTATAAATGACAAATGTACAGGAAGTTTTATCACGAAAACAAAGTAACGTAACGACGATAGACTGCGAAATTTCTCGTTTAGCAAATGTTTTGAGTGGCAGATGCGTCTGCATGCGTTCAAAAGTCTTGAATGCTGATTGGCTGATAAAGAAATGGCGCAAAATTTCCTGCATTTCGATTGGCCTGATGTAGCAATGAAATACCGCTCTGTATGTCATAGAACAAAACATGAAACACCGCCCTGTATTTCATAGTGAAACTGAGTTCTGAATAGCTGAAATGATATTTATAGGATAATATGGTATATTTTTATTGTTTTATTCTTTTTTTCTTTTAATGCCGAGCGGTTTTCGATGGAGTGTCGAGAATAATAAGTGACAGCTTAGGTTTCACGTTGGCTTAGCTTCTCTATTGGCTGTTAAATATCTAGTTGTTCTAAACTAAAACCAAACATTAGTTTGTTACGTCATGCAATCAATTTTCGTTTTAGCGAGAATTATTCACGATTGCGTTTATTCTCCATCGTGATTGGTTCAGGTAAAAACCAATCACAAGTTACTTCAGTTCGTGTCGTGATTGGCTCATTGGATGTTTACTTGCTCCCTTGAGTCACTCAATCAAAAACCGCTCTATACTAATGGGTGGCATTGCATTAATGAGATACATGTAAGTCCCCCACCCCCTCCCCCAGAGTACTGATATGCCCATCCCCAATATGTTTGTTTGTTGTGTAGGGACGTGACAGTAGACAGGGTGACATCCCTGAGGGTACCCTGGTACTTGTGAATTGGAAGGACGGTGAAGAGCTCTACAGAGCCAGGGTGAATGGCCGTAGAATATGTGTGACCTATCAGGTATATGTGTAGAATATGTGTGACCTATCAGGTATATGTGTAGAATATGTGTGACCTACCAGGTATATGTGTAGAATATGTGTGACCTACCAGGTATAGGATGCCGGCTCTTTTGCATTTGTAACATCGTGAGGGTGGCTCTCCTTGCTGTATTTTTGCTAAGGAAATTGGATGCAGGTTTATGGGTTATCTGTGAGCTCAGTTCAAGGAAACCTTTCATCCGTTTCCCAATCCCCTTCATTTTAACCGCCGTAGATTTACCACGGGACCCATAAACACGTCTCCAATCAAGGAGTGCTGCTTGCAGCAACTTTTATAATCACACATATCTTATTAGATTGTTTGTGCGTAGTATGGCCGGATATTTGTTATAGTACAACTTGCCGAGTAAAAAATATCCGCCACATTTCACACTACTCAACTGTCAAATTATTATCCAACGGTACAAATAACTGCTGTGTAATATTGTAGGATATTTGTACTCGTTCCAGGCTCCACTGACTGCAGTTGGATTTAAAAAAAAGTTAAATACCTCTAACCATGCATTAATACCATAGAGGACAAATAATGACTCCCTAATTTTAACTTAACATATGTGAAATTTGAAACGCCGCCTACGCGCGTTTAAAATATTTTTTTCTGCATCGTAATTTTCCCTCCATAATATTAATGAGTAATCAAATAGTGACTCGTGAAATTAGGGATAAATTTCACTTGTGTTTGTCAAAATCTACGTATCCCCATTTGATTACCTATACATATAGCTCGAGGCCCCCGGGGTAGGCCCGAAGGTTTGTAAGTAGTATATATTGGAAGTTAGTTCAAATCTTTTAATAGTATTTTTAGAAATTGTTTTTAACATAAATTATAATATAAATAGTTCTCCATCAGTAGTATTGTACATTTTTAGCTTTCTGACTTTATGTCAATTTGTTCCCTTTATTTATTTAATTTTATTAGAGGGCCATGAGGTTATCAGTTATTGTACTGTCAAGTGTCACCCTCGATAAATAAAGACTATTATTATTATTATTAATATTATTAATATTATAAGGTTGTATTTGGGTTAGAGGTTATTAGTCGACTAAGCATCTAATACGGCTGTGTATTTTTACGAGTGATTCATATGACAAATACAAAGAGGTTATTACACGGAAAGTGTTTATTATACGACAGCTAACACGAACAAAAAAGGTTTCTTTTGGCTTACCTTACTGCTCTGTTTGAAGAAAATCTTGAGACAAGAAATCTCGAGAGAAGATACCTCTCAGCCTCAGTTGAAGTCAAATGTCGGGACCGGGGGCGTGCGCGCACTGAAAAAGTTTTTCCCGCGCTAAAAGCTGATTGGCTGTTACTCAAACAGCTCCATTTCGATTGGCTCGCGCGCTTAGAAAACCTTATATTTGCACTCGTTTTAGCCCGTATTTGCACTCGAAAACGCCAAGGCGTATAATAAAATCATTTACTCACTGTTTTCTCTAATGGCAAAAGTATGCCACTGGTTTGTAGTTAATGATATGAGCAGTCATCCACTGTTGTGATGTTGCAATTTTCTTATCTTAGATTACGTTTGAGGACGAATCTTGTTTTGGTGTACGTAGAGAAGACGTGTATAAAGAAAGCGAGGAGCTGCCCAAAAGAGTGGGTCAAAGACTGGTGAGTTGCACTGGATGTAGGATATGTCGATTTTACAAATCATACATCGAATTACAATTCAACATGCTGGTTTTCTGGAGGCAGGGAAACCGCAGAACACGGATAAAAATACTCGAAGCAATGGCGAGATACAAACTCATGATTTCGGTAACGGAACTCTGGTCGTGAGAGGTGAAGCGCTTGGCACACGCGTCACCCCAGCTGCTCGCAGAAACAGGGACCTAAGCATCGATAGCCTACGTGTGGTGGGTAACGGCTACACGTAGGCTAAAGCATCGAAAACGTAAACGTCCCGGATGTTTGTCCGAATGTCAACTCGCGCTCTTCAATCTTCTGCACATGAATATTCCACAGCTGAGGAGGGTCGTCAAACCAAAAATACCAATAGCAAATGGTTTATTTTGCGTCGAAGAGACAGGGCCCGTTACCAGGTCTCCCAAGCTTGTGATTAAGGGTGCGTTCGATTGTCCGTATTCCGGAATAAGAATACACAGAATTGCTTATATCACGATTTTTCAGCCACTGCAATACTAAATATAGCCTGAATATCATATGTCAAAAAGCGTTTGTAGCTTACAGTGCAAAAAATATACTTCTTATACATTTGTTTTGGTGCGGTCTTTAGTTAGTCTTGTTTTGTAAGTACTACCCCAGCTCATAAGCCCATAGTTCAAATATGGATATATTAGGCTATAGTATAATTGTTTAGTAGCTGTAACAGACAGTAACAGAACAGAGGACTCTCATTAATTCAGATGACGTCCCAGTTCTATTGTCTTGGACTCATGAAAATTAGGATACATAATTAGGGGGGTGGATATATAATTTTTAAGGCCACTCATTAATTCAGAGGATGTCATTGATCTATTGTATTTCACATGAACAAAGTACGTTGATAAATTTCTTATTTCTCAGTTCTTGGGTTGATATGCTGTACCGTATTACAAGATTACACTGATTTATGTTTCATTGAATGTTTTTTTCTTGTTGACAACTGTTACAGACAGTTGTGTTTTACCGAGGAGAGGAAAGTTCATTAATAGGTCATTCAATGAAACATAAATCAGTGTAATCTTGTTATACGGTACAGCATATCAACCCAAGAACTGAGAAATAAGAAATTTATCAACTCCGCCAGGATAAGGAAAACGAACTCTAAATAGGTGTTTTTGAGATTGAATAAACTTTGTTTAATTTATCTGGTGGATTTGTTTTTATTTGTATGGTAATTATAGTTCAGTTTTAGAGAAGAATTTGCATCTCAAGAGTTTTCCTCAAAACAATAGGGCTATTGTTTCTGACATACTGTACTGATGGCTTTTCAGTTATCGCTAATCCCTAAGGAAAATAGCAAAGTTGCTCTTATGAGTCAGAGTGGATTTACTGTAAAGGTTTATAAATATTCTGATCTCAGCTAAAATTGAAATCTTCCGCCGTCTATGCCGTCATGAGATACCACAGCACTTTATTCACGAGCCCCAGCCAATAGAACATTTATTCACCCCCTAATTTCTGTATCCTCGCCACTAATGAGATTCCTCCGCACTTTGTCCATGCGAAAGACAATAGATCATTACGTCCTCTGAATTAATGAGTGCGCCTTAAAAATTATATATTCACCCCCTAATTATGTATCCTAATTATGTATTCACCCCCATTTTATTCATGAGTCCAAGACAATAGATCCGTGACGTCATCTGAATTAATGAGCTTCCACCTCCTAATTACGTATTCCACCTCAAAAAACAGGATAATTCTGCTCACTCCCTACTACTATCCTTGTTTGTTGAAACTATTTGTATCAAATTATAACTTACGAACTGCAACAAAACCTGTAGCGAATCAATCAAACCTACCAAAGCAACCCAAATGAAGTCAAACAACAACAAAATATAGACTCCTCCGCAGACACCCTCTCTGCTCGGTCACTCTAAAGATCTCCCTGTGTAGAATTGGACGCGAAGGATTGGACCCCTCTTCTCTTTTGCCCACAGGAAGTCCAAACTAAGAGATGCCTGCGGAAGCAACAGGCCAGACTGGCTTATATGAAGACATAAAAAGTAGCCAATGAGCGACTCGTAACAATGAGATCAGCATGATTTAAATTGACTCGTATTGCCAGTTGTTAAATCATTTCTATCAAAAATAGCCCATAGACTCTCCTAATTTTAAACCACTGTCCTGCCAAAGACAAGATAACTCATTTTCGGTATCACGTTTCACAGTTGCTGTTCTGTTCTGTTCTGTTCTGTTCTGTTCTGTTCTGTTCTGTTCTGTTCTGTTCTGTTCTGTTCTGTTCTGTTCTGTTCTGTTCTGTTCTGTTCTGTTCTGTTCTGTTCTGTTCTGTTCTGTTCTGTTCTGTTCTGTTCTGTTCTGTTCTGTTCTGTTCTGTTCTGTTCTGTTCTGTTCTGTTCTGTTCTGTTCTGTTCTGTTCTGTTCTGTTCTGTTCTGTTCTGTTCTGTTCTGTTCTGTTCTGTTCTGTTCTGTTCTGTTCTGTTCTGTTCTGTTCTGTTCTGTTCTGTTCTGTTCTGTTCTGTTCTGTTCTGTTCTGTTCTGTTCAATGTTGTTGTCTCAAAATAGCTATTGAGTATTTGGATAAAAACAATAACGTGCGCTGGAGGTCAGTGAAAAGTCAAGGAATTGTTATCCTGCAAATGTGTGGGAACCTGATTTGCTTTCATTTTAACTATGTCACATGTGCACGAGGTTTGTCAGTTCATAATCGCTGAAAATAACTGTTTCGGTCAGTCCCTGACTGCTAATGTAAAGGTTTCTGACCGCGACACGTCACTTTTAATGTCCGTACTATTTACAACAAGACCATCGAATTATTAAATATAGTGTTGATAATATTGATGTTCAATCTAACCCTAACATTGAAATAACGAATGCTTTCGATGTCTTTACGCAACACGTCTACAATCCCAGGGATTGAGCCAGAAATTGTGCCAGAAGGGACAATTTGGCCCTTTTGCAAGTGTCTGGCATTGAATTTCCTTTGGAAGCGGACAAAGCGGTCAATTTGACCATTGTATTTTTTTCAAGGGACAAATGTTTTTTTTAAAGCGGGAATGGCGCAATGGCGCAGCCTGGCTCGTTCCCTGCAATCCAGTGGATGAAGTGAAATAAAGTGTTAATGACTGAACGCTCGTAGTCGCTCAACACAATCTGATCTGAGGGGAGCTACATAGTGTCTTGCCGGAAACACAAACGGGGTTGAAGCGTGTAACGACCACACTTCGCTAGTGCCATTCTCTAGTGTCATTTATTGAATTCAATAAAAATGACGGTTTGAAAGTTGAATCATAAAGAACTGGGACGAGTATTTGCCAAATATGGTGCTTTTATTCACTGGATAACCTGGAGCATGGAACCATTGTCACACGTTTTAACTCCCTTATGTGTTTATGATATGGCTTATAATGAGTTGTGTTCTGATATTTACACAAATTAACTTGTTTTCAGTCCTCCGCAACCGAAACAGCCAATCTCTCGTACTGGGAGGACATACCCAGAGAAGGGGCCAAACGACGTCGGAAGGAGAACCCTCGTTACGGCATGACCTACGTCCATTAGCCGCTACCTGGCTATTCACAACTGAACCGGGCTTCCTGTAGTAGTGAGAATTTTCACCACAGGGTACCCAATACTCAGTTTGGTATCACTTACCACAGCGCTAGTTTAGAATCTAGTTTATGATCTTTTCATCCATATTCAGAACTGTCCTGGGCTTCCTGTGGTAATGAGGGTACCCAATACTCAGTTTGTATCTAGTTACCACGGCAGTCCTGTACTATCTAATTGGAATTAAATCCATTAGTTTAGGAACTTTTCCTCCAAATAATATTTTTTCATTATTTCGCAAAAAAGCTTGTCCTGAAAATAATCATAGACTTCAAAGCTAAACGTTTTGTAAATATATTTCGTATTTTGCCTGCAGCTTAAAGGCACAGTTTAGGGTATATTGAAATTCCAATTCCCGATTTTGATTAGTTCTTGCCATTAATGAGGATGTGTGTTATTCAGTATTGTGATTTCCGCTGCAACGAATTATCCGAGTGGACTCTGGGCCTGCGTCTGCTATTCTTCTATTATTGCTAAATATTTAAAAACGTTTAAATGAATTGCACTTTCGAACAACTTTTGCAGGATGACTTGCGCCCTTCAAAAAGTCCATGGTATTTTTGTTTTATTGATCAGTGGAATGTTGTTTCCTTTCCATTGGAGAGATACAGTCTCGTATACAGTCCTACTCTGGTTTGTAAAATTTCTCGATCTGCACGAATTAAGCTTACTACATTCTGCATATATCACTCAAGAAAAGTAATATTTATATTTCAAGTGAAGGCTTGCACTCTGACACCATTTTTCTCAAGGTGGTTACTCTGAAATATCTTTTCCAGGTGGATATTCAGTCTTTTTATACACATGCAAATTGTCTGAAATCAATTAGGCTTTAACTTAATTGCACAGTGTAGTTATTTATTGATCTATTTATTAATGATCGAAATTCCTTCCTACATCATTCTAGACGTCACACAGTAGTTCCGTGATTTCGCACGTTTACTCATATTGGTCCCGGCGCAAGTTATAATGACTCCTAATATAAGAATTAAAAAATGCCTAAAGCAATTCCTGATAAAGAATACTTGGACAAAAGCAAGCGTACCAGGAAAATCTCTTTTCATATAATTCTAAGAAACTTTATTTCGTAGTTTACTACAATCACTACTTTAAGCGCCCATTCATATGCCTAGAGTATTAGAAGCGTGGAATAAAGTCCTCTGGACATGAATCGTCTTCCGTTGTGTCGTCTTGTCCTCGCTCGGGTTCTGGGAATGGGTTAGATAAACAACACAGCGGTCCAACAGGAGAGGGATCCAGTTCTTGGTTTTTTCAAACTTTGTGGATGAACCACTGTGTACACTAGGTGTACCAAAAAAAAATTTGAAGTCTGACGAATAAAGGAAGATAAAACGAGGGTAATAACTCCAAATATGGCTGACTGTATTTCAGGTAATGCCCCAAACCCGAATATATATGTTTGGTACCATTCATGTCACCAAATAAAACTTTTTGCGCTAAATATGGATATACCCAGGCCCCACTCATCTTTCTGGGTCCGCCACGGCAACGCATTCTCCCCGTTGAATTAACAATTATCCTTAAATGGCAAACACGCTTGAAATAATGATAATCGTTAATTCTACGACATCCGAACCACAAACCAAACCCTTACCATCGGACGAGTTCACGGGTAAACGACGAGTTCTCACTCACCAAGAGCTAGGGTTCACAGGGACACAAGAACAGAAGGTAAACGAGAGGAAAAATATTTTTGAGCGCTCCTTCTCGGACTCATAACCCTTTGCGTGTACTGCAGTGTAGTGCAGACGTCATCACTACTACACTAAGCCGGTATACCGCCGTTCGGTATGTAACAAATGTTTATCCTTGACTGGTTTTAATAATGTCATTAGAATTAACGATTAGCATTATTTCAAGCGTGTTTTCCATTTAACGGATAGTTGTACCTTCTCCCAGCTCTTTTAAGGTCCCACTATGGGAACGTGGGGAGGGAAGGGACCAACACTAAGAGTGGATGCAAAGGTGGCTACACCAGGGTTTGAACCCACTACCTCTGCACAACAGACCAACACTTAACCACTGAGCTTTAATACCACAATGTAGTTAGCAAACTGGAGCCAGTGAGCCAAATTTAACTTAGTTCAGATAAAAAATAATCAGGAGTGAAATTATACATAAAATGATACACATATAACTGAAATGTAAAGTAAATTTAATATTAGTTCTCAAATAAATAATAGACTAACTGATCCCAAATGATGTCTCGTATTTCAGAAATAAACATGCGATTTCCACTCGGTTTTTAGATAATTGATATTGGAGTCTGTCTTCAGTAAAATGACGCCCGTGATTGACGTCATAATTCCAGGCCCTCACAAAAAGCTCTTAGAGAAAGGTTTTAGAGAGAGATCAAAGCTTGGCATTCAAGAGAGATGTAACCTTCAAGAGTTGGGCAAAAAGGAGAATCCCAAAGTCTTAAGGAAAATATCAACTGAGTCAGAACAAACTACATGTATTACCAGTAAAGAGGGAATTTATTGCCATGACCCTTCACCAGAATGTAATCAAAACATTAGCAGTAGAGTTGGTAGAAGACAAGAAAAGAGAGAAAGAAATGTTTCTAGGAAACTCCTTGAAGTAAATCATGGAAACAATGAATATTTTCAGGGCTGGAATTACATGGATTACAATAACAATAGATTCTGCAAGTCATTTGTCAAAGGAAAATGGACCCCCTGGAATGTAAAATGATAGATACAAATATTTCAAAGTTTGCAGAAGAATATTGTTTAGAAGATTTAAAGTCCAAACTATTTGATGATGTTCAACTGGAAGATGGTAAAGTCCTTGACTGGAGAACCTTTGCTAGAGAAACAGACTTTTATAGAAAAGTTAGCAAGGGTATAAACAGAAATATTCGTTCAGTTTATGGATTTTTGATAAGATTATGGTGCACTCGTTTTAACAAAGGGGCTTTCTCCAGTGATGAAATTGACCAGTTAAGAATTTTGCATACTGTTCATGGAAATAGATGGAAAATAATTGGTGCAAAGATGAGACGGTTTGGGAATTCTCTTGAACATAAGTGGGCGAGGTTAGGAAGTAACAGTGGTCCCTGGACAGATGAAGAAATTGGTAGTCTGTTTGATGCTGTTAGATTATTAACAGAGGCAGAAGAAGGGGAACCTGTATATAAAGGTATCAGCTGGCATGTTGTGTCATCTTTAGTTGGAACACGGAATATGTATCAGTGCTATCAAAAATGGATGCTATCTCCAAGGTTGTCTGTGAAAAAAAGTGACCCTGCAGCATGGTGGACTGCAAAGGACAGTCTGGAACTGATCAAGAAGATATATAATTCCACATCAACTGAAGAAAATCAAATTGATTGGGATAGTATGGCCAGAGGCTGGGAGGGCAGCATTTCACCACAAAAACTAGTAGATAAGTGGTGGAGATTGAAGGCGAGATATCTTGTAGATCACAAGAACATGTGTTTTGAGGACATCATAGATGAGCTGTATAATGTACATGCTGAAAAGCTGAGGTTAAAAATTGAGTCCATGGAGAAATGAGTTCAGAACAAGAAGAGAGATTCCAAAGAAGAGGTACATGTACTATCAAGTAGTCAGTGGTATAACATACACATATGTATGTATGTATGCATGTGAGCTGTATTACACTGTGATAATGAGACATGTGTATGCCGTTATTACGGTTTTGATAAAAGATGAAACATAAAAAAAATACCTTGCACCTGTTGGTTGTTTGTCAGCCAACACTTTACCATTAGTCAGTTGGCAGACTAATGATAAAGTGTACGTTGAGTAACAGTCCGGGAGAGGGGGGGGGGGGGGGTACTCCCATATACTGGTATAGGCTATACGGGTACGTGCCACTCGACAGGGTATGGGTTCTGATAATTCTTAGCCTGGAACAGGGTATATAAATCACTGTTTTGGTCTGGAACAGGGTCGTAATTTTTTGGAAGGGCCTCAGGATGGTTTGAGTTATTCACGCTCCCTTGTGGCTGCAAATGCAGGGTGCGTTTCTCTGTTTTTGATTCGAGTGGCGAGTGGAGTGCAACATCTTGCGCATATCATATCAGACACCATCCTGGTCTGGAACAGGATATATTTTAGCCATTTTGCCTGGAACAGAGTATGTTTTCATTGTTTCTAGCCTGGAACAGGGTATACCTTTTTTGCCATTTTGTCTCAGGGTTGCCACAGGTCAGGGAAAAGTCGGGGGAAAAATATTTTTTTCAAAGTCAGGGAAAAGTCAGGGAATTTTGCTTATCACATACATACTGAGATTTAGGAATGGAATCATTCATGCGAAAACCCACTTCACAATTTTCCTTAGCCAATCAGAATCGCGAAACGATTTTTTTACACGTGCGAAAAGCGTTTCGTCCAATCAGAAAACACCTGCCAAAACATATCGGGATTTTCAAACTGGATCGGAGGCGCCACTTTCATTCACTACGAAAGTTGGAGTTTTTACTTCTTTTTTTTTATAATGTAATATTGATCTGTAAACAGCCAACTAACGATGTTAAAACTTCCAAGTCAATTGAGGAGTATATTATCGACCAAGAAAACAAAATCGCAAGAGCAAAAACTTAGAGAAACAGACGTAAAGTGACTTAAAGCCCCGGGGGGGGGGGACTCCCCATAAAAATAGACGGGGGTGCTCGACCTATCTTTTAGGGGTTAAAATTGTTAGCAGTGCTATCTCTTAGGGGTCTTCCAAAGGTCTGCTATCTTTTAGGGGTCTTCGAGACCCAAAATTTTTGTGGCCGAGAAAAAATAGCGCTGGATCCTCGAGCATGAGACCCTACAAGTTGAATCGGTGTTTACGGCTTCGATATAGAGTTTGATCCATCCGAATATTAAAGACGAGGTTATGGAGTGCTATCTTTTAGGGGTATTTTTTTTTTGTGAGCCACGCCCATATTGCTATCTTTTAGGGGTGAATTTCATTTCTCACGTCGAGCACCCCCGTCTATTTTTATGGGGAGTCCCCCCCCCCCCCGGGCTTAAAGCGACAAAGAAGAAGCAAAATTCTACCGAAAGAACTCAACAGATATTGAGATAATCTATGTCAAATCATTCTTAGTGTCAAAAGAAAGATTACGAGCTTTCAATCCTTCGTGGAGTGATTTCAACTTCCATAGACCATCGACATTTGAAAAATCGTAAATATTCTGTGAGCAGAGAAAACCTACAAGCCGTGGAGATGTCTGAAAACTCGTAGCAAACAACTTGGACAAAAGCAGGTATACTAATCTATTGACGATGTAAACTTGTAAACTTTATTTGTTGAATCAAAGACAGTTTCATATCGATGTTGAAAACTATTTCAAGGCTGATGTCAGTTTAGAAAGTAAGATTTTCTTTTCATTTTGATTGTATCGAGCATAAATTTTAGTCTACGTTGAGTCGGATACGAAATGCAAAACAAAAAATTGAAAGCTACAAATGTACGTGTTCAATGACAAGACCTAAATAAAACCTGTTTGATATTGGAGAAAAATCTCAGTATTTTTATAATAAACAAATTACAAGATGGAAAGTGCTTTTGTATGGTATTTACACACTTGTTTGTTTTCACAAAACTCACTCGCTCGTACCTCGCTCGTTCGTTTTGTGAAAAGAAACTCGTGCGTAAATACCATACGCCAGCACTTCCCATTAAGTAATCTCTATATCTGGTCAGGGAAATTCTAAATTTCTTGTCAAAGTCAGGGAATTTTATTTTTAGGTTGCCATGACAGCCCCTCATGCCTCAAAGTGTCTGCGAGGGGAGGTTATAGGTTTTGATAATGACTTTCGTTTTGGATGAGGGAATGTCAAACAGCCTTATTATGGTCAGTGAAAATTGTTTTCTGGTCAGTAAAAAGTCAGTGGGTGACAACCATGTTGCCTGGAACAGGGTAAGGGTTTTCAGGCTCAGCGGCACACCCCATCCTAATTGTTTGGGAGTATCCCCCCACCCCCCGGGTAACAGGCGACAGACATGTAGTACACTTTACCCAAAGTCAGTGGTTTTAGTGGATTAATAATCTTATCCAAGATTGCAACTTGGCTCAGTCCACAGTACCAAAAAAGGTGGCAGCTGTACGTTTGACCACAATTCCTTGCGAACCTAACGGTCAAATAATAGTACGTAGAAATCATCTACATTGATAAGTGCATAAGTCGCATCCAATTCAATTCTAATACAGTATTCTCGGTGTGTAAGTCATATCTAGTTCTGTTTTTGGGTATAATTTGTGGTCAATTCGGATGCCTCTGTGTATCTTCTGAGTTCCATTATTCTTTTGACAATTTCAAACTTTTCTTCTTGAATCTTGGTCTCTATGAAGTCACATACAGTTCAATTTACGGTCGATTCATTTCCAGTTCGAATTACAGTCTCTCATTTAATACACTTAATCAAATGTTAAAAGTAGGTTACAAGTAAAATTTGTGTGCGTACATAAACGTAACACATAACTTCAACCTCACCAGTTCAGATTTCCGTTTGCGTTCAAAGACAAGGGTCAATCACTGTTCACTTCCAGCTTTTGCGACTCTTGAGTTGAAGTCTTAGTAAAGTCAAGATCTCCTGAAGTACTCTTGTCCCGGTTATGCTAAATACAGGAATCGCTCACTTGATGAAATATCAAAATCCTTCATTTGATCTCCTCAAAATGCGTGATGGTAACGAAGAGCGTTTCACCAATATCAACAACACAACACTAGCTGCAATCCTATGGCACTTAGATGCAGCAAGCCAGCAGTTCAGGCATTTTCTTTCAGTTTCCGTGGATTATTGGACCAAAAGGAAAAACTTCCGCCTCCGGCCAGACTAGCTGACTGTGCGATCGCCACATCTCCTGTAGTAAATGTAAGACGTAAATCGAAAGCCCCTAAAAGTCCTGTCAGCCCTAAAATAACTGAACAACTTGGTATTTCAGTCGAAGAAACCTTTGGTTTCAGCAAAATAACAGCTATTCGAATGACCAAAAAGTCAAAACTTTACTCCCGGGACTTTACTAGTTTTGCAAAAAGTCTATCAGTGTCCAGTCTCCCACTCCACAAAGTTTGCCATGTTCACGCGCACAGAAGTGCACAGTGGTTTCTGATTGGTTGGTGGAGAAAACACGGCGTGATTGCCTGGAGCTGATTGGTTGACGGCGAAATAGCTCGACACAAAAAATAAAAATAAACACTTGCGAATCTTGACTCGGGCTGCCAAAGGCCTGGCCCGAGTAATTAATATGGCGACAAACATACCGAGAATATACCTCAGCGATGAATTTAAAGAAAGAACAGGAGCAAGGCTATTAGAGATCTTTTGACTGGAAGAGATGTTCTAGCTGTAATCCCAACTGGGTTTGGAAAAAGTAGGATATTCCAAGCATTCACTAGTGTTAAAGACTTCAAAAATGATGGCCGGGTTCTCGTTTTGGTTATTGTTCCTTTGGCTAGTATTTGTGAAAGATCAATTGAACCAGTTAAGTTCCTTAGGTTATCCTGCTGCCGAACTTTCAGACCTAAAACCCGAGGAACTACAAGGAAGTGCAACTTCAAATTGCTGTTTAGTTCTGCAGAAGAAGTAATGAGAGCGAATTTCGCGATGAGCTGAAGAACCCTGCATCGGAACTCCACAAGCGTCTTGCTTGTATTGTCGTCGACGAATCGCACACGCTCATGTGTTCGAGGAACAGGCTTGTGCTTCCGAAAATACGAGCTGCTTCGATGATATCGTAACGCTGCGTGCATGGGATGGTTTTTAGCGCTTCTTTTGGCAGAACTTCGTTCCGGTGTTATTGTGGTCGGCAGTGTTCTTTTCTGATTTGGTGGCGACTTTATATTCAGCGGCAACGAGTTCTCTTCATCTTCGTTATCTTTATCCTACCAACTTTCTCGAACAAAGGTGTAGTTCTCTACTGCATTTCGAATCTTCCTTCCTCAGGAACGACAGACTCGCTCTGATAGAGCAGCAGATTTCGGAATATGAAGACCGCTCTGATAGAGCAGCAGATTTCGGAATATGAAGAGCAATATTTTGCAGGCACCAGCTAGAATTAAGCCTCGGCTCTGTTTTCTTTCTGAAGGCTTGAACAGATTCTCGCCGTGGGAATATTTGAATTCACCCAAACGCTACCTTGAAACATACATTACATATCCTGCAAAAGTCATTGACATTTACAGGTTTGGGTTTAGGCCCTGTCTTCACACGTTTTTTCGGACTTTCAGCTGACACTCTCCAAATTCGTATATTTTTTGTTTTGAATTTCACGCTCGAGTTGAGATTCCTTGAGATTCCACGCGAGTTTGACAGATATTAAACATGGTTTTCACTTCCGCCGCATGATGATTGGATGAATCGGTCGAATGACTTACCAATTTTGTGCATTTTAATTAGTGGGTGGATACCAAAATAACCATGGCTTGCCGGCAGGCTCTCTCTTCCTCTTCTCCCTACCCCCTCCCCCCTCTTTTTTTCCTCTCGCCCCAATCCCAATAATCTGCGCTCCGATACTCCAGAGCCGCAACGCAGGCTAACGCCCATTGTTTTCTCAACATTTGGATCCCCTGATGAAACACTACAATTCGTGTTTGAAGTAGTACTTATCAAACTCATTAATAATTCATGAAGCAAAAACAAAGGAAATCACCGACCGATAAGTGATCTTTAAATCTGATACAGATTTCGTCCTGATTTACGTAAACTTTGGCTTCGATTTTCTCGGCCAAAATAAGTCGTATCGCTAAAATAACTGAAAACATGACTCTCTACATCTAGACGTGTGATAAGTAAGATAAAGAATTCGTGTCCGATCTTTATCCGATTTACAAACTCTCGCTTTCAGCTCGAGTTTGTAAATCGGATAAAGATCGGCCACTCATTCTATTACTTTCTATTACTTCAAAAACTCATGAATAATTAATGAGCATTTTGTCCAATCAGATGAAGCAAATCACTCACGTGCATGCTCCTTTATACCTGATAAAATCTCATCATTCTAAAATGACCGCGGAGGGATTTGAATTCTGTCCCAGAGGGAAACGGGGTTAATGATTGAGACAATGGAATTTCTATTGATGTTTCAGCTTTCTCATTGAATTGCTAATTAGGATGAACGTTTTATATAAAGAATACTAATGAACATGACATTTTATATCCTATAATTTTACATCCTATAATTAAGAATTCACTGATAAAGACCCAAAGATAGAAAAAAGTACACGGAACATAAGGTACCTAGATAATAAATTTTGCACTAAATTTACTAATATCAGCATACTACCGAGATACACAGATAATATTTTTAAAATGAAGTTATCCAACTACCATTACTTGTTTACCGAGCCACTGTTTAGTTCCAATTATTAAACCAAACTCAAAGCCGTAAAATAATAAAAACGTGCATTAAACTTACGTATTTTGTGCCGGAGTCAAAAATTTGCCGTCATGTCAGTCACATCGCTTTCCAAGTCTTGAACTTTATCGAGGTAAACCACCACACCAAATCCTTCAAGTGCAGGTTATTCTTGCATTGCGAAACGCCGCTTCAAACAACATAGTATGGTAATTTCTTCATGTCATTCCCTTGAGATGTTCGTAATTGCAGGCGGTGATTACTCGAATATTTTGCATGGCGTTGTGAATACAAAGGTTCAATGGTTCATTAAGTAACCATTCCCTTGAGATGTGCGTCTTTCTTTCATTGCATTCTTAAAGCGTTTTTGAAGCCGTTTAAAACACTCACAGCACGTGTTTTATCAAGTCTAAAAATTCTCGGGCTTTGCCCTCGAATTTTTAAACTTGATAAAACACTGCTGTTCGTGTTTTAAACAGTACTAAAACTACCACATTGTTTAAAAGAACTCTAAGAAAGCAGCTGCTTTGCCAGTTTCTTGAACAGTAATATATTTACATGCTGTCTTTATATATATTAATAGCGATGTTTCGTGTTGATAAACATTGCAATTGATATGCTAATGTACCAACCATGATTTGTAAATCCCGCTTTGTGTTAGCAACCAATGGATCTCTGGTTGGCACATTAATGACAATAGATGACGACACACGAAACATCGCTATTACTGTAGTACAATAGTTGTTGTATTAGAAGGAGAACGCATTCTAATCTTGCAGTGGACTCCCTGTGGTCATGTGTGAGCTACCTGTGCTTTCCCAAGCGAAAGAAATCGAGATTCGTGTCCTCATGTAAGTTTGTACTTTTTAGAATAAATTATCTCGGCCGGGGAACTGGTAACTACACAATGCTCAGAGCAATTTTCCCAATCCAATGCAATAATGTTTAAAAAGTTAGCAAGTACGATATATCAAAGCCTGAGGAAAGTGTGTGCTATCTGTTTAGCATTCGACAAAGTCTGATGTCCAAACTATATCAAGTCAAACATGGTTTGTTTTTGTGCTGAAATATCCGGGGGGGGTGGGGTGTACTTACATGAAAAATGGGTATGTATGTGAGGCCAAGAGACCCGAACCCTGACCCTGTTTGACCCAATCCGAGCTCCAAAACCCTGATTGCCCCCTTTTTGGAAAAAACCCACATTATTTCCCCTTCTTTAAATTGTTTTCAAAACACGGTCGGATATATATCCCGGCCGGTATACCGCGTACCGGGATTGCATGCAAAATACGGAACATTTCAAGTCGGGACGTGGCATTGGGTTTACAAATCAGTAGATGAAGTACATAGATAAGTACGAATTAGCGGCGTCACGATGTTGGGAACCTCAGTGCTTGCATGTGGTCAGGCGATCAAAATGCGGCAACAGAATGTCTTTTTTTGACATACAGTAGTAGCTAAAAAAAATGAACCCTAACTGCCTAAAAAATACTGAACCCCGACCCTGACTGCACCCAAATTATACTCAATTCCTGACCCTGATCTGCCCAAATAAAGTCAAAACCCTGACCCTACCTGCCCAAACTGAGCTCAAAACCCTGACCTAAACCCGGCGGCACATACAGACAGACAGACAGACGCATTTTTATTGGTGTTTTGTACGTGCAAGTACTTCGACATGGGTCCAATAAATTTCAGTTAAATTAGGTTATGTATATCTCTGTTCGTGGGAACACTGGCATCACTGCGTTAGAGCTTCAGCTCTGATGTTGAAGCAGTTATAAATTTGCTGAAAGACTAGAAATTCTACTGTCAGGGTTCATGATTGTGCATAATAGGCTATTTTCAGATCGGTGTGCCGCATTTATATTAAATTTATTCTTTAGTGAAGCATATAATTCGTTCCTTAGGTTTTCATATTTCTTGCACTTCAAGACAAAGTGGGTTTCATCCTCAATCTCCGAGAGGCAGAAATGGCATAATCTTTCCTCGATTGGTTTGTATGGTCTTGCATACCTTCCTTTTTCAATCTCTAGTTTGTGGTTGCTTATTCTTAGCTTTGTTAGTGCTATTCTGTGCTTCACATTGTATACTTCCTTTAAGTAATTTTCTAATTCGTAAGATTTCTTGAATATTCTGTATGTTCTTAACTTATTTCGCTGATTTGAATTACTTCTCGAGTCATTATGGATCTCGCTGAACCAGTTTTGGCATTCAACGTCTCGTAGCCTTTGTTTTAGTTTGCTAACGAGTGCTGTGTAATTGGTTATATTATTCTGGTCTAGCCACAGATTGCCAAAGCCGAGGTGACATATTATGCTTCTTATCTTTTGGCACCAGATCATGGGCTTGAGTAAGAGTCTGGAGTCAGCGTAGGCCTCGGTTGCCAATTTTGTATTATCCACATTTTCCAGTTTTAGCCAATATTTAATGCTTCGGAATATCGCTTCGCCTTTAAGTGGGAGTCTAGTTCAGCACGACAAGCATTATTCGTAGCATTCCTATTTACTCCTAGGAGCCATTTGCAAAACTTAACATGAACTGACTCTATTGGATCTCTGTCAATAGGACCCTTACAGTCGACTCCCCAGATTTCGCTTCCATATAGGAGGATTGGCTGAATAAGAGAGTCAATAATTTCAGTGTGAGCTTTAGGTCAGTTCTAAAGTGGTCACCCATTTCTTTGCGGAGTTTAAAAGCTATCTTTTTCAGTTCTTGTTTGGCTAGTGTGAAGTTACCGTACGTACTGAACGTTAAACCAAGGTATTTAAATGCTCGAACATTTTCCAGGGTTTCGCCGTCGTAATTAAAACCATAGTTGTTCATTCTCTTTCCTGTATTGTTGAAGACCATGGTTTTTGTTTTTTCGATATTTACTTCTAAATTGTATTGGTTGCAATATTCCTTGATTCTATGTAGATATTTCTGTAGACCTCCAGCGGTCTTTGATAATACCACCAAGTCATCTGCATATATAAGGCAGCTTATTGCTTTATTTTGGATTTCGACTGGTTCTGCCACATCGCCCTGATTAAGAAATTCAGGAAGGTCACTAAGGAATAGGTTAAATAGCGTTGGACTTAGCATACACCCCTGCCTAACCCCTTTATAACATCTAAATTCCTCTGATATCGTATCGCCAATTTTCACTGCTTAGGAGTCATTTGAGTACATTGATTTTATGATAGAATATACTTTCCCTCCTATTCCGGCCCTTTTTAACTTCGTAAGTATTTTGTCTCTTGGCACGCTGTCGAATGCCTTTTTAAAGTCTACAAAACAGCCAAATAAGAAAAAATAATATTTGTGGCTTAGTTTTTGTGTTAGTGCGGGTATTCGCACCCAGACATCAAATAGGTATTTCCTAAATCCTCCTTGTACTTCTTTGAGTATTCCTTTGTCGACTAGGTAATCATACAGCCTATTATTAAGTATAGAGGTGAAAAGTTTGCCAAGTGAGGATAACAGGCTTATGCCTCTGTAGTTATCAGTTTTGTCCTTATCGCCTTTTTTGTAAATTGGAACAATAAAGCCGGTACACTAATCTCGAGGGTATTCCCCTGATGATAGAATAATATAAAAAAGCGATTTCAGTAGTGGTTTCAGTTGCTTTTTACCGTTTTTAATTACTTCGTTTAGGATATTGTCTTTGCCCGGTGATTTATTGTATTTTAATTTATTGATAGCATTTTCGATTTCTTCGTCAGTAATTTCAGAGTCTAAACATGTAACAGGCCCTTAACACTACATCCAGGCAGAGTTAATCTATAACAACACTTTGATATGCCAAGGAACTGGAATATCGACACAGTGCAAGGTGAGGAAAATTTAAAGTACTGAGTTCATTGCTGTAGTCGCTAATCAATTAATCTACACTGAATTCAGCTCTACACTAACTCCAATTGTTGCTTTACACTGTATACCACACAGCAAAATGTGCTACAAATGCTCAAATGAATGCCATAACCATATAAAACACACATGTATACATATATTGACATATAGCCACATAAGCATCGCATCCAATGATTTAATGTTACACAAAGATAATTACAGTTTTATACCCAGATGCATCCCCTTGTATATTAACTTATAAGTCAAGACATCAAAATTTTCACATTAGTTAAAAACAAGCATTTTTGATCAGGATTATTTACACCGTCCACATCATTGCAGCAATCTTTCAGACTTTTGAGTTACCACAGCCTCTCTCTTACAAAAAATGTCGAACGCACTTTGATAATCTATGATTACTTCTAGTATTTAACTGTTAATATTATATTCATTCACATTGTATGTAGTGTTCACCGAAAAGCCCCATACAGGGAGTGTGCATTAAAGTTATTATTATTATTACTATTATTATTATAATATTTGTATTTATATTATTAGTGCCTACGTTTAAATATATTAACTTATTGTAAACCAAGTATATAACTTGAAGAGATTCCGAGACGTCATCGGTCACGTGATTTTAAGTACATGCCAATTTCTCCCTCATTTCTAATGCCAGACAGTTCAAACCTGGACAGACATTAGTAGTGGGTCCCTATCAAGCACCTAGTGGTGTTGACGTAACGACGACGTTATCGGTCACGTGATTTTAAGTACATGCCCATATCTCCCTCATTTATAATGCCAGCACGCTCAAATCTGACAGACATTGTAGTGGGTCCCTATCAAGTACCTAGTGGTGATGACGTAACGATGACGTCATCGGTCATTTGTTTATGGCATGTAACTTTTGACGCCATCTTTGATTAGGCGTGTAAAGACCCCTGGGAATGAGATTGAGACCTCTGTCGACATCCGACGCTTTCTCTGTCGGGCATGCGTAAAGTTTCCTTGGCAACAAGTGACGTGTATCCCACGTGATCTTGCACCCGTCAATCAGTTTTCGCGCGATAGTACTGTTCAGAACCCCCCAGCTTTGCCATTGTGCTGAAAATTAGTCAAGATCTATTTTCCTCCAGGTTTTTGAGCTATCAAAGGAAATAATTCGACTTTCTAATCATCAAACAGCGAAGTAGCAGTGTCACGAACGCCGTTTTTGTAACATAGTAGGCTCAATATTAGACCATCGAAATGCAACTCGGATCATGCGTACAACTCGGCTTTTCTCGACTGGTAAAACCTGTTTTCGAAACTGGTTTGACTCGTCCATGATTGTACCAAGACAGAGAGAGAGCTGAGAGCTGACCTATGCTAGCAGGGAACCAAGAACACTTACTTCCAATCTCCTTCATGCCTGATGCAGAGGAATTCAGGACATTCGAAACAATTTCTCAGTGATTGTACCATTCGATGCCCAGTTCTTTCCATCACCAGTTTGTCTGGAACTCCCATCTCCAAACTCCGCGTTGTCGCTGTGGCTCGTAAAGAGTCAATAGTCTAAGTTGTATCCTTTGATTCTTCCTTCATCGCATACTTTCTTCACGGTCAGTGCAAGAGTTTATGACCCACAGCCGTCTTATAAAACCACAGTGCTTGAGGTACAAAACTTCACTTGGACTGTTTTCCTCCCGCTTGCTCATGTACTTCTTAAAAATTGTACAAGACACATGTCTGGCTTGGCTTTGTCAAATTTGCTGGTGCTCCAAAATTTTCGGCACTAAAGTGCGATGTTTTAGTCCATCCTGGTGCGTCTTGTCTTCAAAGCCGTTACTGATGAGAGTTTTTCTCGTGCAGTAGCAGTTGCTGGAGCAATGGAGAACTGAATCGGCTCTAGCAAACGGTGCTCTTGGCCACCTCTGATGGAAAAAACATTTTCTGATCAAGAACACTGTGGATTTCCGCTACCAAGAACTCCCTTGTCCCAGAGACAATCTTCCTCTTCATGCGTAAATGGTTCTGCCTGAGTAGTATAGGAGGGATGGAATTATCCTGTTTTTTAAGGCGCTATGCTAATTTTTAAGGCGCTATGCTAATTTTTAAGGCGCGCTCATTAATTCAATGACGTCACGGTTCTATTGTCTTAGACTCATGATCTATTGTCTGAAGCTCATGAATAAAGTGGTGCGTTATGTTAATTTTTAAGGTGCGCTCATGAATAAAGTGCTGCGTTATGTTAATTTTTAAGGCGCGCTCATAAATATCTATTGTTCCTTTGGATGAGGGCATCGATTTATTCGGGCATGTTTGGGCAAAGCCTATTGTTTGGAGGCATGTTTGGGCAAAGCCTATTGTTTGGAGCGGACATAAAGCTAGAACCGATCACTCCCAAATCCATTCAAGTTGAACAGCAACAAGATGGATCAATTTACTAGTTTGGAAGAGTTTGAACATTTTATCAACTACAACGATATTCCATCTGATCAAATTCCTGACGCGGTGGACCGATTGATGGCACTAACGTTTCCTGAAGAGAGGCCAAAACAAGAAATTTCCCACCAAGGAGGGAATTGCTTTGACAGTCGACAAGTGGATCAACCTCAAAGACATTGTGAAGGAGATGGATGATCTTATTGAAACCATATCCGAAAACCCAGAGGATCCGGACTATGAAGCCTTTGAACGCAAGAACACACGACAGACTGAAATATCAAATGACGCCAACATGGAAGCGTTTCGTCCAACACTTCAGAGACAGAATGCTATCATGAAGACCACAAGCCCCACGAACTTTCAGGATGGACCCATACCTTTCTGTCATGTGTGCAAGAAAACGAACTTTTATGGAAGTAACCAATGTGATGGGTGTTATAACTCCGTCATAAAGGAGGCACCAGGTGAAATAGTGGAAACGTCCTCCATGACAACCTAAGCGGGGGATATAGACCCAAATGACATACAGCAAGAAGAGATACCAAATGTTACTTTTGGTGGAAAGCCACCTTTGACTCAGCTCAAACAGTGCTCAGTATGCAAGAGCACTCTGTGTTACTATGGAACTATTTGTAATACCTGTAACGGCACTTGGCGGTCAAGTCTCTTTTAGAAATACTATGTAAAAAAATAAAGCCATGATGTGATACTGAATTGTGTCTTTGTATTAATAAAGGTATTGTATTTATGTAAATATTTCTTAATAAGTACTAACAAATCCACTTTATACGAATCATTTCGACATGGCATCGTCTATTTTCCTTTACAGTTAATAACTCATAAGATAATTGTATACAAAATCCACTGTGACTCATAAGATAAATTTTGCTATTGTCCTTAGGGATTAACGATAACTGAAGAGCCTATTGTTTGGAGGAAATCTCTTGTGATGCAAATTATTCTCTAAAACTGAACTATAATTACCATACGAATATAAACAAACCACCAGATAATTAATCAAAGTTTATTCAATCTCAAAAACACCAATTTTAAAAACAGTTCGTTTTCCTTATCCTCGCGGAGTTGATAACTTTCTTATTTCTCAGTTCTTGGGTTGATATAATGTACCGTGTTACGAGATTACACTGATTTATGTTTCATTGATTTTTTTCTTGTTGACAAATGCTGCTTACTGATTGCTTATATTTAAACGATGACAAGAGGAAGAATATTTTTAAAGACATTTATTAATAGAAATCGACTTAATAAAACTTATTTCTAAAAGGTACAAATGTATTGTTCATCACGGGAACACTCTGTTCCGGAATAGGTTGTTTTTGGAATTGTTTATTCAACAAGAATTTTCGGTGGTGAATTGCAGCCTCGGTCGCTTCTTTCCATCCATGATCTTCCGTGTTCATCAAGTTTTGTTTTGTTTCCAAGATTTTTTGGAAATCAGGATCTTTTCTTAAGCTGTGAATCCATTTCATATCTTCTAATAACACTGCTCTTAGGTCTTTTCTATAGGTAGGAACCAAAGCGTTACTGGCTTTGATTTCAGCAACTTCATGACTATTCCCATCGTGTTCATACTTTTGAACCAACGCTTCCCAATCTTCCTGGTGCCGTTCTTTAGCTTCGTTACGAATTCTTTCCCAAACATCCTCTTCTCCGTCATAACTATCATCAGTGGAGTCCGTGCTCTCCTGAGAATCAGAGCTTTGATAAGAATCTTCAGTCATTTCATCATCTGAGTTGGAACGATTAGCAGCCATCGTTTATATCTTTACTCTTCAAGGATCGGGAGTATAATGTCAGACCCTTAAAAGTTTCCAACTTTATAGAAAACGAATTGGCGTGGTCACTACGTTTAACAAATGTCGATTAGCTGATTTAGCTAAGGTCTCTCAGTTAGACCAACATTATAAGTAGGATTCCTAACCAACATATTTTCCATTATCAACAACTGGATTTACATTCCTTGACAAAAACTTTCTTTTTTGAAGTTTTGCTTCTTGTAAATAGGGTTTTCGTTCTTGAGTTGATAACCTATGGACTTGTGCCAAGTGGTTGGATAATTTAACAAGATACTTTGATGCACAATTAGGTACAGGGCAGTTTTTTAAAGTCCGATTTCCCATGTTCACTCGTTGAAAGTTAGTATCAAATAGCACAAATCTACTTGATCGTCCCTTTTATCTCCTTTCGTCCCTTTTGTCACCTCTTGTCCCGCTTTTTTCGTTTTGAAATTTAAAAAAAGAGGGATAAAAAAAGGAAAAAAAGCGGGACAAAAGGAGACAAAAGGGATGAAAGGGATAAACGGAGATACCTATATCTGAATGTGGACACGTCTCTTGTCAATAGGCCCTTTCGTCCCGTTTGTCTCCTTTTGTCCCGCTTTTTTTTTCGTTTTGAAATAAAAAAAGAAGCATAAAACGAAAAAAAAGCGGGACAAAAGGAGACAAAAGGGACGAAAGGGCCTACTGACAAGAGACGTGTCCACATTCAGATATAGGTATCTCCGTTTATCCCTTTCATCCCTTTTGTCTCCTTTTGTCCCGCTTTTTTCTTTTTTTATCCCTCTTTTTTTTTATTTCAAAACGAAAAAAGCGGGACAAGAGGTGACAAAAGGGACGAAAGGAGATAAAAGGGACGATCAAGTAGATTTGTGCTATTTGATACTAACTTTCAACGAGTGAACATGGAAAATCGGACTTTAAAAAACTGCCCTGTACCTAATTGTGCATCAAAGTATCTTGTTAAATTATCCAACCACTTGGCACAAGTCCATAGGTTATCAACTCAAGAACGAAAACCCTATTTAAAAGAAGCAAAACTTCAAAAAAGAAAGTTTTTGTCGAGGAATGTAAATCCAGTTGTTGATAATGGAAAATATGTTGGTTAGGAATCCTACTTATAATGTTGGTCTAACTGAGAGACCTTAGCTAAATCAGCTAATCGACATTTGTTAAACGTAGTGACCACGCCAATTCGTTTTCTATAAAGTTGGAAACTTTTAAGGGTCTGACATTATACTCCCGATCCTTGAAGAGTAAAGATATAAACGATGGCTGCTAATCGTTCCAACTCAGATGATGAAATGACTGAAGATTCTTATCAAAGCTCTGATTCTCAGGAGAGCACGGACTCCACTGATGATAGTTATGACGGAGAAGAGGATGTTTGGGAAAGAATTCGTAACGAAGCTAAAGAATGGCACCAGGAAGATTGGGAAGCGTTGGTTCAAAAGTATGAACACGATGGGGATAGTCATGAAGTTGCTGAAATCAAAGCCAGTAACGCTTTGGTTCCTACCTATAGAAAAGACCTAAGAGCAGTGTTGTTAGAAGATATGAAATGGATTCACAGCTTAAGAAAAGATCCTGATTTCCGAAAAATCTTGGAAACAAAACAAAACTTGATGAACACGGAAGATTATGGATGGAAAGAAGCGACCGAGGCTGCAATTCACCACCGAAAATTCTTGTTGAATAAACAATTCCAAAAACAACCTATTCCGGAACAGAGTGTTCCCGTGATGAACAATACATTTGTACCTTTTAGAATTTTATTAAATCGATTTCTATTAATAAATGTCTTTAAAAATATTCTTCCTCTTGTCATCGTTTAAATATAAGCAATCAGTAAGCAGCATTTGTCAACAAGAAAAAAATCAATGAAACATAAATCAGTGTAATCTTGTAACACGGTACATTATATCAACCCAAGAACTGAGAAATAAGAAAGTTATCAACTCCGCGAGGATAAGGAAAACGAACTGTTTTTAGAATTGGTGTTTTTGAGATTGAATAAACTTTGATTAATTATCTGGTGGTTTGTTTATATTCGTATGGTAATTATAGTTCAGTTTTAGAGAATAATTTGCATCACAAGAGATTTCCTCCAAACAATAGACTCTTCAGTTATCGTTAATCCCTAAGGACAATAGCAAAATTTATCTTATGAGTCACAGTGGATTTTGTATACAATTATCTTATGAGTTATTAACTGTAAAGGAAAATAGACGATGCCATGTCGAAATGATTCGTATAAAGTGGATTTGTTAGTACTTATTAAGAAATATTTACATAAATACAATACCTTTATTAATACAAAGACACAATTCAGTATCACATCATGGCTTTATTTTTTTACATGAGTATTTCTAAAAGAGACTTGACCGCCAAGTGCCGTTACAGGTATTACAAATAGTTCCATAGTAACACAGAGTTCTCTTGCATACTGAGCACTGTTTGAGCTGAGTCAAAGGTGGCTTTCCACCAAAAGTAACATTTGGTATCTCTTCTTGCTGTATGTCATTTGGGTCTATATCCCCCGCTTCGGTTGTCATGGAGGACGTTTCCACTATTTCACCTGGTTCCTCCTTTATGACGGAGTTATAACACCCATCACATTGGTTACTTCCATAAAAGTTCGTTTTCTTGCACACATGACAGAAAGGTATGGATCCATCCTGAATGTTCGTGGGGCTTGTGGTCTTCATGATAGCATTCTGTCTCTGAAGTGTTGGACGAAACGCTTCCATGTTGGCGTCATTTGATATTTCAGTCTGTCGTGTGTTCTTGCGTTCAAAGGCTTCATAGTCCGGATCCTCTGGGTTTTCGGATATGGTTTCAATAAGATCATCCATCTCCTTCACAATGTCTTTGAGGTTGATCCACTTGTCGACTGTCAAAGCAATTCCCTCCTTGGTGGGAAATTTCTTGTTTTGGCCTCTCTTCAGGAAACGTTAGTGCCATCAATCGGTCCACCGCGTCAGGAATTTGATCAGATGGAATATCGTTGTTGTTGATAAAATGTTCAAACTCTTCCAAACTAGTAAATTGATCCATCTTGTTGCTGTTCAACTTGAATGGATTTGGGAGCGATCGGTTCTAGCTTTATGTCCGCTCCAAACAATAGGCTTTCCCCAAACATGCCTCCAAACAATAGGCTTTGCCCAAACATGCCCGAATAAATCGATGCCCTCATCCAAAGGAACAATAGATATTTATGAGCGCGCCTTAAAAATTAACATAACGCAGCACTTTATTCATGAGCGCACCTTAAAAATTAACATAACGCACCACTTTATTCATGAGCTTCAGACAATAGATAATGAGATACCACCACACTTTATTCATGAGTCTAAGACAATAGAACCGTGACGTCATTGAATTAATGAGCGCGCCTTGAAAATTAGCATAGCGCCTTAAAAATAAGCATAGCGCCTTAAAAAACAGGATAATTCCATCCCTCCTATACTACTTGCCTGCTTCTTTTCACATCCAAATCCCTTCGACGAAAGTTCTTTCATTTGGCTATCAAGGCTCTTGTAAAACCGTTCGTATACACAGGCGATCTGAAAATGTTTATTCCCTTTATCCATTTTCACACAGAAAGCGTTGAAGTCCACAATAAATTGAGTACATAGTGTTGGGAGGATACAAATCTCCAGTTGCATTTCTAACTTCGACAATGAACTTGCTCAACCAAAAAACTTCTTTCTTCTCCCGATATTTGAATATCTTCGACATTTACAGGGACAAATTGGCAAGTGTCTGACTTGACACTCTCACGGCTATTTCTTTGGACAGCCCACTGTCGCCAGACACGAACAGCCCACTGCGTTTGCCGCTCGGTGTTCTTCGGAATTCGAGAGGATATATATATATATATATACATGTATATATGAATTTCCGGTTCTTTATCCGGCATTGGCTCACTGAAGCGAAATCCTGGGATATTCTGCTGTACAACAGTCGTGACGATCTCTGTAGTATCACATACAGGTTGAATTCCAAGCAAGCGGTAGCAGTGTGCCAATAGAATTAAGACTACTTCGACGAGTGATAATAAAACATATCAGAATCCAACTCCGCCATACTCCGTCCACAATCTACAACTGAACACACTTGTACCGCTAGACCGTTTTGCTTTAAACTATTTTTGAAGTTCGTGTACACTAAAACAACAGCCGTACAATACCAAGGACCTCACGGAATGTGGACACCTTGGTATTTTTATTGTCTACAAATTCAGTAGTGTTGTTACCTGTTCTGGCGCTTATTTCATTTTGCATGGCGGTCAAACTATTTCTTTGGCAACAGAGACATTCAAATGTAAAAACTTTCCGTGCGGTCTTTCCGATTGTCTATTCTTTTATTGTGCACGAAGTTAAAAAAATTGTGTTAAACATGGGCGGATCCAGGAAATGCAGAAAGAGAGGGCCGCGGCGTAAGCCGAACCTCGCGCCGCGATTAGCTAGGGGGGGGGGGGGGGGACATGTATCCAACTAACGAAAGGGACGCCGCGGCACCCTCGCCTCCCCCCTAAATCCGCTCCTGTTAAAGAACAAGATCTATTGAAAAATCAGGAACTGTTGAACCTTCCATGTTTTTCTTTAACTAGTGAACGTGAAAGGTTAGCACTATAGGAGAGCGCATTCTCAAGCTTCACAACGAGCAAACCAAGAAGCCATTCGAGTGCCATTCACAAGCACATACGAATCTCATTGGTTTATTCACTGTTTCCTTGTTGCTGATTGGTTATATTTTTCACATGTGAAAAAGCTATACGCGATGGTGATTGGACGTATCGCTATATTTCACATGTGAAAATATAAGATATAGATTTTTACGCACGGGCTTTATGCAATGAAATTCTCGTGATATGTAACTATAATAAAAGACTGTTATATACCTTCTACCTCGGTGTATAAGCGATACATCAACTCTCGCCTTCTTTTCGGGTTGATATATATCACTCGTACTGACACCTCGGTAGTTTCAAGTTTTATTTCGCACTATTTACATAAATAAACACAACAGTACATTTTGAAGAAAAATAAAAGTGAAGAAAGAAATACAGATTACATTTCAAATAGTTGGTAGTGCGCAGTGACCAAAGGAGCAAAAGCTTTCGAGTTGATCACTGCATCGGTATATAACATTTACCTAATAACTCTCTAAAAAGGATTCGGAGGAGTAATTCTAATTATTAAGACAAGTCTTACATGTAGCTAGGAGGATTTTCGTTTAACGGCTCTAATGAAAGTTAAGCAACCAATAAAGATTTACATCAAAGTCACACTTAGTATGGTAGTAACTATGTGATCCAGGTTTTTAATCCTACATTTTATACACTGCAAATGAGTTACTATTATACATATACCATATATAACTGTACGTTATCTATATATAATGAGCACTTTTCAACAACTAAAATTGTTCTTAGCATAACCAACAGCCGTGAGGGGCCCGCACAAACGGATAACGTAACATGTGCACTAGGGTAGACTGTGAAATGTCGTAGGTTTCCAATCAAGTAAACTCATCCAATGACAACAACTGAAATCGAACAAAATATATATAAGATAATGTAAAAAATATATAGTATAACCTTCTAAAACTACTAACAATAATAGCGATTTAAGATTCTTAAGTGAAAAATCCGATTAAACAGACACTATTCCATGATTTCTCCGCATTATTTTATTGTACTCCAGTTCACTGGACTGCTTGAACTGTGGTTGGTTCAAACCTTTGAACATTACTTTTGTAACATCTTTCAGACAATAAATCACTGCAGCTCTTTTGTGACAATTATTAAATGCTACTGTTTAGTGTTTAATTTAATACGTTTACAAAGGTATCCGGTATCCCGTAACACGTGTCGTTGACCTATGGCAGTGGACTAAGACAGAGTGACATCCTCGCCAATGAGTGTAAAAGGTGCCCAGTGTCGAGGATCACAGAAAACTTCAGTCTCTCTCATGGCTGCCATAGCCTTGTTCAGTGACTCATTTGCCCTTTCTCCGCGACTTAAGTGCTTGTAAAAACTTTTCATGAAGAAAAAAGTAGCCTCATCGGAAATCGCCCACAGTGCTACGAGAACTGCACGAGCGCCAGCTCCGAGGAATGAACGAGCGACGCCGATTACTCCTTCGGCTCTGATCTCACCACGTGCACTGTGACAACAACTAAGAACAACCAGCTTTGCCGTCAAGCGTGTCTTCTCCAGGTCTGACATCATCAGCATGTAATCTTCTTTCTTTAGTTTCTTGCTATCGATGCCAGGGTTGGGAGCGAGCAAGATCTCTCCTCTTTTCATATCTCCGTGAGCTGCGATATGTATCAAATTGGCATTTTCAAGATTTCGTATAAAGATCTCTTTGGTCGCTTTTTCTCCCGTCAAAGGCTGGACATTAAACAGCTCAGCTACCATTTGGGCTTCAGCCTTTGCATATGGCAGCCTAGCCGCACACATCTTAACTTGACCAACATCCGGGTCTCCTACTACCAAAGGACTTCTACCTATGGATTCTTCTGGTCTGTTTGAGATCATCTTTGCTGTTGCTAGTGACGGAAGCAGTCTCACTTCAAATGACTCTGATACGTAGTCTCCGTTTTCATCTATTAGCGCGGCAAATGGAATCATATAGAGTGGGCCATCAGCTACGATAACGAATTGCGACCCTTCCACAAGCTGCCGAACAGGGCCCAAAATAATATCGTACAACTCTTTAAGTGGCTCATTTATCATTGATTCCTTCGGTTCGAGAAAAATGTTCCGGTGGTCAGTGCTTACTGCTGGCTGCGATGTCATGGTTATGTCGTCGTGTACTGTACTTTCAGGAGAAGGGAGCGACTCCTCGGATACCTCAAATTTATGAAAAACCTTGTTTTCAGGCATCCCAGTAGTCGGCGACACCGACCTCTGCTCCTTCGTAGTCTGCTCAACAATTTCCTCTGAGTAAAGAAAGGATAGTGAGCGGTCTTCACACTTAACATTCAAGTGCACTCCGTGTATATTGCGAGCTTTGAAAATAAGCGTGTTTAATTTGTCATCAACAAGAGAAACGAGCTTCACGTCAAAGCCAATTGTTTGTGGTGACTCTATGATGCGAGTTTTCTTGAATTCTACATCTCCATTTGACTGTATCACCCACATCAAAACTCCTTCGATGTCTGATGACGAAAACAGGACTGTACTTCCCAAAGCCCTGACCACTTCAATGATTTCACAGAGGTCTAAAACCTTGGCTTCAGTAACCTCAGCACATTGGACAGAATAACTCTTGAGCATGAGCTCAGCTAAAGCTCTTGAACGTCCCCTTTCAGCAATAACAAGGGCTTCTTTTGTTTAGTCTTGAACTAAAAGGGTACTGGTTAGTAGACTGTAACCAGTAATAAAGGTATCGCGGACTGAAGTTTTAAATTCATCCAGCTTGGGAACATTTTTAAACAGTTCCTCGTGGCATTTTAAACCTTCTCTTAAGTAAAGCTCTGCCTTGTCGTACTGTTTGATAATATAGCAGCAGGTACCAAGGTTTCCATACACAAGTTCCTCCTGAGTCTTGTCTCCAATCTCCTTCGCGATGTTTAGGCCAATGTTAAAATGATACATAGCTTTCTCGTGCTCTCCGAGACAACCATAACAGGAACCAAGGTTACCATAAGCACGTCCTTCGCCGGCCT
Organism: Actinernus sp. WN-2022; assembly: GCA_030867875.1. Taxonomy (NCBI): domain Eukaryota; kingdom Metazoa; phylum Cnidaria; class Anthozoa; order Actiniaria; family Actinernidae; genus Actinernus; species Actinernus sp. WN-2022. The sequence goes on along the minus strand of JAOWCC010001679.1, from coordinate 49,681,566 downwards.
TGTCTCCAATGAGTTTTGCGATGTTTAGATGCATATAATGATAATGTATAGCCTTGCCGTACTGTCCGAGATTTTGATGACAGACACCATGATTGCCATAAGCACCCCCTTCACCTGACTTGTCTCCAATCTGTTTGGCGATGCTTAGATGCATATCATGATAATGTAAAGCCCTGTTGAACTGTCCGAGAGAATGGTAACAGTTCCCAATGTTTCCATAAGCACGTCCCTCGCCTATTTTGTCTCCAGTCTGCTTTACGATCTTCAGGTGCATTTTATGATAATGTATAGCCTTTTCATATTGTGCGATTTTAACATAACAGACACCAATGTTACAGTAAGCGTGACGCTCAGCTTCCCTGTTTCCAATCTGCTTTGCGATGTTCAAGGCTATTTCAGTATAACGTATAGCATTGTCGTACTGCCCAACACAATCATAACAGATACCAAGGCTACCGTAAGCACGCCCCTCATCTGCCTTGTCTCCAATCTGCTTTGAGATGTTCAGGGCTATTTCATGACAACGTATACCCTTGTCGTACTGTCCGACAGAACAATAACAGTTACCAAGGCTACGGTAAGCATCTCCCTCCCATGCCTTCTCTCCGATTTGCTTTGCAATATTCAGGCCTAATTCATGATAACTTATAGCCTTCTCGCACTGTCCGATGGAAAGATAACAAGCACCAATGTTTTGACAGAGATAAATGTAGACTATGTTCCTGTAGTCTTTGCTGTTTATGTTGTTTGGTAGCATTGCTACGTAAGATGCTACGTGGTAATAGTTCATAGCCTCGTTGAATAGCGAGATATTGCGGTGTAAGTCGCCTAATCCGTGATATGCAGTCATCTGAGTAGAAATATCTCCAAGATGGTGAGCTATCTCAAGACACTCTTTGTACAAGCAAATTAGCTGTTCCGTTGTTAAGTCCGGCTTTCCAAATGCTGCATAACTTACGATAATTCTCACCAATATTTTCTGTTCCTGGACATCCATGATACTTTGGGCTTTTGTTCTAATTTTGTCGTCGTACTCATGGGTATCTCTTGTTTACCTGAAATATCAACAATATGTATTAACTATAATATTAATTAAAACACTTTTGAGAACAAGCAACTGTATGCGTCTTGTAATAACTGAGCTATGTAAAGATTATTGTTCATAGAAACTTTAAGATATTTCATAAAATATCTAAGATGAAGAAGAACCAGGTTCTTTTCATGATATAAGTTTATTTCGTTTTTGTGTGAAATTGTTAAAAAGCTTAATATCAAATAAGTACTATATAGGTAAACCGGTAGGCTACTACAAAGTTCGCTGCACTCTTTGATGTACAGACATATTTATGAGCCATGTGACGTCTGACGTATAAGATTGCTATTGAGCAGGTTTCAATTGACAACCAAAGCAATTACAACGAACCAATCACGAACTAAAGTGAATACCGATTGGTTTCACTGGCATGAGAAAGCAACCAATCAGGAGGAAAAGTAAACACAATCGTGGATTGATGGCGTGACGGACCAAAACCACGACTGATTGGTTTTACTCTGGACTTTGATTCGCTGACTAATTACAAAACCTTTCACATCCAAGAGGAAAGCTAAGTAACCGCAAAACCAAAGCAATCACCGAAAACGTTCGATACTAAGTTGAAACCTGCTCTATCACACATGGCTTAGATTAGTTTTAGTTGGTGCTCGAGTCAGGTTTTGAAGTTGTACAACTTCATATGGTACCAGTAGATTGAGCAGCTCTCACCGCAAGCACCATTATCCCTCGAACTAAGGTAAGGTGGCAGTTTATTGGAGAAATGGAGACAGTTGATCGCAGATGGATCAAAGAACAACTTCAAACATGACAGGTCTGGAGCTCAAGTTAACATTTTACCCAGACATGCATATGTTTGACAGCCATACTACTGATGCTGTAGCAGCACCAAGACGAGTTAGACTACCACTTTTACCCAAAGTTAAAACGGAACGAAATGGAACAGTCAGGGTGTGCGCGGACCTCGGTGCTTAACATATTGGTGAAGGGAGATCAGAGCGTTCCCAGATACTCTTGCTAAAATGCCGGGAGCAAAGTATTTCTCTAAGTTGTATGCTGAATCCGGAATTTGGAAAATTCCATTAGAAGAGGAAAGCTCCCTCCTGCGTAAATTCATAAATCCTTTCGGGGGGATTCGCTATACCAGATTACCTTATAGTATTAAATCTGAGCCTGGACTTCTGCAATGTGTTATGCGCCACTTGGATTCGCTATACCAGATTACCTTTTAGTATTAAATCTGAGCCTGAACTTCTGCAATGTGTTATGCGCCACTTGATGGAAGGAATCGTAGTTTGATGGATCGGATTACATAATAGATAATATACATGTAGTTATATGAGGTAGCACACTGGATGAGCACGTACGACATACACCTTAGGAGGTTCTCCAGAGATGTCTTGAGATAGGTCTTGAACTCAAGAGAAGCAAGTGTGAATTCAGAGTCACGAAAATCAGGTTATTTGGTATTGTATGAAATGAAAGAGGACTGGAAGTAGATGAGGACAAGGTCAAGGCTATTTCGAAGATGAAACCACCCCAGAACAAGGGGAGACCTCAGGAGGGTCATGGGAATGCTGGCCTATTTGGCACAGTTTCTTCCATGTCACTCTGAAATCTCAGCACCGCTAAGAGAGCTCCTCAAGGATGAAGTGAGTTGGTGCTGCAGGACTTATGCACAACAGAAATCATGAGTGAAGTTGCAAGAGCTGGTAACGAAGACTTGCAGTTCTTGCCTACTATAATCCTCAAGCGAAGACGATAGTGTCAGCTGACCCTTCGTCATACAGACTGGGAGCAGTGTTGCTTCAAGTACAAGATGATGGCCACTTACAACACAAGAGCAGAAGTATGCACAAGTGGAGAAGGAGGTTTTAACAATGACGGGGATGTGAACGGTTGGATAGGTTTCTGCAGGAGCCATTTGAGATGGAGATTGATATTCGCCCATTAGTAACTACCATGAACAAGCAATACAATACAATACAATATTCTTTATTTACAGAGGGAAGACACATTAACCTTACATAGTTATCTAACATGCGGCCCTCTATATGTTACAGATAAAACGTAATGGAAAAGCAAGACTTGTACATGACTTTTTAAGAATTAAGAGATTGAAGTTGTCAGTCATGATGAAATTCTACTTTCAAGTGTGCTGTGTTCCTGGAAACCTGTTGACGGTTGCGGATGCTCTTTCACGACAGCCAATAGAGGTGCGGGAAGAGTATCTGTGCAGTGCTCAGGCCACATGGGTCTGTGACGTCATAATATCCAAGATGGCGGCTCCCGGAAAATTCAAATGAGATTTATGGACAAGAAGTTCGGTCCATAACTGACATTTCCACCTTAATCACTCGGTGAACCGAGTATAAAACATTTTAGTAACTTAATGCATTGCCATAATACACAGCTTCAGGGGCATGTATCTCGTTTATTGATACTTGTCGGTCGCGTACAATTACAGCAGTATATAATGTTGGCCAAACAAGTCTATATAGATGTGTAGTCAGTACATTTTTTCTACCCTTAATAACACGAGCAGGGATCTCGTTTATTGATACTTGTCGGGCACATATAATTACAGCAGTATAATGTTGGCCAAATAAGTCTATATAGATGTGTAGTCAATACATTTCTTCTATTCTTAACATATGTCCTAAAAAATAAAATTAGGTACCCTAGGTATCCGATAGAAAAACACTTTCGAATGATTCTTACATACTAATAACTCCTTACATACCCATAACGTTATCCCAGCGGAATTATATAACTTGTTTATATAACATAACAATGTACTGCATTAATTCCTACTTACTTGTGTACATTCCGTACTGTTATAAAATATAATCTAGTGCACAATTTATAGGTAACAAGCACAGCATATGCATAACCAAGTGTACCTACATTGGAGAGCAAACATTGTTTAAAGGGATACCCGAGTGAAAAACACATTGGGGCTCAAAATAATCTTCAACATGTTCTTTGTTCAGAAAATGTATTAAAATTTGATCAAAGGTTTTTAGTATTAAGAACGAGCACCTCAAAGTTGGCCCCACGAAGACATGGGCGCCGCCATCTTTGTTTGCATTTACGGAAGTGACGTCACTTCGTCCCACCAGCGTTCTCACTCTCTCACTTATTAGGTGTTTTTAGGAAGATAAACGCCTTAACTGTACCTCACATACATTGTAGTTCTTATACTTATTCAGAAGTCACTCGAGTCTTTTAAGCCATGTTGTTTTGCTGTTATTAAATGGCAGTTACGAGACCTTGTTGTTCGTCTGATAATTTCTCGCCTTCCCAATGCTTTTCTTCCTCCTCCCAGTCTTCTGAACTTTTCTCATAATGTCGTCTTCATCATAATTCCGGTTTCTGTAAGAATTCCTCTGCAATCTCGATGAAAATATATCCACTTTAATTCCGAGCGTGTGAAAATCATACAAAGACAAGTAGCCGCGATACGCTGGTGGGACGAAGTGACGTCACTTCCGTAAATGAAAACAAAGATGGCGGCGCCCATGTCTTCGCGGGGCCAACTTTGAGGTGCTCGTTCTTAATACTAAAAACCTTTGATCAAATTTTAATACATTTTCTGAACAAAGAACATGTTGAATATTCTTTTGAGCCCCAATGTGTTTTTCACTCGGGTATCCCTTTAACAAATAAATATAGTCCAGTGGAGTATAGTCTAAACACATTTAAAATATCCTCTTTCCTGTTTTCTCATCACCGCAAATTGAATAAAGTATCGTATCATGTGATTAATCACGTGACATCTGTGAACACCTAAATTCAATACAGACAAGGTCGGTTAGTTTAATCTTCTGGCGAAATGGAAGTTGTTCGGCATTCTTGTGCAATTTCAGTGATTTTCGGTTGATGGCTAAAATTTCCAGACCTTTATTGGCTTGAGTTCCCTCGGCACGAAACACACTTGGGTAGATCCCCCAAGAATGCCCATGGGAGCCGGGGTGGGTGGCGCAATGGTTAAGCGCTTAGCTTCTCACGTTCGACTACCGGACACGGCGCCATATGTGAGTTGAGTTCCGAGGGTTTTTCTCCGGGTTCTCCGGTTTTCCCCCCTCCGCAAAAACCAACACGCTAAATTCCAATTCGATCTGTGGATTAGCCGGGACCTGGCTTTGATCACAGGCCGCCTAAGTTCTGACTGTATAACAAGGTTTGTATGGGAGTTCTTCCGATAACTCAGAATAATAACATAAATTTAGTTACAGATCTTCTGTAATACAAGGTAAACGCGCTTCACCCCGCGTATGACTCAATAATTCCATAAAACACCGTTCTAGCGACCTGAACACAAATAGGACGACAAAACAACTTCAAGTAAGCCTTCTTCCTTTATTTACATTGTATTACAGAAGATCTGTAACTAAATTTATGTTATTATTCTGAGTTATCGGAAGAACTCCCATACAAACCTTGTTATACAGTCAGAACTTGGGCGGCCTGTGCTTTGATCAGCCCCCATGGTTAATTGTTTCAGGTGTTTTTTTTCCAGAGGTTAAAAATCTCGAGTTTTACTTCAACTTGGAAAGTTGAATTATGGAGATTTTTAATCCTTGGCTGATGGGAAAAACATCTTTCAAAATTACGTAATTTAGTATTTTTAACTGTTGGTCAACTGTTCTCGTGTTGTGAAATTTAGATCCGGTATGAATTGTCAGCAAATGAAAGTCCTCAAAAACAATCTTAATATGCGATTGAAGTTGCCATACATGTATCTAATAATACATCTCACATATGAAACAGCAATTCTTCTCCACATGCGAATAAATGCTCTGATCGCATTGCAAGTAACGCTCTGATGTAACAGTCATGTGAAAACATTTTCTCATCAATTTAAAAAATGAAACTCGAAACTCGTAGCATTTTGGCGAAACAGTGTTGCAAGCTCTAGATATTCAATCTTGAGTTTAGTGTTTACATATCTTACCAGGGGCGTAGCCAGGAGTTCCGCAAAGGGAGGGTCCGAGGGGGGAGGGGGTAGTTCCGAATCTGGCGATCCATTATCTTACAGAGCTTTTTACACTTTGGAAATCACGAAGAGGGGAGGGGGGGGGGGGGTGTGTTCCGGAACCCTGGAATCCTCTCCCTGTCTACGCCCCTGCCTACCTCACACTTATCAGTATGGAATCTCGAATGAAATAGTTCCCGTGCAGCTAAATCTGGTATCAAATCACAAGGTTCTTGAGTTGAATCATCTGAATTAGATTAGCCGCATGGTTATTTTCAGATGACCTGTACTTAATTTTGTTACTTTCCATCTTCTTATAACAGTTGATCTCTCCTCTGTAAATATGTAACCTAAGTACGAAATAAACTTGTTGTTGTTGTTATTTAACTGACTAACAAGGGGAAACTAGCCCTCCTTAATACCTCCACCGGAGGTTTTACAGTTGTCAAACATTTTAAATCTGGGAACACATATATATGTAACTAGCTAAATTTGGAACTATAGCTGATGACCAAATACCTACTAATGACGTGGGACTACTGTTCTCGAATGAGTTCCTGTGTACTGAAACTCGATAAAGTAAACAGCTAAAATAGATATGTCACGTTTTAGTTAGAAATCTGAAATATAATTCACTGCTCCTTGGTACAACCAAAATTGAGTACCCTACACCTTTTTCAACAAATGGAAAACTATTTACACCTAAAAGCATATACATGTAGGTAAGAGTGCAATACAGTCACCTCCTCAGCGCATTCCAGGGTTCATTCTCCGAGAGAGACTAACTCGGGGAGTATACCTTGGAACGAGCTGAGTAGGCACCGGCTGTATTTTAGGCTAAGAAGCATAAAATATATCTAAAATGAAAGACAATGTAAGAGATCATCGTAGCGTGTCGCTGTTATTTTGTTTTTTTAAACAAGGGCCCGCACTATAGAAGGGATTGCTCCTCCGCTTTTCTCGTCCTTTGGGATTCGAAATTTAAAATTAAAATTCAAAACAGTGAAGCAAGTAAGCCAATTCAAACGTCGAACTTTTCATGCGCCGAACGCAATTGAAACAAAAGATAATTAGGCGGATTAGGTTCGGCGCATTCGGTTAGGCGGATTAGGTTCGGTGCATGAAACGTTTGACTGATCGGGCCTTAGGGCCGGTTCAAACGTCGAATTCTCGATCAAAGAAAGCCGCCACATTAATATCAATGTTCTTTAATTTTGCTTAAATTGCATTCGACACGGCATAAATTCAACGTTTAAGCCGCCAACCCAAATCGCAAAAAAGCAGGCGGAGGACTTGGAGAAAGTCTAAAGCAAGTTATCAGTCCTGTCGTGTTAGAATACTAATTTGCTGACGCTAAAATTATGATAAACCAAAAAAAGTAAACAGCAGAAAAGTAGTTGCTCCGTTATATGCCTGTCAATAGTGTTTTAGAAACAAACTATTTAGTGTAATTTTACACATTAAACTTTGAATTTCGCGTACATAGTCAGAGCGGAGTATCACATGTTGCAGAGCTCACTTGACAAATGCCGATTGCCAGCTAGGTGTTAGTGTCCTGGCGCTGGCCCTTTTGTAGTGCAGGTCCTTGTCAGTATAAGGAGTAAAATACTGTGCAGATTATTGTTTAGATTCTCACTGCCTCACCTTAAACTTGGCATGCATTATGTTTCAATGGCAGATGGCCGCTTCTGACAATGGATTCTGTACAAGATTGTGTGAACTTTTAAATAAGGAGGAGATGTTGTCATGGCGTGAAAAATGAAAGTCGAAAACGACACGTAAACAAATATTTTCATTAAATAAAAATTAAACTTGAAAACGAAACTATTAACAAATAACTTCGAATTAGCTTTTGTTCTGAAATGCTGGGTGTTCCATACTGCATGTAGATATTAGATTATCTTTAATCAGGAACCCATTACCAGGAGCGTCCATCTCCCATACCAGGAGCGTCCATCTCCCATGACCGGATTGAGCTATATTTAGAACAGATCTCACGGGAGTTCACGTGCCCACACTTTGGGAATCCAATGAAACCATAGTCAGGACAATGCAGCGTTAGTAAAATCACCTCAAAGAATAATAAATCATTCTTAATCTCGATAATTACGGCAAGCATATGTACAATCGCAGCAGAGCCAGAAGGCAGTTACCCGGGAAACATGTTCTAAAAATAGTTCAAACTACCCTGGATCAGAGGTTGGAAATCCGCTTCTCCTAGCTCACAATATCGACAACATAGCTCACAATATATTTACAACGCGGCTGCCGCTTCGCGACTCGGGCTGAAAAGTCGCGAAGAGGTCTCGCTTCGCTCGACGGCTAAGACGTCTCGTTTCGAGCCTCTGGCATCCAGGGTAAGCTCACACCGGTCATACGCTGACTCACGGGTATAGTATATATGGACGCCCCTGGTAATAGGCTCCTGCTTTAATTGATAACACACCTTAACTCAGAAGTATTATAGTATCTGTAAAAATCTGGATTAAAATCCCAAGGTTCTTGAATCGGATATTATCCACGGGAAGTTTGACGGTTACCAAACATTTCATATCTATAGGAACACACGTTAACAAGCTAAATTTGGAGCTACAAATTCATGACTAAGAATATAAAGTCAGCTGACGACCAGATACCTACTAATCATGTGAAACTGAAGTTGTTATTGTATTTTTTTTTTACCGTACATTAACAGTCCTTAACTTCTTTTCAATTTTAAAAAAATATTTACTATATGACTATGATTACTTGGATTTATAGGCAAAGGCAGATCACACTACACATATTTATTTCACTTAATGGGGAGTTGACTTAGAAAACTTTTAGTTCCTTCAACTTCCCTGCACCCTTTCCTATTATATATTTTCTTCTTTCCCCTTCCCCCCATATCTATTATCATAATTATTAAGTGTATGTCTGTAAACTACCCAAATGTAAAGTAACGAGTGTGAAATAAAGAAAAACTACTACTGCGCTCCTGCAACTGAAATAGATATCAGTTTTTAAGTAAGAAATGTAGAATCTAATCCACTGCCCCAATACCTTTGATTCCAGAAGCTCGAAGAAATAAGAGGCGAGCGAGATGGGAGAAGCCTCTGAAGGGCACCCTACATCGCTTAGATACGGTGAAAATTATTCTCTGTCAACCAGTCGAACTAAGAGACATACAATAGGTACTTATTGACTGAGTGGGAGGGCCGGACGGGAAATATTTGGCTCGAGGTCATGACGTACGGACCGAGCGCAGAGCCAAATATTTTCCCGTCCGGCCCGACCTAACTCAGTCAATAGGTTTTTTATCATATGACCATATTTTTTGTAGAACAAATTTTAAACCACAAAGCAGCAATAAAAAATTGTGCAGGGCCGGACGGCTTTTTCCGGCCCGCTCACGCCATACACGTCCGGCCCTCATCACGTGGCTTTTGCAAATGATTTCGAAACGAAAGCGCGCGTGGGGCCGTACGGGTCGTATGATAAAGGTTCTTTCTTCCCTTCTGCCATTAAAGGGGCTGTGCCACGGTACTAGTCTTTACATTCTAGTTCCGGCCCGGAAACAGCTATTTCCAGCGATTTTGATATGAACTGAGGAACCTCTCGACAATGTGGGATGCTTAAAATGAAAGCAAATATGCAAAAATGACTAACAAACAGTGTATAAAAACAATCTCCAGGGAAAATATTGAAAATCCTTTCAAGCAAGCATTGAGGGAGGGAAGTTTATGAATGTTTAACTTCAGAATTAGGCTAACCCTGCGTACATGCGTCTGTACTCATTGCATTCAGCGGTAATTTTCGAATACGAAACTGGACTATTGAATTTTGATTTCTTTATAAGAAACTTCATCTCCTCTCCGTGTTGTATTTGTGGATTCTCAAATGAAACATCGATGCACTTTTTCTTTTACTGTACCATGTATGCTGCCCATCGATCCAAACTTCTTACCTCTGTTGCACTTATTACTAGTAATTGGCAAACTTACACGGACAAGTTTAAGTTAAGAACCTAGTTGCCTAGTTGCTCCAACAAAAGATCAGCATTAGTATCATAGCTGGAATGAGTCAGAATTCGGGCTGCACGGTTTTGTAGCTTTTGAAGTTGTTTAGCTACTATGGTCTATATCTTAGGACAAAATGTATCGACCGTAGTAGTGTCACAAATTATTATTTGAGAGACACCGAGTGCAAACTCGCAATTCCACTGCCTCGAACTAACTTTATGAAAAACAGTTTTAGCTACAGTGGGGCAGTACTCTGGAACAGCTTACCCATAGAACTGCGTCAGGCAAGTACTCTCAGTAGTTTCCGATCTGGCTGCAGCATGTTTTTCTCTCCGAGTCAAATCGATTAGGTTTATAACCATTCACACGTCATTCATGTAAAGCAGAATTTCAAATATATTTATTTATTATTTTTTAGTATAGTTACAAGTTACAATAGGGTAGCTTTTTAAGGGTAGTAGTGTATATTTAGGGAGATATTAAATTATTACTCGGGCCAGGCCTTTGGCCGGCACGAGTCTTAAATCGCAAGTGTTTTTCCTTTATTTTTATTTGTGTCGAGATTTTGCGCCGTCGACCAATCAGATTACGCCTTCTTTCAAGTTTTATTCGCCACCAATCAGATTGCACTGTGCTGGTCAGGTGAACAGTGGACAACATTTGCAGGTTTTTCAAGATGGTGGCGAGTGGGAGTTTTGACTTAGTAAAACCTTTAATATCAGCTGTTTCTTTGTGTAAACTGTAATGGAGAGTAAACACGACGCAGAGTGACACAGTCAAGAGCACATGGTCTCCATATTTAATCTATCCTATAATACTTAACAAGTATGCATGTCACGCAATACTGTCACGCTAGTCACTACACTCCTCCTCTCCTTCAGATGAGAACAACATCAAATTAACAACAGATCAACATGATCAAACTAAATAACAATGGTTTCTAATGTCAATGTCCTTTACTTCTATGACTTATCTGTTTCTTTAAAGACGCAGTGTATAAAATGCAAATACATCAGTTCAAATGTTTTCAATAAGTCTTTTGGTGGGTCTTGACACCCTTGTTGACCTACGAGGGGTACCGTCCAGCAGTGCGTTGTCACTTTTACCAGGTTCCACTGTAGGTTCCGTGATTTCTAGTGTGGGGTCTTCATCCACAAGCTCTTCCTGTTGACAGCTGAGGGGTTTGAGTGATTCATCAGTAAGTAGCTTCTTGAAATGGGATGAATTTCGGGTCACTTTCCTACCAGCATTTTCTGCAGTTATCATACTGTTTCCTTTCTGTCACTGTAAGTGGCTCAGGGTGGTATGGAGTGGATAACTTCTCACGCTTTGGCTGTTTCACTAAGACAGTGTCTCCAACTTGAAGATCACACTCTTTGATGGCTCTTCTGGTGAACTCCGCTTGGCTCTTGATTTTGACTTTCTGTAATTCATCCTTCTCACGCATAGTTACAGGATCAAATCTCTCAGCACAGGGCATGGTGACAGGGTCAGGTAGTTTTACTCTGATAGGTCTGCCAAAAAGGGCTGTGGCTGGGGCAACTCCAGTAGTACAATGAGGAGTTGCACGATAGTTACGGAGAAACTGGTACATGTCTTGTTTCCAGTGTGTCGAGGTGCGTAGCATTTTGCCAATCGTTTTCATAAAACGCTCAACTTCACCATTAGCTTCAGGCCATAGAGGAGAAACTTTGCGATGCTTGAAGCCAATGTGTTCAGCAAACTGTGCAAATTCATGGCCATTAAATGGAGAGCCATTGTCAGATTTAACTACTTTAGGTACTCCATAAGCAGCAAAGATGCGATCCAACTTAGGGATGATCGCCTTGGCAGAGGTTGAGTGTACAATCTCTAGCTCGGGGAATCTTGAGTAATCATCCACAATTACCAGGATATAGTGTCCTGATACTTCACAAAAGTATATGCTCACCTGTTCCCAGGGACCATTGGGTAATGGTGTCATCTTCAGAGGTTCACGAGAGGGCTTGGGTGTAGCCACCTGACAGGTAATGCACTGTTTCACTGTAGAATCTGTAAGGGTGTCCATTTTAGGAAACCAAACCTTTGAGCGCAGCAGACTGCTTGTCTTGACCAGACCTTGATGGGCTTCGTGAGCCAATTGTACTACTCGTCGCTGTAAGTCATGGGGAATGACCATCCGATTTCCACGAAGTATTATCTTGCCATCTACTGATGTCAGCTCACTACAGATGTTGGCAAAGATTTTGAGAGCACTGATGTCACCATCCTCTGGCTTTAGGTTGTCCCACTGACCAGATGAGATGAGGCGCATCACCGTTTGCAGTGTAACATCCTTTGCTGTCGACTCGAGGATCTCTTCTCTACTTAGAGCTTTGGGTGTGGCTTGAGACGTAACAAAGTTAACGTACTGTTCTAGCTGCAGACTCAGCAATAAGATTACGAGTTGTGCCTCCTTGAAGATGTCTTGAGATGTAGTCAGCTGGATTCTGGTCGCCTCTTGCATACAGAATTTCAAAATCAAATGACTGTAGCTTGAGACGCCAGTTGTCAATCCGGGCTGAGGCTTGAGATGTAGGGCGGTTGAAGATGGGTAACAGTGGCTTGTGATCAGTTATCACAGTAAAGTGGCTTCCCAGTCAGTACATCCTGAAGTGATGGCAACCCCAGGTAATTGCTAGGGCCTCACGCTCAATTTGAGAGTACTGCCTTTCCGCACTTGAAAGAGCTTTGCTAGCATAGGAGATGACTTTACCATCTTGTGTCAGAACAGCACCCAGGCCAATAGGACTGGCATCAACAAGTAAAACTGAGTCCTTACCAGGATCAAAATATGCCATGACTTCATCAGAGGTGAGACTGCTTTTGAGCTTTTCTAAGGCTGCTTGATGTACATCTTCCCACTTGAATTTTACTCCTTTGTGTGTGAGGTCACGTAGTGGTGCAACAATGTCTGCACAGTTGGGTATGAAACGAGACACATAGTTGGCCATGCCAAGTAAGCTACGTACATCACTCACTGAGGTCGGTGCTTCGGCATTCTTGATTACTTCCACCTTGGCAGGGTCAGAAGACATTCCTTGGTCACTAAAGATCATTCCAAAGAACTCGATGCGAGGCATGTAGAACTTGCACTTTGCTTTCTTCAGGGTCAAATTTAACTCTCTGAAACGATTCAGAACTGCATGTAAGGCTTGATCATGCTCTTCAGTATTCACTCCATAGATAATAATATCGTCACTAATGTTCTTAACATTGGGAATGTCACGAATGGCAGTAGCAATCACATCCTGAAACTTCTCTGCAGCAGCATTTATGCCAAAACTAAGGCGTTGTATCTGAAGAGACCCAGGTGAGTTGAAAAAGTTGTGATATGCCTTGAGTCAGGGTCTAGCACAAGCTGATGGAAACCTTGATTTAAATCAAGCTTGCTAAACACGGTGGCACCATTTAAATCATGTATCACTTCATCAAGTGTTGGCATTAGGTGTTGCTCCCGGGCTATGGCCTTGTTTGCTTCACGCATATCAAAACACAGTCGAACACCACCAGGTTGTTTAGGCTTCGGCACGAGAACAACTGGAGATACCCAGGGGATAGGACCAATAGCAGGCTCAATGATGTCCTGTTCAAGCAGGGACTCTACACATGCTTCAAGAGATTTTCTTTGATGAAATGGAATTCTTCGGTGAGGTTGATTAACAGGCTTTACACTATCATCAATGTGCAACTTGATCTCCACATCCTTCATCTTTCCAAGACCACAGAACAGATTAGGATATTTATGAAAGATATTTTCTTCAACGGACACAGCATTTGCAATCTATAGTACTCCAAGCTTAGTGGCAGTCGGGTATCCAAGAAGAGAGGTTTTAGCATTCACAACAAGAAACTCTGAGTTGGCTGAATTACACTTAGACTCTACTGTAGCTGAAAATTTTCCAAGGACTGGTAATGGATCAGATGAATTGAAAGCATACACTTTAGTATCACATGGTTTCAGTTTCACATCAAGCATTTTGTGCACATCTGAGGTAACTATATTGACACTGGCTTCAGAGTCCACTAAGAACATGCAATCATTTCCATTGAGTTTCAGTGTCACAAAAGGAGCACTGACCTTTGGGCTAGATTCCAACACGAAGGTGTAAATCATCCTCTGAACTAGAACCAGCATCCACTTGGTTGACTGATTTTGAAGAGTGGCTTTGTCTTCTGTTCCCTCTTGTGTGTGTCTTAACTTGACTGGAATCTTGACTCTTTTGTGCATTTCGGCAATATTTCGCGTAGTGGCCATACTTATTGCAGGAATTACACCTACGACTTCGAGCAGGACATGCAGTTTTCGGCTCGTGGGGCCAGCTTCCACCACAGTTGAAGCAAGTTCCTGTCTTTTCTTTCTTTTGGAGTGGCTTAGTAATCACAACATTAGCGCTTCCACTGGATTCCATATCCTTTGCTTGTGTTTCTGATAATTCCAGCGCGCGAGCTTCAGCGAGTAAGGCTTGCAAAGTCATCGTTGAGTCTTTGAGGGCTTTACGTCGAAGTCGCTGGGACGAACACGATTGAATTATTTGCGACTTAATCTCCTTGTCGACATCAGAAAATTCACAATTTGCAGCCAGTTGTCTCAGACGAGAGTGGTAGGAATTCATGGTTTCGCCTTCATTCTGAATGGCCAGACGAAACGTGTATATTCTTGGGTTGCACCTGACGTCATGGCAGCCATGTTGGTGGTAGTTTACAATAGATTACTCATTAGGTTCTTTTGTTAGTGGCACCAACATGGCCGCCATGCCTTTGTTATTTGAATCTCTGGGGATTGATTGCAACCCAAGAATTTCAAACTCCACATTCTTCTTAGGGTCGAAGTACTCGTCGAGTTTTGACTTCGCCGTCGCAAAATTATCACCAGTTTCGGGCAGAGTGTCAAAGATTTCAGACACCTCTTCTCCAGCATAATATAACAGAAGAGCTCTTTGTCGCTTTTTATCCTTAATATTGGTGGCAATGAAGAGATTTTCGAGGCGTTTCAACCACTTTCGCCATCTTTGCGAAATCGCTTCATCGGCATGTATGTCGAACGATTCAAAATTTGGAAGTGCTGTAGCCATATGTCACAAAGACTGTATGAAGAATTGTAGACAAGTTATAAACGATCACAGAGAATTACAAAGTATTCCAGAGTATCCTCGTCGCCAATGTAATGGAGAGTAAACACGACACAGAGTGACACACAGTCAAGAGCACATGGTCTCCATATTTAATCTATCCTATAATACTTAACAAGTATGCATGTCACGCAATACTGTCACGCTAGTCACTAAATAAACCAAAGGTTTCTTCAAGTGCAATACCAAGATTTTTGTCTTTTCTAAAGCTGAGACGTTTCACGGGCTTTGGACGGGAATTTATCATATGCGACATGCTCGCGACAGTCTGATCTGCGATCAACACTGACTATAAAGTAGGCTCGAAATCGTCGGGGCGACTGAAGCGAGACCAGGTGAAATCAAGGGTCGTCACGCAAAACAAAATTCCTTCGGGGAATCAAAACTCTTTCGATCGCGGCACATTACAGTATATTCGTACCTGAGCCCCTCTGGAACCAGGGTAACTATAAAGACAACAGCTTGTAAATGTAAGTAGCCGCTAATCTGAACAAGATAACTTTTATACCAATTGACTGTCGTTGTGTTGTTATTTATTTTTATTAACCTCTCGAAAGTATAGTAGAAATGACCCGATTTCTCAGTTCTCTGATCTGACAGGGGCCTTTTAATATATTATATGCACATGTAATGTTTATAAATTTGGGAACGAAAATCTAGCATGCAGTAATGCATCAGTCAATTCCAGCAATGCCCATCCCCCCATCCCGATGATAAAACTGCCCAAGTTTAATTCCATGCAAATACACAAGGCGCAGAGAACTGTGACTAATCTATATCTATTCATTGATAGTTTCCGTTCGTTTTGTAGATCCGCAATCTTGTTTTGTAAGGTATTACCGCTGTATGATTATATATGTTGAGCCGCCTGGAGCAAAATGATATTACATAGTTTATATTTCATTCCTATAAATAATCCTTCGCAACGCGGTTAACGTTATACAATAAACGCTTATTAAAACCACATGACAGATTTTTATACGGACCGGCAGAGCTTGGGCCCCGAGTGGCTCCTGAAAATTTTAGCGTAGCGTTAAGAATACAGGATTGTATATCAGTTTTAGATGGGCAGTGAACGTACGGGAACTGCTATTTTCTAGCTATGTGGTGTGGCCATAGGCCGTGATATAGTTGTTTTGTCTATTCAGTAGCTTACCGGAAGTGTGGACTTGTATTTAGTTCCGGAAGTTAACATTAATTAGCATATTGGTGCCCGCGAGGACTTCTGGGTAGAGCTGAGACACGAGGCTCACACTTCATGTTTTCACTCTGCTCGGTCGCAGGTATGGTTTTGTGTTGCTATTCTTTTCATTATTATACTCGCTTAGAAACATCTTTGTTAACTTAGAAATATATACAAACACAACGCAATGTCCTAAGATTGTAAATAGATGGTTAATTCGAGTCACTGATGTGTATTTAAGTTGTAATGACACTTCATGTTTTCACTCTGCTCGGTCGCAGATAAAGGCGAGAGAGAGCAAACCAGCAGTTTGTGCAGTATTTACTGGGACCCTGGGCCACAGAATTGGTGCCGTGACCAGGATATATGCTGGAGGGAAACATGAGTGTGAAGGAGGAGCCGAGAGAGGAAAATTACCGGGCTCGTGATGGATTGGGAGACGTATCTGGTAATGGAAACCAGTGGCCGTGGATGGAAGGCATTCCACTTGTGGAAGAGAATGCACGACAGTAGTAGAAGAGGCACCGAATTAGCCGTTTTTTTGGTGAGCTATGTTAATTCTTGGTGAGCTCTCATTAACGTGTGGTGGTAGGTATGACGTCACGGTTCTATTGTCTTGGACTCATGAATAAAGTGGTGGGCTCATGAATTAAATGGGGGTGAATAAATTATCTTTTGTCTGGGGCTCATGAATAAAGGGTGGTGGAATCTGATGACGGCATAGAAGGTGGAGGATTTCAATAGGAGATATTGTAGTTGAGTCTACGAATAGCAGTTTCAGCGGTATTGACCCAAACGCCTCACTTCAATGTAATGAAGCGCTATTCAAACTGTGTATCTAAATTAGTCGTTCTTGTTTAGGAGGGTGTTGGTGTCGTGTAAGAATGATGGTTTCAATGGCGCTTCATTACATTGAAGTGAGGCGTTCGGGTCAATACCGCTGAAACTGCTATTCGTAGACTCAACTACAATATCTCCTATTTCAGCTGCACAGCATAACCCCTACAAAACTCCTAAAATGTCTGTATTATTTTCCTTACAGCTATTACCTTCGCTATCACTCGTAACGTAATTCTGAGATCAGAATATTTATAAACCTTTAAGGCAAATCCACAATGACTCATTAGAGCAACTTTGCTATTGTCCTTAGGGATTAACGATAACTGAAGGGCCATCAGTACAGTTTGATAGAAACAATAGCCCTATCGTTTTGAGGAAAACTCTTGAGATGCAAATTCTTCTCTAAAACTGAACTATAATTACCATACGAATAAAAACAAATCCACCAGATAAATTAAACAAAGTTTATTCAATTTCAAAAACACCTATTGACAGTTTGTTTTCCTTAGTCTCGCAGAGTTGATAACTTTCTTATTTCTCAGTTTTTGGGTTGTTATAATGTACCGTGTTACAAGATTACACTGATTTATATTTCATTGATATTTTTCTTGTTGACAAATGGGGAGTGGGGCGGTCCCACAAGTCTAGTGTAGAAGATCCAGAGTCCCCACCCAAATACCCGGCAGACCAGGCATATTGGTGCATTGGAGAGAAGGGTCTGTTATAGATGTGGAAAAGGGGACATATCTCATATCATTTCCGTGAGGATATACAGGAAGTAGTGAGGGTTGGGACCATGAGCCATGCGCCCACAGGACATAATATCCAACAGGATGCAAACATGGGTCAAGTTGATGGAATGCCATCAAGACAGGAAGAGCCTTTAAACTCCGATCGCCTGTAGGGGAGGGGCAACCTACAGGCCAAAATAAGGGGAGCCCAATTTCCAAGGTGAATAAACAGCTATCAAACCCTAAAGAGAGAGGGGGAAAGGATAAGGGGCCTAGAATTCATCAGAGAGAGATAGGGCCGTCGAACGAGACATACATCAAAGTAAATGGTCAAGAATGTCGCAGTCTTATTGATTCCGGTTCAGCTGTCTCCGCGTTAACAGAAGAATTTGTTAAACAGCACCCAGTATTAAGTACCCAGCCCCGGGAAGAAAGTAGAGTCGTATTTGAGGATTCCTCAGGAAATGCAATGGCATATAAGGGGAAAATTCGCTTGGATATAGAGATACTTATATACGATCACCAGATTACAATGGTCCGGAAAACCTATTGGTAGCAAATACAGTGATGACAGTGGCTGACCAGCAGGTGAAAGTTCGCGTTCTTAATCCTACTGATAGGCCACTTCGTATCAAGAGAAGCACACGTTTAGCTGATCTTTGCATCACTGAAGGTATTATTCAGGACATATCTGCACATGAAGGAAGGGAAAAAGAGAAGCCAAATATGGAGGAGCTAAAGGAAACTAGTATAGGAAGTGAGGAAGTGAGTCATGAGAGGCGCAGGAATTATTTGTCTGAGCTTGACATCAATAGAAAAATAATAAATGGAGAGGAGCAGGTTAAACGTGTTGAGGAGATGCTAGAGAAAAATGTTGATGTCTTTTCCCAAAGCTCGGAATATTATGGTCACACCAACACAATAAAGCACCAGATTCCTCTCATCGACGAAACTCCATTCAAAATTCCACATAGAAGAGTAAGACCACTAGAGTACAAGGAGTTGATAGATACTCTGAAAGGGATGGAAACGCAGGGTGTCATAAAACCGAGTACAAGTCCGTATGCATCTCCAATTGTGATAGCCCGCAAGAAAGATGGAATGATGCGGATATGTATAGACTATCGAATACTTAACTCAAAGACAGTGAAGGACTTTCCCTATGCCTCGGGTCGAAGAGGCACTTGACGCCCTCGGTCGAGCAAAGTTGTTTTCTACTCTGGATCTAACATCAAGGTACTGGCAAATTGAAGTAGATCAGAAAGACCAGGAGAAGACTGTATTTGTCACTCGAATGGGCCTTTATGAGTGTAGTCGAATGCCAATGGGGCTAGTCAACGCCCCGGCTACTTTCCAACGTCTTATGCTAACGGCTCTAGGGGACATAAACATAGAGAAACTACTGATCTATTTGGATGACATCATTGTGTTCTCCAGAACATTCGAGGAACATCTCGAACGATTGCAACTGGTGTTTGATCGCCTTCGTACGCATGGATTAAAGCTCAAACCAAAGAAATGTCACCTGTTCCAGGAAGAAGTACACTATTTGGGCCATGCTGTGTCGAGTAAAGGAAGAAACGGTGTGGAAAACGACCAGCACAACCTAACAATTCCTTTATGTGGTCAGACGAGTGTCATGCTGCATTCATGTCACTGAAAGAGAGACTTGTGAGTGCACCGATTCTAGGATATCCAGATTTCACACTTCCCTTTACTCTACAGACAGATGCAAGCACAGGAGGACTCGGAGCAGTAGTGATGCAGATACAGGACGGAAAAGGGTGATTGCATATGCCAGTCGGAGGCTGACGGCTGCAGAAGCAAGGTATCCAGCACACAAGTTGGAATTTCTGGCACTAAAGTGGGCGGTAAAAGTTAAGTTTAAAGAATATTTGTATGGAAATGATTTCACAGTATTCACCGACAATAACCTCTTGTGCTACGTTATGACAAGTGCTAAATTAGGCGCATGCCGTCAGCGCTGGGTAGCAGAACTGTCTTCATACCGCTTCAAGATCTGTTATCGACCAGGAAAAAACAATGCCAATGCGGATGCATTATCAAGGATGCCACAAGAGGAAGTACAGAAAACACTTGATGCAGCATTGCTGCCACCAGAAGTCAAAGGAATTAATCAGAGTCATGTGGTACAGGGCCAGGAGACATTACCCACAATGAAGAAACGCGAGGTGCAGCTTCATCAACAAGAAAATGAAATAATTGGGGCTGTTCTAAAGTGCATGGCATCTGGAAAAAGGTCGAGTCGAAGAGAGAGAGATAACCTTCCACCGGATGCTAGGCTGATACTAAAGCAGTGGAATCAATTGAAATTGTCCGAAGGAGTTCTCATAAGAGACGTTCGTGAAGCAAAGCAGGGAACAATGCAGCAAGTCATTTTACCAAAAGCACTACAGCAAGATGTTCTGACAAGTATTCATAATATAGGTCTCCCAGGGATTGAGAGGACTTTGGAGTTGGTGCGCGAACGGTTCTATTGGCCAAGGATGTACGATGCAGTTAAGCATTTCTGTGAAACATGTCAAAGGTGTGGCTTGAGAAAACCCCTGGCTACGGAGCGGGCACCTCTGAAGAGCATCCATACAACAGATCCATTAGAACTTGTTTGCCTAGATTTTCTAACCCTCGAGAAGTCAAAGGGAGGGATAGAAAACGTTTTAGTCATAACAGATCACTTTACGCGAATGGCTCAAGCCTATCCCACGAAAGACCAAAAGGCAAAGACAGTAGCTAAGATACTTTGGAAGAGATTCATGTGCGTTTATGGAATCCCGCAGAGGATACATGCAGATCAAGGACGAAACTTTGAGAGCGATCTGATGAAGGAGTTATGCGAGATAACGTAACTGGAATGGAGAAAAGACGAACCACACCTTACCACCTTCAGGGGAATGGTCTAACAGAGCGATTAAACTCCACATTAATGAACATGCTAGGGACTTTGGACCCGAGCAAGAAATTAGATTGGAAAGATCAACTGGAAACTATGACGTATGCATACAATGCCACTATGCATGAAGCAACAAGGTATTCGCCATACTTCTTGATGTTCGGCCGCCATCCTAGACTGCCAGTTGATTTGGCGTTTGGAGTACAAAGAGAAGAGCCTGAATAGGAACGGCAATATTGTGAGTACATCCAGGATTTCAGAGACCGGCTGCAGTCTAGCTACGAGATGGCACGTAAGGAATCTTCAAAGGCTAAAGAACACCAACAAACAATTGTACAATCGTAAAGCAAATTGGATAGAGTTTCAGCCAGGTGACAGGGTTGTAACAGTCAGACATGGTATCAAAGGGAGACACAAATTGGCAGATCGATGGAAAGGGCCATATGTGGTACAAGAGAGAGTACCTGTGAGGACGGCCTGTGTATGTCATTCAGTCGGAGAAAGGTAGTGAACGGCACACAGTTCACAGGAATTTGCTGCGACAATGCATGTTTCTTTCTAGCCATGACAATCAGACAGACGATAAGGACAAACTGTTAAATAGCATAGGAAAGGGTGATGAAGATACTAAAGCAAAGAAAGACGAGGAAGTGAAGGAAAAGACTGGAGATTCGGCAAGGGACACATATGATGAAGTTAAAAAGGACGAAAACGAAAGAAAAACTGAAGAGAAAGAGAAAGAAAAGTACAAGCAACAGACAGCAGAAAAGAAAAACGAAACTGAACCAGTTCACAAGCTGGAAGAATCTGATGCTAACAAAGCAACAAGTACTATGGGTTACAAAACGCAAGATGCGGAAGAATGCGAAGCAAAGAAAGAACTAAAGCTAAATGCTGAAGCAGAAGAAAGAAGAAAATTTGAGAATCGACAGGAGAAAGACCGAGAATATAAACAGCAGGTGCCACTGAAGGTCACAGAATTACAAGGAAACGGTTTAGTCAGAGGAGATGATAAACCAGAAGGATCATGTCATATTCCGCCTGCAATTAAGGAAAAGGAAGAGCAGCTCAAAGAAGAAAACATGTTAGAAGAAGAAAGGGGATGGCAAGAAGCTGAAGCGAAAAGAGAAGAAGAAGAAATGAGGGAGCGGAAAGAAGAAGAAAAGTGGAGAAAAGAGCAAGAAGAGGACGATACTTCTCACCTAGGAAAAACAACAAGAGAACGAGAGAACGAAAGAAAGGAGTACGAGAGGAACAAAGGAGCAGAACGAAAATCAACAAAAGAAGCAGAGATCGAAAGGGCGAGAAAGGGAAAGCAGGGAAATAATCAACCGATATTACAGCAGGACACAGGACAACCCATTCCACGAGCTGCAAGGAGACAAACACGTCAGGTGTACTTGTCCGACTATGTCTGTAGCCAGCAGTATGTACGCGGAAGTGCGTTCTATAAGGAGAAGTTGTTAGAAGGGCGAAACTTATTCGGGCGCCTGTGCAAGTCAAGAGGCTTGGAGTAAACTCTTCAAGAACATTTTTGTCATTTAGAGACGTTGTAAATTGACATTTTATGTACTAAGATAGATGTCGTGGCAGACATCTCCCCAGCGGGGAGAATGTGGCCATAGGCCGTGATATAGTTGTTTTGTCTATTCAGTAGCTTACCGGAAGTGTGGACTTTAGGTATTTAGCTCCGGAAGTTAACATTAATTAGCATATTGGTGCCCGCGAGGACTTCTGGGTAGAGCTGAGACAAGAGGCTCACACTTCATGTTTTCACTCTGCTCGGTCGCAGATAAAGGCGAGAGAGAGCAAACCACAGGCAGCCCAAGCTCTGTATTTGCACTGTGTGACTATTATTTCACAAAATTCTCAGATAAAGAAAATAAACTTACCTTAAGAGTTTGTTGTTGTCCTGTTGTTTCTCTGGGGTTTAGAAATAGCGGTTATGGGGCATTTCTCTCACTTTGGGGTTTTCTCTCTTCTCTGTCTTAAAGAAAGGAAAGGCTGCACACTCAAATTCAAACCACGAGGCACTTGAGGCCGATTTTTCGCACGAAAACCCATCCGATAGGCGTAATTTCCTCCGTCAGGTGAAAGGTAGATAGTTTTTCTTACCCCAGAAGTTTACAGACTTGAGAAATCATTATCCTCACTCTTCCAAATGAACTCATTTCTTTGAAAAAGTCCTCTCATTCTTCGTCAGAAACTACGTGTTTGCTGCTATTCGGTCATGACCGTGGCAAAATTCCTCTTTCCGGCAGAGGGACAGTCAATAAATTGCCAGATACGTTACTCTCTCCCCACGGGGTCTAACGTGCCGCCTATTGTACTGAGTAGCCAATCGAGTGGCTACAATTTCAAACAAGTTGACAACGCTTGACGTCGGCTAGTTCCCAAAAACTTATACATTATATACCTTATTTCGAAACTTGTCTACAAGTGAATCGGCTCGATACTAAAGTGGTTTAGAGCGCGCGCCTCGAATCCAACGATTAGGAGTTCGATTCCACACAAGCCAGTAACATTTTTATTTTATTTTAAGCTATTAGAGTCGCCTTCCACACTAAAACTTTGTTTTGCATTGGCTCTCAAGCTCCAACATGGTCATGACCTCGATTTTTATTTTTATTATTATAGTGCAATGATATAATATCCTGTGAAAGTATCGAACACTACAGTTTTAATAGATTAACGTACTTTGTATGCGATCATTTTAATGAAAAGAATAGCTTAAAATAGAGGAAAAGATAAAGTAAAACTGAGAAAGGAGAACATTTTTGTTTTATGTTACTGGCTTGTGTGGAATCGAACTCCTAATCGTTGGATTCG
This sequence comes from Actinernus sp. WN-2022, assembly GCA_030867875.1. Lineage (NCBI taxonomy): Eukaryota > Metazoa > Cnidaria > Anthozoa > Actiniaria > Actinernidae > Actinernus > Actinernus sp. WN-2022. The sequence continues at coordinate 49,657,892 of JAOWCC010001679.1, read as the reverse complement.
AGGCGCGCGCTCTAAACCACTTTACCATAGAGACGATTCACTTGTAGACAAGTTTCGAAATAAGGTATATAATGTATAAGTTTTTGGGAACTAGCCGACGTCAAGCGTTGTCAACTTGTTTGAAATTGTAGCCACTCGATTGGCTACTCAGTACAATAGGCGGCACGTTAGACCCCGTGGAGAGAGAGTAACGTATCTGGCAATTTATTGACTGTCCCTCTGCCGGAAAGAGGAATTTTGCCACGGTCATGACCGAATAGCAGCAAACACGTAGTTTCTGACGAAGAATGAGAGGGCTTTTTCAAAGAAATGAGTTCATTTGGAAGAGTTAGGATAATGATTTCTCAAGTCTGTAAACTTCTGGGGTAAGAAAAACTATCTACCTTTCACCTGACGGAGGAAATTACGCCTATCGGATGGGTTTTCGTGCGAAAAATCGGCCTCAAGTGCCTCGTGGTTTGAATTTGAGTGTGCAGCCTTTCCTTTCTTTAAGACAGAGAAGAGAGAAAAACCCAAAGTGAGAGAAATGCCCCATAACCGCTATTTCTAGACCCCAGAGAAACAACAGGACAACAACAAACTCTTAAGGTAAGTTTCCTTTCTTTATCTGAGAATTTTGTAAAATAATAGTCACACAGTGCAAATACAGAACTTGGGCTGCCTGTGAGCAAACCAGCAGTTTGTGCAGTATTTACTGGGACCCTGGGCCACAGTTGTAAAAATTAAACATCCATAGATTTCCCGGCTTTTTCGTGTCCAAGCGTATACTAATAACGTAGAAACCTGCAGTTTATACCGTCTTATCCAGGTTTAGAGAAATATATAGAATCCACAGGCAGCTGGAGTAATTACAACAACTCAGATTTATCGGGTTTTTTTTACTTGAAAATACAGTATGGCGTGACGTTACCACGAGACCAGTCTCTTTCCCAGAATTCTTTTCGGCAGTGTCAAATGCCCCACCATACGCCCCGGGGTAGAATAATGCCCGAACCCCGGGCCGATAAAAGGTTAAAAATGACCCACCCTCGAGATCTCAAAGTAAGCAAATGCCCCACCATGTCCCGGGGGGGGGGGGGGGGGATGGGCATTGCTGGAATTGACTGATGCATAAGTGAGTAACTGAGTAAGTAATCCGAAATGAAGATTTTTCAAACGAACGATAAATGATGATGTGGAAATCGCATATTTATCTGTGGCGTGTTATTGACACTGGCAAAAACCAATCTTTCCTAAACACAAGACAAAGGGACAGTTACCATGCACCTAACACAATTATTAACTTTTTATTTTGTTCTATTTCCCGGGTCTATTTACATCTGGCCTGTACCTCTTTGTATTTGATTATTATCTCTGTGCTCAGGCAGTCTACAGTGTATTTAATTTTTTTTTTTTTTTAGAACTGACATACTTCATAATGATATTATGTATAAAGTAAAAAAAAAACACTTGTATTTATCATTATTGCAAGATCAAGTTTATAAAATAAACTAAATTTGGTCCAGAACTGAGAGAGTATACTTACATGTAAGTGGCACTCTTTCTTTCCCTTCCCCTTTCTTGGTACCATGCAAGCTATGACAGGAGTTAAACTAGAAGTTAAATCATAGATTATCAACTTGCGTTCAACATATTTTTATAAGAGAAAGGACGGGGCTTCCTGTGGTAACACAAAAGGCTGCAATGATATGGACAGTGTAAATAATCCTGATCAAAAATACTTGTTTTTAACTAATTTTGAATGTCTTGACTTATAAGTTAATATAAAAGGGGGATGTATCAGGAGCTTGCGATGAAGCTATTCTTTCAAAAAGCTATTCTGCAGAGGTATTTACCCTGGGAATTTTTCTGACATAAATTAGATCCTGGGAGCATTCGAAAAATACATCGCTCGCTCATTGGCGATTTCTGGTTGCAAAACATCAATGGGATCCTTAAAATTTGGAAATTTGATAAGATTTCACAGGGTCCGCTCACAATTACTTTTGACTCCTGGGAATACAATAGAAATAATGTGCCTCGACTCCTGAGAATGGTAAAAAAAGTACATTGACTCCTGGGAGCGACTAGCATGCCAGGAACATGTTTTGACTACTGGAAGTTGAGCCTGGTTTTTTTAGCATGCAAGGAATATTCCCTGACCCACCCTGGGATTTGTTTTTTTTTGGCTAGGAAATTTTGACTTTCCTGGGAATCTGTGACTACTTCTTCTGAGCTGGGAAAAATTCACATAAACCCATTACCTGGGAAAGTATCTTCGAATGTTTTCATCCTGGTTCAACAGAAGAGCTTTTTATTTGCCAGCGGTTTTTAATATCGTCTAATTTGAAAGATAACTGTACGAAATGATCACTACTGCAGTTATTCCAGTTGTTTGAACAATTTTCCCATTGCAAGCTCTCGATGTATCTGGGTATAAAACTGTAATTATCTTTGTGTAACATTAAATCATCGGATGCGATGCTTATGTGGCTATATGTACATGTGTGTTTCATGTGGTTATCATTCATTTGAGCATTTGTAGCACATTTTGCAGTGTGGTATACAGTGTAAAGCAATAGTTGGAGTTAGTGTAGAACACAATCAACCCTATAGCTAGCTACAGCTATTCAGATGTGTATAAACTGCATTCAATTAATCATTCGTGTTCACTATTTATCACTGGTCTTGTGTTGCCACATGTATATTTTCTCAAACACATGTAGCTACTGTTAATGTTACAAACATGGCTGCAATTTTCTTTCTGCTTTCCATGGAAGTTCTCATCACAGGCACCGTGTAAAATAGGATTCTTTTTACGTGACTAATATAATATTCTTATTATATGGCTTCTCTGGAGACAAAGAATCACAATTATTCTTCAAAATAATTTATATATGTAACTCTTGTAAAAAGAATCTATACAAGTATAAAGGACTGAGAGGGAGTCTCGGGGTGTTGGCTGGGATATCTTAATCTCACTAAAGTTATTTTTAGAAACCGAAATTGCTTTCCTTTACGTCCGCATTTCCAGTCCCGGGTTGGGACTTTGCGAACGGCTTTGGATTATCGACGGGAACAATTTTCTTTCCTTGGATTTATTCCAACGACCCACTTCGGAGACGGAAGTCTGTAAATTTAGTGAAGAATATTACTATAATTGATGAGAATCGTCTAGTTTGTCTGAAGCAAACTGTACAGTGAAGATGGTTGCAAATATGCTGTGATTGTGCCAACAAGATAACAGTTAAGAAACTCGAATAGACCAGTTCACGGTTAATTCCGACATTTTGAAAGGGGTGCAAACAAGCTCAATAAATCTTTAAAAGTTGCATTCAAAGGGTTTTTAAGTGAAATCTAATTATTTTGATTTATTGGTATTTTCGTTTTATGGCCGCCATGTTTGTGTCCCAGAGAGGGACACAAAGATGGCGGCCGCATACAAAGTACTGTAAAACTGGCCCACAGATCGTTAGAAATAATCTAATGTTCCAAAATTTGGGATTATAAGTGTATTGTTGGTAGTTCTACAAGGACCAAGATGTTTTATTTGATTTTATCAACGAAACGAGCGACAATGAAGGACGAACGTGTACTCTAGATCTCAGTGCGTTGTCTTGGCTCTTTTTCTCCCGTTAAGATGGCGATATCCAGATCAGTTACATGGAAAAGGGCTTCTAACATCAGCGGGCAGATTATGGAGGTCAGAAATCTTCAAAACACTGAAAACTGAAGCGGATAGTCCTGTCTTCGAGTTTTGGTCAACGCGGCCTTGGAGTGACTTAGAATTTTATGGTCATTTGGCGGACAATGGCTTGTTTGGTTATGGAATGCTAACAACGCAACGCCCAACAAAGCGCCTTCATGGTTAGCTCATGTGTTTAATGGGTCCCCACATTCCGAAGAAGAACACGGATCAGGTGGCACAAATGTCTGTGCACGTATTCCCTAACACTACTGCTGGTTCCATGTACTGTTAGAAGGTGACTTGGTATTTAAACTAAATCCAGGTCCCGTGATTCTAACGGCATATACCTACTATTGTCTCGAGGCGTGGTGACAACAATCACTCCAGACAGACCAGAAACCTAATGAACCTTTGCCAAATCCCTAGGGTCAATAAAAAACACCAAACAATATGCTTTTTGTGCCTATTGACTTTTGCTTATTAAATACTAGATCAATTAATAACAAAACACTCGCTCTAAAAGACTGTGCAGTTGAACATGATCTAGATATTATTGCAATGACAGAGACCTGGCTTAGAGACAGTGATAACTTATCGATTGGCGAAGTCTGTCCTTCTGGCTATTTTTTTCACCATGTCCCTAGGATGAACTCTCGAGGCGGCGGGGTTGGACTCCTGCTGAAGAAACGTATCCAGATTAAAAGGCAAACTCAGGAAAAGTTCAAGTCCTTCGAATATATGGATGTTGTGGCCAAATTCTCAAATAACTGTACACGATTGTAACTATTTACAGACCACCGCCATCGAAGTCGAATGGGTTGAACAATACCACATTTTTTGATGAATTTTCTACTCTGACAGAGCAACTAGTCCTCACTCCGGGCAACCTGCTAATAGTAGGAGATTTTAACCATATTGACGTCATCGGAAAATTGGACACAATCAGATTTAATAAAATTACATGTTAACGGGCCAATCCATAAAAAAGGCCACACTTTGGACTTGATAATAACAAGGGTTAATGATGACCTAGTAACTGGAATAGAAATAAAAGATCCCATGCCACTACCATGCTCTCTGATCATTCACCTGGTCATTGCAAGCTACGACTGAAAAAAACACCACTAGAACGAGTTGAAATCCAGTACCGGAAACTGCGATCGATTGGCATAGAACATTTTGAAGATGACCTTAAGAAGTCAGATTTATTACTGGATGACCACAATGAACTACCTATTCTAATTGACGAGCATGAGAAGACCCTGAAGGATATACTGGACACTCGTGCACCAGTAAAACAGTGTACGATTACACTTCGACCATCGGCAGCGTGGTACAATGATAGTATTAATAAGGAAAAGAAAAAACGTAGGAGGCTTGAGCGCCGCTGGCGTGCGTCTAGACTGTGTATAGACAGACAACTGTATGCTAAACAATGCACAGTTATGAACGATATGTTAAGGGAGCCAAGACTACCTACTACTCCTCTGTCATTTCAGATAATAAGTCCAATCAAAAAGTGCTCTTCAATACTGTCGACAAACTGCTGCACCGGAAGCTTGAGAGACGCTACCCAACAGCCACTACTACTGGTGAACTCGCCAACAATTTTGTGGATTTTTTCCACAATAAAATAGTTGCTATAAGAAATGAATTATCCGCCGAATACTGTTCTGTCACCGAACCGTGCTCAGAGGCGCAAGTATTCCATGCGGAATTTACAGAGTTTCAAGTTATGACAGACAGCCAAGTTGACAACCTAATTAATACATCTGGTCTAAAATCTTGCGAACTGGACCCCATACCAGCCTCTGTTTTAAAAGGATGCAAAGAGACCCTTCCACCAGTCCTTACTAAAATAGTAAACTTGTCACTGCAAACTGCAAATATGCCTACACAGTTGAAAGAAGCAATAGTCAAACCAAAATTGAAAGAGAACTCCCTTGACTTTGAAGTGTACCCTAATCTCCAACCTAAAGTTTATCTCCAAGGTAACGGAAAAGGCTGTTGCCCATCATCTAAAGGCTTACTTAGGAGACAACAACCTGGATGAACCTCTTCAATCTGCTTACAAACGTTTTCATAGCACTGAGACTGCGCTTCTAAAAGTGCAAAATGACATTCTCAGTGCAATTGACAACCAGAACTGCGTCGTGCTATTGCTACTTGATATGTCTGCAGCATTGGATACGATCGATCATGAGCTACTCTTAGCAAGGCTCTCCAGCCGTTTTGGTATAAAGGGCCAAGCGATAAAATGGTTTGAGTCTTATCTTCTAGATCGGAGACAGTTTGTCGTTATCGATGGAGTCAAGTCCAACATTAAAGAGCTACAATGTGGAGTACCTCAGATCCGTGCTTGGCCCGATACTATACCTACTGTATACCTCGCCACTCGGTGACATCATTAGGCGCCATGGGCTTGCATAGCATCTGTACGCGGAGGATACACAGCTCTATTTTGCATGTAAACCCACTCCAACTGAACAGCAAGCCTCCATAATGCATATTGAAGCTTGTGTTAGTGAGATCGATTCATGGTTGACGTGCAATAAGTTGAAACTGAACCGTGACAAGACCGAGCTTCTAGTATTATGTGCACACCACCATCCACGCCCATTAATAGACTATGTTCAAGTCACCAGCGAACGCATAGCCTGCGTAGCGGCTCAAAAGGGAAGGGAGAGGGGAAAAAGCGAGGGGGACTGGGGAGGGAGGAGGGTTAGGGAGAGCCTGCCGGAACGCTATTGTTTCGGCGTATTTACTCGTTCTCTCAGGAGACGAGAAATGTGATTGGCTAAAAACGCGAGAGTTGCAATTACAATCACGAATGTACAACAGTTAGAAAACAATAATACGCCTTGTGTTTGAAGGCTTCCTCGCGCTGTCCGACGAACTAAACTAACGAACTAAGCTAGGACAGCGCGAGCTAGGACAACAATAACTAAACTATTTACAATGACTCTCTACATCTCCCCCCCTTTGGAGGAACTTCGGCCTGAAGTTATTAAACTAGAAAATTGAAACAAATACCGTTTGTTTCTGTACATGTAGCTTCTAAAAGTCATAGTTTGACCTATTGGTCCAACCATTCTTGAAATACAGTTCTTAAGAAGTGTACATTACCTTGACAATGTAAACAAGCGCCGCTATTGGTTAGTTTTGACAGCTATTCGTGACGGATTTCGTGACCACTTGACGAGAGGCGGATAACGCCGAAACAATAGCGTTCCGGCAGGCTCTCCCTTCCCTCTCCCTTCCCCTCCCCAGTCCCCTTCGCTTTTTCCCTCTCCCTTGCCCCTTTTTTCCCTCTCCCTTCCCCTTTGAGCCGCTACGCAGGCTAGCGAACGCATACTACCGTCCATCTCAGCAAGGAACATTGGTGTTATTATCAGCACATGTCCCTTGAACAACACGTAGCTAACATATGCAAAGCATCTTTCTATCATTTTACGTAATATTGCCAAAATCAGGAACTGCCTGTCGCAATTAGATACTGAAACTTTAGTCCATACTATTATTTCCACTAAGCTTGACAGTTGTAATTCGCTACTATATGGACTTCCACTATTTTTACTTGATCGGTTACAAAATGTACAGAACTCTGCAGCGCGCCTTATAACATGCAGCAGAAAATACGACCATATAACGCCGATTCTCAGGCAGTTACACTGGTTACCGGTTAGACAACGGAAAGTATTCAAACTACTATTACTTACATATAAAGCCTTAAATGGATTAGTGCCAGGGTACAAACCAATTAGACAACTGCGCTCTTCTACACGGAAGCTGCTAAAAATCCCACCCGGCCCGCAAAACTATCGCACTATGGTGAGCGGGCTTTACAACATGCAGCACCGAAACTATGGAATTCCCTCCCAGATGCAATTCGTCACTGCGCGACTATAACTAGTTTTTAAAAGACAAATATAAAAACCTATCTTTTTAATCAAGCTTACAATTAGTCATTTTATATCGATAAGTTACATTAGATATTTTTATTCATTAGATATTACATATTTTAACACGTATTTTAAGTAAATCTTACACATCCTATAAATCTTTTTACTTCATATATATACATGCATGTAATTTATATATCTTAATAGTTCTAGTCCTAGACTTATTTTAGTACCACATGAGATTGTAAAGCGCCATTGGGCTAAATGGAAATGGCGCTATATAAATGCTACTTATTATTATTATTAAAGCAATTTTTGCGATCGCGTGTCATGACGATGAAAACCACTTGCATGATGCGTCCGCATTTGTTGTACTCAGTCCACTGGATTTCTTGAACTGTGGTTGGTTCAAACCTTTGTGCATCACTATTATTGTAACGTCTTTCAGAGAGGAGTTTCAATAAATCGCTGCAGCCCTTTTGTGACAAATGCTGCTGTTAGTGTTTCTCATTTTCATTTACATTTACGTTTACAAAGCTACCCGGTATCCCGTAACACGTGTCGTTGACCTATGGCAGTGGACTAAGGCTACCCAGTATCCCGTAACACGTGTCGTTGACCTATGGCAGTGGACTAAGGCTATCCGGTATCCCGTAACACGTGTCGTTGACCTATGGCAGTGGACTAAGGCTACCCGGTATCCCGTAACACGTGTCGTTGACCTATGGCAGTGGACTAAGACAGAGTGACATCCTCGCCAATGAGTGTAAAAGGTGCCCAGTGTCGAGGATCACAGAATACTTCAGTCTCTCTCATGGCTGCCATAGCCTTGTTCAGTGACTCATTTGCCCTTTCTCCGCGACTTAAGTGCTTGTAAAAACTTTTCATGAAGAAAAAAGTAGCCTCATCGGAAATCGCCCACAGTGCTACGAGAACTGCACGAGCGCCAGCTCCGAGGAATGAACGAGCGACGCCGATTACTCCTTCGGCTCTGATCTCACCACGTGCACTGTGACAACAACTAAGAACAACCAGCTTTGCCGTCAAGCGTGTCTTCTCCAGGTCTGACATCATCAGCATGTAATCTTCTTTCTTTAGTTTCTTGCTATCGATGCCAGGGTTGGGAGCGAGCAAGATCTCTCCTCTTTTCATATCTCCGTGAGCTGCGATATGTATCAAATTGGCATTTTCAAGATTTCATAAAAATATCTCTTTGGTCGCTTTTTCTCCCGTCAAAGGCTGGACATTAAACAGCTCAGCTACCATTTGGGCTTCAGCCTTTGCATATGGCAGCCTAGCCGCACACATCTTAACTTGGCCAACATCCGGGTCTCCTACTATCAAAGGACTTCTACCTATGGATTCTTCTGGTCTGTTTGAGATCATCTTTGCTGTTGCTAGTGACGGAAGCAGTCTCACTTCAAATGACTCTGATACGTAGTCTCCGTTTTCATCTATTAGCGCGGCAAATGGAACCATATAGAGTGGGCCATCAGCTACGATAACGACTTGCGACCCTTCCACAAGCTGCCGTACAGGGCCCAAAAGAATATCGTACAACTCTTTAAGTGGATCATTTATCATTGATTCCTTCGGTTCGAGAAATATGTTGCGGTGGTCAGTGCTTACTGCTGGCTGCGATGTCATGGTTATGTCGTCGTGTGCTGTACTTTCAGGAGAAGGGAGCGACTCCTCGGATACCTCAAATTTAGGAAAAACCTTGTTTTCAGGCATCCTAGTAGTCGGCGACACCGACCTCTGCTCCTTCGTGGTCTGCTCAACAATTTCCTCTGAGTAAAGAAAGGATAGTGAGCGGTCTTCACACTTAACATTCAAGTGCACTCCGTGTATATTGCGAGCTTTGGAAATAAGCGTGTTTAATTTGTTCTCAACAAGAGAAGCGAGCTTCACGTCAAAGCCAATTGTTTGTGGTAACTCTAAGCTGCGAGTTTTCTTGAATCTTACATCTCCATTTGACTGTATCACCCACGTGAAAATTCCTTCGAAGTCTAATGACAAAAACAGAACTGTACTACTCAAATCCTTGACCACTTCAAGGATTTCACAGAGGTCTAAAGTCTTGGCTTCAGTAATCTCAGCACATTGGACAGAATAACTATTGAGCATGAGCTCAGCTAAAGCTCTTGAACGTCCCCTTTCAGCAATAACAAGGGCTTCCTTCGTTTTATCTTGAACTAGGAGTGCTCTGATTAGTTTTCTATAAACAACGATAAAGGTATCACGGATGGATATTTTGAATTGGTCCTGCTTGGGTACATTTTTAAACAGTTCCTCGTGGCATTTTACACCTTCCCTTAAGTAAAGTTCTGCTTTATTGTACCGTTTGATAGAATAACAGCAGTTACCAAGGTTAGCATACGCAACCTCCTCCTGTGTCTTGTCTCCAATCTCCTTCGCGATGTTTAGGACCATTTCATGATGACGTATAGCCTTGTCGTACTGTCCAAGGAGATGATAACTGGTACCAAGGCCGCCATTGCTATTTGCTTCCTCTTCCTTGTCTCCAATTTGCTTCGCTATGTTCAGGCCAATGTTAAAATGATATATAGCTTTGTCGTGCTCTCCGAGACAACTATAACAGGAACCAAGGTTATCATAAGCACGTCCTTCGCCAGCTTTGTCTCCAATCTGCTTTGCGATGTTTAGATGCATATCATGATAATGTATAGCCTTGGCGTACTGTCCAAAATATTGATAACAGGCACCATGATTGCCATAAGCACGTCCTTCACCGGCCTTGTCTCCAATCTGCTTTGCGGTTTTTAGATGCATATCATGATAATGTAAAGCCTTGTCGTATTGACCTAGAGCACCATAACAGATACCAAGATTAGCATAAGCACGCCCCTCACCTGCCTTGTTTCTAATCTGCTTAACGACGTTCAGTTGCATTTCATGGTAATGTATAGCCTTGCCATACTGTCCGATTTTATGATAACAGATACCAAGGTTACAATAAGCACGCCCCTCATCTAACTTCTCTCCTATCTGCTTTGCGATGGTCAGACCCAGTTTAGTGTAACGTATAGCCTTGTTCTGCTGTCCTACAGAGCCATAACAGACACCAAGGCAACTATAAGCCTTTCCCTCAGCTTCTCTGTTTCCAATCTGCTTTGCGATATTGAGGGCTATTTCAGTATTACGTATAGCCTTGTGGTACTGTCCGACAGAACCATAACAGATACCAAGGCAACCGTAAGCGCGTCCCTCGCCTGCCTTGTCTCCGATCTGCTTTGAGATGGTCAGGGCTATTTCATTATAACGTACACCCTTGTCATACTGTCCGACAGAACAATAACAGTTACCAAGGCTACCGTAAACACATCCCTCACCTGCCTTGTGTCCAATCTGCTTTGCGATGTTCAGGCCTAATTCGTAATAACTTATAGCCTTGTCACACTGTCCGATAGAAAAATAACAAGAACCAATATTTTGACAGAGACTAATATAAGCTGAGTTTCCGACGTTTTTGCTGATTACATGTATGTAAAATGCTACGTCGTAATATGTTATAGCCTCATTGAATAGCGAGATATTGCGGTGTAAGTCGCCTAATCCATTGTATGCAGTCATCTGAGTAGGAATGTCTCCAAAATAGCGAACTATCTCAAGACACTCTTTGTACAAACAAATGAGCTGTTCCGTTGTTAAGTTCGGCTTTCCAAACCCTGCATAATGTAATGACATCCTTACAAACGTCTTCTTTTTTTCAACTTCCATGATATTTTTGGCTTTTCTTATCAGTTCCTTTTTTAGTCGTCGTACTTAAGAATATATCTTGTTTCCCTAAAAAAGGAAAACAGGAATCAATATTTGGAAAAGTGAATAAGTGAATGAAACTCTTTTGACAATACTGAATCAATGGGTTATACGAGTGATATAATAAACAGCTATATAAAGACATATCAGAGGAACAATTGTCTTTACATTGGTATATAGTTTGTATTTTACACACCTTTGAGTTTCGATATGGAACATATTTGAGTGTAGCCAATTAAATAATTGTTTTTTAAAGAAACCGGGGTTTGAACCCCCTGTTTTTTGTCTCGATTCTTTCAACAAACAGCTTGTAGTGCAGTGGATAGGACAGATCAACAAACAGCTTGTAGTGCAGTGGATAGGACAGATCAACAAACAGCTTGTAGTGCAGTGGATAGGACAGATCAACAAACAGCTTGTAGTGCAGTGGATAGGACAGATGACTAGAAATCAATCGAATGAGGGTTCGAGTTCGATTCGGCTCGTAACACTGCATAAGGACGAAACACCTGTCCACGATGTCAGATTTAGCTGACCGTAGTGCTATGTTGAAAGAGTTTGCAGGGCTTTTATAGAGCTGTCATAGCTCTGGCCGTTGTATATTATCGTAACACATGCTGTTTTTTCCATCTTCTATTCTCGGTAAAAAGTAAGTCAGTAGGAAATGCGTGAGGGACTAATTCGAGGGTAACATACAATTAAATGCAAGGGGAATATATTAAATCATTGATAAAATGGATGGAGAAATTATTAACTTGCTTCTAGATCTCGACGTGCAAATTAATATTATTCTGATAACATGGAAAATAACGCTCTAATATGACATGTGAAAACATCATTTGTCATCCGTGATTAGAAAGTGAAACTCGAAAGTCATCAGCATTTTGCCGACAGAGTGGTCCAAGCTCTAGATATTAAATAATGCCTTACCTATACAGAAAACGTATTATAGAATCTAAAGTAAGATAGTTCCCATGAAGCTAATTAAATCCGGCTGGTATCAAATCTTGAGTTGAATCTTAGTTTAACTAAATAATAAAGGGGAAATAACCCTCCTTAAATACCTCCACAGGAAGTTTCGTAGTAATCAAACAACACATGTAATTAGCTAAATTTGAAACTACAAACAACATTAATGAGTAAGAACGTAAATATGTGTTGATGACTAGATGCGAACTAATCACGTGAGACTACTATTGAGTTCCTGTCAGTACTGAAACTAGACATGTAAATTTTCACTAGCCAGTAACATAAGCAGTACGCAGACGCAGTAATGCATACTTGTCCTTATCAGAACAAGTACTGCTAATGATAAATACGGCACTGCGTATGGTAATTGCTTAGTTATGCTTATGTCGCAAGTGAAAACCAGGCTTCAAAGATAATGTGTTTGTAATAAAGTTAATAAGACCATCAAAACCATCCTTGTAAACTGCCTGGTTTTCACTAGCGACATCAGCACAAGTAACATACGCAGACATAGTGCCGTATGTATCATTAGTAGTACTTGTGTTATGCACAGTGTGAGATAAGAACGAGTACCGCTAATGATCAGTGCATTACAGAGCCTGCGTATGTTGCTTGTGCTTATATGCTTTTAATTGTCGCTACAGTGTGAACCAGGCTTGAAAATAATATGTATACATAAGAAAGTTAATAAGAACATTAAAACCATCCTTGTAAACTGCCTGGTTTTCACTAGCGACATCAGCACAAGCACAGTGCCGTATGTATCATTAGCAGTACTTGTGTTATGCACAGTGTGAGATAAGAATAAGTACCGCTAATGATCAGTGCATTACTGAGTCTGCGTATATGTTGCTTATCAGTGTCGCTAATGTGAACCAGGCTTTGATATAACTTGTAAAATACTGAGCAGATTATTGATTAGGTTCTCGTTGCCTCACCTTAATCTTTGCATGTATTACTAGAATGATGTCTCAGTGGAAGTTGATGGCCGCTTCTGAAAATGGCTTCTGCATAAAATGTGTGAACCTTTATATAAGGAGATGTGTGAACCTTTAAATAAGGAGATGTTGTCATCGCACGAAAAATGAAACTAGAAAACAAAACGATGAACAAATATTTACAATTAGCTGTTCTTCTGAAACGGTGTCCATACATTACACATTAGATCATCTTTAATGGTAATTTGGCAGGTAATTTGAAAAATCATCGAAAATCATCGGAGACATATCCTTTATAACAAGCTGGAGAGAGCGTATTAAAATGACCAACTGTGCAAAGTTTTGAGAAGATGATCTCTGATTTTTTTAATTGCACCGGAAACAACCATATAGAGGCTAATCAAAGTCAGGATCTGGCTAGACCACAGATCGAATTGGAATTTAACGTGTTGGTTTTTGTGGAGGAAGGAAAGCCGGACAACCTGGAGAAAACCCTCGGAGCAACAACAAACTCAACTCAGACATATGGCGTTGCGTCCGGATCAGGAATCGAACCCGGGAGAGCCACTTGCGCCACTCCGGCACTCTACCCAGTACAGATTTATCGACGAGCTAACAAAGTTCGAAAATTTTCGGACGTTTGTATGGTGGTGGGCAAGCTTAATGTAAAGAAAACTAAGTTAGCCCCTTAAAATTTGGCAATCTTGCTTATTTTGATGTGCTCTTTCAAACCATTATATTAGTTTTGCATTTGTCGAGTTTCCAAATACCTGACTATCTCAATAATATATGATTCATCTCGCTATTAAGTTCATCAGTTCTCATTCATGAACTCATGATCTATTTCTCGACACTTAACGCGGTTTGTAACGGCATTATTCGAATTATTGAAACCGACTTATATACTAAGCACACAGATAAACACCAGCACCTCAATTCAACCTAAATTATAAAGATTTACGTAGTACTCCAAAGCTTAAGTCGAAACGCAGTGTTGTTATTAGACTCATGAAAAGCACATTGCCACTCAAACGTTCGTGACCCTGATGAATACTTCCTGTGATACTTAAAGTGCATATAAGCCCTTGCCAGTTATGTCGGCTTTTTTTTTAAGCTTAGACCTTAAAAGGTAGGGAAAAAAATCCGAAATTTTTAAATAAAAATGTTTTCATTATTTTTTAGCCACTAAACTTCCAAATGTAGAATAATTTCCGCGCAAATTTGTGGACTGGGACGAGAATAAAACGTGGCGTCATCAACAGAACTCGTCTCTTCGGCCTTCGCGGGTATATAAAAGCGTTGGCTTATTTGCAAATTATTGAACAGATAACCTAGAACGATGATAATATTGCGCTAAACGTTTTGGAGAGCTTAATTCGGCAAGGCCTTTCATGCAATGGCGCATCGAGCGTTGTACCGTTGATGACGTCAAAGTAGACCCAGTGCCAATCTCGTGCGCTTTATTTTCGTCCACGGGCAACCCAAGACACGTTTTTGGGCAACTTTGAACGGCCAATACACCATGACAAATAAATCAAATCATCTTTTTATTCCGGAATCATTTGTCTATGGCCCCTGGTCTCTTCGTAAGAAATATAATTAACCAGGGCTTATATGCACTTTAAACAGTAATTCAACGGAAGGAGATCAGTCGATCCCCCTAAGTAGGACTTTAAATTAACGTTGTTATCAGCTTTGCCGTAGTCCTTGGACTTCTCATTTATTTATCATTTTCTTACCGTCTGGCTGATTTAGATCCGACGTACGACCAGCAGGATTTTCGTCCACCGTTTTTTTCTGTCATTCAAGTAATATAATCCAGCCTCAACTTGAACTAATTAACATATCAAACGTACGTAAGTAATTACCGGTTCCGGTTCAGCTAAATATTATCGGTGTGTCTTGCTGGGATTGTGTGATTTTTTCGAGTAGAAAACAGACAGAACCAGGATTATTACCATAATCGGATTTTTTTCCCAAAACGCTCCTCTTCCCGCTCATTCTGAATGGTTTGAAAATATGGGCTTCCTGTGTTTCGGTGACCGTTAGAGTTGGGTACGGGTCATGTATCAGGCATGGTTCAAAATGGCTGCCAAGACAAAACTGAAGTTGTGCAAAGAAGGATAAACTATTGAGCGAGACAAGTAGAGTCTGAAGCGATCGATCAATGAAGATGGTAGAGAAAGAAAGATTTACTACAAAATTGCACGCACCGATGAAGATAAATACATTTTACGGTACTGTACAAATTACGTTACGTGCTACTATAATTATAGACTATACCGATACGTTGTCGCTGGGGATCCGAAGCATTTTATAATTATTGTTGCTAAAAGTAAGGATCCAAACTTTAGTAAGATGGAACAACAGAAAAGGAAGATCGAGAAGGAAAATATGAAGAAACGGAAGAGAAGAGTGAGAGACGATTTTTCACTAAATGGTGAGAGTAATGTGAAAGAGTTTGGTATTACTGATTCTGTGCCTGTGGTTCAACCTGATGTTAAACAACACACACAGCCGTGTTCTGAGAAAGAAATTCTGAAGTCGAAGAAGAAGAGAAAAGAAAACAAACTGTTACGACTGAAGAAAAAGAAGAGAAGAAAGAAAGACGAGAATAATGTGGAAGAGTTGAGTATTACTGATTCTGTGGTACAACCTGATGTTACACTACACACACAGCCGTGTTCTGAGAAAGGAATTCTGAAGTTGAAGAAGAGAAAAGAGGACAAACTGTTACGACTGAAGAAAAAGAAGAGAAGAAAGAAAGACGAGAATAATGTGGAAGAGTTGGATATTACTGGCTCTGTGGTTCTACCTGATGTTACACTACACACGCAGCCGTGTTCTGCAGCGAATGGAAATCTGAAGTCGAAGAAAATGAAGAAGAAAAAGAAGAGAAGAGAAAGGAAACTACATGCAACTAAAATGTGTGTTGATGGCTGTACTCAAATGAAGAAAAAGAGGAAGAACAAATCCAAATGGGAGAGAATGAAAAACGTGTCCAAGGGTGTTGAAGAGAAATCAAAACTTGCCAGTCATGAGAGATGTAACCTTCAAGGGTTGGGTAAAAAGAAGAATTCCACAGGCTCCAAAAGCAATAATCATTGTAAAAAAGCCTCAAGGAAATCAACTGAGTCAGAACAAAATAAAGAGGGAATTTCATACCATGAGCCTTCATCAGATTGTACTGACAAGAGTAGCAATAGAGTTGGTGCAAGGAAAGCAAAGAGAAAATTATGTGTTTCTAGGGAACACCTTGAAGTAAATCATGTAAATAATGAATATATTCAGGGCTGGAGTTGTAAAAATAGATACTATAACTGCAAGTCATTTGGCAAAGGAAAATGGACTCCCCTGGAATGTAAAATGTTAGATACAAATATTTCAAAGTTTGCAGAAGAATATCATTTTGAAGATTTGAAGTCCAAACTATTTGATGATGTTCAGCTGGAAGATGGCAAAGTCCTTGACTGGAAAACCTTTGCCAGA
Source organism: Actinernus sp. WN-2022 (assembly GCA_030867875.1). NCBI lineage: Eukaryota > Metazoa > Cnidaria > Anthozoa > Actiniaria > Actinernidae > Actinernus > Actinernus sp. WN-2022. The sequence goes on along the minus strand of JAOWCC010001679.1, from coordinate 49,641,147 downwards.
GAAACAGAATTTTATAGGAAAGTCAGCAAGGGTATAAACAGAAACATTTTTTCAGTTTATCGATTTTTGATGAGGCTATGGCACAGCCGTTTTAATAGAGGTGCCTTCTCCAGTGATGAGACTGAGCAGTTGAAATCACTACATGCTGTTCATGGAAATAGATGGAAAACAATTGGTGAGAACATGGGACGGTCTGGGGATTCTGTTGAGCATAAGTGGGTGACATTAGGAAGTAACAGTGGTCCCTGGACAAATGAAGAAATCAGTAGTCTATGTGAAGCTGTTAGATTATTAACAGCAACAGAAGAAGGGGAACCTGTATATAAAGGTGTTAGCTGGCATATTGTGTCATATTTAGTTGGAACACGGAATTATTATCAATGCTATAAAAAATGGGTGCTATCTCCAAGGTTGTCTGTGAACAAAAGTAACCCTGCAGTAAGGTGGACTTCAAAGGACAGTCTTCATTTGATTACCATGGTTTATAACTCATCTGCAATGGAATCATATCAGATTGATTGGGATAGTATGGCCAGAGGCTGGGAGGGCAGCATTGTTTCACCACAAAGCCTAGCAGAAAGGTGGTGGAGACTAAAAGTGAGATATCTTGTAGATCACAAGAACATGTTTTTTGAGGACATTATAGATGAGTTGTATAATGTACATGCTAGAAAGCTGAGGCTAACAGTTGAGGCCATGGAGAAATGTGTACAGGACCAGAAGGTAGATTCCTAAGAAAAGGTATTACAAATAGTCAGTGGTACATTTATACATGTATGTATGCAAGTGAGCTGTATTAAACTGTAATAATGATACATGTACATGTTACAAAATGTGTATTGTTCTCACACTATAAAAATTAATATTGGAATGAACTACATGTAACAGATGAATTAAGACCAGCTCCTGACCTCAAATCCTTCAAGAGGCTTATCCGTAAACATACTTTTGATAATATTTGCTGTAAATTCTACTTGTAGTTTTTATCAAGTAATGCTGGAATAATTAATATTGTCCCTCCTACCTACATGTACAATGTTTTCTTGCATGCCACATTATGTACCATCTGACATACAGCCGGTGTACACACGTGTATGTTCGTTTCTGTGTAGTTTTGGCAGGCTTCTCAGGTGGCATGACATCTGTGAGGATGTCCATTATTCCTTCATATACAGTACTGTTCGAACATATTACAACAAGGGAAGTGAAATTTCACCTGTCTTGAACAAGTGACATTTCTTTTGTCTTCTAGGGGAAATTTCACTTGTTCAGGTGATATTCACTTCCCCCGTTGTAATATTTTCGAACAGTACTGGATGCACACATTACTTTATGTATTGTATGAATGTATATGTGTTATACTATGTTTATGTGTAAGTATGTATGTAGGCATATATGTCTATGTATGTGGGTGTATATATGTATATCTGTATGTACTTAATTGTGTTCTTAATGTTATATGCTTGCTTACTTATGTTATTATTGTCATACGTATCTCAATGTTGTTATGATATTAATACCCAACTTAGAACTATTGATATATTTTAACGTTATTTACATATTTAGCTAATTTGGTTAATTTCTTTTTTCTTGGAGATATTAGTTTATTCTGTAGCTACTCTGTAAATCCAAATATAAATAAAGCGTACATGTATGTATGTACAAATGTAACACGGTTTTGATAAAGATAGCACTTTAAAAAAGTTATCCTTACAGTTTCTCTACATAGCTGTCAGTTTTATCAATCAAAATTGGTTGAAATACAGTTGTAACTGCTGCATGTACATTGTAATGGTCTAAAAGAGCACATAAAAATAAGCAAGATTGCCAAATTTTAGTGATAAGAAACTTGGGCAGAACTTGGAAAAAACTGTAATACAGTAAATATTAATTGTCAGTAAATATTACAGTGCTGCTGTAGCCAAGAGACAGATCTAGCCCTACAACAGGATCTACTGAACTGAACCATGTGACTATAAGAAGTTTTTTTTGCTGCAGATAAATATAGTAATTCAGTAAATAGGTCATTAGTGAGCTAACCTGCTAATATGCTAATATGGATGTGTATGTTTACAAGCCTTTAGGTGAACCAACATATATAGGAATGAAATGATGAGTAAAAATGATTATACTCTATTAGCTGGTTATAGGTTACTAATCAGTTGTTTGTAATAGAGATCTGTAAAACATTGCATCTAGCACATGCAAAGCCATTTTATTTTTATTGGATGGCAACGTATTGCTTTTTTTGCAGATACAATGAACATGTACTGTACAATGTAGGTGTATATAATGATTTCCCCTGCTAGCAGAGGTTCCTTTTCCTCCCTTTCTTTGCAAATGCTTCACGAACTGGTGGGGAAAAGAGACGTCTGCCCCCAGTCACAACATTGTTGAGCATGCATTGCATTACCAAGCGACACAAAAACACTTTTGCCATGCTTAGACAGGTTGATCAATGAGAAGAAAGTGATTCCACAGTAATTAGTATGCAAACTAATGTAGGCTCAAATGTAAATCAGCATATCTTTTACACAAGCATGCGTACTGTATATTTTTATAATGTATTCATCATTGGTCGTGGACAGCAGTTAGATCAAACTGGGGCAGAGGTTTATTTCCCCCCACCAGTTTGCACTAAGAAACCTGAATATTTGAATTGCAAATTATTTTCAGCAGTGTTTAAGAAACAATACAATGCAATGCAATGCTTAGTTATGCTAATGCCAATACAAATTAAAAAAAAGAGATCATCGGCAGCAAAATCCCTCGTAGTAAAATAACCAATGAATTGAGCTCGTGATCCCATGGGAAGGCTTTACTGGAAACAGTCACGTGCTAATATATCACTTTAATAACCAATGAATTGAGCTCGTGATCCCATGGGAAGGCTTTACTGGAAACAGTCACGTGCTAATATATCACTTTAATAACCAATGAATTGAGCTCGTGATCCCATGGGAAGGCTTTACTGGAAACAGTTACGTGCTGATATATCACTTTAATAACCAATGAATTGAGCTCGTGATCCCATGGGAAGGCTTTACTGGATGGCAAACAAACTTCAAAATGCTGTTTTAGAAAAATTAACAATCGATTGGAGGTGGAAAATAGCATTTACGTATACAAAAAGGTTTTGCTAATAACATTACCGATCTCGTACAAGTGCTTTTAAATAATAGTCATTTTTCTGCCTTCCTGTACAACCACGTGATTGCATTCCGCATGCAAAAGGCCATTCGTGAAGTCAAACTAAGCCATTAAAAAGCTGCGTACTGGATTAAGCTTCAATTTGCTTTCAGACTATTTCCTCTATGAACATTATAATTATAATGCTAATGTTCTAACCATGAGTTCAAAACTGAAGGCCGCTTTGTGTCAGGAACCAATGGATCTCTGGTTGGCACATTTGGGAGTTTAAGCAACGACGACGGCACAAAACAATAGACTTAATTACCAAGAACAATAACTGCACGTGAAAATGGGCGCAGAGACCGTCAACGTAAGAAATTAAAACGTTCTTATTTTCGTTCGGTGTGAACGAAACTTTTTATGCATCCAATTTTTCAAAAATCTGGATGTGAAAAGCAACGCAAGACGAATGAAAGAAATAATAAACACGCGATTTGACGAGAAAGCACTTTTTCACGTTCCATCGTCGTCGTCGTTGCCGACCTCGATGCTTAAACTCCCTATTAATAACAATGTATGACGTGCAGTGAACATCACTATTAAAATACAGTGTTAATAAAGAAGTATGCTATTAATTGCAATGATTTCATTTCATAGTTTGTGTTTATTAAAACTATACTACCAGGAGCCAATTGAATAAAGCATTTACACGTGACAAGTCTGGCCACTGTTTTCAAGCTTTGAAACAATGACAGGTATAATGTAGTGAGGAGTCTCATAATAAACAGCCTGCTATAACAAATAAAATATTATTATGACCAGATTAATGACAGGTATAATGTAGTGAGGAGTCTCATAATAAACAGCCTGCTATAACCAATAAAAGATTATTATGACCAGATCAATGACAGGTATATTGTAGTGAGGAGTCGCATAATAAACAGCCAGCTATAACAAATAAAACATTATGACCAGATTTGTAAAGTACATGTGTAAAAGTTTTACTGAGTTGGCCTGATGTGTTGAAGAACGCTTTGTAGGACAGTTTTGCATGACCGCTATTTGTGATGAACTACAATGAAATGAGATTGAATCACAGACACTCAACGTTAGTATCATTCTGATGTAAAATATTCACAAAAATAATGAAATGAGATTGAATCACAGACACTCAACGTTAGTGTCATTCTGATGTAAAATATTCACAAAAACCCGGGGGACACTCTTGTTCGTGACGTAATACTTATGTACCGCGGTTCGGATCCGGATTTGAAACTATTTCCGATCATTCCGCGGGTGCGGGTGTTTTCGTCAAGATATGTGGAGTTCCGGGTTATACTGAGACAATTCATGCAGAATAATCAAACAGGGAGAATATCCGGGTTCGTTTTCACAATAACTTGGAAATCCGGGTTTTGAAACTATTTGTTTCCTGTACCGGGTCCGGTGTTCTGAACCCTACCTACCCATTTTTCTTACAAGTTACCCTCCTTCCCCTTCCCCTTCCCTCCCCCCCCCCCCTCCCAGCAGAAATACCAGCGAGAAGGTTCAGAAGTTGAAACTACTGCCACTGGTATTTATGAATATTTAACATCAAGATGGTCTAACGTTGTATAAATGTATCTGTTGTCATGGAAATTGCACTATTGTGTTTACTTTAGTGAGCTCTGCCTGTAACTTTTAAAACAACTCACGAGCTCTTTAACATGATGACTTTGAGTTATAATTGACATATATTTGAGTAGAATAATATAGAGGAATTATAATTGATATATATTTTAGTACAAAAATATGGGGGCGATAAATACTTATCTGTTGAACTCTGCATGCTCGTTTCTTATTCAAATCTCTTTCCCATAAAAAGGTGTTTTAAAGCTGATCACTCGATTACATACAATTTCTCTCAGTAGTTTCCGAGAAAGATTGAATGCTATTAAATAGAAAGACAAACCTTACACGGGGAAATCCGCCCACTCTCGACCCAGGTCTTTCTCATCTTGACGAACCACTGTTGCGTCCACCTGTACGCATGCTCTGTTTGGTTACAGTCCCACGCCCCAGGCGGTCAGTCCGCGGTATCGTGTTTTTTAATAATTCCTTATTCGCGCAGACTGAATCAGTTCAACACTATCTTGTGTTGTTAATTTGTAATTGTATGGTCTTCCTATGCCTCCTTTTAAATGCTCTATTGTTTGAGGTGAAAGGACTCGGAAAAGGACATACTAATTTGAACCAAATTTACAATTGGTAACTACAATGTTGCTGGCTTTCACTCAATTCCCAGAGATTCAAATGACAAAGGGCATGGCGGCCATGTTGGTGCTCCAACAAAAGAAGCTAACGAGGAATCTATTGTTTAAGGGCACCAACATGGCGGCTATGACGTCATGTGGAAGCCAGCAATTGGACAAAAGTGTTGACACATCCTCCATTTTGGTACCTTTTCAACAATTTTATACCCACCCTCCCCTCCCGGCCTCCTTCCCATTCAATGCCAGGGAAAGGGTATGGGAAGAAAACGATAATTTTCTTGTGTTTTAAGCTCAAATAGAGGTAATCGGCTAACGCTGTTGCCACCCAATTCAGATCATGTGATGTAAACAGATGCTACTCTGGGGAATTATTCCTTTTTCATTCTAATCATAATGCAGTCATGCCTATCTGAATAAAATTATTTTTCCAAGAGTAAATTCTCCAGAGTAATGTGTGTTTACATCACATGATCTGAATTGGGTGGCAACAGCGTTAGCCTCTATTGGATATACCAACCAATTTTGTCCAATATTGTAGTTTCTGTTAAAACTAATGCAAGTCTGCATCGCCGGGGAAGTTAGACATTGAGTTTTTCTCTGACCCCGAAGCGTCCACTCGTATACTACCTCTATGATGCAGCATTTTTACAGACCAGGTTATTTTTAGAATGTGTTTCCCGCGAGTTCGATTCCGCTCGCCAATCACAAGCGTTTGCGTAATTTTAATTCAAACCAGGAGTTTATTACCAGGAGCGTCCATCTTCCCCATTGGTAATGGGCTCCTGTTCAAACGATTAATGATGTTACAGCCATGTTGGCTGATCAAACAAGAGAAGCTAACGAGATGTCGTGTTAGCAACATGCCGCAATGAAAGCGAACAGTGAGAAATGAAATCTAAAATAACCCGATCTGGGAAAATGCTGCGTCACGATGGACGCCCCGGATAGCGAACTCCTGCTAACGCTGTCATCTGCAGTTTGCTTCACAAAGCAGTTAACTAGCATTCCATCCCCTTATCAACTACCAAATGATAAAGGCTTGCTTTTTTATACTGACGTAACGCATCCTCAGCGATATGATCAACAACTAAAATCTCCTTACAATACTAATACAAAAGCCACTTGCCTCAACCCGCTCCATAAGGAATGTGTAAAGCTGAGTAAGGAGAATTCAGATGCAACATTTGGAGCTGAAATTGTTAACCACAGTGCACTTATCTGTCAGTCTAAATCTCGGCTAATAATCTAGAACAAACTCGATTTTTGAAATCGCTTTGATAGGAGATCTCTTCAGTTTCTTGTGTTTCCGGTTGCTAAATGTTCATCCAGTAATGTAATCATTAGTGGTTCTTGTTCTCCAGGACAAGTAACTCTTCACCGCTTGGTAACAGAAGCTGTACTGGTCCTGGAAAGCAAATACAACATATTTACGATAAAATAAATCGAATCTCTCTCTTTTTTTACCGCTACCATACATGCCACATCGATGAATAAATAGAATAATAAATACATAAATAAATATTAATAAATACATAAAATTGTACAGTATACTCGAGCACGTGACTCGAGTATGGTGACACTTTAGCATTTCAAAAATCCCGCGCATATAAACACATCCGGCGAAATATGGAGATCACGTGACTGATATTTATCTATTTTTGTTACTTTCTCAGGTACAACGTCTCTCTTACACTGACTGAATATCGATATAATTTCCTAACCATCCATTCATTCATCTATCAATTTATTTATCTATCTTTTCAAATTAAAGTCACGGATGGCAACCTTTCTTGGCGCGTTCTGACCTCATCACGACCGTAACTTTTCTCTTACGATTTCCACAAAACACGCTGACACATTTCGTTTCTTCATCTTACCACATTGCCAACCATTCCTGGTCTCTGTGATCGCAGCCATCTCACTGTCTGGAAGACATCCACACTGTCTTCGGCTTCAAGTCGGTCGATAGAAATAACAAGAGTAAGGTACACACCGGTACGACTAGCGCCATCACTGGGGAAGGTAAGGAGAGTTTGCATGTTTATTAGTCCTTCAACAGTGGTATACCACAGGCAACCCAAACTTTGATAACGGCTTGGGTTTGTATTGGCTTCTTTAATAAAAATACTTGAATGAAAGAAAACTTTTCAAGAAACTTGAATTAATTGACTTTGTGTCTTTGTCTGCTTTTGGCTATTTTGGATATGTTTTCAGTGAATATAGGGGTTTGGATCTAAGATCTTCCCTTTTTTCTAGTCTAAGAAGATCTCGGAACCAAAAACGCTCAAAAGCGCAAACAAAGCTTGGGATACCTGAGGGAAGATATAGAGCAGAATGCGTTGTTGTCCTGTATGGCGCGGCAAGTATATTTGACCGATGTCCTTCACGTTTGAAGTGAACCACACCTTTCATGAGTTACTGTTAGGAAACGTACGCTGCATATTAATAGGAGACCTCTTAAGCTAAGATCGTACAGCTTTAAAGAGATGAGCCGCCTTTGAAGTGAAGAGGTACACCTTTGATCGTGGAAGTGATCATAGGCCCACATACAGCGCATGTCACTTATCGTGCTGGTGCTCAAATCCAGCATGGAGGACACACGAGGTGGGACGGAAGAGACGTTTTAAGGTGCACATTTCCTATTAAAATGCAACGTACGTTTCCTTACAGTAACCCATCAAAGGTGAACGGCATCAGTTTAAAGGTCAAACATCTTCACTTAATCAATGCACTTCGATTTGCCCTGCTTGTCACGCATAGTCTCGTGCCACATGTCTTCACTGGTTAGGGCTGAGGTTAACAGGTAAACAAAACACTTATTTTCTCCATTAAAGCAAACAAATGCTAAAATAAGTTTCACCGTTGTGTCGAAACGGTACAAGAAACGACAAAGACAAGTTGAGCAAAGGACGAAGTTGGCTTTCTGTTCCCGACCTGTTTATGTAATAACAGGTGCGAGGGACAACATTTATAATGGTCACAGTGGCTTTTATCGAAAAATCCGCTGATTTCTCCCGACTACCTTTGCGTGCTGTCACCCATACTGACCTGCAATGCACGATGGTAGGACCATAATCCTCCACGAGCTGAATCTTCTGCACCTGTTCATGAAGACACACGAGTCCGTTCACACGTGGAGGAAGTCCCTGGTTTTGCCAGTTGTGATACTGAAAATGGTACACTAGGAGACTGTCCATACTCTAAAAATAGCAAAACAATTACGTCATCGTATGTGTCCATATATGGTGTGACATTCATGCATCAGATCAGAGCATGGTATTTCATAAATGTTGCGTGATAACATACCCCGTGGCATCTGAGTTTTAACACTCGCTGGGTGTGGTCAACGAGCTGTTCTTCGTCTATCTTGGTCACAATGTACTTGCCGTAACGCAGGCAGCCTTCTATTGGCCAGTACTGCTCACTCTCGTCCTAGATAATTTACAGAATTTGCGTAATTAAGAAGAAGCGTTGAAACGTTTTAAAAATAGGTCTAAAGACCTACGGATGGCGTTACAGTTAATACAAAAATGATGTTTTTAAACACAAATCTACTGAATACTTAGTCTTCAGGGCACAAATTTAGAAAATTGCCTCCCGGATAGCTCAGTAGTTAAGCTGGAACAACACTCAGGGTCTTAAAATACCTGCTGCCTTTGTGAAACAACTGCAAATGGTTAGACCTTCACGTCTTCTCGGATAAGGACATTAAATCGTAGGTCTCAAGTTTATCAGTCTCGCCAGACTGTCACAAGTTACCGACGTTAAATAATGTTACTTTAATTTAGTTAAATACACAAGGCAACGGTACATAAAAGGTCTATTAAAGCAATGCCGTTATCAGATCCAAGATGGCTGCACGCGGTAAATTCAAACGAGGTTTGTGGACATTGAAACTGGTTTATAATGGCGTGGTAGAGTAAGGCAACAAAGCTAGGCATCTCTAAGGAATATTTGAGGGAAATTATTTCTTTTTTTAACGAGATTCTCTTTAAGGAAAAGAAATGAAATGTTTGTAAAACATGGAAAAGCCATGCAGCCAGCACTCCGAAGAATTTCCCTTTTCTTTCACTGCTTAGGCCGTTTGAACCCAGTGAACTTAATTCCTCCATTTCTAATGATTATTAAAAGTGCTCCAGTAGCGATTTGGATGATGTATTTGTACAGCTGCTAAAGCTCATCCATTACATTTGTTCTCCTTTATTTACCTGTCCTCTGTCTGTCAGTTCTGTGAGCATCACTATTGCTGTGCATTTCTGTTCCCAAACCATCTGCCAGAACTCGATTACTGTATTCTCCATAGGGGCCTGGGTAGCAATGTAGGCGTGACCTTCATTGTAACCCTGAGAAGAAATCAAGTGATTATACATACAGTCATTTGGTTCACTAATTAACGTGACGCCGTGACGATCATTGCGTGACCGTATGTCAATTCTATTGGAAACATTGTGATGAGATTTTGAATTGGTTAAAGTCAGATCGATTGAGTTACTCATTTTCTAATGTAATAGTTTTTAAAGGTAAAGGGGCTATGTCATGGTATTGCGCATGGGTATTGGGTCATGGTATTGCGCATGTATGGAATCAATGGCTGATCATTGGGTTATAATTCGTTACAAACAGTTAAAGTATCCTCCATCAATGCTTGATTCAATTGATATACAATATTGGCCGTTTTTATCTAGAGAAGCACAATGCGGGTGAAGAAAACTAAGTGCGACTTCTTAGTTCGTCTAGTATAAAAACGGGCACAAAACGCATTATGCAACTGCTCGAACTATTCAGTTTTTTTGGCCCAAATATGTCGAGACGCATTATGCCGGTCCCAGTTATATTAACGGCCACTGTCCTTGAAATGTACTTTGCACAGTTTGTTAGCATATTTGCTTTGATATTAACCATCCGACACGTGAGCGACGTTCGTCAATTCATGTGAAAATCGCTGGAAAAACTATGTATGGCCCGGACTGCGATTGTAAAGTGTTACCCACACAAAACTCTAACTATGATAACTTTTCATTCCGTTATATTATAATTAGTCTTTATAATAAGTCTTTAAATGAAACTGTATAATTTTACATTCACTGATCTAAATAACATTGAATATAACCATACCAGGGGAAGAAGTACTATATCAAACGTTATGTTCAAGGGGGAGCTATGCAATATTTGACTTGTGTGTAGTACTTTATTTTCTCAGAGAAAACAAATTCACGATTTAAAAAAAAGAAACTTCTTCAGTTCTGGTACTAAATTTCTCAACTTAGACTTGAAAGGTTTTCTCCGTTTAGTCTTTAATATATTTAAATATGTGTAGTTCTCGACAAGATAAGAGAACATAAGAAGGCTTGCAATCGGGGGATTGGCTGTTAATAAGAAAGAACATCTCATACGCATACACGTTGTTACCAAATTGATAAAAAGGACTGGGACCGAGTTTGTAGAGTTAATCCAATTAACAAATAAACCTCGTCACAAGAAAGACCACATCGGAATTAGTAAAAATACCAAGTTTGAGCATGATTTGTTAAATAGAAATTGAAAAGCAAGCTTTCGAAAGTCGCAAAAATAAGAGACATTTGTATCATTGGATTGGAGACTGACGCTTGTTCCTCCAATCCATTCTTATTTTTGCGATATTTGAAGGCTCACCACAAGTAAATAGGCAAAAAAATGTCCCCAAACTTGGTAATCTTACAATAGCCAATGAAACGTCCCCAAACTTGGTAATCTTACTAATTTCGATGTGCTCTTTCTTGTGGTGAAGTTCATTTCTTCATTAGATTATAATTAGATTAACTTTACAAACTCGGCCCAGTCCTTTTTTCAATTTGGTAGCGGCCAATAGGTCAGCTGAGACCAAGTTGAATCATGGGAGTCTATTGTGCTCCATTGTATTCACAGAACACGATGGCGTCATTTGACTACAACTACCAGAATCCTTTTCAAATTCTTTTTCGTATTTCAAACTCCTTGTCTAAATAATTAGAATACAAACCGCGCAAAGGATTCTGGAAGTTGTAGTCCTATAGGATGAACGTCTTTCTAATGGCGTCATTGTTGTCTGAGGGATAGGAATTTTTCCTTTTGTTTTAGACTCTCGACTATTATTAAAATTAGTCACAGTTTTTCTTTTTTTTTCATTTTCTTTCGACGTATATTGATATAGGTGTACAAGTGAATACAATGGAGCCATACGGAATACAATAGAATCGCATAGCCAAAGCTGAATCGCACGGTGCATTTGCGAAATCAGACGCTGATTGGCTGAGACGGAGTGGTGATTCAGAGTGGAATCACCACTCCGTCTACGCGCGCTATTTATAACTTAGCAAAATATCGACAAAAGTACTCAATCTTCAAGTCGAAGTCGAAGCGACTCGGGCGATATCGGTTTTCTCGTGCAATTTAACGTGGAATTACCTCGTCAGGCATGTGATTTTCCTATAGAGTCCCATGATTCAACTTGGTCTCAGCTTTCCTATTTCCTATATCCCTGTGATGGATGTATACATATGTACCCGGCTATAGATACCACATTTCATAATTAAACCAATTGTCGGGTACTCACATCGATATAACTTGCATTGATGTACTCTGAACATGGGACGTCCGAGATGATTGTCAGGCGCACGCGGTTCTCATCAACTAAAACAAACAAGTAAAACGTTTGGTTAAAAGATCGCTAAGTAATCAAGTTATAAATCAGCCCTACAACTTGCGTAACTGTCGTATACAACAAGAACAATGGTGCAAGGTACAAAAAAATGTAATTGTATGCGACAGTTGATTTATTGATGAGAAAATCGGGGGAAAAATCAAGCATGCAGGTGTTGTTTTCACAGCTATCATGGTTCGTAAAAACGCACATGGAACAACGTCTGGGCATCTGTTCTTCACAATGTTTTCTCTGATGTAGGCAACGCTCCGCTCAAACTCTTCCGAGTCACAGAGGGGAAGATTCTACAAGAAAAAAAATCAAAATAGAAGAAGTACTTTGGCTTTGAATACAATAGATAAAAGCACTTCATGACTTGTATGCATGATACGTATATATACCATACCTACTATAGCTTGTGTGATACGTATATATACCATACCTACTATAGCTTGTGTGATACGTATATATACTATACCTACTATAGCTTGTGTGATACGTATATATACCATACCTACTATAGCTTGTGTGATACGTATATATACTATACCTACTATAGCTTGTGTGATACGTATATATACTATACCTACTATAGCTTGTGTGATACGTATATATACTATACCTACTATATAGCTTGTGTGATACGTATATATACTATACCTACTATAGCTTGTGTGATATGTATATATACTATACCTACTACAGCTTGTGTGATACGTATATATACTATACCTACTATAGCTTGTGTGATACGTATATATGGTATACCTACTATAACTTTAGGTCATATGGTAACACACTGTCGATGCCAGCTTGAATGTTCTGATTGACGGTTTTTCTTTTTCTTTTATGAAATAAATTATGGGACGCGCCATTTCATTGGTTGCTTAGCGTGCTTGATTTAAGAGTTATCGCTGCAGACTGACGTGCTTTTATTGACTGTACGATGAACGAAATGCAATGTATACCTCTATCTGTCAATAAATTCTCTATCCCTCTCAATATTCCAACTGCGTGCCCAGCTTTCTGTAGTCACCAATAAAGTACAGTCATTAGCATCGCCTGCTCAGTTAGATTTTGTACTGTGCACGAAGTTCCATAATACTCGCTCGAGCATTTCTTTCCGCGTAGATTGAATTTTATGTTATGAAACAAATATGTACTTTCGAGGTCTTCAGAAGTTGATCAATTCACTCGTGTCCAGCTCGTGTCCAGTTCGTGTCCAGTTCGTGTCCAGCTCGTGCATCCGCCGTTTTTCAAGACCTCGAGCGCCATTATTTTGGTTAATGATAGAACATGGAGAGTTAAGTAATAAAATAATTAATTTCTAGACTAACGTGCTTGGTAATGGACTAACGTGCTTGGTAATGGACTAACGTGCTTGGTAATGGACTAACGTGCTTGGTAATGGACTAACGTGCTTGGTAATGGACTAACGTGCTTGGTAATGGACTAACGTGCTTGGTAATGGACTAACGTGCTTGGTAATGGACTAACGTGCTTGGTAATGGACTAACGTGCTTGGTAATGGACTAACGTGCTTGGTAATGGACTAACGTGCTTGGTAATGGACTAACGTGCTTGGTAATGGACTAACGTGCTTGGTAATGGACTAACGTGCTTGGTAATGGACTAACGTGCTTGGTAATGGACTTTGGAATATATCAAACACGTTTAGTCATTAGCCATTTCGTAAACTATAAAAGAACAAAAGGACTGGGACCAAGTATGCGAACTGAAACGAATTCAAAACTAATTGTATTTTATTTGAAGAAATGAACCCCACCACAAAAAAGACCACATGGAAATTATTATGTTTACCGAGTTTGAAGATATTTGAGAACATAAAAACTGAACAGGAAGTGTTTGAAAATTCAGGGGGACGGCGTCGCCCCAACCCATACTGAACTCGCTTATTTTTGTGATTTTTAAATGCTTGCTATTCAGTTCTTATTTCAATCTTGTTAAACTTACTAATTTCGATGTAAGCTTTCTTGTGGTGGAGTCCATTTAAAAATATAATATTACGTATGAATTTTATTAAATTCGTTTAAATTCACACACTCGGTTCCAGTTCTCAGTTTTACAGTTTACGAAAGGGCTAATATCAAAAGGACGACAAAGTGGTCAGCGCATGTCCAATATCTCTAATAGATGCACAGATGACGTGACGAGAACAGAGAAGGACGGCGTGACTGTACGTTGTGCTCGTCACGTTGTGACGTCATGTGTCTATCAACAGGAGGACACACACACAGTAAAATCTTACGTTAAACTCATCGTGCCGTCGTAGACTGATGTCGGGATCATTCTCGCACAGCACGAGTAACCTGGTGGCGACCTCTTGTGATGGGATCTCGGTGATGCCACACAGTGAGACATCTCTGAGAACGTCGTGAATGAACGCGTACTGTTCCTGCAATATGACAACCGTGGCCTTTATTAGAATTACAGTCTCGATATGTATAAAGCAGTGCTAACAACTACGTAGAATTCCTAATGATTGAGCACGTTCCTCGGTAGCTATCGAAGTGGAAAAGTCCTCGATTTTAGTAAGCTAGCTGAACGATAGCATTTAATCTTATTGATTTTTATGATTTATTCTGTTTTACCACTCGAAGGTGGAAGGAGAACAGACTTCAAGCCCCTCTATGGAGGTCTCAGAGGGCCTACCTTTATCACGGGCCTACCTTTATCACGGGCCATTTGCGTCCCAGGAGAATAAAACCTTTGTTCTTGCACTTCCAAACTTGATACAGAGACGAGGCTGGAAGTGCAAAAGCTATTGCTTGTAGCCAAAATGGACGCTGCGTGATAAAGGTCTATAGAGCGACGAGGTAAAAGTACGATCACAGAAGCTAAGAACGAGAAACATGAGAGTCACGCGCTTCACTGATATTAAAATCAGCCAGAACAGATGAGAAATATGCTTGTTTCCCCATATCGTTTCTTGAGATTTTACAATGAATTGACTCCTTTAATAGCCATCAATTGATAATAAAATAGCGAGTATAATTGACAACCTTCTCTAAGAAAAGCCTGAGAAACAAGTATTGTATATCCCAAGGCGCGCATGCGCACTGCATGTCCAGCTTATTCGAATCGAAAAATAATATATAGAAATAAAAAATAGAAAAAACTGATTTCTTGACTGTACCTCAGTTTGCACCATGTAGTTTCTTTGTGTTCTCATCTGGGCGACAAATCCGTACACGTCCCCCACCCCCTCCATCAACATTTGGTCCATTAGAGAGTCAATAGCGATAAACGTCCCTGTCCTCCCAACACCAGCCCTGCAGGGGGAAATATACAGCTGCTTGTGAGTCTCTTGGCAGTGCTTCCAATCACAAATAGAAAATATATGACGTCATCAAATCTAGTTCAAACTTTGTGACGTAAGCAGAATAAAGCTATCAATTATGGCTACTTAATTTACATAATACCAGCAATCACAACATAGCTTATTGGATAAAGTCAATATAACAATGTAGTAATCGCTCTGTGGTCGAGGGCCGGTCTGGTGAGACAGGGGTCACATTGTAATGTTCATGTAAAAAAGGGCGGTTTCCAACAATCATGTCAGGCTTCTTAAGTGTATGTCAGCCTAAAACTTTGGGTTTAATGATATGCACTTTAATACCTACCCACAGTGCACAAGGATTGGACCCCTTTCAGGAGGAAGCGAGATCTTGAACTTGTGATGGAAAATGATCATCGATGCCGTGTTCTCGGGCACTCCTTGGTCGGGCCACGCTGTATACTGGAACTGAGTGATCTCACGCTTGTCCATACATTCTGGATCTGTGGACTGGAAAAATGGATTAAAGCATATTTGAGACCATTCTGTATCGCTTGCTGCCTGATATTGCTCAGTATTGTTTGTCCAAAGGAAGGCGCCTTGGTTTTTTTTGCAACAAGTCCTCGGACATTCAAATGTCAAAAATATGGCGGCTATGTTGTTTGTGACTATGAGGAATGAGGTCAACAACTAAATTTCTATTGCTTTAAATACCATGTTCTTACTGGCCAATCTGTCAGATTTGAATTACATCCAAAGTAGCGTAATACTAACTGCTCTACTTTTTCACTTTGTAATGTTCTCTCCACAAAGCATGATTTCTATTGTCTTACGCATACAAGGCATATTCTCACTGTTCGATCTGTCATATCATTTTAGTTGTATCCAAAGTAACGCAATACTAGCTTGACCACTTTGTAATTTGTAACGCATTATCATCGTGTGTAGCGTGATTGTCTGTTGGCTTACCTATATTAGGATTGTTTTCACTGTCCAACGTGTCATTTTAGTTGTATCCAAAGTAACACAATACCAAAGTAACGCAATACTAGCTTGACCACTTTGTAAATTTGTAACACATTCTCATCATGTGTAGCTTGTCTGTTGGTTCACCCATACAAGGAATGTTCTCACTTTCCAATCTGTCATATTATGTTAGTTGTATCTAAAGGAACGTAACACTAAAGTAACGCAATAATAGCTTGACCACTTTGTAAATGTGTAACACATTCTCATCATGTTTGTGAGTGTGCTTACCCATACAAGAAATGTTCTCACTGTCCAATCTGTCATCTGGATCGTGTCCACAGTTGACGCTGCGATGTCCCCGTACTCCTGGTGCCCGTGTTCTGGCCAGTAACGCTCGCAGTCATTACGAAGCTAAAATTGTACCAAAATATCACGTTCAGGAGAAACCTTGGCTATTAGCTCCGAAACGTCCAGGAATTATGTATTGTAATGTTCAAAATGGTACGAATAAACTTGTGTTGTTGTGTGCAAGTCATCTGCACGTGCAGTATTTATTTTCGTAATTACGTCTGCACGCAGGCATTACATTGACCATTACATATGCGTGTGCAACTCAACTGCACTAACGCGTGCACTATTTATTTTCGTAAATTATTGCCATTACATATATGTGCCTGCATCTCTTCGTATTTAATAGGCCCTTTGCAGCTAACACATCACGTGGTTGTACTGCAGAGCAAAAAATATCTGACTTCATTTATTTAAATGCCTTGTACAAGATCGGTATTGCTATTAGCAAAACCTATTTGTAAATGCTATTTTCCACCTCCAATCGATTGTAGATCTTTCAAAAACAGCGATTTTAAAGATAGCTTGCTCTCCAGGGATCTCGAGCTCAATTCATTCGTTAATGAAGTATTATATCAGCACGTGACTGTTAGCTGCAAAGGGCCTATTATTGGGAGCTCCGCTCATAGAGTTGCATATATATATATATATATATATGTATATATATATATATATAATATTAATAAAAAAGGCAAAGACCGTCAACTTATAACTGTAAAAAATATATTGAGAACGTTTCGGCCATTCAGCCTTCTTCAGCTAAAAAAATGGAAAATGCGTGGTACAACTACTATATATATATAGTAGTTGCATTACATTGGTAGTATAAACAAGGAGTATAAACAAGGAGCCCATTACCAAGAGCGTCCATCTTCCCCATTGTTGGGTCTGTTCCCAACACAGGAGTAGATGTGGCTAGTTTTAGAATTGTATTTCGCACGAAATAAACAAAGGCCATGTTGGCTTAGCCAATCAGATAACTATACGTCACTTTTCATTATTATTCATTATCATTCTTCTCACTTTCAACGCGGGAATTCGAATTGCTGGTTTTCACTCAATCCCCAGAGATTCAAATGACAAAGGGCATGGTTGACATGTTGGTGCCCCAATAAAAGAAGCTAACGAGGAATGGGCTATGACGTCAAATGAAAACCAGCAATTCTAAATATAGCCACATCTACTCCTGTGCTGGGGGCCCAGCCCATGACATAGGAACGCTCCTGGTAATGGGCTCCTGTATAAACTAACTACTATAGATATATCTGTGATAGCCCATGGTAGAGAAAAACCGCACGCATTATCACGAAATAATATATTTTTCAACTTCTATTTGTTTCTTTCGATTATTTTCTACTGTCAGACTAGTTAGCCCTCATGGGCTACGAGATAAATAGCCCATTCGGCTGCGCTATTGACTTGTAGCAGGAGTATATTACAGAGGAGTGTTCCTCTTGCCACATTATATTGTCACACAACACTGTAGACGGTTGAGTTATTTTCAGCATAGAGTTTCCAGCGAGAAGAAACAAAGGCCGTCACTTTTAACCAATCAGGATGCACTGAAAAATTGTAATTAACACGGTTCAAACTGCTAGCGCAAGAGAACAAAAGACAACGTAATCGCATACCAGAACTTCGCGACTATAAATAGACACACCATCTACTGTGCAGTGTTAGGGGCCAAACACAAGGGCACAGGAACACTCCTGTCACGTAATATACTCCTGTCACGTAATATACTCCTGTCACGTAATATACTCCTGTCACGTAATATACTCCTGTCACGTAATATACTCCTGCTTGTAGCCCATTCGGGCTGCGGATCTGTTAGGTGATTCATCTTATCCATTGTCTTAATTGTTTTTAATTATCTAATTGTTAATTATTATTACTGTTACTACCATGACTTCTCTTGAGTTGGGCGACACTTCTATTTCTAGAAACCAATCAGTAAAACCTGCTGATGAATTCCTTACCCTCATGTTGTTTTCTGTGTCTCCCAGCATAACAATGGTGACGCATCCCTTCTCCCATATCATACGCCAGAACTCATTAACTGTCTCGGTGAGAGGACCTGCAACGACATATGACAACCGAAAGTAAAAACCGGAACAGCCCACCATCGTTGTATGAAATTTAAAAAGAATTAGCCATTTGATGAGGCCTTTTAGGGGGGTATGCATTTCCCCGTCTAAGTTTCAAAACTAGTTTTCGCAGTTTCGGAAGTTGTCCATGTCGCTGTCGGAATTCGTTGGAATTTTGTCAGACGCTATCCGTGGATAGCGTGGATGATTTCAGTCAATAACCTTGTCATTTGGCGTTATTTCATTTCCTTCATGTCCCTGTTTTTAACGCCGTGTCGCCTGTCGTTATTTCATGTTCTTCATGTCCCTGTTTTCAACGCCGTGTCAAAGTAAAAGTAAAGTAAAGCAATTTTATTTAACGTCGGCAACTCGTGACAGTCTGGTGAGACTGATAAACTTGAGGCCGACGGGAATCCTACGATTTTACGTCCTTATCCGAGAAAACGTGAAGGTCTAACCATTTGCAGTTGTTTCACAAAGCAGACAAAGGCAGCACCTTCTCCTCAGTTATTTTAAGACCTTGAGTGTTCGTCCGGCCGGGGTTTGAACCCGCGACCTCCCGCTCAACGGACCGGAGCTTAACCACTGAGCTAACCGGGAGCCTGGCGTTATTTCATATCCTTCATGTCCCTGTTTTCGACGCCGTGTCGCCTGTCGGAATTTGCTATAAAAGGGCCTCTTTGATGAGAATTTCCATATTTCTCAGTAATACATAATTTAAAATGCTTATACATTAAAATTATGGAATGACCAGTTTTTATTACTATTCTATCATAGTTACTGTAAGGAGAAGTTTGCCATGCAGTGATGTTGATAACCGCCGGAGAAGAAAGGGTCATACCCTGTGTCTGCTAATTCTATCCTATTTTAATAATATAGTCTAAGATGTCGGAATCTAGATCTACTGTTATTTTTTTAAACAAAATTTGGTGTTTTAAATAAAGTCTCATGGCTTCAAGACTGTATTTCCCGCCTGAGTTTGGTTTCCCGCTATTTCTTTTTGGTTATTTTAAACTCTACCTTGTGCTGCGATGTACTTCTGTGGACAACCGTAGCCCTTGAGTGAAAGAGAAGAATAGCGTAAATTGCATTAAATTGTGTGAATGACATAAGATAGTGTAAGTTAGGGTTAACACTTGGTAACAGTACAGTTTCAGGCAAGAAGTCAATCAAAATTCAACTAACGTGCAAATCAACTTAAGTGCACCATTACTTTCAAGGGAACTTGCAGGCGTGACGCTCATAGTAGGCGTGCCGTAACGCAACACAATAGCGCGCGGACAATAAAAGGTTCGGAAGATCTCTTATCCATCATTAAATCAATGGCGGCTTTACGTTTCCCGAAGCACTGAACAGAAGAAAGGGTATACGTACATCCCTAGAAGGGGAGGGGTGGAAAAACTCACCTTAGTTGTGTTTAGGGGGGAAGCGGATTGTTAAAATTTGAATTTATGTATTATAAGGGCTCTGCGCAAAAACATACAGCGTAAGTGACTTTTAATCGAATTCTAAATTCTCCTTTATATTCTTCATGGGAGAATTTGGAACTTAATCTCGTTCACTTATACTCGTTCTTGTTCGGATCCCTTCAATTGTAATGATTGTACTCACGTCAATAAAATTTGCGTTGATGTAGTCAGATCCGGGAGAATCCTTTCTGACTCTTAAGACTACACGTGAATGATCATCTGTTAAAAAAAAATCAAAGAGTCTTATTTTACTGGTCCAATTATCTTTCGGTTCTACAAGTCCTAAGACCGGGCTTCGCTTGTTTGAAGCCTGATTAGCGTTAACTCAAGTTAAATGTTAAAGGAGGATATATGATTTTATTTATGCTGTTTTACCACTCGAAGTCAACAGGCTTAAAGTCTCTCGATAGAGGTGTCTGGGGCCTACGATTTATCGTCCTTATTCGAGAAGACGTGAAGATCTAACCATTTGTAGTTCGATCATAAAGACAGCACCTGCTACGCAGTTGTTTTAAGACCCTGAGTGTTGGTCCGGCCGGGGTTTCAACCCGCGACCTCCCGCACGACAAACCAGAGCTTAAGCACTGAGCTAACCGGGAGGCGGTTTAAATTTGATTCCTTGATAAAAGGTATATTTTTCCAAACTAGGATTACAGTTTTGACATACCTTGATAAATGTGCTCTGATTGTCTAATAGCCATTAACCACGATAGAACACGCACTATGATTGGCTAATAGCCATTATCCATGATAAAACACGCACTATGATTGGCTAATAGCCATTACCCACAATAAAACACGTGCTATGATTGGCTAATAGCCATTACCCACGATAAAACACGCACTGTGATTGGCTAATCGCCGGCAATAACCATGATTAAACGCGCGCTATGATTGGCTAATAGCCATTGTAACAACCACGATAAAGCACGCACTCTGATTGGCTAATAGCCATTGTCCACGATAAAATACGCGCTGTGATTGGCACACTGTTTTACAATTTTGCGCTGCGCGTTTACCATTTCTTTAATGTCATCAAGCGATATATCTTAACACCAAGTCAGCTAATTACTTAATTACGTGGTGATTAATGATCACCCTTAAACTTGGAGTTAAAGCCAAATAAATTAGACTTTGGGCGACCAGGGCGACAAATGTACTTTTCGGAGTGTGACGGTTAAAATGCATTCTTAAAAGACTGCGAGGAAGTCCCTCAATTTTTCTTAGTGGTTCTAATGTAACGCAAGAGACACACCGCAGTTAAACGTAATGCCAAACTCGTTGCATGGCACTACACAACACACGCTATGACGTACCTAGCGTCTAATACGCATGCTCACATATTATTACCGGTAGAGTGGCAACCATGTACAGCTGTTTCGTCCTTGTTAGGACTCATCAGCATGGCATAGCCCCCAAGACCGTCAGCCTCACTTTAGATCATAGGCCTCAGAATCTGGTTACTCTAGCGGCGAGCTCGAAAGCTGCTTTAAACCCCAGCCACCACGCTACACGTGTGGGAGCTAGAGATGTGAACAAGCGCTATAGCAATGTGGATCTCTCCGAAGAGGATCTAGTAGTATTATAATTTCGGATTTGGCCGTGCCATTTCCATTTTGCACTACTAGATCCTCTTCGGAGAGATCCACATTGCTATAGCGCTTGTTCACATCTCTAGCTCCCACACGTGTAGTGTGGTGGCTGGGGTTTAAAGCAGCTTTCGAGCTCGCCGCTAGAGTAATCAGATTCTGAGGCCTATGATCTAAAGTGAGGCTGACGGTCTTGGGGGCTATGCCATGCTGATGAGTCCTAACAAGGACGAAACAGCTGTACATGGTTGCCACTCTACCGGTAATAAGATGTGAGCATGCGTATTAGACGCTAGCTACGTCATAGCGTGTGTTGTGTAGTGCCATGCAACGAGTTTGGTATTATAAACGTAATGCGCCGCTTCCCGAAAAAGATAAATCTTCCGAACTTAGTAAACTAACAATGAATTACAAATTAAGAAAACTTAAACCTGTTGAAGTTTTAGGCTAAGCTTTAAAGTAGTTTTGTTGTTGACGAAACATTTTTTTTCAGACGTCCTTAAAATTATAAACATGGGTGAACGACTTTGTTTTCTTTTCATTTGCGCGGGAAACTGGTGAGAGGTGCGCGCTGGGCTCATCCAAAGCGCATCCGCCTGGCGTTTTGTCGCGGTTGATAGTTTTGGCACATTCCAAAATCTCTGCTCGGAGAAAAATACAAACAGCTTCAATGTACCGAACGAAATTGAGGAACCTCCTCTCAGTCTTCAATCTTTAAGTATAAAGATTATGTTTAAATAAGGATTCAGGTTGAACACTTACATGGTAAGATGTTTGGATAACGATTCTTGGTCTTGTTGTAGGGAGTATGGCTGGCCTCGAAAGTTGCTCTTAGGGTAAGATGATTTAAAGTCTGGAAAACAAATAGATAAGTTATCTTTTCTACCCTGTTATGTATAGGTAGCTAATAAAAAAAATCTGCTATGCAGGTGTCTCTCGTACTCATCATGAAAAAGTAGGGCTCTGTTGAAAGCTGGGTGTTACTTTTACAAAATGGAAAGCATATGTCATGAGTGTGAAGCATTATAAATATGTTCTCCTGTTTCAAAACGCTTTGATAGATTGATAGATAGAAAGACATATGTATAATTATATATATATAGAGAGAGAGATCCATAGATAGATCGATCGATCGATACAGAGCGAGATAGATAAATGGATAGATAGATAGATTGATTGATAGATAGACAGATAGATTGATTGATAGATAGATAGATAGATAGATAGATAGATAGATAGACAGATAGACAGACAGACAGACAGACAGACAGACAGACAGATTGACAGATTGACAGATTGACAGATTGACAGATTGACAGATTGATAGATTGACAGATTGACAGATTGACAGATTGATAGATTGATAGATTGATAGATTGATAGATGGATGAATGGGTGTATATATAGATAGCATATATACTGTAACGTGTCACTTGCTTACCCTGAATTCCTCGACAAATAAAGCATCATCGTTGGCATGGTAACTGTCACAGTGCTGTTTCAACTCTATCACAGGAACTGGTCGACGCGCTCCGAAGTTCTTCGGTGTCATGGGAACTGGAAATGCGTAGGCATGCCAGAGTTGTATACACACATACACCCATTTAAAAAATGTGTTCAAGGATGGCACAGAGGATATAGTCAATAGAACATTCTAATACCGAAATGGATTGTGGTTGTAGGTGAAAAGTCTGGTGAATTCGTTTGGCTTATGGCGAAGAACCCATGCCCCATGCCCCATGCCCCATGTGGTGAAGAACTGTAAGAGCAGTATTAATGGTTTGCATCGAATCTATTTTCGAGTAACATCGCAGTTTATACGTTCCGCATGGTTGCACAGTATATGAACACAATCCATTTCGGAATGTCCCATGTTATATTTGTCATATATTCCATGTGTTATATCCAATATTCTGTGTCCTATTGACTATGTCCCATGTCCAATGTTCTTTGTCCCACGTCCCACGTTTCACGTCCCACGTCCCACGTCTCACGTCCCACGTTACACGTCCCACGTCCCACGTCCGTCTTATTAAAATAGTTGTATATAACAATAGAATGTTAATTAACACCTTCTCCATAGTGTATGCCACAGACGTACCAGTTCTTTCTTTCTACTCGAGTTGCTTACGGCGAAGGATACTACGTTGCGTAAGAATGCAATTTAGGATTCATTCTGTTGAGATGCTATGCGCAATTACTTATGAGTTTTACCTTTTTTCTGTTCATTTCTTTTAAAGGAATTTTTGAACTTGTGTATCTTTGTATTTACTTATTTCTATTCCAAGATCGTTTTCATACCAGGCTTTTATTCTATCATATTATTATTAATATTGTTGTTATAATCAAACGCTACTAGTACTTTAAATTAAAGAACCTATAGGTTGTTATCGTTAGTTATTATGAAGAAAGCACTTTACTCACTCGATTCCTCCGGATTGTTGTCTTTTGCCCGCCTGTTAGCTCTTCTAAAATGAACAGTAGACGAAAAAAGGACATTTATCGTATGGCTAAGTGTATTTATCGTATGGCTAAGTGTATTTATCGTATGGCTAAGTGTATTTATCGTATGGCTAAGTGTATTTATCGTATGGCTAAGTGTATTTATCGTATGGCTAAGTGTATTTATCGTATGGCTAAGTGTATTTATCGTATGGCTAAGTGTATTTATCGTATGGCTAAGTGTATTTATCGTATGGCTAAGTGTATTTATCGTATGGCTAAGTGTATTTATCGTATGGCTAAGTGTATTTATCGTATGGCTAAGTGATTTCGTGAGCTATGACTAGTCAGTTAGCAGTACATACGGCCGTAGAATGCAGGCAAAGCTGGTTTTCATGAAATGGGCCAATCATATAATAAATATATTATTGAACACATTTGCTCGGATCGGTCCGTAACGTAAGTTAAATACCAATTCTGTGGTTTAGCGGGGTCCTAATTTTTGATCAGCGCCTATGGTTGTTCAGGTCCCGCACGCTCGTAAAAAAACCTCGGTCAATAACGAGGTAAAGCAACATTTAAAGTGCGTTTACGAAAAGAGGCTTTTAACTTAGGAATGAATTAAAGTTCCTTATTTTGTCACTTGGACTCATTCTGCTTCATGTAGCTGGTACATAAAAGACATTTCCCAATGTCAAAGTGTTGCCTATTAAAATTGACTGCTGAATTATAAAAAAAACAAGTTGCTCTTTCTGGTATTAACGTAGAGCTTTTTTTTGGGGGGGGGGGGCTCCTAGGAAACTAGCGCAGGCTCTGAAGCGGTTCAATGATTTTCATTATGCATGCGCACATACCTTATCAAAATAAAGATGAGTACACCAAGAAGGAGTAGAACAATAGCGCCCAGTCCCAGGATCAGCCACGGTAGCTGGGCAAAGTATTTGTTGGAATTGCTAGCTGCAATAAAAAGACAATCTTAGTGTTTTACATATTTTTGTTCACATAGAACAAAATAGAACGAGGATTGACGTTCCCTATTTAGAGCTTGACACCACGCGTGGGACATGAGAGGTTCGACCCGTCACTGAGCAGCATTTCTAAACACAAATATACCTCACATGGGTTAAAAGCATTTGGCCTTCTTACCATAACCAAGTGAGTCACTGGATAAGTGCTGGACCGTGAGAACATCGCTCATCTGACCTGCCTTGGAGTTAAACGCTTGTACCTTAGGAAGACAATGATTGGGCATTATTAAACGGCTGTGATGTCAATTCTTTAAATATGGTAATATTCGCCAAATAATATCTTACAAGCGGTGACGTAATACCCACTAGATTGCTCGACAAGACGTAATGTCCTGTTCAATACTGGTTTAACTGATTTGTGATTTTATTAAGTTAATAATAAAACCAGTTTTACAAGTCTACGATTATTTTTTACTGAACTGATAGTTTTTCGGGATAAAATAATTGACGCTTGACGTTTTCATTTAGCTTTTCCTATTTGCAGAATATCTTAACATTTTGAAATAAAGTGAGCTGAACGAAGTTGCCCAAATGTTTTGAAAGGTGTTAGCAGGAAATGATCTCTTGAAAATTCCTGTTCTGGAATCGAATCATTAAAGCGAGGTTGGTCGGTCTAGCTGTCTTAAACTTCTCCAAACATTTTTATCATATTGGCTTTGTCTC
The DNA here is from genome assembly GCA_030867875.1 of Actinernus sp. WN-2022. Lineage (NCBI taxonomy): Eukaryota > Metazoa > Cnidaria > Anthozoa > Actiniaria > Actinernidae > Actinernus > Actinernus sp. WN-2022. Next base: position 49,615,212 of record JAOWCC010001679.1, on the reverse strand, counting down.
AAGAAATGTTTCTAATTTTAGAATGCTGCGAATAGCATGAAAACTGGTAAATTTACCATCCTGGACCGATCCACTGGCAAACTCTAATATCAAATGTTCAATATGTCAAGGTGACCGTTTATAACGCAACAAAATCAACATTTCAAGATTGTTTGCTCGGAAAATGTGACAACTGCTGATCACAAATAACTTCCTAATATTCGATGTTTAGTTAGTGCTTGTCCTGATACAAATATTTGTGTTATATAGCTGGAGTTTGTTGGGATGTAATGCGCCCTGCCATTGGTTGTTTCTTGGTCACGTGGCAATCATAAAATTTAATTGTATCTCACTCTGGATATTCGATAATCGTAGCACGTGTTCACATCGTGTAAAAAGGTAGTGTGGTGCCTCTCACGCATGCGCCAGTGGCTATCTGCTAAAAGCGAGAAAAAGGTTTGCTTATGTAGATGCACTCCGTTTGCTGTAGATAAACCCCATAAATGACAGATTCCTTTGTTGGAATAATTTGGAAACGACTCGTGGCTATTTATTTAATTCCTTCATATACAAAGGTAATTTCTTTGATCAAGGGTGCCAAAGAATATGGCAGCCCCACCAAGGCGACTGTTTATCAAGCAATTTCTTCAAAGTGGAACCTGCTGTAAAGTACTGCTTTTAAAGCCTCTCACACGAGGAGCAAACGGTAGCTGAAAATGGTAATTTTTCTTTTTGCTGCTATTGGACAAATTACTTAACCCTTTAAGGCCGGTACACGTCATTAGACGTATTTTACTGGTTACTTGCTTTGAGGATTTCTAATCAGTCTTGCTAAGTTGAAAGAGCAAGGCCCTGAGATTGCCACACAGCATAATGTATAGACAAATGATCCTATTGAACTGCATTAGGCATATCAAAAATGAAGAATTTCATCTAAATCCGCCTTTCTTTGCATAAGTTAACTACAGTTTACATTATTTCATTTCAGAAAAAGGGACTAAAATGACACTTACAGAAAAAAATAGTTCTCCTCAGATTCTAAATTTTCGTACAAAAATGCATGTTTCACATCAAATATAAGTAATATAGGCTTTCAATCACTTTCTGTCCCTGAACACTAAAACTTGCCCGCACCAAGCCATTCATTCCGTAAGCACTTCACCGCAAGCTAAATTCGACCACTCTAAGCTCAAAGCATGCCGGGAAATCCAACCAAACAGCGGCATAGCCCTTCCCACATTTTCATTCTTAAAAATATATATACTAGTTATTCAGGTAGTCCATCAGTCCGTCAGTCATTAGTTAGTTTGTTAGTTAGTTAACATTCGAAAATAAAACTGAATGTTTCCTTCGGAACCAGTCATTATGTCATTAAGTGTACTACAGAAATGATTTGCTATCCAACAATTTGAGCTCAGGTATCCCTACTGATCAGCGGCTCCCGCAAAAATAACCATCTTGGTAAACCGGCCTAAGGTCCGTTAGCATGCTCTGGGATAAAGCTACTTTTCTACCACTTACCCTTATTTTATATTCCGAAGTCCTATCAGGAAGGGTTAGCGTATGAGAAATAGTATCTCTTGTCACTCCCGAATCCACTGTTTCTTCCCATAGAAGAATGCCTTTCTCGTTCGCAAAGTACAGTACATATTTTCTGATAACGCCATTGGTCCATTCAGGTTTTTGCCATTGTAATATCAATGTTACGTCGTCTTTTCTCTTGACAGAAAGACCTAGAGGTGCACTAGGAGCTGGAATTAAAGACGATTAACTATTGCTCAATTTCTACAGTGCTGTTACTTTGGTTCAGGATTTTATAGGGGCTGTGTCATGACGAGAGGAATAGTCCCTTTCACAGTTCCCTCCGCCATTTTGAATATTTCACATAAAGTGCGCATGAAAACGAGGTGAACGGTGACTCGTACGCGAATATAAAACAAACCAGGAAATTCTATTAATATGTTTAAAAACAAATCGAGAAATTCGATGTACAATCGTGTAATATTCCTATCTGCAAAACGTTGGCTGCCGTAGCGTCGCTCGAGTCACCGTTAGCCTCGTTTTCATGCAGTTGCACCTACTTTACAAGACAATGGCGGAAGAAACTGTGAAATAAGATATACTGAAGAACCTTGCGCACATATAGGATGGTTAAAATCAAATGAATGTAAATATGCAGAAATGTTTAACAAATTGCGAATAGGAAAATATTGCATCCATTTCAATCAAGCATTGACGGAGGAGACTTTAGTTGTTTGTAACCAATTAACAGCCACCAATCGAACATTAACTCCATACATGCGCAACACCATGACATAGCCCCTTTAACTGTTTGTAACCAATTAACAGCCACCAATCGAACATTAACTCCATACATGCGCAACACCATGACATAGCCCCTTTATCTGTTTGTAACCAATTAACAGCCACCAATCGAACATTAACTCCATACATGCGCAACACCATGACATAGCCCCTTTAACTGTTTGTAGCCAATTAACAGCCACCAATCGAACATTCACTCCACACATGCGCAACACCATGACATAGCCCCTTTATCTGTTTGTAACCAATTAACAGCCACCAATCGAACATTAACTCCATACATGCACAACACCATGACATAGCCCCTTTATCTGTTTGTAACCAATTAACAGCCACCAATCGAACATTAACTCCATACATGCACAACACCATGACATAGCCCCTTTATCTGTTTGTAGCCAATTAACAGCCACCAATCGAACATTCACTCCACACATGCGCAACACCATGACATAGCCCCTTTATCTGTTTGTAACCAATTAACAGCCACCAATCGAACATTAACTCCATACATGCGCAACACCATGACATAGCCCCTTTATTTGTTTGTAACCAATTAACAGCCACCAATCGAACATTAACTCCATACATGCGCAACACCATGACATAGCCCCTTTATCTGTTTGTAACCAATTAACAGCCACCAATCGAACATTAACTCCATACATGCGCAACACCATGACATAGCCCCTTTATCTGTTTGTAACCAATTAACAGCCACCAATCGAACATTAACTCCATACATGCGCAACACCATGACATAGCCCCTTTATCTGTTTGTAACCAATTAACAGCCACCAATCGAACATTAACTCCATACATGCGCAACACCATGACATAGCCCCTTTATCTGTTTGTAACCAATTAACAGCCACCAATCGAACATTAACTCCATACATGCGCAACACCATGACATAGCCCCTTTATCTGTTTGTAACCAATTAACAGCCACCAATCGAACATTAACTCCATACATGCGCAACACCATGACATAGCCCCTTTATCTGTTTGTAACCAATTAACAGCCACCAATCGAACATTAACTCCATACATGCGCAACACCATGACATAGCCCCTTTATCTGTTTGTAACCAATTAACAGCCACCAATCGAACATTAACTCCATACATGCGCAACACCATGACATAGCCCCTTTATCTGTTTGTAACCAATTAACAGCCACCAATCGAACATTAACTCCATACATGCGCAACACCATGACATAGCCCCTTTATTTGTTTGTAACCAATTAACAGCCACCAATCGAACATTAACTCCATACATGCGCAACACCATGACATAGCCCCTTTATTTGTTTGTAACCAATTAACAGCCACCAATCGAACATTAACTCCATACATGCGCAACACCATGACATAGCCCCTTTATTTTTTGTAACCAATTAACAGCCACCAATCGAACATTAACTCCATACATGCACAACACCATGACATAGCCCCTTTAACTGTTTGTAGCCAATTAACAGCCACCAATCGAACATTCACTCCACACATGCGCAACACCATGACATAGCCCCTTTATTTGTTTGTAACCAATTAACAGCCACCAATCGAACATTAACTCCATACATGCACAACACCATGACATAGCCCCTTTAACTGTTTGTAGCCAATTAACAGCCACCAATCGAACATTCACTCCACACATGCGCAACACCATGACATAGCCCCTTTATCTGTTTGTAACCAATTAACAGCCACCAATCGAACATTAACTATATACATGCGCAACACCATGACATAGCCCCTTTATCTGTTTGTAACCAATTAACAGCCACCAATCGAACATTAACTCCATACATGCGCAACACCATGACATAGCCCCTTTATCTGTTTGTAACCAATTAACAGCCACCAATCGAACATTAACTCCATACATGCGCAACACCATGACATAGCCCCTTTATCTGTTTGTAACCAATTAACAGCCACCAATCGAACATTAACTCCATACATGCGCAACACCATGACATAGCCCCTTTAACTGTTTGTAGCCAATTAACAGCCACCAATCGAACATTCACTCCACACATGCGCAACACCATGACATAGCCCCTTTATCTGTTTGTAACCAATTAACAGCCACCAATCGAACATTAACTCCATACATGCACAACACCATGACATAGCCCCTTTATCTGTTTGTAACCAATTAACAGCCACCAATCGAACATTGACCCCATACATGCGCAACACCATGACATATCCCCTTTAACTGTTTGTAACCAATTAACAGCCACCGATCGAACATTGACTCCACACATGCGCAACACTGGCATAGCCCCTTTAACTGTTAGTATCCAATTAACAGCCACCAATCGAACATTGACTTCATACATGCGCAACACCATGACATAGCCCCTTTAACTGTTTGTAACCAATTAACAGCCACCGATCGAACATTGACTCCACACATGCGCAACACTGGCATAGCCCCTTTAACTGTTAGTATCCAATTAACAGCCACCAATCGAACATTGACTTCATACATGCGCAACACCAAGACATATCCCCTTTAGCTGTTTGTAACCAATTAACAGCCACCAATCGAACATTGACCCCATACATGCGCAACACCATGACATATCCCCTTTAACTGTTTGTAACCAATTAACAGCCACCGATCGAACATTGACTCCACACATGCGCAACACTGGCATAGCCCCTTTAACTGTTAGTATCCAATTAACAGCCACCAATCGAACATTGACTTCATACATGCGCAACACCATGACATAGCCCCTTTAACTGTTTGTAACCAATTAACAGCCACCGATCGAACATTGACTCCACACATGCGCAACACTGGCATAGCCCCTTTAACTGTTAGTATCCAATTAACAGCCACCAATCGAACATTGACTTCATACATGCGCAACACCAAGACATATCCCCTTTAGCTGTTTGTAACCAATTAACAGCCACCGATCGAACATTGACTCCACACATGCGCAACACTGGCATAGCCCCTTTAACTGTTAGTATCCAATTAACAGCCACCAATCGAACATTGACTTCATACATGAGCAACACCATGACATAGCCCCTTTAACTGTTTGTAGCCAATTAACAGCCACCAATCGAACATTAACTCCACACATGCGCAACACCATGACATAGCCCCTTTAATTGTTTGTAGCCAATTAACAGCCACCAATCTAACATTGACCCCATACATGCGCAACACCATGACATAGCCCCTTTAACTGTTTGTAACCAATTAACAGCCACCAATCGAACATTGAGACTCCATACATGCGCAACACCATGACATAGCCCCTTTAAATTATTTGCACTCGTAGGATTACATCACTCTGTAAATTCGGCCGCTCTAAAACCCTGGTTTTCACTAGCGACACAAGCAGTCTCGCACCCAGAGCTCATCTCCACATGAGCACTGGGTACGACACAAGTATAAACACAAGTATAAACACAAGCAACATACGCAGACGCAGTACAATATTTATCATTAATTAGCGGAATTTGTTCTACTCACAGGTGTGAGATTACAACAAGTACCGCAACTCTGCGTCTGCGTATTTTGCTTGTGCTTATGTCGCTAATGTGAACCAGGTTTAACTCACAGGTGTGGGATAAGGACAAGCGCTACTATAAATGATCAGTACATTATTGCGTCGTCTGTGTATGTTGATTGCGCTTATGCTGGCATGGTATTTGCGCATGTTTGAGTCGATGTACGATTGTAGCCCGTTTACTGGCTACAAACCGTAAATGTTCTCTCCCACAATACTTGATTGTAATGATAGGCATTATATTCCTTGAAGACTATGCCAATACAAAGTTTGTTAGTCATGTTTGCATATGTGCTTTGATTTTATCCATCCCACATGTGCGCGAGGTTCGTCAGTTCATATGAACATCGCTGAAAATAACTCGGTATCCAGAATAGATATGAAGACCTCTCATCATTACATAGCCTGATTATCAGACGGTACGAGGTCGTCCGCTCACTTCCGCGGACGACCTCGTACCGTCTGATAATCAGGCTAATCATTACACAGCCACATTAAATAATTACAGTGAAGTTAATTATGATAATATAATACTATAAGTCATAGTGATAACATAGGCTTAAATTAAGGATCTGGCAGTTTAGCTGCTAAGTTTACATATTTGTTTATAAAAAACACATACCCAACATTTACGTTTTCCTGAACAACTGGGTTTTGGTTAAAATACTTCATTTTATTCCAAATACTACTGCATATCTACCCCCACCCCTCCCCCTCCATTATTATATTGTCTATATATTACCCCAGGCTCCGATTAACAAATAGATAAGTGTAAGGACACATTCTTGTGGGACTATTCTGATTAGTCCTATTGTGACTAGTCCTATTGTGACTAGTCCTATTGTGACTAGTCCTATTGTGACTAGTCCTATTGTGGCTAGTCCTATTGTGGCTAGTCCTATTGTGGCTAGTCCTATTGTGACTAGTCCTATTGTGACTAGTCCTATTGTGACTAGTCCTATTGTGACTAGTCCTATTGTGACTAGTCCTATTGTGACTAGTCCTATTGTGACTAGTCCTATTGTGACTAGTCCTATTGTGACTAGTCCTATTGTGACTAGTCCTATTGTGACTAGTCCTATTGTGACTAGTCTATTGTGACTAGTCCTACTGTGACTAGTCCTACTGTGACTAGTCCTACTGTGACTAGTCCTACTGTGACTAGTCCTACTGTGACTAGTCCTATTGTGACTAGTCCTATTGTGACTAGTCCTATTGTGACTAGTCCTATTGTGACTAGTCCTATTGTGACTAGTCCTATTGTGACTAGTCCTATTGTGACTAGTCCTATTGTGACTAGTCCTATTGTGACTAGTCCTATTGTGACTAGTCCTATTGTGACTAGTCCTATTGTGACTAGTCCTATTGTGACTAGTCCTATTGTGACTAGTCCTATTGTGACTAGTCCTATTGTGACTAGTCCTATTGTGACTAGTCCTATTGTGACTAGTCCTATTGTGACTAGTCCTATTGTGACTAGTCCTATTGTGACTAGTCCTATTGTGACTAGTCCTATTGTGACTAGTCCTATTGTGACTAGTCCTATTGTGACTAGTCCTATTGTGACTAGTCCTATTGTGACTAGTCCTATTGTGACTAGTCCTATTGTGACTAGTCCTATTGTGACTAGTCCTATTGTGACTAGTCCTATTGTGACTAGTCCTATTGTGACTAGTCCTATTGTGACTAGTCCTATTGTGACTAGTCCTATTGTGACTAGTCCTATTGTGACTAGTCCTATTGTGACTAGTCCTATTGTGACTAGTCCTATTGTGACTAGTCCTATTGTGACTAGTCCTATTGTGACTAGTCCTATTGTGACTAGTCCTATTGTGACTAGTCCTATTGTGACTAGTCCTATTGTGACTAGTCCTATTGTGACTAGTCCTATTGTGACTAGTCCTATTGTGACTAGTCCTATTGTGACTAGTCCTATTGTGACTAGTCCTATTGTGACTAGTCCTATTGTGACTAGTCCTATTGTGACTAGTCCTATTGTGACTAGTCCTATTGTGACTAGTCCTATTGTGACTAGTCCTATTGTGACTAGTCCTATTGTGACTAGTCCTATTGTGACTAGTCCTATTGTGACTAGTCCTATTGTGACTAGTCCTATTGTGACTAGTCCTATTGTGACTAGTCCTATTGTGACTAGTCCTATTGTGACTAGTCCTATTGTGACTAGTCCTATTGTGACTAGTCCTATTGTGACTAGTCCTATTGTGACTAGTCCTATTGTGACTAGTCCTATTGTGACTAGTCCTATTGTGACTAGTCCTATTGTGACTAGTCCTATTGTGACTAGTCCTATTGTGACTAGTCCTATTGTGACTAGTCCTATTGTGACTAGTCCTATTGTGACTAGTCCTATTGTGACTAGTCCTATTGTGACTAGTCCTATTGTGACTAGTCCTATTGTGACTAGTCCTATTGTGACTAGTCCTATTGTGACTAGTCCTATTGTGACTAGTCCTATTGTGACTAGTCCTATTGTGACTAGTCCTATTGTGACTAGTCCTATTGTGACTAGTCCTATTGTGACTAGTCCTATTGTGACTAGTCCTATTGTGACTAGTCCTATTGTGACTAGTCCTATTGTGACTAGTCCTATTGTGACTAGTCCTATTGTGACTAGTCCTATTGTGACTAGTCCTATTGTGACTAGTCCTATTGTGACTAGTCCTATTGTGACTAGTCCTATTGTGACTAGTCCTATTGTGACTAGTCCTATTGTGACTAGTCCTATTGTGACTAGTCCTATTGTGACTAGTCCTATTGTGACTAGTCCTATTGTGACTAGTCCTATTGTGACTAGTCCTATTGTGACTAGTCCTATTGTGACTAGTCCTATTGTGACTAGTCCTATTGTGACTAGTCCTATTGTGACTAGTCCTATTGTGACTAGTCCTATTGTGACTAGTCCTATTGTGACTAGTCCTATTGTGACTAGTCCTATTGTGACTAGTCCTATTGTGACTAGTCCTATTGTGACTAGTCCTATTGTGACTAGTCCTATTGTGACTAGTCCTATTGTGACTAGTCCTATTGTGACTAGTCCTATTCTGACTAGTCCTATTCTGACTAGTCCTATTCTGACTAGTCCTATTCTGATTAGTCCTATTCTGATTAGTCCTATTCTGACTAGTCCTATTCTGACTAGTCCTATTCTGATTATTCCTATTCTGACTAGTCCTATTCTGACTAGTCCTATTCTGATTAGTCCTATTCTGACTTGTCCTATTCTGACTTGTCCTATTCCCATATAGAAACAACAGAATACTCGGAATACTAATTCCCACAACATATTCTGAAAACGGAATAATATTGACAGAGGTGACCTGAGAACTAACGTATAATTAAAGGAAGTATTTTTTTCGGCCGGATACGCACGTTCCACAGGCTTCCCGCCAGAAATTCCCATATAAACGCCATTTTTCCTCTTCCGCTGCTGTTCTGTTCAATCTGCTAGAGCGGATTTTGTATGAGTGGGATAAAAAATACGGCAGATCCGTACCCTTACCGTAACTGCACTGTAACTTGTTACTGTACCGTAACTATGATTGGTTCAGAAAGACAAAACAATAGCCAGAAACCATTTCAACGTCACGGCATGCCGTACAATAACCGTGCCGTAAGTCATTGCCGTAACTTATCCACTTATACGAAATCCTCTCTAAACCATTTCAATGTCACGGCATGCCGTACAGTAACCGTACCGTAAGTCATTGCCGTAACTTACTCACTCATACGAAATATGCTGTATTGGGACCAGAATTAAGAGAATGCTATTTTGTCCAGTCATTCTTAAAATGGATTAGTTCCAAATAGAACATAGGGCCCCTAAGGGCAACTCGTGGATTGTCAGTGAGCTATTTTGGTATATACTAAAAATCGCGTGACCGATGACGTCATCGTTACGCCATCACCACTAAGTGAATCGTGGGAAAATAATACCATACCTGTCCAAGTTTGAACTGTCTGGCATTAGAAATGAAGGAGATATTGGCATGTACTTAAAGTGCCTATGAACAATACATTTTTATTTTAGATATCAATTCTAAATCAAGTGAATAGTAGAATGGTAAAATATATTTTGCTTTGAGTGCTGTGCCGCTGAGTTAAGGAGGTTTTAATATCCAAAATGCTAATTACATGACGTCAGGGGAGGTAGCTGCAATCACTTCTTAGTGGTTGCGAATGGGCGTTTCTACTGATATAGAAAAACAAATTTCTAACATCATTTTATTTCAACCATGGGTATAACACTGATAATTTGAAAAAATTGTTTAATTGTAACAAAAAAAATTGTATAATAAGTGAAACCTCCCCTGACGTCATGTAATTAGCATTTTGGATATTAAAACCTCCTTACTCAGTGGCACATCATTCAAGGCAAGATCTATTGTACCATTCTACTATTCACTTGATGTAGAATTCATATCTAAAATAAAAAAATAAGGTTCATAGGCACTTTAAAATCATGAGAGCGATGACGTCATCCAAGTTTGAACTGTCTGGCATTAGAAATGAAGCAGATATGGGCATGTACTTAAAACACGTAATCGATGCCGTCATCGTTACGTCATCGCCATTAAGTGATTGATAGGGACCCACTACCATGTCTGTCCAGGTTTGAAGTGTCTGGCATTAGATGGGCACCGTCAATACATCTTCTCCAGCATGACCAAATCTTTTCGAAACCTTGGACGGTCATTCGGAAAGTCAACGGCGAGTCGTCGAGTCACAGAAAGAAACGACGAATAATTTATCGCGTATCCACCTGAACCCAATAACTCGTTCTGCACATTCGTGCATCCACGAGTTAAATTACCATTTTGTATGGAATAAACGACCTATTCATAGCTTGATTACGTATAGAACTACGTATAGATCTTCCAGCCAGTTGACCTCTGGGTCATGCACTGTTTATGTTTGATAAAACGTTTGCAAGTTACATTTGGCTAGCGTTAGATTCCCAAAAACTCAATTATGCGCCGATGTGGACCGGATAAAAACTCGTTTTAACCTCTTCGATATGTGATTTCAAAGTTCAGCGGGGCATTTTGATTTAAAGATCAATTCGATTTAGCTACACTAAATAATAACTTTGTCACACAATCCTTGGCAGATTGGAACGTTCCAGAACTACTTAGACTGCATGCGTCAACACAATTAGCCATTATCAAGCGAAGGTTCTATACTAGCCTGCGTAGCGGGCCCGAAAGGAGGAAAATAGGGAAAGAAGAAAGGGAGAAGAGGGGGACTGGAGAAGAGGAAGAAGAGGGGGGGGGGGGGGGGGGGGGGATGGTGGGGGGAAGGAAAGAAGGGAGGACCTGCAACAGACCCCCGCAAAACCCGTATATTTCCGTACTCTCAGAGCACGAAAAATTCCCATTGGCTAAGAGACGTTGGACTGTCAATCAAGTGAAATTCGATGCTTCATAAGTTCATTACTCAAAATAGCTTTCCAAAAGGTATATAGCGGACGAAGATGCCGACTGATGTATTCGACTCCTGTTTAGAATATGCTTTGTCGACGTTGAGGGGAAGAGGTTTCACTTTCTCCAATTATTTGAAGGCAAAGATTTGATGACAGTTTTGCCGACAGGTTACGGGAAAAGTCTGATTTTCCAGTTGTTCGTATTTATCGTAAAGACGAGAAACGCGAAGCAGGGTGATGAGAAGAACGATAATATCCTCGTGATTTCACCGCTTACGAGTATTATGAAGGACCAGAGCTGTAAATTGGACACTGAACTGCTACCTCTCGGCAAAGGATTTTGTTAGGAAAAAGTGCAAGCTGATCTGCATCACTCAATTTGACGCAACTATCAAACTTGCTGTAACTTGTAAATTCCCGCGCACTTTCACGTTCTAGCACTGTGATCAGTAACTCCTGAAACATAAACATGTGCCGAAATATTGCATTAATAGCAGTTTTCCATCGGGATAAACAAATGTTTGTGATTATAAGTTGACTTTCCTGATCGAAGTTACTTCGTACAGTTATATTTCTCGATGGATAGGCAACAACAACCTTCACTTTGGAGGTTTAGAGGCCTAGGTGTCAATATCGTCCACGTTAATTAAGTCTTGAAAATATTCCAAGTTCGGTAGGTGTGCAGAAGGTTTAACAAGTTGTAAAACGACTCATATCCCGAATGCTTCTGTAGTCCACAGCCGTAGGTTATTCGAATATTTTTCTTGCAAAGGCGACAACACTCATTTGGATTATCCTTCGTCTATTAGATTTTATTATAGCTGGAGGAATATTTTCTTTTGACGCCGTATATCTTTCTTTTACCCCGGGAATTCGTGCATGTGCATGGCAGTAACTGGAAATGTTAAAAACATTTTTTTACTCGATATGATTGGACGGTTTTGACAGATGAGATAATTACTTAATTGTGGGCGGAAATGGGTTTTGCTGGGGTCTATTGCAGGTCCTCCTTTCTTTTCTTTCCTCCTCCCCTCCCCTCCTCTTCTTCCCTCTTTCCCAGTCCCCCTCTTCTCCCTTTCTTCTTTCCCTCTTTTCCTCCTTTAGGGCCCGCTACGCAGGCTAGTATAGAACCTTCGCTTGATAATGGCTAATTGTGTTGACGCATGCAGTCTAAGTAGTTCTGGAACGTTCCAATCTGCCAAGGATTGTGTGACAAAGTTATTATTTAGTGTAGCTAAATCGAATTGATCTTTAAATCAAAATGCCCCGCTGAACTTTGAAATCACACATCGGCGCAGAATTGAGTTTTTGGGAATCTAACGCTAGCCAAATGTAACTTGCAAACGTTTTATCAAACATAAACAGTGCATGACCCAGCGGTCAACTGGCTGGAAGATCAAAGAAAACACATGTTTTTTTAGGATGGAACCTATGTGAATATATTACGTTATTTCAGTTCAGTTCGATAAAGTGAAATAATTAATGTCAAAATTTCGGTAAATACTAAGTCACATTTGGATATATTAAACTCCATTCTGTCTTGTTCTGAAAAAAAAAGGAAAACTTATTTAAAATGACTGTGAATGTAAAACCATTCATGCCAGAGGTTTCGCTGTTTTTTTAGCAGAATAGAAATATCTTGAACAGATGAAGAAATGTTCTTCCCTTCAACTATATTTGACGATGAAATTCGCAGCCTAGAGGAAGATCATGCTACTCAAAGCGATGAAGAATTTTTAAATGATGTAGAAGGGATTGAAGCTGAGGAGGATGAACATCGTGCTGTAGACAACGCGCCCATTCATGTTCATGAAAAGTCTTGGCGTTGGCTTCCACACGAGTGGCTTATGAAGACAACTCTCTTTGCAAATCAAAAAGCAAATTATTTTGTTAACTAAAAACCACGTGACCGATGACGTCATCGTTACGTCATCACCACTAAGTGAATCGTGGGGAAACAATACCTATAAACTGTCTGGCAATAGAAATGAGGGAGATATGGGCATGTAGTTAACATCACGTAACCGATGACGTCATCGTTACGTCATCACCACTAGGTGCTTGATAGGGACCTACTACCATGTCTGTCAGGTTTGAGCGTGGTGGCATTAGAAATGAGGGAGATATGGGCATGTACTTAAAATCACGTGAGCGATGACGTCATCATTACGTCATCACCACTAAGTGATTTGTAGGGATGCTTGTGGTTCGGCTTGGGGAATACACTCTGTGTATTTTGTTGGATGAAGTGCTCCCGTACAGGTCACCCTTTGCCCCATAGACTCACACGATTGGCTATTTGGGGCGTCGTGCCCCCTTCAGAAAATATAAGGACCTTACCCATGGGGGATTATGAATCCGCCCTGTTAAGGATCGGGGAATTATGACCCCCGCGAGAGGAATGGGGCCTCTCACCCCATAGACTCACACGATTAGCTATTTGAGGCGTCGTGCCCCCTTCAGAAAATATAAGGAGCTTACCCATGGGGGATTATGAATCCGCCCTGGTAAGGATTGGGGGATTATGACCCTCGCGAGAGGATTGGGGCCTCTCACCCCATAGACTAACATGATTAGCTATTTGGGGCATCGTGCCCCCTTATCCAGAAAATATAAGGACCTTACCCATGGGGGATTATGAATCCGCCCTGGTAAGGATTGGGGGATTGTGACCCCCGCGAGACGATTGGGGCCTCTCACCAGCATAAGGACCTTACCCATGAGAGATTATGAATCCCTGGGAAGAATTGGGGGAATGACCCTCATGGGAGGATTTGAGCTCCCGTTGCCATGGTAACTTAGACATGAAAGCAATATGTGCCTCAACCTGAGTACTTCATTCCACAACCCTTTTACCCCACAAGCTGTTGTATGTCTCACTTATTTCAATGGGTTAGGAGCATTAATCAATTCTTGGACGCGTACCATAAACATCCGTAAATACATCTTCGGAATATCGAACACTATTCGGACAGCCAACGGAGAGTCCCCGATGTACACAGAAAAAAACTGATCTACACACCATAAAACGATGAATAAATTAGCTTGGACCACTAACCCCAATAACTCGTGTTCTTCGTTTGCGCGCATCCACGAGTTAAAAACGATGACCGTCTATTCTGGCTAATATTCCCAAAAGAATTGATTCTGAATTGATTCTTATGGCTCTACGAATGAAGCACGTCAACGTACCGTCTTCAGGCAGCATCTGATCCACAGGCTCAGAGTAAGACCCCCAGCTATCATTTGACTCCTCACAAACTACAAACGTGAACATGTTGTAGGGCTTCAGACCAACTACTGTGGTGCGTCTGTGATATGGTTTCGTTACCTAGCAACAGGGAGACAAAAAAATCAATCAAAATCGATTTAAACACATTTGCGTCAACTTTAAAGGGAACCTCGACTCATTTGAATATGATTTTGATGTTTGATCTACTGCGCATGTCAAGATTTCCGTCACAGATTTCATAACTTAGTTTTTCTGTCGATATGGATTCAATAGATGGGTTGCACATGACGTCACGGCGGCCATGTTGGTGTACCTTTAACAATAGAGTCTTCGTTAGCTTCTTTTGTTAGGTACACCAACATGGCCGCCATGTCCTTTGTCATTTGAATCTCTGGGGATTGATTGAAACCCATCTATTACGGGCAGTAAGGGTTAATTGAAAAATATGTTAGTAAAATAAGCCAAATCACTTCGTTACACCACAAGTACACGTTTAAGTAATGGTCCAGATAAGAACTGTGGTGTCAACGGCAAGGAATGTTAAAAGGTGTTAATTTTCTATTATTCTTTCTCGTAATTTCATTGGTTGATACTTATAAATTCAATAGGAACCCATCGAAATAATGCATTTTCATTCGATATATTTTTGTGGTTTGAATTTATTTTTGATCAAACTACCTATGGTTTAATTTCGAAGAATATCGTGTGTGGGGAAAGTTCTCAAATTTGTGATTGAAAAATTCTTTGTTTTCTCTGAATCCGATTGGCTGGATGATGGCTCCTCTGCGTTTTCACAGAGAAAAGAGCCAATAGCATAAAAAAATACTTTATTTTCGAGATGTAGTTTGAACTGTAGATACCTCCTAAAGCACTTAAGGGATATTCAAGCAAAATCGTATGTGGGGGAGGCTCATTACCACAGAACAATGGATTCTACTACAGTTCTTATCTGGACCATTACTTAAATAGATTATATAAATTATCTAAAATTATCTAAGTTGTGTATATTTGAAGTTGTAGAGGCCGTATTTCAAGATGACGTTCCTTCTTCTTCTTCTTCCAGTTTGACCCACCTCCTTCACTAATGAAGATTATTGTGAGCGTTAATAGTATAAATAATAATTAATAAAATAAAATAATAGGTTGTTAATAACAATGGTCAGGGGCAGCCAATTGTAATGCCCCAGTGCAGCAAGCTTCTCCTTGAATGTAAGGTTGCCTCTTCGTCTGCCTAAACTTTGCTGTTTTATAGATCCATTCTTTTCTCTACCCTGTCATGCACGTCCGTTTTGCCAAAAACTTCCCTCATGCACTGAAAACACAATCAATTTCCATTGTATACCATGGAAAAATTATGTAAATTGCAATTTACACCACCATTGTTTAAGTAATATAAGACGCTTTCCATGTCTTTGTTCTCTTATATAAACACGCGGGATATGTTGGGAGAACAAAGAAAAACTTGAAAATCACGAGCCGCTAGGCGAGTGATTTTTAAGTTTTTCTGCGTTCTCCCAACATATCCCAAGTGTTTATATAAGAGAACAAAGACATGGAAAGCGTTTTATATTGCTTTTATAAAATAACGAACAGGAAAAACACGAGAGATAAATCTTACGCACGCACGATCAGAAGATCAATTCTCCTAACTGTAAGAGTCGTCAGAAATCGACCGGCGACGGTGAGTTTGCACAGCGCGGGAAATCGCCCGATACAGAACTGAGAAAAACGAAGGAATGCTCTGTGTCAGTGTGTGGCTCTATTTTAAAAAAACATCTGCTTCAACATTCCCCGAAAAGAATAAGTCGGAATTCAATACATGCTTTCCCGTAAGGCATTCAAGGAGTGGTGGACTTGAACTGGGTGTTTTTGTCGCTGAATGACAGAATGTTCACGAGGAAACAGGATTCCCCTGTTGAACTTTGAAGCAGATTTTAGTTGAATGAACTTTTATTTTCCCCAAACTCAATGGAAAGATCTAGCTGTTGGAACCTTCCTTCCAATGAGATGAGGCTAAGAGTGCAAGGTAAGAGGGAAAAGCTCATTTTGTCCTGTGAAAGAAAAATCAACAAAATACCAACTTCACAACTGTGAGTTTGCAAACTGTGAGTTTACAAAATTCATGTAGTTCACTAGTTGTTCATAAAATGGCAAGAAAGGTAAAACCCTTATCTGAATTATCTAAGACCAAGCAGGGTGAATGAAAACAATTGGCCTTATATGAAGGCTTATTATTTCGTGACTTCGTCACCGACAAAATGTCGTACTTGAAGTTGAACATTACGCGTATTAGTTTAAATTTAGTTTGGGATAAAAAATGACAGAGACAGAAATTGAAAGAGTATTGCCTTGCTTTTCCCTCTTGTCTACTCTAGTCTCTAGCTCGATTCCTCACTCTATTTGTCTATAAGGAGGTTGTTTAAAAACTAGACTTGTTAGCCGTTTGTGTGTTTTAGTTTTACCGTAAAAAAATAAGTTAAACGAAAAGTGGTTTTGACTTTTGTTTGTTGGATCGGCGAATAAAAATATCTTGGCCGGGATGGTTATCAAATTTGATAACTTCGTCGATTGGTTGTATTTTTGTTAAATATATCTGTCGCTTTTGCTGATTACAATGATATTGAAAGCCAACGTTTGGTGAAGACATTCTTCCTCGTCGTTTGCCATTTTGATCAGTTCATTCACAATCGCGTGCCAGCGAATTTCCATGTCTTTGGACTCTCATATAAACACGGCTTTCAGCCAATCAGCACGCGAGTTTCCTCTGGGTTATTTTATAATATAATATCATCACAAATCCGAATTTCTATGGTGTTTCCGTAGTATTACATGCATGATATTTCTATGGTTGTTGTTTTTTTTTTTTTTTGCCAGGGAGCCCACTCACAATAGTGATTTCAGTGAGGCCCTGCAGGGACATAGAAAAAGTTATATATATATATACATAAATAAATTAAAAATATAAAAACAATAATATATATAAAACTTATTGTTTTTGTGTTTGTATAGGTAATCAAATGGGGACGAGTGAAATTAGGGAGTAATGTAATGTCCTCTATGGTATTTCCATGATATTACCATGATATTTCTATGGTATTTGTATAGGTAATCAAATGAGGACGAGTGAAATTAGGGAGTAATTTAATGTTCTCCATTGTATTTCCATGGTATTACCATGATATTTCCATATTTTCGAAAGTATTGGAAATGTCATGGAAATTCGGATTTTTTATCATATTTCCATGCTATGGTATAACACTGATAGTGTAAATTGCAATTTAGAGGATTTGTCAAGGGTTTTTCGATACTCGGTGGATATTGGTTGGATTTTCTAGTGTCAAAGCCCGATCAAGCTAACCTAAGATTAAGGGGTAATCATTATTTTGATTTGCGTTAACAACCAGGTCTTGATGTTCGTCTAATATTACCTATAAAGTTAATAGGTCCTTTGCAGCTAACAGTCATGTGCTGATATATCACTTCAATAATTTGGCTCGTGATCCCATGGGAAAGGCTTTACTGGATGGCAAACAAACTTCAAAATGCTGTTTTAGAAAGATCGACAATCGATTGGAGGTGGAAAATAGGATTTACAAACAGGTTTCTCCAATAACACTACCGATCTCGTACGAGTGCCTTTAAATAAACGAAGTCAGATGTTTTGCCATCCAGTACAACCACATGATTGTCTAACTGCAATCTGTACCTTGACGATCTTTTGCCCATCCTCATCCTTGATGTCCGGATGACCGCGTAGTGTCCATTTCACCATGTATCTCGTCACTTCACCTACAGACTTAATAGGGGCCTGCCACGTGACCTTAACGCTTCTCGGGGAGATGACGTCAATATCCACATCCTGGGGCTGGCCAGGTACTGTATCACAAAAGTAAACACTGCTAGGGTAACATAGTCTGAGTCAAACTCGTATTAATCGGTCAGTAAACACTACTAGCCTAATTTAAGGGTAACATAGTCTGAGTCAAATCCGTATTAATCGGTCAGTAAACACTACTAGGGTAGCATAGTCTTAGTCAAACTCGTATTAATCGGTCAGTAAACACTGCTAGGGTAACATAGTCTGAGTCAAAGTTAACCCTTATTAATCGGTCAGTAAACACTGCTAGGGTAGCATAGTCTGAGTCAAATCCGTATTAATCGGTCAGTAAACACTGCTAGGGTAACATAGTCTGAGTCAAATCCGTATTAATCGGTCAGTAAACACTACTAGGGTAGCATAGTCTGAGTCAAACTCGTATTAATTGGTCAGTAAACACTGCTAGGGTAACATAGTCTGAGTCAAATCCGTATTAATCGGTCAGTAAACACTACTAGGGTAGCATAGTCTCAGTCAAACCCGTATTAATCGGTTTTTCGTCAATATCCACATCCTGGGGCTGGCCAGGTACTGTATCACAAAAGTAAATACTGCTAGGGTAACATAGTCTGAGTCAAACTCGTATTAATCGGTCAGTAAACACTACTAGCCTAATTTAAGGGTAACATAGTCTGAGTCAAATCCGTATTAATCGGTCAGTAAACACTGCTAGGGTAACATAGTCTGAGTCAAATCCGTATTAATCGGTCAGTAAACACTACTAGGGTAGCATAGTCTGAGTCAAACTCGTATTAATCGGTCAGTAAACACTACTAGGGTAACATAGTCTTAGTCAAACCCGTATTAATCGGTCAGTAAACACTGCTAGGGTAACATAGTCTGAGTCAAACCCGTATTAATCGGTCAGTAAACACAGCTAGGGTAACATAGTCTGAGTCAAATCCGTATTAATCGGTCAGTAAACACTGCTAGGGTAACATAGTCTGAGTCAAACCCGTATTAATCGGTCGCCCGCGACCACGGCTTATTTTAAAGTGTGTTCAGTAGTGTGTCTGTTTTCATTATTTTCTATATTGTGCCCACTGTTATCCCAATTTAAGTCGAACTATTTGCGTAATACAGCTTGATTAGCTTTAAGTTATTTCTAGGTAACCATACCTTTATACCAAATTTTCTTTTCCTAGCACAATAAATGTATTTGTTTCTCTTTTCTGGTATTAATAAACTTATTGTTATTGTTGTTGTTAGTCATCCAATATTCAACGGTCGCCCAACCATTCCCCAAGAGTGACCGCTAAATGGTTTGACTGTACTATTCTTGCGTTACAATCATTCCTAATAAGGGAATAAAATCACAAAAGGGTAGTGGCCATGTTGGTTGTCGTAAGCAGGGTTCGTCATTTATTTTCTAAAGATGTATTTTCCCTAATTTTAAACTCGTTAGTATTTAGCAAACTGTTCTATTGTTCTACTGTTTGGTCCGGCACTACTAAGCAAACTATCCATAAGTTACAATTAACTCAAAACTTTGCTTCCCGTATACTGTCTGGAACTAGGAAATTTGATCAGAGCTCACCTGGCCTTAAAGACCCCTGGACGACCTGTTACGCTATCGCGATGTCACTATGGTTTATAAGTGCCCCAATGGTTTGGCACCCAACTACTTAACCTCTAAACTAGTTAGGCATTCAGAAACTCACTCATATAACACTAGGCAGAGAGATAATATTAGTATACCGTACTGTAGAACCACCACCACTCAGCGTTCTTTTTTCTACCATGCATTAAAATATTGGAACTTGCTCAGTTCTAACACGAAGTCCAGTCATAGTACGGCAGTTTCAAAATCAACGCAAGGAATGAAATAAAAAGAAATAAAAAGAGATTAATATAGTTTCTATATTTTTAACACTGTAATTATTATTATTATCATAATTATTAATTAACACTGAATTTTTTTTGGAGAATTTATTATTGTAAATTAGTTCTGAAAATCCCAGTAGGGATGAACTAATAAGATGTATTGTATGGCATTGTAGGTTCGTATAACAAAAGTAGCTAATGAGGTATATTTTATTCCTACCAATCAACATGGCCGCCAGTGCAACCCCCCAATACTGATTCACCTATTTTACAGATCGTATAATAATCATATAAAACTAAAATTTAAAGAAAAAACACGTTACAGTCAAACCTGTATCAAGCAGTCACTCTTGAGGAATGAAATTCAACTGAGGTTTTACAGCTTACCGATTTTCAGCGTTGTTGCTGTTATCTTGTTGCTCCCAGGCCCCGCCCCTTTCACGGTAAATGCCTGCACCCACATCTCATACTCTGTCGTATGCTCCAGGCCCCGGACGGTTACGTGTAGAACTGAGGCATTAACAGTGATTGCGTTCTTAAGGACGGTGAAGTCAGCGGTCTTCGTTTTGTAGATCACGTGATAACCTAACAGCCTCCCATTGATAAATCGCATTGAAAGGGATTGCCACGTGACTATAATGGATGTCGCAGATTTTACTTTTGCTTTAACGCTTCCGGGAGCTTGACTTGGCACTGGAGAAGCGAAAAAGTGTGTTATTCTGCCTCGAGTATGACAATTCATGAGGCATGGTAGCGCAGCTCCAACTAGAACAGATCCAGCACGGACAGGCAAAATTATGGGGAGGGGAGGGGAGGGGGTCCGGGAACTCAGGAAGTTTGGAGTGCCGCCTACATTTCTGAGTGATGTAGGCATAAAATATATGTGACTTAAACCCGCCACAAGTTCCTGGAAACACTTCCGTACAGGGAAAACGACATCAACTCCGACTTGAAATGGATGGGGGTGGGTGGGCTGCCAAGTTCTCTCACTGTGGGTTTCTTGATAATGACACGTTGGGAGCTATGCTCCCCAGCCACAAATGAGAGGTGAGCCTTATGGCAAGATACAGCTTTGCATATTCAAAGGACTTTGTATAGCAAAATAATAGGATCTACGAAATAATTATTACTTATGTAGGATTCCTAAATATTCATATTCATACCAACCATAATACCTACTCTAACCCCAACCTTAACCTTAACCCATGGTTTAGGGATAATCCCAGGACTAGGGTTTTCCTTCCATTACTACCGATAGGATAATCCTTAGATTTCTCTTCTTTAATCCATGGCGTTGATCAATACAGGTAAAATCCTACTTTGTATCGAAGTTTTGCTCTCTTTTTTCACAATTAAGAGATGGTAAACTGGAAAATTCAAAATAATGTTTCCATGACGATATTTTGAGTTCAACTATTTCTCAATTTTCAATGTATCTTGATTAATTAAAAATTATTGTCATCATCTTCTTCATCATTACTGTTGTTGTTATTGTTATTTTTGTTATTATTATTATTATTATTACTATTATGATGATTATTTTTAGTAGCAGTTTTAGTAGTAGTCGTAGTAGTAGTAGTAGTTGTAATAGTAGTTGTATCAGTAGTGTTAGTCGTAGTTGTAGTTGTTGTAGTAGTAGTAGTGTTAGTAGTAATAATAGTTGTAGTCAGTAGTGGTATAGTGTTAGTCGTAGTTGTAGCAGTAGTAGTAGTAGTAGTGTTAGTCGTAGTACTAGTCAGAGTATTAGCGTTAGTCGTATATAGTAGTTGTAGTAGTAGTTATTTATGTAGTAGTAGCAGTAGTACTTAGTAGTAGTAGTAACATGCAAATTATAATATCTCAAACGTTCACCAACAATAATTGTTTTCTCTAACAATAATAAAATCCACGCAATCTTACCGTCCTCGTCTGTTTTAACAGAAATCGGCGAACTCTTAGGACCGCTTCCTTTGGCAGTAAAACCAGCTACCTCCACACTGTACGTAGAGAACGCCTTCAGGCCTGTAATCTCAACACTCAATGCTGATGCATTCACAGCAAGTGCATGCAATACTCCTGCGTAGCTGGTTGATCGTCTGGCTCTGTTTGTAACACTGCTGTAATATACATGGTAACCCTTCAAGGCTCCGTTAGCCTGCTCATCAGGGACTGGGCTCCACTTTATCAGCAGGCTGTTGGGGCCCGTGCTCCTCACGGTCACTTTTTCTGGAGCTATCTCTGGGACTGAGAATAGAAATTGGTATTATCGTGACGGGTTACTGCTGAGGTGGTGATATACGCTTTGTAAGCATTAATACTGTTATTACTATAAGTTATTACTATTAACCTTGCTACAATAAACAGCGCGAAACGCGCGCTCTGATTGGTCGATAGCCATGCGTTATTGGAGTACAGATGCACAGATGGCCTCCTTTATTGCTAATTATTGTATAAAACAAATATGTCATTCTTCTCTGTGTCTGTCCTCTTAAAGATGAAAAGATGACGTCACAACGTAAAGAGAACAAAGTAACAATCTCCACTGCGTCTCGTGGCGTACTTCTTTGTTCTCGTCCTGACGTCATCTGTGCATGTATAAAGGTATTCATTTATAAAGCGCAAATTCTATAATTATGAATATATTCAAATGCGCTTCACAAGGTTCAGTATTTGTGTGATATGGACTGCTATTGTGGCGCAATGTGCTGCCGTGCAGTTTACAATCATGAGTGATTGTTAGTACCTCAGAATACCAGGCTGTTGTATCGGGAGACAATCCCTTACTCTTTCTCGAAATAACACAACAGGTTCTTTCGCGTCCCCCTCGTATATAGAAGAGGAAGGAGACAAGGCCAACGGCTTATACGTCCCTGCCCAAGGACGCGGACGGGATTCGAACCCCAAACCTCCCGCACTCTAGACCGCGTGCTTTACCAACTGAGCTAACCAGTGAGACTATATAAGATGGCAGACGTACAACAAAATAGCATCTATTAACGATAAAATTCATTCAGATAATCCCATTATAATGTAAGGTATAGAATCATCCTAAGAACGTGCAGTTTGACTGGCTCATTATAAACAAATAGAAGACGATTTTTCTATATCCTTTAACAAATAAAAGATGGTTCTCCGGCGATGTTCTATAACAAAATAATGCATGCTCGAGATCTTGAAAGATGAGCGGAACGCGAGAGCATTTAGCAGCTTTTCAAGAAAGTGCATTATTTTGTTATACGACATAGGAGAACCATCCTCTATTTGGCATATAATATAACATTCGATAATGCTCGAGCGTACATTATAAGAAAATCAAGCACGCTGAGCAGCCAATGAAATCGCGCGTTCTTACGATGCTCCCATAATTGATATTATTATATAGCTAAGTAATTCCGCGAGCTATGATTGGTCAATTTGCGGGCCATCACTTCCTGTACGGACCTTCCTCCCACTTCCGGTCTCAAAGACAATGAAGAAGCCATAATGAAACATCTTATTAACCTCGTTTGCTCGGTCCGTACCGTAAGTACGGTCCGTACCGTAAGTTATGGATCCGGCCAGTTTTCCCCTTGTATCGAGCGCTTGGGCCATAAGAAAGGACTCGGTCCATAACTTACGGTACGGACCTCACACTCAGTTAATAAGAGGTATTTATAAATAGAAATAATGCACTTTCAAGGTCTTGTAAAGCTGTTCAATGCCCCTCATCCCGATCGTATATCCATTCACAGCTCTTCGATACCTTGAGCGTGATTTTTTAGAACATAAGTCTTCTATTTGTTAAATAGAATAATTAACATTATTTATGAAGGCATCAAAGCGAGGCCAGTTGTCCCAAAATCTCAAAATCTATGGCGGAAAATAATGTTGATTTATTTAATGACACAAAAGAACACAACCAGTGCGGTGCAACAGAAACTAAGCTATTTCTGACCGACTCTAATTCATAGTTCCGAACCTGTCAATTAAAAGACAGTTCAGACCAATCAGAACGGAGCAATGTTCCTCGGGAAAATCCCGCCGCCATCTTGTCCCACAAGCTCGTCACGAGATGAAAACACAAACTTGAGATCTTCGCAACGATTTAAGAAATTTAGCAAAAGGTAGGAAATCCATAAATCATCCGCACTGTTACGAAGACTATCACCGAACTCAAGACAAGATGAAAGGCTGATTGTACGGTACTGGGAATATATATAATTACTACCGATATTTCGGTTGGCCAGGGTACCGTTAGTTACAAATTTTAAATTTTGAAAACATGAATGTGAGACTAGGAGATAAAATTACAAGTGATGAGTGGGCGTGATAGAGAACTAAGAAAAATACAATTCCATAATAGAGACTGAGTAGTATAAAATTACATTTCTTCCTTTCTGTTCACCGAACTCAGCCTTTTTGTCATATTGATTTTCTCGGGTTAAAGTCTACGGCGTGTGGGACGTAGCAACAGTAACCAAGGGGAGGAGCTAATAGTGCGGCTATGAGAACTATCAATAGCTGACCCTTCGTATTGACCCGAACGCCTCTCTTCGATGTAATGAAACCATTGAAACCATCATTCTTGAATAGTGCTTCATTAATAATAATATTCTTTATTTAAAGAGGGTAACACCCAAAAGCAAAGCTTACAAACTTGTGGCCCTCAACTACTAATTTAAGTATAAAATATAACTTTACATATAGGTAGCAAATATGATAAAAACTACGGATAAAACTAAGATGTGCATTATATACAATTGAAATCAGAACCACAATTACTAACTAATAACATATAGCTAAAATCGATCTAATATAATCTAGAAATTGAACGAGTACATATATATTGACTAGAGACAGAGATTAAGATAAGTGAATTACAAAAAGCTAAACTTTAAAATGGTCAATTGACTTCTGTTGCAATAAAATATTATAAAAGTATTTGGACTTGAACATATTCAAAGAGGATACATCTTTAACATCAACTGGTAATGAATTCCACAATGATGAGGCTCTAAAAGCAAATGATCTGCCGCCTGCTGTTGTTAGGGATATCTTTGGAATCTGTACATTAAACCTAGACGAGCGAGTGTGTATTCTGTGTACTTTCTTAATAGGTTTAATGCCATCTGAAAGATAGGCTGGTGCATAGCCATTTAAAATCTTAAACATTAATATACAGCTCAAGTAATTACAGACTTCATGGATAGGAATCCAGCTAAGTGTATTAAATAAGGGAACGGAAGGGCTAAGTGCAGGTGCGTCTAATATAATTCGAGCAGCTCGTTTTTGTAATCTAAGAAGGCGGTACTTACCTTCTATGGAGCATCCACCCCAAACTGTGGCACAGTACTCGATCACAGGCTTAATTAGTGCATTATAAAATAGTATTCTTTCTGCATGAGGTATGTACCTTTTATTGCGGTTAAGTAATCCGATGCGTTGCGAAACCTTCTTTTCAGTATAATCAATGTGGATATTCCATGATAATGATTTGTCAATATGTACACCAAGTAGTTTAATCGATTCAGTTGACTGCAGTTTCGTGTTATTGACTGCTTATATCGCGATCGAGCGCCGAAATTTTGCGTTTGCTTCCAACGAGCATGACTTTCGTTTTCGTGGTGTTGATAACCATTTTATTATGAGAAGCCCAGGCCTGGATTGGTTTGAATCCTTCTATTAACTTTTGCTCAATGGCTTCTAGGGTCTTCCCGGATACAGTTTGTGTCGTGTCGTCAGCATACATGTCGATGGTAGATTCATTAGTGTGGAGCGATAAATCATTTATGAAAATGACAAACAGGAGAGGTCCCAATACTGAACCGTGGGGTACGCCATGAGTGACTGGTAACGTAGATGATATCGCATTGGCGATCTTGACAGACTGTCGACGATTACGGAGATATGACTTGAACCAGGCAAGGAAAGAATCGTTTAGGCCATAAAGCTGTAGTTTCGTCAGTAGAACATCATGGTCTATAAGATCAAAGGCCTTGCGGAAGTCAATGGCTATTAAACCATTAAGCAAACCTTTATCAATGTTCATAAATAATTCATCGACGATCTTCACCAAGGCTGTCTCGCACGAGTGAGCCTTACGAAAACCAGATTGGTTTTTGTAAATCAAATTGTGGTCACTTAGAAATTCATAGAAGGAGTTGTGAACATGCTTTTCCAATAACTTAGAGAGAATCGGTAGGACCGAGATGGGACGATAATTGTTACAGTCTTTCTTGTCACCACTTTTGTGAATTGGAGTAACACGTGCATATTTCCATGGTTCAGGGAAAACTCCCGTTTGTATCGAGAGGTTGAAAAGCTTGGTAACATGAGGAGTAATGACAGGTGCACTGATTTTCAGCAGACGGGCACTCAAACCATCCATACCTGTTGACTTGGATAATGACAAGGTTTTTAGTTCCATTACGTCGAAGTGAGGCGTTCGGGTCAATTCCGCTGAAAATGTTATTCGTGGACTCAACTGTAATATCAGCTATTTTGCGATCTTTGGGAATACTGCATGACTCTGATACCATTATTAGCAGACTTCTTCATACGCAGGGATGAGATACGAATAAGGTAAATGATTGGGTGGTAATGAAAATACTATAAAGTTTTAATTAGTAGTGCGTTAATAGTTCTTATAATGAAGTTTGAATACCAGATCTAAAAGGTCGCCACTTACCATCTTCTTGGGTGATTTGCTTGATAGGTTGGCTGTATTCTCCGATCCCATCAACAGTCCTAGCGGCCAAGGTAATGGTATATCTTGTATGTGGCATCAGACCATTAACTCTGGCTATAGTCCGAGCTCCAATTATCTTATAAAGGACAGGCGCGTGCCTAGTCGATTTCAAGGTCATTTCGTATCCTTGAACCGTTTGGCCGGGTTCTCCTGGAGTCACTGGATCCCATTGCACCGTCATGCATTTGGGGCATGTACTGTGTGCGTTTACATTGGCTGGAGGACCGCACCCTGCGACAGTAATTGACATAAACAAGCTTGGTATTTTTAGAGCACGCGCAGTGGTCTTTTTCGTTGGATGAAGAACAAATCGAAAAGATAGGAAGGGTAAAGACTGTTAATATCTTTCAATATCTCTTTGGATCCAGCACTGGCTGCTTCATTGTTTATATTCATGTGACGTCATCGCTGGGTCTTATTTGTGACGTCACCAAATGCAATCACTTTAGCTTCTTATCTACATGAACGCCACATACTTGTCATTTGAATATCTGGGGATTGATTGACAACAGAGAATTCAATTTACCGTATTTCGGAATAAGAAAATGATCTCTACAAATCGCTTATATCGTAATTTTTTAGCCATTGGAATACTAAATGTATCCGATCCTGAACACCATATGTCAGCAAGCGGCTGTTACTTACAGTGCAAAGAGTCTATTCTATCTATTCTTATTCAGGAATACGGTCAATTGAAACACTGTAAAAGAGCCTGACTCCATATAGTACTCACTTAATTTAGTGGTGATATTCCACATATGGCTGACTTTTCCGATTCTCATTGAGCCCCTAACTCTCGTCGACCCAGCTATCTTCACTCCATAAGTGATGTTGCTCCGCAGTTCTTTTATTTGTACACTCGTGGCTGTGGCATTCACTCTTAGTACGTTTTTCCTGCCAATTTTCATGGGCAGCTCGAATAGCACTATGTAGTATCCACGTAATATGCCGTGGACGAATTGCGTGGGAATATGGTTCCAGTTTAGCGAGATGGTAGTTGTTGTTGATTGAATGCTTTGGATCTGAGGAGCCTCTGATGGAACTGAAAGGATCAGGGTAATTATGACACCGACAAACTCACAAGCTGATTGGCTACTAAACCAGGGTGGCACCTGCCTTACTCGACTGATGATTATCTGACCATGGTAATAATAATAATAATAATAATAATAATGATGATTATCTGACCATGGTTAGCTTGCGCATGCACACGCACACACAAATCACTTGAAAAGGACAATTACCGTTTATACTTGCTCTTGGTTTTATCGACTTATAGTTGGTACGGCGCGAAGTCAAATATTCAGCTAAGATCTCGTATGTAAATTGATATATTATTAGGGATCGGTCATAAATGAGAATCTCCTGGTAGGACCATCCCGGCCCCAAGGACAAGCCTTTTTTCTTGACGCCCTCTGACTCCATGTTTGAGCCGTCCCCTGCAACACGTTTTTATTTAGTTTTTAATTGGAGGCAATCAGGCCCAAAAACATTTAGGCCGGCCACTATCCATAATTACTGACCAGTCCCTTAGCTTGATATATGTAGTGGTAAAAACCTATTTAAAATTATATGGAGACTATTAGCAACCACGTTTCTCACAGTGGAAGGGATATTACTATTCTCTGCTTTCCAATAAGGCGTCGTCTAATTAACTATTACACTGCGAGCTCGAGGTGTGTATTGGTAGATAGCTGGCGAGCGGCGCGGCCCCGAGTCAACTCTCAAAGTCAATAGAAACCAAGAGCGAGACGTCTAATCGTCACTTTAGCATAACTAAGCCACCGTTCAAAGTCAATAGAAACCAAGAGCGAGACGTCTAATCGTCACTTTAGCATAACCAAGCCACCGTTCTATCGACTTGGGCAACAAAATGTTGAAAGGCAACCAAACTCTTTCAACATCCGGTTTCACCAAACGTTGTGCCGATGTTCAACAGTTTGACCGAGGCTTTAGATGCCAAATGTATGATACCCATGACCTCGTCCTCCAAAGGGCCTGTATTATATAATTGGATGCGCTGCCTTAAGGTCAGTGAATGTATTAACAAAATATTCCACAAGCGTCAATGCTGTGAAATCATAACAAGCCAGGAATGACAACCTTACCAAACTGGTCTGTCCAGACGAGTATCGGTTTACAGGCCGGACCATCTCCGATATTTGTGGAGGCCTGTACCGTTATGTAGTAAGGGGTGTACGGCTCGAGACCTCCGAGATGCAATCCCAAGGCGTGTACCGGAGTACAGAACTGGAGCTTCGGGGGATCCAACTTCTTACGATAACAGATTTTGTATCCAAGGATATGGCCGTTACGATGCTCTGGAGGGACTTGGCCCCAGTAAACCATGATACCCATGGAGCTTGTGTTGTACGCGGTCACGTTTGTCGGTGATGCAGTGGGGACTAGAATAAATGGTATAGCAGAAATAGATTACCACTGAAGCGAAATGAATATTATAATTATAGATGTGCTCTTTAACCATTAGGTCATGAAAAAATATACTGAATAATATACTTATTTAATGTTCAAATTTCGTGCATTGTTCAAAATCCAAGCATGTAATTGGCTAATGAGCGTGCATTATTGGTGACCACAGCACTCGACCCAGACCCTCTCTTACGTTGGGAACTTCGCTTATAGTTACGTGTTTGGACGGCTTGGAAAACCTCATTACAATCGCATAGTAAACAGTGAAAATGAAGACAATTACTAGAAAGGTAACGGCAGGAGTTTTTAACAATGTTGCCTGTGTGACAGAAGATATATATTTTGAGGCGAACATTTGCATAATCGTTTGTTGGAAATGGCTGATTTGCGAGTGCTGGAAGTACAACAACTAACAAGTCAACATGTGTCCGAGTGAACAAAAGTTTCTACAACACTCTAGTAGTCTTACTTAAGAAATGGATTTTATTTCCGAGACCTTACTCTGTCAATAAGAGGAGAAAATTAAGCGACAATTCAGTGGATGGTTCGAAAACCCAGGATTTTTTATTTGGAAAATGTTTGCATTGGAGCCGAGCACATGGCCGGAGGCCCGCGCCCGCGGTTTCAACTTCAAGTCAAGATTTCAATTCACTGCCCCACTGGAATTAGCCTGCTATGCAGACGTATTTTTCACTCTCATAAATTCGAAAAAATACGTCTGCATAGCAGGCTACACTGGAATCTGCAGGTTAGTTATTTTCGAATGAAAGAAACTATTAAAGAAAGCATACTATCTACACTGTAAATTCAAAAGAGCTGTTTCAGCCCAAAACGCCAAATCAGCCCCAAAGGCACTAGGGCTGATTTGGCTCTTATAGGGCTCGTTTTGAAAAATGAGGCCAAATCAGCCCCAATATAAACCAAATTGACCCCATAGATTTCTAATTTGGCCCCTTTATGTCATTTTAGTGCTACAATAAGAACCAATTTAGCTTTTAAGCAAGGATAATATTGACTCCATTATTACTAATTTAGCCCTCAGACCATATCAGTCCTACAATAAGGGTCAATTTAGGTTTTTGGCATGTCATATTGACCCCATTATTTCTAATTTGGTCCTTAGGCCATTTTAGTCCTACAATAAGGGTCAATTTAGCTTTTTAGCATTAGTCATATTGACTCTAAATTGAAGTATGTATATAAGCCTCTGTTATTTACTGTATTTATATGTTATATTGACAATTTCATACTTTAAGAAATACATTAGATTATGTTCTATTGACAATTTATAATTTCATACTGTTCTGTTATTTATTTGAATATTATATTGATAATTTCAAATGTAAAAGAAAGTCATTCATAAAATTAAATATGAATAATTACAAAGCTTAACAACTTTGTTATCTTAATTTGTAAATTTCAGTCTGGGTGAAATACAACTGACACTGATGTGAATCATTTCTGAATTCAGAAAAATGCATTAAATGCATCCAATATATCCATTTTGTTTGGATCCAATCCTTATAAGCTGGGTCCAAAATAGCTCTTCAAATGGGTACCAAAATAGCTAATTTTTGGGGCTGTTTCAGCCCCCCAAAAAATCAAATTGATCCCTGTTTTCCAAATCAGTACTTAGGGTGGGTCAATTTGACCCCTAATTAAGAGCCATATCGACCCCTAATTTAGGGCTAAAATACTTACTCAAATGGGTACTAAAACAGTCAATTTCTAGGGCTATTTCAGCCCCCTGAAAAATCAAATTGACCCCAGTTTTTTCCAAATCAGCACTTCATGGGGTCGATTCAACCCCTAACAAAGGATCAATTCAACCCTAGATAAGTGTCAATTCAGCCCCTAATTTTAGGGCTAAATTAGCCCCGTCAAAATGGGGCCAAAACAGCTTTAAAGTATGTGCCAAATTTTACTCACCGTTTTGGCCCCATTTTTTGGGTCAATTCAGCTCTTTTGAATTTACAGTGTAGGAGTTAAGCCGGCTAAATAATTGATATTTGAATACATGGCTCCAAGAGAAACGTTTTCGAGTTAAATGTACAATCATACTATTCGCTTCACATTTATTTATTGAGGCAAACATTTGCATAATCGTTCGTTAGAAATGGCTGATTTGCGAGCGCTAGAACTACAACAACTAACAAGTCAACATGTGTCCGAGTAAACAAAAGTTTCTACAACACTCTAGCAGTCTTACTGAAGAAATGGATTTTATTTCCGGCGAGACCTTACTCTGTCAATAAGAGAAGACAATGAAGCGACAATTCAGTGGAAGGTTCGAAAACCTAGGATTTTTTATTTGGAAAATGTTTGCATCAGAGCCGAGCACATGCATGGAGGCCGGTTTCAATATTTCAATTCATTGGAATCTGCAGGTTAGTCATTTTCGAATGAAAGAAACTATTAAAGAAAGTAGACTATCTAGGAGTTAAGCCGGCTAAATACTCGATATTTGAATACATGGCTCCAAGAGAAACGTTTTCGAGTTAAATGTACAAACTATACTCGCATGGCGTCAACTAAACTGACCGAACGCCAAAGTAAATTATTATTTGCAAAGTTATCTACTTCTGTTTTTATTCATTGTCTATTGAAATGACATTTCTTTGTGGAGATATTTACCGTAAAATGATTTAATTCATGCGAAATATTTGATTTCATTTAAATTCACGGCTGACAGTGCACTCAGTTTGAATATTAAAAGGGTTAGAGACTTTATGTTTGTGCTTTATCGGCACAATACAGTCACTTGCTGACTGTACGATGAACTCCAAATTTCTTCATACTACATTCGGCCTTCGGCCTTCGGCCTCATGCAGTATTCATTATTTTTCGTTCATCGTACAGTCAGCGCGTGCCTGTATTTTTCGATAAAGCGCTCACAAGCAGTCTCTAACCCTTACATATATTATAAAACAAATAGGAGATGGTTATCCTTGTTCTATAACAAATTATTGCACACTCGAGGTCTTGAAAAACTGTGGATGCACGAAGGGAAAGTGCCGAGTGCATTTAAGACCTCGAAAGTGCATTATTTTGTTATAGGACATAGGAGAACCATCTTCTTTTTGTTTTATAATATATATAAAATTCGATGAGGTATATATTTATACATGCCAGTCCTCTATATTTGTGCGTGTAATTTTTATACCGTCCATATATTCTTTATCATCCTATATTTCGGCCAATAGGGGCTCCGAATACTATCTATCAAATACAAACTAGTTATGCAATGCTTTCGAGTGGTATACCGTGAAAATATCCCACGAGTGACTGGAGGTTTCAGTATTCGCACGAGCCTTTAGGCGAGTGAAAGGCAAGTGTGTATACAGTGTGTATACAAAGAAAACATCAAGTAACGAGTGGGATATTCGCGGTTTATTATATACGACTTGACGTTTTCGAGTACAAATACAGGATAAAACAAATGCAAATATGCGAGTCGCGCAGCGACGAAGCCCAATATGAAAAAAATATTTTCTTCCAACGCCGGCAATATAATTCGGTATCGGCGTCTCAAAATCGCAATTAGTTTTGTATCGCGATTCAACAGTTAAGTCGGGAATTGTTAAAAGAAAGAAGAGAATGAAGCACCAAACTTATGCTGATCGTAATTTCAATTCTCAAAAGGCGCCTAGTATATCCATGGCAACGGTTTCACGGCTTGAGTGGAGAAAACTTTCGCGACGTGTTTTGAAATCTCTTCAAAAATTGTGAAAATTGTACTTTTAGTAGATAGATTTCTGACGGAAACTACAATGCCAACCTTACCTTTAGGATTGAATAATTCTTATCTTGTAATTTACAGTGTTTTGAAGGTGAAATTGTAGAAATCTTGCTGTTGAACAAACGACTTTTGAACTTGACCTGGAACCCATGTAACGCGCAAGAGCCAATCAGAGGCTGGTATTCTGAGATACCAATACCATGTCATATTGGCGTCTCAAAAGTAAACAAAATGATCAGTGAATCGTGGTAATATTTCACGCACGGTTCACGAACATGTTTGTACAGGTTTATTCAACACGTAAAGGTTTTGTAAGCGTGCAAGCCAATCAAAATAGGGCTGTTTGAGTAATAGCCAATCAGCTTTTAGTGCGCGAAAACAGATTATTTTCAGCGTGCGCCTTCCACCGACATTTGGCTTAAAAAAAGGCTGTTAGTTTCTGCTGTTAGGTAAGCAAAAGTAAGTACTTTTTGTGTTAGCTGTCGTATAATAAACAATTTATTATACGGGAAGTTGTGTAATACGCCTTTCAAGCTCGAAAAAATAAAACTGACTCGTAAACATACCAAGCGTAAACATACAACTGTTTGTGTAATAACATCTTTATAGAAAACGAGAGAAAACATTGCATAACTATTTTATCCATGCCCATATAACTTATAACAACAAATTTCTTCATCCATACTAAGCTGAGGAAGCTACATGAAGAAATATACCTTGCGCGTGCTGTATCACTGAATATTTTGGCGGGAAAACAACTGGAATCTGTGATGAGCGCGCGCGCGCGGCACATTATGGCGGGAAATCAGAATGGGACGTACGGGGTCTCGAACTATCGATCTCACTATCACTTTGTTGAAATGAGTTGAAAAGAGAAAATAACCATATCAATTATTGTATGCAACGAAATACCAGGCAAACCGTACTTCCTAATGACCAAAGAATACAGGAATTGCCTACGGTCTCGGGATTCATTGTTTTCTCGGTGTTTGGAACCTCTGATCAAACACTGAAATGAGTGTCTGAAATAGTACTTCAAATCTGCCCTCTCTTTCGGAAGACAAAATAGATTTATCCATTTCTTATTTATAGGATATTAGAATATAAATTATGGGATCATCCTAAGAACGTGCGATTTGATTGGATGCTCAGTGTGCTTGATTTTCTTATAAATGCACGCTCAAGTGAAATTTAAACGTATCGATGATTTAGACTGGGAAGACAACATGTCCGACAATACCAAGCGAGTTGTTAACTGGGGGTGTGTCAGTTGAGGAAGAGGAAAGTAAAAGTCACTTCCCAAAACTGAAAAGAAAATGTCGGCGAGCGAATTTGGCATCGGTTTCGTACTCTAAACTAGACTAAAGCGACCACAAAATGGGTTGCTAAAACGTTTGAAGTTGAGAAAAGCAATGTTTACATTCTAATACAGTGTTACTCGTTGACAGTTTGATATAAAAAAAATGATTGAATTTGAGAAAAATGTGGTTTTTCTAACAGCCTGCCGGTGTATTAAACGAGTGGAAAGTGACACTCGAACTAACAAGACATGGCTCACCAAGAACTTGACGATAACTTTAATACGTCTGTTTTATGCTGAAACCTGAACAATGAATGGCGAAGAATACAATGAGGTTTCTCTGGTTTCATGTAGAAATTTTCGAGAGGTTCCTGAATGTTGATGAATGAAAAACGGGCGATAAAACTTGCTAAGAACCGGCAGAAGGCAAAATTTCAGAAGAGTAGATAATCATTCATGTGTATAGCGGCTATGCCAACGAAGAAAGCCTCAAAAGCTACGCAACACGGCCATCAGAGCAGCAGTTACAACACTGTTCCTTGGGATAAAGAAAATATCCTTCTTCAGACCACAGAATCAGTAATCAGTGTCAACTATATGTAGTTGTTTTAGAACAGCTTTGAACAGATGACAATTTTACAGTCCATTTGCCGGCTCTGTCTTGCACTTTTATCAATTGTCATGTTCTATTCTTAGCAGGTTACTTCATCCAATAAGAAACGAGCTTTCAGATCGTCAATGTCAAGCTATCACAATTGAACCAATCAGCGACGAAACATGTTTTAAACAAGTGTGCATTATTTTGTTATAGAACAAGGAGAACCATCTTTTATTTGTTAAATATATAGAGGTAATTGAACAAGCGTGAGGCCAAGATGGGGGGTTATTAGGGGCCGACCATTTAACTTTTGAGGGGGGGGGGGGGGGGGGGGGGGGTGGGTGTTTTTGAAAAAAAATATCCTGCAAGCCAACGGTGTTGAAAAAAAATATCCTGCAAGCGGAAAAGCTTTGTTCTGGCTCCGCTTTTTTCGCAAAAAAAATTCGTGCAACAACACTGCTAAAGAAAAAAAAATCGAGCACAGACAAGAACACCCATCCCCCCCCTCAAAAGTCAAATGGTCGGCCCCTTAGCCAATTTCATTTTTTTGCGTGTTTATGGACCGAGACGAAACCCATCAAATACTGATTTTCTCTCGCGCGTGATTGGTTGAATGCGTCACGTGACCCGATATGTTCTCTCCGCGAGCGGGACATATCAACGTATAAGCGCGCGTCAAAGAAAATATTTGAAGGATGACAACAACAATAACTTACATTGTGGCGTCGAAATATGTCCTGATATTTGTCCTTGGATATTATCTGATCCTCGAAGCTCACAGTTTCCATCGAGCTTCGCTCTCGGGAACTGTTCTCTTCTCGGGACGCCACAAATAGGTTATTGTATTTGTATCCCACGGGTTGTATGCAACGGTGTTTTGCCGCCATAATGTGCCACGCCAGCTCCTGGCCACGCGCGTCCATCACAGCTTACAGTTGTTTTCCCGCCGAAACCTCGTTATGCAGCGCGTGTGCCAGGTATCTCTTCATTCGGCTTCCTCAGCTATTAAAGTTCAATATACTTTTATTTATGAAGTATGGATGACAAAATTCATTTTTTTAATTTTTCAATTCATTTTCAAAAGTCAGAAGATTCGTATAAGTTATATGGACATGGATTAAAATATTCGGCACCAAACAATATGCAACACTTACCAATCAATCATATGTCAATCAATCAATACCAATCAATCAAGCAATACCATCATAAGTTAATTTAACAGACTGTTACATATTAAGAGTAATAAACGTGCAGCAGAGTACAAATACATTATAGGTATAGGCCTATAGTTTAAATAAACATAGATAGAGTTTAACAATTAAGTACTGTACATGCTTACAGAAATTGATGAAATAAAGAAATTAAGGTCGCCCACTGATTCAGTAGTACAGATGTACATTAGTTTACAAACTTATGTTATAACACTAGGCATAGGAACAATGCTCATCTTAAACAAGCAAGAACAAACTGGGGAAAGCATTGTTTTACATATCAGGCTTTGGATGAGTGAAATTCCCTCCCGTCCGAAATACGAGATTCGAACTCATTAGCCAATTTTCAAAACGCATTTAACTTTTTAACTTTTTAGATTTCTCATTGTTCTTACATTTTTATCAATTTTTACTTATCATTTCTATTTAGTTGTAACTATTCTCTATCTAAACTTTATTTTACTTTATTAGTTATGTTACCCAGGCACCCTGCCTCAACATAGTTATTATTATTAGTAGTAGTAGTGGCCCTACACGTATGATATTGTTGAACTGATTAACCGTTATTAACTGATTAACTAGCTTATCTTACCAGTTTCAGATGTCTCCACCCATATTGTCCTTGAGAACGGCCCATAAGTCCCATTAAACCCGCGCTTAACCCGGAAGTAGTAGTACGTGTATGGCGTGAGATTACGGAAAACCTGATTCCCTGAAGTTCCCTGCACCACTCGAACGGTCTCGGGACTCTTCAGAGAACTCCTCTTCAAACCTATTTTGTACATTGTCTGGTTTACTGGCGTATCCCTCGGGACTAGCCATATCAGCCTTACAGTGTAGGGGTCGATATGACGAGTGAACAAAAATGCAGGCGGACGAGGAGAAGCTGAAAGGGAAGTAGGTACATGTATATAGGAACTAGGTTACAATTGCATAAAACAAAATAAACGTATTCTAGTTAGAGTAAAAACCACGCTAACACGAAGTTAATTAGGGTGGCTCTCTATTCCGAGATCGAATTGGTATTTGGAAATGTTGTTTTCTGTGGAGGGAGGAAAACTGGAGAACCTGGAAAAAATAACTCTTGAAACGATGGAACCAACAACCAACTCAATTCACATACGACTCTCCCTCAGGGAGCTCTTTAACCACTCGCTCAATCTTGCTTCCTACTCCTGTATACGTTTTTAGTTAGAGCGGACTTTAGTAGGCTGGTTACGGCAACAACTTACGGCACGGTTACCGTACGGCATGACATTGAAATGGCTTCTTCATTGTTTTTGTCCTTCTAATCCAATCAAATTACAGAGTTACGGTACGGCGCGATTACAGTAAGGTTACGGTAACGCTACGGTCATGCCGTACTTTTGTTCTGCTCATACGAAATTCACTCTATTTATGGAAACAGTGTTGTACTTTTGAATGTGAACATAAAACAAAAATATATCGTAGGGCACGAGCGTGACCTACGGTGTAGCCACAGCAAGTTCCGTATGAGTGGAAAAGAAATTGTTACCGTACCGTAACGATACCGTAACGTTACAGTACCGTATCTATGCATTGTGACTGGATTTGATATTGACAAAAACAATGTGGAAGCCATTTCAATGTTACGGCATGCCATAGAGCCGTAAAAGTGCCGTAACAATTGCGTAACTTTCCCACTCGATCATACGAAATACACCCTCCTGCAGTACACCGTTCTACTAACTTGCACTGGCTAGCAACATGCGTTATCTCTGAATGGTGAAAAGCTTGTCAACAACCTCTGTCGATGTCATCAAAGGGGCCGCACTGTCAACCGAATTGAGCCTTCCCTGAAGTTTATTTAAAACAAAACTACAAAAATAACCCTGAGATAGATGTCAATGTCCTCAGTGATATGCTTTTCAAACTTTTCGATAGAGGATGGCAAATATTAAAGTGGATTTCAAAAGTTTATTCTAGAAACTTGATTTCCGATCGTTTACAGTGAACCGATTTCAAGTTACTCTAAATTTCTCTTAAAAGCAGTATTATATATCCGCATATCCGCTCGAATCTTTGTCATCCTTCATCAAAATTGGTTCATATGTTCATCGGCGTACCTGGAAAGCATAATCTGCTAATCTGAGTAGTTATTTTTATCTTCCGTCATGAGAACGTTTATCATGTTGGGGTTGACACTTGACAGTGCGGAACTCCTGGCTACGCCCCTGCTTTGGAAGGAATACCTGATGCCTTACATGTATCTGCCTTATGTTAGCGTAAAAAAGTTGCTGACAAAAGCAACAATCACTCGCAAAGGGCGTGCCAGGCTCTGGAAAGAAAACGACGCGACCTTTTTCTCCTAGGCCTTATTTGGTAATGCTTGTTGATAAACGGATGGGCCTGCAAGCTTTTATAAAATGTACACTGACTTATGTCAGCCCGGCGCTAAACGTACGTCACATGTTGGAGTGTGTTGACTTGTCCACTTGTTTGCGGTTTCCAGTATTTTTATTACTGTAAACAGATCCCGCAGTAGAAAATGGAAGTTATCCAAGATAATAGCTGTCAGTTTCTACTGGGATTCAGTAATCTCATGATAGCAATGTTATTTTATATTGTGTAGCCATTTACTTTTTCCAGTTCCTCAAGTCTAGAAGGTAAAAGGGAATACCGAAGTGGTTAATAAATTTTAAATAATGCGTTCGATCAGTAAAATATGGAGTCGGATTTTGTTCAGACTTCGAGCACGTCCAAAAGAAGGGCCATAGAATGGCCAAATCCGAGACTCGCCGAGACCCTTGTTTCAATAACCGAGACTCTTTTTTGAAACGCCGCCGGAGATTTCGAGAATTGCTTGAATTTTGCCGAGACTCGCGCGATTTTTGAGGGACCATCCTATACCCCTAAAAGAGTTGAACAGGACTGTCAACGAAAATACTGAATTTCGGTTGCTACTATTCAAATAGAACTTCACTATTCGCTAACCCATGTTCTCATGAGAGCAGTCACTTGAGTTTCTGTTTTTTTTTATATCTTGACAGTACCAAAGCTGTAACTGTTCATCGAATGTTAGTAGCACATGTAATGGGATACTCCTTAAAATGACAGTTAATCTATGTATCGTATGACTTGTTGTGCCTTCACCCGAAATTAATTAAGTATCGCTGTGATTTGTTATTAACAAGTGTATATACGATCGAGGGTATTTGTGATAGAGATCTCTTTTTCTTTCACTGGAGAAAATAAAACAACCGTTTGAAAGAAATTCACACACTGGATATGTCACTAGTTTTTTTACGGCTAAGTCACTAAACAACAGATAAATATAATGTCTCTTTAATGGTCCTCTGAACTAATACAAACCCTACCCATAGATTTAAAAACACCCCAACCGTCAACAAATGGTGCTCACTTATTTAGGGTGTTTAGAGCTGGTCACCAATGTTGTTTTGTTTTTACGGCTAAGTCACTAAACAACAGATAAATATAATGCTTATTTAATGATCCTGTGAACTAATACAAACCCTACCCCTAGATTTAAAAACACCCTAACCGTCAACAACTGGTGCTCACTAATTTTGGGTGTTTAGAGCTAGTCCCTAAATTTTTTTTAAGTCACTAAACAACAGATAAATATAATGCTACCTGGCATTTGAAAAACCCTTAAAATTACTGTTTGGGAAAAAAATTAACTAGGTTGGACACAAAATAACCAAGGTTGAAAAAATAACCTAGTTTGGACAAAAATAAACTAGGTTGAACCAAAATAACCTAGTTCGGAAAAAAATAAACTAGGTTGAAAAAAATTAACTAGTTTGGACAAAACTGATAAAGTAAGTTGAAAAAAATAAACTAGTTTGGACAAAAATAAACTAGTTTGGACAAATTTAACCTGTAGTATTTTTTAAACTGCAACAGATACATGAAAATTAATATATATATATATATTTAGGAAAGCCTAAATTATCTGAATTGAGGAAACGATTGCGACCCGAAAAAACGCTAAATTGTACTTGAAAAAACAACAACAAGATAAGCGCACAAAAATAACTGGTAGAATCAAGGGGAATCAAGGTAAATCAGGTTTAGAAGAAACAAAGAAGATAACGGAAAATGAAAAAAAAAGAAAAATATTATCACTAGCAACTGGCCCATTCTCGTTCCCAGTGCCTCCTCAACTAACTTGAGGAGGTAATATATAAAGTGGTAAGCTGTAGTGCTAAGTGTGCTAACTTGAGGAGGCACTGGGAACGAGAATGCTCATGGCCAAGGTTTCGATCCAGGCCGCCTAGTTTCAACATTCGTGCGCAGGTGCAGCACTTTGTCAGGCTGGTCGTCGCTCGCCGGGCGCGCGCGTCGGGGTTTGGGTACAAGGGAAACCAATCATGCTCTGCTAAAAACACCAAATAAAATTAGAAAAAAGAGGAGAGTCCTGCAGTGTTGAAATACTTTGAATAAAATGAAAATGTAATGTCATATTTCTGAGGAAAATATCTCACAAGAAAGGTGTACACCTAAATGTTATGGATAGGAATGAAAATTGCAAATCTTTGCTGATTATGGCAGGTTATTTGGACAAATATGCATTTCTATATAGAGAGCTAGTCATAGTCATTTGCGTAAAAATGACCGAAATTATGCACGAAAAAAATGACGCCCATTTTTTTACATAAAAAAATAATTCCTGCCAAGAAAACAAAATGATCACGAAAATCCCACGGGATCTATTTCTTCTATCTAAAGCCCTCCACTATTAAATAATCAGTACTCAAAGCTAATATAAGTAAGCCAGGTGAAAAAAGTACTGAAAATATTAAACAAGAGATGGAGTGGATTATGCACGTTTTGGTGAAATTTACAACTTACGAAGAACTGCGATTATTCTTAGCCTTTACTGAATACTTCAATCCATTTGTCATCTCACATCGGTTATGCCTACTTGTACAAATTCTATATTAATATAATTATTAAACACTACAAAAGTTCGCTAAAGTGATG
Source organism: Actinernus sp. WN-2022 (assembly GCA_030867875.1). Lineage (NCBI taxonomy): Eukaryota > Metazoa > Cnidaria > Anthozoa > Actiniaria > Actinernidae > Actinernus > Actinernus sp. WN-2022. The sequence continues at coordinate 49,574,030 of JAOWCC010001679.1, read as the reverse complement.
TTTACAACAACGGCGAAAGAGATTAGGAGGTAATCCTCGCTAAGCTGTTTTTGGTATTAACAACAACGGTTTAGGAAAGATAAGGAACGCCTGTCTTTGTGAGAACCTGAAATGATGTGAAGATGATAATCATTTTCCTAGAATAATAACACCAACACAAGATCAACAACAGTAATATATATACTGATTTTACTTAATCCGTGAAAGACGACTATACATTATTAGACACTACTTCCATTGGTTAGACGCTAGCAGTCATGGCGGTCGGTCATGTTTTTTTAGGCTAAACTGAAATTGACTTGGTCATGGCTACAAACCTAACATTGGATTCGTTTACGAAACTATGGAGAGAAGAACTACTCCCTGATATTCAGAAGAAGATTAAAGCAGAAATAGCGCCGGTTTTAGAAGATATCAAGGCAATGAAAGACAAATGTGAAGGAATCGAGAAATCGCAAAAGTTCCTTTCAGCGAAATACGATAGTGTCTTGGAGATACTTCAAACTACGAAAAAACAGATCACAGAAGTGGAAAAAAGCGCCAAACAGCAAGAAAAGAAGATCATTGATATGGGAAACGTAGCGAAGGAGCACGACGCTCTTATAGACGACATGCAGCAGTATATGAGGAGGGATTACATCGAAATTACTGGCATACCGATACCTCCAGAAGACAACCCGAAGAGATTGGCCGTGGAGCTCGGTGAATTAATGGGAATTGAATTAACAGAGCACCACATATCCATAGCTCATAGATTGCCGCCTACAAAGAACATAAAAAACCGAATAATAGTCAAATTCGTCCACAGAGACATGAAGGACGAATTTTATAAGCGAAAGAGCAAATTGGCCAGTAAAACAACAAAAGACCTCCCACTAATTGCCGAGGAATTTGGAAAGAGCATTCTGACTACAGAGAAAATGCATGTCAACGAATCGCTTACTGCATATCGCAAGAGATTATTCGGTCGGATTAATGCATTCAGGAGAGATCAGCACTATAAGTATTTGTGGACAATGAATGGAAAGATACTTCTTCGAGAATCCGATACTTCAAGAATCTATGGATTTACTAGAGTTGAGGAATTCAATGAGTTTGAAGAATCATTGGGCTAGAAGAGATAGAACTTTGCAATGCAAATGTTGAATCGTTACGTTACCTTAGTAATGATTAACACACAACCTGTACATCAATGACAAGTAAGTGTAATTTAGATTATTTACCGTTTTATAGTTTAACCGATAAAGAACTCAGTGCCGTACTCGGTACCTGGTCTCGCGAATTAGATTTTGATACCGATCTTAATGAAATAATGTCGAACCCAGATAAATTTGATGAAAGCGATTCTGACATTATGCTACATACTCCAGTATCTAATTACTATACAGTCTCTAAAATAAACAGTGCTTTAGAAAGAGCTGGCACGAACGCTCTATCATTCTTTCACAGTAATATAAGAAGCCTATCAAAAAATTTAGTGCTATTAAATGATATGTTATATACTCTTTCGGAGAAACCTGATATCGTGGCTGTTACTGAAACCAGATTGAACAACAAATCAGTTTCTAATATTGACATATTGGGTTATAATTTTTTTCATACGGACTCACCAACAGCGGCTGGTGGAGCTGGAATATATGTAGCTAATGACTTAACAACTATATTTAGGCCCGATATAAAAATCGATATTGACCTTGTTGAATCTTGCTGGGTCGAAATAGACCCCGGTCATGGTAAAAAGAATCTAATAATCGGTTGTATTTATAGGCACCCTCAAGCAAATATAGAGCGGTTTACTGATCAATTAGAAGAGTTGCTTAAACATCTAAATCAATGTAAATACCAAGTATATATTTTAGGTGACATAAACATTGACTTCTTTAAATTTACCACTCATTTACCAACAGAAAAGTATTTAGATATGCTTTATGCAAATAATTTTTTACCCATCATAACAAAACCAACAAGATTAACAGATCACTCTAAAACATTGATCGATCATATATACACAAATACTTCAATCGAGCATATCTTATCTGGAATTGCACTCTTCGATATATCAGATCATCTTCCAATTTTTTGTATAATCAATATTTCAATAAAACGAGGTAAAGAAAAACGGTTCCATAGAGACTATAGCAAATTTGATAAAGAAGCTTATCTTAGTGATATCAATGTGATAAATTGGAATGATATTATTATTAACAGCAAAGACCTTAATGAAACAACAGTTAATACAATAAATATGATAAAAGTGATTGTAAATAAACATGCTCCATACAAAGTAACACCGCAAAGTAAAATAAAACAATTAACAAAGCCATGGATAACAAATGGAATTTTAAAGTCAATAAAAATTAAACAGAAAATGTATCACACCCACTTTCATTCTAATGATATGGAAAAAGTAAATAAATATAAGAAGTACGCTAACAAACTTAATCAAATAAGAACACAGAGTAAAAGACAGTATTATAGTATCAACTTCGAAAGGTGTAAAGACAATTTAAAAGCTACTTGGAAATTGATTGGAACACTAATTAAACGAAAAACAAAAGGCCAGTTATACCCAACAAGACTTGTAAGAAATAACAAGACATACACTGACACATTAGATATAGCGAACCAATTCAATCATCATTTCGTTAATGTTGGCCCAAGTTTGGCTAGTTTAATTGAGGATTCCAATGAAAATCCAACGAACTATATTCACAATTCTCCAGTGTCTAGCTTTGTGATGTCTCCAGTTTACTCATCAAAGATTTGTGAACTATTTTCAAACTTAAAGGAAAATAAGGCTTCAATAGATGTTCCCAATAAATTAATAAAAATAGCAAGTGAAGCTCTTTCACTGCCCTTTACTTATATCTACAATGAATCAATCAAAACAGGTGTTGTACCAGATATTCTTAAAATATCTAGAGTCACTCCAATTTATAAAAGTGGTATAGCTACTGATGCCTATAACTACAGACCTATAGCAACATTGTCACCTTTTAGCAAAATCTTAGAACGACTTGTGTATGATCAACTCATATCATTTTTGGATAAAAACAATATCCTATTCGATCATCAATTTGGATTTAGAAAAGGGCATTCCACTGAACAGGCAATCCTTGATATAACAGATAATTTAAAAACGGCTATAGATAATAAACAATTAACATGTGGATTATTTCTCGACTTTTCCAAAGCTTTCGATACAGTTAATCACCAGATCCTAATATCCAAATTAAGTAAATATGGAATTAGAGGAAATCCATTGTCATGGTTTACTAATTACTTAAATAATCGAAAACAATACGTAAAATTAGGACATACTGAATCTAGTATGCTTGAAATGACGTGCGGAGTACCACAAGGCTCAACATTGGGGCCGTTACTTTTTCTGCTTTATATAAATGATATGCCTAATTGCTCTAAGAAACTTTCCTTTCGAATATTTGCAGATGATACAAATGTTTTCTATTCGTGTAATAACATAACAGATCTAGAAACGATAATGAATGAAGAACTTAAACTAATCCTCCATTACTGTGCTATTAACAAACTATCAGTTAATCTTCAAAAAACACATTACATGATAATAAGCTCACCAAATAAAAAAAACTCTAAAATTAATATTGCTAATATTGAACAAAAAAGCTATATAAAATACTTAGGAATATACTTAGATGAACATATTAACTGGGAGCAACAAATAAAACACATAAATAGTAAAATGGCAAAAAATATTGGAATAATCAATAAACTCCGGTATTATCTTGATTTAAACATGTTGAAGCAACTATATTATACACTAGTATATCCATATTTAAATTATGGTCTCATGAGCTGGGGTAACACCTATACATCCAAACTGATAAAACTCCGGACTAAACAAAATAAGTGCATTAGAAACATATTTTTTGCACACAGCAGAGAAAGTGCTACATACTTTAATATTCTTGGAATTTTAAAACTTGATAATATCTTCAAACTAAGAATTGCAACATTTAGTTACAAAATTATAAATAAGAAAACGAATATACCATCGGTCTTTTCTGAAGTCCTCACACCAGCTGCAAAACGCCATACATACAATACCAGATTTGCTGCTAATTTAAATTTTGTTAGACCAAAAGCGAGAACTAATTATGGAATTTATACATTCAAATTTATATCATCAAAAATTTGGGAAACAATTGAATTGAATATTAAACGTTCTAGCTCTATTAATGTATTCAAAAAACGTTATAAAACTATCCTTTTAGAAAATCAAATTTAACAAGCAACTGACCAACTATTTCAGCTTAGTCTAATATTATGTACTCCTAAACAAACGTAGGCAGTGATCAACTCGAAAGCTTTTGCTCCTTTGATCACTGCGCACGAACATATAATCAACACATTTTTCCTTTTTTCCTCTTCTCTTTTTAATGTAATGTTAGTAATTGTGTATCTGTGTAAATAGTGTGAAATAAACTTGAGACTTGAGACTTGAGACTTGTTTCTTTTCACCATTACAGCCTGCACAAACGAGGAAACCCTGTTGTGGAAACATTGTTGCTGATAATGTTTCTTGGGTGAGCAAACGAGCGGGAAGCAAGAAACATGTTTTGCTGCTGAACAAACAAAGAAACACTTGACGAGAAACAAATGCTGGCGCATGCGCCATAATCATGCTACGCAACGCAACATATGTAGAGCACCCCTGGGATCTAGACAACATTGTTGCTTCGGCGAGCAAACGGGAAAACAGTTGTTGTGGAAGCAAAATTTGCTTGTCGGAAGCAAAAACGTTTCTGAAATGTTTCTTCCCAAGAAATGTTTTGCGCGCGTGCAAATAGGGAAACATTTGGGAAATACTGAAATGTTTCGGCGTTTGCGCAGGGCTTTCGATGTTGACTATTAGATTCGTTCGTGTGTTAAGAAAAATCCCTCTAATAATAATAACAATTATCATCATCAGCATCATTATCATTATCATGGCAATTCGTTTGTTCCAGCGCCAGCGGTCGTACGTTCTACTATAGCGCCTCTATATCATGGAACTCCTTGCTCTCCTCTGCTCACACTGCCGTCACACTTGTAGTTCGTTTCCAGGATCTCTAGCCAGACCCTCCTCCCTGGTTCTGTTGCCATGATCAAGTCGTCCAGGCTAGCCTTGCTTCCTTGGGTCAGCGCGAAATGAGGGTCAAAATGATTGACCCCGCGCCTCTGCAGCATATGGAAGGTCAACCGGTCCACAAAGTACCGCACGGCCGTCACGAACCACGACAGAGCTTCTTTGAGCCTCTTCAACTTCCTCTTCTCGGTCATCCTCTCGTCGTACTCCTCCTCTTCTTTCAACTTCTTCTCTCTCTTTAAGCCGTCCTCATCCCTTTCTTCCTCCATGTCTTCGTCGTTAAGCATCCTAATCCTATGCGCGACCCTCTTGTCGGTCTCTTCTTCTTCTTTTAGATCGTCGATATCTTCGTCCTCTTCATCCACTTTATACTTCCCTAGGGCTGTAATCAAGTGATCCCTCAAGACAAGGCATGATCTCCTCGCGGGGGTCAGTCGGTCCATCCCCTGCGTCGCAGGAAGGACACAGGCACGCACTTTACGACGGATCACGCTCGTGGTGACCATACTGTGGCTGAGGTGGTAGGCAAGGCGGTACAACCGTTCGCTTTGCCAGGAGAGGACTCGCCTTTCCTGGACGTAGGCGTACAACTCAAACTCCGAATAGTCATAGAGTTGGTACATCAATTATTTAAAGTCTATTTTGACAGAAACTCTAAGCTGGAATCTTTTAACATTAAGCGCCAATATTAGTTTAGACATTTAACTTAAAGAATATATGACTTAATTCAATTATACGTTATTTACTATGTTTTTAAAATACTGTTTACTGTTGTATTTAGTGTATTGTTTTCTTCATGTATTTCTACTTCATAGCTTAGTTTTCTTGTATTCCTAGCTGTAAAGAGTCTAGCCTGCGAACAGCATCATACTTTTATTACATACGTTTATTAGTCCAATATTCCTTGTGAATCTCATGTTAGTAGTAGGTGGGCCAAATTGGAAACCAGCCTGTATTTTAATTTGCTGTATTTGTCACCCACATTAAATGAAAAATTATTATTGTCATTATATCATCATCATTATTATTATTATTATTAGTTTATTATTACTGTATAATCTATTATTGCGAGTGGTGTTATGTTAAGCCGCGCTTCACATAGTTTCATACAGTATAAAGAATATTCGGATCGTTAGTCGATCCTAAGTGTAATCAGATCCGTCGTGATTGAGAGTTGTATGGAAATTCCACCCGCTACAATTCGTAGGTTCTCCGATGGTGTAGCGGTTATCACGTCCGCCTTGAACGCGCGAGACCGAGGTTCGAGTCGTCGCCGGTGAATCACATGTTGGGATTTTCGCATTGTATGTTATGCTCTTTCATGCCTTTACGTACTTTATATCTTTAAGAATTTTGCCAATAAAAGCTCTTTCTCGAGTTAGCCTTGGCACTACAAACTCGCTTTGCAAACAATTTTACTTTGAAAGAAAAAGAAAAAAATGGGAGGAAGGGAGGGAGAGAGAGAGAGCTAAAAATTTCTACGAAGGAAGCTAAGAGGAAGCAAAGATTGAAATTCGAAGAAAAGCAGATCAGAGAGATAAATAATATTTCGTTTGTTTGTGAGTTTCTTGAGCGAATGCAGTTTTGAATTGCATGTTGGGCCATTTAAGAAATATGTTATTTTATTTTCCTTATTTATAAAGTTTCCTCGGGGGCCCATAATTACTTTTTTTCGGCTGCCCCTTTATTTCCTTTTTTCAGGCAAAGATACGAATCTTACGAACGAGTCTCCTAAAATGTCTCCTATAATAAACGAATCGACTTTAATTACCATTCCTCATGTAACAAACTGCTAAAAAATTCTTCTTCCAGAATCCTTATCTCTGTACAATGTTTCATTCATCAGTTGGCCTAATGGCCGGATGTGCTGGATAAACTACAAACGTACTTTTGGCATGTTTGAAGCCTTGGGTGTATTCTGGGTGGAGGTAAGGCGTATGTCAAGTTACGTAATACTACAATCTTTCAGTGCTTATATGATTGTAATCTAGTGTTTTGACCCTTGAGTGGTAACCTGAACAAACCTGAACATATAAGCAGTTTCGGCCAATCTCCAGCCATTTGTAACCAAGGCAGAAATTGGTCAAACTTTGCACAACGGGATTCTAAGACGAATCGAAGGTCATTTCCTGATTTAGCTCAGTCAAATAATAATATAAAACGAATGTATTAATTAATTAACTGCATATCACATATTGTAAATTAGTGTTTCTTTTACCACATAGAAACTCAATAAACTTGGTAACGAGCAATGTCGCTTATGCTTCTATTTACACTGAATAAACGTTCTCGACACATTGATTAATCTCCCAATCTCAGCTTTGAATTGTTTTCACTTATAGACACTTATCATGTAATATTAACTGCCTCTTGTAATTAAATTCATTTAAAAATATCCAATCATTATAAAACTCATGTCATATTTCGCCGGCTCAAAAGCTTCAATATTTTCCTATTCCTTTCACGTTTTCCCTGTAAATGTTTCTGAACTGAATAATCTTAACTAACATTCATCTTAAAATTAATCATAAGTTGTTAAAGCAAGAAAAATGTGTAAAATACCTAGGCATCATGCTGGACTCGAACCTTAACTGGAAAGGTCATATCCAGCAAATCACTAAAAAGATAAATAGAAGTATTGGGGTTCTTTCCAAGATTAGATATCATGTTGATATAGCTGTATTACTCCTTAATTTACCCATATTTAACATATGGCATTCTAGTATGGGGCAATACATATGAATCAAATTTGCGTCCCCTAATAATCTCTAAAAAAAAGCAGTCAGAATAATATCATTCTCTAAATATGATGCTCACACAACTCCTCTATTCAAAAAACTTACTGCATGCTTAAGTTTAAAGATATATCTTATTTATATGTTGCAATAATTATGTCACAGTTCTATTCTGGAAATGTGCCAACTGTATTTACTTCAATCCTCTCTTATAATACTAGAGTAGCCTCTAAATCTTATTATTATTTACCAAACGTTCGTACTGGTCAATGATGGCAAGTTCAGTATCAGATTCCATAAACTATGCATTGACAAAGAAACAAAATCACTAAATAAAAAGGCCAAAGAACAAAATTAAATATGATTTTCTAGACACCTATTAATTATTTAATTTATTTACTTCGATTTCCAATTTCAATTAAATATACGTCATATCTAATGTAATATATTTTACGAGTTAACCAAATGAATTTGTATATCTGTCCGCTTTGATATATGATATACATTATTTATAAGTGGCTACCTAGCTCGATCAGCCCTAGGTTATTCTACATTGTAGGTTACCTAGCTCGATTAGCCCTAGGTTATTCTACATTGTAGGTTACCTAGCTCGATCAGCCCTAGGTTATTCTACATTGTAGGTTACCTAGCTCGATTAGCCCTAGGTTATTCTACATTGTAGGTTACCTAGCTCGATCAGCCCTAGGTTATTCTACATTGTAGGTTACCTAGCTCGATCAGCCCTAGGTTATTCTACATTGTAGGTTACCTAGCTCGATTAGCCCTAGGTTATTCTACATTGTAGGTTACCTAGCTCGATCAGCCCTAGGTTATTCTACATTGTAGGTTACCTAGCTCGATTAGCCCTAGGTTATTCTACATTGTAGGTTACCTAGCTCGATCAGCCCTAGGTTATTCTACATTGTAGGTTACCTAGCTCGATCAGCCCTAGGTTATTCTACATTGTAGGTTACCTAGCTCGATTAGCCCTAGGTTATTCTACATTGTAGGTTACCTAGCTCGATCAGCCCTAGGTTATTCTACATTGTAGGTTACCTAGCTCGATCAGCCCTAGGTTATTCTACATTGTAGGTTACCTAGCTCGATCAGCCCTAGGTTATTCTACATTGTAGGTTACCTAGCTCGATCAGCCCTAGGTTATTCTACATTGTAGGTTACCTAGCTCGATCATGTTATTCTAGGTAGCCTTCACCATATCTCACGTATAATATCTTTTTTTCTCTTTGCTTATTGTAATTCATATTCGGTATAAATAAAATGTTGTTGTTGTGCAGAATTGCTTGTTAGTCTAGCTATTTTATGTACATGCTTTGGCTTTCTTATAACTGTAAGTACAGAACAGTGTGATATATCAGAATTAAAATAAAATGCGCTATCCTGCCGAAACTATCAGAAAGGCTTTCATGTATAAACACTGGATTGCATACTTTGCGGTAAAGTTTGTCTGCATCTGAGCATTACCGAATCTTTCATTTCTGAAATAAAAACGTTCGCATGGAGAATGAAGAAAAGGATGAAATTCACCTCAAAAACTTTAATTAGGAAATGTATTAGAAAACTGATTCTCAGCGAGGGTTGAGATAATTTTAACTGAAAGATATATAGAGTGTTAAAATCTCTAATTATTTTTCCTTTAACACTTTCATATCGTGCAAAAGTACACTGGGATTGCGCCAAAAGTTGAGCAAATATCTAAAGAATTTAGTACGATATCGGTACACAATATTACGTGTACACACCATATGTATACAAAATTAAAACACTCCCAGTACATTTGCTAGATGTAAACCATGAGTCAAAAATAAATATTGTGATTACGTCAGAGCCGCTAAATAAACAATTTCCTGCGTCAAAGAGAACTAAAAAAAATACTGCCCACATCCAGGCATCCTAAACCCAAAAGGAAATATCAACGGTTATTTGACCTTGCGAGTTTGGGTGCAGTACGTTGCATTCTTTTTCACATGCAAGCTATCACTGGAGCAGGAAGTATGAAGCCGTATTTGCGTTAATTTGGAGGTGTGAGTCGCTCTGCTTCTATTCGTAAGAATAACATTTACAAAGGTATACAATTAATAAATTGTAGCTTCCGAGTATTTCTCTTAAAATGGTTTTACTACTTGAATATACTTTATATGTGAGGGTTCCAAGAACCGCGAGCGGTCATACTAGAGATTTTATCGTTTGATTCTCAGGTTGCAAATTATATCATATTCTAACTGCACCCTGGCTGTTCATTCGGAGTTCGTGACACAGAAATAAACTTTCGGCCAATTAGCTACGTACGTAAAACAATCTAGAATTCTAGTCAATTTTTAGTCTTTCAATGATCACACAACCTTTCTTAGATAGAGCTAAGTTACTGAGAGTTATTAATTCAGAGGGAAATACAACTCATGTAGGTATGTACTGCATTAAGTCGAACAATTTTGGAGATTTTACCTCATTATTCAGACAGTATGTGTGGTTAGTATTTGTCATGTATCAATTTTTTCCAAGTCTAAAAATAACATTTTGAGCTAGTTAGAAAGCATTTCTTTTGAATCTATGTAAGTTACTTACTCCAATAAAACTAGCTAAAGTTCTAGGTTATAATTCCCAACATTTACAAGATTTGGAAGCTGAAAAAGAAAACACAAAACAATACAATGAGTTTACTTACTGCTAGTTGCCTCCAATCCCTTTCCTTCCAGATATATTGTCAACAAACACAACATCAAACCTCTTGGGCCCATTTCGAATCTCCAACTACAATATGGTGCCTTCTTCTCGGTCTCTGGAACTCAATGTTTCAGCGAAAAGCCTTCGATACTTTCGGAGTGAACTACCGAGGCATTTGAGGCAGTCGTCCAAGTAAAATAGAGGTATGTTTTGCGGAATGAATTGAGCGAATTGAGGATAATGAACAAGCTCCAGATGTTTTGATCGATTGTGTCTCGTAGACTTGGGGTTGTTTGTCGTCTTTATCACGTCACGAGAAAAGGTCAATGGTTAGGGCAGGAACCTGATTGATAAGCGCGATGCCCACTCGTGGATCTCAATGACACATGGCACAAGGGCTTTCACTGCAACGACAAGCCCAGAGTTACATTAAAACTCATTAACACATTGCGTTGTGGTTACTAAATTACTTCAAACTCTCAAAAAAGTGATGGATTGATTTAAACAGTCGGTTAGCGTTGGAAGGCGTCCGTATGGAACCTCTCCAAAACTTCTCCGGGCGTCATCAGTGGGTGATAGCATATTTTAACAAAAGTGTACCATAAAGTTTCAAGTAAAATATTCGATACTAACAAAGTTACCTGCGGAGACGCAAAGCTAAAACAATGTTTGAGAGGATTATGGCATCTGAGTGTGTAATTTTATAGTTTTGTTTGGCAAAAAACTTCCTTAAACTTGGCATATGCATACTTTGCCATTTTTTACGTTCTCTCTCCAATTACCAGAGAATTATTTTTGGTATCTGCTTTTGTATCTTTTAAATAACCTGATACATCTTCATTATCTCCTTTTTCCTGGATAAAAAGTATCACTATGCCTAAAATTGAGGTATTATTATTAAGTGAGTAGTCCATTTAGGACACTTGATAGATACTGCGCTTGAAACCCTTAGTATGATTGCCTTATCCAAGGCAATAGAACGGCTTTATGCTTTGAAAAAGCAATGCAACAGAAAGTTGGAAAGCTCAGTTGAACTACATAAAGTCAGATCAGTACAGTCAAAATGTCGACAGAGACATAATGATCGTGAGTTTGATAATTATGATAACAAATATCTGATTATTTTTGTTCATTGTCATGTGTGCACTACATTTTCCGGAAATATTATATCTTTGTGGGTTTGGCAAAACGTTTTTGGCAGAGGTAAGGTTCAGTGGCTGTGTGATGTTGTTTTGGTTTTGCTTGTGACAGAAATTTCGATTTCGTTTTGCTTTGAAAAGTTTAACAAATTGTGACTAGAATTAGAAAGTAGCATTTATGTTATATTTCCCCCCAGATTGTTTCTCAAAGTTGATGCATCTTTAAATCAATCCAATGATCATGGAATTAGAAGGCGGTAATGCAGTGCATGTTTAAGCTTTCGTGAAGTCGAGTACAGGTTAGGAGATTAACAGTACAACCACGATATCAAGTCAAAAAGAAGCCCCGCAATCTATATGGTACTGAGAGAAGAGGTAGGAATTATTCAGCGACAATGTATAGCCTACGGGTAGCCGTTTTTCAGTGGGTAACGGCTACCCGTAGGCTAACAATGTACTGCACTTTATCAAACTTTACCGCCATTTCATTTCATTTTTTTCTTCATCAGTATTGTCTCAAAATTGTCCTGCCTTTCGAAATTGCACTTTTTGATTATAAAACAAATCCGCATTATCTCTTCTGTAAATTGGTTTACTTGGAGTTTATATAATTGGATTGAAGATGAATAGAATTGTTCTGGTAAATCCAGCTTATCGTGCAAGCCTCCGCTCAAGCTATACCGATGGTAGATTTTATTTAAAAGATTGAACTGAGTTGATCAGCATTTGGCAGATAAATAGTATATCAATTTCTACGTCACTCTCAAAGCAACTCAGACCACTAGACATAACTATCAAGCAGTGAGATATTCTAATAGGCGAATAAGCGAAAAAAATATTTCTTAATTCAAGAATAAAGTTCCTCTCAAACTTTGCCCCGATCTAAATCCTTTTTATCATTTCTGTAGTTAAGCCTAAGCCCGGAAAGTTTCTCTCATCGATTCTGGGATTAACATTCGAGAATCCAAAACACATTATGAAGAAAATTGAGTTGATTTACTCAGTTCCGGCAACGGAAACTCCCGTAACTTGTCTATATATAGACTGCTAGCAGTCCCCACTATTTCCGCTCATCGCTACTGAAGTATATATATATATATAAGCGCAAAATCTGTAAATATTTTTTTATCGAAATTTGCTCAACATTTTTGCGGGCTTCACGCTCGTATAGCGATTAGCGAAAATAATATAATATAGCTAGCATTCTAGGCTATATATACTTCTAGCTCTAGATATGTGATCCATTCTTTGACCTTTATTCTGGTATGCAGGCAGTAATTGACTGCTATAAAACTGGTACAGGAATAGGTTGTCGGAAAAGGCGTTTCATTTACGATCGCCCGACAGACCAATTATTTTGGAAAAGTGTTTAAAAAAAGATTTAAAAGAATAATTTTATAACTGCATCTCTTTTACGAGCTCTCTGCGTTTTAGTTTCTTGCTTTTCTAATGGCGTAGGCAATCGATGAAATCGATGTTCTATGAAAATCGATAACAATCGATGTCAATTTATCGATTGATAATCGGAAATCGATGGACAATCGATGAAACAAAAGTTTGTGACCTTATCGATTGATATCGAATGATCGATTGGATTTCCGATCATCGATTTTCATCGATTGCCTATGCCGGGGAGGAATACATGAAAGCCTAAGTTTAACGCGAGTCGGACTAAGTAACCGGGCTTTACTTGACACCCTAACATCGATTTTGTTTAGCCCGAAAACGAAACATTTTAATGGATGGCCTAAGTCTAAATAAGTTCATCTCATTTTTTAAGCTATTAATATTGAGAAAATACTCGATAAATCGTTTCAAGCTAGCCATAATTTTGCAGTAAGAAATGTATTTTTGTGCTCACAATTAATTTTAATCAGGTGTGCCAGGAACACCGCCAGGAACACCGCCAGGCACCTGGGTGTGTCAAGACGGAAGACTGGGGAGAGACGTTTGTGAACACATCAGCATGAAATTATTAATATATATACCACCTCGAGGTTTTTCTACTTTGATATTATGCTTTGGACTGAAAAACAAATAGGGCTCGTGGAAAGTGCACCTTGAAGTTAGTAAGAATGCCAACTTTTACGGGGGGTGGGGGGGGGGGATGGGTTGTACCTTGAATAGGAATTTTATACAGACGTTTGTATGGCGAAGCGAGGTTCGACCCTCGCCATACAAAACGTCTGTACAATTTACACACTTTGTATGGCAATATCGTTACTCCTATACAAGGTACAACCACCCAAGTTGGCATTCTTATAACTCTTCAATGTCAGTGCTCTTTCCAGTAATCCTATTTGTTTTTCGGTCGAAAATATAATAAAAAGGTCAGTAGAAAAACCTCGAGGTGGTCTATTCGCAAATGATCGTATTCAGAAGAACCAGTCGAACCTGTGTGGTCAGTATATAATATTAATTAATGGAGCCTTATTACACTACCGGGGAGGGGGTGGGGGTCATTCTTGTTATGACGTACTGATATATGTGCAGTGGTATCTGGTTTTGAACCTAATTCCGAATTCCGAATTCCGATTCTCGCTTTTTCGTTAAAAAAAATTGTCGAATAACGGGTTATAGACGATTCAGAATAATCAAACAGACGATTCACAATAATCAATCGTTTTCACAATAACCAGTGGAACTGGTAATTCCGGATTTCGGAGCCATGTTTTTCTCGTAAAACCGGGTCCGGTTCGATGGTTAGCAAGTCTTAAGTTCGGATGCTCAGACCCGGCTGTCGTCGGTTTGACTTATAGGTTCGAAGGAATGGTCTGAAAGCTAACATATTTCCTTCGTTTACGAGTTAGAGTCAAGAGAGATGTAATCAAGATTGAATCGCAATCATATTTAGTATATAAGAAACGCAATACTTACTTCACGCGACAGAATACTGTTAATTCGCTCTTCTACGCCTTTAGACCGCAATGCATCTGGACGGTTGTTTTGGTGTGACGTAATCAGGACCAAAGGCGCCTTTCAAAAGTCTACTACCGCTGAACAAAATGTCCGTTGGATATCTAACCTGGTATCTCCACGCCAATGTTGGGCTGTTTATGCTTTAGTACTTCATTTACTAAAACAAGCTACGTTACAGAGGGATGAAACTCACCAGTACATCAAACTCGGTGTCCCAAGTAATTTTGTCGAAGGTTGTAGGTGTACCAACAGTAGAGGAAAATAATCTACGAGGCCAGATATAAGTTAACAGCGACTTTCTACGGTGGCCAAGAGCGGCCATCAAAAGTCAAATTACAACAACTCAAAAGTCAAAATCAAACTTGTAGTGAGTTTCGTTTTGAGCACTTTTGCTTTGAGAACTTTTGATCGGAGCACTTTCACTTTATCGAATTTCGCTTTGAGCACGTTTCGCTTTGATCACTTTCGCTTTGAGCACTTTCACTTTGAACATTTTCGCTCTTGGCACTGCTAGCGTAGCCGAGAGCGGCCAACATCGAAGTGCGCGGGACTGCGCTCTTCCAAAGGACTCATTCATTTGGGGAACGGTGAGCTCTTCCTGCGAGCTCCAACAGGAGTATTCTGAAGGTGAGCTGTTGTGCTTTATATAGTGTAAAATTGGTTATGAAGATGGTTAGGTCGTCTTATATTTCGATGCACCTTTAATATTCTATGGAATGTACTTGATTGTAACCGAATAAGAGCCGCAATATCGGCATGGAATACCTTGTATGTTCTGCCTTTGGCTGAATGCGCTACATCATTAGCGAAATTGGAGTTTAAATAAGAATAAACTTTTTAAAAACTCTTGCAAAGAAACTTGCGAGTACCATTATGGAAATTATAATGTATCCTGTTTCCTCCAGTGTATAATTACATTATATATAAATAGGTACCAGAGAAACTTTCTGAGTTAAGCTTGTCAATAGGTAGCGGGGTAAGCCCCCGGGAAAACCAGAGGGGTTGTAAAAAGGGTGGGGGAATCTTACAAATCTTACAAATCATGGGATTATCTGGTATAAAGATTTTGACATATAATTTTATGCTTAGGTTTTGCTTGATTATTTTTGGTAGAGTATTACCACCAGTATCTGATCAGTACCAGTATGGCACTAATAGAATTAGTAACGAAGTGTAAAAACAGTCAGCACGTTTCCGTGTTTTTTTTAAAAGTATAGTTCTTGTTTCGACAGTTAAATAAACCTCTTCATTGCCCCAAAGGGTTTTTAAGTTTACGGTTTCCTGGTCCTCGACTCTCCCTGTTTAGTTTTATATCGGGAGACTTCGTTGATGAGTTACACTTTACTTCGTCCACCATTTTGAAACGTACTCTTCCCGGGCTCCGGGTAGAATACAATTTGTCTGCTGAGCAAAAAAATTCAGACGTTTCTCGGGTACATGTGCTTCACTCAAACGTTCTCTCCCCCCTCTCTTGTCGGGCCTAGTCCAATTAGCTCCACCTTTCTCTATTAATATCAGAGCTTTCGTTCAAAGAGCTTCTTAGTTTATCAAAGAATGTCGTTACGGATAGGTGTCGATCCCGCTAGCCTACCAAGAGCCTTCCGTTTGGGCTGACCTTATAGCAGTTCTTGCTGTGAACTCCGGCATCCCGTTAACAATATGTCATTTTATTATATAAATTTGCAATGAACGCAAAAACCCACTTGTCTACTAAGAAGCATTCCGTTTGTGCCGTTCATTTTACAAAATACAAGTGGTCTTGATCCGATCTTCTTACCTAATGGTTCCTCGCTATCCAGTTTATTTTATGCAGATGATCTGGTCCTCATCTCCACTACTGTCACAGGTCTTCAAAAGAGCATCAATACTTTACAGCAGTACTGTAAGGACTGGATGATGTCAGTCAATGATAAGAAGACTAAAGTTGTCATTTTTCAAAAACAAAGTCGCAAGTCTACTCTTGAGAAGCATGCTTTTTTCTTGAACAATTCACGAATTACTAATGTTCCTGAGTACACATACCTGGGATCCACGATTTCGAGTAATGGTAGTTTTACAAAGTCAAAATTATTAAATAACTTCCACCGAGAAAACAAGACGTTCTATTTTTGCAGCAAAATGATATCTTAACTTTTCTAAAATGCCTATAAATATGTGCAATAAGCTATTTGATACCCTATTTTCACCAATTCTATTATACAATTCAGAAGTATGGGGTGCTTACGATAAACTTAATTTTCAAAAATGGGAAACAGATTCAATAGAAAGACTTCATTCGCAATTCTTCAAGTATTATCTTGGGCTTAACAAAAGAGCCCCTAATGTAGCTGCTCGTAATGAAGTTGGAAGGATTTCTTTAAAGTCTTCGATATATCGCAACATGTTACATTTTTGGATGCACCTTCAGAATCTTCCTGAAAATAGTATCGCCAAACAATGTTTTCTTATTTCAAACGATCTAGCATCTTCCAATAAAACGAGCTTCATGACCTCAATTAATAAACTTTTAGAGCTTTTCGAAACACCAAGACAAGAAAGCTCTTACTCTCCTAATGATAGGTTTAATCCAATTAAAAAGTTTTTATCTGATATTGAAATGAATATTATAAAATAATCAAACGTACATCAAATGAAACTCATTCGATTGAACAAGAAGCTCGTCTTTTATTCTACATTTAAACATGATACCAATAGTTCCGATTACCTTGACATGATTAAGAATATGAAGCACAGACAAATGGTAGCGAAATTACGATCAGGAAATCATAACTTGAATATAGAAGTTGGTAGACATGCTTATCCTAAATTACCAAGAGAACTAAGAATTTGTCACCATTGTTCGTCATCAGATGTTGAGGATGAAACTCATTTCATGTTCAACTGTGCTTCATATGCTGACATCAGGAAGGTAGTAATTGATGAGATCAGTACATATTATCACAATTTTCTACAGTTAGATAATGATCACAAGATTTTGTTCTTATTCAACAATGTTGATCCATTTGTATGTAAAAAAGTAGGATACTTCATCTTTGAAGCATTTGATCGGAAAAACCGATCGCTTACACGTACCACAGAGATTTAAAATCGTTCGCTTAGTGACAGCTCATTTACTTGTAAAGCAATACCATTTATGTATATGGGAATGCTAATAATGTTGTATTGTATTGCTTCAGTTCTCCCTGCTCAAAAAACCTATTCCTAAATTTCACATAATCCTGGAATTGTCAATGTACTGTAAGTTTAACATTTATTTAGTTCCTCAGTGACCCAGAAAAAAAAGCGCTTGGCTTTTTGCATTAGTTACGATTCGTGTGGAAGTGGAACAAGACTCTTCTTAGCTTAGTGCTATATTTTGCATAGTTCTCAGAGTAATTAAACACTCAGATGAAGTTATAATGATGTTAACGCTAATTAGATTGAGTCACCATAGGCCTGCACGAAAATTGCCAACGACTGTTGTAGTTTGTGAATCTCCTGTTTCTGACCGTAAAATGTGAACATTTGAAAGATAGACCCTGGGGATGGGTTTTCAATTCCACCTAATGACTTGGTGAGTACTGTTATCTTGTAGGCGGCAAGGCTCCAGTGTAAACAACGAGAATTAATTAGCGACACATTGAGTAGCCGTGTATAATGTGTAATCTGTTGTATATTAAAATATTCAATTAGTGTTATCACAGCATTCCAGGGTGGAATCTTTTCCTATTTTGTTAAGATAAATGAAGCAGATGAATTATTTAGCGAGCGTTTATTGAAGAGAAATTTCAATTCTCTTTCACCCCAAAAAGAACCGAAAAGCATTTTGCTCAAAGAATGCTTCAGGAAAAAAGTGTGCGCAAATTAATTGGATATGAGCAAGTCTCTCAATAATCTCGGATTATCTCTTGCTACTGTTTATTATCTTTGTACCTTCTGCCAATCGTAATAAGTACTACATGTAAAGCGGATACTAGTACATGATTTGGCATTGCCTGTTGCACAAACCTCTGATTCAGAAGATTGTACGCCGGTTTGGCACTGTTGATCTTTTTAACTTTAACACAAAATGTGCGCATAACTGAAACGTCATGCAAAATTTTATTAGCTTTGCAAATACAAACTCTTCTAGAACTAGTTGAGACCAAAGGTTAAGCCACGTCAAGATGGCGATAGAGTTATTTTGGCAAAACGACCTATTTCGGCGGAGAAAATCGAAGCAAACGTTTATGTAAATCAGGAGGAATATTACACATTCATTTCCTTTGTTTTTCTTCATGAATTATTGAGTTTGATACTGATAACAACAGTACTACGTCTGCGTATGTTGCTTGTGCTTCAGTCACTAGTGCGAACCAGCTATAGGGTTATTGGTTGGGACAATCACGTACCCAGACCCCATTTGTTTCTTACTACGCATGCTCGTCGAATATGCGCAGTAAGAAACGAGTGGGGTCTGGGTACGAGATTGTGGTTGGGTAAGCAAAAGGTTTCTTCTCTCAGCTAATTCGTGCTGACCCAGCCGGCTCAATATAGCAGGTATAACCCGGCCCCTGCCTTCCACAGACTTAGGTGCAAGATACTTATAGCTAAATTTGAAGTTGACACAAGTGAGGGATTCAATCCACTTTTCAGCACATACTTTTTCAGTTGCCCAACTTTTAGAAAGTGAATTTACTAACTGTCTTTTTCGTGTCAGGTTTAGCTAACCGCAGTGCCTTGTGTTAGAATATTACGCTGCGCTGTATATCAGCTTTGCTGTAGTCTTCGGACTTTTCATTCTTATCGTTTATCATTTGGCTGTATAGGTCCTCATCGGATCCGGCGTATTTTTTGCAGGATATTTGTTCACGGTATTTGCTTATATACTTTCTTTTACATAGTGAAGTTTTTTGCTTGTAAGACCTGCCTGGCGGCGACCAGTAAGTCAATTAGGAATTGAAGATATCAAATCTAATAATTTGTACACATCCATGCTATATTTTGTTTTGTATTAATCAGAAATAGTTTCATTCACAATGAGAAAGACAAGACAGTAAATGCTGCATTACCATAAATTATTCGAAATATAAACCTTTATAACTCGTAGACGCAACAAATCACATACTTGTCTAATACTCTGACAAATTTATGCATGGCATTGTTTTGTATTTCATTGTATTGCTTCGTTTTACTATTGTATTGTATTGTTAAGCTATTGTTATGTCGATATAATACAATACAATGCTATGCATAAATTTGTCAGAGTACTGATTGGACCGACCCTCACAAAAGGAGGCCTCCTGTGACCTCGCCATAATCAGGAGCGTCCATATCTCCTATTTATTTCATTTTTGACACATTTTCTATTGTTATTCGATAACAAACAAATAAAAATGTTACAATGATTTCTTAGTTCAAAGGCTTCAAAAATAAAGTGAGCCAATTTCTTACATACAAATGGTTCTATGTTATTAAAGAGAAATAAAGTTTTGTCTTTTATATTTAAGTTTGTAAAATGTTTGTATTTATTACAAATGTCGTCGAAGAATATTTTTCTAATGTTATTATATAAGCAGCAATGAAATGTGAAATGTATTTCGCTTTCTACTTCATTTGTGACACACACATTTCACATATTCTTGAGGCTTCGGGTTTTTGGGACAAGAGTGTCTGCCTGTTTCTATCCTTAAATTATGATTTCCCGATCTAAGTTTTGCATTAATTCTTTGGTGATCTGAATTTTCGATCAGCTCTATGTATGGAGAAGCCTTTGTATCATGCTTGAACATTGAATAAAATACTAGTTTTCTATTTGAATTTATGAGATGTAATCGATGTACCTGCGATTGATTATCTATATTTCGTTTCATAGCGGATAACCATTTGTTTGGTTTCAGTTTATGTCAACATCCTGTATGGGTTTTTTATTCCTTGACTCAAATAAATGTACAAGCTCATTTATCGAAGATATGAAACAGTCTATTTTTGTTGGAGGATGCCAAGTCTTTCGAAATCTGAAGACATTGTTTTGCAATACTATTTTCAGGGAGCTGTTCGAGGTGTATCCAGAATTTTAACATGTTTCGATAAATTGGAGATTTTAAGGAAAGCCTCCAGACTCGTTACGGTAGGCAACGTTTGCTACTCTTCTATTTATCCCAAGGTAGTGTTTATAAAATTGGGTATGTATTCTTTCAACATGATCTATTTCCCATTTATTGAAATTGATTTTGTCATAAGCCCCCCAAACTTCTGAATTGTACAATAATATAGGACTGAATAGTGTGTCAAATAATTTGTTACATATGTTGATAGGGAGTTTTTCATTGCGAAAATAGATCGTCTTGTTTTCTCAGTTGGGATTTGTTTTGATTTCGCAGTGAAACTACCATTACATGAGATTGTCGAACCTGAGTAAGTGTACTCTGGAGAATTTGTAATCGGTGAACCATTTAGGGGAAAAAACGAATATTTCTCAAGAGCAGATTTACGACATTGTTTTTGGAAATTAACAGTTTTTTTCATACAGCCTTAGTTTTCTTCATAACCTTTATTTCACTAAGATCCCAGTTAACTTCAATATATTGCTCATTAGATATTCAAGGCTTTTATTTTGAGGTCTTTATATGAACAAAGACCTTGAATATCTATGAGCTACCTGTATAAAAGGTTATTGAATACCTAATCAGGTCTTTATATTGAATTTCACTGGAATGTTAGTGAAATAAGGGCTATCGAATAAAAATGAAATAAGTCACTAGACAGTTAAATACCTCGAACCTCGGTAGTAAGTCAGCCTGAGGGCCCTAGGCTGTATATGACTTACTTCCGAGTTTCGAGGTATTTAATTCTTACTTATTTCATACTTGACACCGTTTTCTTTGTTATTCATGAGGCTTTATTTTCCATACATACCCCATTATAAATGCAAGGGATGTATGAGAAAAGTTCTCGGATTGTATCCAGATACAACCCGGGAACTTTTCTCATACATCCCTTGCATTTATAATGAGCAATTCAATACAATTCAACGATATTTTGTTGTTTCTAGCTTATTATTTTCTCCAAGGAATTCATTCACCTTGGCTTCAGCCAAACTTACTAAATATCCCTATAATGATTTAGAACCTTTTCTCCGTCTTGGTACTTGCCCAAAGTCTACCTAAAAAGAGCTACATCAATGAAAATTTTGCGAAAACCTCGTCAAGTATGAAATAAGTCAGTTAAATACCTCGAACCTCAGCTTTTATCCAGATACATCCCTCGGGGCCTCTCGGGATGTAACTGGCTAAAAGCCTCGGTTCTCGGTATTTAACTCTTCCATAGTTGTCACAGCATTTTCACAAGTTGGGCTATATTTAGATCATTTTCTCCACCAATTAGTGGGTTGCACAGTGGCGGACAAAAGATGCTTCTTCATTGGCTACTTTTGTTATACCAAACAACATGGCTGCTACGCTTTTGATTTGATTCCCTTAGGAATGATTTTTGCAACTCAAGAATAGCGGGAAACCATTCTAAAAATAACCTAACTTGTGAAAATGCTGTGACATAGGCCTGGTATGCGGGATCACAGTCAATTGGCCACTTTGGAAAAGAGTAGGGGATTGGGGCGAGGGTGGTCTCGCAAAGGCGCTTGGGATCGTTACAGGGGACACGCATCGTACAGAATACAAACAAACATGGCGAATATCGCATTAAACTCATCGAATACAAGCAGAGAAAGTGAAGTAAGCTTGAAAGAAGACACTGTACCAGAAGTAAAGCTCAACAGAAGTGTCCAGGAAAGGGTTCATAAAAGCCAACTTATTAAAGCAGAGCAAAGAAGTGAAAACTACCGCGGAACGGGAGTTAGCAGAAGTAAAACGAAGTTGTGTGGCCGATTGCTACGATGAATCCGCAACGATCCGAACATACAGGTTATGCTTTAGCCGATACCTACATTTCCCACCATCATGGATTTGTCACTTTAAAGTATTAAATACTTTGTAACTTTAGTTATACAGGTCTTGTTCTGTTCATGGGATTGTTGGCCGTGAATAACTACTGACAAGAGAAACGTTGAACCACTTGATCTTGAAGTCCGCTAGGGTGACATGTATTTGTAGCGATTTACTACATACCAACTCCTTCCGGCTCTTCACCCTACAATCCCAAGAACAGAACAGGGCCTTTTTAAAGTTACAAAGTACAACTTTAAAATCATAAATCCATGATGGGAAACGTAGGAATCGGCTATTAAAAGCATAACGTGTTCGGATCGTAGCATAATTCGGTCACACAGCTTCGCTTTACTTCTGCTAACTCCGTTCCGCGGTAGTTTTCACTTCTTTGCTCTGCTTAAATAAGTTGATTTTTATGAACCCACTGATTTCTGGACACTTCTGTTGAGCTTTACTTCTGGTGCAGTGCCTTTTTTAAAGTTTATTTCACTTTCTGCGCTTATATACGATGAGTAAATTGCGATATTCGCCGTGTTTGTTTGTATTCTGTACGATGCGTGTCCCCTGTAACGATCCCAAGCGCCTTTGCGAGACCACCCTCGCCCCAATCCCCTACTCTTTTCCAAAGTGGCCAATAGACTCTTTGTTGCCCCATTTCAGATCATGTGATAGTTCTCTAGAGGATTCAGTGCGTTGTTTTCCAATTATAAAATATATAGTATACATTTCCTTTAGGGATACAGAAAAACAAAAAAAGCATTACTAAAGGGAAAAGTCACGTGGTCTGAAATGGGCAACAAATAGGCAAGCTGAAAGGGTCTATAGAGACGAATGGTTATGAAACCCAGCGACCTTCTTTGTTATGTGTCTGCTCGCTTTTTTCAACCTTGACCGTGCAAAAAAAAACAATAGAAATTACAATATGTTAATCAATCAGCCAATAGAAACGTGTGAGTTCAGTCGTTCAGGGAACACTAATGAACTATGACCGTGCTTAATCTTTT
Organism: Actinernus sp. WN-2022; assembly: GCA_030867875.1. NCBI lineage: Eukaryota > Metazoa > Cnidaria > Anthozoa > Actiniaria > Actinernidae > Actinernus > Actinernus sp. WN-2022. The sequence continues at coordinate 49,550,540 of JAOWCC010001679.1, read as the reverse complement.
GTCTTACCCTCTTCCATCATAAATCGCAGCACCTTTGTTAGCCCCTTTGAAGTTTGCCAGGGTTCCTAGGACGCTCCTAGTTATGGGCTCCTGCATCACATACTTAACATATTGGAAATAGAAACCTCTATAACTCATAGACGCAACACTCAAATCAAGAAATATGCTACTATTCACTTGGTGCGTATTAATTCCCTTTTTTCTTTTATTCCATCTCAATTCTGAATAACTAAAAATACAGCAAGAACCGTTTACGACAATCCTGTCAAATCTTAGTACGTTGGATCTGCATCTGATCAGCCCAAAAAATGAAAATAGAAAAATTCCGAGGACTACAGTAAAGCTGATCGAACAACGTATAAATTACATTAATAGGTTTACAATATTTAGCGTCATTCAGGTATCCTCGTTAATTATGTCGAATTATATCGTTCAGGGAAGGGATAAGACAAACGTACCCTTCCCCGAGCCCTAGAAATTGATGTCTTATTTGTGATAGCAAAATCTGGTTAGTTTGTCGGTCATGACAAAACTAATCATTTTCGAAGATTGCAAGTTCTGAAAATTCACAGAAAACGAGAAATCGAAACTTAAAATTTAAATTGAGTCCCAGGCCCGGCTCGGCCTTGGCACAGCAAAACAAACAAATCGCTAATAAACGACAAAGGACACCAGATAGGTATGTTTATTTCATTCAGTTGATTTTGACCTATCAATATTAGTAAAAGTTGTAATTTTCCCACGTTTATAGTAGTTCTCATAGAAAGCCTATATGTACTAACATACCAACAGCTCGAAATTAGAGCTTGGGTTACCTGTGGATGCGGCAATTTGATTATCGGTTTGGACCTGTCGGAACTGCTATATCATAAGAACTACATTAGACTATAGCAGCTTCATGGAAACACATGTGCATCCATCTGCATGCTAAAAGTATTGATTTACAACGAGTTACCAAGATCTAACTGATGTTTGGTTCCAAAGATGTTTGGAAGAGAACCGACCACACGTAAAGCCTTGACAAATATTCTGGAATGAAAGATGACAGATAAAGTGCTTACCCCTTCGAAAACAACCTGATTAATTTGCATTTGTGAAATTATGAGAACATTGAAAACATGGAAAGTTTGGATTAACTCTGTTTAGTAGAAATGAGCGGGATAAGGGAAGCCTATAGCTATCATGTATATACGGTCTGTGAATAAGGGGTGTCTGTAAAACACGGATACGGATGGCTATAGGATTACATTAAAAAACAAACATTAACAAGAACTAGTGAGCAGTACACCTACGACAACTCTGGTTTCGTTCGTTCATAAAAAATATTAACAGCTAGCGTGCAGAATTATGTTATTATGCCATAGAAGTTGGTATGGTAAAAATCGTAATGTGAGTTCAGCTCCATTCACCACTGAATACCATTCGAGATTGGGGAGCGGAATACTGCACTGCTGTGCCGTTAAATATATCTATGCTCATCTCCATTCACCACTGAATGCCATTCGAGATTGGGGAGCGGAATACTGCACTGCTGTGCCGTTAAATATATCTATGCTCATCTCCATTCACCACTGAATGCCATTCGAGATTGGGCAGCGGAATACTGCACTGCTGTGCCGAAAGTAAGAAAGACTACTCGGAGGAGAAAATGGAGAACATGGACAAGAGAAGCTATGCCGAGGTTGTTTCTGGAAGTGGTAATTTTCTCGGCTTTCTGATTATTTTTTAACAGTGTATTTTTAACAACATACACTTTGTAGTCATGCTACGTGCTCTCTGGTTTATTTCTGCATGTCCGCCTTCTGTCATCCGTCATATCCTCGTTTTACAAACACCCGTGAATAAGTGAATGGGGTTTACAAGTTATCGTTATCAGTAATTTGTCTAGCCTTAGGGGCCAAGTGTCTAACCGTGAGATAAGACAAGCAACAATGACACAAATTAATAAATCCATGATTTAAAACTATTAGTTAAGATCTTAAGCTTAGTTTACCAAGATGGCTATCACAAAATCAACAGTTAGGAGGCGTGTAGCATGTGAGGACATTGTCTAGCCTATATTGGGTCCAGCCATGAGATAAAGCTAGTAGTAATGACACAAATTAATAAGTCACACGAGTGATCCCAAGATGACTATCACAAAATCAACAATTACGGGAGTTGAAGAAATGGGATATCATATATGGGGTGCCAAGTGCCAGTATAATTATTGCTTCAGTCTGTAAGCTGTTGCTTTATTCGTTCGAAGATTATACTTACAGTAAATTGTAAAGTGCAAAACAATCCCTTTGTAACTGATATAAGAAAATCATCTGTGTTCAGTTTGTGTTAAATTAATGTTTTAGTTGTGAAACTGAAATAAAACTGGTTTTGAATCGAATAATTGTTTATTTATTTTTTCTTCAAAAGTAAGCATTAAAGAAGTATACATTTAATCCTTTCATATTAGGTTTGATTTAAACTTATTTACATTTAATCCTTTCATATTTGTTTTGATTTAAATTTATTTACATTTAATCATTTCATATTTGGTTTGATTTAAACTTTGTTGTGTTTCGGTTTAATGAATCTAATGTAATCATACAAAACGGTTTAATTTAATCATGAATGATTTGTAATTTAATGTAAATGTTTGTGAATATATATAAACCTCTACTTTGAACTTTATTTTAATTCAAATCACGCGAATATTCGTTAAATCACAGACATACATATCTCACTTAATATTCCTCGGGAGAGCGTTTCCAATCAAGGTTTCCGCCATGTTTTTGCGCACATTTATGTATTTATTTAATAAATACTACTACTACTACTAATAATAATAAGTAATTTTTATAGCGCCATTTCCACTAATTGTCCAATGGCGCTTCACAATTATACAATTAAAATTATTGGTTTAAAATATCACACATAGAAACCTATAATAAACTAGTACTTAAAATTTAATATCTACTATTAATGTGATCACTAAGTTAAAAAGCTACACTTGAAGTGTACTGTCAACTAAGTCTCAAAATATACCTTAAATAATTACCGATAACAGTCTAATAAAAGGTTTAATACCTTATTATCACTTATTTTCGCGCGACTTTAATTTCGCGAATTTGGAATAGAAATATTTCGCGAGACTTCAATTTCGCGATTTTGACGAATCACCGTTTTCCAAGGTAATTAAATTTCGCGAATCAAGTACACTGGTGCTCGTTTTTTAAACTTCCATTTCTGTATTTTATTTAACCATAACGGAATAGAAACGCAACAAGCAACTGGCTCAGTGAAATGTTCAACAATGTCAGCAACAAGGTAGTAACATCTTTTAAAAGTACACTGATATAAGCAACCGAGGCACTATTTAACTCTATAGGGAGCCAAATGCCGATGGCAAATTTGAAGACTGTACTGAGGAAGTGTTACAGGAACTAATTCAGCAAGATGAGTCAGACGATGAGGAATAAGGACATGCGTTGAACTGAAATTTGAGCCCTCCTACTCGTATGTAAACTCCTACCAGACGGAAAACTTAAATAAAGGATTTTATGAAGGTCACTAAATTTCGCGTCTTAAATTTTCGCGGTACCTTTTTTTCGAGGGACTTTAATTTCGCGAATTTTTTTAAATCGCGAAAATCGCGAAAATTAAGTCTCGCGAAAATAAGTGATAATAAGGTATTAAGAACTAATGGATACTATAAAACTATGGTTAACCATATAATAATTACAATAAAAATGCATGATTAAAAATAAAGGTTTTGGCACTACTCTTAAAAGAACTTATAGACACAGTGTTCCTGATATCTAGTGGCAGAGAGTTCCATAACATAGGGGCAGAAACTGAAAATGCCCTAAGTTCATATGACTTTAGACGACGCTAGCGAGTAGGTACATACGGTTTTAGTATATACCACACCAGTGAATATCACTTTAGACGACGCTAGCGAGTAGGTACATACGGTTTTAGTATATACCACACCAGTGAATATCACTTTAGACGACGCTAGCGAGTAGGTACATACGGTTTTAGTATATACCACACCAGTGAATATCACTTTTCGCGCTCTCTGATTGGCTACTCAAACAGTGAATATGATTTCATATTCACCTCCGAGCGAAGCAGCGATCATCGCGCGCGAGTTTTTGTCCATTTGACAGAAAATAAAATAACTATTTGGTGCTGGCTATTCACCTGGAGTGTGGTATATACTAAAACAATTATTCGCCGAAGCGGCTCGGTAAATATTCACCTCCACTTCGGTGAATAATTGTTAAATATCAGTTCGGTAAGATTTAATGAGCAAAGTTATTAGTAGCTTTAAAGGTCAGCAATAATATCTCAAATGTAATTCTTTGTAAAAAAAAAAGGAGATCCTTAAGAATAGGCGTTAAATATGATCATATTTACGTAAACGAGTGACAAGGCGAGCTGCAGCATTTTGTTCATACTGAAGTTTCTGAATAAGAAAGATAATAGAGAATTGCAGTAGTCTAATTTAGAAGTTACAAAAGCCGATGAATAAGAATTTGGGTGGTTTCAAAAGATAGAAATTTCCTAATGCGTGCAATATTTCTAATGTGATAAAAAGCAACTTTACAGACAGCATTTACTTGCTGGTTTGGTCAAACACGCCACCAATGTTTCTTGCTGAGTTAGACGCTTTAATCAGTTCGGTGCCAACATGGATGGAGTCAAGGGGATGATGTGAACAGTGACGAGCATGGAGAATAAAGAGTTCAGTCTTGTCATTGTTGAGCTTTAGCCTACTCGTTGTCATCCAGAGGTCGATGTCACGCATGCATGATTCAATCAGGGATTTGAGTTTATCACATACATACTGAGATTTATGAATGGCATCATTCATGCGAAAACCCACTTCACAATTTTCCTTAGCCAATTAGAATCGCGAAACGAATTTTTCACACGTGCGAAAAGCGTTTCGTCCAATCAGAAAACACCTGCCAAAACATTCAGACTGGACTTGAGATCGGAGGCGCCACTTTCATTCACTACGAAAGTTGGAGTTTTGACTTTTTTTTAAATAATGTAATATTGATCTGCAAACAGCCAACTAACGATGTTAAAACTTCCAAGTCAATTGAGGAGTATATTATCGACCAAGAAAACAAAATCGCAAGAGCAAAAACTTAGAGAAACAGACGTCAAGTGACTTAAAGAGACAAAGAAGAAGCGAAATTCTACCGAAATAACTCAACAGATATCGAGATAATCTATGTGAAATCATTCTTAGTGTCAAAAGAAAATACGGCGAAGATTACGAGCTTTCAATCCTTCGTGGAGTGATTTCAACTTCCATAGACCATCGACATTTGAAAAATCGTAAATATTCTGTGAGCAGAGAAAACCTACAAGCCGTGGAGATGTCTGGAAACTCGTAGCAAACGGCAAAAGCAGGTATACTAATCTATTGACGATGTAAACTTGTAAACTTTATTTGTTGAATCAAAGACAGTTTCATATTGACGTTGAAAACTATTTCAAGGCTGATGTCAGTTTAGAAAGTAAGATTTTCTTTTCATTTTTATTGTATCGAGCATAAATTTTAGTCTACGTTGAGTCGGATACGAAATGCAAAACAAAAAATTGAAAGCTACAAATGTACGTGTTCAATGACAAGACCTAAATAAAACCTGTTTGATATTGGAGAAAAATATGTATATGTATATAATAAACAAATTATGTATATAATAAACAAATTACAAGATGGAAAGTGCTTTTGTATGGTATTTACACACTTGTTTGTTTTCACAAAACTCACTCGCTCGTTCGTTTTGTGAAAACAAACTCGTGCGTAAATACCATACGCCAGCACTTCACATTAAGTAATCTCTATATTACAGATGACCCACACCTGACGGTTGGAATGATATATAAATCTAAGTATCTTCAGCATAGAGATGGAAGGACATGTTGTGGAGCCTAACAATATCACCAAGGGGTTAAGTATACAACAAGTACAAGATTGGTCCAAGCACTTATCGGTGAGGAACACCACATATATATTCCATATATATCATTTGATACAGAATACTAATAGAGCTAACTACAATTTTTTAAAGTAAAGGTTTACAGATATTCACAAACATTTACAGTAAATTACAAACCATTCATGATTACATAAAACTGTTTTGTGCGATTACACTAGAGTTAAACTGAATAACAGAGTTTAAATAAAACCAAATATGAAATGATTGATTACATAAAACCAAATATGGAAGTATTAAATGTAAATAAGTTTAAATAAAACCAAATCAGAAAGGATTAAATGTATATTTTTGAAGATTAAATATTGCTATGTATGCATGGCAGCCATTGTATACAACAACACTATTTCGTAAACAATGGTTATTATTTCCATTAAACTGTTTAAATAACCAGTACAGCTAAATTAAACATTGTCGGTAGATAACTAATTTGATTGTCTTGATCGTCACGACTGGATAACCTTGCGAATTTCGTCCAAGACATTGCAAATGGTGTTATTCTAGTACGATTCAAGCCTTGAAATAAGTATTTATATATCTATCTATACTATTAAATTTCATATGTCTGTATGTGTGTGTGTGTTTCAGCGATCTGATTGGTCGAATAAAATCCGCCGTTCAGCAATTTGATTGGTCAAACTCAAACACTGTCGATCCACTCTGAATAGATCGACTAGTTCGCGGTTAGTTCCGACATTTGGAAAGGGGTGCAAACATGGCGCGAAATAAAGTGTTTGTATAGTGAATCCCATGCCAAATAATTTCCGTAAAAATAGAAATTCTGAAATATTCACTGTCTGCAAACTTAAGATGCCAGGTGAGAGATTGTACTTCGTCACTAAAAATGATATGAAAACAGTCGGGTACGAACACTGTTTTCACATCAATTTAGTGCCGACAGCTGATATACCCCGGCGTGGTTTTCAGTGCAAGTATAGTTTGAACCGTGGTATTTTTTGTATTGAATTCCGGCACGAAATGACGGGTTATTTAATGGTGATACAATCTATATATATATATATAGAGGGAGAGATTGAGATGATGCTTCGAATTCATTTCCATAACTATAGCATGTTTCATCAACATCGGTCCCAGACTTCCCTCTCTCGCTGGAGGAAAAGAGCCTGGGAACGAGTTTGATGTCACATAATATAGTTTCCAGCTTCTGCGTAAGGTTCAATCCGTCGAAGTAAATTCGCAAAAATTAAATATTAAAGATACCGGACGCGTTCCATTAGACAAAACACCGGCTAGAAATTTCATTGGAATAAACCATTCGGCAAACACAAGTTCCGGGTTGAGAAATCAAATGGAACTGAAACTTTCGATAAGAAATTTCCGGATATTGTGGAATATGAAGAATGGAACAGAAAATTTCGGTCGTTTCTAAAAATAGATTGTCTGATACGAGACCCCCCGTATAACTAATCAAGGGCACCCAACGAGTACTTTTTGAAATTCATTTGAAACCAGTTGTCTGCAGCTTATCTAGCCATTTTACACTCGTTCTCAATAACACGTGCAGGTTCGAAATTGAATTTCCAACGGAAAACGTCAATTTGGTGGATGTCACTCAACTATATTTCTATGGCAACACTGGTCTGCAGTCTAAATAAAACGTCGCCACACAACTCCCAGATGTGGAGGAAACATAAATAGTGTAGGAGGTCAGGTAGAGAAATGTCGGATACTAAGCCGAAAAACGATTGTTTTTTGCTTGAATTTCTCACCGAAATGTCAGTCGAGAGTGTATCCATGCCTGGAGCTCGTCGAGGTAGAGCTCGAGGGTATTACTCGATAAAACCTCTTATAAGGAGCATATCTGCAACTGGATGAATAAAAATAACTATAATTCTTTTTCCAAGACCTTTGAAGCTATATAAACAAACCGCTCGCTCACACATAAAGTTTATGCGATTTCCCTATTTTGATCTTATACACAAACCGCTCGCTCATGATCATGCACACACAAAGTTTATGCGATTTCCCTATTTTGATCTAATACACAAACCGCTCGCTCACACATAAAGTTTATGTGATTTCCCAATTTTGATCTTTATACACAAACCGCTTGCTCACACATAAAGTTTATGTTATTTCCCTATTTTGCAAACCCTTGGCTCTAACGGCATGATTACTCTCCATCTAAGCGACTTTGGGAAAGACTTTGCCATGTTTATAAAATGCTAGTTTCCCGAATTTACTCACACAACGGTTCACTTCAAACTCCATGGAAACCGTTTGATTGACATCCACCAGAAACGACTTCGAAGTCAGGAGTTTCGTTTCGAACCTGCACGTGTTATTGAGAACGAGTGTAAGGCGTCTACTATATCTTTTGACGTATTCTAGAAAACTATTAGCTGTTCGGATTTTCTAGGTGGAAATCGCGTCAACCGAAAATACTATGGCAAAATATTCCCGGCCTACGAATTTGTTAGTAGTCTAGAACAGAAACAAGAATTTTCTAGCCCAAGTAACTTCATGTTGCAATGTTTGTGGAGGTACGAATTTTTTAGGGATTCTTTTTTCCTTTAGGGAATTCTTAGGGAATGAAAATGTGTTGTTCTGACTCTATTGATCAGACGAATTGGGACGTACGAATATTTTAGGGGAAACCTTTTAGTCTGCCCTTTCTTCTATAATTTTCTAGGGATTGAAAACAAATTTTCTAGCCAGTATTTCAGAAAACAATTTTCTAGGGACAATTTTTTCAAATCCGAAAGTTTTAGGCTAACTTACTCTCCCGAACAGCTTGTTAACCGAAAACTTCGTTGGGTGCCACACGCCCACACGCGGCTGTTTACAATATTTCGAGAGTGGTATTAGGACATAATTCGTATTAGGCAATAAATACCTTATCAGTAATGGTGAGTACCAAGCACTGTTGCTGGGGAACATGTAACAATCCCTTCCTAGAGAGAGATGCCTTCCGTCTCTCTTAAGACGAAATGAAGAGAAAGGGAGAGTGAATACACTCAACCGACGGCTTTTCTATGGAGCATGCGCGAGACGTTAACGTCACTTCCTTTCGGTACATCGAAGCGAAAGAAAGTCTGAAAGCTTGACTGCGGAAGCGGGAGATAGAACCTTTATTTAGTAGGTCCCAAGTCTACTAGACCAGCTTACGGCGCATGCGCAGTTGTTAGTCTTTCAGTGGTTCAACTGGCGGGCCACCCTTTTTTTACAAAGTTATAAACTTGCAAACATCAACAATTGACAGAGAAATGTATGGTGGTGGCGCACATTCGTCGGGAAAATGTGTCGAACTTTGTTATATAGCTTGTAACTTTGTCTGTACAGTCTGTATATAAAATATCTGCTCAAAATATTGCATAGTTGGTAATTTTAATATGCTCTTTCCAGTCATGATATTAGTTTTGGTCTAGCTCCGATAAGTTTTAAATAATTTCTAAATTACTTGAATATAAATACAATAACCTATTTGTGGCGTCGAAATATGCCCTGATATTTCGTCCGCGGACATTATCTGATCCGAGAAGAGAACAGTTCCCGAGAGCGAAGCTCGAGGGAAACTGTGAGCTTAGAGGATCAGATAATGTCCAAGGACAAATATCAGGGCATATTTCGACGCCACAATGAAGGTTGTTGTTGTTATCATCCTTCAAATATTTTCTTTGACGTGCGCTTATACCGACGCTCACAGGGGGTGTATTCGCTGATATGTCCCGCTCGCGGAGAGAACATATCGGGTCACGTGACGCATTCAACCAATCACGCGTGAGATAAAATATTTGATTGGTTATAACGCTGAATATCGCCATTCACCGATGAATACACACGGCTGCTATGTATTTTCGCAAATAAACTCGGCTACATTTCAATTATCGGTTGTTTTTTCCCTCATATGGAAAAACCCGAGACCAGAATAACTCCTTAACGCTTAAAGGACATTCTAGCGAGAAAGATGAGTTTTTGATAGTTTAGGATTCAGTTTTTATATCTTGTGGTTTGCCAACGAAGAAGCGAAACTCGCTTGATAAGATCGACATCTGTCGCTTTGTTACAATCCTCTGTATTTTAGCCGACGTTTTTAAACAGCTTAAAAGCTGTTCGACAGTATAATCATCAGGTTCTCTTTCAAAATATGATCCAGGAACGTTGTCGTGTGATCATTTCTCTTAAAATAGTCGGAGGACGAAGTGAAGTGCTAGTCAACTCTTGTATAAAGTTCTAACGCGAAAGTGGTTTGTTTGTCTGAGTCTTGAGGGGGATCGAAACGTTGTGACGTCATCTGTGTGCTACGCTGTTCGCAGCCTTCTCCCCCCTCCCCCCAACCCCTTCCCCCAAGGTGGTAGTGCTTATTGTGGCAGTAATTTTGCTAAAATAAAAGTAACAAAGCTAAGCCATTCTGGCAGTTAAAAACTTCGTTTGGATACGAATTTAATGTCATTTTTATTTTTAGAAAAATATTTATGGGTGCATTAAGAAATATCTGTACATTAGACACTATTGTCATCACTATGTACCAGATCCCGTACGCCACAGATGACGTATTGAATATCAATGACGCTACGTCATCAATGTTATTTTACAACAATATTTCACTGTCGAGTTCCATATTTTGACATTAATTTGTCCATATTTTGTGCCAAAGAAACGAAAAATGACTGGTCAAAAACATTTTAAATTACCTGATCTTCACATTACAGGCTCACGTATTTTACGTTTTTAGGGGCAAAACAATTCACACCTAATGACGTCACAAGGTTGACTCGCGCTAAAATGTCATAGTTTTTACAGTCTTTAAACTTTAAAACAACATATTAGAAGATGAAATACAAGAAGAATACATTAGGACTCTATGCTTCATTTTGCAGATATGTTGATCAAATATATTGCTCTCGTACATTTCTCGCTCAAGCTCTTTGAATTTTTAAGACTTTGTATAGACCCTATGCATAAGTCCTGGTGACTTGCATGTCAACGAGGCTGGAAGGTCCTCTGGAATGTTGAAATTGAAGCGCCAAGCTAGCTGGGAGATGTGTGAAATGCACTGAACGAATGTTCAGTGAAACAATGCCGTTAATTTGCTATGCTATATGCAAATTAACGGAATTGTTTCACTGAACATTCGTTCATTGCATTTCACACATCTCCCTGGGTGCTTCAATTTCAACATTCCAGAGGACCTTCCAGCCTCGTTGACATGCAAGTCACCAGGACTTATGCATAGGGTCTATGAGATTTAATTTTAGCACGCGAGTCCACCTTGTGACGTCATCAAGTTTGAATTTATTTTCGCGCGTAAAATACGCGAGTACAAATCTTACAAATATATGTTTTTCAAGCTATATAAGGTTTTGTAATTTTTTATTTCATTAGCACCTTATAACTTAAAAGCTACCGGAATTGGAGAATACGTGATCATCTGTTTGGATGAAATCTGCAAAATAATAGTCAATTTGTCTTTTATGGAAAATATGTTCTAAGAGTTTTAGCTGCACAATTACCTTTTCTCGTAATAATTTCACCCATGCAGTTATTGACTTCTTTTTCTATATCTTTTTTTACGGTCCATCTTACCCTACGCGAAAGGGATATATCCCCCCCCCCCTACGCCATTGATCTATGCTAAAATATTCTATTTCATATCACGCGTTTTTGGTAATACTGTAAATTTACTAAGTTTTCATATCAAGTAGTATAGTATGGCTCGAATTAGTCACTTTTTAGCACGCGACACACTCTTTTGCCTAATTTATCTGTGATACAAAAATATGAATTGCACTGTTGTATGAACATTTGTTCTGTTCTCTCGCAAGCAATAGGCATAAAACATGCTCCTGGTCTTCTCTTTAAACTCCAGTGAAGTTGGCGTAGTCGCTAAAGGAGTCCAGGTATTTCTGTGCAATCTGGTAGCAGAACACGTACTGTGTCTGAAGAAAAAGAAAACTTCTAAGTTTAAAATGTTCTAAACCAGGTAAGAACTGGGCCCGGTTGTTCAAAGGGTGGATAACTTATCCACCAGATAAATCCTTATCCAGTAGATAAGTATTAACCAAGCTAGCTAATTTTATCCACTGGATAAGGATTTGTCCGGTGGATAACGTTATCCACCCTTTGAACAACCGAGCCCTGAAGGGTTGTGTAATGAAGTGGCTTCAGCATAATTGTTACGAGATTATTTAACATGCTTCCGCAACGCCAATGGATAGTAAGCCAGGAAAGAAAGGAATAATAATTAATAAAGAGAAAAATACCACTTTTTCGGACCGTGGATTGAAATAGCAAACTTGTAGCCGGTCATAATGTTCTTAGTTTCTGTCGTACAGCACTGTTGTATTCTTTTGTGTTATAAGGAAATTAAGATCATTTTCCGCTAGCGATTGTAGAAGGCGATGTTGCGCGCGCATTGAGAACAATATACATGCAATCAAGAAAACAAAAGATTGTCATTCAACATAAGTTTTGGCGGGCCATATTCTGGTTTTTGGCGGGCCACATGCTTTTGTTTTCAATGCGTGCGCAACATCGTCAAAATGGCCTATTGCGGAAAAGAGAAAATGACGTCTCCTTGTCCCATAATGGAGAGCGAACGATAGTGATTGACATGTGCTTAATGTGATGTGGAGTATGGTATCCCACACCGATTATCAAAAGCCAATCACAATCATTTTATTAAATAATTAATTGTATTATTCCTAATTATGCCGAACTCGCTTAAACCCAACAGCCGTAAGTACATGTCGCCGAAAACAATACCATTCTGTGCGATGATTTTCTCTGCCTGCAACAAGCTGGGACAACTGGCCTCGCTTTGATGCCTTTATGAATAAGGTCAATAACACAGTTTTCGACTCCCCCCCTCAATGTACTGTTCGTAATACTATACTCACGAGTGATACCACTGATTTGGGTCTCTTTGTCCGTAGAACCTTAATGGCTTGGAACACATCTACTATCTGATCAATCTTGAGTCTCTCAATCACGGAGTAAAGGGCACAGAAGACTCCACTACGGCTCGTGCCATTACTACAAAACAATTATAAAATTACAAAGAGAATGAGAGTGTATTTCAAATTTAAGTATTAAAGCCATGTGTTCCCAAAATAATGAATGGATGGATCATTTGCATATCATTATATATGTATCTATATGTATCTATCATTCTATGTGTATCTACGATATACACAAGGATGGCCGAGTGGTGGGATCGCTCGCCTCTCATCTCTGTGGCCCGAAGTTCGATTCCCGGACCAGGCATCATATGTGAGTTGTCAGAGTGTTAGTATCTCACCCTTGCTTCGAGGATTTTTCTCCGTTTTCTCCGGTTTTCCTCCCTCCTCAAAAACCTCCAATATGACCTGGAGTTCGTCGGAATACTTAAACATAAGCCTCTGGCTTGAGAGACCCGGTAATGGCTCCCTGTCTCTTCGATACAAAATAAACCATTTGGCATGTATGATACTACAAAATTGAAAGACCAAACCCTTTGAAAATCTGGCGTTTTCGAAAGGAATAAATTATATGAATGACTTTCAGTTATAGGTAAAAATAAGAAATGATCCGCGTTAAAAGTACGATTAAATCCATTATTCTGCGACATTGAGCCTCCATCGCATAGGATTTTTCTGTGTTTAGACTACGGAAACACTGGGTGATAAGTCTGCATCACTGTAATTTAATGTAAAATGTCTTGATTTGCCTTATATTCAAGGTGTATCTCGGCTGAAAAAAATATGTTTACTCCCGCATGATCCTTGTGTATGCCTGAAACTGTTGCTGTGTTTGTTATCTGTAAATTGTAAACGAGATGTCTTTTGTTCACTGATTTTCCTGCCCATAATTCTCATTTAAATTTCCCGCGTTTCGCCATCTTGGATGAGAATTACCACATTTGTCACACAACAAAAGAGTTAAACTCAATGACATCACAAGATCTAAGATGGTGGCGCGCAGGAAATTGGTTCCCAGCCGAGGTTCTCCTAATAAGTCTAGTTCCCAGCCGAGGTTCTCCTAATAAGTCCCCGACAAGGAAAAAAAGGGATGTTACAAGTTTTACTTCGTTGCATTTTGCGCATGCGTACAAACATTTTACCGCTGTACGTCATTATACAACTTACCTGATTATACTGATACTGAATTTAATTTCTAACGGGACCTGAAACAACCATAGAGGCTGATCAAAGCCAGGACCTGGCTACTTCACAGATCGAATTGGAATTTAGAATGTACCTGCACTGTACGACTATCGGCGTGTTCTCTGTATGTTGCTGTGATCGCTGAACCTCGTTTACAAGTTCTAGTACGGACTCGTAGTTAGCAGGAACACACTTGTCAGGCCAGAACGTGTGCTGGAAATGACATACCACCCGCTGGTCTTTCTCCTGTACAAAGTCAAACCATAAACTTAGTGCCTAGTTTTAAACCTTTCAGAGGAGGGAGGGCCTTTGAATTAACAAATATATATAACGCTTGAAAAGCTGTGAGTGCACAAACGGAACGCGAGTGCATTCAGTAGCTTTTCAAGACATAGAGAGTGGTTGTTATGAGAACACGGTTTTCCTTTTATAAACAAATACAACGCGATGAGTCATCGCTTTCAGCCAATGAAATCGCGCGTTCTTAGGATTCTTTCCTATTGAACATTATAATTGACCGATTTTGATTGCACATTTGTTGTCCCAATTCACTGACTTTTCCCTTGTATATAATGAGCAATTTATTCTTGTTTTTCTGTATCCCAAGAGGAAATGTCTTTTTCATGAAATAAATTAAATTTAGTATATGTCTGCTACTCTTTAAACAAGGAAGAAGTAAAAACTTTGTTTGTGTAATAAACAGAATCGTAACTTGAAAGCTTGACTATGACGTGGAATTGATATTCTAGGTCTGAACTCTATATCTCGCAGCGTTCACTCGTAAGATAGCTAACTGAACACTCGAGGAGAAACACCATATCTCTATACACCTATGTATTATCCTCTATTAACTGATCTCCTTTTAAAGTTTTTGAACTCACAGTACAGTTGGTGACTTTCAGTCTTCTCATGGTAAAGTCACCGTAGTTATCGGTTGACAAAGGCTCCACAACGACGTCACCATAGATTTCGGTCTCCTGGGTCGGCCAGTATAGCGGGTACTCCTGAAGAGTGCAAGTCATAGAGAAAGAGACAGGAACTTATCAAGTGTTTAGCCCATAGTCCATATCTATTACTCTTATTACTATGCTATCTGGTTATTTATTTTAGTTATTTCAAGTCGGAAAGACTCTTAGATTAGCAAATACTATCTTTGACTTTAATGAATTTTTGTCATTTTTTGTTACAGGGGTGCATGAGATCCCTTTAACTCTTAAGGGTTTTTAACTCGTGCACCCCCACTTACTTAACTTTCACATTATGTCGTTTGTATTATTTGTATGTGTAGAAAATAACAAACCTTTGAACCCTACAATACCACTGCTATTCCAAAACAAGATTCATATACATGTACGGTTATCTTTTTTATAAGCTGCAATTTTGGATAAATTCGGTTTATACAATAAAATCTCTGATAACTTCTGTGACATATTCTGTCTAAACAATTTGATTTGTTTAACACCTATTATATGAAGCATTTAACACCTATTATATGAAGCACTCCATTTCACATAGAGGTGCAATCGTCTGGAACGCTTTGGCCGATAATTATGACCCCTCAGCTAGTGTTAAGGCATTTTGTAACATGGCAAGAAAGGCTGAAGCACTGTATGACATTAACTTTAATGCAGTATCGGTACAAAATTTGCATAAGGGTAATGATGCTTTTATATTTTATTGATTGCGCTGTTACTCGTAGGATTTCGTATATAGTAATATTATTATTCATTAATTTTAAACATAGATTTAGATTCATTTATAGTCAATATATACTTTAGTTATTTAGCAGATTCCTCATATATAAATATTATTGTTAAATATAGATTTTTATGCAACATAGTTAGAACCAATTGATATATTAAGTTCTTTTACATTCTTCTGTTGTACACGACCCCACAAGCACTTGTGCTTTAAATATTTATCGTGTTTAAATAAAAGTTATTATTATTATTATTATTATTATTATTATTTAAATTGTGTTGAGCCATTGCTCTTTTTCCCATAGAAAGTTATGTTTTACTCCCCTTTCCAAATGTCCTTTATCTCTTCCTTACCTTCCATCTAAGACTTATATAATGGCCATTTCGGAGTTGAGAAAGAGTGGGACAGAGTGTCAACAATTAATCTGATTAAGAAATGAACAATATCTCAAGGAAGACACTCGGTCCTAGTCCTTTCATCAAATCCGACGGCTAATATTGATATCACTAAGAAACATCGCACGATGTCAAAGCTACACAACAAATGAACATGATCGATTCAGCATGTGCAGTGGAATTTTGAATGTTTATTATGAACTCTGATGCAGGATTTTTTGTGTGGATAGCAAACTGTTTAAGTAAACCTGCCTTATTATATGACTCGGTAGATTCATTCAGTTTGCGGTCCATAACTTTCCGTACAGACCCCAAAATTGAAGCAAAGCTGTTTTTTTATGAAATGACCCATATGTGATATGATGAATATTTTATCGTACGTTACAGATCCTCGTTTCCCCCTCTTTTGAAAAGCAAGAAAAAATAACTTGGTCCATAACATTACGGTACGGACATCGCATTAGTTTAATAAATAAAATATCCTACATGACCGAGCGGAGGTTTTTATCCCGGGAGTGGTGAATGTCGTTATACAGTAGTGAGTACAGCAAACTAGTGTATTTAATACGATGAATTCACCAAGAGAAGATAAAACCGTATCTCCAAGCAGCTTAAAATGCAACGAAGTTACATCCATTTGAAATTAGTGAGATTGTATGAGAAAAACAACCAAGACCTTACTATATAGCCTCGCTTTCATGTTTTTTCTCCTGCATTTCATATGCTCTACATTGCTCTAAAACTGAAGACAATTACTAGTTTTATTGTGATCTTTCGAGCGGAGGTTTAGTTTTCCTGTAAATATTAATCTTTCAATTTATGCAAATTAGGAGGCTTTTTATGCATTCGTTCTGTATGCATTCGGGCTTTTGCAGAAAAACAAACTTACGGTCTCATCATTTTTCGACGAATTCTCTGTACTGCTAGAAGAGCTAGTAGTTTCTAGTGGGTATCTTATCATCTCTGGTGACTTTAACTTTCACATGGACGACACCAGTGACTGTGATGTAACTCGGTTCACTGATTTGCTGGAATCGGCAGGTCTACAACAAAGGGTTGTCGGTGCTACTCACAACCGTGGTCATACACTAGATCTTATCATCGACAGGCAGGAAGAATCTTTGCTATGCAGTCCTTTGGAAATTTTATCTGACGTGCCATCTGATCACGGCGCAGTCGTTTGTACCGTTGATCTGCCAAGACCTCGCTTGACAAAGAAGATCATTCGTCATCGTGATCTGCGCCGCATAAATATACAATCATGGCGAGATGACGTCCTGAATTCAACACTGCATGCGTCTACATCTGATGCGACTACAACAGACATAAACACCCTAACAGATCAATATAATAGCGTCTTACGTGAGCTCATTGATAAACATGCGCCAGAACGTACACGATCGATCACCCTTCGTCCGAATGCGCCGTGGTTTAATGACACTCTAAGAGCTTTAAAGAGGCAAAGACGTCAATGTGAGCGTAAATATCTGTCCACACGCCTCGAAGTTCACTTTCAGATATACAAAGAGCGTTGTCGCACATATGCGGCTGCACTTAACTATGCGAAATCTGACTACTATAAAGCACAGATATCCGGCTCTGACCAGAACCAGTTGTTCCGTATGATTGAGGGTATGTTTAAGGTTAAACCAGTTCCTCCCTTACCGTCCCACGAGTCCCTACATTCTCTGGCAGAAGATTTCAGTGATTATTTCACCTCCAAGGTACAGAAACTGAGGGACAATATGTATAAGAACGGGCTACCATCTATGGATATGTCTGTGGCAATAGCTTCTCCTCCGTGTCAAAGTTCATTTAGTCAATTCACTGCGGTATCTGAGAACTACATCCGCGAAATTGTGGAGCACTCCAAACCCAAATCTTGTACTCTTGATCCAGTACCGACTCAAGTATTGAAACAATCTGTTGACGTACTAGCTGGTCCACTAACTAACCTAGTTAACACATCATTGTCATCTGGTTTGTTCCCTTCGTCTCTCAAGAAAGGCGTTATTCGTCCGTCAATCAAAAAGAAAACTCTTGACCACGACGAGTTCTCGAGCTACCGTCCAATCACGAACGTTGCTTTCCTATCTAAGACTCTTGAACGAGTAGCTGCTACTCAGACTATGAACTACCTCATTACAAACGACCTTTTGGCTAAGCTATAGTCTGCGTACAGGCGCTTTCACAGCACTGAAACGGCCCTTCTACGCGTGTTCAACGACATCTTGTGTGCAATCGATAAACATCATGAAGTGGTTCTGGTACTTCTAGACTTGTCGTCGGCGTTTGACACTATCGACCATGCCGCCCTCTTAGAAAGACTCCAATATCGATACGGGATAAATGGTACAGTTCTTCAATGGTTTCGCTCGTACCTTCTAGATCGTACCCAGTCGGTCATGGTTAAGGATACTTTCTCTTCTGATAGAACATTGCGCTATGGTGTCCCACAGGGGTCGGTGCTGGGTCCACTTTTGTTCTCACTTTTCTTTGCTCCATTGGAGGATGTGATCACCGCTCATGGATTGGATTGTATGATGTACGCGGATGACACACAACTCTACGTGTCTATCAATTCCTCCATGATCGTTCTGCAATTTTGTCCAAGCTTGAATTGTGTGTGAAAGATATTATTATTTGCTGTACTTCCAATGGCCTTGCGTGTAACCCTAGTAAAACTGAAGTTGTCCATCTTACATCTCGATATACCACTCAATGTGAACATATTTCGGGAGTAAACGTGGATGGTGTCCTTATTTATCCTAAACTGGCTGCACGCGACCTTGGAGTTACTGTGGATAGACATCTAAAGCTGACTAATCATGTAAACAACATCTGCAAATCTGCCTCCTTGGCTATCAGGAACATTGGTAAGATCAGGAAACATTTAAGCCAAGCTGACTGTGAAAGGTTGGTCCATGCATTCATTACGTCAAAACTTGACTCGTGCAACAGTATATTGTTTGGTTTACCAGCAACGGAACTTGACAAGCTCCAGCGTGTTCAAAACACGGCTGCCAGACTTGTTACCAGGGTGAAGAAATCTGATCACATCTCCCCTGTACTGCGCAAACTCCATTGGTTACCGGTCAGAGACAGAATTACTTTTAAGCTACTTTTAATTACGTTTAAGGCTCTTCATGGCCAAGCGCCAGTCTTCATTAACGAACTCTTGAACCTTTACAAACATGTCCGTTCTCTTAGGTCCTCTACACTTAATTTATTATCAGTCCCTAGATCGAACACTAAGACATACGGTGACAGATCGTTTTCAGTTGCTGCGGCAAGATTATGGAATTCGCTACCAGTACATCTAAGATGCACAGACTCTTTAAGCCATTTTAAATCATCACTTAATACCTTTCTTTTCAGTAGTAGTTAGTTTTTTATAGTTTATATATATATTTAATTAGATTAATTAGTCTTTTGTAGAAATAGTTATTTGACTATTGTAAGGGCATCGAGACTTATATATATGCTCCTAATACGTTTTAAATTATTACTTAAGACCTTTATTTTCAGTAGTAGTTAGTTTTTATATATATTGTAATTGGATTAATTAGTCTTTTGTAGAAATAGTTATTCTACTATTGTAAGAGAATCGAGACTTATGTATGATGCTCCTAATACGTATTATTATTATTATTATTATTATTAAACAGGCACGTGCTGATACTGATATCACTTCAATATCCAATGAATTGCTCATGAACCCATGGAAAACAAACTTCTAAATGCTGTTTTAGGAAGAACAGTCGACAATCGATTGGAGGTGGAAAATACCATTTACAAATAGGATTTGCTATTAACACCACCGATCTCGTCCAAGTGCCTTTACATATATGAACTAAGATTGTTTTGCCACCAGTACCACCACGTGATTGTATTGCTACAAAAGGCCCATAATCCCACCCGGCACTAATAAGTACTTATTTCAGTAACAGTATCGATGGAGTAGTTGATGATAAGAGACAAAGTACAGCAGTTTTAAATACCTCTTTCTCCTCCTCCAGGCAGTTTAACATGACGATAGTGCCCGCTTTGTACTGTATCATCATTCTCCAGAAATCCGCGATGGTATGGGTCAGCGGTGCTTGAGCCATGATGAACATGTTTCGCTCTTTGTATGCCTGGGGAATAGAAACGAGTCCAGTGTGTCATTTATCTACTTAATTATGTCAATATGGGATTAAAGCGGAAACGGAAATACATACCGAGAAAGAAGCGTTTGTCAATCGGGTGAGGCAGCACTTGATACAGAAAACCTCGCGCATGCGCGCTAGTAAACAGGTTTTCAACAGGAAACGAGTAACACCTTTATCAACTCAGATTTGCATCGTCGTTAATAACAACGAATTCTGCCATGGCGCTCTGGACAATTTTTAACGCAAACTTCGTTGCGGCAACATGTTGAAGGTTTTTGAACTACCTTAAAAACATGCAATATTGTTGCCCGAATGTTGTTGGAGTTGCTTCGTGTAACACCCTCGCCATTAACGTTTCGTACGTCGTCTTCCCAGAACCATTCCCTATGCACACGGAAACGAGGTTACATCAACAAACAAAGACCCCACTCGTCTGCCATTTTATTGACGAGGGTGTCGGAGTAGGAGTCTGGGTACTAGCTAGATGTTGCGCTAAAAATCGTGCCGTGTGACCAGTACCTGTTGCCGCATCAATGTTGCCCTTAAAGTTGTCGCGTGTAACAAGCATTAAAATTCGTCGCGAAAAATCGTCGTTAAAAATCGCCTCGTGTAACATCACTTTTAAACAAGACAAGACAAAATGAAACCATAACGGTGAATGTACATTCATCACCAGACTACCAGACCAGCCCGGTGGAGATACAAAACTGGGAAGAAATCACTTGAAAAGACCTAACCCTAACCAAATATGTGGTTTTAGTGTTGATGATGAAGCGTCAAACACTCGGTGTCAATTTGAATTGAGGAAGAACGGAGACTCCTTTATTGTTCAGCATAACGTCATATACGTATCGCTAACAATAACGATAGCGGCAGTGGTTGTGGCGTTGAGCAAACGTACCATTTTTGCTATAGCTCCAGTTCTCAGGTGCAACAATCGTAACACTATACGAGTTGTATGTGAGGTTTATTTGCTTAAAATATATTAAAGTATCGAATTAAAACTTCGACCGGCGCGCGTCATTAAAGCTGCTCTTGTCATGTAAGTTCATGTGGTATGTTATTCCCTATGATAGACATACTTACGTCCGTTATTTCACCGTCTGATCAGAACCACACTGCAAACCGAAATATCCACAAAATAAATCTTAACACCCATTCTGTACCACTGGTCGTCGCTACATATCTTACTTACGTCGGCAAAGCTTGCATTGATGTAATCCACACCCTCATTTGTAGACGACAACAACACCCGAGCACAATCCACTACAATGAAAATAATTATAGAGAGGATATTACATGGCCGCGAGAAGGTTCGAGTGTTGATGAAATATCTTAGGAATGAGCGCAGCCATGCGTATAATGTTCTGTTTAATATATAATTATCGATGAAATACCAGTTTCAATCTCTTACTTAAAAGGCTAGAAATCTTTAAAAGCAAGTCATATTTTCAAAAGTGATATCTTCACGTGTGAATATATCATTTGTATCTTTTTAGAAAGAAATATATACTGGTATTTCACCGAAAATTATATATTAAAAAGGTATACAATGCATCAGTTAATAAAAGTCATACTTTGTCACACACAAAATATCGTCAATGTAACCGACCTCTTGCTAGGAAACCTTCTAAGATCCGTTAAATACAAAACGTGTGACCATGCATGCACAGAAAAACACTGGATCTCGTTCACAGTACGTACGTAAATCCGTATTTATAGAAAATAATATTTGTCATAGTTCGGTCCAATTACATAAACACAGAATTGGATAATACTATGGAACTTATTTTCTTGAATATTTCTCAAAGGTACGTATTTCTCTACTATGAACATGAGAGGAACTCCACGCTTTTATTCCTGTGCAGCCGAGCGAGCTATTTTTCACATTCTATGACAGACTGTTGGGTTACAACAGACACGGCTAACTTACACGGAAGATAGTCACTGTTTCTGTTCTTGATCGCGTTTTGAGTCGTTTTCGCAGCTTCCTTCTCGTCTTCAATAATCTCGGTACTAAAAAGACTTAGACGCTTAAAGGAAAAAGGATTTATAATATAAGAGGATTTCTTAAACAAAAGAGGAACTTTACTATAATGTTATCCGTTAATCCGTAAGGGCAAAAATAGAGATTGCAACTGAAACAAAAATATTGTCAATAATCAGCAATTGAAATAAGGCCTTTCTAGTCATTTGAGATTACCAAAATGAAAAATTAGAAATACATCTAACGGCTAACTCATTCTATTTTACGGTTAGAGTTAGTATTTTACGGTTAGTAGCCGTAGCAACATACATGTGTAGCCTAGGTAAGGTAAGTAGGTACGCAATGATGAATGATTACAAGCGGATATGAATCAGTGAGCAATTTCTGTATTTAGCTGCTACTGGAATTACTAATACTCTTTACTAGTGTTGACGATGATTGATTTACAAACCTGAAATTCATCGGCATATCCCGTAACATTCTTCTCAGGGATGACCGCTGATAGTGTCTTCATAGTTTCGGTCAGGTGTTGCGTAGGAACTGCTGTATTGCCGCAGATAATTGAATCTAGAATCGCCATATGCACGAATATATACTGCTCCTGTGAAACAACCAAACAAACTCACTGAATAAACACTGGTCTGATCAACTAAAAGTCGATTAAGGTATGCTACCGCCGTGGAGAGCGAGTAGCAGCCGACGTTTCGAGCGCTAGCCCTTCGTCAGAGCAAAAGAGGGATTTGTGGGTGCATGGGGAAACGGTTTATATAGTGTTGAGTGCATGATTACCGCTGAGGAAACATTCATCATACCAGTGTTTATCGTCCCCGTCGACGCAGATCAACACTAGTTTTTACAGGAACTAGTCATCCAAACTATCCGGTGAATAACCTACGTCACAATGACGTTACACAAAAACAATCCTTTGCTGTCGAGGTGCATTGACGAGGTGATTTAATTGAAAGATCGAGAGACCAAATTGCGAGAAAACAAATACCATATAGTCCCATGTCTTGCCCCCCTGTAGATAATCACCCGGCCCCTTCGTGTATAAGCCCCATTTCCACCGCATACCCATGACACCACACGGTGTAGATAGCCCCGCTTCATGGCGGATAGTCCCCTCAAAAACAGATGTGTGCTTGTCAATAAATCTTGAATCAGATTTTTCGCAAGTTACTAAATTAGTGTTAAACTGTTATGCAAACCATTTTGCACTATTATTTACATGGGTAGTTTCGTGATTGTTGACTGTTTTTATAGCGTAATTATTATAGCGAGACCCCAAAAAGTATGGCGTACCATCCCCGCCAAAATTCATGGTTTGAATTCGAAGTTCTTCACATGAATTTTACACTCAAGTAGAATATTTCATATTGTTATTTTGTATTTTATAAGCTTTATCAAGGTTTCAACATACGTGTTTTATATTTGTCGTTCAAGTTTTACATTCGAGATTGTCACTGTTCATTCTAAACTCCACGTCATGCATTCGTCGTTCGAGTTTCACATTACAAAGTCGACGACTTTTATTTTCAACTCGACGTTTTGAATTGAACTTCACGCTTCAGTAACTTCCCGGTTGACCTTGGGAACCTCGTACCCAGAACTCGGTGGTCATCCTTGGAGTTGTTAGGTCTGGTAATAAACGCAGGCGCTACGCAGGCGCTACGCAGGCGCAGATGTGACAGGAACAACACACGTGCTTGATCTCTGTGTTCTACTGACTATGGAACCCGTTAAGAATACGAAAGCTGCCCTTCGCCGTGTTGCAGATAGCCTGCTTTCAGCGGAGAAAGCGGCGAACTGCGAGAGGTTTGTTGTCGAGTTCTCCAGTTTTGCAAGTTCGTAAACCGTAAATATCATGCTCTTTCCATAGCGCCAGAAGATCTTTACTTAGAAGTAGGCTCTGCTATAGCTTCCTCCTGCTCCGTTTTCAAAGTTCGCCTTTACCCTCCTTCGCCTTTACCTTGGTTCCAAAGGTTTTCTAGAGAGAACACAGCTGCTCGCTTCTTTCTCCGCGGCTGGGTAAAGGTACTTTCAAAACGGAGCAGGAGGAAGCTATACAGAGCCTAGGCTTCTAGGTAAAGATGTTCTGGCTGTGCTTTCGACAGGCTTTGGAAAGAGTATGATATTTACGGTAAAGAGAACTCGACAACAAACCGTGATTTAATTCGCCACTGAAAAGTACTATTGTCGACCAAATTGCAGAGATACAATCCGGCTATTGACTTCACGGCCGTTGAACTTAGTAGCGATGTACAGTAGAGGAAATAATCAGAAATCCGCCTCAATACATTTATGCAGCGGTCGTCCATTTCTTTCGGCAAACATTCACTAAGCAGATGGACTTCGACTCCTCAGAGAAAGACTGAGCTTCTCGTTTCTACTCTTCTCGTTAGGGTTGACGATCACAACCTTTACCTGTGTACTTTGCACTCGTAGTTTGTTTGTCCACAAGTTCTTCAATATCGAGTTCTGACAAAACATTGTCTCTAAACGAAGCACTATGCTACTATAATCATCCTCCTGTTGGCAGTTATCGAGTCGTTGAATTGTTTCTTGAACTAAGGAGAATACAAACTCTGCCGCCATTTTGTGATCGACTGACTGTTGCGCCTGCGTTGTTTATGTCAACGGTTCCCAAGGTCAACCGGGAAGTTACTGAAGCGTGAAGTTCAATTCAAAACGTCGAGTTGAAAATAAAAGTCGTCGACTTTGTAATGTGAAACTCGAGCGACGAATGCATGACGTGAGTTTAGAATGAACAGTGACAATCTCGAATTTAAAACTTGAACGACAAATATAAAACACGTATGTTGAAACCTTGATAAAGCTTATAAAATACAAAATAACAATATGAAATATTCTACTTGAGTGTAAAATTCATGTGAAGAACTTCGAATTCAAACCATGAATTTTGGCGGAGATGGTACCGCCATAAAAAAGAAGACATAAAATTTCTAATTAAAAGTTCGCACATTTGCTCTGTTCCAGACTCTTGTCAAATTTGTTTTGATCTGAATCATATTTGATCCTTTTACTCGTTTGCCTTTTTTCTTCTCATTCTGTTTCATACTAAGGCATGCGAGGCATGGTAATATTATAACAAAGGCGAAGCAACGTTATCCGTGCGGAGAGGGGGTGGGGATGCCTTTGTGATAAATGGGTAGGTATGTGCGGCCATGCATGAGGTTCAAACCCTGACCCTGTTTGACCTCAAAAGGGAGCTCCAAAACCCTGATTGCCCTATACTTTTTGTAAAAACGAATGTTAACCCTAATTTCCTGACCCTGAGAGCCCTAAATAGGCTTAAAGCCTGACCCTGACTGCCCTAATTAGGTTCAAACCCTGACCGCCCTAATTAGGTTCAAACCCTGACCCTGACTGCCCTAATTAGGTTCAAATCCTGACTGCCCTAATTAGGTTCAAACCCTGACCCTGACTACCCTAATTAGGTTCAAACCCTGACCGTGACTGCTCAAATTAGATCCAAACCCTGATCCACTCCCGCCGCATATATATATTACGTCATAATGAGGAGTACCTCCCACCGGACACCGTTATTAAACGTCGGTAACTCGTGACAGTCTGATAAGACTGATAAACTTGAGGCTGACGTTGGATCTACGATTTAGGCGATATTTACACCATAACGGATAGGATTTGTGCCGGCACAAAAACTGCCTGTTCTCACATCAAACACTTTTTTGGCGCGATTTTTGTGCCGGAGCGATGTAGCAGCGCACCGACCTTGAAAGTGATATACTTCGATGCGGATATAGGTTTTTGTGCCGACTTGCTCCGTACCTGGTCATACTATAGTGGATAGTTTTTTTGTGTCGGCATAAAAAAACTATCCGGCATGGTGTGAACATGGTGTGAACATGGTGTGAACATCTCTCCCCATACAAGAACAAGACATTTAATCACCAGATAAAAGTAGTTTTTACTAGACTTCCCTCCGCTGGAATCAGACAAAATTTGGAAATCAGACGATTCATTTAGTTTCTCACAACATGTACATACCCAATCAATATAACTTGCGAAAGAAAACGGCCAAGTTTAACATCCCGTCTCTTTGTCAACCGACAAACAAGGCTTTCTCTTCCTTTAAAGTGCCTATGAAGCTATTTTTTTTATTTTAGATATCAATTCCACATCAAGTGAATAGTAGAATGGTACAATATATCTTGCTTTGAATGCTGTGCCGCTGAGTTAAGAAGGTTTTAATATCCAAAATGCTAATTACATGACGTCAGGGGAGGTATCTGCAATCACTTCTTAGTGGTTGTGAATGGGCGTTTGTACTGATATAGGAAAACAAATTTCTAACATCATTTTATTTCAACCATGGGTATAACACTGATAATTTGAAAAATTTGTTTAATTGTAACAAAACAAATTGTATAATAATTGAAGCCTCCCCTGACGTCATGTAATTAGCATTTTGGATATTAAAACCTCCTTAACTCAGCGGCACAGCATTCAAAACAAGATATATTGTACCATTCTACTATTCACTTGACGTAGAATTGATATCTAAAATAAAATAATAAGCTTCATAGGCACTTTAAGCCTGATTGTCACCAGCGACATAAGCACAAACAACAAACGCAGACGCAGTAATGCACTGATTATTAGCAGCACTTATCTCACACCTGTAAGTAGAACAAGTACCGCTAATGATAAATACGGCACTGTGTCTGCGTATGTTG
Source organism: Actinernus sp. WN-2022 (assembly GCA_030867875.1). NCBI lineage: Eukaryota > Metazoa > Cnidaria > Anthozoa > Actiniaria > Actinernidae > Actinernus > Actinernus sp. WN-2022. Next base: position 49,523,487 of record JAOWCC010001679.1, on the reverse strand, counting down.
CTTGTGTTTATATCCCAAGTGAAAAACGGCCACTAAAGAAAGTGTATATACTAAAACTCTTAGACTTCCGTAGGCATGTTTTTAGTCTCGGGAACTTAGATCTAATAGGACATTTGCATGATGATGTCACCAGAACTCCTATTCTTTCGTTCCTTTAATTTGGACCATTGTTTTGATATCCTCAAAGGAGTTGATAAATTTGAATGAGAAACTGAAGAATTTGAAGGGATTCTGGTAGTTGTAGTTAAATGTTCTATTATTATGATTTGATGTTCAGCCGGGTTTGATTGGTTCGACGTACCTCTGTCTGCACCATATGGATTCGATCTCGTCTGATTGTCTTGACGTAATTGAAGACGTCCAATTTGCCTTCCTTCTCGGCTCGCTCCAACATGGCATCAATCACGACATAAGCTCCAGTACGACCAACACCAGCACTAAAGGTAAAAACGTAGAGCCAATAGAAAAGCTAACAAACGCACAACCAAAGCAATAACCGAAGCACTTTCGACATTCGATCGTACACCGCTCTAATGAATTAATATATCAAGCCAGTGTTAACATTACTTTTGATATGAAAATTTGACAGCTATAAATAATTTATTGCCATAGAAAATTTGATTAAAGGTATTTTACTTCACATGACATCCTCCTATCTGAAGTATTTTATTAGCATATTAAATCACGAGCCGCATAGTACATGGACAGCTGACACTCTACGCGCGCATGCTCAGTGACACCACTTCTAGTACGGAAACCTTTCGATTTTAAACAATGTGATTCGTTTATTTTTTCAAAATTGAATAAAACGCATTCTAGAAACCAAACCTGCAGTGCACGACTATCGGGCCAGACCCTTGAGGATTCTGGGAATTGACTTTCTTTATAAAGCCCAGTACGGCTGTTGCATGCTGTGGAACTCCTTTGTCTGGCCAGACGGTGAATTGGAACTGAATCACCTGGCGTCTCTCAGAGGTACCTCGCTGTAGAGAAAAATGAGTTACTTCAGGCGTACTAAGAACATATACTCAACTGATATGTCATTTGCATGGTCACTCTGGGCCTCAAAAGTAATGAAACCAACAGTTACGACAAATCACAAAATAAACTGTACATGCAAATCAAGACGATTCATTTGAATGATTACACTTTGGGTATATCCTCAAACTCAAAAATTGCCGACAGCAAATAACAAAACATACATTACTAGTACAATGTACCCATTAAGACATTCTCTTTTGTATACTGAGACAAATTTAAAAGTACAACTAGCAAACACAGATTTCAAGGTACAAAATCATAACAAATTCGAAAATGCAGTGCCAAGGAAAAGTACTTGTTAAAAAGATCAATGCAATGGTAAGGATCTGGGTTTTCCATAATTTACTAACCATATCGTTAATAGTATCGAGCGGACTCCGTATGCCCCGTAGCCTTGCTTTTACCGTACTGTAACTTGCTGTACCGTAACTCTGTAATTTTTGATTGGTCAGGAAAAGAGGAACAATATATGGGGAAGCCATTTCAATGTCACGGCATGTCCTACAGTAACCGTGCTGTAAGTCATTGCTGTAACTTACCCACCCATACGAAATACGCTCTAATAGCATACAAGTTATATGTCACGATCCTGGACTGATCATTACTTTAGTGAGGATGAATGTCCGCTCGGCGTAGTCAGCAAAGACTTCGTTTTTGTGGTTGGTGACGATGATATCTCGATACACTTGAGTGTCGCCAGGCCAATACTGGTGACACTTGACCTGCAAACCATTTAACATATCTGTTTAAGTAACAATTCGACTAAGAGATGAAGACTGTACACATTGTTTCCAAGTTATCAAACTAAATTACAGAAAATGTTTTACGTTGTCTCCAGTTGCAGCTTTTCTCGTTGGCACTTTACTAATAGGTACAACTAGTTGTATTTTCCACAATATGGGAATTGGTTAGATCACGGCAGTGATCTAGCTGGTTGTAATTTTCTCATCACCTTATTACCCTCCTTAAGGCGCGTTAACATGACAATAACGGCTGATCTTTCCTGCCAAATCATACGCCAGAAATCATCAAAGCTTGCAACAACAGGACCTGTAGTGTTAATAAAGAAACATAATAGGTTAAAACAGGCTCGAATATTGGATTCCTGACTTTGTCGTAAGAATATTATTAGGTTGCATTCATTCCTGAGGAAATACAAAAAGTGCAGCAGGTATGTTGGTTGGTATAATCCAAGAAGCTAATAAGATATCTTACCATATCTTATATCTTAGATAATATATCGTAGTACTGAAAGAGCTACTACAGCTCCGGTCGTGGTTTTTTTTTCAGAGTACAGCAGCAAACCCAGTTCTACTTGTCAAATGAAGCCTTGAGCCTTGAACCTTACGTTAATAATATATATTTATTATATACATACTGAGATTTCTTATGGAATCATTCGGCATGAGAAACCGTACTTCAAAATTTCTCTTAGCCAATCAAAATTGGGAAACGCTTTGTTATCTTCACATGTGCGAAAAGCGTTTCATCCAATCAGAAAGCACCTGTCAAACGTATCAGGATTTTCAAAGTGGGTGCTGAGAGCGCCACTTTCATTATTCACTACACAAGTTGGAGGTTTTGACTGTCTTTTGAAAGAGTGTAATCTTGTTATCTTCACATGTGCGAAAAGCGTTTCATCCAATCAGAAAGCACCTGTCAAACGTATCAGGATTTTCAAAGTGGGTGCTGAGAGCGCCACTTTCATTATTCACTACACAAGTTGGAGGTTTTGACTGTCTTTTGAAAGAGTGTAATCTTGACTTAACAGCACCAACGATGTTTGAAACTTCCAAATTTGTGAGATAAAGTTTGTTAAACTGAAATCAAAGCGAATGTTAACTGATGTTTCCTACCTGTGTTTGAATAAACCTCATTAAAAACCGATATAAGTATATAATTATTAATTATAATTATTAAGTTGGCTTTATCAGTTATAGTGTTGCACATTTATGGAGTCAATCTTCGATTGGTGACTATTAAGTGGCTATACAAATAGTTAAAATGTCGTCCCATGATGCTTGATTGGAATGTCCTTGAAGACTATATATAGTCTACAAAGTTTGTAACACATTTATACACATTTGCTTTGATTTTAACCATCCCACATATGCGCGAAGTTCGTCAGTTCATATGAAAATCGCTGTAGATAATTGTGTCCGGCACGGATATCGAATATTAATTTAAGGTCTCTCACCATGACACACCCTAATCCTAACCCTATAAGATTCTCCGCAGTAATTAATAAGAGGGCAAATTAAAATTAAATGTTAACTTAGTCTAATCGTATTAAAGCGAAATGTAAAAGTACTGCAGCTCACCCTGAGTCGCGATATACTTCTTACGAGAGCCAGCAGATCCCTTAAGGTGAAGAAAATGACAAAGGTTAATCCACTTACTCAAGATAAGTCCATGCATTTGACAACAACGTGAAGTTAATATAGGCAAGCCAGAGTTAACCATTAACTATATTTTACTACTTACACGGAGGTAGCAGGCATTGATGTAATCAGAGCCTTTTTCGTCTGAAATGGGTTCGAGAATCACACGAGAATGATCATCTAGAAAAGTAGGAAAACACTATACTATTAGTCTACAGTCTAGCTCTGTCGTATGGTTCCGTCGTTGTGTCTATATTTTTCTTTCCAAGTGATTTATATTGAATGTTTATTTTCGTACCACAGTTTTATCACAGCGAAAGTTTAGTAAATGAGCGCAGTCATTATAGCCGTAAAGGTAAAAAGGTAAAGGTATTAATTTGTGTAGCGCAAATTTTATATGAATATATTCAAATGCGCTTCACAAGGTTAGTTTTTGTGATACTGCTATTGTGGCGCAATGTGCTGCCGTGCATGAGTGATTGTTAGTACCTCAGAATACCAGGCTGTTGTGTTGGGAGACAATCCCCTACTCTTTCTTGAAATAACACAACAGGTTCTTTCACGTTCCTCTCGTATAGATTAGAAGAGGAAGGAGACACGGTCAACGGTTTATACGACTCTGCCCAAGGACGCGGCCGGGATTCGAACCCCGGACCTCCCGCACTCTAGACCGTGCTCTACCAACTGAGCTAACCAGTGAGGCGTGAAACAGAATTTGCACTACTACATGGTACTCCTTTGTTTTCTATTGTTTAATTAGAGCTATTTAGTGTTATGTGTTAAGAAATATTTCACGGATATATATAATGACTGCGCTCTGAGTAACTAATAATTTGAATGCTAAATACTACCAATACAATCACTAATAATAATAATAATAATCACCATCATCAAGGATGATTTTCAGGAGGGTCCTCAAATAAACAGATAAAAAATACAATAATAAAAATATTATATAAGTTTAAGTTCAAGTCAAGTTCAATCAGTGGAACAATGAAACAGTTCTAAAAAGGCCTCGGTTTGTGTGAGAAGATGGTCTTGACTTCTCACAACCAATACAACCAATACAACCAATACATTAAAATGTTAGAATTATAGCCATAGTAGTAGAAAAATCGGTTAAAATGATGTTTCAATAAAGTAAAGTAAGGCGACCTTATTTAACGTCGGTAGCTCGTAACAGTCTTGAAAGACTGATAAACTTGAGGCAGACGGGTGACCTACGATTTAACGCCTTTATTCTAGAAGACGAGAAGGTCTAACCGTTTACTGTTGGATTATGTAAAGGCAGCACTTTCTGCTTAGTTAAGACCCTGAGTGTTGGTCCGGCCGGGGTTTAAACCCGCGACCTCCCGAACGACAGACCGGCGCTTAACCACTGAGCTAACCGTTAGGGACTGGAACTTAACCACTGAGCTAACCGGGAGGCGGTTAGGTATAGATAATGTAGGGGTTAGGGTTAGGTTATGTAGGGTTAGGTATAGGTAATGTAGGGGAATAGACTACTGACATGCAATGATGTTCGCGTATCTATTTTTCTGCCGATAATTCTTGGCTGCATTCCACGGGCACTGCTGTCCAGCTGGGAGTTTCTAAAAAGATAACGATTCAAGCAAAATTAGGAGATTAGAAAAGAACAACCTACAGGGACGAAGTCAGACTTTAAAGTTACCACAGGAGAAAGTACCAATCGGCTAGCTTCTTTAATGGTATATATTTTACAAATATACGTGAATTTGCCGTACGTCTGTCTCTTATTGATGCATAGATGACGTCCCAATGTAACGAGAAGCAAGAAGTGCGAGACGCAGTCGAGTGGCATAACTAATGTTCTCTTCACGTTTTGATATCCAATGCATATCCTATAATAGGACAAATCCACGAAAAATGAAGTATAATTGTTATATGCAATAAATAGTGAACTTTCACAACAAAATAGAGCGCGCGCGTGCCTTTGTGATGTCATCTGTGCATCTATACTCGAATAAATCATGACTATTGATCAATTAGAGCACGCGTTTCATCCTGTTACCTTGTATTCGTCTTTGAGCCTGGCAAACTGATGATTTTTGGCACGTTTAAAGAATTCCATGAACTGTGCAACAGGGATCTCGGTACTCTCTATGTGTATTGGTTCCGAGTAGATGCCTGAATTAATTCGTGGATTCTCCACCTTTTCTGTTGATAACTTTAGAGCGCTGTCTGTATAAGAAAGAATACAACTTTATGCTAAGAAATAGTCGAAGTAATGATTCACCTAAGAACGATAGAGAAAGACAATGAGCACATTCTCACACACAATTTTGCTAGAATATGCAGTCAAAGTGTTGGCCATTTTCACTGTGAAAACTTACAGATAACACCAACCAATAGAATATAACCTCCCAATGGATAACTTGTTGATATAAGTTTTTTTTATGTTTAACAAGAGTGCATTGTATTACATGTCTTTTCAGAAAATAGTTATTCATACTCTACGAAGGGGTTTTGGGTTGAACCCCTCCAACCACCACCACCACAGGCAGCCCAATCTAATGATCATTATGAGGAATGTATGGGGAGTTTTAGAAAATCTGAAACAGTACTACAATAATCAATAAATTCACGAAATTGTGTGTCGAGAAGTTGTTCCTCTTTAGCGCTGGTGTTATCATTTTGAGTTGCAGGCAATGCAAATTTCCATACCCGGGGTGTTAAGGTAAAACCTACTCCTCAGAATTTCCAATCCAAACTATCTTTACTCATCATTATCCATATAATTTTATTGTAATACTTCATCTGAGCTTTGACTCGAATACCGTTCAAGGTTAGCCATTAGACGGCAAAAAAAGAATCCAAATACAGCCGGATTGTATCTGCTTAAATTCAACACCAGCGATTCGTGATCACTTGGTCGACATAGAAGTGCAAGTATATACCAGGTTTAAAAATATAAATATATATATTGTACTGTTGTGTTTGTTTCTCGCAAAAATGTATTAATCTTGCAAATTTTGTAATATTTCTGGCATTTAGTCCCTAATTTTGATTACTTTTCGCAGAATCAACTCCCTCCCTATTGAAAACTACTACAACAAAATCCCGTAGCTTTCCACAAGGGCACCCAACGAAGTTTTCGGTTAAAAAGCTGTTCGGGAGAGTAAGTTAGCCTAAAACTTTCGGATTTGAAAACATTGTCCCTAGAAAATTGTTTTCAATCCCTAGGAAATTATACTGAGAAGAAAGGGGAGACTAAAAGGTTTCCCCTAAAATATTCGTACGTCCCAATTCGTCTGATCAATAGAGTCAGAACAACACATTTTCATTCCCTAAGAATTGCCTAAAGGAAAAAAGAATCCCTAAAAAATTCGTACCTCCACAAAACTTTGCAACATGAAGTTACTTGGGCTAGAAAATTCTTGTTTCTGTTCTAGACTACTAACAAATTCGTAGTCCGGGAATATTTTGCCATAGTATTTTCGGTTGACGCGATTTCCACCTAGAAAATCCGAACAGCTAATAGTTTTCTAGAATACGTCAAAAGACAGAGTAGGCGCCTTAAAATGGCTAGATAAGCTGCAGACAACTGGTTTCAAACGAATTTCAAAAAGTACTCGTTGGGTGCCCTTGTTTCCATTGTAATATCACAAGATGAAACAGTCCCGCAATTCAGGTATCTTTTATTCTAGTTCAATTGCTGCTCCTGCCTCTCGAAGAAAACTAATTTAGACAGCTGAAAGGTTTTTTTTCCCTCAAGGTTTTATTTTGATTCCAGGATTTCAACTAAACAAGTGTTGATCTATGGTACATTTAATATTCTATTCTTTTATTCGCTCTCATCCTGGTGGTCTTGTTAATATTTGACGTCACGGAAATCCGAGTGTTTGTTACCTTATCTTTACTCACTGTCAATTTTCAATGACTGTCAATGACTGTCACATGGATGTGACGGATACGAGGATACCTAATATATATACCGACAGTAGTAGACGTAGTGACAAAGAAATGGCGATGGAGAGCTGGTCCGAATATTTTAGGCATGTGAACTTTGCAAATATCGATTGAATAATGAGGTATAAGATGAGAAGATTGATCATATCGATTTGTGAACACCTGAGAGTGAGTTAGTGAGCGAGCGACACTATTTCCCCCATCCATTAACTCGTGAGTTGCTGCAAAACATCCACGAGTTAAAAAGGGGGGAAACAACTGAAGATCTTTGAATCACAAATTTGGGATTTTCTTTGAAATCAACCATAAATGGTTTGATGAAAACTAAATAGCTATCAACCAATCAGAGCGCGTGCTTCACACTGTTCATTTTATAACATCCTTTCAAAATCTCATGCATAATTAATGACCATGTTGTCCAATCAGATGAAGCAAATCACTCACGTGCATGCTCCATATTACCCGATAAAACGAAAGGGTCTTTATACAACTTTTCACTGTACGAGTGTGGGAACAAAGGAGAAAGGCCTCAACCATGAAGTTTTATATAGGGCCACAGTCGTAGAGTGAAAATCGTATAAAGACCCTCCTAGTCAATCCTTATAAAACCAAGGGCTTAACCGTGAATCTTTATAAAGATCCTCACACTCGTACAGTGAAAATCTTTAAAAAGACCCTGACGGGAAATCTCAGTTCATAAGATGAGACTCAGGGTTGCTCAACCAACGGTCTAAGTGCAATGACTCAAGGAGCTCAAAGATAAAGGCCCCTTGGCTCACAGTTATTCATACGCAACCGGCCTAACATTATGGGACCCAAATTTTCGCTCCGTATTCCAACTGCGCACAACGTAGCTATAAACAAATAATTCTTCGCTTTTCGTCTAAATTTCTGAAAATTATTATCTTTTAGTAACGTTTTTGAAGCAGTTCAATAAACTCGCAGCACGTGTTTTATCGGGTCTAAAACCTGATAAAACACTGCTGCTCGTTTATTAAACAGTACATAAGATACCATCCTCACACATACCCACACCAGTTTCTTCTTCCTCCCCGTCTTCTCCGCTCACGGGGTCTGAATTTATCAGGGCCAATTCACGGGATTCTTCATACCACGTTTCTCCTCCTGCCGTACAAAGCTTGTCGATGCTGATTGTATCTAGACATTGTTCCTCTTCATATTTACTTTCATTACGGCGACGACTGAAAGAAAAATATTATTTTTAGTGCGATTGATTACTTGATGATTATCCGACCTCCGCACAATACTTCAGTCAATCAAAGTAGCATTTGAATGGGTTCTGCCCTCACACGGCCATTTCTTTTCAAACACAGCAGCTTTATAAATCAAATCTTTATACAGTTTTAAATCTTCCTAAACACTGGGAAAAAAAATAGATTTCCATGGTATTTCCATCCTATGTAAATATACAATAATCTTGGAAATTACAATTTTTCGAAAGTACATGTATGGAAATATTATGGAAATACACATTTACAGAGTATAAAAATACCATGGAGATTCCAATTTCCATGGTTTTTCCATGGTTTGCTATACTATGGAAATTGGTTGGTTTTCCATTGAAATCTTTCCTAATCAGTCCCTATATCAACTATAACCATTGTATTAATGTTTGCATTTAAAGATATAGAGGAGATACGGATTTTATCTTCGAGTGTTGATGAAATATCTTACGAGTGAGCGCAGCGAACGAGTAAAATATTTCATTAACACGAGAAGATAAAATCCGTATCTCCAAGCGGCCATGTAATATTCTGTTTAATATATAATTAACGATGAAATACCAGTTTCAATCTCTTACTACAAAGGCTAGAAATCTATGAAATTCAGTCTTATTTTCAAAACTAATATCTTCACGTGTGAATATATCACTTTTTAGAAAGAAATATACACTGGTATTTCATCGATACTTATTTCGATGATACTTATCGATACTTATTTCATCGATAATATATATTAAATATATATTATTATTATACTATATTTAATTACTTATTTTGAGAACCCTCCTAAAAATCATGATTGATCAGTGAGGCTTCCTCCTTCAAAATGATGTGATTGTGATCGGTATTGTTGTTATTATGGTTGTTATTGTTAATTATTATTGTTGATGTTATTTTGTTATTATTATTGTTGTTGTTGTTATTATTATTATTATTGTTGTTGTTGTTGTTGTCGTTGTCGTTGTTGTCTTCTCTCTCTTCTAAGGCTTAAAAACCATTTTAGACTGTAAATTACCTGCGCTTTCTCTCCTATTTGGCTTAGCACTAATAAGATCTGGATGTTTATGAAGTACTTTCTCTATAAAACATCTCTATAACGTTACATAAATCAACAGAAACGTTGTTTGAAATAGGAGGAAATTACGCTAGCTATAGACCTTTGAACTGTTCAAACTGTTGCGACATGTAAAATGGAATACGTTGTTTCCTCACTTCTTAATGAAACTGTTCACCGAGATATAAAAGAGAAAGATTTCGTGGGTTAATCCTAATCCAGATTTCTTGGATTTGTAATATTTGCGTTTTTTTTTTTTGGAAATCCAAAAACGGATCAGTAAAAAGTTATAATGAACAGCGGTATTTGGTGATAATTTGTACGCGCAACTGTCTGGTATTGAGTGACATTAGACTAATTGATACTCAAAATCTGACAGTTGCTATAACAACAAATCTCTTTTTGGATTTTCGTTTTTTTGAGAACTGGAAACCCATGAAATCCGGATCCGGATTTTTCCAAGCAAATACATCCAAAGAGAGCTATTAAAATCCTCGAACCGCGGATGAACCAGACTACAATAGGCAATAAATCAAATTTGCATAATATTTCGGTTTCATCTGACTTCAAAACAATAATCAGAATGCCGTGGAACAAAATGAACTGGGTCAGAGACATTTTCAAAAGCATTTGGAATTCCATCCAGTCATAAAGTTCCACAATTCAAGAAATACTTATTCTTTGAAGGTACCCTTTATTTCAGGTAACCATACATTTATTTAATAGCTGCGGGTACAAGCGGGCTCCTGGTACAAGTTATCACTTGGTGGCCATTTTCGAAAACTAAAAAAAATGTAAAATACTATATTTCCCTCTCTATAAGTTTGGGAAGAAAGAGAACAGGCTTTTATCGACCATATGAAAATCAGGCTAAACGACGAGGAAAATCAATCGAAAGCCACGGACTTCAAATAAATTATTGATTTGAACCACCGTGGATTAGGCTTTTCGCGATTGTGCTAGCACTTTTTTGGGATGCAAAACGAGCATTTTTTGGCAATTTTTGTCGAAGTAGTACAACTTACAGGCAACAAGATCAAGCGCCGCGTGTTGACTACTTGCAAGCAAGTGGAACGTTCCAATACAACAAGCGTTAAAACTCGGTTCTCTAAGCCAACGTAGAATTTCTTTGAAGAGGACGCTTTTTAGAACATTTTGAGAAAAGTGACCATGTAAGACATTTTGCAATTTTGTGTTGTGTTTAATTATTTATATCAGTAGTATAGTAACTAGCGGTTCTGGCACACATTCCTGAAGTGAGGATAGTCCATTAGATGAAAAAAAAAAAACGAAAATGCAACAATTTTACAAATTGGTCTTACGAATTTGAGGAATTTCAGGAATGTGTGCCAAAACACGCTAGTTAGTATTCTACTATAGTTTATTTATTGTATTTATACATTATATTAATAGGCCGGTTTCTACCGCTTTTTTCCGGATTAAAGCAGTTTTGTTATACTATTTATAGTATTTTTACGATATATTAAATGATCGGTTTCTACCGCTTTTTACGGATTAGAGCAGTTTTGTTGTACTATTTTTTTTTTAATTTTTTTTTACATTTTAAAGTCGCTGTGTCACGGTACTGCGCATGTGTGAAAATCTGATGATTTTTGAATTTTTCCGGCCCGGAACGAAGTTCTCAGAGGGGTGAAATATCGATTTTTAAATCGACTTCCATCAGTGTTCTTTTTGAACTCATCCTTGCCTCCTTTGGTCATTTATGGAAATGTAAGATGTGCTTAAATAAGTTTTAGTTATTTGTTTATTCAAAATTAGTCGTTGCGGACTGCAACACAACTATAAAAAAAAGCATAAGTGATGCAAACGGCCACTGAGTACTCCGAATACAGCAGCCGAAAAAACGCAAGAAATTGGAAACTTTTTGGCATTCCAACCAGAAGCGAAGAGGGTTTGGATGTCCAGTAGAGTTCACGAAACACATGGCAACTTTTCAAGTCGTATTATAAATGATATGGCAGTTTTCAACAGCGATACGAAGAAATATATATATACGGCTTAGAAACGAGGCTGAAATTATATGAAATTATATGAACTGACCGGAGTGCAAAGACTGTACGAAAAGTTAGATAAAACCTTTATTTGCTGGCAAAATAACCTCATGAACTCAAACACGATAGCCTTGTGAGCAATTGACATACATATGAAGCTGTAGAAGTTATGATCGACTACGTGAGACGGGGCGGTCTGCAAACATCGATCTGCTATGAAACCGCTTGTCAGTATTCGCACTTTCGTGACAAGCGAACTTTTCTACTTTCGACACACGGTAAACTGTACGAAATCTCCAAGAATAAATTCCTAATGTCCAAACTAACGGGAAAAACTGAAAGAGGAAATCCTTGTGACCAATTAACATACATATGAAGCTCCAGAAGTGATTATTGAATACACGAGAACCCATAGAGCAAACTGATAATAGAAAAAGATAACGTGCTATTAGTTTAACGGACATTTGTGACTACGTACTAAACTCGCGCTACAGCATAGCTTGAAATACTGTACGAAAACTCCCGTTTAAAAATTTCCTGATGCCGAAAGAACCATAGAATCTTAAACAAGATATCCTTCTGACCAATCGACATAAATATTAAGCTGTGAAAGTAAGTTTCCAGTCCATAACAGCCGATAGTGCAAACTAGTAAACAGCCACTCGTACTTCCGAAAGTACTGAACTTTTTAGCGCAAATGTATGTGTTACGTTTCCAAACTTTAAGACAAGAAATCGTCCATAGAATGTTCTATATTTTTTACAGCAGAGAACTGTGTTATTAGTCATGTAGAAATAAAACAATGGTGCCATTGGGAGAATTATTTCATGTCAAAAGTGCACAACGAAGAAATATATCTACGGACGCGAGCAGCTTGTTTCACTTTGGTCAAATTCGGACTGTTTACGACTGGAAACAGCAAAAAATACAAGCAAGTAATGAAATATAGATACCATTCTTTACTCAATGCTGTTTACCTTGGATGTAGGAAGAATAAAATCCTTGTAAATCTCGCCATATACTGTGCATAACTACAATCTGTGAATACGGCTATCACCCGAACAGTGTGGAGTTTCCTGCAAATTATTTTGATTGATTCTCATTGGATGTTACACAATACAGCTGTCAATTCATGTCTGGAGACTGTGACATGCGCAGTACCGTGACACAGCGACTTTAACACCCTATTAGAGAAACATGTTTATAAGGTATTATTTACTACTATAGTTCATTTATTGTATTTATACACAATATTAAAGAGGAGTGTGGCTACAAGTTTATTACATCATACCATGGCTGAGCATATACTAACATTTGTTCGAGTACGTCCTTTAAAGAACTATTTACGTGGATGGAAGATGGATATTCCTGATGATAATCCTATGGGAGCGGATCCAGCCGTTTTCCTTGCCGGTGTACGTAAACAAACTACCGAAAAGTTTAAGGAAGAACTACGAAACCACAATACCTTTAAGGCCCAATTAGCTTTAAACATAACTTTCGTACTTGATAAACCTGATGGTTACGTATACGAGACAGCTACATTTTATAGCAAACAATCTGTTTTGATCAACGATGCTGGTATCCGCGAGGTAATAGTAGAAGCACATGCTCAGATATACAACCAAATTGAGAAGTGGATCAGTCGTGGATCAAATTGGGTCATAGATAGAGTCAATATTCTATGGTTAAACATTGCTCAATATCAACCACTACGTGGAGGTTCATATTTACCACTACCTGAAGAAATAGCGAATAAGAAAGCTGTGATCAATGTAAACAACAAAGACGATCACTGTGCACTTTGGTCGATATGTGCAGCAATGTTTCCAGTTAAAACAAATCCTCAAAGGACATCAAAGTATCAAATAGATATGGTGAAATCCAATGGGGTTGACTCACCAACACCAATCTCACAAATACCACTTCTAGAGAAGCAAAACAACATTTCTATTAATGTATATGGATGGGATCCAAAGGAAAAGTGCTTAATCATATATCATATCTCAAAGAAGACTTTTTCGAAGTACGTCCATCTACTACTTATAGAAGACCCAAAGAGTGGTAAACAACACTATTGCTGTATAAAGGACTTCAACAAACTCCTATTCGATCAGACAAAGTACGAACATAGGAAACACTTCTGCGAACGATGTCTACATGGATATTCCAATGAAGCTCTTCTTACAAAGCACATTACAGAGTGTAACGGTACCGATGACAGAGCCATACGCATTGAAATGCCTACCAATAAGAACAACAAAATCTCATTTCAGAATATCCACAAACAGCTTAAAGTACCCTATATCATCTATGCAGACCTTGAGGCTTTGACCACTAAGATCGAAGGACCTGCCCAAGACCTAAAGAAGAGCAACACACTTAAAACAGAAGAACATATTCCCTGTGGATTTTGTTATATAGTTGTACGTTCCGATGGTTATAGCGAACCACCAGTACTATATAGAGGCATGGATACTATAGAACGTTTTCTACAATACATACAAGAGGAAGAGGTGAAGATCAAAGCCCAAAAGGCTAAACCACTACGCATGTCATGGAAAAACTATGAGGCTTACAATAGCGCAACGATTTGTCATATATGTCAGAAGCCCTTGGTTGGTAAAGATAGAGTACGTGATCATTGTCACATCACAGGCGAGTTTCGAGGTGCCGCACACAATACCTGTAATCTAAAATTACGTACTTTTCCTACCATCCCAATCAGTCGTATTCCATAATCTTCGTGGATATGATTCTCACCTACTAATGCAATCCATATCCAAGACATCAGGTAAGATCTCTTGTATTCCAAATAATATGGAGAAATATATTTCATTCTCACTTGGTAACCTACGATTCATTGATAGCTTTCAATTCTTACCATTCTCTCTCGATAAGTTGGTAAAAGGATCAGCATCAGACACATTCCAACAAATTGTAAAATATACATCTAATCAAGAGAAAGCCAATCTATTAACTCGTAAAGGAGTATATCCATATGAGTACATGGATTCGTGGGATAGATTTGCAGAGACTTCTCTACCACCGAAAGATGCGTTCTATAGTAAACTAACTCTAGAGTATATATCCGATGAAGATTACGAACGCGCAATAAAAGTTTGGAACGTATTTGATTGCAAGACATTGGGTGATTATCATGATCTTTATCTAAAAACTGATGTACTTCTTCTAGCAGATGTATTCGAGGATTTTCGTACAACATGTATGCAAAACTATGGATTAGATCCTGCACATTATTATACGAGTCCAGGACTTTCATGGGACGCTTTATTAAAGAAAACAGGAGTGGAACTTGAACTATTAACTGACTATGACATGTATTTATTCATTGAGAAAGGTCTACGCGGTGGTATATCCATGGTATCACAGCGTTATGCCAAAGCAAATAACCAAAGTATACCCGATTTTGATCCCAATAAGCCAAATAGCCACATACTCTATTTTGACGCCAATAATCTATATGGATGGGCCATGAGCCAATATTTACCAACAGGAGGATTTGAGTGGTATACACCAACAGAAGAACAAATAACAACTCACGCAATCGATTCAGATAAGGGTTATATCCTTGAAGTTGATCTTGAATATCCTCGAGAACTTCATGATACACATAACGACTATCCACTAGCTCCCGAGAGAATTCAGGTGAATAAAGATTTGTTCTCAGAGTATCAGACCAATCTATTTGAGGAACTATATAAAGGTAATGGATCTTTGAAAGTGGAAAAACTCGTACCTAACCTATATAACAAAGAACGATATGTGCTACACTACCGCAACCTACAACTGTATCTATCTCTTGGTATGCGTTTGAAAAAGATCCACAGGGCATTACGATTTGATCAATCACCATGGATGGAACCATATATACAAATGAATACAGAGTTACGAAAACAAGCGAAGAGCACCTTCGAGCAGGATCTATACAAACTGATGAACAATAGTGTATTTGGAAAAACAATGGAGAATCTACGTAAACGTGTAGATATCCAATTAGTGCGCGCATCAGAAGGAAACAAACTACAACGTCTATTGAATAAACCTAGTTATGCTCGATCCACAATTTTCGATGATGATCTTGCCGCGGTACATAACTACAAAAGTAAGCTATTGCTAAACCGCCCCATATATGTTGGAATGTCAATTCTAGATCTATCAAAGCATCTGATGTATGACTTCTACTACAATGAGATCAAGAAGCAATATGGACAACTCTGTAATCTACTTTATACCGATACCGATAGCCTACTACTACACATTAAAACTGAAGACATCTATGCAGATATGGCAATTTGTAAACATCTATATGATACTAGTAACTACAGCAAAGACCATCCGCTGTATAGTATCAACAACAAGAAAGTACTTGGTAAAATGAAAGACGAATGTGGAGGTATTCCTATAGTCGAATATGTTGGACTACGATCTAAGCTCTATTCTATATTAAAAGTAGGTGGTGATGAGATTCGTAAAGCTAAAGGTATCAAGGAGGCAGTAGTGAAACATCGTATTCGTCATGATCAATATAAAGAGTGCTTGATGGATAAGAAAGTATTCAAACATGGAATTAATATGCTTCGAAGTGAAGGTCATAAGATGTATGGTATACATATGAACAAAGTATCTCTATCACCATTCGATAGTAAGAGATGGATTTCAGCAAACGGAATAGATACAATAGCCTACGGTCATGGAGACGTTTTTCCAGAGGATGAAGAATTAGATGGTTTTATTAGCAATATACTATCAAACGTAGTCAATACACTATCATACGATCGTAAAAACGTCATTACATACGATGAATACTTAGACGACTTCATTTACGATTTGCTTCTATCTTAGATCTATTAGGTACGAACAGAATACCTTTTGGTGGTAGTTCTGTATCTAGTGGTACCACTTGTATCTCTTCTCGCACAAACCCTCGCTTTGGCGCATCTTTTCCTAAATAGTATAGAACTGGCTGGTTTGAAGATACCACACTTCGAGAAATATAATATGTCTGTAAACTCCATACAGGATCAGTTGCTCGTTTTACTCCACCTTCCAATTCTCCTGGTGAGTATAGATATCTAACTAAAACATCAAATGGTAGTCGCTTTTCTTTCAATCCAATAATTCGAGAATATGTGGGAGTTTTTATGTTAACCTTCTGCGATACAACGGAATTCGAAGGCTCCTTTCCTGTAAGTCGCGTTACTTCATTATTCATAGCCTCGATAACCTTTGGAAGTCGTAACACCCATTCTCTACTACGTGTATCTGATCCTTCAGATGTGAGTACCATTTCCTGTGCATATTGGTATCCAAATAATCTTTCAGCCAGTGTTCTATTTGCTCTTTCAACGAAGCTTTGTGATCTATGGTTACCAGCTTCACCACGTTGGACTTTCGTACCATGTAGTTCTAATGTTTCAGACATACGTCCCATGAATTCCCTACCAGGATCGACTTGCAGAGTTTTTGGCCATTCTAATGGACTACGCTTGTATATTCGTTCGAAAGCTGCAGACACTTCACCACTATCTTTCGATGCTAATGGCTCAGATTCTTTATATCTAGAAGCAACGTCGATTACGACTAAAGCATACTTATATAGTTTCCTTCCACGACTAGGTCTATCATGAGGTAGAAATATCAAATCAGCTTGGTGAACCTCATTTGGTTTCGATACAGTCCAATGCGGTCGTGGTATATAACGTGGTGGTGGTAGGTATATTTGCCATAGTGCTTGTTTCTCTAACCAAATCTTAGCTGTATCTTCCGATACCTTTGCTGCTACTGATAGCTTACCAACTGCAGCGTAACCTTTCCAGTATCCCTCAGGACCATAGAAGATATTAGCAAGGCGAGAATCCATCTGATATCTATGCATAACGACTAGACTCCAATACGAAGACAAAAAAAAAAGACAAAAAAAAAAAAGATAAAGACTTATCTAGCTGACAAGTTCTTATCCTTCTTTTTTATGTAGATTCGTTTAGTAATCTTATAGTAATACTCTAGTAATACTCTAGTAATACTCTAGTAATACTCTAGTAATCTAGTAAGTGATCTAGTAATTACGTTAAACGTAAAAAAGTTCGTTTTTTTAAAGCATAGCTATAACCAATTCTTATAAGAATCGAGTGGCAACGTATCCAGTCGCGAATACACTACCACCTAAGGCCACCAATTCGGCAGTTTTCCTCGAATTAGATGGTCGATAATAATCTGAGAGTTTAGGCTTTTCCAGTTTCATTTGCAATATGTGATATATATGGAGTTTTCGCATTGCATCGATTCTATCTTTAAGTCCAACGTGTGCGTTATTTTCTTTCCAGTGGTTCCAGGTGGCTTGTGCTTCTAGTCGTTTTTCTCGATTTTTCTCATAGGTTGCCATAGCGGCATTTGCCTTCTCCTGGGCCTTATCATGTCTTACCATCTCTGCGGCAGCCGCATTCGGCCCGCTAGTTGCTTTTTCTATTTCGTGTGCGGCAATACTAGCAGCAGCACTCGTTATGGCGAAGACAAATCCCATAAATATTATTGATGCCATGGCTTCGAAGGTGAGGTAGAGTCGCCCCCGTTACTCAACAGGCTTCCAATACCCTTTGTCCTTTAGGTATTTCTTAGCTGCAAGGCCACCAGATAGAACCGCTATCCACTTCACGAAGTTCAAAATACTAGATGAAGGATCGTTAGTCAAAGGCTCTTTGATTGCTTTTTTCCCGACCCAACCGATACCTGCCGCAAGTCCAGTCAATATAGTAGCTTCCTGTATTGTGTTCATAAGTTCGTTAACCATCTTATTGGAACAACGTTTACATCGCCGATAATATGTGTCTACGGCGTGGCTTCAAATGCTATATCATGCCTTTAGTTTTTAGGTTACGACCTTTTGGGGTTTCTTTGGTAGCGGCAGCTGAGCTGTCTGTGGCTTCAGCGGAGCTGTGGTTAACTCGTTGCGTTTGTTCGTATTGCTTATACTGATAGTACAAACCCACAAATGCTATGCTTACCCCAATTACAGCAAGTGTGGTATTAGTTGATATCAAACTTGGCTTATTGGTATGACTGTCTACCTGCGCCTGCGTTGCCGCCACATTGGCGATATTTTCTTTCCTTCTTTGCGCTATGAGTTTGCCTGCAGCGACTCGTTTTGGATTTGGTGGGGGTTTTACTGGTTCTTTCGTGATGGGATCATTTCGATCTTCGGAATGGGTATCAACTTCCATCTTGTTAAGAGTAATTACTTAGTAGTTGAGGTAACTTCAATACGTTAATTACGTTTAAGATTCTTTTAAATTTGAATATACCTCAAGTACTTCATCAACTTCACTTTCGCTCGGCAATACTTGCGCCTCGGAGTCCTGTTTAGTGGGCATAGAATGGTTAACAACGTGACAAAGGGCACTAGTTAGTGCTACAAGTGGACCTGCTTTGTAGGCCAATCGGCCAGCCAGTGCAGATATCTCGTTTCGGACTAAGCGGTCTTTCTTTAGAGCTTTCAACAGCCTTCGTTGTTGTCGAGAATCTAGAGTCCTCACATATGCGACTACACAAGTTGCTAGACTTAGTGCTCTATCCACTAAGCAGTCATTTATTTGCCTCGCTAAGACGGCTTGGTATCTACGATATAGGCGTTCTATGTCTTTATCACACTGTTATTTTCAGGGAGTTATTTTTACTCCCCGAAGGGGGTTAAAATAACTCTAGAGAGTGGAGTAACTTTTATAGAGTTGTTTTCACTCCAATAAAGGAGTTAATTTAACCCACACATGGAAGTCGAACGTTACTATACTCTCTACTGGAGTCAATTTAACTCCCCCATAAGAATTATTACAATGCTTAAACATTTAACTCCAAGTTAGGGGTTGTTTTAACTCTTGTATTTTCAGAGATAGAGTTGAAATAACTCCCGCTTTGGAGTAAAATTTAAGGGGTTTAAATCACTCATCCGAAGGAGTTGAATTAACTCTTTCTTGGAGTTAACTAAAAGCTCTTTGAGACCACATAGGCATGAAGTCTGGTGTCATGAGCTGATTTCTATGCAGTTGACCGCATCGATCGAATGGGATACCCGAGTGAAAAACACATTGGGGCTCAAAAGAATCTTTCAGACTGATGTACTTTCTTCAGAAAATGTATTAAGACCTGGGCGCCGCCATTTTGTTGACATTAATTCCTATGACGTTTTTTTACGTCACTTCGTCCCACCGGAGTCTTGCGGCTAACTTGTAGCGACTTGTTTTCTTTGTAGAATTTTCACACGCTCAGAATTAGAGTAGATTTTCATCGATATGGCAGAACAATTTCGTACTAGAACAAATATATCATGAAGTCTTCTTATGGCGAAAAAGCTAAGAAATTTCAGCTTTTAGGACCGCAAAATTGTCAAAATAAAGTGTGTAAAGATTTATGCAAACATAAATAATTGCCCAAATGTCGTGAAACTATTACCATGACACTCAGTATGTGTGTTCACTGCTGTAAAAAAATCATTACATTTCATGAAATATTTGGTCTTCTAAATGCCAACATTCTAGGAGACATTACATTTTAATACGGCATACAAAGCGGTCGAGGAAGTTAATGATTTTCCAAAGCCTGTAGCTAGTAGATTAATAAACATCGCGATATCGATAGTGCTTCCTATCAGATTTTTCCGGTACACGTCTGAGGACAACATGTTTTTCCACGTTCTGTTTCTATAAGTTTGAAGCTGTAGAACATATTCTGCAGTACATGAAAGAGCCGTGATTCTGATGATCTGAAGAAGACTGCATAATTTCTCCACTCTCGATTCTCGACCTGGTCGGTCGTAAGCCTTATAGATGCAGTTGTGGTAGCAAAGGTCCTTCCGGTAGACGAAGTATAATACTGCCTTTCTCTGTTTGGGAAATAATTCAGAAATGTCGAAAGTTTCGCACGCTTTCTCCAAAGCCATATCAAGTCCGTTTGTATCGTCCGCCATTTGGCTTCACCTTCATGCAGGCTGCACTGGACATTCTATGCATACCTCAGTTCTCAAAAAAATGAAACCTTCACTCTGATTGGTCGAAATGAAACAATGACCAGAACAGTCAGTTTCTGTCAAAGTCCATCAGATGGGGAGGTGGGAGGAAGTGAGCGGATGACCTCGACCGTCTGAAAATCAGGTGAACATCTGCGTGATGCTCCGCTTGAGTGCTCCCTACTGATTGCTTATCGCATGAAATTCAAATGAAACAAATGTTTAACTTCAGAGTAAGGGCTACAAAGTTCGCAAACAGCAATAAAATACCATTGGAAGTCATAAATGGACAACTATCTTCCCTATGGTCACTTTTTTTATGGCTTGTTTAATTTGAAACATTAAAAATCTAGCATTTCAAAGGAGAAGCTGATATGCTCCCTTGCTTTCTTCACTGTTCATCAATTTGAATTTTGTTATTTCCAGCTCGCCATGCGTGAAAAGAGGAGGGGCTAACCTATTTATACTGGAACTTTGGGTTTAACAACAAAAATATCATCATTTTTATGTCTAAATTTGAAATAAAGCCTGGGTATTTGTTTGAGAAAATACAGAGTTACTTAAATTACTGCAGAGGTTACATGACTGAAATGTATTGCAGTACATGTTCATGTAAGTTGTATTTTCTCAAATATAAGCCCCTGGCATTTATTCATAAAATTTGACTCTGGACCAGGGTCCAGTTGTTCAAAGGATGGGTCATTGTTAACTTTATCCACTGAATAAATTGTTATCCAGTGGATAAAATAAGCTACTTTGGTTAATACTTAATATCCACTGGATAAGGATTTATCCAGTGGATAAAGTTGTTCAACCTTTGAACAACTGGGCCCTGGCATTTATTTGAACCTGCCATTTATTTGGGACTCATGTAGTATTTTTTAAACATGATTTTTTTTTTTATATTTTCTTTACCGCTCATTTTTGTAGGCCTTTGAAAACCAGGAACATAATTTAGTCAGTCGCTTCTTTCCGTAGTCTCCTTCGCAGCCATTCTTAGGGTTGTTATGCAAATGCTAGCCCCACTAACGGCTGCTTACACCAGCCAGACATACCATTCCAACTGCATGGCCAATCAGAATTCAGTTCTGATGGGAAATCCAGGAAATCAAATATTAGAGGCTAAATTTTATATGAAATCGGATCAAATAGTTTTGTATATATATTCTGTTCTAAGTTTTTCTCTAGAAAGCAGATGGAGTTTAGAAGAAATTGTTCGTTTTGGCACTGTACCGATGAGCTTGAAAGTGTTGATACATGTATAAGCAAACCATTGCTGTTCGACCCATGTTATGTTATAACGGTCTTGATTGGCTTATACAAACAATCAGGAATGGAATGTCTGCTGGTGTAAGCAGCCATTAGTAGGTCTAGTGCTTGTGTGATGACCCTAGGACTGGCTCTGAAGGAGACTTCTTCGTCTGTCTATAATATTATATGGGAAGTAAGCAGTAGAAATGAAACTGGTTCATATAAAATGGTATATTGACAATGCTTCATTCAATAAGGCTGGGTTTTCAATAAGCATTTTGGTCTCGAATAAATGCTGGGCGCATAAATGTAAGTTTGTCTATTTTTTTAGCAGATTGCATTATCCAGATATAATAACACTTGAAACACTTCTTGATCATGGTGTAAGGATACAATGAGTGTAAAGATTCTATTAGTTTTTTCACTCCAATGTTTAAGTTTTATTCTTCCTACTTGCTGTTTTATTCATACAAAGTGCTGGAAGTCATTCATGTAGAAAACATAAACATTTATATAAATTGAAGTGTAAATATCTTAAAAGAACAATAAAATATGAATGTAATTTGTACATCAGATTCCTTGTTTGCATATAGTAAGTAAAATGTATTTTTACTCCACAGCAAGAGTTAATTCCACCCCTTTTGGAGGAGTCAAAAATGCCAGAGTCAAAACGACTCTACGAAGGGAGTTGTCCTGTACCTATTTTACCTACTCCATTTTTAGGGTTAATTTAACTCCCAAAAGAGAGTTAATTGTACTCCAATAGAAGGGTCATATTGACTCACCAACAAGAGTTAAAACAACCCCATAAAGGAGTTAAAAATACTGGAGTTAAAATGACTCTTAAAAGAGGGTTGTCCTGTACCTTTTTTTCTTACTCCCTTTTTGGAGTTGAAATAACTCCCTGAAAATAACAGTGCAGGTAACTTAGAAATGTCCCCAAGAGAAAAATTCTTCCCTAGATATTCTTTTGTCGTACCAGTCACGGCTAGAATAGAAAGAGCTTCCCTATGTTCACTGATTTTTATACTACGATCTTCATCGGTGGTAGCGCAGTGTACTGCATGGCAATTTTTGCAGGTAGCTCCGATGGCAGCTTTGCTGCCGCTACTGCGGTAGCCGCATTCGGCCCTTGGTGGAGGACCTGTCACATCTATTTTGCCGGATTCAGCTAGTATGTTCATTAATTCGTCATCCAAATCTTTATCCATCTTACTTCAACGTATTGTGACATACCATAGGTGAAGGTATCTCTAATAAGGTGAAAAATGGATGTCGCAAACAGAAACATATATGTGCGAACTTAGTCTCAAGTTCTGAAATGAATAGCTTCTTATCATCTAAGGATATGCTAGCGCCGTAGTCATCGAATAGATCCTTTAATCCCGGTGCGCTTGCGATGCCAAATGCCACAACGATTGCGCAATTCTCGCGAAAGTTCTTACATATACTCTTTTGTGTTTGTGATGAGGCCCAAATCGAAATACCAATGTGGCGTGCAGAAAAGGCTAAATCGGATATCTTATTGGTCCTTCCCTTAACATCCTTGCTTGCCGCACAATCATCAAGGATAATAAGTGTATTTGTTCCTTCGAAAAAACATGCACAGTCGCCTAGGGTTGCATCAATATCGTTCTGAGATGGCGCTAGGACAATGAAGCGAGGATCTCCCTTACCAACGCCTTTATAGGTTTTATTGTTAGCATAGGTGGGACAAATCAATACGATATATTCAAACTTAAAACGAAATGGACCTCTCAATTGATCAACTATGAACTGAGTCTTTCCGCAGTTTGTGGGGCCAATTATGAGTGCGTTAAAGGGAATTTGTTCTGTCAATGTGTCCATGTTAATGAGTACATTAACGAATACGTCAACGAATACGTTAGTGATAAACATTTTGTAGCATTCCCTGTTCAATAGTTGCTTGTGCATCAGAAAGCACGAATATGTGCATGTTCACCTTACCTGAGCCTCCACTGCGATGAATCCTAAGGCGAATGGATGCTCCAGCATCTTGTTGGGCTAAACCATCTCCATGAACTATACTGGTTTGAGAAGTGCGGCAATCGATGAGTGCGGCAAACTTGTTCTCAAAGAACTTCTTATGTGTCATAGATGTAGCGGCGGCAGCCTCTCCGAAACGCGGGACAAACCAATTCTTTGCTGACTTCCATAAATCCTTTGGTAGCATCCCAAAAGAATATAGAGCATTGGGAATGCCATTAACGTGTACCTCGACCTTGGTGATTCCTGGATTTACGAATTTCTCACTATCTCTAGTGCCTGCCACATGAGGATCCACAAATAGAAGAAGAATGCCATTGAGAGAGAGACGAAGTACGTTTATGCTTTCAGATACTAGTGTATCGGTGTCTAGATTGATTGAGACGGTTTTGAAGTACTCATAATGGTTATACAGAAAGGCTTTACCGCTGGCGTAGGTACTATTGGCCTGCGACGCAAGATCGAGACTTTCGATGACTTCATATTCTAGTTCAATGTTCGATAGTTTATACGTTCCTACTTTCGTACTGTCGGATCCGACTATGACGTCTATGGCCGGTGCCAGTGTCAAATGAAATGACATCTTATCTCGAATCGCATGTGGATAAAAGACGCCATGGGTTGTGATAACTTCATGATCAATAGGTATCTTATATACGCTACCGTATGCCGCTAGTGTCGCATTATCAGCCGCATTAGACGTAGATGCGTTACTAGCCTTTGAACGAAGTTTGTTCACATTAGCAGATTGAATGCCCCGCTCTACGCTATTTTCTCGTTCTACATCAGATAGATATAGATCGCTATATACCTGTAGTAGATCGGGTCGACTTAAATCTTCTAATCTAGTAGTTCCCATCCATACGACTCGCTTTGAGACTATGCAACGTCCAACATTGGCCACCAAATAGTTGTCGGCATGACCCCCGGATAGAGTGATATTGGCACTAAGGGCTAGACTACCAGGTACTAGAAGTCTATTTTCACCTAACGTAGGAACATTAACAATTAAAGTTTCCCCCGGATTGGCTGATGAAGGAGTGAAAGTTACACGATGGAACACACGACTGGCTTTAAGAGATCTACCTTTTCTAGGAGAATAGTCAGGATGGAGCTTCGTTGATATCATGTTTGTTCCACAATTGAATATATCGCCAATACTAATAGTATATCACATACAAGTGTTCAATATGGAAGAAACTTTAGACTTCGATCCTATATCTGAAGAAGGTAGAGCCGATGTGAATGATCTTACTGCCGAAGAATGGGCGGAGATTAGACCTGATGATGGCGAGGCAGAAATGGATTGGTGGAATAGAGCTAAGCATAGCTTCAAAAATACGACGAAAAGCATACGCGATAGGTTATGGAAAAATCGTAGTAACTGGGCAACCAGTTCAGCTGAGTATATAGAATTAGTCAATCAAGGTGATGATGCGGAAACGCAGTTTACGGCAGGCAGTAGTACTGCGGAAACGCCATTTGAAAGACTGGAAAGACGGACTGAAAATGCACAGGACCAAATAACTATAAAGTTTCCAAAAGCAGATCTAACGAAGTTCACTGCTAGTTTGGATGACTATGATAGGGTCGTGATAAAACTCAATCGTAAAAATGCTGGATCATACTTACTGTCGGATGCCGTAGACACTCCCAATGTATTACCGAAAACGCTTAAAAACGCTCTTGGACCTACTGCGGAAAAGGAGATTAGTATGAAAGAGGATATGGCCACCAAAAAAGATAAACAAAAGGCCGAGGAAATAAAAAAGATGGATTCATTAACTAAGGGAACTCCAGAATATGAAGTGGCAAAGAATAAAGTAGTAGCACTAGAGGATCAGAAACAGGAGATCGAGGAAGAAATAGAAGCCATCAAAGATCGTATGTCGTTACGAGACCGCATAAAAGCCATCTTCAAGAAACATGGATTTACGGTGATTGGAGTGTTAGCTGTCGCTGGTGCCGTAATTGGTACTGTCGTTAGTATATTGACAAAAGGCTTGGCTTCCGTTGCTAAGGGAGTTGGTGGTGCTTTGAAGGATCTTGGAAAAAAGTTGGCTAACGTGCTACCTGCGGCGATAGGCGCTATTGCGAGTTTCATATTCCGTACAGCTGGAGAAGTTTTCGGCTTCCTTGCAAAGAATGCCTGGCTACTCATTGTAGCTGTGGTCATATTCCTAGTAGAGCAATATAAATCGTCGAAACGTCAGCGCTAACGAAATATCATCCATGAGGCTACGCCGGCCACAATACCCACGATTGCTAAATTGGTTTCGTGATTCGTTGGCGATGCGCCGCGACTTTGTCGACTGTGTGGTATCGTATCAATCGTAGCGGTCGTATCAGTCGTGGCTCCGCTGTCTGTAGCAGGTTTATTCGTCTTTGGTTTCGAGCCTTCCATAGGGGCTGGTGGTGGAGATTTTTCGTTAAGATTGATGTCGTCGTTTATTCCTAAACTGATACCAGGTTTATTTGCCGTTCGTAGGCTGTTTACATACGTAACGCCCTTGAAGATAATCATATAGCTAGGCATTAACAGACAATCCTTCGCAACTGCTAGATCTAGACGAGAACTAATATCCTTAATAGATTCTTGGTATTGGGCTAGAGTGTCTGAAGCCGATTCTATGATGACATTTTCAAACATCGTATCGAATTTAATTTGGGCGGCTGAGGACTTCGATCCTACGATTGGTGAGCCGGTTGAAGCCTGGGATGATAAGACACAAAACAAATATACCATTATTGACGCATTAATTCGGACCATCCCGGCCTTTGTCAATCCTTTCCCATTCTGTGGAACGAACCAGTTGTAGCGCTTCTCATTCATATCATTTCGACGTGTGGTAAAGTCGATTTCATAAGCACCGAACTCTCTTCTGATCTTGTCATATATGACGTAATTCCATGGAACGTTGTTGAACTTATTGAATATGCTTTCCCTGGGGAGTGGGACTCCCAATTCAAACAGTACTCGCCTGATCGTATAGTATACATGAAATCGATAAAAACTCCGAATATTGTCGATGATTGGCGCATTGTCTGAAAGATGGTCGTCGAATGATACGCCACAGCCTGCCGTAGCACACCAAACGGCGAAACATAATTGGTGCTGCCAAAGTTTCATTGGTTCAACATCGAACCACTTATTCGTTTTTCCTATTCTATCGTCAGCATTAGCAATACTGTCTAGCAGGGCATAGCTCGGATCTTTATTTTTTATTTTATCACTAAGATCGAGCCCCAGATCTTGAAAAATATGTCGCGGCTCATACGTAAATAGTCGATCTTTTGCTACGTAGATCCTTAGAGTTTGTACGATTGGGTATATGTCTTTAGCGACGTGTGCCCAGGAAACGGCTGGAACTGGATACTTAAAATCAGTCCTTCTGAATGGAAGTGGAAAACCCATGCCGAATGCGGCCACCGCATGTTTTTGCGTTGTCACGCGTAACGCTTCGTGTAGACGATTTCGTACATCTACTGGGATGAGACCATTTATATTCCAATGCTGCCCACCATCGTAAAACATGATTCTAGTCTCGTATGTAGACTCATCATGTATGTCGGATGCCGTTGTCCTAGCTGAGAACTTATCGAAGTCCGCGTGAGGATAATTTTCCTTAAAGGACGCGAAAGCCTTTGCATTGCGAGGTGCGATATAGTCACCCCAATCACCGTCGAAATGAACTCTCGCTTGGAGACTAGGTATGGTTTCTTATCCTTGGCGCCGGGCCAATCAATCCGTTCGATTCATCCACTTGACTAATCTGTTTGATATTGATACGTATTAAAGTTACGACATATGTTAATATCGTGAAGTAAAGAACGTACGTTAGTACCATAATATGTTAATATCATATCGAAGTAAACTTCAGGCTTTAATATGGTAATCTTAAATGTCACCACTAACTCGACTGATCATACGGTCTACTTTCAAGAACCTATTTACATCCATAATATTTCTCTAATCGAGGTCTCTTTTGAGAACGGTTGGTGGAACCTATCAGAGAAAGCTTCATTCACTTGGAATACCCCAGGTGAGATACGGATTCCTTATGAACTTAAGCCGGGGAATTACAATATAAACATCTTGATGGACGCCCTCAAACCCGCGGTTACTGCTGGTTTATTGGAATTCATAGACCACGACTATAGGAAGTTTTGGATTCTAAAAATTAAGAAACCAATCCTGTTCAGTAAGAATCTCTGCGATTCGTTTAATATCAAGGGTACTCCAGAAGGGAATAATGTGTCACTCAAAGTAGGAGAATACAAACTGGTGGTACAACTTCTTCGCTATGTATATATCTATTGTGATGTGGTGGATCCTAGCTTCTCAATTATTAATGGAAAGCAATCAAACGTACTGGCTATCTTTAATCTCGAGGGCTTTAGGTTTACAGAATCTACTTACAATCAATGGCTTCCCTTGCCCATACGATCTCTAGGGACAAGACGAAACAGCCTTCGCCTGACACTTAGAGACGAAGAAGGAAATATTATAGACTTCCGTGGTCGACCTATACGATACGTATTGAAGATTGAGTAAGTTATGATATAACATAATGGCAAGCGATTCGATTCAACTACTTCCAACGGCACCAGGTATTTATCCACCGCTGGCTAGCGGGGCTAGCGGAGATAATTTTCGGTTGCAAACAGTCCGAGATACTCTTTCAGATATCGAAACTCAAGAAAAACACTATGAAGGTGTGCGTAAGAAATACGCCCGCGCACAAGGAATTGTCCATGGTGTCGCTGTGGTAACAGGAGGTCTATCTGTATTATTATCGGGTTCAGGATTAGCAGTAGCTCTAACTGGTTTTGGTATAATAATAGGCCTACCATTCGGTGTTATTGGTGGGGTCTGTGGGATGATTTCAGCAGCTACGACCATTGGGGCTAAAAAGATCGGAAAAAAAGTTTCTAAACATGAGAAAACCGCTATGTTAGCTAAAGCGAAAATTAATACGATTCGCGATCTAGTATCAAAGGCCCTTCGCGATGAAAATATATCTGACTCTGAATACGGCCTCATCCTCGCTGAAGCAGATAAATATGAGATTATGAGGGCTGAAATTCGCCGCAAGACTTCGACGGCCGCGGGCGGTGAAAAAAACATGGAACAAATTCGAGCCGAACTCAAGCAAGAAGTGCAAAAGGAAATGCGAGCACAACTTGGCAGTCTAGTGGGATAAAAATCAAAATGTCCTATGAGAGGAACAAACGTGGGTTTTATTTTCACTTTGCTAAGAGCAGTCTTTGCTAATAGCAAAATCGTCGGAACGATGACAGCTGCTAATTCGTATGTCTGGTTCGTATGCAAATTTCGAGACAACAGGTGGGCGATTGTCTGTGGATTTTTTTATTTCAAAGTTTCAATCTCGAATTTTCTTATTCACATTCCTATCGCGTCAATCCGCCCCTGTTTTACTCGTTCAAGCAAGATTGGGGCGCTAAGGCATTTCTGGGTCGCTCAGGAATTTTAGGAGGAACTTAGGAATGTATATATCTTAGTACCCTTGGCTAGCAAGCTGTCAGAATGAGTTTTCGGGCTCTGAGCGTATTCTAATTTCAGTCAACGCTAGAGCTATTTTAGCCGTCTACGTAATTATTACATCAGCTGCATCTTATATAGCTGAGGTTCTACCGGCTTCGTCAGACGTATTCTCAGCAGTAAGATCGAGCGACATGGAAGGAGAGCAACCGAGAAAACTTGTCCATCCGTTTCTTGAGCAACTTGCCAGGGAAACTAAAGTTTCAAGATCACAAGTCGGGGTAAAGCTTTCCAGAAAAAAAAGCGGAGAGATCTCGCTTGTTACGGCAGCGAAGAAAACTACGAGAAAGACTCAGAGCCCTGGTAAAAGACCTAGAGACGAAGGAAGCCGAAGTACAGCTCGTAGAACAAGACATTCGGCTGCTAGAAATTGCTGTCAACGAGGGGACTGATGGTGAAGATGACTAAGCGATATCTAGACGATCCTTCGTGTAGGAATAAAACACCCGCGGCAGGGGTATGGCTCAAACGATCCTTCACTGATCTGGTGTCGGTGTTGCTTACAGCACTCGAATAAACAACTCTTACCACAAATAGTTGTCCTGCCGATTTATGAATAGAAAGTTTCTCATGCGTCGGAATTATTTTGATATAGTCGCGAAAGTCTATGAATAGAAAGTTTCTCACGCATCGGAATTATTTTAATAGCATAACGAAAGTCTATCACCAGAAAGTTTCTCACGCGTAGGAATTATTTTAATGGCATCACGAAGTCTATGAATATAAAGTTTCTCACGCGTCGGAAAAAAAAAAAAGAATGAAGAGAGGTGGTATACACAGTTTCTCTCCATTCTTTTTTTCTTTTTTCTTTTATTATAATCTACTGGACTATCTTAAGGTTCTTAAGGTTCTCCAATTCGAAGTTATCCGATTCTACCAATACATCTGAAAGGCAATCCTTAGTATCTTTCATATCTTTCATATCTTTCGTATCTTTCATATCTTTCACATCTCGGGCTTTCTTATTGCGAATGATACGACGCTCTGGTTCTCCACACTTCACACAAAGTCCGTGACTCGTACGACAACCGCGACCACACTTCAAACATGGAACGAATATGGTGCTACCTTTTAGTATCTGATAATTGTGTTGAGCACAGTACTCTGAAGTTTTCGAGCTATTCCTTACACATTTCGTATTCTTACCACGCATCAACCAATCGCAAGTCGTTATCTCAGTCATCGTGTGATATATACCTTATGATAGTGTATCTATAATTGTCGTTTCAATTATGACAATATATGGTATAATGCCTTGTAACCACACGTCTCTAATAGGTGTTAAAATGTAATAAATTCACTATAAACCAAGTGTTCGAATAAATGTTAATATGTGCTAATCATTGATGTAATACCTTATAACTACACTACTTTAATAAAACGTATAAATACAATGAATGAACTATAGTAGTAAATAATGCCTTATAAACATGTTTCTCTAATAGGGTGTTAAAATGTAAAAAATACAACAAAAAAATAGTACAACAAAACTGCTCTAATCCGTAAAAAGCGGTAGAAACCGATCATTTAATATATCGTAAAAATACTATAAATAGTATAACAAAACTGCTTTAATCCGGAAAAAAGCGGTAGAAACCGGCCTATTAATATAATGTATAAATACAATAAATAAACTATAGTAGAATACTAACTAGCGTGTTTTGGCACACATTCCTGAAATTCCTCAAATTCGTAAGACCAATTAGTAAAATTGTTGCATTTTCGTTTTTTTTTTTTCATCTAATGGACCCCGAAAGAAGTGAGGGCCGAACGAAGTGAGGATAGTCCATTAGATGAAAAAAAAAAAAACGAAAATGCAACAATTTTACTAATTGGTCTTACGAATTTGAGGAATTTCAGGAATGTGTGCCAGAACCGCTAGTTACTATACTACTATATCTTATAGCACTTTTTATGCCAATTAATACGATCCTTTATGCCTTATGAGAAATGTTATCATTATCATATAGTTTTGTTAATAATTATTAGTATAATTAGTATCACATTTCTTTTTTCCTCTTAAAGTGCCACTACGACGAAATTTGACCATTTCTTTTGCCACTTTTTTGTATTCCATAAGAACAAACAGTGGCAGAAATATCCAAATCAGTGAAAAAAATTTGAATGGGGCCAATTAGACCACACATTTTAAAGAGAGTTTACGGTCAAAATCACGTCCGCCATTACTCGAACCCGTTCCCGTGGGCGAGGAATGCCTAGTCATTTTTTAGGGTATGTGACGTCATACACTTAACGCATCGTTCTCAAGTTGCTTCAGACCCATACATTTCTTCTTATGTTGTCGACAAACTCACACTGCGAATTTTGCTGTGGTTTAGTAAATAACGACCTAAAATCTGCATCAGATTCTTCAGAACATAGTAATGTGTCTTACTGTTTAAATTTATTGCCGGATGTTGATGATTTAGGGGGAAATAGAGCCGCTGGCGACCGAGTTGAAACTGAGCTGGACGAATGAATAGTCGCTAAAATCGCTTGGGAAGTGGCCTGCCAGTAAGTAGTGCTAGCTAGCAGAGGTTTCTTATCTTTTGGGGGTAATATTTCCCCAGGGTATTTACCCTGGTTCGGCTTTCAGGTTGTGCTGTTACTGGATCCGGGCTACAGTGAGAATTCAGCGGAGAAATCACTAAGGTAATGATCAGCAGTTTATAAGTCCTAAGTTTGTTCGTGTTTATAGTGAAACCCGGATAATTGCTAGTTCGTAAATGAGAGATCGATAATTTATATCTGTGTCCCGGCAATAGATTTTCCGGCGAATCTACATTCTAAAATACAATGTAATTGCTATAAAATTAAATCGCTCTCCTGACTGATCTGCAGCTTTTACAGTGGCTATCACAGAACCAAACTTCGCGCCCCCCGTTTCTGTTTGACACACAAACAACTGAAACAAGGTACTTCATGAAACAATATTGGTGGTTTCTTCTGTGGTTTATTGTCTTGAAAATAAAATTAGCAGTAAATTAAAGTAAATACTACATCGATAGGTTTATCTGTTTATAGGAAACAGCAATATGAGTTATGTATGATAAACTACATGTATGTTCTCAGCAAACGTAGCCGCTTATTTTTCGGTCAATCTATACTAGTACGGTCTTACCGGCTATTCCATGTGATACAAACAATTATGGAGAAGCTTCTGTCCTCAAAACGTACACAAACCATCCTTGCATGAGGCTTGAAGAGAATTACAAACCGTATTCTTGGTACTCAACTATAAAAGGCTTGAATTATTCGTGTAGCG
The DNA here is from genome assembly GCA_030867875.1 of Actinernus sp. WN-2022. NCBI lineage: Eukaryota > Metazoa > Cnidaria > Anthozoa > Actiniaria > Actinernidae > Actinernus > Actinernus sp. WN-2022. Next base: position 49,490,720 of record JAOWCC010001679.1, on the reverse strand, counting down.
AAATGCCAGCTTTGTTGTTCGTTAAATTGCTACAGTCCTGTACAATGCACAAACTATTCAAAACGTTTTGTTTGCTTTTCAAAGCGGGTAAATGGTACACTTTCTTACTACATATGTTAGCTAGTTCGCGTGAATGTTTGTATGGGAAAAGTAGCCACACGTGTTGTTGTGGGAAGTTTTGACTGTGACATAATTCCCAGTCACTGGTTGAAAGAATCAGTCTCGCCGACCGGCTAATTTCAGAGCGTTTTCTTGACTTTCTATTTTCGTTCTAAACATATTTTGAAAAAAGCTCCAACTCGACGCGAATTTGTGCGAATTACTTCAAATTTTCACAGATTGTTCGCAATTTATATCAGCTAAAAAACCCGTGTCGGCGATTTTTTTAATTTTTAAAAGAGAGGCGCTGAGAGCGATTCCCGCATCTATACTTGGATTCGCGTTAGCAGTTTCACGAAGACCAAAATATCTTCAGAACGGCTTCGAATTTCCACAATCGCCGACACAGTTTCGTAAACAAGGTCTGTGGGAGTCCAGAAAAGCAAACAGATCTTAAATTCATTAAATTGCCGTGGAGTTGGAGCTCTTGGAAACCAACTCGCTTGTTCGGAAGAGAGGTTTATTTAAAATCGCACTTTTATCAAAATTACAAACCTTAGGTATATTGTTGTAGCCAATTTTATAAGCTTTAAAATGAGGTATAATTTATCTAAATACGACGAATATTCGAGACGCTACTTAATTTTATCCGGAACAGTACCCTGAAGGTATATGATAACCTTAAGTGTATGACGTCACGTACGCTAAAAAAGTGACCAGGCGTTCCTCGCCCACAGGCACGGGTTCGCGTAATGGCGGACGTAAAATTCAAGATTCGGAGTCCAAAAAATAAGACTTCCCGTCGTCGTATCGAAAAACGGTTTGAACTGGTAATAATATAGCCACTATACTTTACGAATATGAGAAAAAATTGATATGTCAAAATTTGATCGTAGGGGCACTTTAAAGATATACATTGTAATTTTATTTAGCTCTTAGCAAACGAAGAGCCACCTAGTGGATGTATTGCTAATAAATCATTAATATTATTATTATTATTAATATTATTATTATTAAATGCTAGACAACGTTATAAACAGTAATGTCAGTAATACGTTTGTTTGTTATTTCTTCTTTGTTACAGACACATTGTATTCTAGTATTTTTTTCATTGTCGGAAAAAAGCATAATTTAAAAAAATGAGCATAATTTTAGCATAATTTAGACAAAAAAAGGAGCACTCTAGAAGGATAAAATGCCACATTTAAGACCACAATCGGAAAAAGCCTACCGTGGAAGGCAGGGAAGATTGTCAGCGTTTGGAATTGGACCCGGCGATGAAGTTCGATCGATTGGCTATTCGGGAATTTTTCTGTGAAGGTTCGACACTTCAAGTAAGCACATATTTATTTAATAATTCCTGTTGAGAGCGTTTTAGTTCACAGTTTAATTGATCACGGGAAATAAGCATTATCTTTAAACGTGAGAGATTCTCCTTCGGCAGGTACGAACTGTTTTCACAGCAATTTAGTCAACAGTGTCCATTGTAGAGCTGATATACCTGTGTTTTTCAATGCAGTTTGAACCGTCTTATTTTTGCATTGATGAATTCCGGCACGAAGTGACGGGTTATTTTCTGGTTATTATTATTATTGTTTGTATTATTATTGTTAGTATTATTATTGGCGTTGTTGTTGTTGTTATTATTATGATTAATTTATTTCTATTTAACGCACAGTTTTCATCACTATCTTTCTTAGTCTGAGATTTTCTCCAAATTCTGTCGGCTAATCAGAAAAGTGGTGTTTAATTTGGTTATGAAAGTTTGTTTTCTGGCTTTTTTGGTTGACATAACCATACAACGTTGCTAATTCCATTTCCAGCCTGCAGACATTTACAATTCTTACATTTTCATGTACAGAAATGCTCCAAATAAGACGATAACAAGTGCAGCAATGACTCCTGCTACAATATATACACCAGGGCTTTGAGACGTCGAGGGAAGATCTTGACCACCTATATTACTGTTTGTTCCTGAATACATAAAAATAGTGCATGACTGAGAAATAAGAAATATTGTCACAAGAACGTGTAGTCATTCACTCACATGTCGAATGACCTCTTCGGGTAGGCCATCAGAAAATCTATTTTCCTATTGGCAAGCTTATTTACAGTCAATCTCGAAAACATTGTCCTCAAGTATACATATGTCCTGTAAGTACAAATGATGAATAATGGAAATATACATAACATTATGGGATATCTTCAAAAATTGTTCAATACGTCTGACCCAAGAGGCATCTGAAGAATGTATTTCAGGACTGATCGCACAATAGACCCATTGCACGTTACGTCATAGCCGCCATGTTGTTGTACAGTTAACAATAGATTCTTCGTTAGCTTCTTTTGTTCTGTACACCAACATGGCCGCCATGTCCTTTGTCATTTGAATCTCTGGGGATTGAGTGCAAACCATCTATAGGAAACACATATATGGTATACTTTGTAGATATTCCATAATGTTATTCACATTTTATTGGTATGTATGCATATTTTATAGTTTTGGACAACGTTTTCGAGATTGACTATATATGAATTGGGCATATGTAGGAAGCTTCAAAAAGGTCGAGATCGAATTATTCTATTTAGACGTCGGGGAATGTATAACGTAGCTACGTTAAACATGATCAGCAAATTGACGAGAAAGGTTCACTAAGGTAGAGAGGAATAACCTTTATAATGAAAACCATCTACGAATGGACTTTAAATTCTATTTTTGGTTATAAATAGTTGCATTTTTTGCCTCAGCTTGGCATTTGACTTTGAAAACGACAGCAAATCAGTACAGGTGAAATTTCAGAGCAACTTGGATTTTGTTTTACTGAACAGAAAAAAACTATTTTCAAATTGTTGACCATGTCCGTGCTTTGAGTCTATCTAAATTTTAGAATACGAACCTTTTAGTGGGAAGATTTCCGCCACTAAAACCTCTTTTCCTAGTAGAACGTCCTGTCAATAATTAATAAATCCTACCAATGAATACATTATTAATAACACATCACCTCTGAAAGGGGTACAAATTCAATCTACCCAATACAATTCATGGGAAAGACAACAGAGTGGAAATCTAAAGAAAAAGTTACAATTTAGTCTAAACTTCAGAAATCGACAATAATCACCATTAAATTCTTCGTTTGCACGTGATGTCATTACCGCCATGCTGGTTGACGTTTACAAAAGATTCCTCGTTAGCTTCTTTTGTAAGCTCCACCAACATGGTCTTTGTCATTTGAATCTCAGGGGATTGATCAGAACCAGCAATTATTATCTTGCAATCAATCACCAGAGACTGATTCATATGACGAAGCCGTGGCAGCCATGTTGATGGACATAGCAAAACAAGCTAATGAGGAATATTTTATTAAAGTCCTCCAACATGGCGGCAATGACGTCACGTGCAAACGAAAAATACCTACCTTGCCAAGCTTGGACACAGCTCTCTCATACACGCGGTAAACCACGCCTTTCTTGAGCTCAACATTCTGATAAGAGCCATACAAATTGTTGTCTCCAACTTCGAAGGTTTCGGCCTTGTTTGACGCAGTGATCTCGGCAGTAATGTAGAAGGGAAGATTCTTTTCTGTGGCGGTTTTATAATCGTAGAGTTCAGAATCAGAACCATCGGGTAAGCTGTTGTGATGCTTGTCGAGCTTTAGGGCGATAACTTGGTGGGAACTGAAAGTTTCAAAGCTATTTGGTTCCCATCCAATGATATTTAATGGTTAAAGTTCTACTGGAGAGGTAGGAGGGAGACGAATATGTTTCCTGTTAACGTGAATACAGCGTTGTGATTGGCTCAGCGTGCTTTTGACCGAATGAGATGTTACGTACGGCGAACCGTTGTAAGCTTGTGAACGTATTTTCTGCAGCCGTATTCTTTCGATCTCTACAAGTCGAGTTAGAAATTCTCGAGTTAGAGTTGTTGTGTGTCGGCCAATTATTATTTTCACTTTAAAAAGAAGTACATGTATGCCGCTAAAATTTGAACAGCGTTTTCGAACATTGCGAAATTTCTTCTTGTACGCTCTACGGCCGGACTAGTTCGATCCAAACATCACAAAACAGCCACATTTTATTGTTGTTGTGTGTCGGCCAAGTATTATTTTCGCTTTGGAAAGAAGTACTGTGGAACATCATCGTATCGAGGTGCGAAAATGCTATAATATATAAAAATTCTCCCTTTCACCTCCCTATTTCTGCGTCTTAATGCCCAAAACAATTCACAATGACATCTTAGCGTCATGACAGCTCATGATGTCATCAGATATGAATAGTTTTGGTCCTAAAAACGTTAAATACGTGAGTACATTTTCACACTATGATTATTATGAAGATCATTTTAGGAAATGTTGTGATGGAATGACATTCACGTAATGAATAAGCGATATGGTTGTACTTGAAGGTTTTTATATACAATGAACGTTTAATTGATATATATTCATTTACGATTGGTGCTATAATTAATAACATTGTGGATAATATTATATCGGTTTCTAATACAAAGACAAAAATAGATACAAATTGGTAGACAATGCCGATAACAACATTCTTCAACCAAAAACAACTCATCGTTAGCCTCATTTTAAAGCAACGAACAACTGAGCACAGTGTCGCTATTGGACGACCTATTTTACATAATTCGCTAATTATTCATATTAGACATAAACTCTTACCTAATTGGCCCGTTGGTGTCTACAACAGGGTATATAGTCACATTGATTGAGGTCCCGCTAATATTTTGCCTCAGCACGGCAGGGACGTAAGGTGGTTTAGGGACTGCAAAAGAGGCACATTCTCCATATTTGTTAAGGTATAAGTTGCAGGATTGTGCGTGAAAAACATAAGCTTCAACCTTGCAGTCGAAAATGTCAAGGCCCGTACAAACGAGCGCAACATTGTTAGACGAATGTTCAACAGAATTTAAAGACCCTATGTCCGAGTCCATGGTGCTTTGCGCCAATGTTATGATTAGTTTGTTTATCAACGGCCGCATAAATTAAAGGCAAGCTTTTAGTCGAACTAAAATGCTCTCGATTGTTTATAAGTTTCATAAAAGAAGTACATATACACTTTGGATAACGAATTTCATAATTTCTACGGGATTAAGAACCCAATCGAGCCCACGAATTTTCTCCGGATGCTTCGAATATGATTTGAACATTACTCGACAGGAAGCCAGTTGCCACTGCCTTTAGATTCTAATTCGGTTTACGAGTGCAACTTTTCACAACTCTACAAGCAACCACATACTCTTGCTACCTTGTTTTCGTGTCTCCAGTATTGTTTAGCTGTATTTGAAGATCTCTACTTTCCTTGTGAATGATATATTTTGAGTGCAAAACTCGGCAGATTGGACTTTGACCCGCGATCGTAGTTTTGGTAGCAAGACTTTCTGGACGTACTGGAGGATGAAAAAAAAGGTTAAGGACATTGCTTTCTCTGCTAATAAAAATGCAAAACATATAGAGATAAGTCGTAACACCTCAGTGGAGCTGAGCTGTGCGAAATTATAATTACGAATGATCTTGATGCCAGAAGTGGTTGCTTTGTATTTCCAACTAAACCCTCCGGTCCCTTAGTGCAGCAAAACCCCAGGAAACTCACGTAGTAGTCCTTTTGAACCACAAGTGTTCTCTTGTAGACCTAGAGAAAGTAAAATGTGGACTGCAGGATTATTTGTCGAGTCGCTTCGCCTCGCTGTCTGTTCTTTCTTCGGCATTCATCTACTCGCCACTCTAGACCGGGATTCGAAGAAATATTCGACTAAAGTTTCATTTTAAAAGGTATATATGCAAAACGTCAGATAAAAGAAAGTCAGCTAAGCATACAGTATGTATCTATAAATAATTACACGATGGCCCAAACTAGAGATGGATTTCGAAAGATTCGAGAGTCACATAACAACAACACCGTTCGTTCTGGTTTTCGTAGCCTACGAAAATGATTTGCGCGCGCAAAGCACCATGCGCTCGGACAGAGGGTCTTTAATGAATCTTAATAGTCTATGAAAAACTATTGTTTCAGTTTTGATTTAAATGAAAGTTTGGATTTCAGATTTCTGAGGTCTTCACTGAGTGCATTCCACTACCAATCGAGCATTGGCTTCTGACATGCGCAACACCATGACATAGCCCCTTTAATCAGTGATAGCGTGTTATTAAGGTACATGTAGGAGAGCTGAGAAGCTATGGTTCATATTCTGCCTTCCCCCCCCTCTAGTATGTAGCTGACAGTTTAAAAATGTTCTTTTTAGCTTCATTGATATTTCAAAATATATAAATAAGAATTATAACTTGCATGCTCACCATCCATTTTCGTAGACACAGTCACAACATTACTAGCCGGTCCTCGTCCACAACTAGTCGTGGCCGTTATGTGGAATTTGTAGTTTGTAGCTGGTGTTAAACCTTGGACTTCGTACTCAACCAGAGAACTTGGGACGACTACTGAACTGCTCTCTCTGAACGTGAGGTTATAGTCTTTAGATCCGTTGTAAGATATCTGATAATAATAATAAATACGATTTAATGATAATACCCACAATGAGAACAATGAAAACAATGAGAACAATGAAAACAATGAGAACAATGAGAACAATGACGACGACGACGACGATGATAATCAACCAAAACAATGATTAAACACTAATATAAAGAGCCTATGAGGACTACAATTTTCAGGAATTAAAAAATCTACAAACGCATTTTGGAAAGACATCTAGGGCATTTACAATTGTGTTTGGGTACTAACTTCTGTATGACAGCAGAAATTATTTAATGAGTCCGTGTAGATAATGATGATGCATGATTTGGTTTGAAGTAGGTCATTTAAATTAAAAGCCAAATGTTATTTTACATCAAAATACAGGGAGCCATCAGCTCCAAAGCCATGGGCTAATGTTATAGTATATCTACGATCCTGGGTCGAATGCAAATTTAAGATTGGTTTCACTTTTAATCTTCTTTAAAGAAGTTCCACTATCATTTCAAAATCTTGCAATGCAAACATTATTTTACGTACCAAAAAGAACTTTAAGTCACCATTATAAAACGTTGGTGCCTCCCACTGAAGTTGTACAGTAGTAGTCTCATCGCTTGATACAGCCCTTAAATCACGTGGTGCCGATGATGCTGTTTACAAACAACAATCATTGTGTGTTAAATACAATAATGACATGGTAAGTATTAATAAATCTCTTTTCAGAAAAGAAAGTCATTTGGGGAACGAATTTTCTAAACTGATACATATGAATTGTGAAAAAAAATTCATCGCGCAGAATGACTGGACACTCTATTGTTTAATTACCTAATTTGCACATTCTGTGATCATTGAAGCGCGCGGTAATTTCAAAATCTTCGATCTGATTACAAGAGAATGGAGCAAAATCAGCCGACCTCTTCCACTAAAAAGCGGTTTTTGTTTCACTTATACATAAACTGTCCTCGATTTATAGGCTGCAAATGCTTCTTTAGATAATAAATATACTTCATACCAAAGCTTGATGTAATGTATTGAACTGAGGGAATTGGTGTCCGTTTTTATTTGAACATAGGGTAATGTTCTAACTTATTCTCGCTCTAAGAGGTCTGTTGAACGCACGAGCGTAAAAAAGCTCTAATGCGGCCTCCTTTGGCTTTGGCAGCCTTTTTTGCTACAGGAGGCTAGGCGGCTTCCGTTAAAATGAAAATATCTTAACAATTACGTTCAAATCGCATCGCAAACAAGTTTGAAAACAGATTTCCCATGCTTTAAGCTTTCAAGGAGGTTGTAAAAGTCGAGATACTGATAAAACGGTCACGGCTGCTTCTGTTCATTCCTATACTACGCAACACGCCCAACGCGTACAAAATCATAATAACACTACAACTAGTGGAGTGTGACAGTGCCGGATGCCTGGTGGACAGCAGCAAACGGTTTCTTTAATAAACTACGGTATTACAAATCATTACATAGTACTAATATTACAAAATCATAATATTTAACAAGACATGATTTAACAGGACATGAAGGAATAGAGAAAACATTCCATAACCACACATCATCCTAAACGGATGGTTGCACAATCAAATGACGTAATCACATGATAATAAATAGCTTTTCACATTCTTAAATCAAATAATACCGAAAAATCGTTATCTAAAGAAAATAATGTACGTTGCCCGGTACGAAAAACCATCGTAAAAAACCACGTCTTGCTACGTGGAAAAACTTCTGGAAACGTACTCCTCGACCGAATGCAATCGTACAAGGCTCCGAGGGCTAAAGCCAAAATGGTTATATCTTGATGAATAATAATTTATAACATTTGAAACTAAAGTTTGGCTGACTTGTGGCTGTCTAGCAAGCGAGAGAAAGAATTCTAAACTGATTGGTCTTTATATACCTCAAATATGAATATTAAACATATGTACAAGAAAAGAACTAATGAACTATCACTTAAGTGATAAACAAATAGCTACGTGCCGTAATGAAGACGCTTTCCAACTCACTTTGTTACGTTGGAAAGCCTCTATTCAACTCACGGGTGTTAAATTCTGCAACGGCTACTTCAAGGTTCAAGGTTTCTATTTCCATATAACATGTGGAGGAGCATAACAAAACCGCGAGGGTTATCAAAGCTGCTATGCCCCTTTCAAACGATTACGTTCAAATCGCATCACAAACAAGTTTGAACACAGATTCCAGTTCAGATCAAAATGAAACTCACGGTCGATAAGCCTTTATGTGGATTTAATAATGATACTTAGAGTTCTAATTAATGCTTCTGCATGTTACTTTTATTGATAACTCTCTGGAGAATTTGTGTACAAGTTTTATCTATCAATCAACGTGAGATTGACAGGTTTGGCTTTGCGTTGAAGTGACGTAAAATAACTTCACGTGACTGCTTGGACCAATCAAAAATCGTTTTTCACGGTCTATTGTGTAAGGGCAGCTCATTTGAATATGTCCATGAAACAAAGGTCATTCTGCGCGATGTACTCAACAATCTCTTGTCAAATATATTTACACAATGTTGATATAAACTAGGGGAGCACCCTAAGAACGCGCGATTTCATTGGCTAAAATGTAGAACTTCGTGATAAAAAATTAGCCAATCAGCAACGTGACTACATCAGCATGGCTTCTCTGTTAATGTATTATTATTCAAAATCTCTCTTATGCCAATTTCATGAAAGAGCTAAAAGAGTGGTTCACTGTGCTATATATTAGGTCACCTATGTTAATTAAATTAATTAACAATTATTTTATGCAAATAATAGTAAGAGTTCGTGGATCACAAAAACAAAGCCATCGCTCGCCTTGAGAAACTATTTGAGATCATGCCGGCCAAAATAAAAGCCTTTTAATACCTATATATATATATATATCTCCATCCCATTTGCTTCTCAAGTGCCTCTTATGTTGTGAAAACCTTTTCGGAGCAACAAATCGTTATATTATATTTGGAGGCAAAGTACAGTTGATCTTTGTCTTTCCGTTGATCTTTGTCTCGCGATCTGCCGTTCGAATCGATACAGCTACGAGATATTACCTATTTCATTGATGCAACAGAAAAGTAGAAAAACATGATAAGGATAAGGATAATTTTCGAAGAAATACAAAAACTCTTTTACGGGAAAGAACAGTTCCTTGAAGAGAGTAGCGACATTCTTTACCACTGCGAGTGTGAACAAATAATCGATTATCAACAACCCCGCGGACGCGACGGGATAAAATGTACATGTTTACAGGACAGTCGGCCGGTTATTGTGCAGGACACTTTCAATCCATTTCCAGATGTTTTCCTTACGAATTCAAGGTCTTTGCCAAAGACAATCACTCCACTGAAACTCGACGATCAACAATCGCGAGTCCAAAGTGAATCCTGCTGTCTTCTCGGATGAGTTAATTATGCGAAATTATAGAATATGAACCAATCAAAGATCACTACCAGGTTTTCTGGTAGTGACGTCACTGAACGGCATTATCGGCTGTTGGATTCAGACGTCTCTCTCGGGAGTAACAACGAACCGGAGGAGACGGCTGAAATTCAGGCTATTATACATGTATATCATCAAACAACTACAGAAGATGGTTTACACCATGACTTGTGTTGCACTCGTCCATTTGTCATAGATTTTCAAGACCTCGAGCTTGCATTAGTTCAGTTCTGATCGATAACCAACTTCTATTTGTTAAACAACACAACATTCTTCATTAACAAACATATAACTTCTAATTTCTTATACACGCAATTCATTAGTGCCTGTTTTTCTCTTCATTTTTTTCACCTTCTTCTACTTTTTCTTCTTCCTATTTTCTTCTAGTTCTCTTAAACTTTAACTTACTATTAGCCACACTATTTATCCCAATCACTCTCCTTCACTTCTAATCAGTATTTGAAGAGGACGTGAAAGAACCTGCTGTACTACTCGAAAAAGAGAAGGGGATTGTCACCCGGTACAGTAGCCTGGCCATTGCACTAACCACACACTCAACATTGTAAACTGTAAGCAGTCCGAAAAAAATCACTGACGAGATATGTCAGTAATATGTAAAGCGCCATGAGACTGTGGCGATATGGCGCTATATAAATATGGCCATTATTATTATTATATTATTATCATTGTAGAGCTCAGTGTTTTCTCATTCAAATGTAAGCGGTATACAACTCGAAGGCTTTGTTACTTTGGCCACTGCACATCAATTGTTCTCCCTTAATTTATACATATTTATTTCTTTTCATACGTTTGCATCTTTCCTTGTAAACAATATTGTAAACAGTGCGTAATAAAGTTGAAATTGACAGTTTTTTTCTTCAGTCTTGAACACGAACCCTTTTTAGTAGGAACTTTAAGAAACCAGGATGGCGACGGCAGTGAAGCCGGAAAGTAGAAAAGAAAACAAAACTTTGAATTTCTAACGAGACCTGAAACAACCATAGGGGCTGATCAATGTCAGGACTCGTCTAATCCACAGATCGAATTGGAATTTAGCGCCAGTGTTGGTTTTTGTGGAGGGAGGAAAACCGGAGAAAAACTCTCGAGCAAGGGCGAGATACCAACAAATTCAACTCACATGTGGCGCCGCAAACGGGAATCGGACCCGGGTCACAGAATTTGGTGCTTAAATTACTTTTCACATCCAATCATCCAAAAATATAATAAACATAGAGTTCCTTTCACGACGAACGAAAGACGAAGTGATTTACTTTTTGACGTTCGTATTCTCTATGAAACATAAAACGTATGATTTTCACGTTGTGTTTTAGCAGACGTCGGTCATAATGTAACGACTGCGTGCATTTTCACGTGCAGCTATTCTAGTTTGTAATCAAGGCTACTATTTTATACCGTCGCTCTGGACGAAGTCCCAATGAGGCCAAAAACTCATGCATAATTAATGACTATTTTGTCCAATCAGATGAAGCAAATCACTCACGTGCATACTCCTGTTTACCAGATAAAACGAAAGGGTCTTTATACAACTTTTCACTGTACGAGTGTGGCCCTATATAAAACTTCATGGTTGAAGACATTTTCCTTTGTGGAACGAAGGAAAAAGGCCTCAACTATGAAGTTTTATATAGGGACACACTCGAAGAGTGAAAATCGTATAAAGACGCTCCTAGTCAATCCTTATATAACCCCAAGGGCTAAACCGTGAATCTTTATAAAGACCCTCACTCGTACAGTGAAAATCCTTAAAAAGACCCTTACAAATCTCAGTTCATAAGATGAGACTGAGGGTTGCTCAACCAACGGTCTAAGTAGAATGACTCAAGGAGCTCGAAGATGAAGGCCCCTTGGCTCACATACGCAACCGGCCTAACATTATGGGACCCAAATTTTCGCTCCGTATTCCAACTGCGCATGTCAGTGACGCACAACCTAGCTATAAACAAATAATTATCCGTTTTTCATCTAAATTTCTGAAAGTTATTATCTTTTAGAAGTAATGTTTTTGAAGCAGTTCAATAAACTCGCAGCACGTGTTTTAAACCCGATAAAACACTGCTGCTCATTTATTAAACAAGCAGACATAACAAGCAGAGAAAATGACCAATTATTCAGAAAACAAATTCAAAAACGTGTAAATATATTTTCTTACCGGATGTAACCTTCATCAGCTCGTTCCCGTAAGGCCCAGGCCCCATTCTAGTGTACGCCCGCACGGCCAGCGAGTAGTGTGTACAGAGCATCAATCCGGTTATCATTGCTTGAGTAGCTGATGTGTTGACCAGTAGATCTGTTGGTGTGGCAGCTCTTCTAGCTCGACCCTTTATGGAGCACCTCACTTCGTACGCTATGACGTCACCGTTGCTATAATTACGTGTTAGTGGACGCCATGTGATGTTAAAGCTTGTCGCGTTGTAGTTGTCAACACGGAGTCCACCAGGTGCGGCGCTAGGCTCTGACGCAAAACAAATGAAACCGAAATCCGTCAAAACATTTGAAACTACTTAAACAATTAAATCAGCCAAATTAATTTGCTCATAAAGGTAAAGGTATTAATTTATACTACTGATATGAATATATTCCAATGCACTTTACGAGGGAGATCCTTAAGATACAAACTGCTGTTGAGGCGCAATGTGCTGCCGTGTAGTTTACAATCATGAGTAGTTGTTCGGTAACACATCCACAGCACAAGGCTGTTGTGTCGGGAGACAATGCATCACCCTACCCTTTCTCGAAATAGCACAACAGGTTATTTTACGTCCCCCTCGTATAGATTAGAAGAGGAAGGAGACAACGGTTAATGTCACTGCCGAAAGACACGGCCGGGATTCGAACCCGCGACCTCCCGCACACAAAGCCGGTACTGAGCTAACCGAGACACGGGAGATACAGTAGGAGCGTCCATCCTGCATACTGGGCCTATGTCACAGTTGGGCAATTTTAGAACGGTTTCCCGATATTCTTGGATTGCAATCATTCCTAAGGGAATAAATCACAAAGGCGTAGCCTGCATAGCGGCGCAAAGGGGAGGGGGAGGAGAGAAAAGGAATTGAAAGGAGCACCTGCAGTCCCATTGGCTAACGAGCTGTCAGAACTTGTCATCAATACATGTGATGCGTTGATTTTAATAGCGTCTCGGTATTCCGTTTCAAGTTGTTGGCTGACCGATAGTTCATTGAAACTTGGAGAACGAACTCTCGACTAGTATTTCGACTAGCCAATCTGCTTCTTTTCTGAGTCAACAATAAATTATGTCTTCCTTTTCTCTAGAAAATTTAGGGCTGTAAGCGGCAAGCGCTAGGGTTTGAAATCCTGTGAAACTCCGTTGTCACTCTCAAATTCGAAATGCACAGACGACGCACTTTTCTTTCGCCGATAATTACCTCTTCGGACAGAGAAAGCCGGCTGCATTTACTCGACGTGTATACGTGAAGCAAGCGGGGGAGATTGAGAGCTAGCCTGTGACGCACGCGCGTTGCGAAGATCTGATATTTCAACGGAACGTTAGAAGGTCCTCAAGTCTGATTGTACACTTATGACAGTTTGACAACTAACAGACAAATGTGTCGTACATATTTAATTAGAGGGCGGAAGAAAGAAGACAATGGCCTGACTACAGGCACTCCATCCCCCTCCCCCTCCCCGTTGCGACGCTACGCAGGCTACAAAAGCGTAGCTCTAACAAAAGTAGCTTATGAAGCATCGTTTGTTCCGCCACTGATGCAACCCACCAATTGGCGGGAAAATAATCTAAAAACAGCCCAACACTTGTAAAAACGCTGTGACATCTATATAGGAGATATGAACGCTCCTGGTTATGGCTCCTGGTTGTACGTTGTACTCACTGTATTCCGGGACGACAACGTTGTTTAATGTCGCCTTTTGTCCTTCCTTTACCGTGTTTGCACTCAACCTAACATCATAAGCAGTACTACCAAAAACACTCAATAAATAACTTATATCCTTTCCATCCAGAACCCTACGCTGTGGATAAGAGAATGGTTTATTTTCTCTGTAGTATAAAGTGTAGTTCTTGATGATGCCATTTTCTTCAGCAGGTTTTTTCCATGTCAGGTTTAGTTTAGGCCCCAAGCCCAATCCAGGAGGTAGGATAGAGGCGTTTAGATCTCGAGGAACTGATGGAGCTGAAAGAGCCACAGATAGAAACTATTACAGTTTGTCATTAATTAACGTCTGATGTAAATCCCACGCATCAGCTACGAAGAGCAACAAATAACCTGTCAATTTACAAAGCTTCGTTTAGAGAACTTTAATGCGGTTGCAAAGGAAGTGGAGTTCATTAAAATGGAAAATATCATTTCACTTCATATATTCACCAACATTACATTTTTTTTACTATATACCGGTTTTTATTACCGGTATTTATTCACAGGGTTTTCAATTTGTGTGGCACAATAATGTAGATGGGAACATGGGCCGGAGACCCATCTCTGTAGCTCAAATTGCAATATTGTTTCCCTCTTCAATTGTAAATAGCTGGTCAAAACAACTTGAGTTGTAGTCGGTCCAAATGACTGGCTCCCGGCTACAATTGAAAACCGTGATTATTCATATTTCTTACTTATATATTACTCTTGTCATTGTCTTGTGTAATTCTTGCACCTGAGTGTACTTGTTCGCCATGACTTTACTATTGACTTAAAACTAGTCTAATGATAACTGACTCAACTAGTCTTGTGAATATCACAGTTAATTCGTTCGTAAATACTGTGTAATTTTCCAACTATAAGTCTTGTTTGTAATTATAAATATAAATAAGTTGTCGTTGCGGTTGTTGTTATATATTAATTAGCACATTTCATAGTGTAAATATTCAAGCCCTATTTACCTATTCATCTTCTTTAGTTTCATTCTTGCTTTTTGTATTGATGTTTGTGTCATATTGTACGTGATAGTTATTGGTTTTAGAGAGGTTTTTGATTGAGTGTCGTAAAACCAAAACCAAAGTAATTACAGAGACAATCACAGCAGCAAGTAAAAACACAATGAGCCAATCACGAGCTAGCAAGTAAAAACGCAATGAGCCAATCACGAACTGAAGTAATTCATGATTGGTTTTAGAGTGGTTTTCAATTGAGTGTCGTAAAACAAAACAAAAGTAATTACAGAACCAATCACAGGAGCAAGTAAAAACACAATGAGCCAATCACGAGCAAGTAAAAACACAATGAGCCAATCACGAACAAGTAAAAACACAATGAGCCAATCACGAACTGAAGCAATTCATGATTGGTTTTAGAGTGGTTTTCGTATTGAGTGTCGTAAAACCAAAATCAAAATAATTACAGAGCCAATCACGGAAGAAGGTGAAAAAGCAATGAGCCAATCACGAACTGAGGTAATTCATGATTGATTTTACTTGAAACAATCACGATTAAAAGTAAACGCAATTGTGGATAACTCTCGCTAAAACGAAAATTGATTGCGCGACGGCCCAAAAGAATGTTTGGTTTTAGTTTAGAACTTGATTGGCTGATAATTACAAAACATGTTTCACAGCCAATAGAAAAGCTAAACAAATGCAAAAGCAAACCGATCACTTATTACTTTAGACACTCAATCGTAAATATTGTTTGTTTTTGGTAAATGTTGTCCTACCGTCCTGAGCTGTAACGATGAACACTGGCGGACTGCTCACTCCCATCCCAATCGTGTACGCCATTATCCAAAACCAGTACCCAGTGAATTTCTTAAGACGCTTCACGTCCTTGGTCAGACTTTCATTTCCGGGGACACTCAGTAACCACGCATTGCTATTCGTGTTCTTAATGTTGTATCTTAGTTCAAATCCTCGGATTATCCCATTGCGGGCTTCCTGTGGTGGTAGGTCCCAGGCCACTGTCACAGATGTAGAGTTAATGACCGTTACGGTTAATCTAGACGGAGGGGCACTGGGAACTAGAACAAATAAAGAATAATATTTACTTGAAAGCTCTTTCATGTAATAGCCATTGAGCGGATTTCGTATGGGTGGGACAAACAACGGCATGTCCGTAACCTGTCCGTAACCGTAACTCTTTCATTTGATTGGATAAAAACAAATACAAGACAGGACAGGACAGGTAAAAAACAATAGGGAAATGATTTCAAAGTCACGGCATACCGTACAGTAACCGTGCCATAGTTTGTCCAACTCATACGAAATCTGCTCTGGTCCTAAGCACGACCTTAATATGTGTGAACTATTCGAAACATAAAAGATCCTCACGGTCACGTTGGCTATAAACAACAGGTTTTGCAAGGTCAGCCTCGAACTGAACAGTTTCAGAACGAGTGTAGACGCGCAACAACAAAGTGTTTTATATTTTCCTGGGACTCAACATGGCCGACATGTGAGAAGAGTCGATCATATAAAGACCGATGTAATCATCATCATAAAAACGTGATTCACACAAGCGACATAAGGCTGACAATCATCATCATCATAAGAAAATGTTCCACTATTTCTTAGACTCGGTTCCCACTATTCTATTGTGATTACAGTGTTCAGCACAGTCTAACGATCATTTCGAGCCCATGTGTGTTTTGGACTCGGGTTATTTATAGATTAAACAGGGCGAAACTCGCGCTGTGATTGATGGATAGCCATGATTTACTAGATTAGAGTACATATACACAGATGACGTCACAAGGTCACACACCCTCTCTAATTATTGTATAAAACAAGCATATTTCATTTTTCCACGAGTCCGTCAGCATGTATATCACGAGACGCTTCTTTGTTCTCGTCACGTTGTGACGTCATCTGTGCATCTATAAGAGGACAGACATGGCGAAATGTCATCTATTTGTTAAATATATGATTTTGATGCTTAGGTTTCTAATGGAACCAAGCCTTAGCGGTAATCAAATGGTCGCACCATATAAACTCTCGCTGCCACCAGTTCGCTCTTTTACACTAACGTTCTTCCCAATGCGGTAAAAATACCCCTATCTTTAACAATTATCAACTATAATTAATATTCGAAGTGAATATGTAATGTAATATATTTTACATTTTGTCTAATGCAGCAGTTGATAGCCCTCTTTATTATCCAAATTGTCGTACTAAACTATTGACTTTTATTGAAAGCTTTTACGTAACTATGGTCACCTACCATCCTCCTTGGTGCGTATTCTATGTATATGGCCCGGCAGATTTTCACCCATGTCATTATACACTCGTACTTCTATGTCGTAAATTGTCCACTTCAGCAGCTGTTGTAGCATCACGCTTGTTTCATAACCACTGACAGTTTTACTGAACCTGCTTCCTCCAGGGATGCCATAGATTACTTTGTAGCCCAGGAGCGGTCCATTGATTCTTTCCGGGCGCTATTAATAGCACAAGCGGAAACAGTTAACGGTACTTTACTCTCAAACTTTTAAAGTTTTTCCTTTTCTTTATTGGCTTTTTAAAACAACGTAGAAGGATTCTGGTACAGTTTATTCTGGCGACATTAGACATGAGCTCTTGACGAGAAAAGCGAGTGTATTTTTTAAAATAAAGATGGCCGCCGGACGTAGATCAATAGGCCTTTCGCAGGAAACAGTCACGTGCTGATATATCACTCCAATAACTAATGAATAGCCCACTTCCGCGATATGTTTTATTTGTCACGCACAAGGGTTTCAATACGAGGCTCCGTGCTCAATTAAATTTATTATTTTCTCTGTGAAAAGAATTAATTTAATTTAGCACGGAGCCTCGTATTGAAACCTTTGTGCGTGACAAGTAAAGCATATCGCGGAAGTGGGCTATTGAGTACTGGGACACTAGCTCGTGATCCCATGGGAAAACCTTTGCTGGACGGCAAAGAAACTTCCAAATATTGTTTTAGAAAGATCGACAATCGTTTGGAGGTGGAAAATAGCATTTACAAACAGGTTTTGCAAACAACACCAACGATCTCGTATACAAGTGCCTTTAGATAAATTATTTTGCTGTCCAGTACAACCACGTGATTTAAATCACGCAAAAGGCCCATTTGAACGTCACCCCGCCATACAACTTTGTCAACATATGCTTGGCTCTTTCGTAAATATATAATAGAGACCTTAAACACGAAACCGCGCTATATATGGCCAGTGCAAGGCGATTGTCACCTCAGTTGTCAGTCAGCCCTTGTGGGGTTACCCTGGATGCCAGAGGTTCTACTGCCCTCTCTAACGCGAAAGGCGCGAGCCTTCTGGTCGATCCTAAACTTTGGCTTAGAGAGGGCAGTAGAACCTCTGGCACCCAGGGTATTGTGGGGTGAACTTCAAAGTCAAAGCTCTGCAACATGTGACCTCTTATGTTTCTTATCGTGCGAAATTCAAATCGAACCGATTGAACGTATCGTCGGTCTTTAATGTCAAATGTTGCAGCAAAGAGTTTGTAAGCTATTATTGGCAGGAAATACTGAGCAACTATGCCATTACAGCTTCCTGGAGCAATACTGGTGTTGTGACATCAGTGTTGGAAATTTCTTCTAGTCATGCGCAGTGACATCACCTGCTTAACAAGGACGTTTTAACCAGTGTCCTTTGCGCACCTCACAAGCTATCAGTTTCCTGTAACCCAATATTATGGCTGATTAAAGTGCCTATGATTTTAGAGAAATATATTTACAATAAAAGGTTTATGGAAGGAAAAAACCCGGCTAAACTGTTTTCTGTGTCCCACTTCAACCATGCAACACATTTTATGGGGCTTCAGGGACTCGATTGTGACGTAAATACCTTGGCAGTCGCTTTTGTTTAGAATTTGAAAACAAAAGCGATCTCAAAGGCATACGTCACGGGCCTCATTCACATGTTTTGCCCGCGCGAAATTTGAACCAAAAATGTTTCTTTTTAGAATGATTGATATCTAACAAAAATAACCTAGGTTGAAAAAAATAACCTAGGTTGAAAAAAATAAACTAGGTTGAACAAATTTAACCTGAAGTTTTTTTACCTGCAACATATATAAGATTCGATTTAAGATTTTATATTGCAGAGCTCTAAGAGAGGAATCTAAAGTAGAATTAAAGGGTAAAAGATAAATATTTTCCCAGTTGAATTGTGAATTGGGATACAAGGACTTATATATTTGATCTGAGCAGTGGGAGTAACCGCATTTCTATTCATAAAGTACCAATAAAGTATTTTGAAATTTATCAGGATCTGTTGATTACTGTACGTATTCAGGATCTGTTGATTACTGTACGTATTCAGGATCTGTTGATTACTGTACGTATTCAGGATCTGTTGATTATTGTACGTATTTAGGATCTGTTGATTACTGTACGTATTCAGGATCTGTTGATTACTGTACGTATTCAGGATCTGTTGATTACTGTACGTATTCAGGATCTGTTCATTACCGTACGTATTCAGGATCTGTTGATTACTGTACGTATTCAGGATCTGTTGATTACTGTACGTATTTCTTCAAATCATTCTCATTGGAGCTGAGGTGCGCATAACACTGAATTTTGGCTTGGAGGCCATTTTCTAGGGCATCAAAACTGGAGACTGAGACGGCCCCTTTAAAGTGCATATGAAGCGAACATTAATGCTTTCGAAATGAGGAATAATGACATTTTCCGTTTGTCAACATCTCATCTCGTTTCAGAGATATTCAGGTTTTTGTAATATGCAAATGAGATGACCTATGACGTCATTTTGTTTGTACAGCCTTAAAAACAAATAAAATAATGAAGAATATCTCTACAAGTATTGGAACTTTGCACGTATGTGGTACTATGGAAAATACAAGGAAATAAATTGGAATTTTGTGTTAAAGGTGAAAGGTGCGTGAGAGTTTCCATGGCAACACCATAATTTGCACAATGATGTGTACTTTTCATAGTGTTATACATGTGCAAAGTTTCAGTAATTTTTATTCAATATTTGTATTCAATATTCTTCATTTTGTGATTTGTCTCCAGGCTATGCAAACAATATGACGTCATAGGTAATTCCTTTGCATATTACAAAAACCTGAATATCTCTGAAACGAGATGAGATATTGACAAACGGATAATGTCATTATTCCTCATTTCGAAAGCATTTTAACATCAGATCAACTAAATTTTCGCTTCATATGCACTTTAAAGTCTCTTGTGCGTGAGATTATCATAATTACGTCATATCAAGATGCATTGGTGTATAAAAAAGATAGAACGACGATAGAGAAAACATTTGGCAATTACAATGGTGCAAATCGTGGTTCGGCGCTAGTTTTATTATGCTGTATGTAAACAGGATATTAAACAGCTATACAAAATTACATCATCAATTTCAAACTACTCTCACCTGCCAGGCGACTTGAATACTAGTAGATGTGAGAACAGTGACAGTGATGGCCGATGGGGGATTATCTGGCACTGGAATAAAAAAATCCCAAATATAAAGGTATAAATAAAATATACTGCAGCAATTTCGATCAGCTAGTGTGTATTCCTCAGTATCCTCTTCGATCGATAGCTTAGCCACGTGTACTGAACCATCTTCAGCGGTCAGCGTGCAAGATGCCGGGAATTTGTTTCGTTCCTGCTTAAACTTAAATTAAGCGTTTATTTTACTAGTTCGTGTTGTTCTATGTTTTTGTGTATTCATATCAACTATTTGCGAATTCAACCAGTTGACGAGAGAGTTCTCATAAAATGAACCTGCGTGTGCTTGTAGTGTCCATCATTTTATTTGTCTAGTGATTTGTGTGCGTGGTTTGACCCAATACAACTTTCTTTAATTCATAAATTCTGGAATGCCTGACTCGATTAGTTTCATGCTACTTCAGGTGTCCCAGTACTCTTACTATACCATTTACCATTTATTCATATGTATATGAGAGTACAAATAAAGTTTTTGTTGTTTTTGTTGTTGTCTTCATAACAATGTGAAAGAGCATATCAACATTAGTGATCTAACTTGTAAACTTTGGGTGTTTCTAATCATTATCGAACGCTGAAATAATTTGAAGTTCAAGAGATTTATATGAAAAAAATAAACAAGACCTTTCTAGCTTCGCGTTTATGCTTTTTATTCATTAAAATGTCAATAATACAACAGCAATTTTTCATTACTTTCAAACTGGTCACGATGGCTAGTTTAGATATGATTTTTCATGTGATAGCATTATACTTTCCCTTAAAACATTAATATTTCAAATGATGCAAATCAGGGGGGCATATCACTTTGAATGTGATCCATGGAATTACTTACATGCAGTTTTTGTTGTAAAAGATACCTCTGACTCCAACCCCTCTCCCACCTCACTGACCAGCCTGACAGCCACCGTGTAGTTAGTATATGGCGTTAAGCCAATCATCTGCTTGTAATCGGCAGTAGGCTGAAGTGATTCTACGTTAATGCTGCTGCCATTACTGTACTTGAGATATAACGACACCAGAGATCCTTCAGCGGGGCCTGGGATCGGGTTGGTCCATGAAAGTGAGGCTGACCGAGCCTCGACATCAAACGCCTTGAAACTTTTTGGCGCGCCAGGGAGAACTGAAAACATAATGTGAATAGAAAGGCTTCTTTCGAACGAACTCCGGCACCAAGTCGAGGCTGGTTAGTAAGATAGATACAGAACTCTATGTGAAATCAGTCCAGATCCTCATTATGGAACTGTTGTTTAATAACTACTTATTAACCGAGCGTGAGGTCTGTACAGAGAAATATCAGACCGCGGTTTTTCTGTACAGACAGAGGCTTTGCGAGGTCTGTACAGAAAAACCAAGGTCTGTACAGAAAAACCAAGGTCTGATATTTCTCTGTACAGACCGAGCAAGCGAGGTTAATAAGGTGTTTATTATATGGCATATTTTGTTTTAACTTTTTAAGTTTTAATTCGACCGGTTCGTGTACACAAACACTGCAGCGGGAAAATCCGTATTGCCCGTGGGCATTACGGGAGAATTCCGCCCGCTAAACGGCCAATCAGCGCGCGCCATTTGACCGGAAGTAGCTCCTGTCATATAATAAAAACAGTTGAATACACAATTCAAAAGTATACTATTGAGTAATGGTCCGCGCAATTAAGAGGTAGGCACAATTCTATAGTCCCCACGTTAGAATGTTCTGTTTTTCATACTGACAACTCACTAACCCTTAAATGATAAATTTCTGAAATCAAATCCACTAAAACTGTGTTTTGAAACTACTTCCTTTTGTGTGAAAACATTTCGTCCAATCAGAAAGCTTTCAATTTTATAATGTTCCCCATGTTGAATTTTCGTCATATTTAAAATTATGAGAGTTTTCACTAGATGAAATTCAAAGCTGTTTAAAAAAAATGAGAAATGATATTCTTCTTCAGGGTTTGGTAGATTTGATGTTTAAGCCAATGAGGCGGACGATTGAAACAATACCACAATTAGCACTTGTTTACATTCCATTGCGGACCATTACTTTACGATCTTTCTGCATCTTAACACAAAAATAAAATGGGATTGAATTGTTTGTTGAGGTCTTTGGTACTCAGTATCGATTAGAGTTAGGTTAGGGTACGTAACTAATAGTATACAATTTAAAAACATGTAACGTAATCTAACGTAGCTCGTGCACGGCTTCTGTGAATGACTAGAATTCCCGTGGGTATAAATAATAATAAAAAAAGATTAGGGTCAGAAAATCACCAGTGGAATTTATTTTACTCGGATATTCGATTGCCCAGATCTTGACTCCGAGTAAGTCAGTAAAACAGCTACAGAATACAAAGTAAGTTAGAGAAGCAGCTACAGAATACAAAATAAGTTAAAGAAGCAGCTACAGAACACAAAATAAGTTAGAGAAGCAGCTACAGAATACAAAGTAAGTTAGAGAAGCAGCTAAAGAATACAAAGTAAGTTAGAGAAGCAGCTACAGAATACAAAGTAAGTTAGAGAAGCAGCTACAGAATACAAAGTAAGTTAGAGAAGCAGCTAAATAATACAAAGTAAGTTAGAGAAGCAGCTACACAATACAAAGTCGGTGCATCAATACGCCTATCATTTCTTATCTTTCCTTTCATTTTCTAAAAATAGCATTTCATTTTCCGCAGTTCATTAAGGGCGCGTTCGATTGACCGAATTCCAGAATAAGCCGAATAGATCGAATAGTCTCTTGAAATCACTGGTTCGGGCATATTTTGCACTGTCAGCTACAAACGCTTGCTGACATATGATATTCATGCAGGATACATTTAGTATTCCAGTGGCTAAAAAACGATTTGTAGTGATCTGTGCATTCCGTATTACGGAATACGGCCAATCGATACACCCTAATCCCCTTTGAAATACTTACACAGAACAACTTCGACAACTGAAGTCCTCTTTGCCATCATGTCAGCCTTCAATGTGGGATAATACGCTACACAGTAAAAGTCCTTCGCACATAGCACTCGTCGACTTGGAAGTAAATACCTCGTACAACCATATGCAGATAGTGTATCGGTCACACTCGTGAAATTAATACGCAGTATTGACCGGGTAATACCATTAGCGGACCCACTGGAGGGTGCAATACCGTTTGATAGTGACGTCATGTCTTTGTTAACGTCTTGCCATTGGAGGACCGGGTTTGGCTGGCTGGTGACGTTACACTGAATGGTCACATGACTCCCTATGGTAGGCTGAAGATTTATTTTCGTTGGAAAGATCTGTATGGATGGACGTTGAACTGAGTAGAAACAGTTAGTGAGTTAGTATTAATGTGTGCGGACAATTGTTCAGATTATAGTAATATTTCGTGACGTATATCGTATTTTGTTTTTGCTTTTTGATAACTGAAATAGAAAGACATCATCCAGAAGACAGAAAACTGTACAACGCATTTCAAGACTTTTAGATCCCTAATTTTATCTTTAAAGTGGAGTTTGAGAAGCCATGTAAAACACTCTCCAGAGCTTGTTTTAGAAGCGAGTTTCTATAAATACAGCGAGAAGGCGTTGAAAACCGCGGCTTTGCATCGATTTTCAACCCCGTCTACTGTGTTTAGAATCTCTTCTAAAACAGCTCATCGATCGTGTTTTACATATTACATAAACTTTTTATTTTACTGATTCAGATGAAGCAAATGAAATAATATTACAACATTAATCGTGCAAAGAAAGAAAGAAAGAAAGAAAGACATAACTCATGAAACTGTGGTTGATATGGCGCTATATAAATATGTCCATTATTATTATTATTATAACTCCCAGCATCCTTCATGGTATGCTCTTCTCTCCCATCAGTCCAGACTTTTTGAGAAAAGCTTACACAAAAGATAAGCAGGCTTCAGTGTTTACTTGGATGAAACTGGTTTATTATCTATTAGAGACTTAGAGTCTAACCTTCTTACCGATATTACACCCGTATACATCCATCCTCAAACAGATCGCACTCTTCCATGATGACGTCACAACTCTGACGTAACGAGCGTTGACAGGGTAAGGTAACCAAGCAACAATAACTCCATTCCTGTCTTCATTTGCCTGAAATATCTTCAAAAAAAAAAAAAATTTGAGCATCTCAGATTTTTTTCCAGCGATGAAGTCAGCCTGCTGTATGGTAACAATCTCGTACAATCTCTTTACACTGGCGCTTTTTGCAGATATTTTTTGCTGCGATTTGAGACGCCAAAAGACAATAGTCTAAATGCCATTACAATAAGTGCCCACGGGCCTTAAGGCGCTCCTGATAAATTCGAAAACGCATCTTTTTTTATCCGTTCGCGTTTTAGTGTGGACGGCGACAATTTCGAAACGATAGTGTGGATGGAAGACTTTTTAACACGTTTTTAATGAAAAAGATGCGTTTTCGAATTTATCCGGATTAGTGTGGCCACAGACGCAGTAATGCACTGATCATTAGCGGCGCTTGTTCTTGTCTCACACTGTGCATAACACAAGTAATGCACTGATCATTAGCGGCGCTTGTTCTTATCTCACACAGTGCATAACACAGTCAAGTAAGCACTGATCATTAGCGGCGCTTGTTCTTGTCTCACACTGTGCATAACACAAGTAATGCACTGATCATTAGCGGCGCTTGTTCTTATCTCACACTGTGCATAACACAAGTAATGAGTAATGCACTGATCATTAGCGGCGCTTGTTCTTATCTCACACTGTGCATAACACAAGTAATGCACTGCTCATTAGCGGCGCTTGTTCTTGTCTCACACTGTGCATAACACAAGTAATGCACTGATCATTAGCGGCGCTTGTTCTTATCTCACACTGTGCATAACACAAGTAATGCACTGATCATTAGCGGCGCTTGTTCTTATCTCTTTAAGTTAAACCTGGTTCACACTAGCGACATAAGCATAGCATTTTCCTGTCGTGAAAAGCAATAAAAGGCGAATAAAGGAAATAGTAAAACCATTTCTTTGGAGAAAACACCTTTCTACGTCCCGTCGTCACAGCTTCGCGTCCGTCCTGGTTGCTAATATGAAGTCGTTTCGAGTATATATTGTAAAGTTGACTTGGCGCAATCATAGTTAATAATGAGATGGTTGTGAAACCCAGCGATCTTCTTTGTTATAAGACTTTGTTCGCTTTTTTCAACCGTTACCGTACACAAAACACAATAGATATTGCAATATGTTAATCAATCAGCCAATAGAAACGTGTGGGTTCAGTCATTCAGGGGACGCTAATGAACTATGACCGTGAACAATCATTTACCTTCCAACCTAATCGCAGCGTCTTTGTTAGCCCCTTTGAAGTTTGCCGGGTTTCCTAACCATTCTATGGCGTGATACCGTAGAATTTCGAAAGTAACAGCCCCGTTAATAAACGTTCAGAATTAGTAACCCAAGGGCCACAACTTTCGGGTAGCCGTTACTTTCGGACAGTTAAAACATGTTAACAATCCATTCCAAGAAATAATAATCTCATAATTATTATAAAAGATCCTTTTTGATTTTTAGTCAGATAGAATACTACGATACTGGTATACAATGTACATTTGTCGGCCATAATTTAAACCTTGATTATCTCGTTTGTCTATGTGTTTATATAAAGAATCATCATACTTATAAAATCTCTCACATTTCATAACTAATCTCTGATCTAAGTAATAAAGATGCTATACACATGAGTCCCAAAATCAACGTTACTTTCGCGGGCTCGTTACTTTCGGAATTCTACGGTATTCTAGGGCTGACTAGCGAATGAGACCTCAACAAATCAAAAATATTTCAAGAGCATCCTCCAATCACGTTGTAAGATTGCGTAACGTCATTATAACCGATTTTAACCTTTACATAGTCCAGTGCCGGCCTCTCTTTCGACCGCTCCGTCGACTGGAAGGTCGCGAGAAAGAGAGTTCAGTAGATATTGTATGCGCATGCTCAAAGCTGTCCAATCAGAGACTAATCATAAACGCTGACTAATTTGATGATTCGCAACAGATAAAAAAACCAAAGTGACATGTGCCTGTTTCTGAAACACCAATAGCGATACTTCGTGTTGATAAACATTACAATTGTTATGCTAATGTCAACCATGATTTCAAAAGGCCGCTTTGTGTCAGGAACCAATGGATCTACCTCTGAAAGCCGTACCTCTGAATTTGTAACGAGACCAGTGAAACAACCATGGGGGCTGATCAAAGCCAGGTCTCGGCTAATCCACAGATCGAATTGGAATTTAGCGTGTTGGCTTTTGTGGAGGAGGAAAACCAGAGAACCCGGAGAAAAACCCTCGGAGCAAGGGCGAGATACCAACAAATTAAACTCACATATGGCGCCGCGTCGGGGAATCGAACCTGGGCCACAGAGGTGAAGCGCTTAATCACTGCGCCACCCCGGCTCTCATTAATGACAATGGATGACGTGCAGTAAGTATCGCTATTGGAAAGCTTTTCTTTCTAGCATACAAGTGACGTGCATGTATGTAATGATAAGCCTAACTTGTACCGTTATTATACACCAGTTGTAAGGCTTTTTTGTAGCATACAAGGTATATGTAATGATAAGATAGGCAACTAGTTCCTGTAAAAACTAGTTTTGTAATGATAAAAACTAGTTTTGTTATATGTAATGATAAGCCAAACTTGTCCAGTTATTGCTGCAACTGTGGGCACAAAGCTGCGCTAATTTCAAAATGGTCAAAACACAACACTTCATTCCTTTGCCGCCATTGTTGTTCTTCTTAAAGTATTCTTATTATGACCATTGTAGCCAGGCGACCTGGCCAATCATAACACTCTATTCCTTTGCCGCCATTGTTATTATTCTTAAAGTATTCTTATTATGACCTTTGTAGCCAGGCGACCTGGCCAATGATAACACTCTATTCCTTTGCCGCCATTGTTATTATTCTTAAAGTATTCTTATTATGACCTTTGTAGCCAGGCGACCTCCACAGTTTTACAGTGGTCGCCTGGTTATATTAATGACATCCGCATGTAAAATCTACTGTCATCACTTTCCCGCGATCTTCAGTCTACGGAGCGGCAGAATGAGAGGCCGGGCAGGGACTAACATTTATAAGCAACCGCATCCTTCAATGAACTAACCATGATTTCATTCCCTGCAGATTTCTCTGTCTCGTAAGCGTACCAGATTGGAGAACCCAAACTATACGCTATCGAATAGGTCTTAATCCAGCGATTACTGTTTGGGTTTCCTTGCGTTGCAATCCCCGTCACAGTCTTCACGCGTCCAAGATCTACCTGCAGGTACTGGTTTCTAGTAGCTGTAGCGCTGCACCAAGAGAACAGTCCATAGAGACGGCCATTTGACGGCGGAGTCGACTCAGACGATGCTGTTATCTGGTTATTGCCGAGTGTGCTGGATTCCATCCCAAGAGACGTCGTGCAAGCTGTACATGCGCAACAACATGATCGAAGACAATGAAAACACTGTTCAAAAATACACTAAATTCATAATTCCACAACCGCAAAATAGGACGCATTGGCTGTTCTAACATGGCGGACATGTCCCAGGAGGATAAAATAAATTGTTTTTGCTAGTCTAAACTCGTTCTGAAACTGCTCAGTTCGAGGCTGAACCTGCAAAACCTATTTTATGCCGCGTCATTTGCTAGTTATAAAGAGATCGAGAGCTCTGCGTGGCGTCGCACTAGTTTGCTGAAATATTGAACAAAGAGAATTATATCCAGTCTCAGTTTGGAATAAGGAAGGGACGCCTGTATGGCGGAACATGCTCTGAACAACCTATAGATGGGAACGCCCCCTTCCTCTGATTGGTAACATAATTACAATAGCTATCCCTACCATATACTGCATACTATTATGTGACACTTCCTTGACATAAAATCACATTACTCTTTTATCGTAATGTTTATTTATGGTTTCTACCAGAATTCTTCCTGTTATTAATTATTTTTTTCTTGTGCATGCATTGTTATTAGTATACTGCTATTTCAAACAAGGTTGTCCCGGACAAGCAGCAAACTACAAGCGACATGCCCAGACCGAAATGGTTTGTAGCCTTAGCTGAAAGTATAGTGAATTCGTTTTTTTTTAGGGGGGGGCGGGCTGTCAAAAACTTTAATACAACTATTAATTGTATCCTGAGAATCGATTTCCGAACTACACTGTAGTTTATTTGTTTCGCACAGCTGCACAACAATAACCATAATACATTGCGGGCTGGCAATGTCGCTTGCGGTTTGTGTGGGAGAGTGTTATTTGAAATAGGTGTAGCCGGTAATCGTATAGATTCGAGTGCCGTCCAAAATACATTGTGTGAGTTTTTAAAGACAATCGAAATCGCACTCCGGTCAGCCAATCAGAAATGAGAAATTATATGATTCTACTGATGATTCTACTGATGATTCTACTGATGATTACACTGATGATTATACTGATGATTATACTGATGATTACACTGATGATTATACTGATGATTATACTGATGATTATACTGATGATTATACTGATGATTACACTGATGATTATACTGATGATTATACTGATGATTATACTGATGATTATACTGATGATTACACTGATGATTATACTGATGATTATACTGATGATTATACTGATGATTACACTGATGATTATACTGATGATTATACTGGAGATTATACTGATGATTATACTGATGATTACACTGATGATTATACTGATGATTATACTGATGATTATACTGATGATTACACTGATGATTATACTGATGATTATACTGATGATTATACTGATGATTATACTGATGATTACACTGATGATTATACTGATGATTATACTGATGATTATACTGATGATTACACTGATGATTATACTGATGATTACACTGATGATTATACTGATGATTACACTGATGATTACACTGATGATTATACTGATGATTATACTGATGATTATACTGATGATTACACTGATGATTACACTGATGATTATACTGATGATTATACTGATGATTACACTGATGATTATACTGATGATTATACTGATGATTATACTGATGATTACACTGATGATTACACTGATGATTATACTGATGATTATACTGATGATTATACTGATGATTACACTGATGATTATACTGATGATTATACTGATGATTATACTGATGATTACACTGATGATTATACTGATGATTATACTGATGATTATACTGATGATTATACTGATGATTATACTGATGATTATACTGATGATTACACTGATGATTATACTGATGATTACACTGATGATTATACTGATGATTACACTGATGATTATACTGATGATTACACTGATGATTACACTGATGATTATACTGATGATTATACTGATGATTACACTGATGATTATACTGATGATTACACTGATGATTATACTGATGATTACACTGATGATTACACTGATGATTATACTGATGATTATACTGATGATTACACTGATGATTATACTGATGATTACACTGATGATTATACTGATGATTACACTGATGATTACACTGATGATTATACTGATGATTATACTGATGATTATACTGATGATTACACTGATGATTATACTGATGATTACACTGATGATTACACTGATGATTATACTGATGATTACACTGATGATTACACTGATTATTACACTGATGATTATACTGATGATTATACTGATGATTATACTGATGATTACACTGATGATTACACTGATGATTATACTGATGATTATACTGATGATTATACTGATGATTACACTGATGATTATACTGATGATTATACTGATGATTATACTGATGATTACACTGATGATTATACTGATGATTACACTGATGATTACACTGATGATTATACTGATGATTATACTGATGATTATACTGATGATTACACTGATGATTATACTGATGATTACACTGATGATTACACTGATGATTATACTGATGATTACACTGATGATTACACTGATGATTACACTGATGATTATACTGATGATTATACTGATGATTACACTGATGATTATACTGATGATTATACTGATGATTACACTGATGATTACACTGATGATTATACTGATGATTATACTGATGATTATACTGATGATTACACTGATGATTATACTGATGATTATACTGATGATTACACTGATGATTACACTGATGATTATACTGATGATTATACTGATGATTATACTGATGATTATACTGATGATTATACTGATGATTACACTGATGATTATACTGATGATTATACTGATGATTATACTGATGATTACACTGATGATTATACTGATGATTATACTGGAGATTATACTGATGATTATACTGATGATTACACTGATGATTATACTGATGATTATACTGATGATTATACTGATGATTACACTGATGATTATACTGATGATTATACTGATGATTATACTGATGATTATACTGATGATTACACTGATGATTATACTGATGATTATACTGATGATTATACTGATGATTACACTGATGATTATACTGATGATTACACTGATGATTATACTGATGATTACACTGATGATTACACTGATGATTATACTGATGATTATACTGATGATTATACTGATGATTACACTGATGATTACACTGATGATTATACTGATGATTATACTGATGATTACACTGATGATTATACTGATGATTATACTGATGATTATACTGATGATTACACTGATGATTACACTGATGATTATACTGATGATTATACTGATGATTATACTGATGATTACACTGATGATTATACTGATGATTATACTGATGATTATACTGATGATTACACTGATGATTATACTGATGATTATACTGATGATTATACTGATGATTATACTGATGATTATACTGATGATTATACTGATGATTACACTGATGATTATACTGATGATTACACTGATGATTATACTGATGATTACACTGATGATTATACTGATGATTACACTGATGATTACACTGATGATTATACTGATGATTATACTGATGATTACACTGATGATTATACTGATGATTACACTGATGATTATACTGATGATTACACTGATGATTACACTGATGATTATACTGATGATTATACTGATGATTACACTGATGATTATACTGATGATTACACTGATGATTATACTGATGATTACACTGATGATTACACTGATGATTATACTGATGATTATACTGATGATTATACTGATGATTACACTGATGATTATACTGATGATTACACTGATGATTACACTGATGATTATACTGATGATTACACTGATGATTACACTGATTATTACACTGATGATTATACTGATGATTATACTGATGATTATACTGATGATTACACTGATGATTACACTGATGATTATACTGATGATTATACTGATGATTATACTGATGATTACACTGATGATTATACTGATGATTATACTGATGATTATACTGATGATTACACTGATGATTATACTGATGATTACACTGATGATTACACTGATGATTATACTGATGATTATACTGATGATTATACTGATGATTACACTGATGATTATACTGATGATTACACTGATGATTACACTGATGATTATACTGATGATTACACTGATGATTACACTGATGATTACACTGATGATTATACTGATGATTATACTGATGATTACACTGATGATTATACTGATGATTATACTGATGATTACACTGATGATTACACTGATGATTATACTGATGATTATACTGATGATTATACTGATGATTACACTGATGATTATACTGATGATTATACTGATGATTACACTGATGATTACACTGATGATTATACTGATGATTATACTGATGATTATACTGATGATTATACTGATGATTATACTGATGATTATACTGATGATTACACTGATGATTATACTGATGATTATACTGATGATTACACTGATGATTACACTGATGATTACACTGATGATTATACTGATGATTATACTGATGATTACACTGATGATTATACTGATGATTATACTGATGATTACACTGATGATTACACTGATGATTATACTGATGATTATACTGATGATTACACTGATGATTACACTGATGATTATACTGATGATTATACTGATGATTACACTGATGATTATACTGATGATTATACTGATGATTATACTGATGATTACACTGATGATTACACTGATGATTATACTGATGATTATACTGATGATTACACTGATGATTATACTGATGATTATACTGATGATTATACTGATGATTACACTGATGATTACACTGATGATTATACTGATGATTATACTGATGATTATACTGATGATTACACTGATGATTATACTGATGATTATACTGATGATTATACTGATGATTACACTGATGATTATACTGATGATTACACTGATGATTATACTGATGATTATACTGATGATTATACTGATGATTATACTGATGATTATACTGATGATTATACTGATGATTACACTGATGATTACACTGATGATTATACTGATGATTATACTGATGATTACACTGATGATTATACTGATGTTTATACTGATGTTTATACTGATGATTATACTGATGATTACACTGATGATTATACTGATGATTATACTGATGATTATACTGATGATTACACTGATGATTACACTGATGATTATACTGATGATTATACTGATGATTCTACTGATGATTATACTGATGATTATACTGATGATTAATGCATTCACGCCCAAGTACGGTACGCGGCATACTAGTATGTTTAGATAAATGTTCTTCTCTATAAAATGTTTTAAGACAATTACGTAAATTTGTACATAAAAGGCGAATGTGATCGACTAGTTCTGAAGTCAAAGTCTTTCGATGAAGGTTTATACTTTGGAATGCTTGATTTGCGTTTTGCAATGTGTTTAAATGTCGTTGTTTAAGTGGCTCCGGTTTTAAGTTTTCACTGTAAAAATGTCCAACAGCATTCAGTTTCCTTTATTTTCATTCAATTTGTAACTTTGACTGTGGACATCTCAGACAACACTTACAGCATTTTCAATCAAAAGGGATAGTTTTAAACATCCCTGTTGATTGAAATGTATTGTATATTTGTTCACCTTTCCTGGCGCCGTATATCTCCACCCTGAATGCTGGCCATTCATTATGCGTCAATGAATAAAAACGAACGAACTTTGCCATTGTTATACTTCGTAGCAAGTGCTTTTGAATGGTGTTTTTATCTCTATTTCCACTGAACACCTAAGGAAAAAATAATGACAAATTAATAATTGAGTACGTAACTGTTTGTACAGTAATATACGATGGCAAAAAGGACCCTTTTCCTCCCTCTTGGCAATAGCTTTAGACCATAAAATGCAAATAAATTGAAACTTGGTATGAAGATAGTGCAAGACAAGGGGCTTGGGTGTAGTGATTGACAATGTGACGTCACGATTTAAATTAGACATTTAAAATGTTGTTAGTATATTCTACCCTCTAAGTGAAGATGTTCAGTTCATGTTTAAATGGAACAAAGTTATGATTGATTTTAAAAAATTCCCGCGAAATCGAATGAATTTATAACATGTGGCAGTGTTTTACCAAATATAGTTCTTAAAGTTTTTAAAGTTACACATTTACGAAAATTCGACGGACACAAAGCGGATTGAAAACGAAAACGAATTTGTTAGTTTTTGATCGTACAACATGGGGGATCAAGTTTCTCTGACGTCATAATGATGTAAATGTGACGTATAAATTACGTGTATCTGACGTCATAGAATAATTAATCGTATAAGTCGCAAGTTTAAAAAAAATCAAATTTTATACTTAATTGTTCGACTTCAAAATCTTTTACATGTTTTTCCTTTATTACATTTGTAACCACCCCTAACAGAAAGTTTGACTTTATATGGTAATCGAACAATTAAATTCCTTAAATTCTGTCGAAATTAAAGCTGGTGGTTCCTTTTATGCAAATCAAATCATTTTTTTGGCTTTGTGTTTAACTCGATGGTTTCCATTTGAAAAAAAGACCCCATTTTCTCACTCATTCCTCAGTTTGGCGCGAAATTCAGACGTGCGAGTGTATTTGTTTGGGAAAATCCTAATCTGGATTTCAAAATCCGATAAAGGATTTTCGTTTTTTGGGCAAATCCAAGAAATTCGTCTCAGAGAAAGATTTCGTGGATTAATCCCAATCCGAATTTCTGGGATTCGTAATCGTGGCGTTTTTTTGAACAGCGGTATTTAGTGGTAATATACATGGAACTGTCTGGTTTTGAAAAACGCAAAAGGGAATCAAAAGTCATGTGGTCTGAAATGGGGTAACAAACCGGCAAGCTGAAAGGGTATATTGATGCTCAAAATCAGACAGTTACTATAACAACAAATCTCTTTTCTGCATGTGGTTTTGGTTTGTTTTTGGCATTTGTAGTGTGCTGGTATTTTTCTTTGGCGAAACATCGTAGACAGAAAATATGAAAGTTTCCAAGAACTGTTGCTTTATTTACATTTGTGATCGAACACTAGTATTTTCAACTCTGAAATTTTTGACTTCGAAATTAGTAGTTGTATTGAAAAATACACGGCTGGATATAACCTTTTGTGCTTCGGGCCAGTTAATTATGTCCTTAATTTGTTTAATAGGCCCTGTTCATATGACAAAAAGTTGGCTCCGGGACTCACCCTCCCCTCGAGCTGGGCAAGCCAACTTTATAAACCGTCTACATGAGAAATCGCAAACTTGGCTCGGGGGGGCGGGTGACCCTCCTCCCCGAGGCACTCGGTTCACAAGGTAGGGTGACCCTGGGGGGCGAGCCAACTTTTTCTCATATAAACACTTTGGCTCGCCTAACCGGGCCAACTCGGGACACACAGAGCATGCGTAATCGAATATTACGTGCCCAGACTCGCTCAAGACAAAGTTGTCTCGGGCACCCGGGACAACTTTTCTTCCATATAAACGCTCGGTAAAGTTCCTCGGTAAAGTTCCTCGGTAAAGTAACCCTCCCCCCCGAGCCAACTTTCCTTCATATAAACAGGGCCTTAGAAACCTTTGTTTTATTTTTTGGCTTTCGGAGGATATGTTAAAGTTATAAAGACCTCCAGAAATTATTAAGACCAAGAAACAAATATAAAGGGACGGCATCGACAACATTCGTAACTTCACATCAACTTTTCGCGCTCTTTTAACACATTAATTACCGCTTGGTTTGTGAATTGTAATGCTCCGCTGACGTGAAATTCGCTTGCAGTTTGAAACATCGAAAGTCACGCTTCGTGTGCGATATCAATCTCCTCGTTTGTCTGTTGATTTCTGGGATGTTTTCTCTATTTACCCTTGGGATAGCTAACCTCTGCCTAACCCGCGTAAAAGTCCTTAATAGTAAATCAAATTATGCCATGATTTCATTCAATTACATAATTTGTATTTTTTTACATTTGAAGAATAAAAGTCGGGGGTCGGTGTAAATATTTCAGGGTGTACGGGACTGATGAGTGCCTACTGAACTGGAACACTTACAAAACTCTTGGTTATTGAACTGGAACACAAACATAACTCTTAGTTATTGAACTAGAACACAAAGAACTACATTACGTCACCAGTTCTTTATGTTATCCAGTTCAATAACCAAGAGTTCTGTATGTGTTCCAGGTCCATAATCAAGAGTTCTCTATTGTCGTTTATAGAGGTCATCACGTAGCATATCAGGGACGGCGGAGCGAAATTTCAAGTGGGGGGTGGGGCTAAAAAATGTCACTGAGCCGGTATGGCCAAACTATAGTCTTAAACTGACTGAGGAGTAACAAAATATTTTTTAGCAAAAGAGTGCCCCCCTCCCAGGCCCCCCAGTTTCCCCCGGCTGCGCCCTCCCTGAGTATAATTTATCGCACCAGATTGGCTCTCGCACTAATTGAATATTAATGAGTTTTAGGGACGTGTTTACAGAGGTATCCGTGTGGCTCGAAAAAAGAATTCGAGATAATATCCTAAAAGTATAAGTCTCCAGAGTCCATACGCATTGTAACCCAAATCCGTAAAAATCGTTTTCTAGAGTACAAATATCACTGGATATTTGAACTTGTTTTGAGCGTTATTTGGACTGCACTGAGTTGGATAATAAATTGGATATTATTTTAAAAGAATTCCGAAAGAGCTGATCTTCGATTTTACTAAATATTTTAATGATGTCGATGTTTATAAAAAGAACAAAGGGGAAAATTTCGTTGTAGTTCAAAACTCACCTTGTTGATAACATTTTCCTGATACGTTCGCCATATAGTATTGTCAACAGAATGCTTGATGTAATAACTTGTTGTCCACTCTGTGTAATGTTGATTACCTTGGGTTGCAATAGCACAGACGGCAAGCACAGAACCGATATCAATCTGTAAGTAGTCATTACCACTTCCCGTCCTTGGCTCCCACGAATAGCGACCATTCAATCTTGCCTTATATGGCACATAATTCGGATTGTAATATGAGGTAGCTGTAAATCTGTAGTTAGGAACTAGGGATGAACTGGCTACTCCGACGAACGTGCTAGAGCAACCTAAACGAGATAGTCGAAATTGCATTACAAACAGTAGTGGAATTACTCTGTGTTCCAGAGGCTCGAAGATCAAGGTGAAGAGGCGAGAGAGATCCTCTGGTGTTATCCGTTGAGAATCTCACTTCCTCTCCTCTTCAATCTCTCTCCTTTTATTTCCTCAAGTCTCTGGCACCCAGGGTATAGTGGATTGGGAACTGAAATTTTATCTTAAAATGTAAAGTTATTGGCGAGGAGCGAGGGTCACGTACCCCCGAACGGAAGGCCGATAAAATGCTTATGTTCACCATGGCGAGGTTTTCTCGTCGTATATGCAATAACAATATCTCCTTTTAGAAAGCGTTGTTTGCCTAGTACACTGTTGCAGAAAATTACTGTTCACAAGGCTTTTCATTTTTGCTCGGTCTTTGTAGTCCATAGGAGAGTGGACTAGAAACCAAGAGAGTGAAAGTGGGAGATCGAGGGTTCGACATGTCAGGTTTTTTTTCATCTTCTCCTTTACCTCTCCCTGCGTAAAGAGTAATTATTTAATTACTTCATACTCTTCATAGCTAGGTCGGTTATCTTTGATGTGCCGCGGTCCTCAATGTATTATCCAGAATCAACCCATACATAATATCGTTATTTAATTTATGAGTTTACTCTGGAAATGATAGAGGGAAACAAACTACACATAACATTTTTTGGGATAGGACTTAACTGGACCCGAACCGCAGACTCTCGAATTAACTTCACTTTCTCGACCATTTTATTGCAGCAACGTAGGAAAATAGTATTTGAACAAATTAACAATCAAATCCTTGCGATAGTGTTAACAATGGACATTTCAAACAGCTATTTTTTTTTTACCAGGAAATTATGATGAACAATGCTTTGGTTCACAATGGTTGTGATTGAGCTCATTGTATGCATTCCGTATTCTATTTAGATAACCTTCATAACAATGGATATCTGATCATATATATATGTTAACTTGCGCCATAGAAATGTAAAAAAATATTAATTAATTATTATTAACAATGACTGTGACAGTGACTGGGGCTATGCCCTCGAAATCACTTAGTCGACTCGGAATGAGTAATTAACCCTTACGTATTACGAAACGTGTGAGGGACTAAGTCGAGGGAATAATTAAAATTCAATATTAAAATTCAAGGGAAAATATGTATTCCCTCGCAAACAACAAAGAGACTGAGGTGTGATATGAAAATATTATATATATATTCCCCCGAAAAGAACAAAGAAAATCGATCGAGCCATGTGAAAAATAAGTGCAAGCTGTAAATCTGTACTCACGATGACTACTCCGAGGCCGCGAGGGGAGTATTGGAGCAACCTAAACGAGACAGCTAAAGAGGCACCGGCTCTCAACCGTGAGAGCGCGCCTTTGCAAAAAAAAACAGAATATCTCTAGCATGAGATGAGGTACTGGCAAACAGAAAATGTCATCCTTCCTCATTTGGTTAGGGTTTTCAAATGAGATCGACCTAATTTCCATTTCATAGGCACTTTAATTAAAGTGACACGTTTACCGAAAGGCACTGTGATAAATCCATATCTTATTTCCAATTGAACATTTGAGGCTTGGAATACCCTCTGCAAAGCAGAAATTAATAATAATAGTTGCAAAATCAGTTTAAATTTTCTTTTAAACTCTCGAGGCCGCCATGTTGGTGCATAGGCAAAGTTACATAAAATTGTCATACATTAATTGGCCCATAGCTCAGTTCAGAAATGCTCTAATGCCCCACAATTTGGGTTATAAGCGTATTATTATTATTTTTACAAGGGCGAAAATGTTTTATTTACTTTTGTAAATGCGAACCAATTTTGCGATGATGAAACCACCAATTCTTACTCTCAGTGGAAGTTTGAAATAATACGGGACGGTGAGCAGTCTACAGAGAAGGGTCATATAAAAGCTTGAAAACAGCAGTACTTGATAACATTACTGACCACTTGTTCCATATAGTTCCATCCTCATACATGGTGCCTGATGGCTGTAAGTTGGAAGGACGCGTACATGTCGTGCCGCGGCAAGCTGTTGAAGAAGAACTTTAACAGTGGTGTTCGGGTTGAAGTTCGCTTGAAATTCCTGAAATTACAGGCATATTAAAAGCCATTGAAACTTTGACTATTTTCACTTCTCGCTAAAGTATTTGTTGACAATATTCTATGTTCTACATAGGATCTTAACTGTAAAACAAATAATTACATATTGGGGAATGGAGCTGTTTAGAGGTGGTGCACTTGCCACCTTGGGGAATGAAGTATTTTAGAGGTGATACTCTTGCCACCTTGGGGAATGCAGTGTTTTAGAGTTGGTACTCTCGCCACCTTGGGGAATGAAGTGTTTTAGGGGTGGTGCTCTTGCCACCTTGGGGAATTAAGTATCTTACAGGTGATACTCTTGCCACCTTGGGGAATGAAGTGTTTTAGGGGTGTGCTCTTGCCACCTTGGGGAATGAAGTATTTTAGAGGTGATACTCTTGCCACCTTGGGGAATGAAGTGTTTTAGAGGTGGTGCTCTTGCCACCTTGGGGAATTAAGTATCTTACAGGTGATACTCTTGCCACCTTGGGGAATGAAGTCTTTCAGGGGTGGTGCTCTTGCCACCTTGGGGAATTAAGTATTTTAGAGGTGATACTCTTGCCACCTTGGGGAATGAAGTCTTTCAGGGGTGGTGCTCTTGCCACCTTGGGGAATGAAGTATTTTAGAGGTGATACTCTTGCCACCTTGGGGAATGAAGTGTTTTAGAGGTGGTGCTCTTGCCACCTTGGGGAATAGCCTGTGAACAGGCTCATCGGAGGGAGAGAAGGGGGAGGACAGCCTGCACGGACGCAATACGAATTTGAAAATCTGCGACCAAATTTTGGATGTAAACTTCCTATTGGTCGATTCTATGATGAAATCGTTTCACGTGTTAAATACATTTTATATCTTAGGCCCGTTTCAAATGCCGCTGCACTTATGCTTCCAACTTAGTTACATTAACAAAGCCGCCCAAGTATGATCTTTTGTTTGAATTCTTTGAAATGACTGGAGCGCCGTCTGAAACGAGCCTAATGATGGATAAGTGTGGGGGCATAACTGAAATTTGTGTAGTGCCCGTGCAGGCTTCCCCGCTTTCCATGGGCCTGTTCGCAGGCTACTTCGGAAATGAAGTGTTTTACTGGTGGTACTCTAACTTGTCGTTTCATGATTTTTTGGTACTTACACAAGTCAGAAGAAAACGTTTAAATTTGGATTTTAAAAAGTTGCTGAAAACCAAGAATGCTCGGTAAACATACCAACATTGAGTATCATAGGTACGTAGCTACATAAAACACACCGTGTTTCGTGGTGTAGCGAAAAAAAACGGCTCAAACAATTACAGTGGTTAATAAATAAACGTAAACCAATCATGTTGCTCGTTCTATAGACGTTGGCAGCATTTAAAAATCAAATCTCTTGTTGAAATGTGAGATTAACAAAGACGCTTTCACTTACCCTAACAATTCCATTTTCTTTATAGTTAGTCCAGCGTATTCCTTCCATAGATATATCCATTGTATAAGTCTCCACCCATTGATTGGCTAAAGCATTTCCCTGGGTAGC
Source organism: Actinernus sp. WN-2022 (assembly GCA_030867875.1). Lineage (NCBI taxonomy): Eukaryota > Metazoa > Cnidaria > Anthozoa > Actiniaria > Actinernidae > Actinernus > Actinernus sp. WN-2022. The sequence continues at coordinate 49,450,218 of JAOWCC010001679.1, read as the reverse complement.
CACACCACAGATGATATGAGACGATCCCAAGTCGATCTGTAGATATGGAGTCGTATCATTCATAGATGCACACCATGATCCCAAATAATTCAGTCTTCCCTTTTCCGGTGGAGTGTTGTTGTATGAAGACGAAGCGGAGACTTGACTGTTATTGATTAAACCGTTCTCTAAGCCAACAGGATTGTCCTCACAAATTACACCATCTAAAGAAAACGAAAATATACCATATTTAAAAGCCATAGACTCGTCCTATGAAACAGAAAATAATTATTAGGTCAGGTGTGTATTAATTTAATATTGGAAATATTTTTTTTATAAACTATTGAAACAGAAATACGCATTTATTAATATATGCCCTCATTTTTGCCCCGGCAGTTGTTTTGAGCTACGCTCACTAGCGCGCTCAAAACAAAAACAGGGCCACAACGCCGACTAACAAATAATGTTTTTTTTAACTAGGTCCTCTTCCTAACACAACTTTTCACTGACTTAGTGGTCAATAAAGTATAGCTCGCATTAACTTTTATTTTCAGATTACTTTTAGGGGAGATAGTAACCTTCAGTCGAGTTCCGTCTCCTCACAAATTAGCCATTCAGCTGGCAGAACGTCAATTTGTTTTATTCATTTGGTTTCATCATTTGGACAGGAAATCGTTGTAGCTTTGCGCTTGTCTCCAATTTTCTGTCATTTTCTCTGCGG